>CM067553.1:19690000-20940000 GCA_034509755.1 Anisodus tanguticus | reverse complement strand
CAAACTTACCATAGTTGTAGAATTCTTGTACATGTATGATTAGAATTTAGAAGTATAGTATGAATAGAATTTTCCATATTTGGAGATTGTAAATTTATATATACCTCATTCATTAATGAAAATAAACAAGGTATTGTTTCTTTCAAAATTAAATTAGATTAATTCAATATTTTAAAATTAAGATTTAGATATTCGAAAACTATTCGAAAAGTACTATAAGTTGCAATTCTTCTCAAATTAATATGATGAAAAAATATAGCTTAAAAACATTGTTCAAAATTCATATAATTTTATTATTAAAAAGCGTAACGTGACAAGTATTTTACGACGGATGGAGTACCACACCAACTGAAGTAATAATGATGAATCTAGAAATTAATAATTATTTCTTGTTCTTCTGAAACATCAAAAGAATTATGTCAAAGCAGTATTATTTGTGATCAAAGAAAAGTAATTTTCCTCTTTTTTTCCTACCCCATTCCCCTGAACTGGAAATCCTCTTTTTATTTCCTGTCTCATTGCTCATTCCCCCCAAAACTGGTAAACGATCCCTTCTTTCAACCACCAAACGATGTGGTGCGGATGAGTTGTTCTTCATTTAATTACAGGTTTTAATTTTAAGTTCTGAATATAAAAAAATTCTTAGTAGAAAGCGATATTCCTGAATGAGCCTTACACGATGTGAGTTTGAATTAGTCGGACTTTAATACGAATATCGAATACCGAATGAAAAAAAAAATCCCCTCTTCAAAAATAAAAATAAGAAAGGCCTTACACCAATTCCTCAAACTGGTAAATTATCCTCCATTTTTTCTCCTGCCCCAATCCCCAAACTGGTAAATTAGTTTCTTTTTCAAAAAGAATTTATCTTTTATTTTATTTTTTGTTACCCCACTCAATCCTCAATACCTTTCTCATCCATACCCCCTGGTCTTTTATGTTTTCTTAGATCACTCATTAGTCATTACGCACTAATCTCTCTCTTACTCGAGAATGATGTAAAAACATCAAAAGTAAAAGAGAGATTTTGGAAGTCCGGAAGAACGGCGCTAAATTATATTTTGGCTATGACTTTCATAAAAATAAAAACCCTTAAAAGAAGGCCTTTTACTCGAGGGGCGAATATAAAATATTGGGTGTGGATTCCCACACTCGATAGTCCCAAATTTTATATTTCTTCCGTCTCAAATTATTTGTCGTGATTATTAAAAATAATTATTTTAAATTACTTATCATTTTTAGAAGTTCAAGACACAATAGAAATTATAACTTAGCAGTATAAGTGATCAAATACCCCTCCTAATATATATATTTTAAGGGGAGTGTAAAATAAAACACAAATAATTGAGACGAGGGGAGTATTTATATTGAGAGTATGTTAATTATATAAGAAATTACTAGTTGGGAACCCATTACTAGAATGGGTTGTTGGCAATAGAGACATGTTTCAGCGCTCGTGTCTTTGATGCGGGATCAAAGATATGTCTTAAGATATATTTTTTCTTCATTTAATTTACTCTATGTATGTTTCATAATTGATGTGTTTATAGTTTTCGAGAACAATACTACTAAGCCAGCGATTGGTCGTAGATTTAATTGAAACTTGAAGAAATAAGTTTATGAAGTTATATTGAAAAATATTTTTTGAAAGTTGAAATTATGTTTGAATAAGCATTCTATTTGGAAAAAATTTAAAGTATCGTGAGTAGAAGTGGAATTTTACACAAAAATTGGCCAGTTGTTGGAATTTGAATTTTTTAAAGATATAATTTCAAAAACTTATAAAGTTGTTGATAAAATTGTTGTCATGTGACCAGAAGGCTACAGGTTCAAGCCATGGAAACAGCCACTTGTAGAAATACAAGGTAAGACTACGTACAATAGACCCTTGTGGTCCGACCTTTCCTCGAACCCCGCGCATAGTGAGAGTTTAGTGCACGAGCTGCCCTTTATATAATTTCAAAAATTGATCAAATTTCATGAACAAATAATTCAATTTTAAAAAAATTATGTCCAAAATTTATGACCAAATTAACGGGAGCTATAAGTAAAATGAAAAAATATAATTAAATTTATCATTAATTTTTAAAATGGAAAAGGGTCAGATTCGTCCTTGTACTCTCACAAATAAGTTATATTTATTATTTATTATAATTTTTTGATCTATTTGTACTTCTCACCCAACTTTTGGATCATATTTTCTCTTATACTCTAAAATAAAACCTTAGTTACCCTCACTTGGTTAAATATTCATTTTCGTCTTACTTTTCCTATGTCTATGTGGCAATGTCTTTAAAAGAAATCTGAAAAAATGAATTTAAAGAATGAAAAAATGATTTTTTAAAATATGGAAAACTCATTTTTTAAAAGAAATCTGAAAAAGCTATATATTTTTAAATCAGGAAACAAATTATTTTTTCTAGATTTTAAAAGAAAACTTGTTTTCCAGATATTCTTTTATTATAGATCCAGTTATTTGAGAATTTTTTAAAAATCTATTTCCGGATATTCTTAAAAAATAATCCAGATTCTTTAAAAAAAATAAGTGTTCTAAACAATGGAATCATGAAAATCTGAATTTTTTAGGACATTTTCCTTTAAAAAACTTTCAATTATCCAGATTTTAAAAAATAACAAACATTTTTTCCAGAATTTTGAATAAACAATCCAGTTTTCCAGATTTTGTCGTATAAAAATAGGGTTTTAAAAAAAAAGTATTTTTTCCAGATTTTAAAAAATACAGTATTCCAAATTCTAAATAATAACAAACATTTTTTTCCAGATTTTTAAAAATATAGTTTTCAAAAAAAAATTAATCATTGCCATGTAGACGCCACATAGGAAAATTAAGATGGAAATGAAGATTTAACCAAGTAGATGTAAATATAATTTTTTTAGAATACAAGGGCAAACATCATCAGTGCATAAACTATAAATTCATAAGTAAAACAAAACTTCAATAAATTTTAGTTAACATGTAACAACAAATTAGTACTCCCTCCGTCTCAATTATTTATCGTGGTTATTAAAAATATTTATCTTAAATTATTTATCATTTTAGAAATTTAAGGCAGAATTAATTACTTCTTCCCCATCTTATCGTTAGTAAAATTTTCTCATTAATGAATATGACATATAAATAAAGTAAAGTATTTAATGAGAAGAGATTATAACCTAGCCATAAATAAAGATATAAGCATTTAAATACCTCTTCTAATTAATATTTCTTAAAAGCAACCAATAATTTGAGACCGAGGGAGTATTATTTTTATCAGATAATCACAAATTTACTTAATAAATAATTTAATTTATTAAATATTTTTATATCATTGGTTATAAAACATAAACGCATAAGTAAACTAAAAACAAATAAAGAGAAAAATAAAACAAATAAAATAAATAGAACGAAGAAAGTACAGGTGGTTATACGAGTGAAGTGCCACGTAGCAAACCCCCTATGGGGTTGCCTAGTATGTCGTGTCGACAATTCACTGCTCAGAAGCAAATAAATAGAGCTTCTCCCCTTGAGCTCTTAGTTCCTCTTCATCCATTCTACAATTAACTCTATCCAATACTTCCCCTTTCGCCCTTTTTTTTTCTCTTCAAAGAAAGAACAAAAGTAAAGTGTGTCAAGAAACCTAAAAACAATGCCTGTTACAAGCAAAGAAACAACAACAACACTAACGGAAGAAGAAACAAACAAAGACTTCCCTTTTGTCATGTCTTCCTCTACTTTTCCTATCACCCTTAAGGTAAATAAACCTCAAAAATCTTTCTTCATATCCTTTCTGTTCTTTGCCGTGACGGAGTTGGAAATTTCGTGAAGGTTATTAAATTTTAAAGAAATAATATATATGTTAAGTATTCAATATGTAATATATATCTATAATGCGTAATAATTGATATGTCGATATGTTATAATTTTTCAGCGGTTGAACACCCTTGTTCGGCAGTGGCGGAAATTCTTTGGGAAGCCACATAGTAATAAGCTCAACCAAAAGGGTCTTAAGGTTTTTGAGTTTACAATTTAATCTCTGAGATTGATGAAGTAAGAAATTTCACTAAGAGTGTTAAAAATTATATAAATGCAATTTTTTTATTTATACAGTATAATTATGTTTGGAACCATCCTTCAGTTTATGTAGCCACTGGTCTTAGACCCTTGATCACTAGCTATCATCAAATTTTAGAATTTTGTTGTGAATAATATCCTAGCAATTTCTATTATGTTCAAAGGGATAAATTTCTAGTGTGTGAGAGTACTGAAGTGGAAAAAATAATGACTCATTTGACTTCAAGAAAAATTGACTTGTTATTAATAATAACATTAATGGTGTTTCTTTTTTGTTGGACAATTTTTGCAGTTCATGGACGTGAGTTATAGGATAAAACTTGAGAACAAATCAACAAGTGGGGGAAGCAGCAACTTAAGAAAGATGTTTTCAGATGGGCCCACATCATCATCAACCGATATCGAGAATCCAACGGCCATAGTTCATCAAGAACGTACAATCTTGAATGGAATTACGGGAATGGTTTCGCCGGGTGAAATCCTAGCTGTTCTTGGACCATCAGGAAGTGGGAAATCAACGCTCCTAAATGCACTTGCAGGAAGGCTCCAAGGACACGGCTACACCGGAACAATCTTCGCAAATAACCGGAAACTCAGCAAACCGGTCTTAAAACGAACCGGGTTCGTAACACAAGACGACGTGCTTTACCCACACTTAACGGTTCGCGAAACTCTAATATTCTGCGCACTCCTCCGGCTCCCTAACTCGTTGAACCGGAAGGAAAAAATCGAGGTCACTGACTCGGTGATCACCGAGTTAGGACTTAATAAATGTGAGGACACAATAATTGGTAACGGCTTCATACGTGGGGTGTCTGGTGGTGAAAGAAAAAGGGTCAGTATAGCACACGAAATGTTAATAAACCCGAGTTTACTCATCCTTGATGAACCGACGTCCGGTCTAGACGCTACAGCGGCTTACCGGTTGGTTTCGACTCTTGGATCCCTAGCGCAGAAGGGAAAAACCATAATTACGTCCGTTCACCAGCCATCAAGCCGGGTTTTTCAAATGTTTAACTCGGTTCTTGTTTTGTCGGAAGGGAGGTGTTTGTATTATGGAAAAGGAAATGAAGCAATGAATTATATCGAGTCGGTTGGATTTTCTCCAACTTTTCCCATGAATCCAGCTGATTTCCTCCTTGATCTCGCTAATGGTATGCATTTCTTTCTTTGTCTATATCCTACTCCTACATGCTAGATGATGCATGTCTTTTAAATTACTTTATTTTTCTTTCTTCGATAAGACATGTTATTACTCCCTAGTATTTTATTTTATCACGTATTTGAAGTTTCACTAGAATTAGCTACCAATTTCATTGTTAACCCACTCTAGCTAATCCTTCCGTAAATAGGATTATCGAGAATTGTTTTTATCTTTAGCTATAAAATTTATCATCGATAATTTCTGTTTTTTTTTAGTAATGTTTGGATTTCGATTTAATTAGATGTTGTGTCATCTACATGTTGTCTGAATTTTATTTAGAGTTGCTAGTCATAATTTCCACAAAAATATCATCTTGATTACTTTACTAAGAAAATGATAGCCTAAATGATTGATTGATTGATGGTAAGACGCCTCCAACTTTAATCTAGTAGTAAGAGGGCAATGCTTAATTTGTGGGTCAAACGTATAAGCAATACCACAAACAAAAAATTGGTATTTAAGGAGTATAGTATCTTCTGTGTTTTAAATTGTGAGCCACTCATTCTCGGAGATTTTCCGATCATTAAAAAATGTTGTTTTAGTAATATTTGGGTGACTTATATATAGCTAACTGGGGCTGTACAATATTTAGTGGCTTTGATTAGGATCTATAGAATGGTATTAATCTTTCTTGAAAAGCCTTTCTCATTAATACAAAATATATAGGTGTATAATGTGGAATTATTATACAATAATGAATCATAATTCTACCATAATTACATAACACTAAATATGGTACATATAAACATGGTACACTTGCTAATACACTCCTTCAGTCGGAGCAAGAGGAGGCCGGACGCTAAGACTGGATCTGAAGTCTAGAAAGAGTTGTCTAGGAAGGCCCTTTGTGAATATATCTTCATATTGATATGAAGCCTTACGGAGAGGGCACTGAAGCTTTAAAAAAAAAATTGGAGCCAACAGATCTCAGCAACAACATTAGCAACACCTCCGTATTCTGTTTCTGCACTCGAACGGGATAATGTGACTTGTATCTTGGCTGACAAAGAAATGAGGTTATCCCCTAAGAACACACAATAGCCTGAAGTGTATCGTCGCGTGTCCGGATGATAACAATCTGGTCGGTGCTGAGGGATATAGGTGCAATCAATAATCAAGTGTGCCTTAACATATCGAATGCTACGCTTAAGGGCAGTAAAATCCTGGGGGGCATGCATAAATAAGCATACATGCTGAACAACATAAACAATATCAGGCCTGGTGAACATGAGATATTGTAGTGCACCTGCAAGACTCAAGTAAAGTGTGGGATCGGACACATGATTACTATCAACAACACTAAGCTTTGATTTAAAGTCAACCAGAGTGGACATTATCTTGTAGTTTGCCATTATAGCCATGTATACTATCTCTTCTGCATACTTGTGCGGACACAAGAACATAAAATCTGTAGATCTAGTCACTGATATCCCAAAAAAATAACTCTCTTCTCTAAGTCGGTCATGTCAAATTCGATTTTGAGCAATGTAATAATCTCATTTTTCAATAACTCAGTGGAGGCAGTAAGCACAATGTCATTCACATATAACAGCAAGTAAGCGGTGTTATTACCTCGATGAAAGATAAATAGAGAATTATCACACTTGCTACATACAAACCCAATTCGCATAATATACTGTGCAATCGATCATACCACGCTTTAGGCATGTTTCAAACCATAAAGTGACTTACGGAGGCGGCATACATACTGAGGGGCTGCTGGATGTACAAAGTCAGGCGACTGGTGCATGTAAACAGTTTCTTTCAAATCCACAGGTAGAAATGCATTCTTCACATCAAGCTGATAAATCGGCCAATGCTTACCCATAGCAATACTCAAGACTGTGCGAATGGTGGCCGGTTTAACAATCGGACTGAACGTCTCACCACAGTCAATATCCTTCTGCTGGTTAGTGTCATTAGCCACAAGTCTCGCCTTATACCTCTCTAGATCACCATTGTCTCTGTATTTATGATGAAAAAGCCCCATGCATCGGATCACATTCACCCCCTCCGGTGTAGGAACCAAATCCCAGATGTGCTGTTTTGTTAAAACATGAAATTCCTCACACATGACCGCATTCCAATTGGGGTTTTGTTTGGCTAATTTTGGGCTTTTGGGAATTGGGGAAATGGTTTGAGTGGAGGGTTGGGGCTGGAGGGAAGTTGCGGTGGTGTCAGTGAATTGGTCCGAGGACTGGGAGTGGGTTGAATCTGGTTGTCGGTGACTAGTTGGGTTGTGGCATGTGGTGGTGACACAGCAAGTGTTGGTTGGGAGTGCATGTGGGAGGTCGGGGTGGTTACCTGAGTCGACTGGGAGACGCTGGGGTGATTTCCGGTGGCGGAGTTGGTGGCTAACAGTGACGGAAATCGGTCAGATTTACTGCCGGTGGTGACAACGAATGGTGGTAGGGACGGTGATTGTGGAATTGGGGCGGTGGTGGTGGCTGGTACGTCGGCTGCCGCCGGAACAGAGGTGGTAGACTTGAGAGGAAGAGATGGGGAGACTGGCTGGAGCTGCCGGTGGCGGCAGTTGGTGCGTCTGCTGCCGGAACAATAGCAGCCTGTCGAAGTGCTTGTTGGACAAGAGGTGATGGGTCCGAATTTTCAAGGAATTGGTAATCAGTGACTCAGAATTTTTTAATGTTGTCAAACGGAAAAACATATTCAACAAAAGTGACGTGGTGAGAAATTATGATTTTATCGGTGGAGATTTCATAGCACAGGTATCCCTGTGGTTTGACGGGAAATCGAGAAAGGCATACGGAGTAGATCTGGGTGTCAATTTGTGGGGGGGGGGTCGTGGATGTCAAATTAGGTAACACAGGCAACCGAAAATTCTAAGATGGTCATAGGTAGGGATCCGACGGTAGAGAATTTTGATGGGTGTCCTATTTTGAATCGCACGGATATGTAGAAAGTTAGAATGTTTTTCATTTTTATTGCATATACCCAAAAATTAGGTGGGAGGGATTAAGGTGATCAGCGGTCAAGATTAGTTGAAATGCAAGCTTTTTAGGATGACCACATAATTAGGGACCTTGGTGTGACTAGGAAGTTGAAATTTCTTTTGGTGGGACAACTAGAAAATATCAACTTCCGAGGGTATTAGCTAGTTGTGTTGTGATAATGTTTAAAACTTTGAAAGTTGAAAATTACTACTACAAACTACAAAGTTATAAAGACTCACCAGCTGTACTTGGTACTAACTACTAAGGTACATCAATGAAGAGAGGAAAAACACAAGAAAGCCATTAAATGTTTCAATTTATTACTATGTATACCTACATTAGTAGGGATGGCAACGGATCGGATCTGGATCGGATTCTACTAGATTCAGATCCAGATCCATTTTTCATACCTGAATCCAGATTCATCGGGTCCATAAAAATCATATCCAAATCTGAATCCATCGAATCCACGGATCAAATCTGGATCCACATGTAAAATCAATAGCAATTTCCAAATGATTAATTGTTTTTATTTGTACGAATAAGACTGTCCAAATCAGTAGAAGCAAAATTAGGCTGCTTGTTGAAAAATCACCTTACATGCTTGCAATTTGTAAATTGATATTAGGATTTGTCAACTTAATTTTAGGAGGATTTTTGAACTCTTTAGAATTGTCAACTCAAACACAATTTTCCTCTTTTTTAATACATCTTTTGTAGGGGTAAGGCTGGTGGTTCAAAGTTCAAACTGAAGTAGATATAACTACAGTAATTAATAAAAAAGTAAATTTCACTCAACATCTTAATCGGTTAAGGTTTGCAAATAAAATCGTCGCAACATTTGAATAGGACACACTTGAATTAACATTTTTTCTAGATTTTAGAAAATTTGTAATATGTTTTTCCACATTAATTATTTTAACATTTGACAATGTTTTTCAAATAATTTTTTTTATCTCTAAAGTAATAATCAATGACATATCTCGAAATAACTATACCAAGAAATACGTTAAATGATGTAAAAATATATAAATTATGAAAATTTTTAAGAAAATACTTATAAAATTATATTTTATGTTATGAATATATTTAATAAAAAATGGATCCATGGATCGGATCTGGACTGGATACGGATCTCAAATACAAGATCCAGATTTGAATTATAAAGATTCATATCCTATAAAACGGATCTGGACGATTACCGGATACACTGCCATCCGTATACATTAGGGTAGCAAAACTGACCAAGGTCCTAAAGTAGATGTGGGGTAGATTCTCCTTTTGACTATAGTATTTTTTATTCTTCTCTTTTATCTCCTTTTTTTTAAATATCTTTTGAAATATCCCTTTTTCTTCTTGATCTAATGGGATTTAACTTTAGAGATTGTATTTAAGTGAAGATTAAGTTATGCCTAAGTGGTCATGGTGGATTGTGACAGTAATAAAGCTGGTAACTTTTTGTTTTAGTGGATAACATTCATCATAGGTACGTACTAAAATTTGAATCTTGAGAAAGTTAAATTAGTGGAACTACTAGGTAAAAAAATATCAACACTCCACGTGTCTCTTCTCTTATGCTGGTCGGCTATTCCTTTTTCTTTTTGCTTTTTTTTTCTCCGTTAGCCAACTCAAATCTTATGTTATTCCACAGTCCCCTTCTTTTCTCTTTTCAAATCCTTACTTTTTTTTTTCCAAATCATAAGTAATATACTCCAATTAATGTCATTGGCCATATGTAAAGCAATGTCAACCAATTAATCTCTTCCTAACAACATACCCATTATAATTTTATAAGTGGGGTATGAGGAAAGTAGAGTTTTCAATAGGACCCCGGCTTAGGATAAAACAGAAACAAAATATTTCAAAGAGGAAAAAGTAACAACACAAAAGTACGCCAAGTGAAAACAAGAAAAACTACGACTATTAGTAAAGGAAGAAATAAGAGAAAAAGGTTGCATCTTTTTGAAATAATGGTATTTTTTACTTACACGAGTGTTTTTGTTTGTTCATGCATAAATGTATTGTATATCTATAAAAAAAATTGCACTGGAGCAGTATCAAGCTTAGAATAATGCATCTCAACCGTAGAATAAATTTTATTATTTTCTAAAATTCTATAATTGGCATAAAAAGAAAAAAAAATGCGGCATCGTTAGATTAGATCTATTATTATTAATCAAACACACATGATCAGCTGTGTGTTGGAAATGCTGGGAATCATTTTAATATGGTAAATCATCCCCAAAGTACCTGATGCTAAATGCTAATTTCAAATGTGGGGATCCATTGATGGAAAGATTAGGGCCCTTTAATTAATTTATATACTTGCAAATGTTGATTCTAATTCTTTAATGGGGAGAAAGAAGTGGACCCTCCATGCATTTTCTTATTTAATACTATTTGTTTTGTTTTGTAGAGGAATTATGCCATTCTGGATTATGAATTTACTTGCTGAAGAACAAATACCTTAACTAACTTTACTCTGATAGGGATGCTTCGTTGAAGCAGTCCTATATTTAAATTGGACCTAACTAAAAAGTTGCAGAAAACAGAGCTTTGTTATTGTTAAATATACAATATACATACAATATACATGTGTATATTGGGCTCTCGGCTGGCTCTCGGATTTGTCCCCTTTGTACCATATAGTTTAGGTAAATATTTAGTATCCTAGTTTAGGTAATGTTGTAATGTAATTAGTATTGTACACTTACCATAATAATTGTATTATCATAAATGTATAGTTAGTATCCAAGTAGAATAAGGTTTTAGGAGTAGAATAGGAATATGATTCTCCTATTATGAAAATATGTAACTTGTATAAATAGTTTTTCAATCAATGAAAATAATCAAGGGATTATTTCTTTCAAAAATACCATGAAAGACTATTTATACAAGTTACATATTTCCATAATAGGAGAATCATATTCCTATTTTACTCCTAAAACCTTATTCTACTTGGATACTAACTATACATTTATGGTAATACAATTTTTATGGTAAGTGTACAATACTAATTACATTACAACATTACCTAAACTAGGATATTAAATATTTACCTAAACTACACGGTACAAAGGGGACAAATCCGAGAGCCAACCGAGAGTCCAATATACACATGTATATTGGGTAGTTATTTCAGAGTTGACTCTCTATAATTTGAAAGACTGTGATAGTAACATGTTATGGTTCATCCTGATAATTATCTCTGGATTTCTGCTCTTTGTTGTGGCAGCCCTTTCTCATATTCATGATGAATAAATTTTAGAGATTGACACACATGCCATCACTTTATCATCATCATGGAGTATTGAAAGTCTAGTATCTTTCTCCTCTGTCTAAAGATTATGGGAACATGATGGTAAAATATTCTTGCTATGAATGACCTTGACAAATAGTACTTTAGGTTTCAGCCTGAACTATGGTCATTGACTTAGTCGCAGAGTCTGAATTTTCACGAAAGAAAATTCAAAATAAACTAGTAACATACAAAGAGGTCTAGGAGATTTAACATATAGAATCTATACATTAAAAAATGGAACTATCTATATTTGGTAGAAAACACCAACTTGTTTGCTTAAGTTTATATGAAAATGTCATAGCTAGATTTTTAGGTGCAGGATTTGTACCAATCGTGGTCCTTCTCTACTTGAAGAGTAGTACAATTTAGAGATAGCAATCTTTGAATATTAGAGCATAGCTAGGTTTTTCTGTACAGATTTGTACAAATTGTGGTCCTTCCCTACGTTGATGGAGTAGCAAAATTTAGAGATAGCCATCCTTCCAATATTCACACAAGTACGTTTGTGGTATATTAGTGATGTATTAAGTAGGTGCAAACTTTAGAGATAAGAGTTCAAATCTTAGCAGAGACAAATAATATTAATAGGTTTTATTCAATAGGTTTTATTCTATCTGCCTAAGCTTTGGGGAGAAGAATTACTTGATACGTGTACTAATGGAAGATAATAGATACCGATTGAAATAATGGAGATGCAAGCAAGCTGACTCAGACATTACCATTGTAAAATTAGAAAGTGTCACACAAGTATTGTCTCAATATCAAATAATTTTGTTTCTGGTTTAGGGGTCAGGGGTTCTATCAACCTTGGGTCATACTCCACTAAGAATATTGATACTCCATTCTTGAAAGAAAATCTGTGTCCAAAGTACTTGCAAATCTTGTTATGGATTTTGAGGCTTTGACACTGCAGGGTGTTCCCATGATTCTTGGTTTCTAACATATTCTCAAGAATAATAGTTTAGTGTGGGGACATGTCCCTAGGCTAAAGACTATAGTTTTAAGTAATATAGCACACAAACTATTGTTGGACACCATCTTGACCTGTTTTTCCTTTTTTTTACTATTAGTTTGAGGCCATACCGCATATGCAACTTTAGAATATTAAACAAAACATAAAATGAGCTTTGTTCCTTTTCTTTGATTTGTCATTGGACAACATGTTGATAACATGGATTAAAGAGAAGTGTGACAACATTGCTTGCGTAGATTAGCATCCATTCATACTATGGGACCAACTAGTTGGTACACACGAGCACTTGACCCCACCCCAAAAAAGAAAAAGAAAAAAAAAGCACCTCAAATTTCACCCTCTAAACTTTGAAGAATTAGCCAGGGCTCCACATGGATCTTTCCTTAATTTAATCATGTGTTTTTGTTAATGACTCGACCATCACCCTTTCCAACTTTTACTTATAGACAGATATACTTTGAGAAATGGAAAAAATTATAAATTTTATTTTAATTTGTTGGACCCTCAATGTGTTGTTGGGTGTCATCTCATATGGGATAGTAATAGAATAGCACATGCTTTGCTACTTCGTACAAGCCACATGCCTTGTTGTTTACTAGATAGCCTAAGATGGTATCCATTATAGTAAGGTTCTTGGAAATCTTGGATGTGTTTTTTATAAAATTAAAGGTAGCATCAAGATGTACAAGGAT
This sequence comes from Anisodus tanguticus, assembly GCA_034509755.1. Taxonomy (NCBI): domain Eukaryota; kingdom Viridiplantae; phylum Streptophyta; class Magnoliopsida; order Solanales; family Solanaceae; genus Anisodus; species Anisodus tanguticus. The sequence continues at coordinate 20,926,807 of CM067553.1, read as the reverse complement.
TTTTATATTTGTTGGCTGAGATAGTTTCAACCATTCTCTAATTTTAGGACCATTAGTGGATAGTTTATGATATTTGTGTCAACTACATAAAATAAAAAATTGATGTTATTCTTGGTCCAAAATGTCAAGCGGCTAATGTCAATTGATTCTTCGTGCTTTATCAACCTTAATCATTTACATTTTATCTAGAGTTTGTTAATGATGTTCACTAACAAGTTCAATGTTCAATGGTTATAATCACATGACCACCTTTGCAAGTGTAGTGATACATGGTCAAACTTTGCACCCACCTTAGTTGATGACTTCTTTCTCTATATATATATTATGCAATAGTAACAGAAGTCCACTAAATGATTTAAGTGAAGCAATTGAAATAGTTTAGAGTGACTTCAATTATAGATCATAACCCCAAATCAAATCCCTCTTATTAGGGTTCTTGGCAATGTTATTTGGATCCTCTAAAAATGTGGCCCCGAATATCAAATACTTGATCCGACACATACGGTGACATTTTTGAAATATCCGAATCGTAAATTCTTGGTAAGTTCATATCTACCATAAAAGGAACCCCATGAATAGTATGAAGACTGATAAATGTCACCTCCTGATTAATAATGTGTGTAAATATACTTTGAGCCTACTACAATGATGAAATACACTTGTCACACTCGAACCCTCATTTTCATTCCAATAATTGATAGGCATCTTTGATCTATAAAGAATTTTTTCTTCTTCTTTTATCCACCTTCTTTCCTTTATTCAACAAGAACAATTCTTTTCTTGTTCTACTTTTTCTACATGGGACTATGTATCTTTTTGCTAATAAGAAATTCATCAAAGAGCACCACGTGTTAGGGTCCTTTGCAAATCAATAGGCATTCAGATTCATCCCACCAAATTGAACTTTTTTGTGTTTGTGAATAGTGATTTGTGAAATTAAAGAAGAAAATAAGTAGTGGAGATGATGGTGGCCTCAAAGCCTTCCATCAGCAGCAGCAGAAAATAGAGCATTATGTTCTTTTAGTGGACTTCCACCCTTTGCCACCAACATTGGACAGCATTAATTACCTCCTCAATACTACTAGTTATTACTTGCTAACACAACTAATTAATTAATTCTCTCTTTTTTATTTTTAAAAATATTCTTTGTTTTATGTGATACAAATGTTTTTATTTTTTTGAGTGCTAACATAACTTTAGTGCTTTTATATAGTCCTAATCTTAAAGATACGTGTCTACTTTTTCCAATTGTAACATTAAAGAAACTGAGATTTTAGCAAGCTACTTTAGCTTATAATTTGGGAAAGTATTAGGGTGGTGAAAGATAATTTACCTTGTGGAAAGATGACTATATTTGATAGGAGGATGCTAATCAACTTGATTTGACAAATTTAGTATCAAATTCTTGAATAGTTAGATGTCTTTACCAGTGGTGCCCACAATAATTAGTAGATGTAACTTGCCTTTATGACCATCTTGCAATTAGCAATTTCTTTATTTGTATGATGTGATATTCCTTTGAATATCTAAGTTTTTTAGCTTATTTTGTTGTGAAAATAAGTAAGATGCCATTAGCAATTCTAAGTGCTTGTAAGTTAGCTCAAGTAGAAACAAGGTTTTATGTTTTACCATTGGTTTTTCTTTAGAAGAAAATTCTCTAAGGGTCTCATTCCACTTTGCTTAGTTCTAGCTTAAGTATGAATTGTAACTAAAGCATGGACATTATCTCTTATGTTTTGAGACCATTGACATTGTCTAGAACCTAGCCATTGTAAACTAACCTGGCTTCTCAATAGTTATCAATTATGGTGGAAAGGAAAATCTTAGACATAAAAACTATGCTTTTGTTTTGAAAATGATTTAACTTGTATACACGAATAGTGTTTTGTTTTACCCTATCGATGGTTTCTTAACCTATTATAGCAGGTAGCCTGTCCAATTTTCCATGTTACTGATCTACTTTGCTTAGGACTATTACTTGTAATTATCTCTTAAGTGACTTAGAAGTGTTGAAATTCTACATAGAAGTTAAACTCTTTTGAAACGTACAACTATTGCGGCACTTAAACTTCCTTTGTACATTGGAATTCTCACTAAAGCTTAACTTGGAACAATGCAGGGTTTGCCAGTTTGATGGAGTAAGTGAGAAAGAAAAGCCTAATGTAAAACAAACTTTGATATCCACTTACAACAACTTGTTAGCTCCCAAGGTCAAAGCAGCTTGTTTGGATACAACCAACACAGTTCCTAAAGAAATCATGAACATGGGAAACTATAATTGTTCAAGTTCTAAAAGAAGTTGCACAAGCAGCATCTCCAATTGGTTCAATCAATTCAGCATTCTCCTTCAAAGAGGACTAAAAGAAAGAAAGCATGAAACCTTCAATTATTTGAGAGTCTTTCAAGTAATTGCAGCCTCTCTTTTAGCTGGTTCAATGTGGTGGCATTCTGACTATAGGGATATACAGGACAGGCTTGGCCTCCTCTTCTTCATTTCCATCTTTTGGGGAGTTTTCCCGTCGTTTAATGCTGTTTTCGCGTTCCCTCAAGAACGTGCCATAGTCGTGAAGGAAAGGGCTTCGGGTATGTACACGCTCTCCTCCTACTTCATGGCACGAATCGTTGGTGATCTTCCCATGGACCTTATCTTGCCTACATTGTTTCTCACTATAACGTATTGGATGGCGGGTCTAAAGCCACAACTCTTGGCATTCCTCTTGACATTACTCGTCCTTCTGAGCTACGTGATAGTGTCACAAGGCCTCGGACTAGCCCTTGGTGCCATAATCATGGATGCTAAACAGGCTTCAACCGTGGTCACTGTAACAATGCTAGCATTCGTCCTAACAGGAGGGTTCTATGTGCACAAAGTGCCAGCTTGCCTAGCTTGGATCAAGTACATTTCGACCACATTTTACTGTTATCGACTACTTATTGATGTTCAATATGGAGAAGGCCACGAAATTTCGGACTTGCTAGGGTGCTCACATCAGGGAAGTGATAGAGCTAGCTGCAAATTCATTGAACAAGATCTCAAAGGTCAAATTCATCCATCCACGAGTCTCGGAGTTCTCCTAATAATGTTTATTGGATATCGATTAATTGCTTACCTTGCATTGAGGCGAATTCGAGCGTAAAAAGAGGGACAATGCAGGGAGGGGAATGTTTCTGACTTTTTTAGCTAGCCTTGTGGGGGGGATGTGGGAATAATATATATAGTTGTTGACTGACAAAGCTGGAGTGGGTAGGGAAAATTGAAGTGTAATGTAAGAGGGAAAAATCCTGAGAGATGTTGTGATTCACTTGCACCTTAAACTGGCGAAAGGCCAGCATTCGTTCTTGTAACTCGAACGTTCTTGTAACTCATATGGGTACATTTAATGGTAGGAGTTTTCACTCCAATGAAATGGAAATTAATTTCTTCTTCTTTTGTATTTATTCTGATAAGTGATCATTGGGTCTTGTCTACTCTGTTACTGGTACTCATGATTTAGGGCTCATTTAGTTGGGAACAAGTTATATCGGGATTGTTATCTCACTTTTAATGTGGGATTAAAATAATATTATAATTTGGGATAATTAATTTTAAATATAATTATTTCAGGATTTTTTATTTCAACCAAACATAGAATAAATGGTGAGTTATAGAGCTTAATTCATCGCCGACACTCATAGAGAACGATGATTATGTTCGCCCTAGTTTTCGGAGGGTATTTTGAAAATTTCGGATTTGTATTATGTTCGCCTTAGTTTTCGCTATATATAGACTAGGGACGCCGTTTTCTTTCTTGAGTCGTGCAAGAGAAAAAGTGAGCAAAAGAGAATTGTAAACACAAACTCCGTATTCGATTATAGTTGAATTTGCTGCGGTAAAGTGGATGTAGCTCTCACATTGAGAGTGAACCACTATAAATCTCTGTGTTATTTGTTCTTCGCTTATTTACTGTTTTCTTATTAGGTTAGATTTGAGACTCAAAATCTAACAATAAACTCATCCCAAATTTAACCCCGAGACTAATTATCTTATATACCTTGTACCAAATGGCCCTTATTGTTTTTTATATAAGTAGAAAGGAGGGGAAAAAAGGAAAAGGAAAAAGAAGCTACTCCCTCTGTCTCAAATTATTTATCGTGACTAGTAAAGATAGTTGTCTCAAATTATTTGTCGTTTTAGAAGTTCAAGGCATAACTAATTATTTATGCCCATTTTACCATTAGATTATAACTTAAGACATAAAGAAGGATAAAAGTAGTCAAACACCCCTGCTAGTTAATATTTCTTAAAGAGCGTGTAAACTAAAAAGACGATAAATAATTTGAGACAGAGAGTGTATCATCTTTGATACTAGTAAGTGTGCTCAAAAGGAAATGTATTTTTCTAGGAAAACCTTTACTACTTTCAAAATAAAATTCATTGAGATAATATCTTAGATGGTCACTCAACTATAGATGTTTCACTTAAAAAGTCACTCAATTTTTTTTTCTAACCAGAAAGTCATTCAACTATAAGTGTTTCACTCAGAAAGTCATTCAATTCCGTTTTTTAACCTGAAAATCACTCAACTATTGATGTTTCACTTACAAAGTTACTCAATCTAATTAAGTACTCAACTATAGGTGTTTCACTCAGAAAGTCACTCAATTATGTTTTCTAACAAGAAAGTCACTCAACTATTGATGTTTCACTTACAAAGTCACTCAATCTATTTAAGTGATTTTTTATTATATTTTGTTGATTATTATTTAAAGCCAAAATTATAAGAATAAAAAATATCCATTTCGATCCACTAAAAATATATTGACCATGGCCTTTTATTTTACCCTATGCCCACTAAATGTAGTAATACTAGTATTTTATTTACTAGTTATGTCGTTAGTTTTAAATAATTTTGTTATTGTTCTTTGTTATTTTTTATTAAAAAATGAATTTATCTAGAAAGACGAGTCTATAGAGAATTAATTTTATAAATTAATCTACATTTATGATCGAATTTAGTAGTTTATTTACCAATTATGTTGTTACTTTTAAATAATTGATAAGTCATTGAACTTTGTTATTTATTTTAGATAGATGTATTTGATAATCGAAATTTTTACAAACTCATAAACGATTTTTATGATCGAGGTTAATATTTTATTTACAAGATAAATTTGTTTGTTAATAAGAAATAACAAAGATCAATGACAAAATTATTTAAAACTAACGACAAACTAGTAAAAAGAAACTACTACTACTAACTAATACTACTATATTTAGTGGGAATAAGGGTAAAATAAAAGATCTTGGTGAATATATTTTAGTAGGCCGGGTCAATAAGATAGTTAAAATGAGTATTTGTTTATTTCTTATAATTTTGACTTTAAATAAAAATTAGTAAAATATAATTAAAACATCATTTAAATATGTTAAGTGATTTTGTAGGTGAAACACCAATAATTGAATGAATTTTTAGTTAGAAAAAAAAAGTTTAATGACTTTTAGTTGAGTGACTTTTTTTATTTTTTTCTAACAACCTACATAAAAGTATCCAAGTATAAATATTGCAGCTAGTGCGTAGAAATCCTAAATATTTTAGCCACTGCCCTTTCGGTACATGGCAACATATGTTTGATCAGTGTGAATGAATAAAATAAGGGTAAATGCTATTGCATTCAGGTTATTAATAATTCAATGCTCATTACATTGGCACCTACTGTTAGGGTTTGCCTTAATTTTTTACTTTATTTAAATTTTATTATAATTATATTTTGATTCAAAAAGATTTTTTTGGTGAAAAATGACTTTCATATTTATTTTTTTCTTGGAAGAGAAGTTTTGTGCTTTTGTACACTAAGGAATCGTTTGGTGGAGTGTATTAGAGAATATATTACATGCATTATCTTTGTGTATTAACAGTACCTTGTTTGGTACACTTTTTCATCATATAACTAATTAGTTATACATCCTATTTGGTATTATGCTATGCATAACTAATGCATAGCAAACCATGGTATTAGCAATGCAATGTATTTTAATGTATGCATTAGCATGGTTAAAGACATAATTGTCCATGAAGTCCCTCAAAAAGCATAGTATGGAGGGTATTTTTGTAAACAATCAATTATTTTTAGAAATTATGCAATGCATTTTATTTTTAATACACCAAATCAAACGGTGGATAAAAAATAGTCCATGCATAACTAATGACAACATTATTAATACGAACATTACTAATACACCCTATTTAACATTATTCTTATACACTCTACCAAACGACCCCTAAAGCATTATCAACTCAATATTTAAGAAGTTAGTATACAAAATATTGAGACGTGTCGTCTCCAAAAAATAAAATAATGTTTTTATTTGGGGGAGTAAAATATGTGTTGCACTTTATTGTTCTTAGCCTAGTTTTGTCCCATTGAGTTTTCCTGACAAATTTTTTAATGAGGCAACAAATAATGTGTATTGCAAGATTGTGCACTATTTTTTCATCACTATGATTTTTTTTCCACAGAATGTTTTTCTAGTAAGGTTTTAACGAGACCAGGGTCGATTCAACTAGATTGGGGGCCTAAAGCTAAACTTAAGAGAGAGGTCCTATTTTTTTAAAAAAATATCATCATATATATTTATTAAAAGTCTATATATATTTATTAAAAGCCTATTTTTCTAACTTTTTAGATGCAAAGCCATTAATTACTGCTTTATAATTGATTTCTTTAACAATTCTTTTTCAATTGATAATATAGCTAATTCAAAATAATTAGTTCGTCAAATTTTCTCCTTTTTTTTTCTCTTTTTAGATAAACGAATTCATATTTTCTAGTTGACATATTTAAATTGAATAAATTCTAATAATAACTAAATCAAGAATATATACTTATGAAGTAAGAATATCAACAATCATAATTTTTTTATTGAAAAATATAAAATAAAGTTAGAATAATAAAATCCGGCTCAAGAATTCGATATATAATGATATCGAATAGTGTTGCATGGTTCAATATAATAATTGCTTGTAATGCTTAAAATTTTGAAGAAGACACCAAAAAGTAAATCTTGATCTTTTGTAAGCAAGCACAATAAGTTTTGCACCCCTTTGAAAATTGGGAGACATCAGAATATTGAGAATAAGAATAGTGAAAGGGAGAATGAAAAAGATAAATATAGGAATAATAATGTGGGTTCATGTTAGTTGTTAGGATATAAATGAAGTAATGAAATAGGTAACCACCTAAGGAAGGATATCATAATTACCTTGAAATTGTTTCATTTCCGGGGATACTTAAAAAGTTATTGAACTTTCTCCAAAAAAAATTCTTTTGAAATTTACTAGAAACAGTACACATAATTTTTTTTAAAAAAATATATATATAGGATACATTTAGTAAAAAATGAGGCCCCCAAAAATTTAGGGCCCCAAGCGATTGTTTTACCTACCTTATGGTTCTACCGGCTATAAACGAAACACATTATTTATTAATGAACATCTAAGGAGAAGTGTTGTAAATAATATTATAATATTATTATTTAAATATGAATGTGCATAACTCCTATATGTAATTCCTAGCATTATGCTAGTTAATACACACACTTCCATTACCTTCTCATTGATCTCCCACATCTTCATGATGTTCTCCACATTCTCGAAGATTAATGTCATGTTTAAGACAACCTTATAATCACTTTATGTAATAGTATAAACGAAAATGGGCCAAAAATACGTGTAATATATGACAAATGACTCACAAACATCCTTCATTCATTTATTTATCTAAAAATACATTCAATCTGTTTGTTTTGCACAAGAATACCCCTTCAAACTAACCTTTCAAATATGATGGATTTTTTTTAATTTTAAAAATTCATGTGACTTATTATAATTGACCGCTTCTATTATTTAATTTAAAAATTAACCCCACCACTTTAAATCCAAATCCGCTGATCCGTTTTAAATCCACTCACTTTCAAACTTAATAAACAACGATTTTCCACTTGCAGTATAATCTATAATGTAATATTCACTTAACGAAAGACAGAAGGATGACACATATCTGACTTAACTTTTGAATTACTTATCCTACTAAAAGACCAAAATGAAAAGAATAATCTAAATCAAATGACTAAGACTAATGTCATCCAATACTGATAGAATAATTATATTAAATATTGTATTTATTATAATTATTTAGTAATTAGTGTAATTGATCAGTTAAGAGACCAATTATTTTATTTTGTTAATTTAATTAAAGTAAATTTGATTGTCCAAAAATGGTAGCTTCAAGTTTCTACGAAAATTGTTTATACTTTTCTCTAATTATGCTAATTTGTATTTATTATTAATATATGTATGCTTATTTCTTATTATACGAGAATTATAATGCAACAATTATCATAGAAAAAGTAATTATAGTCTAATATCTACCATCCGTATAAGTTATTCGATATTGTATCAAGTATAAATAATACCTAAATTAATATATAAAATATGCCTAAAACTAGAATGTCAATCAAACATGGGATGAATAATATCTAATTAATCTTGTATCAAATTATTTTTTGAGTTCTTCCAAACAGATGACTCTTAACTTTATAACTCTTCCAAACATGGGAGCGTTAATGACATTTATTGAGATATTAATTGTCTAATTATTATAACATTCATTCTCCAGTATAAATGAGGACATATTTTGTGGGGGTGTACCCGAGAAACACATGTATATATAGGACACATAGTTTCATTGTAAACCATCAAATGCAAGTTATTACAATACACTTTCTCTCGATTATTGTACTTTCATATGAGTTGCAGTGACTTTGCCCAGAAGCTAACATAAGGCTTAGGCTAATTGTTACTTTTTTTGTCTTATTATTGTCTATTTACATTATATTCTATCTAACTTTATTGCCAAATTAGTCACTTGAGATCCAGGTGTCCTTGACCACGTATATAAATTCAACTGTACCGTTTTACGGGTAAACAGTTTGGCGCCCATCGTGGGGCCTGGACAATTATGGTGTCACAAGTCACCTCTCCTTCCTACTAATCTATTTTACTCTTTGAGTCTTGTTTTTTGTTCAGAGTAAGCAAATGACAGGAAGAGAGGAATTCAGAGACAACCGCAACACAAGGGATAACATTATAACTTCTCTATCGGGCCAAATGGCCTACCGGTAGAAGATCCGACATGGAGAGATATGTTGACAGCAGACGGAGCTACTTCGGGAGGCGGACAGACTCGGTAGGAGGATGTTCCCAATGATGAAACGCCTGAGGAAGCCATATAGAACCTGAGGGTGAATAAGTGAGCAGTTGGACCGTCTGATGCGGTTTCACACGGAGTACATGTCCAAGAACACTGGTAGTACCCCAACAGACGACCCGACACCTCCACCAAATGCCAACGGAGATACCATAAATAATTAGGATAGATCGAGGAATGATGGTGCTTCAGAAAGTGAAGCCGTCCCTGAAAATACGTTCCAGAAATAAGTCTTAAAATTCATGAAGGATATGACGAACAAAGTGGACACCAATGCAGAGAAGGCGGAAAAAAATGTCAAGGAGTTTCGAGATCGTTTTAATCAAATATCGAGAGCCCCTCATGTGATAGAGGGACCAGACGCGATGAAATATATTCAATTGGTGTATAAGTTAGAGGATGCGCTCGAACTGATCCCCAAAAGATTTAAAATGCCATTTATACCTAAGTATGATGGGACTACTGATCCACAGGATCCCATAACGGACTATAATACGTCCGTCAAAAGAAATGATCTAAGGGAACACGAGATCAAATCGATTTTGATAAAAATGTTTGCTAAGACGCTTGCTAAGGGAGCCTTGATATGGTATTCACTCCTCCCTGAGCATGCAATCGGATCTTTCACCCAACTGGCCGACATAGTCATAAGAACTCATGCGAGGGCGAAAAAAGGTGAAAACGCACAAGGCGGATATCTTTCGCATTGGTAGGGATAAACAGAACTCCTTAGGGACTGTCTCACGGTTAGAGAAGAAATGTATGTTGCTACCCGCAGTCCCGAATGAATGGGTTGTAGAGGCTTTCACAAAGGGTTTGAATCCTTCAAGTTCAAATGCCTCACAGAAGCTCAAGGGAAATCTCTTGAAATTCCAGGCGATGACATGGGAAGACGTACACAACCGGTATGAGTCCAAGATCCGGATTGAAGCTGATTTTCTAGGGACTCAGACCGAAAGTATTTTTAGAAGTTAGACAAAGGAGCAGGAGCCGATCGGAAATCCTTGAAGAATTGCTTCCAACCTTATCCTACTCCTGGAAAGCAAGGAGGTGGACACGATTTTCGCTCCTTTGAAAAGACAAATAACAAGTGAGGATTCGGACGAAACAATCAAGGTTTGGTAAATTTTGACAAAGGGAATTCGTCTAACTCTTCTACTAAGTGTATCAGATAGCCGAAATTATCCAGAGTATAACTTCAGTATCAACGAGGATCAAATGGTGGCGGTACTAAGAACTCATCTAGCATCTCGACCACCGAAGCCATTATAATCCGATCCTAGTAAAAGAGATCAGTCCATTGGGTGCAACTTCCACGACACTTACGGACATAAAACCGTAGACTACAGACATTTACAAAAAAAAGGGCGCAGGAATGCTGAGTAGGGGCCACCTCCGAGAATATTTGAGCGAAAGAGCTCGTAACAACTATTAGCGGGGGCCCCCCCGTGGACAAACCTGATCCAAGCACGTTAGCCCATGTTATATACATGATCTTTGGTGGGTCAATGATTGCCGCTACATCTTTTACTGCGGCAAAGAAAACAAAGATTTATGTAACTCGGGGGAAAAGATTCTGGGAGATACAAAATGAACATGTCATCACTTTCACTGAAGAAGATGTTGCCGGTGTGATCTTCCCGCACAACGACGCATTGGTTATCACGATGTCTATCGATTGCTTCTAAGTGAAGAGGGTTCTGATTCAAAATACAACTTAGACAAAATAGTTTATAATACTCCCCCTTGGATGTCTTATTAATAGAGAATGTGCTTCGTTAAAACCTTACTAGGAAAACCCTAATGAGAAAAAATCCTAGTGAAAGAAAGGAGTCCAACAAAGGAGTCAAGACATGAAGGCGGTCCCGTCTACATTGCATCAATTGGTAAAAATTTTGACACCAAAAGGAGTCCAACAAATTAGGGGAGAACAACCCGCAGCTAGAGAGATATACGCCATAGAAGATCCAGAGGCAACTACGGATCCAAATAGCCTTGCACGAGGAAACTCCCGACAAGAAGGTATACCTGGGCACGGGGCTAACCCCGGAGCTCAGGGATTCAATTCTTAATTATCTTATGGCTAACAATGATTATTTTGCTTGGTCACATAAAGATATGACAGACATCTCTCCATAAGTCGCAACTCATAAGTTAGGCCTGGATCTCAGTTTCCCTCACGTGCAGCAAAATAAACGGCCCATCGCCGAAGTTCGCAACAAGTTTGTAAAAGAAGAGGTAACTAGGCTACGTAATATAGGGTTGATCAGGAAGTAAAATATTCGGATTGGTTAGCAAATGTAGTGGTAGTACCTAAAAATGGGAACAAATTTAGGATGTGTAGCATGCCCTAAAGGCTCGTACCCTTTGTCGAACATAAATCAAATGATCAATGCTACGGCCAGACACGAAGTCATGAGTTTCCTCGATGCGTAATCCGGGTATAATCAAATTAGAATGCACCCGGAAGACTAAGAGAATATTTTTTTAAACTAATTTTGTCACTTACTGCTATAATGTTATGCCTTTTGGATTAAAAAATGCCGAAGCCACCTATCAAAGGTTAGTAAAGAAAATATTTCAAAACAAATAGGAAAAACTATGGAGATGTATATAGATGATATGCTTGTTAAAAGTCTTTGGGCAGAAGACTATTTGAGTTACTTGCAGGAAACATTCGAAGTCTTGAGAAGGTACAACATAAAGCTTAACCCTAAAAAATGCGCCTTCGCAATAGGCTCAGGAAAATTCTTGAAGTTCTTGATTTCTCAAAGAGAAATCGAGATAAATCTCGACAAGATAAAAACCATCGAGGATATCCCTAGACACACTAGATGTAAAGGTTGTACAGTGCATGATTGGGTGTATAGCAGCTCTCAATAGATTTATTTCCCGATATTCAGAGAAATGCCACTGATTCTTCTCGCTCCTTAAAAAGAAAAATGACTTCGAATTGACGCCCGAATGTCAGCAGGCCTTTTGAGACCTGAAAGCTGACTTGTTCAGTCCTCCGTTCATGTCGAAGCCAAAGGATGTAGAGCATCTCCTTATATATTTAGCAGTCTCGGAGGTAGTGGTAAGTGCAGTACTAGTACGAGAAGAAAAAAGTACGCAATTTCCTATTTATTATGTAAGTAGAGTCACGTTAGGGATGAAACTTGGTACCCACTACTCGAAAATTTAGCTTTTGCTTTAGTTATGTCATCGGGAAGCTACGACTATATTTCCAATTCCACCCAATAGTCGTGGTGAAGATTAAGTGAATTTGATATTGAGTGTAAATCTCAGGCTGCGATAAAGTCACAGGTCCTCATAGATTTTGTGGCTGATTTTAGTCCGGGAGTAACCTCTCAAGCAGAAAAAGAAGCCGCTTTGGTCTCGAGAACTAACCCCCGAATTCGGATGCTCCACACTAATAGAGCATCTAATGTTAAAAGGACCGATTTGGGAATAGTATTACATACTCATACGGGGAAAATCTTAAGGCGTGCAATTTATAGTTCACATTTGACTAACAATGAAGCCGAGTATGAGGCTCTGATTGCAGGTTTGGATCAATTATTTCTAGGTAAAAAGAATCTTGATCGACCCTGGAAGTGCTATTAACATCATTCAACTAAAGGTGATCGAGGAAATGAAGATGTTGGACAAGATTGTTCTGGCCACCAGAACGCTCTCAAGATTTAATATGTCTAATGATACCACAAAGGGGAAGGTCGATCTACCAGTGGATGCTAAGAGAGTCATATAGATAACAAAATTTTATGTCATCGATGGTGACATGAGATACAACGCGATATTTATGAGGCCTTGGATATATGACATGAAGGCGGTCCCATCTACATTGCATCTATTGGTAAAATAATTTACACTAAAAGGAGTCCAATAAATTAGGAGAGAATAGCCTGCAGCCAGAGAGATGTACTACATAGAAGAGCCAGAGGCAGCTACATATCTAAAATAGCAATTAAAGGAAGCGGGGTTGGCACCGGATGAGGTCCACTAAGCTCTGCCAACAGAAGCAAAATCGACATATCCGGAGGAAGGGTTCTCAAACTGGTATCAGGTGCCCAGATATTTTCAGGTATCGGACGAAGTGAACACCACCAAATCAATAGGTGAAGATCTCGAGCAAATAACCTTGCGCGAGGAAACTCCCGACAAGAAGGTATATCTGGGCACGGGGATAACCCTAGAGCTCAGGGATTCAATTCTTAATTAAATTACGGCTAACAGTGATTGTTTTGCTTGGTCATATAAATATATGACAAACATCCCTCCAGAATTTGCAACTCATAAGTTAGTCCTGGATCTCAGTTTTCCTCGTGTCTGGCAGAAGAAACGGCCAATCGCGAAGTCTGCAACAAGTTTTTAAAAGAAGAGGTAACTATGCTACTTAATATAGGGTCGATTTGGGAAGTAAAATTTACGGATTGGTTGGCAAATGTAGTGGTAGTACCTAAAAAGGAAACAAATTGAGGATGTGCATCGATTAGTTAATGCTTACTTTTTCGAAATGCGCTATCATGGCTTATTCGTTTTTGATACCAGCATTTTCATATTACTTTAAATTTTTCAAACTGTTTCTCTTGCTTGCTTTACTCTTGCTTTTCTTTTGCTTTTCTTATGCTTATGCTTTGTCTTGAGCCGAGGGTCTATCGGAAATAATCGCTCTACTTACCAAGGTAGAGGTAAGGTATGCGTACACTCTACCGTCCCTAGACCCCACGTTGTGAGATTTCACTGGGGTATGTTGTTGTTGTATCAATTATAAAGATTTAAATAAAGCATGCCCAAAGACTTATTTTCGTTGTTGAACATAGATAAAATAGTCGATGCTACGGCCAGGTACGAAGTCATGAGTTTCCTCGACGCGTATTTCGGGTATAATCAAATTAGAATGCACCTAGAAGACCAAGAGAAAATGTATTTTCTAACTAATTTCGGCACTTACTGCTATAATGTTATGCCTTTCAGATTAAAAATACCAAAGTCACCTATCAAAGGTTAGTAAATAAAATCATTGAAAAACAAATAGGAAAAAATATGGAGATGGATATAGATGATATGCTTGTTAAAAGTCTCCAGGCAGAAGACCATTTGAATCACTTACAAGAAATAGTCGAAGTCTTGAGAAGGTACAACATGAAGCTTAACCTCGAAAAATGCATCTTCGAAGTAAGATCAGGAAAATTCTTGGGGTTCTTGATTTCTCAAAGAGGAATCGAAATAAATCTCGACAAGATAAAAGCCATCGAGGATATCCCGAATACACTAGAAGATCTAAAGGTTGTACAGTGGCTGACTGGGCGTATAGCAGCTCTCAATAGATTTATTTCCCGATATTAAGAGAAATTCCACAAATTCTTCTCGCTCTTTAAAAAGAAAAATGACTTCGAATGGACACCCGAATGTCAGAAGACCCTTCGAGACCCGAAAGCTTACTTGTTCCGTCCTCCGCTCATATCAAAGCCAAAGGACGGAGACCAACTCCTTATATATTTAGCGGTCTCAGAGGTAGCGATAAGCACAATACTAGTATGAGAAGAAAAAAGTATGTAATTCCTTGTTTATTATGTAAGTAGAGTCATGTCATGGGACAAAACTCGGTACCCACTACTCGAAAAGTTGGATTTTGCTTCAGTTATGTCATCACGGAAGCTTCGGCCGTATTTCCAATGCCACCCGATAGCCATGGAAAATGTTTCCTCTAAGGAACGTGTTGAATAAGCTCGAACTTTCGGGGTGATTGTCTAAGTAGGCTATGAAATTAAGTGAATTTGATATTGAGTGTAAATCTCAAACTATGATAAAGGCATAGGTCCTTGCAAATTTCAAGGCTGATTTCAGTCTGGGAGTAATCCCTTAGGCAGAGAAAGAAACCGCTTTGGTCTTGGGGACTACACTTGAGATTTGGATGCTCCACACCAATGAAGCACCCAATATTAAGGGGACCGGTTTGGGAATAGTATTACATACTCCTACCGAGAAAATCTTAAGGAAGGCAATTCATAGTTCACATTTGACTAATAATAAAGCCGAGTATATGGCTCTAATTACAAGTTTGGAATTGGCTCGAGGTCTACAGTCATAAATAATCAAAGTCAAATATGACTCCCTAATGGTGGTGAACCAATTTCATGGATTGTTCGAAGCCAAAGAGGAGCTATGACAAGGTACATCGAGAAGGTCCTGAAGCTGTTTTCCTGGTTCCAAGAGTGGTCGGTGGTACATATACCCTGAGAAGAAAATATAGAGGTTGATGCATTTGCAAATTTGGGTTCCAACATGGAAGCAGAAGGCTCCAAAGCCGAATTAGTTGTTCAACTCCTACACTTGGCCTTGGCCTTGGACTCGAAAGGGTATGACGAAGTGAACTCAACAAGTCTGAATTGAGATTGGAAGAATGAATTCATAGACTACCTCGTGAACGGAATGCTGCTAGAAGATCCGAAAACATCCAGAGCCTTGATGACTAATGCCGCTTGGTAATGTATTATCGATGGAAAACTTTACCAGCAGTGTTATTATAGCCCCCTGGCTCGATGGAAAGGTCCCGAAAAAGCCAATTATGTGAATAGGGAAGTACATGAAAAAATTGCAGAAAACATTCTAAAGTCCTGATGAGAAACTCATGGGGCTCAGATATTATTGGCCGCGGATCGAAAAAGACACAAAGGCATTCATCAGAAAGTGTGACAAGTGCCAGTATCATGTGCAATTGCTACACCAGCCGGGAGAAGAATTGCATCCAGTTGTGTCTCCATGGCCACTCATGAAATAGGAAATGGATATAGTTTGACCTTTACCTTCTGCCCCAGGACATGTATCACAAATTTTATTTATGACTGATTATTTCTCTAAATGGATTGAAGTTGCAGCTTACACAAAGCTTTGGGAGAAGAAAGTGATTAATTTCATCAAGAAATATATCATTTTTCATTTTGGCATCCCGAAGGAGATAACTTGTGACAACGACCAAAATTTTATTGGGGCCAAAGTCACAAAGTTCTTAGATGACTTAAACATCAAACGCATTACCTCCACCCCCTATCATCCTAGTGCAAATGGTCAAGCAGAGTCAACTAACAAGACTATTATACAAAATTTGAAAAAGAAACTAGAAGCTGCTAAGGGAAAGTGGACGTTGCCCGAGATATTATGGACATACAGAAAAATGGCAAAAATAAGTACTGGGAAACTCTATTTTCCTTGGTTTATGGCGCCAAAGCACTAATCCCAGTGGAAGCAGGAACTCCAATCTTACGCTACCTACGGTCGGAGGAGCAAGCTAACTTAGAGTCAATGTCGATACAACTAGACTTGCTCAAAGACCGTCAAGATCTCACGTACGTCCGGATGGTGGCCTAGAAGCAAAGAATGAAGCGATACTATAAGTGGCGTACAAATCTCACGACACTTCAAACTCGGGGATTTGGTACTCCAAAGGTGACTCGGAGTACCTGGGAACCTAACTCAACAAAATTAGGTCCGAATTGGGAAGGACCATACACAATAACAGGGATTGTCGACAAATGATCTTACCATTTAACATATCAAGAATGAAAACTTCCTAGCAATTGGAATGTAAGTCACTTGAAGAAATATTATATTTAGCGAGATAAATGCGCACTACACTCTTTTTTCCTTCGCTCGATTTTTGTCCCAATTGGGTTTTTCCGGTAAGGTTTTTACTGAGACAACACCAATAAAAGTGTGTTAAAAGTCTTGCTACAAGAATATTATCCAGTGTCTGGGTCTTCATATAATAAACACCTAAACACTAGGGGCCATATATACCCAAGTCAAGATTGAGGTAATTTTTTCGAAAATGAGAGAGCACATGCTGGTACTATTAAAGCTTCAAAGGAAAAGAACATGCCGGTACTATTAAAGTCTCAAGGGAAAAGCACTCATCACCGAAGACTTCCTAAATCACAAAATAGTGCATATGTGTAACCGGACTGACCACACTAGATGGCAGCCGAACTGTCCTTGCATTTGTCTTTATAATTGTAAGTTAAATGAATTAATAAAATTTCCCTTTATGGTAAAATTCTTGACATTAAAAGAATAAGATTTATTAAAATGTGTGTTATTATAAACATATCAAAAAATTTGTGCCATAATGAACGGGAGACGTCCTCTTCTATATCACTATTAAATATAAGGGCCCTCTCTTATTAAAAATCTTAAAAGAAAAGAAAAGGTTAAAATTTTGGCTGATCAAAGCGCCCAAATAAGAAGTTGACCGGGACTAAAGCAAGTCCGGGACCAACTACAAGGCCATGAGAAGCCCAAATAAAAACACATCTTTTATGAATAAGTTCAAGTCTTGTTAAAAGTCATCAAGAGACGGAAAGTTCATTCATTCATAGGTATCATCGGGAGCGAAATTGACCCGGTTACAAAAGATAATACCAGACCCAAAAGTGACCGGTTACAAAACAAAAATAAATAAAATAAAACCCATGAAAAAGGTAATGACATGCTTATTACATGATCCACCGGGGGTGTTTCCAAAAAATAAAGTAACCAATATTAGTTGCGATCTTGAGATGTCAAGGCTGAAGGAGGCAATTCGAGAGACAAGGCTCCAAGGACATTGTCTGAAGCAGATGTCATATTTTCTTAGGGAGGAGGAATTTCTGCTTCCGGAAGGTTTTCATCTTCTTCTTCCCTGTCGGATGATGCATCTTCTTCATCAATGGGAAATGGTTCATCTGTTTCTTCCACCGAAGCTAATTCCAATTACCGGGCCTTGGTAATCTCATCATTAATATCATTGATTATCCCGACCCTCACTGCCTCCAAAACCTTGCGGCGCGTCATATAGCCATTGCTTACCATGAACAAAGTAAAGTTGTTAATGGTGGCTTAGAGCTCGGTTTCTGCAGATTGAACGACGTGACTGAGTTCATTACTGGTCGAATAGTAAAGTTCATTGGCCTTAGTGAATTCTGTAATTGCCTCTCGCTGCTTATCATACTGAGCCATCATGGTAGATAAACGGGACCTTAAGGACTCATTCTCCTTCCGAAAGGCCTCAATTTCCATTTCTTTGATCTGAAGATGCTTAGAGAAAGTATCCACATCAAGCTATAAGCCCATACAGGTGCATCGTAGGTCGAACATAGAATCAGAAGCCTCATTCCACTTCTTCTTTCAGTCACCTACACGGTCCTCGTGGAGCGTGGCCTGCTTCCTGAAGACTTCATTCTCTTCCTCTAGGTGCGTAAGTTTACCTTCTAACTCATTGACCTTGGTGAGATTGTCTTCCTCTGCCGACAAGTGCTCATGATATTGTCCCTCTTATTTACTAGAGTGGCTTTCTCCTCGATCAGCTGTTGAAGCCCATCATAGCAAAGGAAATTAGCATGAACAAAAGATTCATTTTCAAGAATTCAGAAAGGAGAAATACAGAAGTTAAAGGGAACCAAAAAGGAGAAAAATTAATACATCAGTCGCGGCATACGTGCCTTTATTAATGGCATATTTCTCCATTTGAGCATTCCTCCGGTCCTTGTCTGAGGCCACATGCTTCATATAGTTGGCCACTCCCACAAGTTTAGACAAAAGATGGCAATCAGAGGGAAGTTAGAAGGCCACAAATAGAAATTCTCTAGGTTTTGTAGCCCGATCAGAGCTGGATATTCATTCACCAGTTCCTCCCTTCGTGGGGAAGGAGCGTGGTTGGGAGAAGACTAGATTCTTGGTAATCTTCTGGAACAATAGTTGGAAGAACATAAGGATAGGAATCTTTTGGAGTTGGAGGAAGAACTGTAGCGAGAGCAGTAGGCGCCGCCAACGGGGGCTTACGAATGATAGTACTTAATCCGATTGGATCAAATGATGCATTAGTATGGCCGGCTCCGCGAATAGCAAATTCCATTTCTGCAAAGAGTTGGGGGACTTCTGACCTTCTTCTTTCTAGCGGCTGCTCATCTTCATCGGGATCTTTACTATCCAGGTTCACCACATGAAGGGAGCCAACCACTAGAGTGGTTGCGCCGAGAGTACTGGGGGAGGGTGTGATCACCTTGGCCCAAGACTCTTTTCTTTGAGCGATTGGAGCTCAATCAGGGACTAGTAGAAGTTTCTTAACAAATCCTATTTCACTCTTGAGCTTGTGTATAAGACAAGCGGATACCTAGTTCTTCCAGCATTTCTAGGAGAGGAGCGATAGGAACGGATTTGGGAAGACATGAAAAGAAAATTATGAGATACGAATTTCTCGAAACAAGAGAACTAGAAGGAAGATGGATCTCACTTAGGGGTCTAATTTTGGTCTATTGAGAGATATGATCTTCCTGCTGCCCAAGAGCGCATTCGTTCAAAGAGCTGGGATGGACGACTTTGGCAGGCATGGATGAATTTCTTGAGCTTTTTCCATCTCCAGAGTTTCGGAGTGGAAACGTCAAGAATATCTTGAACCAAATCAATAAGATCGGGTATCTCTGCAGACTCCCAACGGGTGGATAAAAGGAAAAAAATATTTGATAAATGCATTGATTAATACAGTGAAGGGTATTTCCGGAGATATATAATCAGAAGGATATAAGTAAGCCTACGATGAAGGTTCCATCATTCGGAGATGGTTCAACTGCCAGGAGGAGGAGATCAGTAGTGACAACTATGATATATCTTTCTTTCCAGCCCCAGTCATGATCATCATCAAGGCTGGTAAGAATGGTTTTGCTGCCTCTTCAGTGTAGGTTGGTGATTCCGCCACGGAAGATATGCGGAGAGTAGAGGCGGATCAAGTGATCCAAACTAAAAGCTACACCAGCCAATAGGGCAAAGAACCGGAGGCATGTAACTTCCTCTAGACCTCGAGGCCCACTTGGGCTATGCAAATTTTATAGCGGCAACAAAAGTCCCATATGCCTCGTCTACTTCATCCCCAATCTTCATTAAGAATGGATATGTGTAGAAAATATCCTTTCCAGAATAAGGTTATCCTCTCATTTTATTCGTGGATCAGCACTTCGGCGTTGGTCCATCAACAGTCAACCTTTACCAACAATAATATGCCAGGAGTAATCTTGGTTCTGTATTCTCCAGCAGGAGAAACCCGACCGCCGGTCAGGCCTCTGGAAGTAGGTTTCTCATGCAGATCATGGTCAAATCACCATGTTCTTGGCAAAAAGTATGAGGCATGAGGATTCCGGATAGGTTAAGCCTCCTCCTAAGGGGTAGGGTTCCCCTTGATATTAGAAGGAGCGTTTCAGACGGTTGAGAGGTTCGACATTTTATCTTTCAAAATCGGTTGAAGAGTTGTAAATTAAAAGTTCTAGATAAGCTTTTTGCAAATTGAAGGAGAAAATAATAAGGTGTTCAGCTCTATTAGATTGGTTGGTATATATAAGCGCTAGAAGTCATCATTGTTATGGTAATCGATGGGGCAGATACCAATCGACGGATGTTCGACAAATAACACGTGCGTGTCAAACTAGGTGCAATGAATAGACACGCTTCATTATGATTTTGCAGTCTTTGGTGTAATGATGATTGGTATGACGAGTTGAGTAACTAACACCTTTTTATTCTCCCACCAAAATGAGGAGTGTTGATTGGTTGTCAGTTTAAATCCACTTCCTAGGCGCGTGAGAGATGCACCCGAAAAGTGAGGGGACTCTGTGTAGGGCAAAATTCATATTATACAGGTGAGCGAATTATGTCACGACATGTGGCAAGAAGTGATGAGTCGGATCCAAGTCAACCTTCAATTCTACCCGTCATGTAGAAGCAACATTGGGGTATTAAAAGGTTGTAGCTACCAGAAAGTAAGAAAATCGGAGGTCCGGTTCGAATTTCAATAGTCGGCCATTACTTGTCTGCTTCTACACCTTCCAACGGTGCATTAAACAACATTTATAAAGACACTAATTGTCCAATTATTACCGCATTATGTATTGGTATTAATAGGGGAATAAATCGTGAGATGTGTACCCATGAGTCCAAGTATAAATAGGACTTCTTAACTCATTATAAGAGCATCATATTCAAGATATTATAACACTACTTTTCGATTCACGTTTTTGGTCTCAATACTTGTGCTTTCGTAATGTTGAAACACTTAGTCTGGAGGCCTCACCAATGAGCTTCTATCAGGCTCAGACTAATTACTTTCTAATCTCATTTTGCTATTCATTATTTGTTATAACTATCCTCTAATCTATTTGCTAATTCAATCACTTGAGACCCACGTGTCCTTGATCATGTATATAAATTCAATTGTACCGATTTACAGGTAAACAAGTTGTATAGTATCTAATTCGTTATCCTTATGAAAACATCAATTTTTATTTGGGTATAGACGATATCTCTTTATTCTTCGTATAAGTTATGTAGGAACTAAGTTATGCCTTATTATGCTTTGTAAGACATAACTTGTATTATATTATCATACGTAATTATAAATTTATACCTGTCAATTTTTTTATTCTTTTAATTGATAAATATTTTCAGCTACTTTTTTATTATTTAAAGTGACCATGGACACAAATTAAACACCAAACTCAAAATAGGGGCCCAAATGATAAGCTCCATTTATGCTAGTTTTGGACTTAACAGACTCGGAGTCGAATCGGTTGAAAGATTTGTTCGTGTTCTAAAACGGGAACAAAAAAGGAGAAGCCCTTCGAAGACCAGGAAAGCGAATAAGCCACCTCAAATTTATCCTGCAGAACAAGGATCGCCATGGGAGAGCATTGGAGCAGGAAGAAGAAAAACAAACAAGAAGAATTATCCACTTCTTCGTCTGAATCAACTTCGGAATCCGACGACCAAATTGATAGCTCCGACGACGATGAAAAGCGGCACAAGCGTCGGCACAAACGGCGGAGAAGCTCGTCGAGGAGCAATAAGCATAGAGAGAAAACGAAGAGAGAAAGGAAGCATAAGAAGAAGCGGAAGCATAGAGGCAGCAGCAGTAGTGGTCGGAGATCGAAACGAGAGGGGAAGAGGAAGTATTCGAATTCTAATGGGACGGACTCCGGTTCCGGGTCGGACTCCGATGATTCCCAGCCCAAACGGTCAAGGGAGAGTCCGGAGGATGTGCTCAAAGGCATATTGCAGGAGTTCCCCACTGTAGCTGGTGATTTGGAACAGGTACTACATTTTAATTATTTTTGTAATTAGCTAGTTAATTGTATTATTGTAATAGTAGTTGTTATTGTTATTGCTACACATTTTTTTCCATGGTATTTACGGGAGATAATGATAATCTGACTTATATATTATATTAGTAATAATGGAAGAAAATACATAACATAATTAGTTTAATAAAGAAAATATCATCATCAATTTTTCTAGTTAAATAGTTTACACTTACGTATAAGTTTAGTGATGTAAAGCATGAGACGGAGGTGGCAGTGAAGATCGATGCGCAAGTCATATCCAAGAGACGAAACTAGTATCTTGAGTCCATAATTCAAGAAACCAGGGAGATTGATGAGGATGTCATCGTATTAGAGCGGTATTGGTGCAATGGAGGCTGACTTTCGGGGTTTTGTAAGAATGTGTTGTCAAAACTTAAAGGTAAGTTCTACAGTGTGGTGTTTAGACCAATTTTGTTGTATTATGCGGAGTAATGTCCAATAAAAAACGCTCACGTCCAGAAGGTAAATGTAGCAGAGATGAGGATGCTCAGGTGATGTATGGGCATACTAGGAGAGATATGATTAGGAATGAGGTTATACGTGGTAAGGTTGGAGTGGCCTCTGTTGTGGAGAAAATGAGAGAAGCGAGATTGAGATGGTTCGGGCATGTGAAGATGTGTGAGGATGTGCCAGTGAGGAGGTGTGAGAGGTTGACTATCACAGGAGCTTGGAGTGGTAGAAGTAGGCTGAAGAAGAACTGGAGGGAGGTGATTAGATAGGACATGACACAACTTCAGCTTACCGAAGACATAGCCCTAGATAGGAAGGCGTGGAAGTCGAAGATTCATATAGAAGGGTAGTAGGTAGCCGAGTGATGTCACACTTTAGGTGGGAGAGGTAGAGGCTTATTCGTAGTATTATTTAGTAATTACGTAGTCTTTTATTCTTCGATGTGTAGTACTATCTATTGCACATTTGTTTTGTATCTTGTTATTTTGGTGTCCTATCTTTTATTTTCCTTTCATTTCTTTTCTTTTGTCCTTTTTAGCCGAGGGTCATTTGGAAACAGCCTCCTTGCCCCACAAAGGTAGGGGTAATGTATGCGTACATCTTACCTTCCCCAGACCCCACTTGTGGGATTATACTAGATATGTTGTTGTTGTAGTTATTACACGTGAATTCTTGAAAGTTGTAAAGAAAAGTAATGTCTTGAGCATTTTGGAATGTCCCAAGATGATTAAGTCTCATATATTTGGGGGGGTGGGGGGTTGGGGGTGGGGTGGGATTAACAAGTTCCATCCTCAATTTTAGTGCATTTCCATTGTTAGAAGATCGTTGACCAAATTTTGTTCTTAACTAGATGTGTATTAATTCACTTTTGGAGCTTTTCATTGTTTGATCATTACTTAACCAATTTTTGGTCCTGAAGCAGACATATTAATGTACTTTTTGATTAGATAATTTATATAATTAGAAACTACAAGAAAAGTACTACTAATACATCTGAGATTCTTAGTGGTAAACTTTTTTCCTTTGACTCTTGGTAAGGCAAAATTGAAAAAGAATTTGAGACAAGGGAGTAGAAAGTAAGAAAATGGCTCCAGCTATTCGAGTAATTTTTTGCTTTAGGGTTGTGGTAAATAAATAAATGGTCTCACCAGAATGTTATTTTAATTGATGGAGTTGGATAAGATGGTTGGATGGAACTCTGTTTTTCTTTGTGAAGTGAGGTATGTGTTAAAACAGCCACCAAGAAGTTGCAAGGAACAGAAAGTATGAGATGTTGTTAACAAAATGCTTATCAAAATTTATAAAGATGAAACACAAAGTCAAAACAACTCCCTTTCCACTTGCTGGAGTTCCATTTAGGAGTTGGCCTTTTCTTCATCTTCATAACAGTAGCTATCACATTCTAACTCTAGCTTGTTAGTAGTGCCGAATTTGGAACAAATCCAGCAACCTACCTTCCCATTAGAGACTCCATGTTAAGTAAAGCACACACAGTGTCCATGAATTAAACCATCTCATTGTTCAACATTCCATTTATATTCTCATGTCTTCTGACAAAAGCTGCTGCAAATTACTACTTTAGTCTTTGTTGAAGATTTCTTGTGTTAAATTAGGCCATATAGGAGCTTTTGAGGCGAGAATTCTGTCTTTTAGTGATGGGTTACTTTTCCAAATGATCAGCCAAGAAAAGGCTGCATTGTGTGCATTATTTCGAGGACTTTACAAAGTGAACTTATCAATGAAGAACTAGAATTTGTACCCTTCCAGAATATCCGATCCATAGGTTATCCCCCTACAATACCCTAGTCTCCGTCAAAAGAATCCCTTTTCTACTTTGTGTTAGTTAGTATATACATGAACTATTTGGTTGTAGGCATATAAGGGTACTTGTGTCCATGAGCATTCCAATGTGTATAGAAGATTGGGGAGAAAAAGCCCAAAATAGTAATATCTTTTGACTTCCGCTCAAAATAGCCCTATTTCTTTACTATGGAACACTAATAGTCTACATTCTTTGATGAAGTGGTGCACTTTTAGTCTCAATCCAAGCTTCCGTTAGTTTTTAACGGAAATAACCTCACATTCGCCTCATATGAAATTTATTTCCTTGGAGGACAGAAAATACTCATTTTGTTAAGCAAGGACCCAATCAAATGCATTCTTCTCCCAAATTATCAAAACCCTTTTGCTGCATAAGTTAGGTTCAGTCAATCTATCTAATGCAATTTAATAATGTGTGTTTTGATTGAAAGGGTAGAGAAGAGAGTAGCAGGTGGCAAAAGCAGTACTTGTCGAAGGGTGGTAAGGAAGTAATCATAAAAACACTTTATCGAGTATTCGTACTTACTTTTTGTCTTTGTTGCAAGCTCCAGTGAAAGTTACAGAAAAACTAGAAAGACTTCAAAGGTACTTTTTATGGGACACGGCAGACAGGCTAGAAAGATACACTTGGTAAACTGGGAGGCCATGACAACCCCAAAGAAGTGGGGTGGTTTAGGGGTGAAAAATCTCAAGGTGTTCAACAGAGCTTCCCTAGTGAAATGGTTATAGAGATTTGGGGTGGAGAGAACGCCTTATGGAGGGAGGTAGTGGTAGAGAAATATGGCTCAACAGTAACGGGGTGGAGGACTAGAGCTATTACTGCCCCGTTTGGTTGTAGCATGTGGAGGAGCATAATGAAGGGTAGGAAGACTTTAATGGTCACATCACCTATAGGGCGGGAGACGGAGGGAAAATTAGTTTTGGGATCACAAATGGTGTGGGGAGAATATGCCGAGGTTATCCCTTCCTAATGTGCACATAGTTTCAAATCAAAGGGGGTCGACGTTCCGCCAGATACGCATGGAGCATGAGGGGGAAGTTTTTTTGGACTTCACATTTAGGAGAAATCTACAAGGCTGGGAGATGAAAGAATTTCAAATGCTATTGGATCTACTTTACAAGCAAATCAGGGTCAACCTTAGTGACTCATGGAGGTGGGCGTTGAGGAGCGATAGTTTGTTCACTGTCAAATCTCTCTACCAGAGTTTGCTCGTGAGAGAGGGACGCCTTTTCCAAACCTTTCGATCTGATTCCTGGGGTGCACAGGAAGGTGTTCTTCTTTGCATGGCTGGCAATGAGGGGAGCGATCCTGACCGCTGAGAACCTAAGGAAGAGAAATATCACTCATGTTAGCTGGTGTTTTATGTGTAAGTGTTCGGTGAAGAAGTTGATCATCTACTGGTGCGTTGCAAAGTAGCGTCGACCTTGTGGAAGGTGATTCTGAACTAATCGGTGTACAATGGGTGATGCCAGGTACCACTAGAGATGTGCTACACAGTTGGGCTGGAAGGCGTAGATGTAGAAGGCAAAAGGCTTGGAAGATTGCTCCTTTAGCTCTATGTGGGTCGTTTGGAGAGAGAGAAACAGGAGAGCTTCTGAGGGGATAGAAAATGAGCGTGCTTGTTTAAGAAATAGCCTTTTTTCTTTGATTGCTTTTTGGTACACCCTCGAATTTCCTTGTATATATGATTGAGTGTCTTTTGTAGAGAATCATGTTTTGATGTAGATTCTCTACTTTTTGGTTTACCTCTTGTATGTGGGAGCTTTCATTCCCACCATTAATAATACTACTGACCTTATCAAAAAAATAATGTGTTTTGATTTTGTGCTCTTTTTCTTCTGCTCATGTTAATAAATGGTGATAGAGAACCTCATCATTGTGGGCTCAATGGATCCAAGAATTAAAATTTGAGACCTAGACATCATAAGTAACTCCGTAGTAATCCTTATTAGGTAGCATTTGTTGATTACTTCACTCTCTTTGCCGCTACACTGTACTCCACATGCCAAAAAGTGCAGGAAAATTCCAAGGGAAAGAGATTTTTTGGGTGATTTATCCAAACTTTTTCAAATGTTTAAAGCGGCTTTGATATATGCATACTCGCCACTTGGTATGATGATTCTAAGTTTGATTCGCAGTTGGGAACAACTACAACAACACTTTTAATATTTCTTGAGTTCTTGTCATCTCCCTTGTTTGATGTTTGTAAATGGTCCAGTAAGTATGACATTGCATTTTATCTGATTCTTGTATCTTCTGAATATGATAAATAAGAAGAAAAATTCTCAGTAAATAAAAAGAATAACAAGTATTTTCACAGTTAAAATATTTATAATAGACATGAAATCTAAACCTGACAAATCGCAGTTACCAGCTTGCAAGTTGCAAGTAGCTAACTGTCACAAGAAGGAAAGGGTTATGATGGTGCATTCATGGGTAATATTACCATGTCCAAAAAATTTCATAGTGTATATGACCATGACAACTAAATAAGGCCGTTAAAAGGCTATATGAATACTTGATAAAAAATGATTTTTACATTTAAATTCTAGTCATGGCATAACATGGCATCTCATAATTATAACGAACAAAATAAGAGGAAGAACATGAAACTCATGATTGCAACGCTGACTGAACAATCACTTGGAACCTATGTGATCTGCTGCTATGTACTCTATGTTAGAGGTTTAATCTTTTTCTAACTAAAGAGTAACTCAACAGGGTTCTTGCTTAACACAATGTGTATTTTTTGTCCTCTTAAGGAACCAAATCTCGTTTGAGGTTGTTTCCATTTAAAAACTAACAGAAGTTCGAATTGAGACTAAAAGTGCACCATTTTAACAAAGAATGTGGACTATTAGTGCTCCATAGTAAAGAAATGTTATTATTTTGAGCCAAAGTCCAAAAGATAGTGGGACTATTTTGGGCTTTTTCTCGAAAATTGGGTGACTTTCGTAGTGAACATATTATGTTGTAGATTCTCTACTTTTTGTATATTGCTTGTACGGAATATTTTACCATTATTAAAAAGTTATTTACCTTGTCAATAAAACTTGTGTCCATAAGCTTCTAATCGATTTGGTCTTTATTAGTGCCCACATGGTGTTCTAGGATTTTAAACCATAAGAATTTTATCTTCAAGTTTATGTTGACATATCCACTATGAGACAAATTCAGCTAACATCTTCTGTAATTTTATACAGCTTCTACAAATGATTGATGATGGACAAGCTGTAGATATAGGGGGTTTATCTGAAAAAATGTTGGTCAAGCGTCTGCGAAAGCTGTTCGTGTCCTTAAACCTTAAGGAAACGGGTGATCATGTCTTTCTATTACCATCAAAAGCATCTTCTACTTTGGAGACTGTAGGACCCTTAATCCGCTCCCAAATGCAACTTCATAGGCAGGAGTTTCATCAGAATGATGAGCAATCCAAGCCATTGGATTCGGGAGTTGGACAGGAAAATTGTAATGCCAATTTGGGTTTGCCAAATGAAGAAGCTACTGATCATAATACCAATTTGAGTTTGCCAAGTGATAATGCTACCGCTTACAATGCTAATTTGAGTTTGCCCGCCGAAATATGTACTGGCCCAAAAAGGAGGTATGTTAATTTCACCCTCTTGCTCTGTTTAGCCTCTCAGCGTCATGTTATGGTCGATCATACTAGCATGCTAACATCCCTTGGCTGTTCTGGCTTTACATAAAAGGATTACGGAACATGGATGGCAAGGGGGACCAAGGAAAAATATATGTGGTCACTGACAAAGGGAAGCAAACTTGTAGCTGGAAACAACGATGAGAGAACTAGCAGGGAAGAGGAGGATTCAGAGTATGATGAAGAATATGAGACAATAGATAAGAAAGAGGACTTTGTAGGGCAATCCTATAACGAAAACTGAGAAAGGAAACATTTCATGTAGAAATTTCAAGTATGCTAGCCTGCTAGGGAAGGAATGTTCTTTAGGTAAATAACAGACCATAAAAGAGAGGGGCTTTAGTGCCCTTCTCTTTAATGAATATTGAAGACATTAGGGACCATAATCAGTTTCTTTTAAGGGGTATTCATTGCAAATGAGTTCTTTTTCTAGAAAGGGTTTTGGTCGTCAAAATGGGATGGAATCAAGGGTTTTGATCACATTCAGACACTCAATGGAAGGTTAACAATTGGGGCAAATAGGAAAGGATGCCTGGTTGCAATGTGATTACTCGTGATGGAAAAAATTTCAGACTCACCAAGTATTACTTTGTAACATCAGTAGTGAACTCCATCTTTATAAAATGGAGTCCCTCCCTACACAATCATAGAACTAATAATTAGACATACACTTCATTTTTGGTACTCTACCAGTATGTAACGAAGTATGACAGATCTAGTTAACTCTTTGACTTTACAAATTGTAAAAGGCAGGCTTAGCTCAACTATAAGAAGGTTTCCTCTTCCAATTTTGTAAAATTACATAGGTAGAACCCCCCCCCCCCCCCCCCCCCCCAAAAAAAAAAACCCAAATGACAAGTCGGATACAACAACAACATACCCAATATATTCCTACAAGTGGGCCGGATATTGTGTTTTAAAAAAAAGGAATGTAGTTTCTAATCCGTATTTTCCTTCTTGACAAAACACATAAGGAAAAAGGATTACAGTTTTCCTTCTTTACCTGAGAAAATAAAAGGTGGTGATGGTTGAGTAGGTGGTTTCTTCATTTTTATTTTCTGATTTCTTCTTTAATCAAGACCTCATTCTTGTCCTAAGTTGTCTCAAGTTCCTTTTGATCTCCTTTGCGCTTGTGCAGGGTGGTTGGCCCTGCAATGCCTTCTGCAGAATTGCTTGCTGCTGCAGCTAAGTTGACTGAAGCACAAGCTGAGCTGAGGTATCCTCTATTCTCCACTGCAATTTATTGCCTCACTTAGATATGTACTTGTGGACTTGTTTTTTTTTTACACTAACAACCTATTGGTATTGCTGAAGAGCAACTTTAACTGTATTTGCAATGTGCTCAAGGGAGTAGATAATTGATTCTTTACTTAGCCTAATCAACGGTCAACTAGACCGTTCTACAACAGTGATAAAAACATGTCACGTTGGATTCATTTAAATCTATGTTGCTCGGACTCTAGTGCAATTCGGATTCTTCATCACAAAAATTTTAGGATTCGGGGGTATGAATTCTAGTGCGGATGCAGGTGCTGGGATACTGCCAATAAATGTATATTACAACGTATAAAGTATATATTTCAATAAATTAAAGTTACTGAACTAAAACTAATAAAATTTAATTGTTTATAAACCCCTAGCATTTTATTCATAAGATATCTCGCAATCATAGCAAAGCATTCTCATACTTTATATAACTCTGTCCCTATAATTATGGCATAAACCCAAAAATCAAATCAAATACCCAATTAATTTATAGTTCTCGGTCATAGATGTAGTCAAAGCACCGGAGGTAAGTTGATCAAATCCGGTGTGGATCCCACCCCCACACCACCCCCATGTCGTGTTGACACATGTGGCAGGGATTTTGAAGAGTCCGAGCAACTCAGATTTAAATTTGCCCCTTCAGAAAATTGTCAGTTCAGAGATGGAAAAACAGATTGGTTTTGACACATTAATACAAAGAGTACTATGAGCTTCTTGGAGGATCTCACGGTTTGATCAGCCTCTCTTTGTTGTTTCTACCAGCACTTCTTTCTCTCTGAAGTCTTATAGTTATCCCTCCACACCTAAGAAGCTTCAAATGACAGTTTTAGGATGTCATATATGTTATACCAGACTAAAGTGAACTGCACTAAGTGTGTCTCTCAAATGTTTCCAGGGATGTTGAGCTGGAAGAAGATACTGAATTTTTTATAGGACCTCCACCTCCTGCTTTGGTGATTGAGACAGAATCAGCAAACGATGCCGAGCGTTTTGAAGAGGTTCTTCCTTCATCCTCCTCTCTTCCCTATTTGTCTATCTGTTGTCTATTTCTATGTATCTTTCTCCTTAACAATCATACTTGGACGATCTTTCTTAGTACCTTCAATCTGACATAATTGCACCTGAAATTTGATTTGATATACATTATTCAAACAAAGTAATCCAGTTGTATTAGTTTTAAGATTATTTGACATTCCTTTTAGTTTAACCTAAACCAAATAGAACTAACTCTCTAGATTTACAGATACCTTGAATCAACCCCCACATGAGCCATTAAATAAACAAAGAAGAATCCGCTATGCGATGTTTATATGGTACTATAATTTCTATTTTCTTTTGAAAGGAGTGGAATTGGTACTTGTTCTTTCTTTTCAAAACCCAACAGTTCTTGTTTTGTTTGTTTGCTTGTTTCTCTCTCTCTCTCTCTCTCAGTTAGCAATATTAGAAATTTGAATCTAAAAGTTATATAACCTTGTGTTTTATTTTCTAGTCGCCACTTCACAACTTCTTTTGGTCTTCCACTCTTCCTTCCCGATGCTTTTTTCTCTCTGTTCTGCTGTCAACTTTTAGTAGTGTTTTGGGGTTCTGAATATATGACATTTAGCGAAGCCTGCCCTTGTCACAATTTCTACACTGTTAGTTTGTGGGTGTGGGTTTGGTTTATGTTCATGACATACATTTTGGTTAAGGTGAGTTGAGAATCTTTCTTTTCTATGTAACTCTTTGTTGACAATCTTAATTGTGTATAACTAGTACTTTTACTTGGTCAGGTTACAAGAATCATGGGAGCAGATGCAGACAACTCATATGATGTTTTGGGTGCGAACAGAAATATGTTGAGTGATAACATGAAGAAGAGGTAAATTGCTTGCTTGTTTGTGCAGAGCTATAGCTATTTCTTTTTAGATTAGATTAGCATGTGTAGGTTAGACTTCAATCCATGAAATTATTGATGTCTGAGTATATAAGCTTTTTGTCTGCATGGCCTTCAATTTCTCAAACATGGTCTAGTAGATGAACTAAGTTGCTCCAGACTTTCCTTGTTCATAATGCTTGATTGAATTTTTAAACCTGAATAGTCTTGCTGCTTAAATATACTGAACCCAGTCAGCGGCACATCTCCTATCTCCTAGAGAAGCGGCTGAAAAGCTGCGAGCCGCAAGTTTGCTGGTCGACGGTAGTAATAATGCTCCCTAATGGCATGTTATATGTTTCTTTCTTACAAGAAATCAAACTTACAAGTAATGAGTAATGGTACAGGTGCATCGATCTTTTGGCCTTGCACATTATTGATCTGAGTATCTAGTGATTTTTAGGGCTGGGTGATGAAACTGAATCTGAAATTTGAAGTCTATGTATAGATATTTTGTATCACTAACTAATTTAAATCACTGTGTAAATACTGAATATATTGAGTTAGTGAATACTGTAAATACTCCCACCGTCCGAATTTATATGATGTAGTTTGACTCGGCACGGAGTTTAAGAAATAATGGAAGATTTTTGAGTCTTGTGGTCTAAAACAAGCCAAAGAAATTTGTGTGGTTCTCGTTATGCGTAAAATGTAAAGTTTAAATTTAAATTGTTATCAAATAAGGAAATATGTTATTCTTTTTGGGACTGACTAAAAAGGAAAGTATGTCATATAAATTGGGACGGAGGGCGTATTAAATTAAACTTCAATTAGTAAAAAAGTACATTAGTTACACTTCTGAATTTTATCACTGAATGATAAATTCAAGTTGCATATCTCTCTGTGTATAGGTAACGTCTAATATGCAAAAACTCTTTTTGGTTTTATGCCCTTCCCCGGACCCCGCGCATAGCTGGAGCTTAGTGCACCGGGTTGCCCTTTTATTGATTCAGATAAATATTATTTGTTTATAATATCATTTTAAAATAAAGCTAAAGTATATCCTGAAAATTGTCAAAGGGGCGTGTTGTCCAAATCGTCGGTCCGGTACTAGATGTAGCCTTCCATTATTACTGAAATATTCAAACATGTGTGCTTTCATATTTGTTTATATATTATTTTGAGATATGTTATATTACATCTAATAATTTGCGTTTTTTATATTCAATGGTAAGTCAAGTTGCTTTCATTTAAATTTCTTAAAGCATTTTGCCTTCACCTACTTCTAGTTGGGGAGGAGTTGAATGGATGCCTCCTACTTTATTTTACAATATTTGGATAATATACCCAGCTGTTCCTTGAGACAACTGTATATTTTGATGATTATATACACGGTTGTGGCACGATACACACTTATATCATCACCATAAAGTGGAATTTTACCCACAAGTTGTTGGCTTGAATCAGTGGAACCATTATTTCTTTCTTCCTTGTCTTAATGGTGTAACTACTCCTATCGGTATGTGAACCATGGATGTGGATTTGTCACCAGTCGACTGTTAACTTGTAGCTGCCGCTATCAGTCATGCTGCTAAATGCACCTTTAAACTGTCCTCATTTATTTGTTATTTTGGTGTATGTTTTAGGTACTGGAAGTTGTCTCTTATGGTGCATCCTGATAAATGCACTCATCCTGAAGCTCACCAAGCATTTGTCAAGTTGAACAAAGCCTATAAAGATTTGCAAGATCCAGATAAAGTGAGTGATTACGTGATACCATCATTTGTTTTCCTCACAAATTTTGTTATGTGAAGAGAAGCTTCTTTAAGGTCTGGCTTAAAACCCCGTGTTGATTTTCTAGTAGCAAGGCTAAATGCAGATTTCTTTCATTTATTTCTTATTATCAGACGTCAAATGGACATTTTTTCTGCGCCAGCAAGAGTAACTGCTTCTTGTCATTTGGGTTTAGATACTAGTCCCATATACTTTGTTTCCAGATGTTTAATATTTCCAAAATTGTAGTTGGTTTGTGTCGAATCTTTTCAAGTAACCTAGTTAATTTTGAGGATGGACCATTGTTTCATAATGGTCTTATCAAATTTGCCTTAGTGTTCTTTAGCATAGCTAAGTTGGGTTGGATATATGCTGTGTGAATCAATTATTTTGGTATTGTTTTTCTTTCTTGCTCTCCTGGCATACATTTATTTGCTTGAGATAAGAGAAATGATTTTTGTGCTTTCACTAATATTTGAAAATATTCTTTAAGTGCATCATCCCAGTTTTAAGCCAAGAATTTTGGTGCGATTGGCACAATTTTAGCAATTAACATCAGTGCCGCTTTCTGCTTGCTCATATGTGAATTTTTCGGCTTATCATTTTACTTAGGAGTTGATAGATTCTGAAATTTTATAGTTTAAACAATGAAATAGAGAAGCTTATTAAAAAAATGAAATAAAGAATGAAACGAACTAGGAAATACAGAAGTGAAGACTTATGCCTACTCGAGAAGTTGGAAAAAGCTTTAAGACTTACTGTCGTTTCAACTTACAAGAAATACCACTAGAAGTTATGTAGGCTGAATATCATATACCTTATTGCATGTCTAGTCATGCGACGAGTTTAGTATTTAGTTTATCAAAAAATGTTAGAAGTCAACAAAGATGAAGTGGTTCCTTTTTTTTTTCTGAGAAGGTAACATATTGTATATATTTATCAAAACAGCACCTAAGGTTGTGCTGAAAACCATATTTACAAGTGGTGAGAAGAAAAACTGCTCCAGAAACCTAACAAAAAGTGAAAAAACAAGGGTGTCTATCATAGAAGCAGTATCTTCTATATATCTCTGGTTGGACCAAAAGCAAAAAAGTCTAAAGCAATTCACTTAATTCTCTGAACTGAATTGCTAATGTCATCAAAACATCTGGAATTCCTCTCTTTCCAGATTGTCCACCAAATGCAAGCTGGGACAATCCTCCATCTATCTCTGTATATCAATCCTGCACCTGCTTCTTCCCAACTGAACAAGACTTCAATAATCTTCCTTGGCATTGCCCAAACAATGCCTCTGAGGCTAATGAAGATCTTCCATAGCATGTCAGCGATCCTACAATGTAGGAATAGATGCCTGACTGTCTCAGCTTCTTCACCACACAAGTAACACTTTGAACAAAGATTGATTTTCCTCTTGCTAAGGTTGTCATGTGTCAACACCGCTTCCCTGGCTAACAACCAGGTAAAACAAGCTACCTTGTAAGGTATTTTAACTTTCCAAATGTTCTTCCATGGGCAGTTGGTCATCTGCTGATTGTTTCTGTTGAGTAGCTTATATGCTGAACTAACCCTGAATAGTCCTCTACCATCTTCTTGCTACCAGAGTCTATCAGATCCCCCCTCTGTACCTTTTTTTCCCCATGCAATCTTTATTATTTATTCAGGGTACCATTATATGTTTTTCAAGTATGTATTCCCTCCATGCGGTCTTCAATCTTCTACATTTACAAGTGACACTCAAACATGTATTCATCTTCTATTCTGGTTATAGAAGGAAATGAAGAAAGCTAAAATTTGTTTGGCTTCCTTGTTTCCCACAGAAAACAATCAGGCACTGACTTATGCTCTCATCTTTTGATAGAAATTAAAATGCTTAGGCAGGAAATCATACTTTTGCAGGAAACTTTGTAAACTGTATTAGAGAAGATTGCTCAGTTGGATCAGGTGTAGGGTTTTCCCCCTAGGGGTAGCAGTTCTAGATGTATCTGGTTACTTTATCACTTTCACTTCACTTTGTTGATTCATAGTCTAAAAGAATTATCATTGAGAAAAATCAGCAGGATATTACCACTCAGAATTAACACATTGAAAATTTGACTTAGCTATGATTTGATGCAGTAACATCAGGCATTCTTGTTATTGTAGCCTACCATTGTTTCATTCAGTTCCTTAAGCTTACTAACTTTCTATATTATGCAGCACATTTACAGTATTACAAGATTTTGGGTTTTCCAAATACTGCTTTGATTTAACTTATCAATAAGATGTTGTTTCCTTTTGTAGAGGAAAGTGTTGGATGAGAAAATAAAGCGCAAGGAAGAAGAAGAGGAAATTAAGGTACTTTTTTTTTGTGTTCCATGGGAGTTAACTCAAAGCGCTCTTGACTACGAATCTGTTAACACAAGATTTGGTTCTGTAGGCAGATTTACAAGCTATGCGTGAAGCTGCCCAATGGAGACGTCTGCAAGGTTGGCCCATTTTGCTAAAACACGGTTTATCATTCATTTTATTCTACTCTCAAGCTCAAATTTTTATGTGATTGGTACCTAATCTTTTATTCAACTTCTCTATTGCTTAATTGTTTGTGAATTCAATCTATGTTTGAGCAGACCCTTCAAAATCTTCACCGCACCCATGTCAATCAGACACGATTTGGGTGTGGGTGTGGGTGTGTGACGACGGAATTAACACAAGGAAATCAAAAGTAGAAATAGATTGTAATAGAATAAGAAAAAAGGAAGAATTCCAGTAAAGGAAGCATGTAGTCAACCCAAGCAAGTATACTTGAACCCACTAATTAGCATTCAATTACTAGAATAAAATCTAGGAGGAAAAGAAGTTGAACTCATACGTGAATACTTGCTAGAAGAATTACCGTGTTGATAACTTTTTGGATTTTGTTAGCTCCTTGACTCTCATTTAGCAGAGTTCATACTTTTGACTGTTTCACAGGTTTTTTGCTTAGTCTTTTAGCTTCATGTATCTATATTTTGAAGTTATTAGTTCGGTCACTTTGTAATCATGTATGTTCTTGATGCCTTTCTAATACAATTTACTTACTATACCAAAAAAAAAAAAAAAGAACAGAGAGAAATTCAATGAAGAAGAATAGGGGAAGTCCTTTAAGGGAGGCTCTCTCAAGGAAGTTCTTCATCAACAATCCATCATAAAATAATGAGTTAAAACCCCAAGGGGTTGTTTGGTTCGAAACAAGTTATGCTGGGATTAGTTATGTTGGGACTAGTTATACCGGGATTAGTTATGTTGGGATTAGTTATCCTGGTATTATTTCTTATTGATTGTTTGGTTTGTTGTATTAAAAGTAACATGCATTGCAAAATTTCTAAGAAAAAGTTGTTTGTTTACAAAAATACCCTCCACCTTATTTAGTAGAAAAAGGGTTTGAGGGACCTCAGAGCTATTTTTGTCATTTTCATTGTTTTATCCTGGGATTATTATTCCACCCTCTACCAGGGATAACTTATCCCAGTATCAATAACCAAACAAGGGATAATGCGGTACTAAATTTTTGTTCGAGGACTATTTTTCCGTATCCATTATACCAAAAGACTCCTAAGGAGTCCATTTATACTACACCCTCGGTCCCAATTTATGTGACGCTCTTTCTCGTTTAGTGAGTCCAAAAAAGAATGACACCTTTCTATATTTAGCAACAATTTGATTTTAAACTTGCCATTTTACCCTTAATGAAATAATTTATAGCCAAACAAATATCTATTGCTTATTTACAACATACCCAGTGAAAATCCCACAACGTGGGGTCTGGGGAGGGTAGAGTGTACGCAGTCCTTACCTCTACCTTGGTAGGATATCTATTGCTTATTTAAGGCCACAAATTTCGAAGTCTTTCTTTCATTCATAAACTTCGTGCCCGGTCAAACACCTTCACATAAATTGGGACAAAGGGAGTATTAGCTAAATAATGGGCTTGGGCCCAAGTAAAAGGCATAAGTTTTTTTTAAATCTATTTAATCCAAAAGCATCGGCCAAAGTGCTTCCCAATAGATTTTTGAAAAGAAAGGATAAAATATAAAATTTTAAACCAAAACTTTGGTACTTAATGACAGGAGGACAATGCATTGCAAACACAATGTAACAATTCATGCAACTCTAGGCCTGTTCCTCTTCTTGATGCCAGACTTTGCGACCTTGAGACTCCTGTTCACAACACTCAACCTTGCAAGGGCTGCCTTACTCAGATCTTGCCTGTAATAGTTGTCCTCAACCTGGTTTGTTATGCGGCGGAATTCCATCTTCATCGCAGATTTCTTCAGCAAACTTGAAGGCCTGTTCTGTTTCTGGGTCTTCGTTGTAGCAAGCAACACAGATTGATCTTTGCCTCCTGGCTGGATAGTCACAGTTTTCTTGTTTGTTGGGCCAGAGTGCTTGTGGGAGTGAAGATTGTAAAGATTGTTTGGCTCTTTGCTAAACACAACACCAGTGGTACCATGACCAAACTCCTCCACCAAAAAGGAGTTATTTGAAGTCACGATTTCTTACACTAGTTGCCCTGGAAGATTTGCCATTTTCTACACCCCAAATGGGTTCCTAGGGTTTTTCTTTGATGTTCTTGTTGAAGGAGATGCAGAGAGCTAATAAGCCATAAGTTGAGGGTCTCAGCTTATGGCGTTTCAGCTTAAGAAGCTATTTATGTTTGATCGAGTAGTTTGCCTTATTATACCTTACATGATTTTATAATCCCCGAAGTACTCTTCCCTCACTAAAAGCCTAACTCCACCTTCTTTCTTTTACTTCTTCCATGGCTCGTTCCTTGGACTAACACTCTAGCGCTTCTGACCAGACAATAGAAATTATATTTGCAGCGCAAACAATAATCTTTTGCAGGTTGATCTCCCATTGAGATGATATTTATAATGTTAGCTATAATAGTAAGTCTTTTCAGGATAAACTTTTGTCATTCCGACACCCGCTAGATTTAAACTACAAATGGTTGTAATCTTTATATGAATATTGTTGCATATATTTTGTATTTACATATTTTGGTCAAATAATTAATTATTTTATGTTAATTAAATTATTTATTTTTATTAAAAGTATTTTTTTCTAATCAATTTAGAACCAATGGAAATGAGAAACAAATTATTTTTATTGGAATTATTTAAAAATTAAAATGTTGCAATTATAAGCTCATCTTTTGTGTTTAACAGCTTTAAGGGAATTTCAACCATCTTTTACCGAACTCATCAACTGTTTATTTTTCAGTTCCGATATTTGTATCCAAACTTGTTACTGCTTATTGATAAATTCATCTCCAACACTTAGAAAGTGTCTTTCAGCACTTGGTGCTTAAAAGCTACTTAAATGCAGCTTATATAGACAGGCTAGCACTCAATTAATCAGCTTATCTAGACGGACTCTAGCATTCAATATTAATTGGTGTCTATCTTGAGATTTCTGTGAACATAATGCATGGGTCAAATTTAGTGGTGTTAAAGACTAGTTAAATACAATAATGTGCTTTCCTGTTGAACAGCTTAAGCTGTTAAATGAGGTGATACAAAAAATTTGACGTAGTAGACTAGTAGTGGAGCAAGTTTTCTGATAATGGTAAGATGTATATTAAAGAATAAAGGCACCAGGGCAGTACGAAAACCATAATTACAGGAAAGGAGATGGCGAACCAACTATGAAATCCGAACAATTACAATGCACCTATCAGGTCTACTAAGGATTCTGCCTCTACTAAACTTTCTTTACACCAATAATGAAACAGAAGAAAGCACTTCATCTTAAAGTTCTTTAAAGTACTGCTTCTATTTTCAAAAACTCTTGTGGTCTAGCCCTTCCCCGGCGCATAGTGAGAGCTTAGTGCACTGGGCTGCCCTTTTTCTTTACCGTCCACCATATACAAGCAGGAACCAGTCTCCACCATTTCTTATGTCTGACTATGCCCCCTTTGCAATTCCATCTCCTTAACAGGTCACTAGTGTTGGAAGGCATACACCATTTGAGACCCACAACATTAAGAAAGAGTTACCACAAAAGGCCAACAGATGGCTATTGGATTCTGTTTCTGAACCACATAGTGAGCATCTAGAACATACTTGGAACACCCTTCTCCTTAAGTTCTCTTGAGTCAGGCTGGCTTCTCTTTCCACCAACCATGAAAACACACAGGACCTTTGTTGGAGCCTTAACTTTCCAAATACATCTCCAAGGCCACTTGCTATTTGTTGGTCCACTTTACAAACTGTGTGATAAGCAGACTTCACAAGAAAGGCCCCATCTTTACCAGGTCTGCTGTTTTTTTAGCAAGTAAATGTGTTCATTCATAAACATGGCCAAACTGGCCGTATACAAGGGCTACACCAAAAAGTAAAGAATCTACAAAATACGATTCTCTACAAATACAGGGGTACCCCTTGTATCAGGGTTACCATGGCCTAACCAATTGTCAGCCCAGAATAAAGTTTTCCTACCATTACCCACCTTGATGATGGAGTTGGCTGCAATAGTATCCTAGTGTAATCTGATAGATTTCCAAACTCCAATCCCATAGGGGCTGCTGACACTCTCTGAACACTGTATCCGATCTTGCCCATATTTGGCTTGATTACCCTTCTCCATAAGGCATTTTCCTCCGAATTACATCTCCAAAGCCACTTTAGCATTATACTGATGTTGTGAGCTTGCAGA
The DNA here is from genome assembly GCA_034509755.1 of Anisodus tanguticus. NCBI lineage: Eukaryota > Viridiplantae > Streptophyta > Magnoliopsida > Solanales > Solanaceae > Anisodus > Anisodus tanguticus. The sequence goes on along the minus strand of CM067553.1, from coordinate 20,886,902 downwards.
GCTCTAATGCCTAATCCCCCTATTTTTGATGAAGAAAAAAAATAGAGGGATTAGGCATTAGTGATCAGGAACTAATCACCTTATTCCCTTACTAGTGATCAGGAACTTCAAATCAACCAAGTGAATAGGTTATTTTTCTTTGTTGCCTTGCCAATTAGAGTTCCTTCTTAGTGTATCAATACTCTTCCTTACTTGCAAGATAGTGGAAAAAAGGACATTACATAAGTTGGTAAAGCATCTACAACACTGTTGACCAAACAACTCTATCACCCATTGACAGGTACTGCCTTTTCCAGCTTGCCAGTCTCTTCTCACACCTTTCAACCACCCCATTCCATATTTCCTGAGCTTTGTTTTTAGAACCCAAAGGTAAATCCAAATAGATAGTTGGTAGGAAGCCTACCACACATCCCAGAATAGCTTCCAAGGATTAAATATTATCCACCTCTTTGACTGGAAAAATCATACTCTTCCTCCAATTCATATGAAGCCCTGAAACTGCCTCAAACATCCATAAAAAATTCCCAAATTTTTGGCCCACAAGGGGCATGTTATATACAACTTAATAGTTAAGAGAAATAGGAGCAAAGAGAAAGCCCTGGCTACACTATACAGAAGATTCTGAAAGAAAGCTGTCCTGTAATTTGTGTTAGTATCTCAAAGGAGGTATAGACAAGATAGAAGCGGGTAATTTTTGAGATGTTACTGTGGCAGTTGGCCTTAAGAGAATTTCTTTTCTCATATTGTAACACTACAAATGTTTAGTTAATTTCTATGGTGAATGGCTTTGTGATTTCTGCTTCATGAAGGAAAGTCCAACTTACATTTGCGCAGATCCCAGTTGTGATTTTATTCCACATATATAGATTGATGAGCTAAAAAGTCATGTTACCAATTTCAAAAAGAAAATGAGCTAAAGAGTGTTCCTGTTAATACTTTCTGCTCCAGCAATGTTATTGTAGAACTCAAGCACCTAAGTATTCTCCTCTTTCTGATGGTATTACATTCCGTATATGTGATTGTTGCCTTTGTCATGTTCCACACCTTTGAAGGAGATATGGTTCCATCTATAGCTCATTTGCGGTACTAGAGAGTCCATTACTGATGAATAAAGCATAAGAAGACTATCTGTAGGTTCGGTCACGTTATCAATCCATTTCAAGAATCCTTATTGTTTGTGTACCACTATAACCATGCTTCTCGTTAAGCATATGCAGTCAACTTTAGAGAAGACCGACACAATTGAATATTGATTCGGTGTACAAGAACAATGGTGAGATTCAAAATTGCAACAACTATAGGGTATCAAGCTGCTGAGCCACACTATGAAAGTTTGGGAGAGGGTGGTGGAGATGAGGGTGAGGGGGATGATGTCTATTTTCGAGAATCAATTCGGATTCATGTCGTGACGACAGACTACGGAAGTGTAGAGAGGAATAGGGACTTGCATATGGTGCTCATTGACCTAGAAAAAGGACAGTCCCAAGAGAGGTCCTATAGAGATATATGGAGGCTAGAGGTGTTTTGGTAGCATATATTAGGGTGATCAAGGATATGTATGATGGAGCTAAGACCCGGGTAAGGTTAGTGGGAGGAGACTCGGGATACTTTTCAATCGTGATGGAGTTGCATCAAGGATCAACTCTTAGCTTGTGTTTATTTGCCTTGGCAATGGACATATCGATGTCACATTAAAGAGGAAGTGCCATGGTGCATGATATTTGCGGATGACATTGTATTGGTCGACAAGACAATGAGCTGGGGTGAATGTCAGGTTGGAGGTTTGGAGACAGACCATGGAGTAATGTTTCAGGTTTAGTAGGTTTTAAGACAAGAGTATGTGGAGTGTAAGTTCAGTGTTGTGACTAGTGAAGCTAGCGTGGAAATGAGGGGACTCACAAGTCATCTCCAGAAGAGGGAGTTTCAAGTACCTTGGGGCTATAATCCAAGGGAATAAGGAGATTGACGAGGATGTCACACATTGTATTGGAGCGGGGTGGTTTAGATGGAGGCTCGCATCTGGTGTCTTCAGTTATAAGAATGTGCCACCAAGAAGGTAAGTTCAACAGAATAGTGGTTAGACCGACTTTGTTGTATAGGGCGGAGTTTTGGCCGGTCAAAAACTCTCATGTCCAGAAGATGAAAGTGGCAGAAATGAGGATGTTGAGATGGATGTTTGGGCTACTAGGAGAAATATGGTCAGAAATGAAGATATTCGTGACAAGATGGGAGTGCCTTCATTGCGGACAAGACAGGGGAGACGAGACTGAGATGGTTCGGGCATGCCAAGAGGAGATACACAGACCTCCCAATGAGGAGGTGTGAGAGGATGACGCTGGAGGGCCTGAGGAAAGGTAGAGGTAGGCCGAAAAAGTATTGAGGAGAGGTGATTAGGCAGGACATGACCCTTGATAAGAGGGTGTGGAGGTCGAGGATTAGGGTAGAAGTTTCATATTTTTTATTTTTTTTATTTCTTATTCTTAGTTCTCTATTACTACTTGTTGTCTCTTTTGCTTCGGCTTTCCTTATATCTTCTTGTTGTTGCCGCTTATGTTTCCATATATACTCTTATGTTTCCTTATTTGCTGTTTTTATGCTTTCCTTGAGTTGGGGGTCTATCAGAAAGGGGTAAGGCCTGCGTACACACTACCCGCCCCAAACCCCACTTGTGAGATTACACTATATGTTGTTGTTGAGAGCTCATATCCCCCGCCTGAAATATCTCGCCTTTCTAGCTTGTTTACCTTGGAGATTTTTCTGAACTTCCCTTCCCAGTAAGTCTTCCGTCATGCGTTTTGGCGGACTCAATTCTTGTTACACAGTTCTAGATTCTTGTCTTCTCCCTTTATGGAGCACATTTCTGTCCTTTTTTAGGGGGGGGGGGGGGGGGGGGGAGGAGACTGCTAGATTTAATATTACATGGTTAGGGTTCATTTTGTTATAACTAATAAGAAACTCACTAATAGTTGAGCTGTCTCTTGAGGATTCTCATATTGCATGGATCACCGAGCAATATAGTTATGAAGTGCGTCAAGAACCAAAATCTATATATAGCGTCATACTGTCGATGGCTTATTCCACATCTATAAAGAATGACTATGGTATAAAACTAGTAAATGATATGGTCCTTTGCAAAATGATCTATTGGTAAGAAAGAATTGGATATAGAGTACTGTCTGTCTTTTCAAAATTAAATTATGCATTTCCTTCTTATTGTACCAAATTTATCTTTCACGGAGTAATGACCTCGGGGCTTAACATATGTAGTCTACAGTTTAGTATACCCTTTAACAACTTGATGATAACATAAACACACTCTATTACCTTATATTTGGATACTTATTATACTATGATTACAATTTCAAACTCCAACTAACTGCTACCTCTGTGTCAATTTATGCCAATCAATTTGACTGGGCACGCACGAAATCTAAGAAAGAAATGAAAACATGTCGTAATATTTGTGTGGCTATAAGGCTTTAGAAACTCGTAGTCTTAAACATGCCATAGCATTTGGGTGGCTATAAAAGCTTGTCATTCAGGGTAAAATGGGGATTTGAAGTTATAATCTTTCCAAATTTAGAAAGAGGTCGTTCCTTTTGGAATAGATTTAAAATGAAATGTCACATAAACTGGAACAATGGGAGTAATTTAATATGGTTCAACATGTTTTTCTTTTGAGGATAAGTCGTGGTCCAGTATGTTTATAACATTCTAATTGACGAGGGAGGATTTCTTTTCAATTGGAATTACTATTGGCTTCAGGTATCTCCATGGAAGGTGATGATCTTCTGTTAGCAGAGATGGAGGTCAAAGTTGCACCAAAAAGAGATGAATGGATGACAACACTGCCTCCTGAAAGAAAAGTAAGGTCTTCTTTCTTCCACTCAATTTTGATGGATGTCCTTTTGCTGCTTTTCTTTAAGATTTGACAGATCAAACTTGGTTCTATTTTTAGATGTGCTAGCCAAGGTGCATAATTGCTCATCTAATTGATGTTCTACTAGTCATGGTGGCACAACCCGATGCATTTTGCATATTTAAAGTAGTGTTAAATATAGGTTATTGAAAAACTGTCATAATAATATTTTTCAAGCTAAAAAAGAGATCAAAATACGACAAAGTGTTAAAATACACCCATAAAAGAAAAAAAGAGGAGATGAATTTTAAAACTGGGTTAGTGGAATGTAGTGCACAGGCCAAGACAAGTTACTGTTTAAATGTTGGGGATTTATTGATGGTACATTTTATATGCACACAAGTACTTTGACATTGGGTGTTATTTAGCTAACCCGTAACTGAAACTAGGTTGAGATTGAGGTGTAGTTGGTTGATCCAATATTGGTTGTGGTTATATCTGATTTAATTTCTAACTGCCAGTGCCTAAGCTTGAAGTAAAACCTGAGCTTGAAGTAAAACCTGATGTAACTGGCTTCTGGCTATATACCTGTTCTTAATTCTTGTCCCTCCCTATTGCTCCCTAGCCCTTTCATAAATTGTGGTATGTCTTAGACATATTAGTTTATCCAGGCACTTCAGGTCGACCATAATTTCAAACTCCTTCTGACCTACAGGGTTCCTCTGTCAATCATCACCTATTAGACTCCTAAATGGCCTATATTATTATTCAGCACCATATCCTAGTCTAAAGCTGAATTTAAACTGTCATTGTCATGTTCAGCTTCTTCACGGAGACTTAAGGTTTTGTGCTGGTTGTCAAAGTTTCCAGGAATCGTGTCTTTTACTTCAATGCTTCCTCCAAACAACCACATACAAGTTAAGCATTGGTATATTTGCGCCTAAATTTCTTTAGCCATCTCTTCTTTCAATAAGCTTTTCACTCGTCGAGCCATCATAAGAATGCTTGAGCCGTATGGGTTCATTGACCATGAAATAACCCAAAACCAGATCTTAATTGCTGAAAAAAGGGGCAGCCCGGTGCACTAAGCTCCTGCTATGCACGGGGTCTGGGGAAGGGCCGGACCACAAGGGTCTATTGTACGCAGCCTTACCTCACATTTCTGCAAGAGGCTGTTTCCATGGCTTGAACCCATGACCTCCTGGTCACATGGCAACAACTTTACCAGTTACTCCAAGGCTCCCCTTCCATATCTTAATTGCTGTAAAGGAATTGATATTGAACAAGAATATATAGAAGAAAAAAAAATGGAATGGGAAGCTATGGCTCTGGGTAGGCAGCACCAGCTTCTTTCCCGTATGAATTCCAGTATTTTATTCGCTACCCCGAAGTAATAAGAAATAGTAACAACAACAACAACATACCCAATGTAACTTGCAGGGCTTGACCACTCATGCTCATCTCGATAAGAAGACTAGACTTCGTTTGCTAGGGCAGCTGATAGTTAGCTTAGGCTTCTCGGCCCATGAAGTGGGGTCTGGGGAGGATAGGATGTACGCAGACTTTATCTCTACCTTTGGGGGCAGAGAGGCTGTTTTCGATAGACCCTCGACTCAAAAAATAAGAAATAGTATAAACATACATATATAAATTCTTGAAAGCATAATGTGTGTTATACATGGCACTATATAGTGGTGGTCCAAAAGTTAGACAAACATGAATCCTTGGCTAATTTCTGAATGAGAAACTGCATCCTTGATGAAGTGTTTTTCCTTTTCTTTTTACTTCGTGAAACTCTGCATGATGTATTCCATGACCGGTTGTCTGCTCAGGCCGGCGTTGTGACCATGCACTCAACAACGAGCTTTAGCAAGAACTCAAAAGAAGGCCGTGGTGATACTAGTGCCTGGACAGACACCCCATCAGATCGAGCTCAGAAAGCCAAAATGAAGTGTGTTCATCCTCTCTTATTTAGATCTTTCGGATATGATATTAGATATCCCGGTTTAATTATTTTGCATTTTTAGTTATTTGGAAGCCTTCAATGAGGCTTCAGCACTTGCTTCAAAAGAACTACAAGAAAAGAGTAGAGCAAGTGTCGATGCTGAACTGGTGGAACAGTATAATAAAGCGAGACGATCAAAATCTATGGTAGAAAAGCATCAAGAGAAAGCGCGGACCAAGTCAAAGAAAAAATCCAAGCAGGAATCACTGAAAGAAGAATGGGAAGGAAATCATCCATGGAAACCTTGGGATCGTGAGAAGGATTTGACAGCCGGAAGGCAAAATGTTAAGCTTGATGCTGCGGACATGTCTCAGGGTCTCACTTCCAGGTTTTCTTCTGGATCCTTCCAAAGGAACTTCCTCTAGAAGAGCTGTGGTTGTCTTCGATGTTTGTATTTTTATTGGCCCTTAAAATATTTTAGCTTGAAAGGGATTTCGTGAATGTGCATCTTCAAGTAGATCCATCAATTTTACGTGTAGGGATGTATGTGTAACCATCGAGCTGCAGCTGATAAGCTGCAGAATAAATTGTTGTGTGAGCTTTTCTATTTCTCTTGAAAGTACATATGACAGAATATCTGATCTTATCTTTACTCATATCAGTTCAGAAAAGCCTCATGCCCTTCATCCCTTCACTCAATCAATTCTGTTGACTGAAATTGATGCCTCTTTTTTTTTCTTCCTTTCTAGTGAAATGCAACTTTAGATTAATAACAAGAATTAGAGTACTTCGGTACATAAAGGAAGTGATCGTGATGACTTAGTCCACAATAGTCTTGACGTAAAGTAAAAATAAAGCATGATTGGGAGGGGTGTTTCAGAATACAACATCCTGTCTAGCTAAACTATGTGAATCTCAAGTCTTCCCATAGTTTGCCAGAGTGTCCACCACCTTGTTATTCTCCTTGTAATTGTAGCGTACCAGTGGGCAATCCATCTCCTCAAAAGAAGAAATTTGCAATCATTCAACAATGAGAATATAGTGCATTTGTGGAGGTGTGATTAAATCTTTCAGTACCTAAGAGTGTGTTTCCACCATCAATGAAAATAGATACAACAACTTGCCCAGTGGAAACCCACATCGTGGGGTCTGGGGAGGGTAGATTGTACACAGACCTTACCTCTACCTTGGTAGGTAGAGTGACTGTTTCCAAGAGACCCTCGGCTCAAGACAGGCACATGCACCAACAAAAACAAGGGAAAACAGTTAGACCCGGTCAAGAAAATTAAAGCAATATGAAATATGAATATCAATATGAAAATGTTGGTATCAAAAGTAAGTACACATACTGGAAAAAGAACAGTAACTAACACAAACACATAACAACAGAAATCAAACTATCGGGGCCCCTATAAAGCAATATTATGCCTAATCGTATGATATGTTAAGCGAATCTACAATAATAACACTACAACTACATGTATTTTAGCGTAAGTTGGAATACCCTACCCTTCTACCCTAATCAGTGTCCTCCACAATCCTCTATCTAAGGTCATGTCCTCAGTAAGTTGCACCTGTGTCATATTCTGTCTAATCACCTCTCCTTAATATTTCTTCGGCCTACCTCTACCCCTCTTGAACCCGTGCATAACCAACTTTTCACACCTCCGTATTGGGGCATTTGTTCTCTCCTCTGCACATGCCCAAATCATCTCAACCGCGCTTCCTGCATCTTATCCTCCACCTAGGCCACTCCCACTCTGTCCCGAATAACATCATTTCTAGTCCTATCCCTCCCTGTATTCCTACACATCCATCTCAGCATCCTCATCTCATCCACTCTCATCTTTTGGATGTGCGATGTCTTGACTGATCAACACTCTGCCCCATACAACATAGTCGGTCTAACCACTACCCTATAAAACTTGCCTTTAAGTTTTGGTGCACCTTTTTGTCGCACAAGACTCCAGATATGAGCCTCCATTTCATCCACTCTACCCCAATACGATGTGTGACATCATCATCAATCTCTCTATTCCCTTGGATAATAGACCCGAGGTACTTGAAGTTTTCTTACTTCGGAATGACATGAGTACCAAGCCTCACCTCCTCGCATGTCTCAAGCTCGCTCCCGTTGCTGAACTTGCACTTCAAGTATTCTCTTTTAGTCCTACTCAGCCTAAACCCTTTATACTCCTTGGTCCGTCTCCAAACCTCCAGCGTAGCGTTTACTAGGCTGCGAGTCTCATCAATTAGGATGTCGTCTGCGAATAACATACACCAGAGCACCTCCCCTTGAATTTGTCGCATAAGTCTATCCATCACCAAGGCAAATAAGAATGGACTAAGAGTTGATCCCTGGTGCAGCCCCATCATTACTGAGAAGTGCTCCGAGTCTCCTCCTACCGTACGTACCATGGTCTTGGCTCCATCATACATATCCTTGATCGCTTTAGTGTACGCCACAGGTACACCTCTAGCCTCCAAACATCTCCATAGAACCTCCCTAGGTACTTTGTCGTATGCCTTCTCAAGGTCGATGAAAACCATGTGTAAGTCTCTCTTCCTCTCTCTATACTGCTCCAGCAACCTCATGTGGTCGAGCGCCCGGCATGAATCCAAACTGGTTCTCAAAAGTGGACACGCCTCTTCTCACCCTCATCTCCACAACCCTTTTCCAAACTTTCATAGTGTGACTCAGCAACTTGATACCCCTATAGTTGTTGCAACTCTGGATATCACCTTTGTTTTTGTACAGCGGAATCATTGTACTCCACCTCCATTTTTCGAGCATTCTCGCCGTCCTAAAAATGACGTTAAACAATTCCGTCAGCCACTCCAAACCTGCCCTTCCTGCGCTCTTCCAAAAATCGACTGAGATCTTATCAGGCCCGATTGCTCGTCCCCTGCATATCCTGCGAATAACACCTTTCACCTCCTCGACCTTAATGCTTCTACAATACCCAAAATTCCGGTTCCTTTCAGATTGTTCCAGATCACCCAGCATAATGTCTCAATCTCCTTTTTCATTCAAGAGTTTATGGAAGTAAGACTGTTACCTCCGCCTAATATGCACGTCCTCCACTAGTACTTTGTCATCCTCGTCCTTGATGCATCTCACATTATCCAAGTCTCGAGATCTTTAGTGAAAATCAGTTCTAATCATTGTATAGTGCAGTCGGTTCACCAAAGTTCCATGAGATGTGACGTTTTTCAGTCTCCATTGTAGGCTCTAGTAACTGCTCGAACACCTTCAGTAGTAGAGTTGGTAATCACAGGCTCCATCTACATTTAGTTTAGGAGTAAGCCATTTGATAAGGATAATATGCTTGTGAGAATTTTTGAGGACTGATTTGCGAGACGGTAAAATTCAATGGCTTGATTAATAGTTCTCTTAGGACAGAAAAAGCTTGATTAATTAGTGAAGATATTATCGTTACGATTGAACCAGATATTTCAAAGTGTAAATGACAATAGGATAGAAAACGGGCAGGGAAATTATTTGGTGGGGTAATGAAGTTGAATGAGGTATATTATGATTGAATTGAAATTTTATTTTCAAGAGGATTGATATTAATTTGATTTCAGATATGGGAATCCTTTGGGCATTGAAAGAAAATGTGAGAGATGTCTTCATTAACCTGACGTTAAGGACACTTATTACTGTAGATAATATTACGTACATTGATGAAGCATTGGAGCTGTGGGCAGCCAAACATGCATGAGAAGCCAAACTGAGAACTTTAACTTGTTGAGATAATTTGTTTTCCAAATCTATATAGGAAAGAAATTGGTTTATGGAGATTGATAGGTAAGTAATTTAGAAGTAGGCCAAACCTATCTACGACCCTTTGTGACCGTCAAGATTTTTCATCTTAGATATCTTAACTAAATCATGTTCCATTTAGACACTCGAGATAGGGTCCGACTGTGCCATTTAAACACTTTTCGTTGACTTAGCAAGTTACGTGATTTTCACACAAAACAGGCACGTGAGAAGGCTAAAAACAGATTTTTTTATTCATTCTCCTTCTTCCTTTTCATCTTTATTCTTTTTCTCTTTCTTTCCCACTTAATATTTTACCATTAACGAACCTCCATTACGATCTTGCTCCACCGGGAAAAATGAAGACTCCCACCATTCTCTGAGAACATTGTATAAAATCAAAAATAATTTTTGGTTTTAAAAAAATCAGGCAAAAAAGAAAAAAATCACTCACCCTCTGTTCGTCTTCTCCGACGACCCCACTCCACTTCGTCTTCTTATTCGGCGACCCCCCCCCCCCCCCCCACCGCCACAACTTCTTCCCCACCTCCCCCTCCCTTTGAAAATTTCATCCTAAAAAGTCAAAATGAAAACAGAGCTTGAAATTTTAATTAGTGTTCACCGGAAATTTTTTCCGGCAAAAACTATTCATTTCCGGCTAAAAGGATGTGGATTTTGTTTAAAAAGTGTTTTTTCTATTTTTGGTGAAAAATATTTTTTTCTTTTATTTTTCTCATTATTCATTTTTAACTATTATTTCGGACTCAAATGCCACATGTAATCAGTTAATTGGCTATTTTGCCATGTCATCGACGAGTGTGTTGCACTCTTTACATATTTGACTGAGTCAGCGAAAAGTGTCTAAATGCCACAGACTACCTCATGTGTCTATATGAAACAAGGTTTAGTTGAGGTGTTCAAGTGAAAAATCTTGATGATCACAGGGGGTTGTTGATGGGTTTGACCTTAAACGTAAGAAGAATTAGTGCTAAAAGGTTGCATCCTCAGATGCATTCCGATGGAACTTATCTACATTGGGAATTAAGAAAAGTAAATACATACTATGAACGAGATTAGTATGTTATTTGGTAAAATGAACCAAAAATTAGAGAGGTCCCAAGTATTATTAAGAATTGCATTATCAAGAGACTTATAGCATTCATTGTAGGTTAGGGGTCCTTGGATAATCCCTTACAAAGTATATTTTGCGGAAACCCATTTGTCATTCCAAAGATTGATATTTGTTCCATCATAGACGTTCCAAGAGATGCCCATGGAATATAAAGAGAGCTTTAGCTGCATTTTGTCAACGATAGGAGTCGGAACTTTTAGAATTAATGGCCAGGAGCTCTATGGTGCATGTATTTTGCAATGTCATGATCCGAATATTGTAGCCGCGATTGACACCTAATGAGCTACTACCTTTCCCTAGACGAACTCTTTCTTTTATATCACTTTTAATACTCTCAAACTTCACAATTAAATGGAAGCGCACATTATTATGAATTTAAAAGCAACATAATAATCTAGAAATGAAATGTCAAGCTGTTGCCCAAGAAAAGCTTTACACTATCAAGGAGCATCTACAAAAATCTGAGTACAAAGAATCAAGGAACACAACTCAAGAAAATTAGAACATAAGCAAAAGATAAACTCAAACATCTAGCATCTACAACATGTAGTACAAGAAATAACATCACAAGATAGATATCATATGAAATCAGTCAAATAAGTGCATGCAACAATGTTATACACCCCTAGCATGGTTCATATCAATGCACTCTAAGATACCATGCTTACTTTGTAGAAAAATACTTCTAAAATCGTGCTTAGTCTCACTAGTGTCATGTCATAGTCATAAGAGATGTAACGTACAATAAGTAGCTCAAATAACTAAATGACCTACCATTCACTTGCCAAACAATATATTAGGTTGTTCGAATGCATAGATGCAAGTTTCAAGTCATGCTTTTGAAAAAGCAAGTGATCTGAAAGTCTCACTCTCTTAAAGCCCATGAGATCCCCAAACCTAGCATGGTTCATATCAATGCACTCTAGGATACCATGCTTAGTTTGTAGAAAAATACTTCTAAAATCGTGCTTAGTCTCACTAGTGTCATGTCATAGTCATAAGAGATGTAACATACAATAAGTAGCTTAAATAACTAAATGACCTACCATTCGCTCGCCAAACAATATATTAGGTTGTTCGAATGCATAGATGCAAGTTTCAAGTCATGCTTTTGAAAAAGCAAGCGATCTGAAAGTCTCACTCTCTTAAAGCCCATGAGATCCCCAAACCTAGCATGGTTCTTATCAATGCACTCTAGGATACCATGCTTAGTTTGTAGAAAAATACTTCTAAAATCGTGCTTAGTCTCACTAGTGTCATGTCATAGTCATAAGAGATGTAACATACAATAAGTAGCTCAAATAACTAAATGACCTACCATTCGCTCGCCAAACAATATATTAGGTTGTTCGAATGCATAGATGCAAGTTTCAAGTCATGCTTTTGAAAAAGCAAGCGATCTGAAAGGCTCACTCTCCTTAAAGCCCATGAGATCCCCAAACCTAGCACTTCCCATCAAACGACTCTCGACTTCCAATGACATTCATCTATGCACAAAATATCGAATAACACGTTAACTTAGGCTGCATGATCAATTTTCATAATTTGGAAAAAGTCAAAGTCAATAGAAAGCCAAATTATAATTAAACTGTCAACTCTAGAAATGAATTACAAAATAGGCTTACTCATAAGCTCATGATTCCATTTTCATGATCAAATTTCAACTTAGTCCATTTTCTAGGTTGAAAGACCCCAATTTTCACCTTTTATGTCATGACCAAAATTTTTTTAAGTCCTGATAGCGCGTACACCCCAATCCAGTAGGCGAACCAATTCCAGCTTTATTTCAATTTCATCAATTAGATAGATAAAGTAAACATAATAAGTGATATGTCGTAGAAGATGTCTCGAAATAACATAAGTACGGAAATATACAGCTGAAATACCCAAAAAAACCCGGTGATACAAGTCAAGAGCATCTAAGACTAAAAATAAATACACAAGGTTGGAATGATATGCAGTCTAGGAATAGAAATACAACAAAGCTACGGATCACCAAACATCTCACTCCAAAACTCCAAATAGAAGCTCCCTAGACACGTCCGCGTGCGTCGCTAGTACTCATGCTAAATATGCACATAAGAGTGCAATAAGTGTAGCATGAGTATAAAAAAAACTCATACCCAGTAAGTATCATAGACCAACCCTAACAAAGTAATGGCGAGCCTTTAGAAAACTTACTGTTAACTTGTCTTACTCATACTTATCAACAACAACTAAGATTAAGATAGAATACAGGATAACGTTATCAAATAACAGGTAAAATACATAATCAACATATAAAGATATAAAACATATCCACCAATTACATAGAATCGAGTTTCATAGAATACACAAATTCAACATATATAGATGATATGCACAAAGTTTACCTCAATAACATAATATAATGGTCAAATAAAAAACATAATATATAATAGGTCAAACCAATCGATAGCCCCTTATGGTCGTCAAGATTTTTCACTTACATATCACAACTAAGCCATCTTCCATTTAGACACCTGAGGTAGGGCCCGACTGTGCCATTTAGATATTTTTCGCTGACTTGGCAAGTTGCGTGATTTTCACATAAAACAGGGGTGTGAGAAGGCTAAAAAATAGATTCTTTTTATAATTCTTTTTCATCATTCTTCCCCATTTAATATTCTAACATTAACAAACCTCCATCATTTCTATCTTGCTCCACCAGAAAAAATGAAGACCGTCACCATTATTTGAAAACAATGTATAAAAATCAAAATCAAAATCAAAAATGAATTTTAGGTTTAAAAAAACAAATCATTCAAAAAAGAAAAAAAGGTAACTTACAGAAACAACTATATTTTGTTGTCTTGTAACCAATTATAGCTATTTCATAATTATCCTTCATAGCTTATTTTTGGGTATTTTCGCATGTATTTCGTTGTATGTAGATACACATGTATTTTAGAGTATTTATATATCCTTTTATTTTGGCTGTATTTGAATGTATTCGAGCTCCGATCAGTAAGGTTGCCACCGGTTTCGCAAAGTTGAATATATTCGATTGTATTTGAATGTGTTTTAACAATTTTTTAGATGCAAAATTTCAAATACAATGTATTTACTTGAAATTGTATACAAACATATGTATATAGATCATTCAAACAACACATACAGTCAAATATATCTAGTGTGCCCCCAAAATACAATCAACCAAATACATATAACTCATATTTACACTAAAAAAATAACGAATACACTCAGATCTAAGATACAACAAGGAGAATAAGCAATGGATTCCGGTATCCCTCAGATCTGAGAAGCGTAATGGTTTTCTTTTTCTTTCGTGATCTTTACTAAAAGTTTCTTCCTCCAACGATAGCAAATTCCAATTCGTCTTCCTCCGAAGAGGAAAACAAGCCTTGAATCTCTTTAGGAGTGGTGTCTATGGTGATCTGGTGGTGCTCCGACAAGCAATAGTGAGGCCGTGGTGTCGTCTTGGAGGAGGAAGTGGCATTTCTCAGATTTGATTGTGTCATCGTAGAGGAAGAAGAGGCGAAGACAGATTTGATCAGATCTGGCCGAAGAGAGAGAACGGAAAGAGAGAGGTGAGGGGGAGGAGAGAAGGGAAGAAAGAGAGATGGTGGATATGGTTTGCGGAGATGTCGTGTGGTGATTTGTGGAGACTGTGGAGGGTGGTGATGGGAGGAGATGAGAGAAGGGAAGAGATGAGAGAAGGGAAGAGAGAGAGAGAGAGTCAGTTGTTTGGTTGGGCTTCAGTAGAGCTCCGTCAGAGAAGATGACTGGTGACGGTCGGAGAGAGAGCTGAGGGAGGGGAGAGAAAGGGTGTGTGAGGGAAAAGATTGATACAATAGAATAATTTATGGATATTGGGTATAGCTATGATGGGTAAATTGAAAATTCATTGTAGCTATGAAAAGTTATTAAATTAAAAGGTAGTTATTATCCATAAATGACTCTTAGAGTTAGTTATGACAGGTAGTTATTCCAAAAATAAATCACCCACTCCCTGTTCGTCTTCTTCTCTGGCGGCACCTCCTCCCCTGCCACCCCCACTTCGTCTTCTTCTCCGACGACCCCCCCACCTCATCTTCTTTCCCACCGATCCCTCCCACTTTTTGAAAATTAAGAAAAACAGATCTAAAAAATTTAAGAAAAGTTCACCGGAATATTTTTCGGCAAAAGGTATTCATTTTTCGGTGAAAAGTATGTAGAGCTTGTTTAGAATTTTTTTTATTTTTGCTGAATTTTTTTTTGTTTTTTTTCTCATAATTCATTTTAAATATTATTTCGAACTCAAATGCCAAATGTAATCATTTTATTGGCTACTTTGTTATTTCATCGGCGAGTGTGTTATACACTTTACATATTTAACTGAGTCAGTGAAAAGTATCTAAATGACACGGTTGGGTCCTACCTAAGGTGTCTAAATGAAACAAGGTCTAGTTGAGGTATTCAAGTGAAAAAACTTTACGACCACAAGGGACTGTCGATGAGTTTGACCTATATAATATGAAATGGCAAGCAATGATCATAACTGAACTCATCCAATAACCTCAACATCTGGTGAACACACTAACTCCACAGGAGTGTTATCATAGGGGATAGCCGCATTGTGCCATACTTCACACGAATGATCTCGGTGTATTGTACGGACGATCTCAACATACATATCAAATACTCACCACAGACGATCTTAATGTGGAATATCATATACTCAGCATGGACCATCTCCATATGCATCTCATAGCATAATCAAATCACATATGGAATCATATGGCATATAAATAAGGCTTGATCAACAGCTAAACATGTCATCGACATGTGCATACTCGATATATAATCTAGCATGAAGTTAATGCTTACAACCTCTTTCCTAGCTTGGTACGTGCCTCTCATAACAATCAAATCATATGTAATCTAGCATGTCAATGCCTATAACCACATTCCTAGCATGGTATTATGCTCAGTTAAGCAAATAATTAGTCAATTCAATTCAACCAAACAAGACATATACATATTGCACATAAGGAAAATAACCCCGACATATCGCCCGACGCCCGCATAAGCACTTATCACCTCGCCTTTCGTATTCATTATTTAGGAAAATATTCCCCCATTAGAAGTTAAGGTCTTAACTTACCTCAATTAGAGTGAATCTTTAAATCTTCTTAAAGCTTTTACTGCGTTCGAATTAAGCAAATGTTTCTAGTCAATGCAAAAACATACTCTAAGGTGTTTACCGAGTCTAATGATATCCATATTATAATATGAAAAAATTGAGTAAAAAGGTCAACGAAAATCCAAACCCGAGTCTTGAGGTCAAATCAGGCTACAAATACCCCAAGAGTTGCAAATTCATAATTTCATCCAATTCTAACAACTAATTGTGGGTTACAACAATTGCAGGAAATGAGAAGTAAGTAAATATTACAAATAATAGAAAGGATAAACTACTAACGATTACAGAAAATTGGAAATAATAATGATTACAACCACTTTGAAACTTCGGTGAGTCGAGTGATGACACTTTGTCTTTAAGACAAGATTGCCCCGTATATATCATCTTACGTTATGGGCAATAGTCTCTCAAGATAAAATAGCAACTTAACAAATGAGCAAAGGAAACTCAAGAGTTACTCTTGAAGAACATTGAGTAATGAAATGATGCTAGAGAAGAAGAGGAAGATTTTTATAATTTTTCTCAAGTATGGAACAATTGAGCCAAATGCCTCAATTTATAGTGTAAGGAGGATGCCCTCTCAACTAGCCAACTAATGGCTTTCAATAGCCATGTAATGACACTTATTGAGGGGTTACAATCAGCCAAATAATGGCCGAATTCAAGTGCCCAGTAATGGAGAGTCAATGCTCCAAAACCAGCCCAAGAGGCAGAAACTTTCTGCCTTCCACTGTGAGCCTCTAGCCCCGAACCCAAGCACAACTAGGTCCTCCTCATTCAAACACATGGGTTACCCCTTGGGGTCCCAAACCCTTATCCATTTTTGAGGCTTATAAAATAAACAATTCTTCATTTCTCTACCGATGAGGGATATTTGTTCCATACCATATTTTTCATGCCTCAAACACCTTACTTTGTGGGCCAATATTGCTTTCATTTCGTAACGAAATTTGACGATCTTTGGTCCTACGATCATCTACTCACTTAGTAGATTATGCACGTGTGAAGAACCAAAGTCTTCAATATGCGGAACCGTAGTATTTAAGTCATTAAAGATGAGTGGACGCAATACCCATCAAATGAAAATTTCCAATAATCGCCTCTCGAAAGAGATTTTGGCGCACTCACAAGGTGCCTATGTCCAACAATCTTTTAGCGGACATATGTTACATCTGGATAGGTAGCTTCAGCTTTGAACCTTACATAGTTGAATACCATCGGACTTACTTACTGCGCGGTGAACGTGATGTCTTGAACCGTCAGTGTTTAGTGTAAGCCAAGTCAATGGTACCAACACAACAACCTCTCTTACTCTGTTCTTCGTAATGTTTTATCCGTTGTGGCCATGGACACTTCTTGGATTCTTAAGTGCGTTCATCTGAGGCATCCTGTCTTCGCACTTAAATAGGTGGTCTCCTACAAGGTATCCTGCTATACCCCACTTTACAAGTGTTAGAAACCATTAAAAGTTTCCCCAAACCTAACCTTAACCGTTTGAGGATCATTAAAGGTTTTGGAAACTTAACCTTTACCCACACTGCAGATAGCACGTAACGTCTATCACGGGAATGACTTTGGGTTTATGTTCCTTATAGAGATCATAACCCAAAGTGCTCTTACTTCCACGAAGCGCTCAACTGAACTTTTACAGCTTAGTTTTCCCATTGAACCAAATTCCTTGGATCTCCAGTCAGTAAGGTTGGGTTACCACCATATTGGTCCTTAAATCTTGGATTTTAAGCCCATTCCCTTAGACAAGCAGAATATCTGATCTCTAGGTATGCCCTTTGTCAGTGGGTCTGCTATGTTATCTTTGATTTTATGTAATCAATGGATATTATACCCGTAGTGATCAGTTGCCTAACGGTCTTATGTCTTCGTCGAATATGACGAGATTTGCGATTGTACATAGAACTTCGTGCCCTTCCTAAAGTCGACTGGCTATCGCAGTGAATCATCACTGAAGGTACGGGTTTGTCCCAATAAGGGACATTCTCTAAGAAGTCGTGAAGCCACTCATCTTCTTCGTCTAAAGTGGTAAACTCTGATTCTATCGTGGATCGGGCGATGCAAGTTTGCTTAAAGGATTTCCAAGACACAGCCCCACCACCAATTGTAAATATATATATCCACTGGTGGACTTGGTGTTCTCTATATCAGATATCCAGTTTTCATCATATTACCCTTCTAGTACAACTGGATATCTCGAATAATGCAACCCGTAAGTTAGCGTGTATTTCAGGTATCATAACACCCAATTCAACGCTTTCCAATGATCATTAATTGGATTACGGATAAACCTAGCCAACTTGTTGACTGCATAAGCGATATCAGGCCGGGTGCAGTTTGTTATGTACATCAAACTCCCAATCACCTGTGCATATTGCTCCTGGCATACTGGTGCACCACGATTTTTATCAAGCTTTTGATTTCTATCCAGTGGTGACTTCATAGGCGAACTGTTAAAAATCTCAAACTTTCTCAACACATCCTCGATGTAGTGAGACTGAGATAAGACTAGTCTGTCAGACGTCTTAGAGATCTTTATCTCTAAAATGACATCTGTGATACCCATATCCTTCATGTCGAAGCATTGTTTCAATATGTTCTTAGTCTCTAGGATCAAGCTAGGACTACTCCTGTGATCATCATGTCTTCTACATAAAGACATATCATAACGAACGAGTCAGAATTACCTTTCATGTAAACACATTTGTCACACTTATTAATGGAGAAACCCTTTGATAGTAGTGTACTATTAAATTTTTTGTGCTATTGCTTTGGGGCCTGTTTAAGCCCGTACAGAGATTTGACAAGTCGACAGACTTTCTTCTCTTGCCCTGGAACCACATACCTCCCGGGTTGTTCCATATAAATTTCTTCTTTCAAATTACCATTTAGGAAGGCTGTCTTGACATCCATTTGATGTATCTCAAGGTCACGCAATGCTGCGATCGCTATGAATACTCGTATGGACGTCATTGTAGACACCGGGGAGTACGTGTCAAAATAGTCAAGGCCTTTTTTCTATCAATAGCCCTTGACTACCAACCTGTCTTTGTACTTGTCTATAGACCCATGTGCCTTATACTTTCGTTTGAGTATCCATTTACAATCCAACGGTTTATTTCCCGACGGAAGATCAACCAACTCCCAAGTATGGTTATGCAGAATGAAGTCTATTTCACTCTCAATAGCTTCTTTCCAGAGCGGTGCCTCTGGAGTTGAAAATTCTTCAGCAATTGTCCTTGGTTCGTCATCAACCATATAAGCTACAAAGTCAGGACCAAAGGTTTTATCCTTTCTAGCCCTTTTACTTCGCCTATGTTCCATCTCTGGAGTCTCCAAGTTTTGAGAATCTGGAACACTAGATTCCGGATATTCAGCCACTTCGAAGTCCACTAGATCTGAACCATCTAGATTCGGGCAGTCAATGACTCCTGGTTCCTGAGAGCTCTGTTCATAACTTCGTTTGCGAGAGGTTATGTCTTTTCCCTTTCTAGGAAAAGTATCCTCAAATTATTGAGCATTCATTGATTCCATTGTACCCCCGTGGATATCTGAAATATCTGACTTATGCACTAAGAAGTGATAAGCACTATTGTTATTTGCATATCCGATGAAAATGCAATCTACAGTCTTAGGCCCAATATTGACCTGCTTTGGCTTAGGCACTTCGACCTTTGCTAAACAACCCCACACCTTAAATATTTATAGGTGGGTTTCTTTCCCTTCCATGATTCATATGGATTTTTGTCCTTACCCTTATGTGGGACTCTATTAAGAATCATATTAGCGATAAGGACAGCTTCTCCCCACATATTTTGGGGAAGATCGGAATTGATGAGCAAGGCATTTATCATTTCCTTCAGTGTGTGGTTCTTGCGTTCAACAACACCGTTCGACTGAGGTGAGTATGGAGCCGTCGTTTGATGAACAATGCCCGATTCGGCACAATATTCCTCAAATAGCGCTACGTATTCTCCCCCTCTATCGCTACGAATTGATTTAATCCACATGCTTAGTTGGTTCTCAACTTCTGCTTTGTAGCGTCGGAACGCTTCAAAGGCTTCATATTTACTTTTCAACAAGTAAAGGTAACAATACCTTGTTCTATCATCAATGAATGTCACAAAGTACTTGTTCCCCCTAGTTTGTGCAAACTTCAAATCACATATATCTGTGTGAATAAGTTCTAGAGGAGCGGTATTTCTTTCGACGGATCGAAAAGGACTCTTTGTGAGTTTTGCCTCTATGCACACCTCACACTTATGTTAAGGGTTTACGTCGATAGACGGCAACAACTCCAACTTCACCAACGTTTGGATGGACTTATAGTTAACATATCCTAATCTATGATGTCATAAATTAGAAGACTAAAGCAAGTAAGAAGAAACTTCAATTTTATTGCTTGGATGCATTACAGACATAACGTTAACCTTGAAGAGGCCTTCACAAATGAATCATCTTCCCACAAAAGTTCCATTCTTGGTGATTACAAATTTATTGGATTCAAATACTAGCATAAAACCAGCATTAACCAATAAAGGTCCTGAAATTAAATTTCTCCTAATCTCAGAGACATGTATCACCTCCTTCAGAGTGAGCTCCTTTCCAGAAGTCAACTTCATGACCACCTTTCCTACCCCCTGCTCGTCAGAGGAAACGTTGTTACCCATGAACAACTTCTTGCCTGTAACTGGTGTATATGTGGAAAAGGCATCTCTATTGGAACAAATGTGTCTGGTAGCACCCATGTCCATCCACCATTGTATGGGGTTCTCAACAAGGTTTGCTTCAAGCACCACCGCTGAGAACCCCTCAATCATGTCGTCAAGAAGCGTGTCTTCGACGATGTTAGCCTGTGCCTTGCCTTTGGCCTTCTCTTTTTGCTCAGTCTTGAGCTTGCGACAGTCCTTGATCATGTGACCAGATTTCCCACAGTGGTGGCAGTTCCCCTTGAACTTCTCTGCTGTCTGGGTCTTGCTATCTTTCTGGAACTTGCACTTCTTGCCTGTGTTCCCTTTGGCCTCAGCCATATTTTCCTTTGCCTCAGCGGGATGATTTCCCCTAGGCACGACCTTCTTATTATTTTCCTGAATATGGAGTTTGATAATAAGTTTTTCAAAAGTCATTTCCTTTGTCTTGAGTTTTAAGTAACTCATAAACTCATTCCATGAGAGAGGTAACTTTTCAATTAGTGATGCAACCAAAAAAATGCTCATTTGATTTCATATCTTCTAAATCCAGGTGATGTAGAATCATTTGGAATTCCTGGACTTGGGACATCACAGTTTTGCTATCCACCATTTGAAATTTCAGGAATTTCCCAACGATGAATTTCTTCGTACTTGCATCTTGTGCGTTGTACTTCTTCTGCAGTTTTTCCCATAACTCTTTGGTGGTGCCTATAGTGCAATACAGAGTGTAGAGTGGGTCTGGCAGACAGTTCAAAATATAGTTCTTACACATGAAGTCGCTATGACTCCATGAATCAAGAACCATCTTCATGTCATTAACAACATGGATACCTTAGCTCCATTCAACCGTTTCATTAGGCTGAGGGTCCATCTCATCTCCAGCTTGTGGAGTCTCTTTTGTTAAGAAACGAGCCATCCCATAACAGTCAAGTAAAATAACATCTTCTGCTGCCATCTCTTGAAGTTGGAGCCCATAAAATTTTCTGGGCGTTCATGGTGGAACCAGAAGGTGGAGAAACTATCATGTTCCCTTGAGCAACAGTGAAGGCATTGGATGTGCGTTGGGCAGTAGTGAAGGAATTATATGTGCCTTGAGCAGCGGTGGGGAAAGCAGATGGGTTGCCTTGAGCAGTAGCAGCAGCCGCAGAATCAGAAGTGAGTTGTTCTCTTCCAGTCATCTTTTCTTAGCACTTACAATAATCTTGTCTTAAAATTGTGGGTTACAACAATTGCAGGCTCCAAAACCAGCCCAAGAGGTCCAAAAAGATAATATCAGAAGAAGCCCAAGGCCCACAACCCGAGCCCGGACTGGACAGGACGACGGGCGGCGGCGGCGCGCGTGTGGGCTTAGCCTCGAACCCAAGCATACCTAGATCCTCCCTCCTTCAAACACATGGGTTACCCCTTGGGATCTCAAACCCTTATCCATTTTTTAGGCTTATAAAATGAACAATTCTTCCTTTCCCCACCGATGAGGAGATTTGTTTCACACCATATTTTTCATGCCTCAAACTACTTATTTTGTGGGCCAATATCTCTTTCATTTCTTAGCGAAATTTGACGATCCTTGGCCCTACGGTCATCTACTCACTTTGTAGATTATGCACGTATGAAGAACCAAAGTCTCCAATATGTGGACCTCTAGTGTTTAAGTCATTAAAGATGGGTGGACGCAATACCCATCAAAGGCAAATTTCCAACACTAGTTGGCCACTAAATTCCTTAGTTACATTCTCTTAAGTTTGGGCAAAGACCCCCCCCCCCCCCAACTAAATTACGGATTAATTCTCTATTAAACATGAAGAATCAAGTAAGAATACTAAAATTGAGGTTAGATGCTTACCCCAAGTTGAAACGAGAAAAATGCTGCATAAATCACGTAAATCCAAGCTTTAGAACTCTCAAAAATCAATTTTGAAGAATGAGTTCGAAGTCAGATTTTTAAAAGTTATAGCAGCCTTCTCCGAGATCGCGGTCCGCATGCGCGACTACACCTGTGCGCCCCCCAATCTGCCAGGTGAGCGACGCTCTCCTCCACACGAACGCGTGTACCTTCCGTGTCGTGTTACTTGCGTACTGAACGCAGTTGGCGCCATGGTCTCGAACAAGAAGTCCTATAGTTTACCTAGCCGCACTTAAAAGTCGAGTACTCTACCGGTCCCTACTCAACTTCCTAACATGGGAGGTGAGCTCTAAGCCTATCAGCCCTAAGCCTATCAATCACTATCCGCTCTCGGGGGAATCGAAAACTATTGTATCTTTTAAGCTGCCTAATCTATTTTTTTTTTTTGTAACCTCGTGCGAGTCTAGCTCTTACAGGTCTAGGATTCCCGTTATCACTATTCTGAGTGCCCCAAGATCCAGTGCCCGTAATATATGTAATATGTCTAGTCTCCTAGCGCCCTTTGGTAGGAGTATCTCCAGCTTTTACTTTTAAGTAAGCGGTATCTCACACGGGGTTAAAAGCATATATTATTTTCTTGTCTTTGATTGGGATTTCGATTGAAAAGATGTTAGGCCATCTCCGATTGCGAACGCGCGTATACGCCTCGCGACTATGATGTCTCCTTGTGCCCAGCTCCCTGCGCGACCGCGCGCTCGCCCACGCCCACACGCCCACGAGCAGACACCAACAATCATTTTGTGGTTTTACAATAGATCTTTATAGAATAATCATAATAGTTAGCTTCCCCTATTAATCTCGATTAAGTATCATGTCACTTTGTTCACTAAAGATTAGATAGATATGAATAAATCACCTATGAATGATCATAGTATGAAAGCATAATTGTTAAATATGGGTATGATTCTGTTATATCTTAGCTTTAGCAAAAGATAAACATTCAAATCATAATATCGGAGAAAATTCAAGGAAAAAAGAAAGAAATTGAAAGGACAAAAATTTAAGCTTGTCCGATCAGTAGTTACAAACAAACATCAATTCACAGTTGCGAATTCATTAAAACGGTCAATAGGTAGTTAAACAATTAGAAATTCTCAAAAGGACACTTTTTTAACGTGCCTTGCACCTTCCACATTTCCTTCTATATATATGTTCCACCTTTTCCTTTAGACTCAGCTGCTTTTTTACTTCCCAATTTCACAAACTTCTTTTCTTTCAATTAAAAAGGTACAAAAACTATTACTTATATAGAAGATTTTCATCATGTAAAGCTATAAATCAGGGTAACACTGAAGCAATTGGTTCATATGATTTTGATCATCGTCGCGAGTGATTGCTAATGGAAGATTAGGGAAAGAATAATAATAAGAAGATGGTGCAAATAACTTGCCATCAATATTCCACTCATCATAAAATTGTCTATTATTTCCATAACTACTATTCTTCTCTTCTTCATTGTTGCTAGCCATGGAATTTTGGCCTTGATGATCTTTTGTAGCTAAACTTGTTGAAATGGTGGGACTATCAAGTTGTGGGAGTTCAATTACTAGTTGATTGTCATAGCCAATTTGGCTTGAGATGAGATCTTGATCATGATTAAAAGGGAATTGATTGAATTTTGGTGTTTGGTTGTATGCATTATTGAGAGGATTATAATGCATTGGAGTACTTGGGATTTGTGAAAGGGAGGGAGTTGGTCTAGCAGTATAACTTGTGTTGGTTCCTCTCATATAATTATTATAAGCAATATTGTCCCAATTTGGCTTGTTGTTTGCTGGACTAGGCTTCTTGAATGCCCTGCATACCACCCATCCTTCTTCCTGTGAATTGATATTAAATTCCAAATTAGTTAGCTAGAAAATACTAGTAGTAATTACATTAATGAGTAATAATTACTACTAAAAGATCTCTATTTTCCACTGAAAAATGTCAGTGGCTATCACTGAATGTCAGTGGAGAAATCTAAATATTAGTATTTTCACACGAAAAATTAGGAAGTATCCCAGCGTTTCAATCTGAACCTGTTCCCCATCATACATTTTCTCAATGAGCTGATTCATTGGGAATAAGATAGAAAAATTATATTTTATAAGATCATTTTCCACAAAATATCGATGGAAAAACCTCTATTTCTGATAATGAATCTTATTCATCTTAGAGTTATCAATTAAATTTCTCAAGTTATACAAAGAATTAGATCTTGGTGATTGATGATTACCGAATCCTATACCTTAAGGGAATTTCTTTAATCAAAACTAAGTTTTTGTGTGGTCGCAAGCTGATCTAACAGTGGCAGTATTTAAAAGTGCAATTAGTTGCAACCCATCTTTGCCTTAATTTGTTTCATTTTATGGGGCACATTTACTTTTTTCAATATTTCAAAAAATATAATCTATATTTAGAAGAAATTAAATTTGGACTTCTTATTTTTACCCTTAATGGCACAATTTCATAGTTATATATAATAATACTTATTACATTTAACATCATAAGTTCCATTTAACATCATAAGTTTCGAAAATATTTCTTTTTTTTTAAATTTTATATCCAGTCAAATGCCTCTATTTTGGTCATTGGAAACAAAGTACATAAGAACAAACAGAGAAGGTTTGTCTTTTCAATAAGTTCTCCAGAAACATTTTTCCAACATCAAAAGGAACAAAAAGAACTTGTTTCTTTTACTTTTTGCTATGCCAAATAATTACTATTTTTTGGATGAAGTCCAACAGTCAAAAGAAACAAATTTATTCAAATGAAAGACACAGAAAACTATTTCATGCGTGACACTGTATTAACTATATATGTTCACTCTAGAATCAGTGGCGGAACCGCTGGCTATGAGTTCAACAAAGTTTTTAAATCTTATATTTATGTTAAAATATCCATTTAGTATGTCCAAATAATCTTTTTCATTAAGCAAATAAAATTGTATTCCAGAATTCATAAACTAAAAACTCTAGCTAGGCCTCTATCTAGAATATAGTAAAACTTTAACAATTGTTTTTATACAATCTTGATATATTCATGAATTGCTTCTCTGAGCGGAGACTCTACCTAAAATAGTCTCTCTATCTTTCAAGGTAGGGATAAGGCCTGTGTATATTTTACTCTCTCTAGAATTCACTTGTAGGATTGTACTGAGTATGTTATTGTTGTTGTCGCTGCTTGATATATTCAAGAAATTTTCAAAGATATGGAAAAATTAAACTGACCTGAGGAGGTCCATGTTGGGAAGTTTGGAGACGATATTCATGCATGATCCAGTCACTTTTCCTACCATTAGGAGCTCTTCCTCTATAGAAAACAAGTGTTTTTCTCATCCCTATTATCTTCTCCTTTGATAACACTGCCTTATCCCTTCCTGTTGCCTTCCAGAATCCAGCACCGGTAGCTCGATTCGTCCGAGTTCCCGTCGGATACTTTTTGTCCTTGTGGCTGAAAAAGTACCACTCACTTTGCTCTTCATATCCCAGTTTACACCTATCTGCAAATAGGTTACAAATATCATGTCAATAATGTTTGAATAAGCTAAGTAATAATACCCTATTGGACAAAATGAGTGAGCATTCATATATAATTCTTCAATGCCAGTCAAGTCTCTCATGTAATTATTTTTTTCTTTAAGGGACAAATCGGACATACAATATGTTAGTATTGTTGATAGTCTAGTGGTACCGATAGGAGTCATATTTTATAGTATAATAAATATGGATTCAATTCTCATTGTTCCCCTTTCCTCTCCCTTCCCCTGATCTCCGTGTAAATAATATTTTAATCTGTCTCAATATATGTGAAGTTGTTTGGAGTACGAGGGTCAAAATATTTAATTTTGATCATGAATTCGGATATAAATTCTTCAAATATTTTAAAATATTATTTACATATTTGAAAACTATATGATATGCAAATATTTTAAAATATTATTTACATATTTGAAAACTATATGATACGTACTACAAGTGAGTATAGCTAATGATTCAAAATATTTTTAAGAATAAAATTATAGTTAAAAGAAAAATTAGTTGACTCCCAAAAAATAACATCTTCATTCTTCACATAAATTGGACAAAGGGAATATAATTTATAGTGGAAAGAAGAAAAAGAAATGAAAAAGGAAGGAAGAATGTACCTTGGATGTCCCATGGCTCCATTCTATAGAGATCAATATCAGTGATGACATCAAGATCAATCTTGAGGGAGTTAATCTTTCTCTTGAGGTAGTATCCAACTAGTTCTTCCTCTGTTGGATGAAATCTAAAACCTGGAGGAACACATGACTCCGTTTCCATCTTGATCTGACAAACTATATACAATTGAAAATAAATTCTCAGAATATCTTTTGGAACAAAAAATGAATGTTATATAGGGTGTGAATAGTTATTATCATCAAGGCTTGACATATATACTGTTGGAAGATATTTTTTGCACCTTTTGTTTAAGTAAACATAAAAGGAAACTTTTGCAAAGACAGACATTCCTTCTCAATATATATATGAGTGTGAATCATACACTTCTTTTGTCTTGCAATCATTCTACTCATTCACATCCATTCGTGAGCAAATTAAAACCCATCATTACCTCATTCTTTTTGTTTTTTCTTTGGGTGGGTGGGTTTAGGGAGTTGGGTTGTGGGGTCAGGGTCCACCAATTTAAAAATATTTTCTTGAAAATTTATTTTTGTGAAATTTTTGGAAAATGGCAAACCATAATTAGTTGGTTCCTGCCAAACAAGAAAACATTGAAATCATCATGAATAAGCCTGCAGTGGCCTTAATCAGTTGCATGCAATTCATGTTAACATTGAGGCAATTCTATGAACATGTCAAAAAAGTAGCAGAAAACACTGACTTTAATTTTTGTCGTAAAAAAAAAGAAGAAACATATGTTGAAATGATTTCTTTGAGTGCATTCCACTCAATAACACATGATCCCTTAAGAAAAACCCTTTTCACACTTAACATATATATAGGCATTTTTCACTTCATGACCAATGAATTATGACATTCAAGTAAATGATAGAAATGCCTTTTTCTCTTGATATTTTCTTAGCCAATCAAGTGCTCATGAAAAGAAAGTATAGAATTGACAATAAATCTTTAGCAACAATATATTTATTGTTGCTAAAAAACGTAAATGACAACAAAAAAATTGTTGTTGCGAAAACTTTTCGCATCGGAGGTTATTACAACGGAATGCAACAATTTTTGTTGTTGTAAAAAGTACTTTTGGCAACAACATCCAACCTATGGCAATAAAAGTGTTATTGGCGTAGTGGCTAAAGGGTCCATAATCTTACACTGTAATTAATACCGAACAAAAGATATGAAATACACACACAGAGGAAAGAAAAGTAAGAAAAAAAAAATGAAAACATCAACAATATAAGATATGAAAGAAATTTCAAGATTTAGGGTTTGAAAGAATTTGCATGATCATTTAATTATAATTCAAGAATGTTTCACCGATGAAGGAAAAACAAAGAAACTAATCTATGAACTCAACCTTGTTTTTACCAAAGGAAAAAAAAAACAAGCAAAGAGAGAGACCCTTTACCGTTTTTCAAGCTGAGAGAGAGACTAATTAGATGAACAAGAAGAAGAATATTGATGAAGAGAGTTCTTGAAAGAATAATGGAAGATGATAAATGTAGTGTTTGAGTAAGAGAAGAGAAAAAGAGAGAGACTTAAGAATGAGAGAAACCAAAGTGGATAAATCAGGTGTTGGTTGAAACCAGAGAGACTTATATTTATATTTATATATATAGAGGGAAAAGGACTTGTTTAGCTAACTAGTGTGTGTGATAAGCATGCACACAACCGAAAAGTATTAAAGAATAAACTGAAATCTAAGGGGTAATATGTTTGCATCTGCATATATATCATAGATTATAGTATTAAAGAATAAACTGAAATCTAAGGGGCGGGGGTTAATTGATGATTACGCGTGGGGTGGACATATTGTTTGGACGGCGTGACAACAAATTTTCACGCCACCCTCCTCCTCTTCTCCGCCGTAATATTATGCTCTACGATTTTCTCACTCTCTAATCTATCCTTTTACCTTTATATATTTTCAACCAACTTGTCAATTCTTGTACTTATTTTTCTCCACTTTAACTTTTGTAAAGAGTTTTTGTTTATATACAGGTGAATTTTATTCACTAAGTAATCACAAAATTTATTTTTATCACATTAAAGTAACTGACCGTTTAAATATAAACAAAACTACTTATAAATGTCATACAAAAACTCTTACAGTATGAATGCTTCATTTTTTGGCTAAACTTATAAGCTTGTAAACACAAAGAGTTCTATAATTTAAACTCAACCAAAAATCATAAATTGATCGCTTCTTAACTTATGATTTTTTAGCATATAAGCACTTTTGATTTGATCAATTTTTTTTTTTTTTGTTAAATAGACATAATATACAGACAATATACATGTGTATATTGTGTATACGGATGGTATATTATTCTCGATGGGCAGTCCTTTCCTTGTACACTTATGTAATTAATGTTGTAGTCTAATTAGTATTGTACACTTACCATACTTGTATAGTTAGTCTCCAAATAGAATAAGGTTTTAGGAGTAAAATAGGAATATGATTCTCCTATTATGGAAATATGTAAATTGTATATATACTCTTTCAAGTAATGAAAATAATCAAGGGATTATTTCTTTCATGGTATCAGAAGTCTAGGTCTTAAAATCCTATCTCAAAATCCCTCCTAATTTTCGTCCAGCTGTCTCATTTTCCGAGCCCCTTCTCCTCGGAATTCGTGCCGACGGTCTATCCTCTCTTCCCAAAATTTTCTTCCAAATCCCTCAATCACATATTGTTCTATCAATATGTCTACATCATGGAACACGTTTCATCCTGCCCTTACAGTTTATAACATCAAGAATAACATTCCTCTTGTTCTTGAAATAGAAAACGTCCACTATGCGACGTGGGTCGAACTGTTCAAAATTCATGCACGCTCGCATCAAGTCATCCATCACATAATCCCCGCGGCTCCTGAGGATACGGAGGTGCCACAACGCGAGGATGATCCTAAGTTGTGGACGACTCTTTATGCCACCGTCCTTCAGTGGATATATTCCACAATTTCTACCGACCTTTTGCAAATGATGATTGAACCCGACGCTACGGCGCAGTCGACTTGGGATAGATTACGTGATATATTCTAAGATAATCAAAATTCTAGAGTTGTTACTCTTGAGCAGGATTTCTCCCACGTCAATATGGAAGATTTCCCTAACGTTTCGGCTTATTGCAAAAGATTGAAGGAATTGGTCGACCAACTCCGCAACGTTGACGCGCCGGTTTCGAATGATCGTTTGGTCCTCCAAATGATTTCAGGCCTCTCTGAGGCCTATAGTGGTGTTGACACGCTTCTTCGTCAAAGCAATCCTCTTCCGCAATTTTATCACGCTCATTCTATGCTTACACTCGAAGAAGCAGGCATGGCTAAAAAGGCAGCTACATGTGCTAGTCCCGTGGTCATGATGACCAAGTCCACTGTTTATCCTACCGGTTCCAACAACTTGGGTCAAAACCGCAACAACGGTGACGGCCAAAAGGGAGGAAATAAGTAAAATAATGGCAAGAATCGCAGTGGCAACAATGGCGGCAGCCGGAATAGTGGTGGTGGCGGTGGTGGACCTCGCAGCGGTCAGCAACAACAGCAGTTTTGGGCCCCGTAATGGGCCCCACAGTCACAGTTTAGGCCAAACAGTTTTCAACCTCACTGGCAGTGGGCTGTCTAGCAGGAGTCGAGGCCCAACACGACCTAGCCCACTTTCAGTAATTCCTCTGGGTCGAGGCAACAAACAGGGATACTTGGGCCTCGGCCCCCGCAGGACCATCACGCAATGGCCCCCACTTCTACCAACATCGAATCCGCAATGCACACACTTGGTTTAAATCCTCTCGACCTAAATTAGTATATGAACACTGGTGCCACTACCCACATGACATCCGATTCAGGTACGCTCTCGTCTTATTCCAATTTAAGCAACCCTCGTGGCATAATTGTTGATAATGGTAATTCTATTCTAATTCGTGGTTATGGTCATAAAACTTTGTCTCCCCCCAATCCACCCCTTATCTTGAAAAATACCCTACATGCCCCCAAATTGATTAAAAACTTAGTGTATATCCGTAAATTCACCGCGGACAATTCCGTTTCTATTGAATTTGATCCATTTGGTTTCTCTGTGAAGGATTTCAAGACGGGGAGTCCTCTCATGAGGTATGATAGTAGGGGAGATCTTTATCCTATCACGCCAAGTTCGGTCTATCGAGTCAAGCCTTGCCGTCAGCGTTTGCACCCCTTGCTCCTTCCTTGTGGCATACTCGTCTTGGTCATCTGGGGTCATATATTTTGTCTTCCTTAGATAAAAATAATTTTATTTCATGTAAGGGTACGTGTAGTACTCCGAATTGTCATTCTTGTTCTTTAGGAAAAATTGTTAGGTTATCGTTTGTAGACTCTAATTCTCATACTTTAATGCCATTTGATATTATTCATAGCGACTTATGAATATCTCCTGTTCTTAGTTCTTTGGATCATCGGTATTATGTTCTCTTGTTGGATGATTATTCTAATTTTTTATGGAATTTTTCAATAGCGAAAAATTCTCAAGTTTTTTTCATCTTCTTAAAATTTAGAGCTTTCATTAGAACCCAATTCGAACGAGAAATAAAAAATATTCAATGTGATAATGGCAGAGAATATGACAATGGGGTATTTCGGGAATTTTGTGCAACTAATGGGATCAATTTTTGTTTTTCTTGCCCTCATACGTCTTCACAAAATGGGAAAGCCGAATGAAAAATTCATACCATTAGTAACATTGTCCGAACTTTATTGATTTATGCTTCCGTACCCCCTTCATTTTGGCATCATGCTCTACAAATGACCACATATCTCCTTAACATTCTTCCTTCCAAAGGTTTGACATATTCTTCCCCTCTTCAAATTTTATATAATAAGACTCCTTCGTATTCACATCTTCGGGTCTTTCGGTGCTTATGTTATCCGTTATTTCCATCCACTACAATTAAAAACTTCAGGCTCAGTCTACCCCGTGTGTTTTTTTGTGCTATCCATCTAATCATATCGTGGTTACAAATGTTTTGATTTGTCATCTAATAAAATCATCATTAGTCGCTATGTAATTTTTTATGAATCTCAATTTCCATTTGCTAAGGTTAGTAATCCCGTGCCTAGTTCGTATAATGTTTTGGATGATGACATATCCCTATATATTATTCACCATTTTTTGAATGTATCTCGCACCCCAAATTCGCCAGCGGGCCCACTGCCTGCTGGTTCTCCAGTAACATCACGGTCCAACAACGTATGTCCAGGAACTGGGTCGCCTCCCCAGCCCAGTTCTGGCCCAGTTGTTGTTTCTGCCCGTGATCCAGTCCCTATTTCTGCTACTGTTTCCAGTTCCCGTGGTGGGCCAACAGGCCCACTGCCTGCTGGCCCATCCGTCACGTGTCCCGATATTTCCCAAAATCCGCCTAATTCCCCCTCGAGTCAACGACCTGTCACTCGTAGTCAAGGGGTATTTTTAAACCGAAAAGACATTTTAATTTAAATTCTAATGTTCTTAAATCACCCTTACCCCATAATCTTATGTCTGTATTAAATGACCCAAATTGGAAAATTGTTATGACCGATGAATATAATGCTCTAATTGATAATAGGACGTGGGAGTTGGTGGGGCGTCCATCTGGTATTAATATTATTAGGTCTATGTGGATTTTTGCTCATAAGGATAATTCAGACGGTTCATTTGCACGGCATAAGGCTCGGCTTGTGGGTGATGGTAAGACTCAGCAGGTTGGTGTGGATTGTGGGGAGATGTTTAGTCTGGTGGTCAAGCCGGCTACCATTCGCACTGTACTCATCTTGGCTCTTTCAAAAGCATGGCCCATCCATTAGTTAGATGTGAAGAATGCTTTCTTACATGGTGATCTCAAGGAAACCGTGTATATGCATCAACCTTTGGGGTTTAGAGACCCCAAGTATCCTCATCATGTCTGTTTGTTAAAGAAGTCCTTATATGGGCTTAAGCAGTCTCTACGGGCCTAGTATAAGAGGTTTCTCGACTATGTTTCCACTATGGGGTTCACTCATAGCAGGTAGGATAATTTCTTGTTCATGTATCATCGTGGTTCGTCCTTTGCTTATATACTATTATATGTGGATGATATTATCTTGACTTCCTCTTCCGATGCCTTACGCCAGTCTATCATGACAATGCTCAGTTTTGAGTTTGCTATGAAAGACTTGGGGCCCTTGAGTTATTTTTTGGGGATTGCGGTCACCCGTCATGCAGGTGGATTGTTCTTATCACAGAGGAAGTATGCAACCGAGATCATTGAGAGGGCTGGGATGTCATCATGTAAATACACTTCCACTACAGTTGATACTAAACACAAATTGGGTGTTGCGGCCAGCGTACCATACTAGGATCCGACCCGCTATCGCAGTCTTGCAGTGGCCCTTCAGTATCTTACATTCACGAGACCAGATATTATGTATGTTGTACAACAAATGTGTTTGTTTATGCATGATCCCAGGGTTGAGCACATGAATGCGCTCAAACGCATCATTAGGTATATTCAGGGTACCCTTTACCATGGCTTGCATTTATATCCTTCATCGACGTCCACACTTGTCTCAAGTACATATGCTGATTGGGGTGACTGTCTGGACACCAGACGGTCTACGTCTGGCTATTGTATGTTTCTTGGCAATAACTTGGTCTCATGGTCTGCGAAACGTTAGTCGACTTTGTCCCAATCCAGTGCCGAGGCCAGTATCGAGAGGTAGTTAATGTGGTCTCGGAATCATGTTGGTTACGTAATTTGTTATTGGAGCTTCATTGCTCTATTCAGAAAGCGGCCTTGGTGTATTGTGATAATGTTAGTGCCATCTACCTTTCTGGTAATCCAGTTCAGCACCAGCGCACTAAACATATCGAGATTGACATTCAATTTGTTCGCGAAAAGGTTGCTCGTGGTCAAGTAAGCATCTGTCATGTCCCATCCAGGTATCAAATTGTCGACATCTTTACAAAGGGTCTTCCCTCGGTCCTTTTTGAAGATTTTAGGGACAGTCTCAGCGTTCGAAGACCGCCCGCTATGAATGCAGGGGTGTGTTAAATATACATAATATACACACAATATACATGTATATTGTGTATACGAATGGTATATTATTCTCGGTTGTTACTGCCCATCTGTGGGCAATCCTTTCCTTGTACAATTATGTAATTAATGTTGTAGTCTAATTAGTATTGTACACTTACCATACTTGTATAGTTAGTCTCCAAATAGAATAAGGTTTTAGGAGTAGAATAGGAATAAGATTCTCCTATTATGGAAATATGTAAATTGTATATATACTCTTTCAAGTAATGAAAATAATCAAGGGATTATTTCTTTCAATTTTATCTCTAATAATTTTGTGATCTCAGAAATACTTCTCTCTATTCTATTTCCTTTATTCGTTCTTTATATGTAGAAAAAATTAAATTTATATTTTTTGTAAGTTATTTTGACATTTAAATCATTATTTTAACAAATGCACTAACTGTTTATTATTCGCTTTAATACTTCTATCCAAATAAGTAACTGATTATCTATAATAGAAATCAACTTCAACACCAAAAAGTATTTCAATATTTAATGCTTATCAACGGATTTTAATAAACTAATCCAAACAAGCTCTAAATTTTGTTAATTATAATAGTGAAGACACAAAACTAGTTTTTGTAATATTAAAATTACTAAATTGTATTCACTATAACAATAAAATTAAAAAGTTATTGTTATAATGATAAAATTTAGTGATCTGGTATGAAATTAACCCTTTTTTACTCTACATCATATAAAAGACAATTATAAGTGACCAACCAATCAAGCCACACAGTAAAACAACCAACCAATCTTTTTTGTTCTTGCGTTTATTTGGTGTTGTCATGACATATGCATTTCCCACAGTCCAGCTCTTGTTTGTCTGCTTGGTGCACGCCGCCCTTGGACAATTGGCACCCATCTAACTTCGACACCCGTTTTCCATTCTGTCAATGTCATGTGCCTAATCATTTGCAACATGATCCATCACCCCTTTTCATCTAGTCATCGTGGAGAAAAACATTTTTAATATTCATTTGTTCAACCTCTAAATCTAGACTTACCACTAAACCAAGAACAACACGAAATGACATCTTCATAACTGGAGAAAAGAGTTCATCAAAATCAACTCTCTTCTTCTGATTAAAGCCCTTTACAACCAATCTAGCCTTGTACCGTGGAATTGGATTATCATTTTCATGTTTTATCCTGAAAATCCACCTGTTTTTCAAAGTTTTTGTCTCTAAAATTTTTAACCAGATCAAATATATGATTATCATGTAAAGCTTTAATCTTATCTTGCATAGCATCAAATCAACTTTCTTTTTCGTCACTATCCATGGCCTCGTAAAAACTTTCTGGTTCTCTCCCGTCAGTCAAGAGTACATACTCATTAGGGGAGTAATGAAATGAATGTATTTTCTCTCTAGTAGATATTCTGAGAGAACTCTCTGGAGCATCAATACCAGTTGATTGATGGCCAACCACATCATCTTACACTGAAGCATCAACAACACAATGCCGGTCATTCTGAACATGATTATCATCTTCATTATCAACTTGATCTTCATTATTTTGAAAATTTTCTACATGTGCAATAGTCACACGAACTGGATCATCATCAACTAAGATCTTACTGCTCTGAGAATTAACCTTCTCAGCTTTGTCAAAATCTTTAATTATCTGATCTTTAAAGAACACAACATTATGGTTTCAAACAATTTTCTTTTAACTGGATCATAAAAATGATAGCTGAATTTGTCTTGACCATAATCAATAAAGATACACTGCCTAGTTTTAACTTCCAGCTTTGACCTCTCATCCTTAGGAACATACACAAATGCCTTACACCCGAAAACTCTCAAATGAGCATAAAAGACATCCTTACCAAACCAAACTTTGTTAAGGACATTAACATCCAAAGCAACAGTAGGAGATAAATTGATAACATAAGCAGCAATATCAAGTGCTTTTGCCAAAAAATAAATCTGGCAACTTAGCATCTGAAAGCAAACATCTAACCCTCTCAACTAGAGTTCTGTTTATTCTCTCTATTAAACTATTTAAATGAGGAGTTTTCTGATGCTGAATACCTGCTCTCTGCAATAATTATCAAAAGGATTAATATATTCACCACCATTGTCTGAGCAGATGCATTTTAGTTTCTTCCATGTTTGTCTCTCAATTAGGGCCTGAAAAGTCTTAAACACACCAAGTACTTGATTCTTGGACTTCAAAGGATATACCTAGAGTTTTTGAGAATGATCATCAATAAAAGTCATAAAGAAAGTGCACCACCAAGAGACCTTACTTTAAAAAGATCACACAAATCATAATGTATCAACTCCAGTAAATCAAGCTTTTGTGAAGGCGAATGAATCTGAAAATAAACTCTTTTTTGTTTTCCGACTAAGCAATGAACACATCTCTTTAACTTTGCTTGTTTCACTCCAAAAAGCAAATTCTTCTTAGCCAAACTATCAATCTCCTTCTCGCTCATATGACTCAACCTTCTATGTCAAAACTCTGATGAAGTATTAGTCTTCACCAAATTTACCGAGTCTCTACAAATGGAGCCCTGAAATAAGTATAAGTCAGATATCTTGTCACCTCGAGCCACAACCATTGAACCTCTAAGAAGCTTCTACTGACCACTACCAAGGGTTTGATCATAACCCTCATCATCAAGCTTTCCTACAGAAATTAAATTCAACATCTAGAGCATGCTTGACATTGTTAAGAACCAACCTCGAACCATTCTTACTTTTCAAGCAAACTGTACCAATGTCAAATACCTCAATCTCACTATCATTGTCCATTTGTAACTTTCCAAAATTACATGGAGTATAAGAAGAAAATAATTCCTTCTTTGGCATGACATGAGAAGTGTTACCTGAATCCACAAACCAGGTAGACTCATCACAAACAAGATTTATATCATTTTACCACAAGCAACAAGAAGATCATTTTCAGCAATAATAGCAACCCGAATTTTATTATCGTCATCCTTCTTTTGTTGTTTATAGTCTCTTTTAAAACTATAGCAATGTTTCTTGATATGCCCTTCCTTGTAACAATAGTGACATGTAACATTCTTGTCTGGATCATGACTTGCTTCTACTTTTTCCTCTGTCATTCTGACCCTTGAAGTTGTTTCTCCGTCTGTCTTCAGTAACAAAAACATCAGAGTGTGAAAGTGAAGAAGACGAGGCTTGAGATCTTCTTCTCATCTCTTCATTTAAGATACCACTCTTAACATATTCCATAGTTACAACACCACTAGGAGCAAAATTAGTCAAAGAAAGCCGAAGAGTTTCCCAAGAGTCTGACAGAGTATTAAGAAGCCAAAGTCCTTGTATTTCATCATCAAACTTGACACCCATTCCAGATAACTGATCAAGGACACCCTGGAAATAATTAATATGATCAGAAATAGGATTGCCCTCTTTGTATCTGATATTCATCAATTGTTTCAGTAGGAACAACTTGTTATTGCCACTCTTCGAAGCATAAAGTGTCTCGAGTTTATCTCATAAACATCTAGCATGTGTTCATTCACAATATGATTACGCACACTATCTTTAACCTGTTATCTGATATAACCACAAATATGTAGGCGCTCAAATTCCATATCTTCATCATTCATAGACTTGGGCTTGTTAGAAGCAAACACAAGTAAATGCATTTTCTTGACAAATAGAAGATCTTTCATCTTGCTTTTCTAAATATGGTAATTACTGCTATTTAAACAAACCGTCTTGCTCATATTTGACTCCATCATTCAAATAGACAATCAACATAATCAAATACAACCACAAGCTCTGATACCACTTTGTTGGGAAGAAACAAGCAAATACTAAATTGCATGACAAGGTAATAGCGGAAGAATACCCAAATCAAAGACTTTCCACACTATTTGCACAGGAGGAGCAAACTAAATTTAAGCACAAATAGAAATCCGTACAACAACTATACCAACAATAAAATAGCAAAGCAAGCAAAAATAAATCATATGCAAGAGACACCAAATTTATTTGAAAAAATCCCTTCAATGTGAAGAGGAAACAACCACGGGACCTCCGCCCATAAAAGCTCCACTAAAAATCAACAAGAGTTACAATAATATTCTCCAAATGGCTATAATATCAACACCAAACACGGAGCAACAATACATAAAAGATAGCACCAAAACTAGTGAAGAAATAAGAGAAATCACCCCAAAAAATGAGCTACTATTTGTGCTTGAAAACCTGGAGCTATAGACCACAAAATCCAATCTCTACTGTTGATATCCAAGAACCAAATGTTAAAAAAAACACAGTTCAAATTTGAGCACGATGCAACGATTAACGAATCAGGAAACACAATTTAAAGCAGACTATTGTAGTTGATTTTCTCTAGTGCGAAAATTAGCACACACTCTTGTGTTCATGAAATAAGACCTAACTTGATCTTATAAATAGTGTGTTTTAGGGCAAAAGTGGACTTGGTCTAAAAGGTATTTTATTTATCCACATAGTAAGGGAAAAAAAACCCAAAAATCCAACATTTCTAAGGGTCAAATCTTCTAGATGCACCCATGCCTTCTTCTCCATATGAGGTCCTAACTAATATTAACAATTGCTAGTTGAAATTGTTGTTAATATATATAAGGTTTTCAATTAATTTATGGACACAAATAGAGTATAGAGAATTCCAACATATTAGAGCTACTTAGCTAATACTTCAATTGAATAATTTGTTTTCTAAGGAAACTATTTTATTTGTATAGTTGATTGTGACTTATGTGTCAATTTTTTATTTATAGAAATGCAATTAATTTATGTTGTAAACAAAAACTAAATTAAATTTATAGCATACATACGAATTCTCTTGAAAAGTCATTACAACTTTGGTCATACTCATGAATATTGAAATAGTACCATCATAAGTTGCGCGTATAATTGGTATCTTGTCACCACCAAATGAGATTATTGTGAAATTATTCACTTTACTAGGTATCATGCCTCAAATATAAGGACGTGTGAACAATGCCCAACTAACTACTCCCATCAAGTGAATCATTTGAATTAATACCTAACTAATTGTACAAACATATTAAAATGTTATAAAGCTGATAATTATAGTCAAACATGCTGCATAATACTAAAATATCTGAACATATGTCCAAACTAGAAAATATAAAAACAATTGTCAATATATCCCAACCAATTACTCAATTTCTCTCTAATACTGAAATTAGTCATCAATCATCTAGTTGAAATCGAAATATATACTACATGGGTCCACGGGCAAAAGATAAGAAAGATTGTTGAAGTGAGGAAATCTGTTGCACAACATGATGTATCACATATAAGTCATTAGTGCTAAGAGTTGGTTAGTTGTTAGTTAGAAGATAGTTAGGAGGTTGTTAGAAAGTGGTTAAAGTTGTTAGATCACATTTTTCTTCTCATTTCTCATTCTCACTTGTATAAATAAGTGCACATTGTGCATTGTGTTGGTGAGTGAAAAATACAGAAAAGCTTCCACAATTTCTCTTTTCATTCTTCTTCTGTAAAACCATCGATACATCAGTGATGAACTGGAGTGCACATGTAATCCAGAATTAGCCTAAATCGAGACAATTAACATGGTATCAGAGCTACTAAAAGGTTAATCGAGGGATTTTCTGGTGAAATTGGAGCAGAAAATTGAGGGATTAATTGTGCGAAGGTCTAAGCTATTTTGAGCTGTTTTCTTCAAATTTTCTTCAAATA
The DNA here is from genome assembly GCA_034509755.1 of Anisodus tanguticus. Taxonomy (NCBI): domain Eukaryota; kingdom Viridiplantae; phylum Streptophyta; class Magnoliopsida; order Solanales; family Solanaceae; genus Anisodus; species Anisodus tanguticus. Next base: position 20,847,517 of record CM067553.1, on the reverse strand, counting down.
TGTAAGTTGCGTACCTAGCTTTCCTTCTAGATAATCACGATATAACAATTATTGTGAGGAACATGGAGAACACATCACCAATTGCTTCAATAATTGCTGATGAAAGTTCAAATTCAACCTCGAACGTAGTCGATCATAATCATCCACTGTTTCTGAGTGCTTCAAACACACCTGGAGAGAAGTATAGGTGGAAATACAGTTAGTAGGTATGGAAAACTATACTATGTGGAGTAGAGCTATGAGATTAACTCTGTTAACAAAAAAATAAAATTAGTTTTATCGATGGAACAGTTAAACGAGACACCTATGGTGCTAATCAAATTAAACAGTGGGATCGATGTAATGTAATGGTAATTTCATGGATTATGAGAAAAGTAAATAAGAATCTGCTTAGTAGTATTTTGTATAGATATATTGCATATGTAGTATGGAAGGATTTGAAGGAACGATTTGATAAAATTAATTTGTCTAGAGTATATCAACTTAAAAAGGAACTTGCTATGCTGCATCAAAGAGTTTCACCAGTATCCGGTTATTACTTAAGGATGAAGGATTTATGGGATGATAGTGATTCAATCATCATTCCACCTACATGCGACTGTGATAGTCCTAGAGAATATATAGAACATCTAGCAAATCAGAGATTGCTAGAGTTTTTTATGGGATTAAATGATGGTTACAATCAGGATAGAAGTCATATTCTTATAATGTCACCTACTCCTAGTGTAAACCAATCATATGCAATGATTGCACAAGATAAGAGTCAAAAACTTATCATTGGAAGGTACACAAGGGTAGAATCTAGTGAGTCTGTAACTCTATTTGGAAGATCATCTCAAAACAAACTAAAGAAGCCATATCCTCAATATGTATTTTGTGATACTATCAAATGAAAGGACATAGTAGGGAGACATGTTATAAGCTGATGTATTGTGACTACTACAAAAATAAAGGATATGTGAGGGATAATTGTTACAAAATCATAGGTTATCATGTTGATTTCAAAGGGAAGAAGAAAGTCAATATGGTTGTGACAGGTTTTCAACCTGGAGAGAATGATGGTTCACAACTGCATAGTGTTGTTCATTCTAACCAGAGATGCATGGGGGGGGGGATTTAGGGAGCTGTCCCAGGAGCAACATGAGCAGCTTAACTTCATGATGAAGTCATGTACTCCAGACAAATATAAAAAAGTACTTACAGTTCTTAACCATCAAAATGATGTTGGTGTGTCTCTTGTTAGTGCACCAGTGCCCAAAGTTCATATGGAAGGTAATCTTGTGTTTCATAAGAATAAGAAGATTAGTTCAAATAGTTGATTCATGGGAAACTAACTATATGGTAAATGATAAGAATATGATTGAAAAAAGTGATTTAGACAATGTAGGTCATGTGCAATTGCCCACTGGTGATACACCAACAATTACATAGATAGGTAGTTGCATATTATGAAGAGGTGATCTTATTGAACATGTGTCGTGTGTGCCAAGTTTTAAGTTTAACCTTCTCTCAGTTTCAAAGCTAAGTGGGGAATTAAACTATTGTGCAGATTTTTCCCTAACTTCTTTGTCCTACATGATCTCTTTACTGGGAAGGTGAATGAGACTGGTAAAGAGGTGGATGGTCTATACATCCTGGAGTCAAGGAAGAACTACTCTGAGATAATAAAAGCACAAGCACATTTATGAACTGCATTCACAAAGGTTGAGTTGGAAGCAGAACTCTGGCATAGAAGGTTGGAACATGTTCCAATGTGTATGCTTAGGAAAATAGATGTTTTTGGAAATAAATCCAATTTTACAATAAGGCATTGTGATGTTTGTCCTCTAGCTAGGCAAACTAAAAAATTATTCCCTAATAGTGTCAGTAAGACAGATTGTTCTTTTCAGTTGTTGCATCTTGATGTATGGGGATCTTATAAGGTACCCACTTATAATGGCATGATGTATTTTCTCACAGTTGTGGATGACTGCACCAGATGGACTTGAGTATTTCTATTACATGTTAAATTTGATGTGACAACTGCTCTTAAAAACTTGCTTGTAGAAATCAGAACACAGTTTAGTGTGAATGTTAAATGTGTTAGAACAGACAATGGTACAGAGTTCTTCAATAATGCTTGTTCTGATCTCTTTAGACAACTAGGGATCATACACCAGAGCTCCCGTCCATACACTCCACAACAGAATGGGGTGGTGGAAATGAGGCATAGACACATCTTAGAGATTGCCAGAGCCATCAAATTCCAAGGACATCTACCAGTAAGATTTTAGGGAGACTGTGTAGAAACAGTAGTCTATGTGATTAACAGAATACCTTCTGTTGTCATATACCTTCTTTGTCTCATATGAAAGTCATAGGGTGTTTGTGTTATGCAACTAATTTGGTCAAGAGAGACAAATTTGACACTAGAGCTATCAAGGCAACATTGCTTGGTTATACAGTCAACAAAAGGGGTATAAGCTGCTTGACTTATCCAACATGACTATTTTTGTGAGCAGAGATGTGACTTTCTATGAAGACATATTTCCATTTAAACAGATCAAGGAAAGTGGAAGTTCAGATGATATTTATCATCCTATTTCTATTATACATATTGATGATGAGCATGCTACTTCAAGAAATGTTGTTGATTCTGAAGTACTGGAAATGCACAATGAAGATGTATTGGAAGTGGCGCTTGATGGTAAAGAAAGATTTGAAGGTCTTCTACATGTAGAAGATGTTGGTGAGGAACGATATAAGATCCTTATACATGAAAGAGGAGTATCATCACCACATGATCATTCAGAGGCCAAGACACAAGATTTGGCTGACACTCATGCATAAACAGAGACTAGGAGATCAACCAGAGATAGAAGAACCCCCATCTGTATGAAGGATTTTATACATCCTATAGCAGAATCAAGGTGTGTCAAGGCTTGCTCATATCTTTTGTCAGATGTTGTTAATTATGTTGGTCTGTCTGTATCTTATCAGAGTTTTATAGCTAAAATGTCAGAAGAATATGAGCCATAATCATATTATGAAGCAACCAAATATTAGAGATGGATAGAAGCCATGAAGGTAAAAATTCAAGCCTTAGAAGATAATAAGACTTGGGAGGTGGTTTACTTGCCAAGAAATAAAATAGCCATAGGCTGTAAATGGGTATATAAGATCAAGTACAAAGTCATAGAAGAAGTGGAAAGGTTTAAAGCAAGGATGGTGGAAAAATGGTACATCATAAGGAATAAATTGATTATCAAGATACATTTTCTCCTGTGGTGAAGATGGTGACAGTAAGATCAGTCATCTCTGTTGTTGTTGCCAAGGGGTGGATTGTGCATCAAATTGATATGTTTAATGCATTTTTGCAGGGAGATCTTAATGAAGAAATATACATGAGTTTGGGCTTCACACACAAACAAGGGAAGGTTTGTAGGTTGCTCAAGTCACTGTATGGACTTAAGCAGGCTTCAAGACAATGGAACATCAAATTAACCACTGCTTTTATCTCTTATGGATTCACACAAAGCCATTTGGATTATTCACTGCTCACAAAGAGGGATACAGACAAAATAGTAATAGTGTTGATCTATGTAGATGATTTGCTCATAACTGGAAATGATGAGGAATTTATTGGAGAAACAAAAGCCATTATGAAACATCACTTTAAGATTAAAGACTTGGGGGAGTTGAGGTATTTGTTGGGATTTGAATTTGCTAGAAAAAATAGTGGTATTGTGATGCACTAGATGAAGTATTCATTGGAGTTAATTGCAGATATGGGATTGACATGAGCCAAAACTGCTAGTTCACCAATGAAACTAAATGTAAAATTAACCTCTGTTGAGTTTGATCAACATCTGAAGAGTGTAGAAGCTATTAAGGATGGTACTGAGAAGGTGATTGATGATCCTCTCTTGGAGAATTATTCCAGCTATCAGAGGCTTATTTGGAGACTATTGTATTTAACTAACACCAGACCAGACATAGCTTTTGCAGTTCAATGCTTAAGTCAGTTTATGCAAGCACCAAAGGTCTCACATATGGTGGCAGCAAAAAGAGTAGTGAGGTATGTGAAACAAGCACCAGGTTTAGGCATATTCATGGCTGCAGGAGATTCTAATATGTTGACTGCCTACTGTGATGCTGATTGGGCTTCATTTCCAACACTAGAAGATCAGTTACATGTTACCTTGTGTTCTTTGGGTATTCTCTTATCTCATGGAAGTCCAAGAAGCAACAGAAAAATTTCCAAAAGTTCAGCAGAACCTGAGTACAAAAAGTTTGGCATCTGTTGTTGCCGAGATAGTTTGGATTTCTGGTTTATTTGCAGAGCTTAGTGTGTGTCTAAGACTGCATATTTCTACATATTATGATAGCAGATCTGCCATCCAGATTGCTGCTAATCCAGTTTTTCATGAGCGAACAAAGCATATAGACATTGATTGTCATTTTATCCTGAAAAAGGTGCAACAAGGACTAGTGTCTACTTCATACATTGCTACTGCAGATATGTTAACTAAGGGTCTGTTACTAGGACAACATACTTATCTATTATCCAAGCTAGGAAGAAAATCAGTTGCACAACATGATGTATCACATAAAAGTCATTAGTGCTAAGAGTTGGTTAGTTGGTAATTAGAAGATAATTAGGAGGTTGTTAGAAAGTTGTTAAAGTTGTTAGTTGTTAGATCACATTTTCCTTCTCCTTTCTCATTCTCACTTGTATAAGTGCACATTGTGCATTGTGTTGGTGAGTGAAAAATACAGAAAAGCTTCCACAATTTCTCTTCTCCTTCTTCTTCTGTAAAACCTTCGATACATCAGTGATGAACTGGAGTGCACATGCAATCCAGAATTAGCCTAAATCGAGACAATTAACAAAGATACTGCATCCAAAAGCAATTACTCCTATGTCCGAGCAGTTTTGAGTACAATATTACAGTACTCAGTAAGTTACACGAATGACCTGCTAAGTGGTGGGATATGATTCAAGTGAAACAAGAAAAGCACGACAGGTAGCATAAATAAATTTCAATTGAAAATTGATAACTGAAAGCTAAAGGAAACTGAAACGCACACATAAAATCTCATCCTTAACCCGGTTATGCATTTCGTAAAAAAATTCCAACTATTTCTTCAACCTCGTGGAGATTTTTAATACTTGAAATTATATTCAAGCATGTTACTAGGACTATATGTGGGGTTTTACAGTAGGTTTCATCTAAATAAAATAGCTTTCTAATAAGTTAATGACTAGTATTATACTCCCTCCGTTCTAAAAATATTGTCTTAATTTCTTTATTAGTTTTCCCAAAAAGATTGACACATTTTTATACTTAGAAATAATTTAATTTTACGAGATAATTTACAACCACACAAATATTTAAGGCTTGTTTTGGACCACACATTTTAAAAGTCTTCCTTTATTTTTTAAATTTCGTGTCAAGTCAAACTAAGACAATTTTTGGGATGGAGGGAGTAAGAAGTAAATGATACAATTGATTAATATAATAAGCACCAATTAAGAAGATGACAAGTTGATGTTTTTTCCTACAGGTCCTAATCACAAATGGATAATAGTCGGCTAAGTCACTTATATTTGGACCACCCAACTATTAACTTTCAAATCAGTTAACTCTAAACCTCAAGGAAGTAAAATTTCTAAGAGCTTATTAAACTTGCAAAAAAAAAAAAAAACTTCAGATGAAGCCTTGTAAGTCAAGAAAGCAACTTTAAAACCAAGATTGAAAAGTAAGTGGTACATAACTTGTACATATGAAAGTAAAGCATATGTGAAATAAGAAACACTTAAAGATTTCCAAGTATTAGTACCAAATTGAAGTTGATTATATTTTGACCATTCCTTAAACAAAGATCATCAAATGAATTTCACTCATGGTCCTTGCAAATTGAATTATTCATATAATATATTTAAAAAGAAAATACTCCAAATATTTAAATCTTTACTTTTTAGCGACAATTAGTCAATTTTTACCGGACATTTTCTTTTCCCGTTCTTTGATCCTCCCGGCCACTTAAAAAAAGATCGAATTTCGATTAATTTCTCAAGTAATAATGCCGAATTAATCTTTTCCTTTTCTTCTTCAAGCCTCCCGCCTCAAAAAGAGAAAAATTAAAAGTTTGTATTTCACCAATATTATATTTTATAAGCTTCTGGTTAAGTTTTGATGGTCAGAGAATAACCCCGTACATTATATAAATATTAATAAAATAATTATGGTGCTTAGGAATTTAGTTCGAACACCATCGATATTAAAAAAAGATAGATATGAATGAAACTGATTAAACTCGATTGTGGGATCAAAGGAAAATGAAGATAAGTGAAAGAGCAAAATAGAAATAGGTGGACCCAGCCATCCAACCAATCGCTGCGAAGTACCATCGAACCCAATCTGAGAAAAAGTCATTACAATCATTATATGATCTACCGACTTCCAATCTGCACATTTTTTAAATAATTATTTCTCTTTCAACAAGCTACTACAGTAATAAACTATTCTATTCCTAAATGAAGGTTCCTTTTTATCTTTACTTAGACTTCGATTAAATGAAGTAAGAAAGATTAGAAATATTAATCATTTCTCCTTAAAAAGTACACATACTTTAGTGGCAGCAAATATACGGTTACCATCATTGTGGAAAAGATAACAACGAACTATTACGAAGGACCTAAAAATGTTCTCGAAACATGATGGTTTCTTTTTTAACAATTTACCATTCATCTATTGTTCATCCCTTCTTGTTATCCATATACGTATAAGAACACATAAATCCCAAAATAATTTTGAACATATATGCTTCTAAATCCTCCTACAAACTATTTTAAAAAATAATTCCTACTCTTGAATGAAGTTTAATAAGCATGCAAGATATATTGAAACAAATCTGGAAGATGAAAATTATCATCTTTTAGGATGTATTTTCAAATCATGAAGAAATTAAATTAGATACGAAATGCACCTGAGTCCATGAGAATGTATGAAATTCTTCAATCTTGTAATTGAACTTCCAAACCAAGACGTATGAGTTTCAAAGAAAGTGACTCTTTATTTTCCTTTGATGAGTTATTAGAAAGAATCATGCGTTTGATTTTGGGATCATAACCCACTTATAATTTTACATCAGGGTATCTGGTTTTATTTTGACTATGTTTATTTTAAACCGAGGGTCTATCGGAAATAGTCTCTGTCCCACAAAGATAGAGCTAAGGTCTGCGTACATACTATCCTCCTCAGACCCTACTTGTGGGATTATATCGGGTATATTGTATATTGTTATTATTGTTGTTGTTGTATACATAGGATGCGTTTTGTATGGAGGAAATATTTTCCAATTTCCTATATTTGATTTGTCAAATGTTTCAAAAAAATATCTTCTCCGAAAAATAAGTTCGTTGAAAATCAAGAAAATGACTTAATTTCCTTATAGAAGTAGAGAAATCAAGTTTCATTCATAGTGATTGTTTTCAAACCAAACACCTCACCCTATCCCCGGCTCATCCGCCCCCAACAACCTCTGATCCAGATCACAACCCCTCACTTCCACTCCATAATTTTTGTCCAGATAATAGATGTTTTTCGAATAATATTTTTTACTTGTCATCAAATATAAAAAATTAAGTAAAAAATCTCTTATTCTGTTGGAAAATATTTTTCCTTCCTATCCAACACACTCATAATATATGTGTATATTTGTGTACAAATCCATAAATGCTAACACTTCTTTTGGCGGAAGGTATTAGAAAATTAATGTATGTATTAGCTTTGTGTATTACTAATACATTGTTTGGTACACTTTTTCAACTTATATATAACTAATACAAGTATTAGTCATACACTCTATTTGATATTATCCTATGCATTACTAATACCTAGCAAACCATGGTATTGGCAATACAAGTGTTTCTAATGCATGCATAAATATTATTAATGACACAACTGCCCCCGAGTTAACTAATTTTTTGAGTAATTATCAAGTTTCATGGTAGATCTATTCATTTTAGGACTTCTCTTTCCCTTCTAATTTTTAAATCTTCAGCAACAATACAATAACAACAACAACAATAACATACCTAGTGAAATTCCACAACGTGAAGTCTGGGGAGGGTAGAGTGTACGCAGACCTTACCTCTACCTTGGCAGGTAGAGCGGCTATTTCCGAGAGACCCCCGGCTCAAGACAAAGCACAAGCACAAGCAAAGTAAGACCAACAAAGCGAATAACCTATGATAGCGCATTCTGAAAAAGAAGCAATAACTAATGCATGTAAATCTTCGACAGTAATAGAAAGGAAAAACAAATGCCCAGTACCCAGGTCATTTTTTGTTTTTGATTTCTCTCTTGAATCAGGTAATTATCATGGGATTTCTAAAAGACCGATATAGACGGACTAGTATACCGTGTATACCATGGTCCGATTTGAACTCCACAAATTGTAATTAATGTATAATTGTAATTATGTTATTAGTCTTGTACTAGAAAAAGGTATTAGAATTAGAGTAGGAAATGGTAGAATTATTTTTCATATTTAGGAATTGTATATTTGTATATATACCTTTCTTTATCAATGAAAATAATGAAGTGATTATTTGTTTCAAGGTATTAGAAGTCTAGGGAAAACTTTTCCTCTCCAAATATTTTTCTTCTGCTGCTCGACGTGACCAGTGGCCGACGGCCATACTCCCTCCGATCTTCAAAAAAAAATTATTTTCCCAAATGCTTAATTCTTCACTTGTTCTTTCATTATGTCTACCTCAAAGAGTATGTTTACAGTCTCCAACATCAAGAACCATATCCCTATCATTCTTGAGATGAAAAACATCCAATATGCAATGTGGGCGGAATTATTTAAGATTCACGCATTCTCGCATCAAGTCCTTCATCACAGCATCCCCTCAATGACAAGTAAAGAGAATGTGCCTACCCCCGAGAATGACCTTGTATTATGGACAACCCTTGATGATACCGTTCTTCAGTAAATTTATTCCACTATCCCTAGAGAACTCTTGCAGATGATTATTGAACCTGACGCCACGACGATGGAAACTTGGAATAGGGTGCCTGATATATTTCAAGATAATAAAATTCTTGTTCTGTCACTCTTGAGTAGGAATTTTCCCATGTCAACATGGAGGATTTCCGAATATCTCAAGCTATTGTAAAAGGCTATAGGAATTGGCTGATCAACTCAAAAATGTTGGTGCGCCCATCACCAATTACCGTCTTGTTCTTCAGATGGTTGTCGCCTATCTGAGGCTTATAATGGCGTTGGGACGCTTCTTCATCAAAGTAATGCTCTCCCACCGTTCTACCAGGTCCGTTCTATGCTCACATTAGAAGAGGTCGGCTTGGCTAAAAAGGCATCTACCGGAGCAAATTCCATCATAATGATGGCCACGACAAACGACCCCTACACATTCACCGACAATTCTAGCCAAAATCGTAACAACGGTGGTGGTAAAAAGGGTCAAAATCGGAAAAATAATGGCAAGAACCGCGGCAGCGGTCGCGGCGGTAATGGTAATCGTGGCGGCGGCTCAGCAGGCTTTCACTGCTGTGGGCCCAGCTCCGATCCCGAGACCTACGGATATTGAGGCTGCAATGCATACACTTGAATTAAATCCCCCGGATGAAAATTGGTACATGAACACCGGGGCCACTTCCCATATAACGTCCGCACAAGGTAATCTCTCATCTTATTTCAATTTGAGCAAAAATCGTGGCATTATTATTGATAATGACAACTCAATTCCAATTCGAGGTTATGGTCATATGAATTTTTCTCCCCCACATCCACCTCTAGTCTTAAAAATATTCTTCATGCCCTCACTTAATTAAAAATTTAGTGTCTGTCCGAAAATTCACCAATGATAATTGAGTTTCGGTTAAGTTTGACCCTTTGGGATTTTCTGTGAAGGATTTCAAGATGGGGATAGCTCTAATGAGATGCACTAGTATGGGAAAGCTTTATCCAATCACCACCACCACCACCATTTCCACGAGTCAAGACACACCTTCAACCTTTGCCGCTCTTGCTCCTTCCTTGTGGCATGCACGTTTGGGTCATCCGGGGTAGTCTATTATTTCTTCTCTGCAAAAAACAATTTTTTTTTTTATTGATTGTAAGGGTACGCGTAGTACTCCACTTTGTCCTTTTTGTCCATTAGGGAAACATGTTAGATTATCGTTTGTAGCCTCTACTTCTTGTACTTTGATGCCTTTTGACATTATTCATAGTGATTTATGGACATCTCCCATTTTAAGTTCTTTGGGCCATCGTTATTATGTCTTATTCTTGGATGATTATTCTAATTTTTGTGGACCTTTCCTTTATCCAAAAAGTCTCAAGTTTTTTTCACCTTCTTAAAATTTAGAGAATTCATCCGTACCCAATACGAACGGGAAATTAAAAATATTCAATGTAATAATGACGAGAGAATATGATAATGGGTTGTTTCGAGAGTTTTGGTACACTCATGGCATATCTTTTCGGTTTTCTTGTCCACATACGTCCTCAAAAAATAGGAAGGCCGAGAGGAAAATTCGTACCATTAATAATATTGTCCGAACCTTGCTAGCCCATGCTTCATTACCACCTTCTTTTTGGCATCATGCATTAAAAATGTCTACATATCTACTTAACATCCTCCCTCACAAAGGCTTAGCATATCAATCCCCACTTAAAATTCTTTACATAAAGATCCTTCGTATTCTCATCTTAGGGTGTTTATGTGTTTATGCTATCCATTTTTTCCGTCTACTACAATTAACAAACTTCAAGGCCGCTCTACCGCTCGTATGTTTTTGGGTTATCCATCTAATCATTGTGGTTATAAATATTTTGTTTTATTCTCTAACAAAATCATAATTAGTCGCCATGTAATGTTTGATGAAACCCAATTTCCGTTTGCTAAATGGTGTAGTTTTGTGTCTAGTTCTTATAATCTTTTATATGATGGGATCTCACCGTATATTATCCACCATTTATCCGAGATGTCCCGTGACCCAAATCCTTCAGTAAGCCCACTGCCTGCTAGCCCACAAATTACAGATCCAACGTCGACTCGGCCAGTAGGCCCACTGCCTACTGGTCCGAATAATCTTAGCATTAGTCCAGTGTCTTGGGTAAATCTCGGTATCGGTACTGATCCAGAGTCTCGGCCTAATGCCAATTTTGATCCAACTTCTGCTTCTCGCCCAGTTGTTGGGCCAGCAGGCCCACTGCCTGCTGGCCAGTCCGCTGCCAACCCTATAATTACCCAACTCCCATCAAATTCTACCTCGAGTCAAGGGCCCGTTACTCGTAGCCAATGAGATATTTTTAGACCGAAACGACATTTTAATCTTAATTCTAATGTCACTAAATCTCCCCTACCACGTAACCCAATGTATGTCCTTCATGATCCGAATTGGAAATTGGCCATGGATGACGAATATAATGCTCTTATTGAAAATAAGACGTGGGAGTTGGTGCATCATCCACCTAATGTTAATATTATTCGGTCTATGTAAATTTTTACTCATAAAGAAAATTCTGACGGTTCTTTTGAGAGGCATAAGGCCCATCTTGTAGGTGATGGTAAAACACAATAGGTTGGCGTGAAGATTTTAGGGACAGGTCAGCGTATAACAACCGTCCGCTATGACTGCCGGGGTGTAAAAGATCGATATACACGGTCCGGTATACCGTGTATATCATGGTCCGATTTGGACTCCACAAATTATAATTAATGTATAATTATAATTATGATATTAGTCTTGTACTAGGAAAATGTATTAGAATTAGAGTAGGAAAATGTAGAATTATTTTTTATATTTAGAAATTGTATATTTGTATATATACCTCTCTTTATCAATAAAAATAATGAAAGGATTATTTCTTTCCATTTCTATTTGATTAAGAAAAGTAAGAAACTCATAGAACATCTAGATTGCTTAATAAACTTTATTAATAAATATGAATCCAAATGTTATCGTGGCCGGTTGGTTATATAAAATATCTTTACAATGCATACAAATGCAATTGATTGCAAATTGACTACAGATACTGCATTCACTGCTCGTAAATTTTGCTTTAACGTTTTTAAAGGAAATATTTTCCATGATCATTCCGTTCCTTAAATACAATATTATATATATAATATAAGAATTAATTTAAGTTACAATTATGGTAGAATATACTAAGAATATTTACACCCTAACTATAAGATATTTGATTTGATTATGGAAATAATCTATCAGCCCCCCGCAGTTTTAGCGGGAGGTTCTCGTATGATGAGATTGTCCCTGAAATAATCAAAGAGTATCTGCGAAAGACCTTTTGTGAATATATCGGCAATCTGATAGCGGGACGGTACATGGAGAACACGAACTTGTCCACGTGCAACCTTTTCACGGACAAATAAAATATTCATCTCTATGTGTTTTGTGCGTTGATGTTGTACGGGGTTCCCTGACAGATATATCGCACTCACATTATCACAATAAACCACGATTGCATTTTTTATTGGACAATGGAGCTCCAATAGAATATTACAGAGCCAACAAGATTCAGAGATAACATTAGTCACCCTCTATATTCGGCTTCAGCACTTGACCGAGATAGTGTGGGTTGGCGCTTTGATGACCACGAGATTAAATTTTCTCTGAGAAATACACAATAACCAGAGGTGGAGCACCTGGTGTCCGGGCATCCACCCCAATCAGCATTGGTATAAGACGTGAGACCAGAAATAATTGACTTATACAGATGTAAACCAAAATCAATAGTACCCTGAATATACCACAAAATTCATTTGAGAGCCTCCATATATTCATCCTTTGGGCCATGCATATGTAAACATACATGTTGAACATCATATGAGATATCAGATCTCGTAAATGTGAGATATTGTAATGCCCCTGCTAAATTGTGGTAATGTGTTGGATCGCTGTAAGGAGACCCTGAAGAGTTACTCAATTTTGCCTTGGTATCTACCGGCGTGGGTGACGGCTTGCAAGAAGACATGTCGGCTCTGTCAATTATCTCATCGGCATATTTTCTTTAACATAGAAATAGACCGCATGCATGTTGAGTTACAGCAATGCCTAAAAAATAATTCAAATGGCCCAAATCTTTCATAGAAAATTCTGAAGCAAGAAGGGACATAGTAGTCTGGCGAAGAGACTCAGATGATGATGCGAGGATGATGTCATCCACAGAGAGAAGAATGTATGTCATGTCATTCCCTTTCTTGTAAATGAATAAAGACTGATCAGATTTGCTATGTGAGAACCCCAATATAGAAACAAACCCCACAAACCTGTTATACCATGCCCGAGGAGCCTGTTTGAGACCATATAAAGATTTCTTCAATAAGCAAATATAATCAGGATGAATATGATCTAAGAATCCCAAAGGTTGGTGCATGTAAACTGTTTCCTGTAGGTGACAGTGTAGGAACACATTCTTTATGTCCAACTGATAAATGGACTATGATTTTGACAAATCTAGATTGAGAACTGTCCGGATAGTCATCGGTTTAACTATTGGGATAAAAGTTTCATCGCAATCCACTCCAACCTACTCAGACCTGCCAACAAGACTTGTTTTGTGCCTCTCAATAGAACCATTAGATTTCCTTTTTATGATAGAAAATCCACATAGAACGTATTATGTTCATATTAGAAGAACGGGACACCAACTCCACGTCTTATTTTTAATAAGAACATCAATTTCATATATCATGACAGCTTTCCAAATTAGGTCCGATAAGGCAACTTTAGGATTTCGAGGAATCGGGAATAGCTGGACAGATGATGTATGATTAAAATGACGCTTAGGATAAAAAATTCCATGTATGGCACAAGAATTGATGGAACGAGTTAGGGTCAAAGTGGACTGTTGGGGAAGCGAGGTGCAGTTGATTGACTGGGCCTGCAGGAGAGAAGGCAGTGGGCTCCCTCAGTAGTTGAATTATTTGGCCTGGTATCTAGATTTTTTGAGTGGAATAGGGAGCAGTGGGCTCCCTCATTTGGGCTGGCCTACTTCGGCCATTTACCTGGTCCGATGGTGGGGGAAATGAAGCATTGGGCTCCCTTATTTGGGCTGACCCAATTTTGTTACTGAGTTAGACCAAAGGAGAGAGAGGGGGCAGTGGGCTCCCTCACATTTGGTGGTCCAAATCTGTCGTTGGTCTGAACCGATAGGGACATTTGGGCTAGCCTAATTTGGTCATGTGACCGGATGGTTGGGGCGGGAGAGGGAGTAGTGGGCTTTCTCAATTGGGCTTCATTGTTTAGGTTTCTTAGATGGTGTTGCAAAAATGAATGTAGCCCAATGTCTAAAAAATCATACGAGGGTGGGGAAGACGTGTGTATGTTGGCAAACGGGAAAGTGGTCTCATTAAAAATAACATGACGAGAGATGATAATTTTCTCACTAGACATATCATAACACTTATAGCCCCTATGATTTTGTGGATATCCCAAAAATACACATAGAGTGGAACAGGCTTGAAGTTTGTTTATCGTTGTGAAAGGAAAGAGAGGATAACACAAACACCCGAAGTCCCTCAATTGTGTGTAGGAGGGGACACGATGGTAAAGGATTTGTGTGGGTGAGACATTTGAAAGTAACTTTCTAGGGAGAATGTTTAAAAGGTAGGTGACCATTTGAAGAGCATGATGCCAAAATGATGGTGGTACAGACAAATGAGAAAGAAGAGTTCGAATTAAGTTTTGAAGAGCATCCATACCTTTGTGTAACAAAATTCTTTAAATTGATCATTTATGAATCCTCTCCTATTGTCACATTGAAAACATTTGATAGACTTCTCAAATTAGGTTTGGATGAAAGTACAAAATTGTTTGAAAATAGTGTGAACCTGTGATTTTTTTCTAATGGGAAATGTCCATAGAAAGTTAGAGTAATCATCCAAAATAATCATATAATACTTATGACCAGCCTAACTTAAAACTGGGGATGTTCACAAGTCACTATGCATGATATCAAATGGCATAATAGTGTTTGAAGTAGATAAATAAAAAGGCAACTTAACATGCTTCCCAAAATCCAAGACTAACCAACATGAGAACCCAAAGATGATTTACAATCAATAAACTTATTTTTCTTAAGGGAGTTTAGCATAGGTGCTCCCGGGTGTCCCAAACGATTATGTCATAAAGTAGGAGACAAAGAAGCAAAAGTTGATAGATTGGTGGTCTGGTTGTTGTTGGTGGTGGTGATAGGATACAAATCCCCAGTTCTATTACATCTCATTAGAGGCATCCCTTCTGAAAATCCTTCTCAGAAAACCCAAACGGATCAAAATCAACAGATATATTATTGTTAGTGGTGAAACGACATACATATATCAAATTTTTAATCAGTTTGGGTGCATTGAGAACATTATGTAACTGTAAAGGTGGGTGGGGGAGGTTTGATTTTCCAATACCACGAATTGAAATATCTTGTCCACTGCCTACCATAATATTTTTATTATTGCTTATATTAAAATAAGATGAGAGAGTACCTTGAGATGCCGTCATGTGGGATGTCTCACTCGTGTTCATGTACCAATTGTCATTGGGAATGTTGAGATTCATAGTAAGCCTGGCTTGCTCGATGTCCATAGGAACATAACTCGACGAAGATGGTCCATGGGCTGCAAATGCTTGTTGTGGGCGACTATTAAGTACTCCGGGTTGTCTGGTGGTTGGTGGTGGCCTATCCCACGATGACGTGGGGTACGGCAAGGAGGGGCATCCCATTATGGTGTCCAAGCCCACAGTGGGTACTGCCCCAAAGCTGCCCACTGTTTGATTGGGCTTGCGGCTGCCACTGGCCAGGCCTCGTCTGCCCCTATTGCCGGTGGTTGATGTTGTCGTCGGTCTGTGAACCACTACCCCGACCATGTCTCCTTCAACCATTATTTTTCCCTTTATTATTATTGCGATTTTGACCCATTTTCTGTCCATTATTAGTGTGATTTGCTGCATTCTCCGAACCAGAAAATTGAGGCCCAAAATCAGTAGAATAGGTGTTGGTGGAGATGAGGGTAGTGCCGGCAGTGGATGTTGTCGTGGCTGCCTGCTTCACTTTCCGGGTTTCTTCGAGAATCAATCTCGAACGAGCCTAATAGAATGGTGGTAACGGATTACTTTGTTGAATGAACATAGCAACCCAATCATATTATTCATTCAATCCCACAATTAATTGGAGAACCAACCTTCGATTCGTCACCGGTGCACCAACGTTAGAAATTTGATCGGCAAGCATTTTTAACTTTTGACAATATGCGGAGACGTTTGTAAAATCGCCCAACTTGACGTTGGTGAATTGATTTTCAAGATAAACGACACGAGAAATTTTGTTATCTTAAAAAATATTTTGCAAACGCTCCCATGCTTATTGAGTCGTCGAATCCGATTTCAATATAGTGTGCAAAAGATCGTTGGATATCGTGTCGTAAATCCATTGAAGGACTATAGCATCCAAGCGAGACCATAGGGCCATATCAATGTTGGTGGCCTTGTTTTTCTCCGTGACACCCGAATGAGGTTTTGGAGGAATAATATGGTCAATGACTTGGTATGCGCGACAATGAATTTTGAATAACTCCATCCAAGATGAATATTGCCCTTTTTCCATCTCAAGAATCACCGGAATGAAGTTCTTGACGTTGTTTACGGAAAGAGCGGGATGTAATTTGTGTTGGTCGACCATTATTTCCAAAGAGAAACAAGAAAATAGGATGAAAAGAGAGGGTAGGGTTTCGGCTAGGGAAGAAACCCTAATTAGGGTTTAGATGATGAAGAAGCCAAAATGGGTAGGGTTTCGGCCAAGGGAGGGGAGGAGGAACTCTAATTAGGGTTGAAGAAGAAGACGTAACCGGAAAAAATGTTAGGGTTTCGGCTAAGGGGGGTGTGGGCAAATAGGCTTAGGGCTAGGATTTTTGGGGAGTTAATTTTTTTGGCTCTTGATACCATGAAAGAAATATTTTCCATGATCATTTCATTCCTTGAATACAATATTATATACATAATACAAGACTTAATCTAGGTTACAATTATGGTAGAATATACTAAGAATATTTACACCCTAAATATAAGATATTTGATTTGATTTGATTATGGAAATAATATAATCTATCGGTTTTATCCAAAATTAGGTAAAAGCTTGAAAAGTATTCTCTACTTTACCGTTTGCACTTATTCTTTTTTTCCTCAAACGAGGATCAAATACGAATCAGTCTATCTTTCAAACTTATTAATATGATGATCGGAATGAAAACGAAACCAAATGA
This sequence comes from Anisodus tanguticus, assembly GCA_034509755.1. Taxonomy (NCBI): domain Eukaryota; kingdom Viridiplantae; phylum Streptophyta; class Magnoliopsida; order Solanales; family Solanaceae; genus Anisodus; species Anisodus tanguticus. Next base: position 20,830,221 of record CM067553.1, on the reverse strand, counting down.
TAATTCATTAAATTCTATTTTAATTTTTATTGATATATTATCCCAATGATAAGAATTGTAAATCTATTTTATAAATGATTTTGTAAATTTAACAGTGCAAGGATTTCAGATAAAAAATTAAAATAGTGTACAAAGCTAAAGAATATGAAGGATATTTTTGTAAAGAAGTAACTTTTTTTTAAAAAAATCATGCAATGCGTTAATACATCAAACCAAACAGTGGATAAAAAGTAATGCATCATTACTAATACCAATATTATTAATACACTCTATTCAACATTATTTTTATATACTCTACCAAACGACCCCTAAATGTGTTCGTTAGGGTGGTGGTATTATTTATTAGGAGTGTTGAACAGGGAACTAGGCATTACCTACTGGGTGCAACAAGAGCGTGCAGACTATACTATTCTCGGTTTTAATTATTTTCATATTCGTAGTTTATTAGTACTTTATTGTCCCAATTAATTCGAGTTTAAAATCAGGTAACACTATTGAGAAAGTAAAGCATTCCTTTTTCCCGATCAAAGCTTGGAGGCTTGTTTAATTGCCGGTCAGAAAACCCAAATAAGGTCAACAAATTAAACTATTTTCATTTTTAGTCCACAGATTTGAGGCAGTTTAGGTGTTCTTTTCCATAAACTGGAAGATTAATGGGTCAAGAATAAATTTGACCTTTAATTTCTAATTTTCTGTACATTCTTAATTATAATTTCTTTTGGCGTGTGAAGAGAGGAAGAATTACTTCTATCATGCGTGTCAGAAGAGCTTATACATAGGATCCTGTGCTATATATTATATATGTACCATCAGGTAATTGTAAACTTTGTGTTGAAGAGTGAAATTTCTAGACCCTCGATGCAAAAAGTGCAAATAGTTTATTCAACTATATATCCTTGTATATATAATATTACAAGTACTATAGTATACAACAAGATTGTTTTAGTGCTATGATCACCACTACAGAATGCCAACCTTTTGCATGCAATCATGTTACACTAACTCTTTCTCTTGTTGGCACCGTAACAGTGTCTTCATTTTGTTTTGGATTTATTTTCAATTTTTGATGTTGGCATTTCTTTCCTAGTTAGTTTTTCATAATTTCTTAGAGGAAGTTTAATAGGCGGAGCCAAAAGGCAATGGGAATGTATCTTCTTGAACAATACTTAAGTTTAATACTTTTACATTTTATACTATAGGAACACATTAATGTACAAATTAGTTATCTACAAAGAGAAGTAACAAAACACCGTCCAAAACTTTTATAGTAGCCAGGTACTGCGTCAATTCTGTGTATTTGAAATTTTCATACTCGAAATCTTAGTTCAAAATGCTATGTACTTCAGTATAACCTAATTAAGTTCATCACTAGAATAATACTATCACATATTCCCTCTGTTCAATTTATTTGATACACTTTTTCTTTTAGTCTGTTCCAAAAAGAATGATACATTTATATATTTAGAAATAATATAACTTAAATTTTCCCCTTTTATCCTTAATAATTATTTACAACCACACAATTATCTATGGTTTGTTTTAGATCACAAGTTTTAAAAGTCTTAATTTCTTTTTTAAACTTCATGTCTAGTCAAACTAAATCATATAAATTGAGACGGATGAAGTAATATATAGAAGTACTTATTTTTCTTAATTTTATAAATAGCTCACTTTAAAACAGAGGAGTAGGCTGTTAGCTCTAAATAATATGTAAATTGAGAGATATGTGATGTAGGGAATGGACAAATTATGAGTGAACTCTTTTAGAATGAGTTAGCATGCAAACGCTGGATTCAATATGTTGACTATTGTGGTAAAGTTTATGCATGTAAAGTGGTACACGAGAGTCAAATTACCAAGTAATTGCGCATGCATGCATGTCTCTTTGTCACCTTATCTCTTGTGTGTGTGAGAGAGAAATTAAAAGTAAATTGGTTAAAGGTGATGTTCTTTTGGACGTTGAAAGAACTATGAGAAAGTAGGAAGTATCAAAATAACGCAATTTGTAAAGAGGAGTTAGGTTAATTTCCAATTTTCACAAGCATTGGGTACCTCTTAATTAAATAATACTAACTGACTTGACTTAATATCGGAAACAAGAAAATACCAATCTAGGAGTATTTCTTTTCAAAATGAGGTGCCCGAAAATGTTCTTCGAGGAGACTAATTATTAGGGGAACTTATAAGAAAATTAGCTTTAATAAGCACAATGATAGAAATACATTAGAAGTTGAAATGATAATTGGACTTGAAATTTACGATTAAAAGAACGGATATACATCATTTTCCACGACACTGAATACATATAATCAATTATATCGTCAAATTAATGAACTCTTGGCCATATACAGAATTCCTATATTTTTTTATGACGTTTGTTGATGATGTTTGATTTGATCGTTTGGATCAAGAAAAAGAGTGGCAATAAATGGGAAAAAAAGAAAAAACGGAGTAAAAAGGGAAGGAGAAAATTGTATAACATAACATCTTCCTCATTATATTCACTAAGGGGGTCCAAGTACAAGAACATACCTAGTGAAATTTTACAAAGTGAGATATAAGAAGGGTAGAGTATACGCAAAACTTATCCTACTTTGGAAGGTAGAGACATTGTTTCCGATTAAGGAGGTCCAAGTGAAAAATGATAATCTCCTTTTTTCCATCTCCTTCTGAAATCCAAAAATAAAAAATAAAATAAAAAAGGAGAGGTATTTATACTTGCCCCCTTCGTTTCGTTTCACTCTCAATTTTCAAACCGTCTCAATTTATGTGGTACTATTTTTTTTGTCTGTCCCAAAAAAATGTTACATTTATATTTAGAACAATTTAACTTTATCAGATGATTTACATCCACACATTTATGTAAGACTTGTTTTAAGCCACATATTTCAAAAGTCTTATTTTCTTTCTTAAATTCTGTGTCAAGTCAAATGGTGTCACATAAATTGGGACCGAGAGAGTATAAGTGAAGATCTAGACTGCTACTTATGTCTAATGGGATAGAAAAATGAGGAGAATGATTATAAAATCAGAAGGTGCTTATATGCTTTTTGTAAGATGATATTAATCTCCCTTAGGGAGTCTTTCTCGTTAATATCAATATATATAGTATACAATATATAATCCTAATACAAGAGGAATCCCATTCCCAATATAAGAGGAATTCTAGTTTAGAATCATATTCTAATTATGGGTAGAGATTGTAGTGTTATACTTGTACACGTTTACACAACCCCTCAGTCGGAGCGGGAGGAGACCTAACGCTAAGACTGGATCTGAAGTCAAGAAACAACTATCTTGGAAGGCCCTTCGTGAAAATATATGTGTATTGATATGAGGAAGGCACATGCAATACCTTAATATGCCTGAGAGCAACCTTCTCACGAACAAAGTGGATGTCCATCTCAACATGCTTGGTTCGCTGATGCTGAACCGGATTATGAGACGGGTATATGGCGGATATGTTATCACAGTAGACCAGAGACGCTTTTCTTAAAGGACACTGAAGCTCCAAGAGAAGGTTTCGGAGCCAACAGATCTTAGCAACAACATTAGCAACTCCTCTATACTTAGCTTCTACACTCGAATGAGATAATGTGGCTTGCCGTTTGGCAGACCAAGAGCTGAGATTATCACCCAAAAATACACAGTAGCCGGAAGTAGAGTGGGGTGTCTGGACAGCCTGCCCAATCTGTATCTGTGTAGGATAATAGCAAGTTCGGTGCGAAGGGGTATAAGTGTAGTCCATAGTCTAGTGTGCCTTTAACATATCGAATGATACGTTTAAGGGTAGTAAAATGAGGTTCCCTAGGGGGCATGCATAAACAAGCATACCTGTTGGACATCATAGGCAATGTCAGGCCTGGTGAAGGTGAGATACTGAAGTGCGCTTACAAGACTCCTATACATAGTAGGATCAGTCACTGGAGTATCGACCAATGCACTAAGTTTGGATTTAGAATCAACTGGAGTGGCCATGATTTTGCAATTGTCCATCTTAGCCCTGTGCATGATCTCCTCTGCATACTTACGCTGGCAAAGAAACATACAATTTGCAGATCTAGTGACTGAGATCCCCAAAAAATAGCTCAACTTTCCCAAATCAGTTATGGCAAATTTAGACTTGAGCCGTGCAATAATCTCATCTTTCAACACAGCAGTAGAGGCAGTAAGAACAATGTCATCCACATATAACAGTAAATATGCAGTATCATGACCTCGATGTAAAGTAAAGATCACATCTGTTGCATGTAAACCCAAGGCGTTTAATGAACTGTGCAAACCGATCATACCATGCTCTGGGGGCTATTTTAAGCCATATAGTGACTTACGGAGACGTCACACATACCGTGGGGCTGCTGGGTGGACAAAGTCAGGCGGCTGGTGCATGTATACAATTTCTCATAAATCCCCATGAAGAAATGCATTCTTCACATCTAGTTGATGAATCGGCCAATTCCAATATAAGAGGAATCCTAGTTTAGAATCATATTCTAATTATAGGTAGAGATTGTAGTGTTATACTTGTACACGTTTACACTTTTACCTACCCAAAAAAAAAGATTAGAAATAAACAACAATACAATATTCACCAAAATGGGAAGAAGTCAAGAAGCTATTGTAATGGGGAGAAACATGTCCCTCATAATTATGTTAATTTTCCTGAAATCCATGGGCTTGTTAAAACTTATATGTCCAACCCCACAAGAAATGATACTCTTGATTGAATATCTCCCTCACACTGTGGGCCATCTAATTCCCCCCCCCCCCCCCCCCTAATTTTTTAGCAATCCAGCTATATATACCAATAATTTTTTAGTAGATATTATGGCTCTAGAATGACTAATTACTTTTTAGTCTAATGAATGCGTCTTTCAACTACTTAATATTCCAAAATAAGGATCAACTGGTCAACCTTAATTAGCTTAATTTTACATAACTAAATTATATCTTCCTAAGATCATAAAATTAAGAAAATAAAAAAGTAGAGGTATACCTACTAAGGATTGAACAATTCAAAGTCAACTTGATGAAGGGCTAATTTTTTACTTCTTGTCAATATGACATTTGACCTAGCAATGTAGTAATTTTTAGTAATACGCCTTCACGTCACGTGTCTCATATGTGTTCTTCTTCTTTTTTTTTTTTTTTTGGGGGGGGGGGGGGGGGGAGAAGGGGGATGTGACAACTACAAAAATAAATAAAGCTAAGAAGACATGAAGCTGTGATTTTTCCATGTATTGTCTCATGAATTGTATAAGGCACAGTGACTTTATGATTATTTATTTTTTGATCAATTTTAACCAATTAAAGCATGAAACACATTTCCCCTCTAAATATCAACACCATATATAACCTATCCATTTCAAAACTATTTGGCGTGGAGCGTGAACTGTTCTCCAGCCGCCAATTCCCAAAATAAAGTACAAGAACATAATCAAACAAACAAATAAAAATATAATCATGATTAATAATGACATAAATTTTTGGAATTTCTCTTGTGGTATATAGTAGGGCCTATACATAATAATCTATTCGCATAAAAAAGAGTGTTTACTTAATCTTTATTTTTTTATTCGAAAAAGTGTCCGCTTACCAAATCAAAAAAGAATTAATTTTACCTATCCAAATTTGCCTTATTAAGTTTTAGGTGACCGAATTCCAATACATATTTAATTAGAAAATTTTAGTCAAATTATATATTCTTGCTTAGGAGTTAATATTTTCTAAAGAGATGTGTAAATAGTTAAGTAAACACTATTTTTTATCATGAGGGAGTATCTAGTAACACCATACATATATATATAATATATATATATATTAAGAAAACATTTTCTCCTATTATAATCTTCTTTTTGTTTCTTTCAGATAGGGTGTTTTTGTTTGGGGGGGGGGGGGGTAGAGTTGGTTTAAAGAACAAGTAATAGTGTAATTCAAGTAAGTGGGGGTTTTTTGGGGCGGTTTGTGGGACTGCGGAAGTTGTGGTGCCCTTCCCCACACTCTAACCTGCCCAAACTCTAAATTTTCAACTTTCTTCATCATATTAAATATCCATATATCAACCTATTATATCAAACAGCATAGCCCCCCTCCCCCGCCCCCCTCCAAAAAAGAACCGCAACCCTGATCCTCAAACATAGGATAACATGTAAACCAAAATTTTAAATAAAATTTGTTTAGGCGTATTTAAGTTTATTAACTCATTAAATGCACAAAATCTGCAACTTATTATATATGTTGAGCTACATAGCTAATTTACTCGCTCACATATAGTGTATTTTCGGCCCTTTCTGGCAACATCTATCTATCTATCTATGTATACAAGCTCCATCAGAATATAGCAGGTAATTTTGATTGTTCTTCTAGACAGTCGATTGTGATCATGTGGTAGCACAAGTTCTATTAAATTGATAGATCGGGCAAAAACATATTTTTGGACGAATAAAAAGACATTTTCTTAAAGATATTCCACACTATCTATGTCCAAATATGGTAGCTGATAAAGTGAAATGTCCAAGAATTACTCAATTAATATCTCAACATTGATCGAATGACATCGATTTGCAATCAAATTCAAAACAAGGATGATGCATTTGGATTCTCGTTGCAAAACACATTATGTCAAAATATCATGCAATTGGAAGATTTTGAGAAAGCATAATTAATAGCATGGTGATAATTTTCCATTTTGACTTAGAATATAAGGTCCGACCACCTGAATATTAATATACTTTTTACATTTGCCATAAGTTCTTGACAAGAGCAACTATTATATATCTGAAAGTATGTATGTCCTAGAGACAATCATTATTAGGGACAAATATACTTGAACATATTCGTATTATTAATAAGATTAATATTTATGGCATTTGCGATTATTGAATTATTATTTGATTGTTTGTAAATATTCATTAATGTGCATCCCTTGAGCTTGCGTTGTCATTAATAGGGTGAGATATTGATGATAGAGCGTAACTCTAAAATAGCCTCGACTAATGATCATCGAGAATGGGATATCGATGATATGTTATAAGTCGACATATGATTTGCATCACATTCTTAGAGAATGTAGGATGTCTCACCTGCTACTAGTAATGGTTACTAGTGATGGACACATGGATACTTTTGGAAAGTATTGGTATACCCTGTTGATATACTATTTGTTATACTTGTCTAAAGTATGATCAGCGTGTGGGAGATAGAAATCCTTAGACTTGAGGTCAATGCGCACCTTGTCTACAAAGTAATATACTTTGATCCTGTCCTAAGCTCAAATGCCTTATAGGTTGAGATACAGCTTGTATTGGGTACATTACGATGTGGATTAAAGGTGGCAGTTGAGCCAAGATTAGGATTCATTCCTCGAATATATATTCGAGAGAACACTCAGCTTCTCAGTGATATTAGGTCGACCAAGTCATTGGCCAATGCAAGAGACATATTTAGAGTATAGTCTAGTTGTCGACTAATATAGATGAGATAAAGTGATCAAGCCATTTGGATATACACATGGCAAATCCTAAGCTTGATCGAGTGTGTCGCGAATGAAAAGAATTTAGCATCTCACATAAATGTTATGTTTATTGGATTCATGTAAACGTACTTCACATATTGAGTTCGTCATACGCTGCAGTCTAGGAGTTCCGTATGGACCTTAATTGGATTATTGTCGATATGTGAAGGCCTATATGGTCACACTATGTCGATTGTCTTTTCGATCTAAGGGTGTATTGAGAGAATATTAAATATTCAATTTGGAACCAAGATATTTAAATTGATAATTTCTATTAGATGAAAATTATTTAATTAAATTAAAATTGAATTTTGGATTTAATGTGCTGAATGTGCTGGATTTAATTAAATCACCACCACCATTATTAATCACTAGGATCAATCATCACCACCACCACTACAAAGCATCTCCACCATCACTAGTAAATATAAAAGTTTCATTTTTATCAAATAATTATTTTATTTTATTAAAATTATATTTAGTTATTTTATTTATTTGAATAGCATATGTATTATGTTTAAGTAAACACACTATGTATATTCAGATGTTAAAAAATAAATAGTCTTAATCATTCTGTGTTCAGATCTAGAGACTACATCTTAATCATTCAGATGTGCATTCAGATTTGGACGTCTTAATCTTAGTGGAAACAAATGGAACTAATAGGGATCAATCCCACTTAACATTGTTTTTCTTTTTTTATATTCTAAAAATCCTAGATTTGTTTCGGATTGGCGCTATAAAACAAAGAGAAAACATAGTATTAAAAGTCGAGTTGGCACTCATAAGAGATGATCTAGAGAGAGTTGGCAGGGCGGGGGTGGGGGGTATAACTAAACTTGAAAATGACTTAACAAGGTTTTGGAGAAAGACGGGGCAAATATTTTAAGTAGGCTATCTTGATAATGACACACAACAAATGTCGTCTCCTATTCCCATTTTCCTCATATATATGGTTTGATGATAACTTTCCAATTCTAAAATGCATTTTGTCTCCTCCTTGTTCCAATCGTTCAATTTTTTTAAATAATACGATTTCAGGACAATTGTCATTTTATGAGGCTTGATTTTGGGGCGAGTATTAATAGAGAATTGATACTATCTAGGGATGGCAACGGATTGGATTTTGATCGGATCCTACTAGATCCAGATCCAGATTTGTTTTTCATACTTGGATTCAGATCTATCGCGTCCATAAAAATCAAATCTAAATTCGGATCCATCGGATTCACTGGGTCCACGGATCGGATCTAGATCCACATGTAAAAAATTTTGCCTTGCTAAGAATTTTTTTTTGAATTGACAAATGATTTTTACTCAGTTTACTGTGTTTCAATTTTGAAATGTCCATATGAGATATTTTGTTCGTTGTCTCGTTTTGATTGTGAGATATTAATTAAAAATGTTGGACAATGACAATAGTTGTGAAAAATGATGACTAGTATTTCCACAATGCAAAACTTGCATGTGCTTGGAATCTTCACAAATGAAGTGAATATAATTTTAACTACTTGTCTATGGAGATGTTAGTCATTCACTAATATAACATTGATTTTATTATCGAAGTTACCTCTTTATTTTTTGGTTTTTTATTTAACACGGGATAAATTAAATTTATTTTGAGAATTAAACTTGCAAGGATGTGCTTAGCAATTTTAAGAAAATACTTATAAAATTACATTCTAAGTTATGAATATATTTAATAAAAAACAGATCCACGGGTCGGATCTGGATCGGACACGAATTTCAAATACAAGATTCAGATCCAGATCCGATCCGTCAGAAACGGATCCGGGTCCGATCCGGATCCGTTGGGTCCAAATTTTGGAGATCCATATCCTATAAAACGGATCTGAATCCACCGGATCCGGACTGAATCCAGGATCCACTGCCATCTCTATACTACCCCATGCGATTTTTTTTTCCTATTTTTTAATATTACTTTTCTGTACTTGTTCAGTAATTTATTTGTACTTTTTGAATTCTTTTGTTGTCACTCTTTATAATTATGGTATTGGCTGTTGCTTGCATTGGAAGTGGGAAGAAGACAGACTATGATAATCTGAGCCAAGTACTATTTCCTCATATCATTGGCTCAATCCAATTCTTGAATTCGCTCTCTTGGCGTTTCGGATCATCTTTGGGACATCTAATAATCGATTTGCTTTTATTTCCTGTGTTTTTTTCTTCTTTACTTTCTTAGGGTGTGTTCGGTATGTTAGAAAATATTTTTTATAATTTTTTCATGTTTGATGTGTCATAATTTTTTTTTAAATATTTTATTTTAAAACATAAATTTCTTAAAAATAAGGGAAATAACTTTTTTAGTGAAAGGTCAAAGTTTTCCTCTTATATATATATATATATATATGACCGTCCAACCAAAATCTTAGGCAATAAGTTAAGTGCCTTAGGATATTACTATAAAGTATAAACTCTTGCAGACCAGAAACTCATTCTCAACCGATAGGCAAGTGCAGTTCTCTAACATTTCGTGCAACAGACAGGGTGAGTAGGCAAAACACAGGAGTTCACATTGATTGTATCCTTTTCAATCTCCAACACATCTCATTTTTTCCCTCACTCCCGTAGCCCTCATTCCCGTCACCCCACACTCCTACCCCCACCACCCCTCGCCTCCCATAATATTTGTCTAGATTATATAAAACTGCGTTTAAGATAATATTTTTTTGCTTATGTATCGAACACAAAAAAATAAGTATGAAATCCACTTATTTTTCTGCAAAACATTTTCTTTTCAATACACAACACACCCTTAATGTTGACACATTTTCTGATCCTTCTATTAAGATTGAGTCTACGTTAGTTCCTTTGCTTTTTCAAATTTTGACGACTTTCAATTTATTCAATAAACTAAAATTTTGCCGAGTTGCAGTAATAGGTTGGAATTTACTTGGGTTTTTCAACTGAACTAATGTATTTTCTGTCAATTTGGTGAGTATAAACTTGCAAATATAAGTTGATAGTATAATTTTTTGGGAGCTTAAAGCTAAACGTGTTTTAAGAGTCATTTTCATAACGTTATTGTTTCTCCCGACGCACACGCAAGTATACGCAGTCGACAAGTAATATAGTGACTAATATAGTCGGATATCGTATCCACAGAGACTTATGATCAACAATTAAATCAGAATATTCTATTACCACTAATTATGCAAGTATTGAAGAAAGAGTGTTTGTTTGTATACTATTGCTAAAATAAGACTAAAAATTAAACAAGTAACGATTCATCTTAAACGTTGGTCTAAACTTAGTTGTGTTCACAGAGATTAAAGCATTCTATGGTTACGGCACAATTTGTAATCATGTTGTACATTCACTTTCGCTGACGTCTTTTCTCTATCGAATTACTGATTGACAGGGTTAATATTACGACTACGAATCTCTCGAGTCCTCTAGTTGCCTATTCGTATTACTTTTAAGCCTATATCTCTATGATCATGAACATTAACACAAATGCATTTATATTTTCTGTATTTCAATCAAGTAGGGCGAACTGGGTATATCTCTATCCTAGACACTAATCTTCTCCCCGATGTCCAGGGTTAAAATGCTACTATATTCAATCCTCATTCTATCTTCGTATTCCTCTCTCGAGTGCAACGTAAGAATCAAATATTTATTCTACTGGTCGCGAAACAGTAAAATAGTCTAGCACAAGATCAAATAAGCAATTCATAAGATAGAAATAATAGCGTCAACTCAAGTTCATACGACTGCAATCATACGTTCGACGTAACCCCAGAACAAGGGAGATTAGCCGCTCATAGTTTGATTACAATCACTAGAAGTCATGTTCAATCTAAGAAAAATGAAGAATAATAGTAAAAGAGGTACCAAACAAAGAAAAGCTTTAGCCCTTGCTCTCCGTGAAAATAATAAGTCTTCGCCCCCAGAAAATGACTTAGGGTTGTAGTTGTATTGTATCCAAACAAGACCGGACTAAACTGCCCTTAAACTTGAACATCCCGTCCAATAAAGCAGACACGGCGCGGGGACTTTAGACATGGGTGCCCCGCGCCTGTGCACCTTTTCCGGACGATGGGAAAAAATGTCCCAAATGATCCTCCATAGCAGACGCGGTGTGCGGGGTCTATGGAGATGGGCGCGCTGTGTGTATTTTCCTTCTACATATGCGTTGTGTTACTTCTTCACATGTACACTTGGCTTTTGAACCATGAACTCATCTCTCGGTTGAATTTTAGGACTTCTACTCAGACTTCAAAGTCCTCCAATCTTTGTCTCTCACTCTTTCTATTCCAAAAATGAAGTGTTGTCACATGTAAAGTACCTAAATTCAACAATGACACACATATTAGCTCGAAATGCAAGAATCAATATTAGTTAGGTGTATTTAGTGTAATTAGTCCTCAAAACAAGATAAAACTATGGGTAAAATACGGTGAATTAGACGTATAAATACGCCTAACATCAGTTACCACATGTAATTACTCTTAGTTGTAATGGTAAACAGGGTTCTAAATTAAAGGAGATGTTATAACTCGCTAATTAGTTACCCCTTCATTCTTAGCCAATTCATGATTAGAATTAATTGCACCAACATGTGACCAAATAAATAGTTAAGGCTGCTTTAGGGTAGTGAACTGGTCACTCGAAGCTGATCTATTACTGATAAATAGATCACATATACATTCAATTCGTGACAGATAAAAAAAGTGAACAGTAAAATACGGTATACTATTACTATATGGAAAATTTACGGCGCGCCACATATTACAAACTGAGATCATTGTAAATCAAGCACCAAGATTATTGTGTCATTACACAATTGTTTTAACATAAAATTACTCAAATAAAAGCGTGATCAATCTCTCTAATAATTTGAACTTTAAGATGAAGTGATCACAATATCAAACATGGTACGACAACATGTAGAGGTCTTGAATTCATGTCTTGTCACGTGCTTGGCAAGAAAAAATAAGAAGAAGAAAAAAGAACGAAATAATACGTCGGAGACGTGTTTTAGATATAAAATAAATTACCATTTCTAATAGTTTAATCTTTTATATGATATTATCATATACTCCCCCTCTTCCAAAGAAAATGAATCACTTTTTTTAGTCCATCTCAAAAAAATGCATATTTTTTTATTTGACAATAATTTAACTTTAAATTTTATCTTTTACGCAAAACGAGATGATCTATAACCACACAAATATTTTTGGCTTACTTTAGATCATAATATTCAAAAGTTTTCCTACATCACACAAATTAAAACGGATGTGTACTTCAATAGTAAGCATTAAGAGGTAACTCTAGTACAATAGATTTGTGAATCCAAAATTTCAAGGTTTTCCAAGTTTCAATGGTGACCACTTGAGCATATTGACGAAAACAACAATAACATACCCAATGAAAATCTCACAGGGATATGAGGAGAGTAGAGTGTACGCAGTCATTACCTTTATCTTGAGAGGTAAAGAGGTTGTTTCCGGTAGATCCTCGGCATAAGGACAAGCCATATTTACATCAAAAGATATTAAGTAATCTTTTTTTTTCATATTATAATGAACATTTGTCCAATAGAAATACTTCTCCAGCTGGTTTAAGTACTTCCTACTGATTCAGCTATGAAAGAGCAAAAGATATTTTCGAAAGCTTGTAAGATATGCTATCATACTTTATAATGGTGAACTGAAGAAAATGAAAGGCTGGGGACAAAGGACACTACTAGAAATATAGTTTCTTTCCACTGACATTTAGTGAGAAGTTTGTGTTATAAAATATGATTTTTCCACTTCACTGAGAAAATGCACGGTGGGAAACAGATTTCCATAAAAATGCTGGGAAACTTCTTTATTTTTTCGTGTGATAACACTACTATTTAGTTTTTTTCCATCAACAGAAATAGCCACTGAACATTTTTCAGTGGGAAATTCAGTGGCAAAATAGATATTTTTTTAGTAGTTGGATAATTAAAGACAATCATGGTTTAGAACTTTAGTTAGCATATATAGCTATTATAGGATGCAGAAAAAGAAGAAAGAAAGGTGTGGAATTTGTGTCTGCAATCTGCATTGGCTTAAGTATTGCATGGAAAGCAATCCGTAAAGTAGCAATTGTTGAAGAAATAGTGCCTAAAGGAAACAAAAAAAAAAGAAGCCCATATAATTTTTTATCAGTTTTTTGTATAGTTTTTGCCCATTTCTTCCTTACTTCTATTACTTCTTTTTTACGTCTGCTTTGATTTACTTTTCTTTCGGCCGAGGTCTATCACAAACAGTCTCTCTACTTCCTATAGTAGGGATAAGATTTGCGTACACTCTATCCCTCAGACTCCGCTTGTAAAATTATATTGGATTGTTATTGTTGTTGTTGTTCTCGCAAGGAGATATATATACAATAAAAGTTCTATTTCCTATTTTTGTAGTGAACTTAACATACAAGTAATAATATGCTTTTATTGATGTTATATGTAATTGAACATCGTACATATATTGTCTGCTTGAACTCGACAGACCTCTCATACTTAGAAAAGAGTATCTTCCTTCGACCTTAAGCTTGTCAAGGTTTTTTTCCTCAAATTTAAGATATTTAATGCACGCTCTATATGTGTGTTAAATTTTTCCTTGACGTACACAAATCACTTATCTTTTTCTTTATGTTAAGAGTCCCAAATCGGATATGGAATGAAAATATGAACTCCTTATATGGACTTGGACAATCATTTGGGCCTAACTCAACCTCAAAAGCTAGCTTGTACGGTGAGAATTGTCCAAGTCCGTATAAGGAGTTCATGTTTCCATTCCATATCCGATATGAGACTCTTAACAATCCCGCACGCCTAGACCTTGTTAACTGGAGCGTTGATAATACAACTTGGGGGCCCAACATCGGTGAACAAAGAATTGGAATGAGTCTGGCTATGATACAATGTAATGAATGGATCTTTGGCCTAACTCAATCCCAAAATCTAGCTTGTACGGTGAGGATTGTCCAAGATCCATTCTTTACATGGTATCAGAGTCAGACCCATTTCAATTCTTTTTTTACCGATGTTGGGCCCCCAAGTTATATTATCCACGCTCCAATTAACAAGGTCTGGGCGTGCGGGGAGTGTTAAGAGTCTCACATCGGATATGAAATGAAAACATGGACTCCTTATATGGACTTGGATAATCCTTGCCCTACAAGCTAGCTTTTGGGGTTGAGTTAGGTTCAAGATCAATTCATTACACTGTCCCATTTTAGGGTCGACGTGCATATCCTTCTTTATAAAAATTGATAGACATGTCTTTGAGTACGTCTATTTGCAACAACTCGATCCATCTTGTTTATTTTGCAAAGTATTGATTTGCCTCGTAAAATTTTTACTTAATTAAACCGTTCTTAGAATAAGAATATATGCCACTTTCTCCGTTCACTTTTATTTGTCTACTATGTTTAAAATAGATTTTTAATTTTACTTGTTTACTTTAGCATATCAAGGAAAGACATAACTTTTTTTTCTTGTTTTACACTTAATATTAATTATTCATTTCTAAAAAAAATTCTCAAGTCTATTGAAATTATACACTAATTAATGTAAATTAGTGGGTATTATGGTAAAATACATACTTTATTTATTAGTTCGGGAGTGCAAAATCAAAAGTGGACAAGTAAAAGTGAACGAAAGTGTTAGTTTTTATTTTCCGCCTAAGAGCATTTTTTTCCCTTTTCACTCTAGCTATCCAAAGAGATTACTTCCTAATTCCTATTCTCTACACATGAGATTTTTGCATTGGAACTTGTATTAAATTTCATCATTAGGCAATGCTTCATTCTGTTAGAATGCATTTGTATCTATCTCGAATGCATTTCTCATCATTATAACGAATATATTCAAAGGCGATGAGAAATGTGATCAATATCATGAACCATTTTAACCCAAATAAAATCTAATATTTTCATAAGCAAGCATCGAAGAATTTCAACAAATTGAGATTTGGCCGCAAAATAATGGAATTATATCTAAGAAATATAGGGAAAAAATATATTAGTGAATAACACATGCTATGGGGTCTGGATCTAGCCTTGCGATTGGGATAGTTGAGCCCAACAAAAGAAGCTAAAGTTGTTTGATTTGCATCTGTGATGAGTATTAGTCTAATAATTAGGATTAGTTGTTGACCTTTGCTTAATTAATTTCCTACTGATTAGACCAGTAGATATTTTTGAAGCTGGTGTACTACATTGCTCTTCTATTCTACTGATGCTCAGTTATTTGAAGATAAAAAGTGAGGAGGAGATGAAGAATGGGCCAAGAAATCGATGATAATAGCTTAGCATGGAAATAAGTACCCTATAGCCAATGAGACAGAGGAAAAATATCCAATAAGGTGTTGGAAATTAGCCTTTGGCGGGAGTTGCGACCGACCAACTTTAACGGCTTAAACACTAGTGTTACGTATGTTGGAGAATCCGATTCTTCACACATGCATGATGTACTAAGTACGTAGATAACCGTAGGGCCAAGAATCGTCAAATTTCATTGAGAAATGAAAGAGATATTGGTTCACGAAGTAAAGTGTTTGAAGCATGGAAAAGTGTGGTGTGTGATCAATTCTCCCTCATCGGTAGAGGAAGAAAGAATTGTTGTGTATATAAGACTCGAAGTTGGTTTGGGGTTTGGGACCCCAAGGGGTATCCCATGTGTTTAAAGGAGGGAGGACCTAGATGTGCTTCGGTTCGAGGAAAGACCACACGCGCGCCGCCGCCGCCCGCCCGTCCGGTTCCGAGTTCCGGGCTGTGGGCCTTCTGATATTATCTTTTTGGGCCAGAAAACTTTGCCAGAAGTGCAGTTTGATTCCCAGAAGTTTTAGATGTGCAGTTTGGACCAGAATTCTTTCAAGATGTACAGTTTGGTCCCTGAAGTTTCAAGATGTACAGTTTGGTCCCTGAAGTTTTCAGAAAGTCAGAATTTCGACGGTCCAGAACAGAAACGTCCAGCACTCAATTCAGCCATTTATTTTGGATGAATTACACCTCCTATAATGGCCAATCCGTTGGCAATTTTCTCCATTTATTTGGTGGCTTTACTACCTCCATAATGGTCATTATTTGGCCAATAATGGTGTTATGGAGGCGATCAAACAATCCCTCTTCCTCCTATATAAACACCCCTTACACCATTGTTGAGGCACACTTGATATACACGAAAATACACAAAGCAGAAAGCAAAGCAGTTTCTTCCTAATCTTCCAAGCATCATTTCGTTATTCAATATTCTTCACGGTAGCTTTTGAGTTTCCTTTGCTTAATAGTTCCATTGCTATTTTATCTTGGGAGACGAATTGTCCGGGACGTATAAAGGATACATACGGGGCAATATTGTCTTAAGGAGAAGAGTGCCACACTCGACTCAAAGCAAAAACAACTTTCCAGCTTTTCTTGATCAACAAAATAGTAATTTCAGTTTGTTGTTATATTGTAATTTTCAGTTTTAGAGTTGAATTATAATTTCAATTCTTACATAAGCAGTTACTTGTAATTTCCGTTTCCTGCAAATCCTTGTAAACCCAACAACTTAAGACAATATTTTTGCTTACGGTAACTGCAATAACATGGCTGGAAATATGACCGATGTTGCCGCTGCCACTGTCGCCTCTTCTCGAGGCAACGTTGTTGCCTTCCCCCGCTCGGCCAAGGCAGTAACTCCGCCGCCTTCACTGCTGCTGCTGCGGCTCCTGCTCAAGGCAGTAACACTGCTGCCTTCCCGACTGTTGGAGCTCCACCCTCTTCATCACACCACCATGATCGCCCTGAAAAATTCATGGGATCAGAATTCAAAAGATGGCGTTTTACTTAACAGTTATGGGCATGGCCCGGTTCCTTACGGAAGATCCTCCACAAGCTGGAGATGAAATGGACTCTTCGCCCAATGAAACGGGTGAAGGGGGCCTTGGTATCCATGTCATTAATGGCATGAAGATGGTTCGTGACGCATGGAATCATAGCGATTTCATGTGCAAGAACTATATACTGAGCTGCTTGGCAAACCCTCTCTACACGGTCTATTGCATCGTTGGCACTGCCAAAGAGCTGTGGGAAAAACTGTAAAAGAAGTACAACGCACAAGATGCGGGTACTAAGAAGTTCATCGTTGGGAAATTTCTAAAATTCCAAATGGTGGACAAGAAGACTGATGTCCCAAGTCCAGAATTCCAAATGATTTTACATCACCTGGATTTGGAAGGACCGAAACCAAATGAGCAGTTTTTGGTTGCATCGCTGATTGAAAAGTTACCTCCTTCATGGAATGAGTTTATGAGTTACTTGAAACTCAAGACAAAGGAGATGACCTTTGAAGAGCTTGTTCTCAAACTGCAAATCCAGGAAGATAATAAGAAGACCTTGCCAAAGGGTAGACAACATGCCGAGGCAAAGGCAAATGGCCGAGGCCAAAGGGAAAACAAGCAACAAGAGGAAGTTCCACAAAGACGGCAAAGCCCCCGCAAGCGGAGACGTTCGAGGTAACCGTCATCACCGTGGGAAACCCGGTCATAGGATCAAGGAATGCCGCAAGCTCAAGACCGAGCAACAACAGAAAGCCAAGTCGAAAGGCAAGGCTCAAGCTAACGTCGTCAAGGACACGCTCCCGGATGACATGATTGAGGATCTCTCGGTCGTGGTGCTAGAAGCCAACTTGGTTGAGAATCCGATACTGAGTGGTGGGTGGACACGGGTGCAACAAGACACATCTGTTCCAACAAAGATGCCTTCTCCACGTACACTCCGGTCTCCGACAAGAAGTCGTTCATGGGCAACAACGCTTCCTCGGACGTGCTAGGGGTTGGAAAGGTGGTCCCGAAGATGACTTCCGGCAAGGAACTCACTCGAAGGAAGTGATGCACGTCCCGGATATTAGAAGAAATCTAGTTTCGGACCTTTATTGGTTAATGCCTGGTTTTAGGCTAGTGTTTGAATCAAATAAATTTGTACTCACTAAAAATGGCACATTTGTGGGGAGGGGCTTCGTCTGTGAAGGCCTCTTCAAAGTGAATGCCATGTCTGTATTGCGTCAAGGAAATAAAGTTGAGTCTTCTAATTTATGGCATCATAGATTAGGACACGTAAACTACAAGTCTATTCAAAGGCTGGTAAAGATGGAGTTGTTGCCTTCTATCGACATAAACCCTCAACATAAGTGTGAGGTGTGCGTAGAGGCAAAACTCACCAAGCTTCCATTTCGATCCGTCGAAAGGAATACCGCTCCTCTAGAACTTATTCACACAGATATATGTGATTTGAAGTTTGCACAAACTAGAGGGGGGAACAAGTACTTTGTGACATATATAGATGATAGCACAAGGTATTGTTACCTTTACTTGTTGAAAAGTAAGGATGAAGCCTTTGAAGCGTTCCGACGTTACAAAGCAGAAGTTGAGAATCAACTTAGCCTATGGATTAAATCCATTCGTAGCGATAGAGGGGGAGAATATGTAGCGCCTTTTGAGGAATATTGTGCCCAAGAAGGCATTATTCATCAAACGACGGCTCCATACTCACCTTAATCAAACGGTGTGGCGGAACGTAAGAACCGCACATTAAAGGAAATGATGAATGCCTTGCTTATCAATTCCGGACTTCCCCAAAACATGTGGGGAGAAGCCGTCCTTACCGCTAATACGATTCTTAACAGAGTCCCACATAAGGATAAGGACAAAACTCCATATGAATCATGGAAAGGGAAGAAACCCACCTACAAGTATTTTAAGGTGTGGGGTTGTCTGGCAAAGGTTGAAGTACCTAAGCCAAAGCAGGTCAAGATTGGGCCTAAGATCGTAGATTGCATATTCATCGGATATGCAAATAACGATAGTGCTTATCGCTTCTTAGTGCATAAGTCGATATTCCGATATCCACCAGGGTACAATAATGGAATCAAGGAATGCTCTATTCTTTGAAAGTACCTTTCCTAGAAAGGAGAAAGACATAACCTCTCGCAAACGAAGTTATGCACAAAGCTCTTAAGAACCGGGAGTCCTTGACTGCCCGGATCTAAATGGTTCAGATCTAGCGAATCTCGAGGTGGTCGAACATCCGGAATCTAGTGTTCCCGATTCTCGAACTTTGAGACTCCGAGAGATGGATCTAAGGCGAAGTAAAAGGGCCAGGAAGGATACATCCTTCGGTCCTGACTTTGTAGCTTATATGGTTAGTGATGAACCAAGGACAATTGCTTAGGCGTTGTCAACTCCAGAAGCACCGCTCTGGAAAGAAGCTATTGAGAGTGAAATAAGCTCCATTCTGCATAACCATACTTGGGAGTTGGTTGATCTTCCTTCGGAAAATAAACCGTTGGGTTGTAAATGGATACTCAAATGGAAATACAAGGCAGATGGGTCTATAGACAAGTACAAGGCCAGGTTGGTAGTCAAGGGCTATCGACAGACAGAAGGCTTTGACTACTTTGACACATACTCGGTATCCCGGATGACATCCATACGGGTATTTATTGCGATCGCAGCTTTGCGTGACCTTGAGATACACCAGATGGATGTTAAGACAGCCTTCCTAAACGGTGATTTGAAAGAAGAAATTTATATGGACCAACCCGAGGGGTACGTGGTTCAAGGGCAAGAGAAGAAAGTCTGTCGACTTATCAAATCTCTATACGGGCTGAAACAAGCCCCGAAGCAATGACACGAAAAATTTGATAGTACTCTACTATCGAAGGGGTTCGCCATTAATGAGTGTGATAAATGTGTTTACACGAAAGGTAACTCTGACTCATTTGTTATGATATGCCTATATGTAGACGACATGTTGATCATAGGAAGTAGTCCTAGGGCAATCCTAGAGACTAAGAACATGTTAAAACAATGCTTCGACATGAAAGATATGGGTATCGCAGATGTCATCTTAGGGATTAAAATCTCTAAGACGTCTGACGGACTGGTCTTATCTCAGTCTCACTACATCGAGGATGTTTTAAGAAAGTTCAAGATGTTAGACAGTTCTCCGATAGCGTCACCAATGGATACAAATCAAAAGCTTGATAAAAATCTTGGTGCACCTGTATACCAGGAGCGATATGCACAGTGATCGGTAGTTTGATGTATATCACAAACCGCACCCGACCCGATATTGCTTATGCGGTCAATAAGTTGGCTAGGATCACCCGTAATCCAAGTGATAATCACGGAAGGCGTTGAATCGGGTATTACAATACCCGAAATACACGTTAAATTTTGGGTTGCACTATTCGAGATATCCGAAATTTGTACTAGAGGGGTACAAAGTGATGCAAAATGGATATCCGATATAGAGAACACCAAGTCCACCAAATGGGTATATATTTATAATTGGTGGTGGGGCTGTGTCTTGGAAATCCTCTAAGCAAACTTGCATCGCCCGATCCACGATGGAATCGGAGTTTATCGCTTTAGACAAAGCAGGAGAAGAAGCTGAGTGGCTTCATGACTTCTTAGAGGATGTTCCGTGTTGGAACAAACCCGTACCTTCGGTAATGATCCACTGCGACAGTCAGTCGGCTCTAGGAAGGGCACGGAATGCTATGTACAACGGCAAGTCTCGTCACATTCGACGGAGGCATAAGACCGTTAGGCAACTGATCACCACGGGTATAATATCCATTGATTACATTAAGTCAAAGGATAATATAGCAGACCCATTGACAAAGGGCTTACCCAAAGATCAGATGGCTTGCCTGTCTAGGGGAATGGGCTTAAAACCCAAAATATAAGGACCAATACAGTGGTAACCCAACCTTACGAACTGGAGATCCCAGTAATTTGGTTCAATGGGAAAACGAAGTTGTAAAGGTTCAGTTGATCGCTTCGGTGGAAGTATGAGCACTTCGGATAGTGATTTCTGAAAAGAAACACTAAATCCAAAGCCGTTCCCGCGATAGACGTTAATTGCTATCTGCAGTATGGGTAAATGTTAAGTTTTCAAAACCTGTAATGATCCTCAACAGTTGAGGTTAGGTTCTTGGGAAACTTTTAATGGTTCCTAACACTTGTGAAGTGGGGTATAGCAGGATACCTTGTAGGAGACCACCTATTTAAGTGCGAGGACGGGCCGCCTCAAAATGAACGCACTTAAGAATCCAAGACGTTGTCCATGGCCAAAACGGACAAAACATTACGAAGAAGAGAGTAAGGGAATTTGTTGTGTTGGTATCATTGTCTTGGCTTACACTAAACACTGACGGTTCAAGACATCACGTTCACCGCGCAGTAAGTAAGTCCGATGGTATTCAACTATGGAAGGTTCAAAGCTGAGGCTACCTCTCCTTATGCAACATCGGTCCGCTGAAATATTGCTGGAAATGAAAAGACACCATGTGAGTGCGCCAAAATCTCTTTCAAGAGGGGATTGTTGGAAATTAGCCTTTGGCGGGAGTTGCGACCGACCAACTTTAACGGTTTAAACACTAGTGTTACGTATGTTGGAGAATCCGATTCTTCACACATGCATGATGTACTAAGTACGTAGATAACTGTAGGGCCAAGAATCGTCAAATTTCATTGAGAAATGAAAGAGATATTGGTTCACGAAGTAAGGTGTTTGAAGCATGAAAAAGTGTGGTGTGTGATCAATTCTCCCTCATCGGTAGAGGAAGAAAGAATTGTTGTGTATATAAGACTCGAAGTTGGTTTGGGGTTTGGGACCCCAAGGGGTATCCCATGTGTTTAAAGGAGGGAGGACCTAGATGTGCTTCGGTTCGAGGAAAGACCACACGCTCGCCGCCGCCGCCCGCCCGTCCGGTCCGGTTCCGAGTTCCGGGTTCCGAGCTCTCGGGCTCACGGGCTCACGGGTCCACGGGTCCATGGGCTGTGGGCCTTCTGATATTATCTTTTTGGGCCAGAAAACTTTGCCGAAGTACGTTTGATTCCCGAAGTTTCGGATGTGCGCTTTGGACCGTAATTCTTTCGATGTACAGTTTGGTCCCCGAAGTTTCAAGATGTACAGCTTTGGTCCCCGAAGTTTTCGAAAGTCGAATTTCGACGGTCCGGTAACGAAACGTCCAAAGACTCAATTCACCATTTATTTTGGCTGAATTACACCTCCTATAATGGCCAATCCGTTGGCAATTTTCTCCATTTATTTGGTGGCTTTACTACCTCCATAATGGTCATTATTTGGCCAATAATGGATGTTATGGAGGCAGTCAAACAGTCCCTCTTCCTCCTATATAAACACCCCTTACACCATTGTTGAGGCACACTTGATATACACAAAAATACACAAAGCAGAAAGCAAAGCAGTTTCTTCCTAATCTTCCAAGCATCATTTCGTTATTCAATATTCTTCGCGGTAGCTTTTGAGTTTCCTTTGCTTAATAGTTCCATTGCTGTTTTATCTTGGGAGACGAATTGTCCAGGACGTATAAAGGATACATACGGGGCAATATTGTCTTAAGGACAGAGTGCCACACTCGACTCAAAAAAACAACTTTCCAGCTTTTCTTGATCAACAAAATAGTAATTTCAGTTTGTTGTTATATTGTAATTTTCAGTTTTAGAGTTGAATTATAATTTCAATTCTTACATAAGCAGTTACTTGTAATTTTCGTTTCCTGCAAATCCTTGTAAACCCAACATAAGGTCCCCTACAAGATCTGGCGTGAAATTATGAATATGAATGCAAACCTAATAATGGCTACTCTTGCATCTTTATGAATTAAAGTATGTTATATAGTGCTATGATTTGAGCTTATCGATGAGCTAAAAGATGAGTTCGTTAAAGTTGGGCTGCAATCCCAATCCGTTAACTTCAGAATAAGCCAATATATTTGATAAATGGATCAAACACAATCCATTTGACGCGTATATCTCACAATTTATAATGGGCATAAGTAGTCATCCTGTGAAAATATTGACAATTGGATAACTACATAAAATCAAACGACATATTGTAGTAAAAATGTATATTATACAATGTATATACATTAATATACATTTTTAATACAATATATACACATTGTATACATTTTTATGTATAATCAGTCCATGTATAATGTATACACCTTATACATGTTATGGGATATTTCCTGAAGGCAACGAGCGGAGACCGGAACCTTTACTGTCGGTATAGTAAAGCTCTTAACTGTGCTCCTCCGCAAAGCTTCATCATCTCTGGAAACTTCGGATGGACCATGAAGAACAATAACAAGGTTGAACGGAGATCTATTGACATCAAAGAATCGCCGGCCTCTGACGTTTTTCGACCAGATATGAAAAGTATCGGTCAATAGCAATGGTGGTATTCATGTGGTGGTTTTCGTAACTGATTCCATCAAAAGTTATATTAATGAGATTCATTCCAGGTGAATCAGATGAAGTTAGGTGACAAGGATGAGTTAAATTTGTTGCCTCTTTGCCAGCAAAACTAGATTCAGAAGTAGTAAGATTAGGAGGGTTGATTGTTCCCATCTTTAAAGTTCAAAGCTGATAAATTTCTGAGAAAAAGAAGAAAATTGGATGAAAAAAAAAGGTGAATTCTTCTAGTTGTGCTTATACCATGAGAGAATATAGAGAAAAATACAAGATAGGATTGTGTAGGAGAATTTTCTGAAAGGGAAAAAGAGTCAAAAAATATTTCTCTCCTTTAATAAATTGGCTACTTTTACATTATGTTATAAGTTGAGGCTAAATATATCCCTCCCGTTATAAATTGGAATAAAATATATATCTCCCATTAACAAAAATTTTAAAATACCCTCATTTAACATAAACTCTCAAATCAACCCAAATAACTCATTTTCAATTGAAATTATGTATCCCCTCTTTTAATCCGATCCGGAACCCATTAAATAAAATTGACCTATAACCATACAACTTAAAGCTTCTAGAATTACTAAGTTACTTAAATGCTAGTAATCATGTTTGACATTGAGCAACTTAGTGATAGCAAAGTTCCAAAACCTAAACAAAATTAGTTGTCTAGTCCATTAAAGGATATACGACAAAATTAAAACGATGCAAATAAGATTAATATATAATCATTTAAAAAAAACAAAGAAGATTAGCATGACCTTTGCGTAAGGTGACACGCTCAAATTGAGAAATTGTCCAAAAACCTTATGAAGAAAAAAAGGTTCTGTAAACAACTTGAAAGTATACCGTGGTATACACGATATACACGGCATATATACATGCTTTGTGTATACCGTGTATATCACGGACATACAAGGAAAATCAGTCCGTGATATACATACCAAGTATATCACGGTTTGGAGTATATTTGACAACATAGTATTTGTATTTAATTAGCATTGTACACTTACCATAATTGTAGAATTCTTGTATTTATAGAATAGGGTTTTGGGAGTAGATAGGAATAGAATTTTTCATATTATGAAAAATGTAAATTGTATATATACTAATTCATTAATGAAAATAATCAAGGGATTATTTCTTTCATAGTATCAGAAGTCTAGGTTTTTCATACCTTTCCCATTGCAAGCAGCGAGTTCCCAAAGGTTACAGTCTGGAATGCTCTTGGCAGTGATGGACTTTTTCTCACAGTCACCTACATCATCAATCCTAAGGAAACTTTTGGCAAACACCATATCCGCATTTTTGGAGTTAGTTGCATCTACACCTTCAATTTCCACCTCAGTAATTTCAGAACCATTACTATTAGGACATTTATCAAACACCTGGTCCTCCTCCGTAATTTTTGACTTTCGCTCACCATTTTTGAGTCCCATAGGTCTTCTTCTTCACTTTCATCACATTGCAAATCCGTCACATTGATTCCATACATTTGAAGAATTTGGTATTTATTATCTTCCTTCTCTTTAAAGGACTTTTTAAGAACTTCTACGACATCATTTCCAGATACCATTTGACCCGATATTTCTTCTGTACCATCGTCATCTACTCCTTCCGGATTTGGTTCTTCTTCAATCTCTTGCATAAACTTATTTGGAATGTCGAATCCTTTAAAGTTTGAAAATAATCTTCAACAATATTAGTGTCGTTGCCCATTTGCTGCTTCTCTTTGGATTCCATCGGTGCTATCATCTTGTCTAGTATGCGATGTTGTTCTCGCAATAGTCTGAGAGCCTCAGAGAGATAGTATATGGTAGATGGAGCTCGGAATGAACCATCACTGAACTCAACAACATTGAGAATGACATTGAAATAGTGATAGGCATATAGATATGACTCATGGTTTCTAAACTCGAAATTAGTCATGGCAGTAGAATCAAAGCCGAGAATTGTCGGCTTTGATACCATTTATAACAAGAGAGAAGGGCTCTTGTTCATTTGTGAAGAAATGAATAGCTCTGGTGAGCTCATCAATGGAGAAAGTAGAGAAAATGGAAGGAGAGAAGAAGATAAAGGAAAACATATATTTTTTTTAATTGATAATCATCAAATGCATTACAAAGGGTATATAATACCCTGACTAACTCTAGGGACTAAATAGCAAATACTGAAATAACAACTTTAACTTAAAAAGGACTAAACTGAATAATTAAAAACTTCTAATTTAATTAGTCACAAAAGCTTTTGAGCTGAAAATATGGTTGCTGATGCATTATCCAGGAAGGTTGCCCACAACTGCATGAAAGAAGACACAACACAATGTTTGGTAATAACATAAGCACAACCCAAATGGATTGAGGAAATTCGGCATAGCTATAAATGGGACCAAGAAGTGTTACAAGCCATAACCACTCTTGGAGCCAACTTTGACGTTAAACTGAACATTTCCTTGCAATAAAGAGTGTTAAGATACAAAGGAAAAGCTTGGGTGGAGCAAAATAGACCTTTGAGAAACCAGTTAACTCTAACAATGCACAAGTCTGGTAGGACATTCAAGAGTATGGGCCACTTATCAAAGGCTAAAATCAGTATTCTATTGGCATACAATGGTTGAGCAAGTCAAGGTTGTAGTACAAGTATGTGAGGTATGCCAAAGATGCAAAGATGAACAAGTGGCCTATCTAGGCTTATTGCAACCTCTTCTCATTCCTGAAGGAGCATGGGAACACATTTCCATGGACTTTATTGAAGGTCTACCCAAATCTGAAGGAAAGGATATTGTGCTGGTGGTTATTGATAGATATAGCAAGTATGCACACTTCATGAAAGGATATTGTGCTGGTGGTTATTGATAGATATAGCAAGTATGCACACTTCATGGCCACTGCACATCCCTTCACAGATTCACAAATAGCCAGGATGTTCTTAGATGACATCTACAAACTACATGGACTACCTAAGAGTATAGTGTCTGATAGAGATAATGTGTTCATCAGTAATTTCTGGAAGGAGATGTTTAGACTCCTACAAGTTCTGCTCTGCTACAGCTCATCCTATCACCCACAGACAGATGGTCAAACTGAGAGGCTCAACAGGTGCTTAGAAAATTACTTAAGATGCATGACTGGCCATAAACCAAAGTATTGACACAAATGGTTATCACAGGCAGAATACTGGTACAATAATAATTATCACACATCATTGAAAATGACCCCCTTTAAAGTGTTGTATGGCTATGATCCCCCTCAACTGAATTTTGAACTCATTACTCAATCTAAGGTGGATAATGCTGATCAAATACTCAAGGAAAAACAGCTGATAGCTAAGGTGTTGAAGGAAAACTTGATTATAGCATAAAATATTATGAAGGTTAATGCATATAGGAAGTGAACTGAGAGGGAATTTAAAGAAGGGGATTGGGTGTACTTGAAATTGCAACCCTATAGACAAACATCTATATCCATAAGAAAGAGTCTCAAGCTATCCTCAAAATTCTATGGCCCCTACCAGATCATCCAGAAGATTGGACCAGTAGCCTATAAGTTAGCCTTAGTAATGACTGCAATAATACATCCAGTTTTCCATATTTCTCAACTCAAGAAGAAGATAGGGGATCACATTATACCTTCTATTCATCCCTTTTTTGCTCAACATAATGAATAATGATAGAATCAGTTGCAGTATTTGATAGAAGGATGATCAAGAGAGGAAATAGAGTTGTCACTCAGATTCTAGTTCAATGGGCCAACCTATTACCTGAAGAAGCTACATGGGAAGATTTTAGTTCATTAAGTCACAATTTCTAGAAATAGCTGAATTTTGAAGATAGAAGTTTGTTCTCAAAGGGAATGGAGTGTCACAATAGAGTATTGTGACAGAGTTTGCTTAATTCTAATTTAGTTCCCTAGGTTTTTAAGTGATCTTTTCTAGTCTGGTAGTTACAATTTCTATTATGAAGTTATATTAATTGCATATTAGTTCCCTTAGTTAGTAACTAGTTGAAGAAGTCCACTTGTAGGCCTTATATGGCCGGTAACATTGTTCCATGGAGATTATCCAGAAATTAACCGAGATATCTTCTTCTTCCTTCTGTTAATTCTTCACTGTAACAAGAATGACTACTCTCTTGTTACAATGGTCTATAAATAAAAAAAAATTCTCCTCTTCACAACAACGGTGTAAAGACCACAAACTCTGAGTTCTTCAAATTCGTACTCAAATCAAGAAAAATTCTCTTGATGAGTTGAATTTTGATTTGCTGGAGAAAGTCTATAATTTTAATTCGTCCAACCCATAAAGGGACATATTCAATTTGTCCACCTCAAAAAGGGACATCGTATTAAGCTCGTCTACCTTTAGAAAGAGACATGTTCAATCCGTCCACATTAGAAATGGATGCACTCCACTCGTCCACCTCAGAAAGGGATGTATCCGACTTGTCCACCTTATAAAGGGACATATTCTACTTGTCCACCTCAAATTATTCAGACGAGGATGACACCTTTCCCCGAGAAGGCCATATTTATTTTTCATTAACTACCGAAAGGGTCATATTCATTTTGCATCCTTTCGTGGATCATCATCAACTATCGGAAGGGTCATATTTATTTTTCACCATTTCCTGGATTATCATCAGCTATCGAAAGGGTCATATTTATTTTTCACCCTTTCGTGGTTATCATCAATTATCGAGAGGGCCATATTTATTTTTCGTTAGTCGTCGAGAGGGCCATATTATTTTTTATCAACTACCGAAGGGGTCATATTTAATTTTAACCCTTTTTTGAGTTATCATCAACTACGGAAGGGTCATTTATTTTTCACCCTTTTATGGATTATCATTAACTATCAAAAAGGCCATATTTACCTTCCAATCGCCGCAAAACATGATCACACCCATCTTCTATTGCCTTCAAAGCAACTTTACTCTAGCGTCCTATCGTGGACAAGTCTTCAGTCGCCGTCGAAAAAATTTACTTTCTGTATCTGTCCTATCATGGATCAGTATTCAGTCATCGTCGGAGCAAACTTTACTTTTTGTTTCCGTCCTATCGTTGACAAGTCTTCAGTCGCCGTCGGAGCAAACTTTACTTTCTGTATCCATCCTATTGTGGACATGTATTTAGTCGTCATCAGAGAAACTTTACTTTCTGCATTCATCCTATCGTGGACAAGTCATCAGTTGTCGTCGAAAAAAACTTTTCTACTTGCCCTTACGTGGGACTTTATTGTGAACCTTATTCAAATTGATCGTCCACTCTAAATTATGACACGTTGGGCTAACCACGTCAAAGTGGAACACCGCCTATTCGTAATGTGACATGTCCTAGGACAAACACTTGTCTAAAAGATTCGAGATGACGTCATACAAATGTCACAACCGATTATGTTTATAATGTATTTTCTACTAATGGTTTGACTTTATATTTTACAGTATAAGTAATTTATGGATGTGGACTACGCCAAGGAGGGCATGACACAATGTGAAACTTTTTCTTAGCAGCGAACTGGATAAATTATAGAAGAGAGATGCAGACTCTTTGGGAGAGAGTTGTCAATCAACTTTCACCATATTAAAATTACACCCTTGCAGAAGGTATGTAGGTTATTCCTTTCGAGATCGTCCTCTTTTTACTTTCGTATCTAGTTCGAAGTATATGTTACTTCCGCATAACGAATACTCTTTCTATATATTGAGTTGAACTACATACTGTATGATTACTGATACGAAGAATATGTAGGCGAACTCAATATCAGAGCTCGGCTGTAATCCAAACTCCCCCAATCATGTTCCAGATTCTCCCAGTCTCCCAAAATTTGACACTGGGACACCTTTGAAAGATTTTTAAAGTCATGCATAGATCAAGCGTATTATGAACTACATGTGGCCTGAATTCTAAAACAACATGAGATATGTAGGAAATTTGATACCGGAGTTCGGCCATGATTCCTCGAATTTTGCGCCATTCATTTTTAAAAGAGATGAATTGGTGGTCGGACAAAATTGGATTTGCCAAATTTCGTTGCCCAGGTTTGCTTCCGTCATCCCTGGCTAAAGAAATGAGCAATTGTTGACACTCAATTTTTGCCCTTCACATTTTTAATTAACTAGTTAAGCTTCCCGAATTATAAAAAGAGTAAAATGACCATTTCGGTAGTCAAAAAATATTTTCTAAATTAGTATGGTGTTATTTTGCCGTTTCATTTGGTAAAATATCATAATATATATTTTACACATAAGTTTAAGTATTTATTATGTTCAAAATAAATGTCCTATTTAGTACTTACTTCGAATTGTCAAGACAACGTCATTTACGACTTAAATTACTACAATTAGTTTATTTTCGCAAATAAATATTTTACTTTATTAACTTCAAGAAGCTTAATTAGTTAATTGGATAATTAATCTCAATTAGTTTAATTTTAAGAGAGTGGTTTGATTTCAATTATTTTGGCTCTCCTATTTAAGATCGGATACGGGTGAAATAAAATAGGTTAATAATTTAATTTATCTTTTAGCCATATTGTAGCTCTCTATACAGCTTCTTCAACTCTACATTTTGGACCCCTTTCTGAGCCCAATTTGGCCGAGCAATGGCACAACTCGCCAAGTCCAAATTTACGCCTAAATCAGCCATCCCAGTGCATATAAACTCTGAGTTTTTCAAATTCTGACTCAAAATCAAGAATTTGGTTTTTGATTTGTCGGAGAAAGTCTAAAATTTTACTTCTTTGTTTGCGGGATTTCGACGAAGTTCATCGAGGTGATCGTCAAGCTCCCGTTCGCTGCCCCACAACAAGGTAATTTCAATTCTGTGTTGTTCGGTTAAATTATCTTTTGAACCAAAATGTCTTTGCTTTCCTAAGATTTTGAGTTCTTCATTGACATAAAGTTATATATAGGGCTTAAGTTTCTCCTTATAAAATCACTAGTTAGTTGGTGTTGTTTTTTTCTCATCACTTCTTTTTCCAAAACAAAAGAAAAAATAGAATATTTTTCCTTCCTGTTTTAAATCACTACCTTTTATCCAAATGCATCAAATATATTTCATCAAAAGGTTTGAACTATCTTGTTATAGTGGTAGGCATGTATGAATATATTTTTTTCATGTTAAATATCCAGATTAAGATCCCATTTTAGAATGGCAACACTTAGGCCCAATGTGACTTGTGGATTGTGTTTTCTTTTATTGGTTAAATATTTCAAGTTAGTTAAGTTTACCAATTATAGATAGCTGAAAAGTATAGCCCTTTAGTGTAGCATTTCCACATGTATTGGTGATTCTTTAATTTAATGTGTGTCTATTAAGATAAGAAGCTCTATGTTCGGATATATCAGTTGTTCAAGATGGATTTAAATACCATTATAAGTTAATAATGTAGGCTCTGTTCTGGGATTTGTTATAGTTCAAAGCTAAACAACTCTTGGCATCTGCCTCGGTCTGTTTTGTCTAGTGTTTAATCAATTAATCTCATTCTTCTTTTACTAATCCTTATCATTTCTTTTTATGCATCAAGTATCTCGATGGACTCATCTTTCCCTCTGCATTATCAGCCCAACATAATATTATTCTCAAGTCATCCTCCTCATACCAAAGGAAACAAATCGGGCTTAAAGTCCAGTAGTGATCAATAGCAGCAGCATCAAATGGGTCTCGAGTTCATTAAATTCGGTTTACCTCATTTTAATTTTTTCTATGTATTTATTCACTAACACTTTATTTGGTTTTCTTATCTTAATCTAGATGATTTTCCCAAGCAGAACATGAAATCTTAGTTGTCAAAAAATAAAAAAGTCTGATTACTATCTTTATCTTTCGCAGTGCCCGAAACTAAAGTCAGTCGAGTCAAATGATTTTGGGTCAAGTATTGAAAAGAAGTACACTTTCAAGATTCAAATCAAAGTGGTTAATTTTCTAAAATTCAAAACAGAGCATCTAATGCAACACTTCAGGAATAAAGTGGGATTTTTATGAAATGGTTTAGACGTCCATTTTAGCTTAAATTTAGTTCCCTAAATTCACTCTTTTGTCAATTTAAATAGCACAGAACGTTAAACATTAAATTTAAACACATGAATTTTAAAACAAACCAACTTCAAACCCATTTTCCAATATATATGTGAGACCAAAATATATTTTTTCAAAACAGATTTTTTTTCAAATATTAATGCTTTCATCAAAACAGCCTTTTAAATCATTTTCAAAGTAAATTATACTTCTTTTAGCCCAAAATGTTTATTTACGAATTTTCAAAAGTGGTTGACACCTTCAAAAAATCACAAGAACTCTTATCCATTTCTCTGGTCTTTCAAAAACAAGGCTTTTTAAAAAATGGTTTCCTAATTTCTATAATAAATTAGGCGGAAAAATTAAAAGCCAAAGGTTATTAGTACGTTTTTGGACGCAAATTTAAAAACCGAACACAACAGAAGGTATAGAAAGAGGTATTGGAATCAAACTGCTTGCCAACAATAACATAGAGGTTAGACGATTGTTTCACAGAATCTTTTAAATTGAAATTATCATTTGGGGCATACTTGAGGTGATGATTAGCAAATCCAGGTCCATCGATGTGACTCTTAGAAACCTTTAGTTATAGGCCTGCAACGTACAATGGAGTAAATCGGAAGTCGAAAGATGACTTCTTCCATAGGTTGAGAAATCGTGCTACCTGGCATTGTAAGAACAACTTTGACTGCGGCACTCTGTGCCATTCTACTCACAACTTTGAGTGCGGCAGTCACACCTTTGAACTCTTCCATTGAAGTTCGAGTCCGAAGGTTTTAGAGGAGAACCGAATACTGGCTTAAGTATGGAAAAGGAGACTTCTACGCTTTTTTGAATGATGATTTATTTATTGCCTTTCTAAAAGGACTCCCCATTTTAAAACCATTTTAGCATTACTTTACTTAAGGTTAAATAAATAGGAACATAGTATAAAAAATTATATATATAGCCTGGGTCTAAAGCATAATTATTATCCGCTTTCTACCTAAGAATTTTAAGTTTCTTCCTACGTTTGGCATATGAAAGAGAAAGGGATGGAGAAACGGTAATTTCCTTGCATCCACTGATTTTTCTCTCCTTTAATTTGAGCACATATATCAATTTATGATATCTATTTCGAAACACAAGAAAAATAAAATGAAGCCAATATAGAATCTCTTTTCCCTTTTCTTCACAAAAATCTCCCTTTTCCCTTTGCAGAACTTTTTCACTTTTATCTTAACAAGGATAAAAGGCAAATCTAATGGAATTGATTCATTGAGTA
This sequence comes from Anisodus tanguticus, assembly GCA_034509755.1. Lineage (NCBI taxonomy): Eukaryota > Viridiplantae > Streptophyta > Magnoliopsida > Solanales > Solanaceae > Anisodus > Anisodus tanguticus. The sequence goes on along the minus strand of CM067553.1, from coordinate 20,797,167 downwards.
TTTCATTCCAATGATAGAAGATATATACAATATGATATACTAGTACTAATCTAGGTTACCTAAAATATAAGATATTGATTACTTACAATCATCCTAACTAATTGATTACAATATATGTGATGGAGATAATTATCTAACAGTCCTCCGCAGTCTTAGCGGGAGGTTCACGTATGCTGAGACTGTCCCTGAAATCATCAAAAAGTACGCGCGCAATACCTTTTGTGAAGATGTCTGCAATATGATAACAGGACGGTACATGGAGAACACAGACTTGACCACGGGCAACCTTTTCTCTGACAAATAAGATATCTATTTCAATGTGTTTTGTGCGCTGATGTTGAACAGAATTTTCAGATAAGTATATCGCACTCACATTGTCACAATACACCACGATTGCCTTTGCAATCGGACAATGTAACTCCAACAGTAGATTACAAAGCCAACATGACTCAGCAACCACATTGGCTACCCTGGTATTTTGCCTCAGCACTTGAGCGAGATAGTGTGGATTGTCGTTTTAACGACCATGAAATGAGATTGTCCCCCAAGAACACACAATAACCGGAAGTGGAACAACGTGTATCCGGACAGCCACCCCAATCCGCATCTGTATAGGATGAAAGACTCGAGATGGAGGATTTATATAAATGCAAACCGAAATGAAGAGTACCTTTAACATACCGCAGAATTCTTTTGAGAGCCCCCGTATGTTCTTCCTTCGGATCATGCATGTGTAAACAAACTTGCTGAACCGCATAGGAAATATCGGGTCTCGTAAAAGTCAGATACTGCAAGGCTGCGGTAATATGTAGGATAGATGTATGGCATACCTGCAACGTTACTCAATTTTGCCTTTGTGTCTACCGAAGTAGGTGATGGTTTGTTGGAAGACATCCCTGCTTATTTCTTCGGCATATTTCTTTTGACTGAAAAACAGACCACCTGCATATTGAGTCACAACAATGCCAAGAAAATAATTCAACGGACCCAAATCCTTTATTGCAAAACACCCACATAGACCGCATTATGTTCACATTAGATGGATGTGGTACCAATTCCCACATCTTACTTTTAATAAGAGCATTAAATTCGTCTAACATGACAGCTCTCTAATTCAGGTCGGATAAGGCAGCTTCGGGATTTTTTGGTGTGGGTGATGGTTGGACAGAAGTGGTTAGGTTAAACTGATGCTTAGGTCAAAATACTTCGTGCATTGCACGAGTTTCAATGTTCTAAGGTTGGACAATTGGGATGTCGGGTATGCTAGATAGATGGGTGGTTGACCGATTTTGGGCCTGGGCAGAGGGCACGGTTTGGCTACGGAACTGGCCTGTGCAACCCGACTAGTGGTATCGGGTTGTATCACGGGTAGGGGTGTAGAGGTGTCCCTTTGTTGGGCCTGCCCATTCACATTTTGTGGTTGGGTTAGGTCGTGAGGCCAAGGGTTTTGGAATGACCCTACAACATTGTTTTGAGAGTTTAGATGATACCTCAAAATTGGATGTATTTCGTTGTCCAGAAAATTATATGAAGGTGAGGATACCACTTGAGATTTTGCAAACGGGAATGTAGATTCATCAAAGATGACATGACGAGAAATAATAATTTTCCCATTTGACATATCATAACACTTATATCCCTTATGATTTTGTTGGTATCCCAAAAATACACAAGGAGTGGAACGGACCTGAAGTTTGTTAATTGTGGTGGATGGAAACAAAGGATAACACAAACACCCAAAAACCCGTAAATGTGTAAATGATGGGAGACGGTGATACAATATTTGTGTAGGTGACACATTGGAGATTAGTTTACTAGGAAGAATATTTAAAAGATATGTGGTCATTTGAAGTGCATGGTGCAAAAAATTTGGTGGTGTGGACGAATGCACAAGGAGAGTGTTAATCATATTGTTAATTGTTCGAATCTTTCTTTCGGTTTTCCCATTTTGTGGAGATGTATGTGGACATGAAACACGCAAAGACATCCCATTTTGGTGACAAAAATCATTAAATTGAGCATTTATGAAACCCCCCCCCATTGTCTCATTGAAAATATTTAATGGATTTTTCAAAATTAGATTTGATAAAAACACTAAATTATTTAAAAATGGTGTAGGTTTGCGATTTATTCCCCAATGGAAATTAAAAAAAAGGGCAACTCAGTGCACGAAGCTCCCGCTATGCGCGGGGTCTGGGGAAAGACCGAACCACAAGAGTCTGTTGTACGCAGTCTTACCTTGCATTTCAGCCAATGGAAATGTCCACAAAAAATTTGAATAAGCAAATAATATTTATGACCTGCAGAACTCAAAACTGGTGATGTCCACAATTCACAATGCAACAGATCAAATGTCATAAGAGTACTGAAAGTAGAAGATGCAAAAGGAAGTTTAACATGTTTACCAAACACACAAGTTTGACAAACAGAAGAGTCCAAAAGCTTGTTACAAGAAATAAATTTATTCTTCCTAAGATTATCAAATATTGGTGCTCTTGTCACAACCGGTTGTGCCACAAAATAGGAGAAATGGCTGCAAAAATAGATGGGTTGGTCATGTAATTCGTGGAAACAGGCGTGAGGGGATACAACTCCCCCATGCTATTGCATCTCATTAGTGGCATTCCCGTCTGAAAATCCTTCACAAAAAAACCAAACATATCAAAATTCACAGAAACATTATTGTTAGTTGTGAAACGTTGCACATATATCAAAGTTTTAATTAGTTTTGGTGCATGTAAGACATTTTTCAATTTTAATGGTGGGTGTGGAGGGGGTAGGTTTACCTGACCAATACCACGAATAGGAATTTCCTGCCCACTGCCAACAATAATATTTTTATTAGTGCTCATATTAAAATAAGACGAGAGATTACCTTGAGATGCCGTCATGTGAGACGTAGCTCCTGTGTCCATATACCATGACTCATCTGGAACATTCAGATTCATATTATTCATGGCTTGTTTGATATCCGTGGGAGCATAGCCAATAGAGGATGGCGCTTGGGATGCAAATGCATGTTGTGGACGAGGCCCGAGAACTTCGGACTGGCGGTTTGAAGAAGAGGACCTGGCCCAATTTGAGGTTGGGTTCAGGAATTGCGGGGCAGCCCACGGTGGGTACTGCCCTCACTGATTTTCAATGGACTAGGATGTGGGCTGTCACTGGTTGGGCCACCACTGTCCGGTGTGGTTGCTACCGGCGATTGGCTGCCCACCACCCCTGTCCCATCTCTTTCTACCATTATTTTTTTCTTTTTTATTATTACGGTTTGAGCCACGTTTTTACCATTATTGTTGTGTTTTCTGCCGCTACCCGACATTGACCGCTCTAGAGGATGCCTATTTTGCTTTTCGTGTTTCTTCAATAATCAACCTTGACCGAGCCTCATAAAATGGAGGCAATGGATTGCTCTGTTGAATAAACGTAGCGATACCATCATATTGTTCATTTAATTCGGCAATTAATTGAAGGACCAGCCTTTGATTTGTGACCGACGAACCAACGCTGGATAGTTGGTCTGCAAGCACTTTCAATTCCTGACAATAGGCGGAAACGTTGGAGAAGTCATCTAATTTAACATTAGTAAATTGGTGTTCAAGATATACAACCCTAGAAAGTTTGTTAACTTGAAATATGTTTTGTAGATGTTCCCATGCTTGTTGAGCTGTAGAATTGGACTCTAATATGGTATGTAGAATATTATTAGTTATTGTGCCATAAATCCATTGAAGGATTATAGCATCTAATCGGGACCATAGCTTTTTGTCCACCGTAGTGGTATCCGACGACGACTCAGATGGGATGATATGGTCGATTACCTCATAAGCGCGGCAATGAATTTTGAATAATTCCGCCCAAGAGGTGTATTGTCATTTTTCCATTTCAAGTGTGATTGAGATAAAGTTCTTGACGTTATTTATGGCAAGATCAAGATGAAAATTTTGTTTTTCGGCCATTTCTACTATAATCAAACAAAACGAAGAGAAAATGTTTTGTGTTTGATGGAAGTAGAGTAAAGAACCCTAATTTTTGGAGAGAGGAAGGTTTTAGCCGAGGTTGGGGTGTATTTTTCGGCTAGGGTTAGAGGAGATTAGGGTTTATGAAGTGGTTTTATTAATTAGGGTTGGGTATTGGTCAAGAAACAAAGGAAATTGATGAAAGGAAAAAGATTTGAGGTTGGTGTTGGCTTGGAGACTAGCCTAGAGAGGGAGAGAAGAGAAAGAAAATTTTAGGGCAAAGGATTTAGGCTCTTGATACCATAATGGAATTGATTCCTTGAGTATTTCATTCCAATGATAGAAGATATATACAATATGAGATGCTAGTACTAATCTAGGTTACCTAAAATATAAGATACTAATTACTTACCATCATCCTAACTAATTAATTACAATATATGTGATGGAGTCCCTAATTATCTGACAAAATCAACATAAAGAATCAATCGTGGCCTTATGGGACACAAAGGAGATTAGAGAAAGTAATGAGTAAACACAACTTACTTTCGCCCCTTTACCTCCCAGCGGGAAATCCAAGATCCTCGTCCCCCTTTAAGAAAGTATTTTCGTAGTGCAAAACATAGATTATTCTTTCATTTCCCATTAAATCAGTATATAACATGTTTGTTGCCATAAAATGAATTCTGATGGTTCTTTTGTGAGATACAAAGCTCGTTTTGTTGGTGATGGCAGGTCTCAGCACGTTGGAGTAGATTATGGTGAAACATTCAGTCTGGTATTTAAGCCAGCAACTATCAAGATTGTTCTCAGCCTGATATTTTCCAAATTTTGGTCCATTCATCAGTTGGATGTCAAAAATGCATTCTTACATGGCCACTTACATGAAACAGTATACATGCATCAAACGTTGGGTTTCTGAGATTATACCCGTACAGATCATGTTTGCTTGTTGAAGAAATCCTTATATGGTTTAAAACAAGCTCATCGGACATGGTATAACATGTTTGCAGGATTTGTCTCCAAATTATGTTTCTCTCACAACAAGTCCGATAAGTCATTGTTCATTTATCGGAAGGGCACTAACATAACATATATACTTCTGTATGTTGATGACATTATTCTCACGGCATCATCGACTTCACTTCGCCAGTCTATTATGTCCCATCTGGTGGTTGAATTTTCAATAAAGGATTTGGGTCCGTTGAATTATTTTCTTGGCATTGATGTGACTCAATATGCAAGTGGTCTGTTTCTCAGTCAAAAGAAATATGCCGAAGAAATAAACAGGGATGTCTTCCTACAAACCATCACCTACTTAGGTGGACACAAAGGCAAAATTGAGTAACGTTGCAGGTACGTCATATAACGATCCTACACATTACCGCAGCCTTGCAGTATCTGACTTTTACGAGACCCGATATTTCCTATGCGGTTCAGCAAGTTTGTTTACACATGCATGATCCGAAGAAAGAACATATTTGGGCTCTCAAAGGAATTCTGCGGTATGTTAAGGGTACTCTTCATTTCGGTTTGCATCTATATAAATCCTCCATCTCGAGTCTTTCATCCTATACATATGTGGATTGGGGTTGCTGCCTGGACACACGTCATTCCACTTCTGGTTATCATGTGTTCTTGGGGTATAATCTCATTTCATGGTCGTCAAAACGATAATCCACATTGTCTCGCTCAAGTGCCGAGGCAGAATACCGCGGGGTAGACAATGTGGTTGCTGAGTCATGTTGGCTTTGTAATCTACTGTTGGAGTTACATTGTCCGACTGAAAAGGCAATCGTGGTGTATTGTGACAATGTGAGTGCGATATACTTATCCAGAAATCCCGTTCAGCATCAGTGCACAAAACACATTGAAATAGATATCTTATTTGTCAGAGAAAAGGTTGCCCGTGGTCAAGTCCATGTTCTCCATGTACCATCCCGTTATCAGATTGCAGACATCTTCAAAAGAGGTCTTTTGCGCGTACTTTTTGATGATTTCAGGGACAGTCTCAGCATACGTGAACCTCCCGCTAAGACCGCGGGGGACTGTTATCACATATATTGTAATCAATTAGTTAGGATGATTGTAAGTAATCAATATCTTATATTTTAGGTAACGTAGATTAGTACTAGCATATCATATTGTATATATCTTCTATCATTTGAATGAAATACTCAATGAATCAATTTCACTAGATTTGCCTTTTATCCTTATTCAAATAAAAGTGAAAAAATTCTGCAAAGGAAAAAGGGAGATTTTTGTGAAGACAAGGGAAAAGAGATTATATATTGGCTTCATTTTATATTTGTTGTGTTCCGAAATAGATATCATAAATTGATATATGTGCTCAAATTAAAGGAGAGAAAAATCAGTGGATGCAAGGAAATTACTGTTTCTCCATCCCTTTCTCTTTCATATGCCAAACGTAGGAAGTAGGGATGGCAACGGATCGGATCTGGATCGGATCCTACTAGATTCAGATCCAGATCCGTTTTTCATACCTGAATTCAGATTCGGATCCAGATCCATCGGATCCATAAAAATCATATCCAAATCCGGATCCATCGGATCCACCGGGTCCACGGATCGGATCGGATCTGGATCCACATGTAAAAAAAATTGCTTTGCTAAGAATGTAACCTTGCTAAGAATTTTTTTTTGAGCTGACAAACAATTTTTACTTAGCTAACAGTTTACTGTGTTTCAATTTTGAAATGTTCATATGAGATATTTTGTTCGTTGTCTCGTTTTGATTGTGAGCTATTAATTGAAAATGTTGGACAATGACAATAGTTGTGGAAAATGCTGACTAGTATTTCCACAATGCAGAACTTGCATGTGTTTAGAATCTTCACAAATGAAGTGAATATAATTTTAACTACTTGTCTATGGAGATGTTAGTCATTCACTAATATAACATTGATTTTATTATCGAAGTTACCTCTTTATTTTTTGGTTTTTGAGTTAACGCGGGGATAAATTAAACTTGTTTTGAGAATTAAACTTGCAAGGATGTGCTTAGCAATTTTAAGAAAATACTTATAAAATTACATTCTAGGTTATGAATATATTTAATAAAAAACGGATCCACGGGTCGGATCTGGATCGGATACGGATCTCAAATACAAGATCCAGATTCCGTCCGCCAAAAACGGATCCGGATCCGATCCGAATCCGTCGGGTCCAAATTTTGAAGATCCATATCCTATAAAACGGATATGGATCCACTGGATTCGGACCGGATCCAGAATCCACTGCCATCTGTAGTAGGAAGAAACTTAAAATTCTTAGGTAGAAAGCGGAATATAATTATGCTTTAGGCCCAGGCTATAAATATAAAATTTTATACTATGTTCCTATTTATTTTCTATTTTGTTACTTTTTGATATGACGTAAAAGTCTGCTTAAATCTTTTTAAATTAGTTAGCAAGATGATGATGAAAGATAAAATGATATGTAAATTACTTAATTGGTGGTCTTTGTTTAAACGCAAGTAAAGTAATGCTAAAATGGTTAAAAAGTGGGAGTCCTTTTAGAAAGGCAATAAATAAATCATCATTCAAAAAAGCATAAAAGTCTCCTTTTCCATAGCTGAGTTAGTATTCGGTTCTCCTCTAAAACCTTTTCTCCAAAACCTCCGGACTCGAACTTCAATGAAAGAGTCCGCCGCACTCAAAGTTGTGAGTAGAATGGCACAGAGCTCACAGTCAAAGTTGTTCTTAGAATGCCAGGTAGCTCAATTTCTCAACCTATGGAAGAAGTCATCTTTCGACTTCCGGTTCTCTGCATTGTACGTTGAAGGCTTGTAACTAAAGGTTTCAAGGATCATATTGATGGACCTGAATTTGCTAATCATCACCTCAAGTATGCCCTAAATGATAATTTCAACTTGAAAGATTCTGTAAAAAACTCGTCTAACCTCTATGTTACTGTTGGCAAGCAGTTTGATTTCGGTACCTCATTTTATACCTTTTCTGTAGCTTCACTCAGTTCTGTATCAGTTCTCCCCAAAGAGGTTAAATATCCTATCAAACCTCCTTATTTTGTCACTATTGTTGTTGGTTCCTGCCATGGCCCGTTGCTCTTATCCATTAACACATGTACAAATACTATTTCCTACAACTCCATACCATGGAACAATCCGAATCGTGATGTTAGTTTGTGGAATCGTTCGATAGGGTATCACAAAGGGATACCCGTTTTCCTAACTAAAGGGGAGCAGTTGTGTTGTTTGGGCATCATATATGAAAGAAATAATCCCCTTGATTATTTTCATTGATTGAATAGATATATATACAAGTTACATATTTTCATAATAGGAAAATTCTTTTCCTATTCTACTTCTAAATTCTTATTCTACCATAATTCTAACTATACAATTATGGTAAGTGTATAACACTAATTAATGTATCATTTTCATTACAATATACTACAATATACATTCCTAATATACCATATATACTTCTGCCCGTGATGGGCTATTTGCACACTGCCGAGATGGGCTTCTGCCCGTGATGGGTTGTGATGGGCTGTTTAACACACCCCCGCAGTCATAGCGGGCGGTCTTCGAACGCTGAGACTGTCCCTAAAATCTTCAAAAAGTACCGCAGGTAGACCCTTGGTAAAAATGTCTGCAATTTGATAACGAGACAGGACATGGCATACGCGAACTTGACCTTTAGCAACCTTTTCACGGACAAAGTGAATGTCCATTTCGATATGCTTGGTGCATTGGTGTTGAACCGGGTTACCTGAAAGGTAGATGGCACTAATGTTATCGCAATATACCAAGGTTGCCTTATGAATGGGACAATGAAGCTCCAAAAGCAAATTGCGTAGCCAACATGATTCAGAGACCACATTCGCCACCCCTCGATATTCTGCCTCTGCACTTGAGCGTGATAGAGTTGCCTGACGCTTTGCCGACCAGGAGACCAAGTTGTTGCCAAGGAACATACAGTAGCCAGAAGTCGACCTTCTGGTGTCGGGACAACCACCCCAATCAGCATCCGTGTAGGAGACAAGTGTGGATGTAGATGAGGGATACAAGTGCAAACCATAATCCAGTGTCCCCTGAATATACCGAATGATGCATTTGATTGCATTCATGTGCTCAACTCTGGGATCATGCATGAATAAACACACCTGCTGAACCGCATATATAATATCCGGTCTGGTAAAGGTAAGATACTGGAGGGCCCCTGCAAGACTGCGATAGCGGGTCGGGTCCTTGTATGGTGCACTTGCTGTGGCACTTAGCTTTGGGTTTGCATCAACTGGCGTGGAAGTGGACTTACAGGATGACATCCCGGCCCTCTCGATAATCTCGCGCAAAGCATACTTCCGTTGAGACAGAAACAACCCACCTGAATGACGTTTGACGGCAATCCCCAAAAAATAACTCAAAGGCCCTAAGTCTTTTATAGCAAATTCAGAACTGAGCATGGCCATGATAGACTGGCGCAAAGCATCGGAGGAAGCAAATCAAGATGATATCATCCACATACAAATGAATATAGGCCAATGACGAACCACGGTGGTAGATGAACAAGGAATTATCGACTGCTGTGAGTGAACCCAATTGTCGAAACAAAGTCAGCAAATCGTGTATACCAGGCCCGTGGAGACTGCTTAAGGTAGTATAATGATTTCTTCAACAAACAGACATGATTAGGGCGGTTGGGATCCTTGAAACCCAACGACTGATGCATATAGACTGTTTCCTTGAGGTCACCATGTAGAAAAGCATTCTTGACATCCAACTGATGAATTGGCCAAGTCTTTGAAAGAGCCAAGCTAAGCACAATGCGAATGGTAGTCGGTTTGACCACCGGACTAAACGTCTCACCACAATCAATTCCAACCTGCTGAGTCTTACCATCACCAACAAGTCGCGCCTTATGTCGAGCAAATGACCCATCTGAATTCTCTTTGTGAGAAAAAAATCCACATAGACCTGATAACATTAATACCATATGGACGGGGCACCAACTCCCACGTCTTATTAGCAATAAGAGCATTATATTCATCAGTCATAGCAATTTTCCAATTACGGTCATTTAATGCGGACACAGGATTGCGGGGCAAGGGGGATTTAGAGACATCCGAGTATAAATTAAAATGTCTTTTAGGTGTAAAAATACCCCGCTGACTACGAGTGACCGGTCTATGACTTGAGGAAGAATTGAGTGAATTTTGGGAATTTCGGGTTCGGGACGGACGGCCGCCAGCGTGTGGGCTTGCGCGGCCCAAATCGGTAAAAGCTCGGGCTCGGTTCGGACCGATTCAGTGGGCCGGACCGGCCCAATAGCCGGAACTGTTCCAGCTGGCTGGAACACAGGGTGCGACGGATCTTTGTGGGACCGGCGGGCGTGGGCCCATTTGGAGGATTTTGGGTACGGGAGTTGTCCGAAAAATTCTGAATAATATACGGGGATATTTGGTCATCTAAAAAATTATATGACTTAGGTTCGGGAGTATGAACTTTCGTAAACGGGAATTGAGTTTCATCAAAAATGACATGGCGATTGATTATGATTTTCTTGAAGGATAAATCAAAACACTTATAACCACGATGATTTGACGGATAACCCAAAAACACACACGGGGTAGACCGAGCCTGGACTTTGTTAATTGTGGTGGATGGGAATAACGGATAACACAAGCACCCAAAAATCCGAAGATGAGAATATGAAGGATCCTTCTTATATAGGATTTTGAGGGGGGAGGAATATGTCAGACCTTTGGAAGGAAGTATGTTAAGAAGATATGTGGCCATTTGTAGAGCATGATGCCAAAAATATGGAGGTATGGAGGCATGAATTAAGAGAGTTCGGACAATGTTATTGACGGAACGAATTTTGCATTCGGCCTTACCATTTTGTGGAGATGTATGAGGACACGAAAACCTAAAAGTGATCCCATTATTAGTACAGAAATCCCGAAACTCCCTATTGTCATATTCTTTCTCATTATCACATTGAATATTTTTTATGTCTCTTTCGAATTGAGTACGAATGAACGCTCTAAATTTGATGAAGATGAAAAATACTTGTGATTTATTTGCAATTGGAAACGTCCACAAAAATCTAATATAATCATCTAAAAAGAGAACATAATATCGATGACCCACTGAACTTAGAATAGGAGACGTCCATAAGTCACTATGAATAATGTCAAATGGCATAGAAGTATGAGAATTGGAGTCTACAAATGGCAACTTAACAATTTTTCCTAATGAACAAGACTGACAAATTGGAGTACGACTCGTACCCTTACAAGAAATAAAGCTATTTTTATCTAAAGCTGATAAAATAGAAGATCCCGGATGACCCAGACGAGCATGCCACATGGAAGGAGAGATGGTCGCAAAAGCCGACGGCAAGGTTTGGACTCGATGGTCGAAACCGGGCATGATAGGATACGGATCCCCCCTACTATCACACCTCATGAGATGACTCCCCGTCTTGAAATCCTTCGCAGAGAAACCGAAAGGATCAAATTCAACGAAACGTAATTGTCATTTGTGAACTTTCGGACATACACTAAATTTTTAATCAATTTAGGAGCATGTAAAGTATTTTTCAAGAGGAGTGGTGGATTGGGGGGAGACAACGTTTTCTGACCATACCCTAGAATTGGAATAGAACTGCCATTACCAACAATTATCCCCCTAGGGGTGCTCAAATTGGAATAAGATGAGAGAGTACCTGATTCGAAAGTCATGTGAGTAGTGGCCCCGGTGTCCATGTACCAATTTGGGTCCGGTTGGGTCAACCCCAACGTGTGCATCGCGGCCTCGATATCAGTCTGAGTGGGGCCTGCTGCATGATGGGCTTGCGGAGGACGGGGCCCAAGGACTCCATTCCGTGATGCCGCTGTTGGGACACCGGCCGATGGGTCGCCACCGCCGGGCGCCGGGCTCGGACCGTTGGACCCCGTGCCCCACCGGCCGCCGGAAACCGATGCGGTTGAAGCGTCGCTTTGTGGATGGTACGGGTTCCACCGCCATTGGCCCCACCGCTTTGGGCCCATGGCGGTGGTGGGCCATGTACCCCTGGCCGGGACCCACCGCCTTTGTTTGTTGACCACCGAACCGCCACTGTATCGCCGCGTTTGCCCCCGCGATTTTTGTTATTATTTTTGCGATTATTCTTGCCGCCACCATTATTATGGTTTTGGCCTGAATTATTCACAAAACCTGAAGAACTAGGGGAGGACGCCACCATGACAACTGGGCTTGCTCCGGTAGCCGCCTTTTTAGCCAAACCTGCTTCTTCCAACGTAAGCATGGAGCGGGCTTGATGAAAGTCTGGAAGAGGGTTGCTTTGGCGAAGGAGAGTTCCAACACCATTATAGGCCTCCGAAAGACTGACAATCAACTGTAGAACTAGACGATTATTTGTTACTGGGGCGCCAATATTACGGAGTTGATCCGCCAACTCCTTAAGTTTCTTGCAATATGCAGAAACGTTTGGAAATTCATCCATTCGAACGAGAGAGAATTCCTGCTCGAGTGTGGCGACACGTGAATGTTGGTTGTCTTGGAATATGTCACGCAATCTATTCCATGCAGCCATAGCCGTGGTATCCGGCTCCATAATCGTCTGTAGGAGATCCAACGAAATAGTGGCGTATATCCACCGAAGAACGGTAGCATCAAGTGTAATCCATACCTCAAGATCCTCCACAGGAAGGGGTCTAGCGGGAGGAATGATGTGATGAAGAACTTGATAAGATATAGCGTGAATTTTAAACAACTCTGCCCACGTTGCATATTGAACGTTTTCCATCTCAAGAACAATATGGATACTTAACTTGATATTGGAAACTGTGAGGGCAGGGTGAAAATTGTTCTTAGACATATTGTAAGAACAAAGAAGGAAGGGAAATTTAAGAGAGGTTTTTGAGAGCGGAAGATGAAATTTTGGAAGAGAAAAACCGAGGAGGGGGGGGGGGGTCTCGGCCAAAGGGAGGCAAAAGTTTGAGAGAAAAAACTTTTGTTTTAGACCTAGTCTCTTGATACCATGAAAGAAATAATCCCCTTGATTATTTCATTGATTGAATAGATATATATACAAGTTACATATTTCCATAATAGGAAAATCCTTTTCCTATTCTACTTCTAAATCCTTATTCTACCATAATTCTAACTATACAATTATGGTAAGTGTATAACACTAATTAAGGTATCCTTTTCATTACAATATACTACAATATACATTCCTAATATACCATATATACTTCTGCCCGTGATGGGCTGTTTGCACACTGCCGAGATGGGCTTCTGCCCGTGATGGGTTGTGATGGGCTGTTTAACAATATATGATCTTTTATATCAAGATTACAAGCTTGCCTGTATTGGAGATTGTGGTATAAAATCAAAATGTTTAGCCTGAGACAAAACAACTGAACAACCACTGGGAGTCTTCTTCTTAAACTCTTTGGAGGAGGAGTTTATCATTATGGCAAAATACACTTTACTTCGCGTCACACTTCTGCATCTTTGGACAAGTACAAATCTTTTCTTATGTATCAGGGGGGAGATACATCCACCGGATTATGAAAGAACCCCCAACCATTGTTGCAATTGATTTTGAAACAGAAAACACCCTCAATTTCATCTTGTACCGACTCCCCCTCTCTTCTAGAAGCCTCCAACAAAATATTTCTTACAGTTTTAAGAGGCGCTCCCTGTGCTATTTTGTATCATCGCTTCAGAAAATTACGGAGGTATGAGTGATGAAGGAATATGTAGTTAAGGCCTCCTGAGATAGGATTATGGCACTCGAACTGATAAACGAAACTGCTCTTGGTACTCGATCTTCATATGGACATACAACTGTAGGGTTTTGTTGTCAAAATACATAAGTAGGCACATCGGAAGTTTAAAATTTTGTTCTACTTACGTAACAATTCCTTCTGGCATGATTATATGACAATCAAAACCTGTAAAGAAAACTTGAACAAGAACTTACAGGTTATAAAATCTAGAGTCTTTACTTTAGGGTGAACACGCGATTCTCCCTTCGATTGCAAGCGCCTTGCTACGGTGTATTCCTCTGTCAAGAAAGCCAGGAAATCTTGGCAGAGGTTTGAGAGAGTTTCGTCCTAGACTCTAAGTCTAGAATTAGTTTTCGGATTGATATATAATAAACAATGGGAAGTTCTATATTTATAGTTAAAAATTAGGTCAGAAAATGTTTTAAGGTTAGGCTCTAAGCCTGGACCAAAACCGAGGTGCAGTGGGCTAGTCTGACTGGGCCCACTATCGGGTCGGCACCGCGACACAGTCTAGCAGGCGCTGCGGCGCCTTACATAAAATTTTGTTTCCCGTTTTCATTTAATATATATATTCAGCATATTAAATCCAAAATTTAATTTTATTTAATTAAATAATTTCCATATAATAGAAATTATCCATAGTTATTATCATTTAAATATCTCGATTCCAAATCGAATATTTAATACTTTCTCAATACACTCTTAGACCGAAGAGACAATCGGCATAGTGTGACCCTATAGGCCTTCATATATCGACACTAATCCAATTAAGGTCAATACGGAACTCTTAGACTGCGTCGTACGATGAACTCAATATATGAAGTACGTTTACGTGAATCCAACAAACATAACCTTTATGTGAGATGATAAATTCCTTTCATTCGCGACACACTCGATCATGCTTAGGATTTGCCATGTGTCTATCCAAATGGCTTGATCACTTTATCTTATCTATATTAGTCAACAACTAGATCATATTCTAAATATGTCTCTTGCATTGGCCAATGACTTGGTCGACCTAATATCACTGAGAAGTTGAGTGCTCCCTCGAATATCCAATCGAGGAATGAATCCTATTCATTTCTCAACTACCACCTTAATTTACATCATAATGCACCCAATACAAGCCCTATCTTATCCTATAAGGACTTTAAGCTTAGGACGGGGTCAAATACATTACTTGTAAACAATGTGTGTATTGACCTCAAGTCAAAAGACCTTCATCTCCCACACACTGATAACACTTTAGACATGTATAACAAATAGTTTATCAGCAGGGTATACCAATACTTTCCAAAAGTATCCATGTGTCCATCACTTGTAACCATTACTAGTAGCAGGTGAGACATACTATATTCTCTAAGAATGTGACGCGGACCACATGTCGACTTATAACATATCATCGATATCCATTCTCGATGATTATTAGTGAGGCTATTTTAGAGTTACGCTCTATCATCAATATCTCACTCTATTAATGACAATGTAAGCTCAAGGATGCACATTAATGAATAATTACAAACAATCAAATAATAATTCAATAATTGCAAATGCCATAAATAATAATCTTATTAATAATACGAATGTGTTCAAGTACATTTGTCCCTAATAATGATTGTCTCTAGGACATACATACTTTCAATCTTCCACTTGGCCTAGAGCCAATCTCCGATGTATCTAATACCCATGTTTTCAAAATGACCATTATGCTTAACTAAGCTTAATGGTTTAGTAAACGGGTCAGGTAGATTATCATCTGTGGGAACATAGTCTAATCTTAATTCTTCAGTTTCCACTATCTCCCTGAGTATGTGGTATTTCCTCGGTACATGCTTATTTATGTTTGTTGATCTTGGTTCCTTAGCTTGTGCAGTCGTACTAGTGTTGTCACAATAAATCGTTATTGGACAAGTGGCACTTGAAACAATCCCTAGTTCCTTCAGGAACTCAGATATCGCGACATCTTCTTTACCAGCTTTCGATCCAGCAATGTACTCGGATTCAGTTGTCGAATCAGCAGTTGTAGCTTACTTGGAACTTTTCCAACTCAATACTCCTCCATTGAAAATGAAGGCATATCCAGATTGAGATTTGAAGTCATCAAGATCTGTCTGGAAGCTAGCATCAGTGTACCCAGTACACACTAGCTTCTCTTGTCCACCATAGACTAAGAAATATTCTTTAGTTCATCTAAGATACTTAAGAATACTCTTAACTGCTTTCCAGTGTTCTTTCCCAGGATTCTGTTGGAATTTGCAAGTCATACTAAGTGCATAGGCCACATCTGGCCTTGTACAGGTCATGGCATACATGCTAGATCCTATAGTTGAAGCATATGTGATTCTTTTCATGCTTTCAAGTTCTGCAATAGTAGAATGACTATCCTTCTTTGATAACTTGATGCCTTGACCTATAGGAAGACTTCCCTTCTTGGAGTTTTCCATAGAGAATCGTCTTAGCACTTTGTCTATGTATATGGATTGTGACAACCCCAACAATCTATTAGGTCTATCTCTATAGATCCTAATTCCAAGAATGTAGCAGGCTTCACCAAAGTCCTTTATCATGAAGGTGTTGGATAACCATTCCTTGACTAATTGCATGAGAGTCTTATTATCTCCCATTATTAATATGTCATCTACATATATAACAATGAAGACAATACTCCATTCCTTACGCTTACTATAAATGCAGGGATCTTCTTTGCTTCTAACAAAGTCAAATGATTTGACTGCTTTGTCAAAGCAAATATTCCAACTCCTTGAGGCTTGCTTAAGTCCATAAATGGACTTCGTAGCTTGCATACTGCTTTGGGCTTAGTCTTGGATGTAAAACCCTCAGGTTGTATCATATACACCTCCTCAATTAGGTTACCATTGAGGAAAGCAGTTTTAACATCCATTTGTCAAATGTCATAATCATAGTATGCGACTATTGTAAGCAAAATCCGAATGGACTTAATTTTCGCAACAGGTGAAAATGTTTCATCATAATCGACCCCAGGCCGTTGATTATAACATTTAGCCATCAATCTTGCCTTATAAGTCTGTACCTTGCCATATGCATCAATCTTCTTCTTGAAGACCCATTTGCATCCTATGGGTCTAACCCCTATTGGCAAATTAACCAAGTTATAAACTTGATTGATGTACATCGAGTCCATCTCACATTTCATGGCTTCTTGACATCTCTACGAATCAATGTCTAACATATATTCGTTGTAGGCTGTAAGTTCATCATCATCGGGAATATCCATCTCATTGTGTGTCTCAACAAGGAGATTAAGTCTTTCAGGTGAACGATGAGTCCTAGTGGTCCTACAGAGTTGATTATTCTGCGTTTCAGCATTTGTTGTATTCTGATTGTGAGAAGGTCTTTGTGTGCTGGATAATCCACCACCTTGAGAGCTTTCAGGAATGTCATTTTCATGTATTTCTTGGATGGAATGATGTACAACCATTGTATCATCTTCCATTGGTTGTGTATGAGAGCATTGCATTTCTACACTATCTCTCACAACACTCCCACTGGTTGAAGGGCGTACTCTAAGTACCCAATCTTCACTAAATACTTCCACTAAATCCTTGTCTAGGTCATTTGACAAGGGTTTGACTTCTGTGTTATCTTATGGTTCTTGAATTTCTTCAAGTTCTATCTTATTGCAGCTCTGTTCCTTGTAGACATAGTCTTCTTCAAGGAAAGATGCATTTCTGTAAACAATGACGTTATGTTCTCCAAGAAGATAGAAATAGAATCCCTTAGTTTCCTTTGGGTACCCTACAAAATAATGTTTCTCACTTTTAGATTCCAACTTGTCAGTAAGTGTCTTCTTTATATATACAGGGCACCCCCAAGGTCGCTTGTGTTTAAGTGCTAGCTTCTTGCCATTCCATATCTCATATGGAGTTTCCTCTACTGACTTTGAAGGAACCCTGTTCAGAATATAAAATGAGCTTTGAAAAGCATAACCCCAAAGGTATGTTGGTAGAACTGAGAAACTCATCATGGATCTAATCATATGTAATAGGGTTCGATTTCTCCTTTCAGAAACACCATTCATTTGTGGCGTTACAGGAGGTGTCCACTTTGATTGGACTCCATGAAGCTTCAAGTGATCCAGAAATTCTTTACGTAAGTATTTACCTTCTCGATTTGATCGAAGGGTCTTGATACTTATTTCAAGTTGTTTCTCTACTTCTGACTTGTACTCCTTGAATTTCTCAAAGGCTTTGGACTTGTGTTTCATAAGATACACATGCCCAAACCTTGTGAAATCATTTATAAAAGTGATGAAGTAAGGGAAGCCTCCCTTAGCTTGAGTTGAAAATGACCCACATACATCAGGATGGACCAACTCAAGCACTTCTTTGGCTCGCACACCTTTCCTAGAAAGTGGCTTGATGGTCATCTTTCCTCTCAAGTAAGATTCACAGTTACCATAGGACTTCAAGTCAAATGGTTCCAGGTAGTCTAACTTTCTTAATCTTGCTATCCTTGATTAATTGATGTGACCAAGTCTACAGTGCCATAAGTAGGTGGGGTTTCTTGGATTACTTATCTTAGTTAATTTATTTTGCACATTGAAAATTTCACGACTACAGTTTAGAACATACAAACTATCCACAAGCGGAGCATTTCTACAAACAAAACCATTAAAAGATAGTACATAACTGTCATTGGCAATAAATAAGGAAAACCCCTCAATGTCCAACACTGGGATAGAAATAATATTCCTCGTCAACGAGGGAATAAAATAACAATTATTTAGTTCTAAACAAAAGCCTAAAGGTAAATCTAGTCTATAAGTTCCCACGCGTTCAGCATCTACTCGTGCTCCATTTCCAACGCGCAGGTCTACCTCCCAAGGTCCAACCTTTCTGCTGTCAATCAGACCTTGCACATTATTACAAATGTGTGAGCCACAAGCGGTATCCAATACCCAACAGTGAGAGTTACTTATAGACATATTTATCTCAATGACAAAAATACCTTGTCCAGTAGAGCCAAGAGCACCTAGTGCTTTGCCTCCTCCTGGAGCTGTGCAGTCCTTCTTCCAGTGCCCATTCTTCTTGCAGTTGAGGCACACATCCGAAGCTATATTTGCCTTCTTCTGAACACCTCCTCTATGTTTCATAACTGTAGGTACAACAACTGTCTTACCCTTCTTCTTCTGGATGTTATTACCCTTGGGTTTGAACTTGCTAGAAGAGCCTACCATGAGCATAACTTTACCTTTAGAGGTAGATGATTCAAAGGTCTTCAACATGTTGTGAAGCTCTGGAAGACTTGCCTTGGTCCCATTCATAATGAAGTTCACAATGAAATTCTCAAATGAACCAGGAAGTGAATTCAGGATCAGGTTGACAGAGACATTTATAGGCAGCTTCGTTCCAATCGAAACCAACCTTTCTATCAGCCCAATCATCTTCAGAACATGCGCCGACACTTGACCCCTTTCATTCAGCTTACACTTGAAAAGGTCTCTCAACAATTTATTCTCCATTGTTTGAGACTGTAAGTCATAGAGACTCTTCAAGTGTTCTAGTATTTATTTGGGAGACATGTTTTCATATTGCCTCTGTAACTCCACAATCATAGAGGATAACATTACACACGGTGCCGAGGTAGCATCATTTAGATGTTTTTGATAAGTCGCCTTGTCAAACAAGGCATACTTAGTAGAGTTTTCAGCATTGACTGTGGGGAACACTGTGTCTAACACATACTCAATTCTTTCTTATCTTAACACCAATCGCAGATTTCTTAACCAGACTGGGTAATATGCTTTAGTCAGCTTTTTTGTCTCGACCAACATTTTCAGTGACAAATTTGACATTTTGTATAAACTGAAGATATATATAGATTTGAAATTAAACTCTAATATAATTTCTATTGAATACATTCATTAACTAATTAACTTGACTTTTAGTTTAATTAGCTCCCACTATTTTAACATCATCTTCGATCCCATGGAAGAATACAGACTCATATCAAATATGGTCATAATGGGCCATAATCCAGGTTCATGCTATCTCCGCGTTTGCTGTGGCTGATAACTTCAACAACACAACTTGGTAGGTCTCTAAACCAATTACAAACAATTTGTAATTCATGTTTGACCGAATGTTCTAAACAATCGATCTGCGTCCTCGGCTTGTCCGACACTGTGGCGCCAAGACAACCTAGCAAGTCAACCCCGTTATGCGACTGCAATTATGTATCTAAGTGAGTTTTGCTTTATAGAGCAAACACTGTGGTGTAAATACTCATGAAAGTTTATCATCAACTTCTACATTTAACATGCATCTATGAAAGAGTCTGAGTCCTCGTAAAATTACAGCAAATGCTATGGCATAAATACTCATCTCACCGAAAAGGATTTTGCACTACAATCAATTATAATGGATGACGCGTTCATTTCAAATGAGACTTGTATTAAAATTTTAGGGAACACTTTAATTAAGGGTTTTAACCAAGATCAACTCTAGTATGCTATATCAAATATAACATATTAATTATCATGCAAAGTCTATTAAGCACTTATTGGTACCGCCTGTCCAAGCATGATATTAAGCAATTTAAACACATATTAGATGTCGCCTACCCAGGCAATTATTGGCGGACGTTATTATAGCAATTTAAATGACAAATAATTTGACATTTAGCACATAAACAACATACTTATCAAATAATATAGTTTAGAATAATAATCGTGTGTTAAATATTTTGAATATTTTTTTGTTCGAACCGATGGGGCTGCGGCGCTAATCATTAGAGTTGCGGCGCCAGTGAGGCAGAAGCCGAAATTCTGCTTCTGTAATGCATTAGCACCGTGGTGCCACCTCGGTGCTCCATTATGGAGCTGCGGCGCTGGCAAGGCAGAAACTTTTCGGCTTCTGTAGTTCATTAGGGTCGCGGCAATCCACCATGGAGCCACGCCTACCGTCCAGTAAGTCCAGAATTTTAAAATGAAGCATTAGGGTTACGACGCTCCACCATGGAGTCGCGCCGCCGCCTTTAAACCTTAGCAAGTGCCGCGACGCCCTACCATAGGGCCACAGCGCCGGCGTCCTGACAAAACATTTCTGTGTTTATTTTTTTAAATCGTTCGAGCCCTAAATCCAATTTAGGGATCAAATCACATATCCTTTATCCTCACCCACCATAATCAATAACGCACATATCGACCATCATCCTTTCTTACCCATTCTTTGCAGTGCACCATGCAATGAGCCGAATATCTGCACTTTTGGCTTTGTTCGAGTTAGAACGGAATGACTTCCTCGAGTTAGCGTATGAGATAATTTAGAGTGACATAAAAAGGTCTACTTTGTTCAGGCAAGATTTGTAGGATTTCAAGAAGCCTTATTTTAATCCAATTTTATTTTAATCCATATTATTATATTATTCAATTGTTATATAACCATTGAACCAACCTGACTTTGATACCACTGTAGGGTTTTGTTGGGTTCAAAATACATAAGTAGGCACAGCGGAAGTTTAAAATTTTGTTCTACTTACCCAACAATTCCTTCTGGCATGTTCATATGACAATCAAAACTTGTAAAGAAAACTTGAACAAGAACTTACAGGTTATAAATCTGGAGTCCTTACTTTAGGGTGAACACGCGATTCTCCCTTCGATTGCAAGCGCCTTGCTACGGTGTATTCCTCTGTCAAGAAAGCCAGGAAATCTTGGCAGAGGTTTGAGAGAGTTTCGTCCTAGACTCTAAGTCTAGAATTAGTTTTAGGATTGGTATATAATAAACAATGGGGAGTGTTATATTTATAGTTAAAATTAGGTCGAAAATGTTTTACGATTAGGCTCTAAGCCTGGCCCAAAAACCGAGGTGCAGTGGGCCAGTCTGACTGGGCCCACTATCGGGTCGGCACCGCGGCACAGTCTAGCAGCGCCGCGACGCCTTACATAAAATTTTGTTTCCCGTTTTCATTTAATATATATATTCAGCACATTAAACCCAAAATCTAATTTTGATTTAATTAAATAATTTCCATCTAATAGAAATTATCCCATAGTTATTATCAATTTAATTATCTCGATTCCAAATCGAATATTTAATACTTTCTCAATACACGCTTAGATCGAAGAGACAATCGACATAGTGTGACCCTATAGGCCTTCATATATCGACACTAATCCAATTAAGGTCCATACGAACTCTAGACTCATATGCGCCGTACGACGAACTCAATATATGAAGTACGTTTACATGAATCCAGCAAACATAACCTTTATGTGAGATGATAAATTCCTTTCATTCGCGACACACTCGATCAAGATTAGGATTTGCCATGTGTCAATCCAAATGGCTTGATCACTTTATCTCATCTATATTGGTCGACAACTAGATCATATTCTAAATATGTCTCTTGCATTGGCCAATGACATGGTCTACCTAATATCACTAAGAAGTTGAGTGCTCTCTTGAATATCCAATCGAGGAATGAATCCTATCATCGATATCCCATTCTCGATGATCATTTGTCGAGGCTATTTTAGAGTTACGCTCTATCATCAATATCTCACTCTATTAATGACAACGTAAGCTCAAGGGATACACATTAATGAATAATTACAAATAATCAAATAATAATTCAATAATTGCAAATGTCATAAATATTAATCTTATTAATAATACGAATGTGTTCAAGTACATTTGGTCCTAATAATGATTGTCTCTAGGACATACATACTTTCAACAACCTCATTGCTAGTCCTACTAGCATATTCTAAAAATAAAGATGACATTCTTATGGACCATCACAATCAGAGGTTTGTCCGGGCTAGTAAAACAGATGACCAATTAAGGTTTGAGCTGTGAGGTTTATATGGGAAGCTTAGTAGCTCAAAGAAGAGGTAACATGATTATATCTATTAGTATCTCTTTTCTTATTCCAGCACACCCAACTTATGCAATTCTTTTGCTAAATCTCTATCCACCCCCTCCCCCTTATCAAAGGAAGGACTTGCTTTCGAATGTGTTCAAGTTGAAGCACCTGGAGATTTAACCCACTAGGTATTGTTATATTCCCCTTTATAAACATAAGTGTGTATACATTGCAAGTGAATATTTTGTAGAATGGCTAGCATCTGTTAGTTGATTTTGTCTTTATTGTGATTGTTTGATAGTGCCAAAAGGATGAACTGATTGAAAGTATATTTATATCCTAGAGAAAATCTGTATTAGGTCAAATGTACTTTATACACATTCGTATTATTATTAATGGAGATTAATATTTTGGCATTTGTAATTATTGAATTATTAATTGATTGTTTATAATATTCTATAATATGTATCCCTGGAGGTTACGTTGTTATTAATAGTGTGATATATTAATATTATAACGTAACTCTTAAAATAGCCTCGACTAATGATCATCGAGAATGGAATATCGATGATATGTGATAAGTCGACATGTGGTCTACATGACATCCTTAGAGGATGTAGTATGTCTCACCTGCTATGAGTAATGGTACTCGTGATGGACACGTGTATACTTTGGAAGTATTGGTATACCCTGATGATATACTATTTGTTATACTTGTCCAAGGTATGATCAGCGTATGGGAGATAGAAGTCCTTAGACTTGAGGTCAATACGCACCTTGTCTACAAAGTAATATACTTTGATCCTGTCCTAAGCTCAAATGCCTTATAGGTTAAGATACGACTTGTATTGGGTACATTACGATTTGGATTAAAGGTGGTAGTTGAGCCAAGATTAGATTCATTCCTCGAATGTATATTCGAGAAAACACTCAGATTCTCAGTAATATTAGGTTGACTAAGTCGTTGGCCAACGCAATAGATATATTTAGAATATGGTCTAGTTATCAACTAATATAGATGAGATACAATGATTAAGCCATTTGGATAGACACTTAACAAATCCTAAGCTTGATCGGGTGTGTCGTGAATGAAAGGATTTTATCTTACCACATAGAGGTTAAGTTTACTGGATTCGTGTAAACATACTTCACATATTGAGTTCGTCTTGCGGCGCCATCTAGGAGTTCCGCGTAGACCTTAATTTAATTAATGTCGATATGTGAAGGCATGTAGGGTCACACTATATCGATTGTCTTTTCGATCTAAGGATGTATTGAGAGAGTATTAAATATTCGATTTAGAATCGAGATATTTAAATGAATAATGATTATTTTAATTAAGTCAAAATTAGATTTTGGATTTAATTAAGAATGTGTGGAAAATAAATCGAGACGATGTAGGGCCACGTCAAGTGTCGCGGCGCCCACACCATAGGGCCGCGACGATAATGACCTAATCTGTCTAGATTTATGGGCCAGGCCCAAGGTCAAACCCTAATCCGATTTGACTTAATTTTCATCCATAAATACAGACATTCATTTCATTATTCAATACATAAAAATTCAGATTATCATTCTAAGTATTAGAGACTTAGAATCTAAACACTCTCTCGAACCTCTATCGGATATCCTAACTTTCCGAAAGCGAAATACATTGATGCTTGGAGCTTGCAATCGAAAGGACTTTCGCGTGCAAACCCACAGTTGATAAAGACTCCAAATAATACAACATGTAAGTGTTCATGTTTTATGTTACAAGTCTTTGATTATCATATAACCATACCAGAAGTAATTGTTGGGGTAAGTAAGAACAAAAATTTAAACATCCGTTGTGTCTTACCTATGTGTTTTGAACCCAACAAAACCCTAGAGTGGTATCAGAGCCCAGGATGGTTCAATGGTTATATAACAATTGAATAACATAATAATATGGTTTAAACATAAAATTAGATTAAAACAAGGCTTCTTGAAATCCTACATGTCTTGACCGAATGTTAACCTTTTGATATCACCCTAAATTATCTCCTACGCTAACTCGAGGAAGTCATTCCGCTCTAACTCGAACTAAGCCAAAAGTGTGTTATCCGTCTTATTGCACGGTGTACGGCAAAGAATGGGTAAGAACGGTTGATGGTCAATTTATGCGTTATTGATAATGGTGGGTGATGATAAAGGATCTGTGATTTGATCCCTAAATTGGATTTAGGGCTCGAACGATTTTGAAAAATCAACACAGAAACATTTTGTCAGAACGTCGGCGTCGCGGACCTATGGTAGGGAGCCGCGATGCTTGCTAAGGGTTTTAAGGCGGCGCGGCACGGCTCTATGGTGGAGCATCGCGACCCTAATGCTTCGTTTTTTTAAGTTCTGGACTTTCTGGACATTAGGCATCGCGGCCCCATGGTGGAGCGTCACGGCCCTAATGCAAGCCGAAGGTTTCTGCCTTGCAAGTGTTGCGGCCCCATTGTGGAGCGCCGCGACTATAATGCATTGCAGAAGCAGAAATTCGGTTTCTGCCTCACTGCCGCCGCGACCCCATCGGTCCGAAAAAAAATTATTCAGAATGTTTAACCCATGATTATTATTATTATATAATATATTTGATAAGTATACTATTTATGTGCTAAATGTGAAATTATTTGTCATTTAAATTACTAGAATAGCGTCCGCTATAACTGTCTGGACAGGAGGCGCCCAGTATTTGATTATAACCATCTTATATCATGCATATTGGGTTGACGGTTCCCAACTATACGTGTCATTAGTTTTGCATGATATTAAGATGTCATATTGGTTATGGCGTAAAAGAGTTGATCTAGGTAAAAACCCAGAATTAAAATGTTCCCTAAAATTTTAATACAAGTCTCATTTGAAATGAACGCGTCATTCGTTATAATTGATTGTA
Organism: Anisodus tanguticus; assembly: GCA_034509755.1. NCBI lineage: Eukaryota > Viridiplantae > Streptophyta > Magnoliopsida > Solanales > Solanaceae > Anisodus > Anisodus tanguticus. Next base: position 20,771,667 of record CM067553.1, on the reverse strand, counting down.
GTGCAAAATCCTTTTCGGCAAGATTAGTATTTATGCCACATTTGCTCTAAGTCTACGAGGACTCAGACTCTTTCATAGATGTATGTTAAATCTAGAAGTGGATGATAAACCTTCATGAGTATTTACACCACGTATTTTCTCTATAAGGCAAAACTCACTTAGATACATAATTGCAGTTGCATAACGGGGTTGACTTGCTAGGCTGTCTTGGCGCCACAATGTCGGACAAGCCGAGGGACGCAGATTGATTGTTTAGAACATTCGGTCAAACATGAATTACAAATTGTTTGTAATTGGTTTAGAGACCTACCATGTTGTGATGTTGAAGTTATCAGCCACAGCAAACGCGGAGATAGCATGAACCTGGATCATGGCCCATTATGACCATATTTGATATGAGTTTGTATTCTTCCATGGGGTCGAAGATGATGTTAAAATAGTGGGAGATAATTAAACTAAAGGTCATGTTAATTAGTTAACGAATGTGTTCAATAGAAATTATATTAGAGTTTAATTTCAAGTCTATTTGTTTCTTCAGTCGTATAAAATATCGAATCTATCACTGAAAATGTTGGTCGAGACAAACAAGTTAACTGGATCAAATTACCCTGACTGGTTAAGAAATCTGCGATTGGTGTTAAGACTAGAAAGAATTGAGTATGTGTTAGACACAATATTCCCCACAGTCCCTACTGAAAACTCTGATGAGTATGCTATGTTTGACAAGGTGGCTTATCAGAAATATTTGAACGATGCTACCTTGGCAAAATGTATAATGTTGTCTTCCATGACTATGGACTTACAGAGGCAACATGAAAACATGGGCCCCAACGAAATGCTAGAACACTTGAAGAGTCTCTATGAAAGACAGTCTCAAACAATGGAGTATGAACTGTTGAGAGACCCTTTCAAATGTAAGTTAAACGAAAGGGACAAGTGTCAGTGCATGTTCTAAAGAAGGACTACACAACTCCAAGAGGAGGCAAAGCACTAGGTGCTTCTACCTCTACTGGACAAGGTATGTTTGTCATTGAAATAAATATGTCTATAAGTAACTCCTACTGCTGGGTATTGGATACCGTTTGTGGCTCGCACATTTGTAGTAATGTGCAGGGCCTAATTAATAGCAGAAAGGTTGGACCTTGAGAGGTAGACCTGCGCGTTGGAAATGGAGCACGAGTAGATGCTGATATAGGAGGATCCATGTGTTTATAGTAAACGCAAGGATGGGAGTATTGTCTTCATTATCATATATGTAGATGACATATTGATAATGGGAGACAATAAGACTCTCTTGCATGTCAGTCAAGGAGTGGTTGTCCAGTACCTTCATGATGAATGATTTAGGTGAAGCCTGCTACATTCTGGGAATTAGGATCTATAGAGATAGACCTAATAGATTGTTGGGGCTGTCACAGTCCATATACATAGACAAAGTGCTAAGACGATTCTCTATGGAAAACTCCAATAAGGGAAGTCTTCCTATGGGTCAAGGCATCAAGTTATCAAAGAATGATAGTCATTCTACTATTGCAGAACTTGAACGCATGAAAAGAATCACATATGCTTCAGCTATAGGATCTATCATGTATACCATGACCTGTACGAGGCCAGATGTGGCCTATGCACTTAGTATGACTTGCAAATCCCAGCAGAATTCTGGGGAAGAACACTGGAAGGCAGTCAAGAGTATTATTAAGTATCTTAGACGAACCAAATATTACTTCTTAGTCTATGGTGGGGAAGAAAAGCTAGCTGCTACTGGGTACACTGATGCTAGCTTCCATAAGGATCTTGATGACTAAAATCTCAGTCTAGGTACACGTTCATTTTCAATGGTGGAGCAGTAAGCTGGAAATGTTCCAAACAAGCTACAACTGTTGATTCGACAACAGAAGCTGAGTACATTGCTAGATCGAAAGCTGGTAAAGAAGTTGTCATGATTTCTGAGTTCCTGAATGAACTAGGGGTTGTTCTAAGTGCCACTTGTCCAATAACGATTTATTGTGACAACACTGATGCGATTGCGCAAGCTAAAGAACCAAGATCAACCAACTGAAACAAGCATGTACTAAGGAAGTGCCACATACCCAAGGAGATGGTGGAGACTGAAGAGATAGATTAGACTATGTTCCCACAGACGATAATCTAGCTGATCCATTCACTAAACCATTAAGCTTAGTCAAGCATAATGGTCATTTTGACAATATGGGCATTAGATATGTTGGAGATTGGCTCTAGACCAAGTGGGAGATTGAAAGTATATTTATATCCTAGAGACAATATGTATTAGGACAAATGTACTTTATACACATTCGTATTATTATTAATAAAGATTAATATTTTTGGCATTTGCAATTATTGAATTATTAATTGATTATTTATAATATTCTATAATATGTATCCCTGGAGGTTACGTTGTTATTAATAGTGTGAGATATTAATATTATAACGTAACTCTTAAAATAGCCTCCACTAATGATCATCGAGAATGGGATATCAATGATATGTGATAAGTCGACATGTGGTCTACATCACATCCTTAGAGGATGTAGTATGTCTTACCTGCTACGAGTAATGGCTACTCGTGATGGACATATGGATACTTTGGAAGTATTGGTATACCCTGCTGATATATTGTTTGTTAAACTTGTCTAAGGTATGATCAGCGTGTGGGAGATAGAAGTCCTTAGACTTGAGGTCAATACGTACCTTGTCCACAAAGTAATATACTTTGATCCTGTCCTAAGCTCAAATGCCTTATAGGTTGAGATACGACTTGTATTGGGTACATTACGATTTGGATTAAAGGTGGTAGTTGAGCCAAGATTAGGATTCATTCCTCGAATGTATATTCGAGAGAACACTCAAATTCTCAGTAATATTAGGTTGACTAAGTCGTTGGCCAATGCAATAGACGTATTTAGAATATGGTCTAGTTGTCAACTAATATAGATGAGATACAATGATTAAGCCATTTGGATAGACACTTGACAAATCCTAAGCTTGATCGGGTGTGTCGTGAATGAAAATTTTTTATCTTACCACATAGAGGTTAAGTTTACTGGATTCGTGTAAACGTACTTCACATATTGAGTTCGTCTTGCGGCACCGTCTAGGAGTTCCTCGTAGACCTTAATTTGATTAATGTCAATATGTGAAGGCATGTAGGGTCACACTATGTCGATTGTCTTTTTGATCTAAGGATGTATTTGAGAGAGTATTAATTCGATTTAGAATCAAGATATTTAAATGAATAATGATTATTTTAATTAAGTCGAAATTGGATTTTGGATTTAATTAAGAATATGTGGAAAATAAATCGAGACGGTGTAGCGCCACGTCAAACGCCGCGGCGCCCACACCATAGGGTCACGGCGGTAATGACCTAATCTGTCTCGATTAATGGGTCAGGCCCAAGGTCAAATCCTAATCCGGTTTGACCTAATTTTCACCTATAAATACAAATATTCATTTCATTATTCAATACACAAAAGTTTAGATTATCATTCTAAGTCTTAGAGACTTAGAATCTAAACACTCTCTCGAACCTCTACCGGATTTCTTAGCTTTCCAAAAGAAAATACATTGAAGCTTGGAACTTGCAATCGAAAGGGCTTTCGCGTGCGAACCACACAGTTGATAAAGACTCCAGATAATACAACATGTAAGTGTTCATGTTTCATGTTACAGGTCTTTGATTGTCATATAACCATACCAGAAGTAATTGTTGGGGTAAGTAAGTACAAAATTTTAAACTTCTGTTGTGCCTTACTTATATGTTTTGAACCCAAAAAACCCTACACTGATGAAGGATGAGGTATTGTGAATTTGATGTTAGAAAATTTACCTAATCAACATAAATGAGTAATCTTACAAAATTCTAATATCGTGTTATAAACTTTTCAAAAGTAAAGCAAGTTCGCACCTTATCAACTGAAAGAGTAAAATGAATTTGCTAACTATGCCATAATACAACCTCATGAATTACTAATCAACTCGTTTTATCATTTCAAAAATTAATAGGAGTGCAGACCCTAAATTCTTTTACTTTTAACTGGAATAGAGAAAAATAAGCATAGCTAGAAATGTCACGACCCAAACCGGAGGGTCATGAAGTGCACCCGAATCTTACTTGCCGAGTACCACTAATCATATATTTAACATCTAACCATAATTAATCATGGGTCACGAGGGTCGTCACCAAGTACCCTGCTGACACATAGAAATGATAAACTGGAAAGAAGCTACGTAAAGTCTTACAAACATAAGAACTCAATCTATGCATATATACATACTAAGGCCGACAAGGCCACACATGACTACTATACACAGGACATCTGTATACAATCCTCTAAAGAGTACGTGACATCGTAAGGTTGGGACAGGACCCTGCCATGCACCTATGTATATCAAGAATATCGTACCACGACTAGACTGCAACTCTTGAACAAGTAGAGTGCTCCAATATCACCTGAACCAGCTACATACTAGTACGGACCGTCGCCATGTCTACCTGAGCCTGCGGGCATGAAACGCAGCGTCTCCCGACAAAAGATACGTCAGTACGAATGATGTACCGAGTATGTCAGGCATGAAGAACAGCATAATAGAGACATGAAAGTAATATGAGACAAGAAACAACAAACCAATATAGAATGCCTCTGGGGCCCTAATATGCCTAAGTGTCATGCACAATGTGGTCATACATATATATATATATATATATATGTGTGTGTGTGTGTGTGTGTGTGTGTATATAACGACGTATCCCATCATATCATTTCGGCATCTGTGGGCATAATCATCATCATCATATACCAGTTGATCATGTGGTGTGCGTATATAACGTCGTATCCCTTTTCTCATCCCCTACATATATATAATGCATATCATATAGTAGTGTATATAACACATGTAGGTCAAGGGTAATATATGTTTATAATTCATGGATGATAATAAAACATTCTGAGTTTATCCGAGTGACGTAATGTCGCTTCACCTCCGATTAATATTATGAATACTAACATCTTTTCCATATACCTCAATAAGGATTTAGGAACATATTTAGACATGCTTTGAACATAGGAATGAATAACATGAACATCCTTAAATACTAAGAGTAGAATCATTTATGAGACAATATTACGTTTACGTTTCGTACTTAGAACATGCCAAAAGAAGGAAGAATTTTCCTTAACATACCTTTTGTCATCTATTTGAGTTTAACAATGAATTCAATCGTACTCTACGATCTCAATAAGTGGGAAAATCTATTCCTTTACTTTGTTATACCAAGGGAGAACTTTACCCCTTAATCAAAAGGGATATCTACAAGAACGATGCATTTCTCGTTGCTACCACTTTTCCTTCGTTTATTCCTATACTCTGTTGATGCATATATCTTCTCAAGGGAATTTGCTAACTAAATAAAATGCTTACTATACAAAGGATTTCTCTCTCTTCACATATGTTGTACGTTTTTGCTTCTTCAAAAGAGTTAATCGCAAAATTTCATATTGCTAATGTTTTTGGCTTGAAAACTTAATATTGTTGCCTACTTTCCTATTAAAGAAGTTTTCTAACGACTTTGAGAAAGTGCTGAACATATACCCTTAAGAGAAGTCCCAATTCAAAGTGTTATCTTCAGGAGTTATTAATGCCATGGGCTCCACATCATGTAGTGCATATCACCAAAATTCCACTTAATCCATTATCATATTAGTCACTACTAATGCTTTGTCATAGGACACGTGGAGAAATCCCCTCAATAACTATCCAAAATAATCTTAAAACAATCTTCCACTACAATTCCTTTTCAACCAATTACACACATAATTAATTCTTGATCTCGATTCACTTAAATATCAATTACTTTTAACCCACTTCATATACTTATTATCATGGTCATGAAATATAGCACTTGTCCATAGCCTCTTTTTTTGCACACACCAAATATTATTCTCCACTATCATCGTCACACTTTTAAGTCCTAAATTATTTCAGGACCGCATCCTTTTATATAATAAGTTCTTGATGTGAATACCTAAATTTAATAAAATTTCATCGGCCTCAGGTCCACTTGCATATGTCTAGTTGTTCAAACCATCGCCCGAAATTACGGGGTGTTACATCATTTACCCATTAGAAACATTCATCCTCGAATGTTGGGTGACATATCAAATTCCTATCGCGTAGCCAGCAAACACAACCACCGATTCACGGGGCCATATAATATAACATACATCAAAATGTCATACCTCACATGGTCACCAAGCGTTTATTGTAATAATTTGAAATAGAACTCACCTTATGCTTCTCTCGGAACCTCAACGTTGGTCTGAAATAGGTAAGGATATTTGTGTTTCATCTCCTTTTCCTCCTACCATAGAACCTTCACGGAGGCTAGTTCTTTAGTCTTCAAATTGTGGACTTGTCGATATAAGATAGCAATAGGAATCTCTTCATATGATAAGTCCTATGTAACCTTCACATCGTCAATTGGCACAATTTGGGAAGGATCTCCAATACACGCTCTTAACATAGAAACATGGAAGATCGGATGAACAAACTCTAACTCAGGAGGCAAGGTCCAATTCGTAAGCCATCTCATTACACCCTTCATAAGAGAAATCTTCAAGACCAATCATCCTCTAAGTCCCGTTGCCGCACATCGGAATATGACTTCTGACAACTCTAAGCGGTTAATAGTCGTTCTTGGATAAGCTTCACCTTTTCTATGGATTGGTACTAGGTCAGGCTCAAATAATTCTGATTCGCCTACTTCGAACCATCCGATAAGAGATCTATATTTTCATCCATACAAAGCCTCGTATGGAGCCATTTTAATGCTAGCATGATAATTGTTATTGTATGCAAATTCAATAAGGGATATATGATCATCCCAACTTCCCTTAAAGTCCAATATACAAGCTCATAGCATATCCTTGAGCGTCTGAATCATACGATTAGATTGCACATCTGCATGAGGGTGGAAAGCTGTGCTAAGATTAACTTGAGTGCCCAAACATTTTTTGGAATGATCTCCAGAAATTAGCACGTGAACTGCGCACCTCGGTTAGATATAATAGAAATAGGCATACCATGAAGGCGAACAATCTCCTTAACATACAACTTTGTGTAGTCCTCGGCTGTGTAGGTAGTTTTGAGCCGCTATGAATTGAGCTAATTTGGTTAGTCTATCAACAATCACCCAAATAGGATCAAACTTACGATAAGAGCTAGGTAAACCCGTAATAAAATCCATATTAATCATTTCTCATTTCCACATCGGAATCTCAATGTTCTAAGTCAAGCCGCCAGGTTTTTGGTGCTCTATTTTTACTTGCTGACAATTAGGACACTGAGCTACAAACTCTGCAATGCTCCTTTTCATGTCGTTCCACCAATAGATACCCTTCATATAATGATACATCTTAGTAGATTCAGGGTGAATGGAATATTGTGAGAAATGACCTCTGTCATAATCTTGTCTGGTAATCCTGCTACATTGGTAATACACAAATGGACCTTCCACATGAGGGTCCCTCTCCAATTATACTCGAAGGTTGAAATTTTCTTTTGTTAAATATCCTCCCCGGTCTTTCCTAAAAATGGGATCTTCATTATGATGTTCCTTTTCTTCTAGTATGAGGGATGGTCCTGTTGTATTTTGAGTCATACGGCTAACACTATCTGAATCCTCCAATCGGATTCCCATTTAACTAACTGATGTATTCCCTCAGGTCAACTTCTCTCCTTATTCCTCGCGTTAGTCAAGCCGTTTGTGGTGAATAATTTTATTGTCAACATAGCTTTGCTTACTACTGGTGTGCTGAAAACTTTTATATTTGTAGTATCTCAATCCTGAACACTTTATGGACAATGTCATCGAATCTTAAGTGCACTTATCCTCGTAGTTAACTCTCATTCATGGTCTGAAAGGAATCTCTTCTCTTTTTTATCGTACTTTCTCACTATTCGTAATTATAAACAACTTCCTTTCTTTACTTCTTTTGACACTTATTCACTCATTTTCTTGCTTGTCGTACTCTTTCTAATTCAAAAGTATTCTGGTATACATACGTAATCTCAAACATTGCTCCTAATTCCAATCATTGGCGTTACTACCCCTTAAAGGATGAGTGGTTAACTTATTCCCTTATTCAGTACGTGGAAGATTCTGAAGAATTTGCAGTACATGACATTGGGCTACTACATCCAAACATGGTCATTATACTTAGATTCGAATTCCTTCACTTGCCTCTCATGGATAAGACTTTATGGCAATGGCGCTTTGGGAAAGATTTCATTGATCTCGTTAAGTTGTAAACCGATTACTTTATCTATCGCGTAGAACCTTTGGTCAGTTAAAAAAATGCTGATAGACATCTATATTTTCCTGACATTGTTTCTTCCTTATAATGTCATTATCTCTTGACATATATCTTTAATGTCTACCATATATCTATAGGCGTCATTGACCCATTTTCACATATTTAGGTGCTAATCTCGAGCCTTACTCATTGTTACTTCCATTTACATACTTTTTGAGAGGTATGACTACATATGTTGTGGAATCGATGCTTTGTATGGTTAGATCTAATTCACGGTGTTACATGATCCCATGACTTGTCAAGCTTTCTTGTCTTATCATTATTAGATCTCCCAACGACTGAGTGCTCATTCGTCTTACCTTTATATTTCCATTTCAAGTTGCCTTGGGGGGGGTCTCTTATCTCAAAGTATTTCTCATACTATCTTCCTGAACATCAGAGGTTCGTCATATTTGGCTGAAGAGTTCTTATTGTTCATCCTCTACCATTGGTCCTTAGTTGTTCTAGAGTAATCATACATTTGTGAAACCTGCATAACTATAATCTCATTCACCTTTATACTTCTTGTCGTAATCCTTCCTTCTACTCGTCATTAAACGAAAAATATTTCTGCCTTGATACTTGATCATACCATTCCATTCATACTTATTAACTTTTTTCATATTTCTTACAACTATTCTTTGATTGTTCCATAGTTCTCGTCCCCAATTGCCCCCCAACAATCTATTGTTATTCAGAGGTTATTTAGAATTGTAACATGCTGCACAATGAAGCCGAAGACCTTACCAGTCCAATACCTATATCATACCTTATCCTACTAACATTAATACATGTAATTCTCAATAATACACGGTCTGGCTCTTTACACACGGACGACAGGCTTATGTCCCCTTCAACTACCATGGATAACTCGATCCTTATTTATGACTTAGGCTCACTATTCTGGGTACGCCACTTTACATGATCTTCTTAAATTTACTGATGGACACTCTTCAGCCGATTCGATTGTGGCAATCCATTCTAGTTAAGGATATCCTGGAACCATTACCAATCTATTCTAGGTAAGACATTACAATTTAGGTCGCACGTACATAACATATTCCCTCATTCTAATCAGCACGAGTCACTAGAAAACGTGTAGATTTTCATAAACTACTAAACCTTCCAATTATGTGTTCTGCGTTTCATCTGTACAACTCATAATCATTTTATCCTTACATTTGCTCATCAACTTGGGACACTTTGGAACGTGATGGCCATGACTGCCACACTAAACCAACCTTATGTACTTTTGCGGCATAATACGGCATGTGCTCGACCACACTGACTACAAGATAGTCGGGGTAATCTCACTCGACCTTTACAACTTTGACCCTGAGATATTAGCATCTTTGAACCCTTTAAATATCGGCGATCCCTGACTAATAAACTTCCTGGGTTATGAGCTCTCTAAGGGCCCTCTATCATATGCTCTAGGATGACGTCGTGCATGAGAGGCAACCAATTGATTTAATACCTGCACCGCTCTCCTTACATCCTTATCAGACGGAGCCGGTGGTAGGACTGATGGTACGGGAGCTTCCCTCAACTCCTCTAACACTACTAGATTCGTTGATACCTGGGAAAGCAACTTACTTTTATCCTCTAATGGATCTGTCTCAAAAGAGATCATACTACTCGCATTTACACTCAATCCAACCTCAATCTCCCTGTTAATCATAGCCCTATTGGAAATAGGCATTGTTGTAATCATAAACACGATAAGGTTTACAGAGAGAATTCTTACAACTCAGCTCTATAGCACGATTCTAGATCAAGAAGGAAGGTAACCATCATCCTAAATGCCCTGTAGTCTCATATCTATAAGTGTGGTGCACAACACACCCATAAACAAGACTCTACTAGACACAACTTGTAGACTCCCTAGGACAGACCTGCTTTGATACCAAGTTTATCACGACCCAAACCGGAGGGTCATGACGAGCACCTGGATCTTACTTGTCGAGTACCACTAATAATATATTTAACATCTAACCATAATTAATCATGGGCCACGAGGGCCGTCACCAAGTACCCTGCTGACACATAGAAATGATAAACTGGAAAGAAGCTACGTAAAGTCTTACAAACATAAGAACTCAATCTATGCATATATACATACTAAGGCCGACAAGGCCATACATGACTACTATACACATGACATCTGTATACAAGCCTCTAAAGAGTAAGTGACATCGTAAGGTCATGAAAGGGCCCCGCCATACACCTATGTATATCAAGAATATCGTACCACGACTAGACTGCAACTCTTGAACAAGTAGAGTGCTCCAATATCACCTGAACCAGCTACATACTAGTACGGAGCGTCGCCCTGTCTACCTGAGCCTGCGGGCATGAAACGCAGCGTCCCCCGACAAAAGAGACGTCAATACGAATGATGTACCGAGTATGTCAGGCATGAAGAACAGCATAATAGAGACATGAAAGTAACATGAGACAAGAAACAACCAACCAATATAGAATGCCTCTGGGGCCCTAATATGCCTAAGTGTCATGCACAATGTGGTCATACATATATATATGTGTATATAACGTTGTATCCCATCATATCATTTCGGCATCTGTGGGCATAATCATCATCATCATATACCAGTTGATCATGTGGTGTGCGTATATAACGTCGTATCCCTTTTCTCATCCCCTACATATATATAATACATATCATATAGTAGTGTATATAACACATGTAGGTCAAGGGTAATAAATGTTTATAATTCATGGATGATAATAAAACATTCTGAGTTTATCCAAGTGATGTAATGTCGCTTCACCTCCGATTAATATTTTGAATACTAACATTTTTTTCATATACCTCAATAAGGATTTAGGAACATATTTAGACATGCTTTGAACATAGGAATGAATAACATGAACATCCTTAAATACTAAGAGTAGAATCATTTATGAGACAATATTACGTTTACGTTTTGTACTTAGAACATGCCAAAAGAAGGAAGAATTTGCCTTAACATACCTTTTGTCATCTATTCGAGTTTAACAACGAATTCAATCGTACTCTACGATCTCAATAAGTGGGAAAATCTATTCCTTTACTTTGTTATACCAAGGGAGAACTTTACCCCTTAATCAAAAGGGATATCTACAAGAACGATGCATTTCTCGTTGCTACCACTTTTCCTTCGTTGATTCCTATACTCTGTTGATGCATATATCTTCTTAAGGGAATTTGCTAACTAAATAGAATGCTTACTATACAAAGGATTTCTCTCTCTTCGCATATGTTGTATGTTTTTGCTTCTTCAAAAGAGTTAATCGCAAAATTTCATATTGCTAATGTTTTTGGCTTGAAAACTTAATATTGTTGCCTACTTTCCTATTAAAGAAGTTATCTAACGACTTTGAGAAAGTGCTGAACATATACCCTTAAGACAAGTCCCAATTCAAAGTGTTATCTTCAGGAGTTATTAATGTCATGGGCTCCACATCATGTAGTGCATATCACCATAATTCCACTCAATCCATTGTCATATTAGTCACTACTAATGCTTTGTCATAGGACACGTGGAGAAATCCCCCCAATAACTATCCAAAATAATCATAAAACAATCTTCCACTACAATTCCTTTTCAACCAATTACACACATAATTAATTTTGATCTCGATTCACTTAAATATCAATTACTTTTAGCCCACTTCATATACTCATTATCATGATCATGAAATATAGCACTTGTCCACAACCTCTTTTTTTGCACACACCAAATATTATTCTCCACTATCATCGTCACACTTTTAAGTCCTAAATTATTTCAGGACCGCATCCTTTTATATACTAAGTTTTTGATGTGAATACCTAAATATAATAAAATTTTCTCGGCCTTGGGTCCACTTGCATACGTCTAGTTGTTCAAACCATCACCCAAAATTACGGGGTGTTACAAGAAAATTGGTAGAAGTAATTATTTAACTATATATAACGGACAGTTGAGGAGAAATGCTTAAGACAAAATGGGGGAAAGAAAGGGACTTAACACAAAATAACTTAAGTTGAAGGATAAAGTTGTCAAGAAGCTGGAGGGGGAGGGGGTTGCTTCATCTTCCAGTGGTGTTGGAGGGTCTAATGGAAATATATAAAAAAAAAAAAGAGGATGATGATATGGAGAGACTCTTTAGTTGAGCGGTTAACGGAATCCTTTTTTTTTCTTGATAAGGTTTTTGGATCATTTCACAATTTGTGTGTGTCATCCTTATGCAGGAGTCATGCTAATCTTTTTTTTTAAATGATTATATACTAGAAGATGCGGATACGGAGATGCAGATGCTCAGATAGATATGTGGTCATACTAGAAGAGATATGATTAGGAATAAAGATATACGGGACAAGGTTAGAATGGCCTCCGTGGAGGATAAGATGATGGGAGCGAGACTGAGATGGTTCGGGCATGTGAAGAGGGTGTGAGGATGCGCCAGTTAGGAGGTGTGAGAGATTGACTGTCCCGGAGTTATGAGAGGTAGAGGTAGGTCAAAATAGAACTAGGGAGGTGATTAGACAGGATATGGCTCAACTCCAGTTGACTGAGGACATGATCTTAAATAGGAAGATCTGGAGATCGAGGATTAGGATAAAAGGTTAGTAGGTTTTCGAGTTTTGTCTTGATGTGCGGGAGAGAGGTGGGGGCTAGCCTTTTCATCTCTTCTTCTCCTTTTCTTAGTTGTATTTTTTTGGTATCATGTAGATTATTATCTCTATGTGTGTATTACCATGTTACACCATTTGTTTTGTATCTTATTTTTTACTGTCCTATTTTTCCTGCAATACTACAATGACTTACGTTCTTTTGAACCGAGGGTCTATCGAAAACAGTCTCTCTACCCCGCAAAGATAGAGGTAAGGTTTGCATACATCTTACCTTCCCCAAACCTCACTTGTGGGATTACACTGGATATGTTGTTGTTGTTGTTGATTATATACTATAAGTTTTTTATTATCGTTCCAATTTTGTCGTATATCCGTGAAGGGACAACATAACTAATTTTTTAAAGCTTTTGGAGCTTTTGCTATCACTAAGTTGCTCAATGTCAAACAAGATTACTAGCCTTGAAGTAACTTAACAGTTCTAGAAGCTTTAAGTAACTTGGTTGATTGAAAAATTGATTCTTGCATTTGGTACGGGTCAATTTCGTTTGATTAAAATATGGAATGTAAAATTTCAATTGAAATCGGATTGTTTGGGTTGATTTGGGAGTTTCTGTCAAATGATGGAATTTTTAGAAACTTTACTAACAGGAGGGTATTTTTGACCCCAACTTATAACGGAAGGGATAAATATGACCCTAACTTGTAATGGAGGATAAAACTGTAAAAGTAACCAATTTATGAAAGCATGGGAATATTTTTGACCCTTTTCCCATTCTAAAATGTATTTCTTCTTGTATCCAACTATTACAAAATTCCTGCTTCTATATACAATGTAAAGAGATAAAATTTTGTAACTAGCTACAGTTGTGTAACAGTCTAAAATACCACCTGTACATATTCTAGAAGTACCGTATTCCCTACCATGTATATGAAGCATAAACGTCTTTTGTGTGTATGTATTTACATTGTAAATGAACCAACAGAATTGGGCCTAGACTTAATTCAGCTGAGAAGGCCCAAATGTGTAAAACATAAAATAAGGCCTTGGTGGAAAATACCAAATTCCCCTTAGAACAAAATATGTCACCGGAAACCAAGGATATCTTTGATTTTTAAACAAAATAAAAGTTTCACTCCTTTCAAGAACAAAAAGAGAAAGAAGAAGGAAGCTCAACCCCAACTATAGCTTCTGATGTTGTCAATCCAAATGTACAATAACTATCCTTGGGAAAAGGATTCTACATTTCTAAACTAGTACCAAACCTTCACCCTTGAGTTCCTTTAATTTACAAGTAATTTGAGAAAGATATTATTACTTATTTTTAGTAATATGGGACGGAGGGATTATTATGCATCCTCCGATTTATTTTACTTGTTGTCCTTATTAAAAATAGATGATTCAAAATAGTTATTATTTTTAAAAACTAAAATATAATTAATTATTAATTTTCATCTTTAACCTTACTCAATAAATGTGGAGAGACATTAATGTGGTGAAAAAGAGAAAAGTATTAAATTGAGATAAAAGAATATACTATAAGGATAATTTAGCCAAATTACTCTTTCAGTTAATTTTTTTTAAGGGACATGTCAAAAAAATGATGGCAAGTAAAATAGAGCGGAAGGAATATCTCTCAACCATTGACTCTTGACCCACACACAGTTAAAGGTTGTTTGGTTTGAGGTGAAAGACAATACACAAGAAACCGTGTATATCGGTCGTATATGACCCATATAATATGTATATTTACATACCGTAATTATTAGAATTCTTGTACATGTATAATTTTGGTAATAGTCTTGTATTAGGAAAATGTAGTAGTCTTGTATTAGAAAAAGGTAGATTTATTTTCCATAAGTACATATTTTATATGTTGTATATAAATCCTTTCATTAATGAAAATAATCAACGATTATTCTTTTTCATGGTATCAGAAGTCTAGGGCAAATTTACCTTCTTCAATACCTCTCTTCCGCTGCCCTAACTCAACTGCCTCTCGGCCACCACCGGCCGACGACCCCCTCCCTCCCTCCCTTCAATTTTATCCAAATCCCTAATTCTCCTCTTGTTCTTCCATCATGTCTATCACAAAGAACACTTTTATCTTGCCCTTGCAGTCTCCAATATCAAAAACAACATTCGATTGTTCTTGAGATGGAGAACGTCAAATACGTTATATGGGCAGAATTGTTTAAAATTCACGCCCAGTCTAATAGAGTCCTCCATCACATCGTCCCATCGGCAACATGCAAAGAGAATGTGCCTTCCACGGATGATGAAATTGAGATGTGGGCAACTCTTGATGCTATGGCCCTTCAATGGATCTATTCCACCATCTCTATGGACCTCTTACAGACAATTATCGAGCCTGACGCTACGGCAATGGAAGCTTAGAATAGATTGTGTGATATATTCGAAGACAATAAAAATTCCCGTGCCGTAACTCTTGAGCATGAATTCTCCCACATAAATATGAAAGATTTTTTGAATACATCCGCTTATTGTCAACGTCTCAAAGAGGTGTCGGGCTAACTCAAAAACGTTATTGCGTCTGTCACTAATGATCGTCTTGTTCTTCATATGGTTGCGATAATGGTGTTGGGACTCTCCTTCGTCAAAACAATCCCCTCATGCCATTCTACCAAACACGTTACATGCTCACTTTAGAAGAAGAAGGATTGACTAAAAAGGCGGCTATCGGAGCTAATTCCGCCATGATGGTGGCCACGTCCGTAAAACCGATGACTCTCAAAATTTCTCCAAAAATTATGGTCAAAACCGTAAAAATGGGGGTGGCAAAAAAGGTCAAAATCATGGAAAATCACGACGGTAATGGTGGCGGCCGCGGTGGCAGTGGCCGAAGTGGTGGCAGACCGATAGATAGTGGCGATTCGCAGGGGACTAGGCCATTGAACCCGTGGCAGCAGGCCTGGGCAGTGGCCCTATGCCATGTCGTGGGCCAATGGGCAGGGGCCTATGCCACCCTGCCCATTTCTTTCAAACAACTGGGTCAGGCCCAATTCTGGCAAGCAGCGGCGAACACAAATGGGCCAGTGTACAGTTCCTAGCAGTAGCCTCGACCTCAGCAAGTCCTCGCTGATGCCGGTCCAGTAGTGGCAGCCCCCCCACACGGATATCGTGGCAGCGATGCATATACTTGAATTAAATCCCCCGGATGCATATTGATACATGGACACCGATGCTACTTCTCATATGACATCCGCAATAGATAATCTCTCGCCTTATTTCAATTTGAGCAAAAATCGTGACATAATTATTGGTAATAGTCATTCAATTCCAATTCGTGGTTATGATCACACAAATTTATCTCCTCTGAACCCACCTCTCGCCTTGAAATATGTCATTCATGCCCCTCAATTAAAAAATTTGTGTCTGTTCGAAAATTTACAGCTGATAATTGGGTTTCTATTGACTTGACCCTTTTTTATTTTTTCTGTGAAGGATTTTTCGACGAGGATACCTTTAATGAGATGTGATAGTTGGGGCGAGCTTTATCCAATCACCACTTCCATCCATCACCACCACTAATCAAGCCACACCGTCAACGTTTGCCACCTTAGCACCTTCCTTATGACATGCGTGTTTGGGTCATCCGGGGGCGTCTGTTATTTCCTCTCTTAAAAATAATAATTTTATTGAGTGTATTAGTACGTGTAGTACTAATGTTTGTCCTTCTTATCCGCTTGGGAAACATGTTAAGTTACCATTTGTTGCTTCAAGTTCTTGTACTTTGATGCCACTTGATATTATTTATAGTGATTTGTGGACATCTCTAATTTTGAGCTCTTTGGGCCATCGTTATTATGTGTTATTTTTGGATGATTATTCTAATTTTTGTGAACTTTTCCGTTGTCTAAAAAGTATCAAGTATATTCCACTTTTCTACTATTTAGAGCATTCATATGTACTCAATTTAAATGGAAAATTAAAAACATTCAATGTGATAATGGAAGGGAATTTGACAATGGACAATTTTGGGAATTTTGTAATGATAATGGCATATCTTTTAGGTTTTCTTGTCCTCATACGTCCTCACAAAATGGAAAAGACGAAAGAAAAATTCATACCATTAATAATATTGTTCGGACTTTACCAGCCCATGCATCATTACCACCTTCCTTTTGGCATCATGCATTACAAATGACTACTTACCTTCTTAACATACTCCATAGCAAAGGATTAGCATACCAATCTCCACTAAAAATTCTTTATCATAAAAATCCTTCGTATTCTCATCTTAGGGTGTTTGGGTGTTTGGTTGTTTGTGCTATCCTCTCTTCCCATCCACTACATTTAACAAACTTCAAGCCCATTTTACTGCTTGTGTATTTTTGGGTTATCCGTCGAATCACTGTGGTTACAAATATTTTAATATATCCTCTAATAAAATCATAATTAGTCGTCATGTTATTTTTTATGAAACCCAATTTCCGTTTGCTAAAAAGTGTAATTCCGTGTCTAATTCTTATAATTTTTTGGATGATGGGCTCTCCCCGTATGTGGTCCACCATTTAGTCTGATCCCCACATCTTGATTTGGACCAGCAAACCCGAGACCAAAATCAAGCAGTCCCCCCTCCTTCTGGCCCATAACCTTCCCGTGACCCAAATCTGCTAGCAGGACCACTGCATGCTAGCCCAAATATCCCCTGTCTCGGTCCGGTTTCTCGGCCAGCAGGCCCACTGCCTGCTGGCCCAATTTTCCAGTCCGCCAATCCAGTGTCTCGGCCAGCAAACCCACTACCTGCTGGCCCAATTTCTTCACTTTCGGGTCCAACGTCTCGGCCAGTAGGCCTACTGTATGCTGGCCTAATTTACCAATCTGTTAGTCCAGTTCATCGGCCAGTAGGCCCACTGTTTGTTGGCCAATCCCGAGAAGTCCAAACACCGACCCAGGTTGGGTCCACTTCTATTCCGAGTCAAGGGTCCGTTACTCATAGCCAACGGGGTATTTTTCAACCGAAGCGACATTTTAATCTTAATTCTAATGTCACTAAATCACCCTTACAACGTAACCCATTGTCTGCCCTTCATGACCCGAATTGGAAAATGGTCATGGATGATGAATATAATGCTCTTATTGAAAATAAGACGTGGGAGTTGGTTCCCCGTCCGCTTGATGTCAATGTTATTCGTTCTACATGAATTTTTACTCAAAAGGAAAAATTTGACGGTTGTTTTGAGAGGCATAAGGCTCGTCTTATAGGTGATGGCAAAACTCAATAGGTTGATGTGGATTGTGGAGAGATATTTAGTCCTGTAGTCAAACTGGCAACCATTCGCATTGTTCTCAGTCTGGATCTCTCGAAAGCATGGCCCATTCATCAGCTGGATGTGAAAATGCTTTCTTACATAGTGATATCAAAGAGACAATATACATGCATCAACCTTTGGGTTTCAGGGACCCCAATCATCCTAACCATGTCTATTTGTTGAAGAAGTCCTTGTATGTGCTTAAACAGGCCCCTTGGGCTTGGTATAAAAGGTTTGCAGATTATGTGTCTACTATTGGATTTTCTCACAGCAGGTCTGATCATTCTTTGTTCATCTATCGTCGTGGTACTTCTCTGGCATACATTCTGTTATATGTGGATGATATTATATTGACTGCCTCTTCCTATAAACTGCGCAAGTCTATCATGTCACTTCTTAGTTTTGAATTTGCTATGAAAGACTTGGGGCCTTTGAGTTATTTTTTGGGTATAGTTGTAACTCGTCATGCAGGTGGTCTATTTCTATTTAAGAGAAAGTATGCAAATGAGATTATTGAACGGGATGACATGTCATCCTGTAAGTCCTCTCCTACTCCGGTGGACACCAAACCGAAGTTGAGTGCTAATTCTAGCACACCTTACGCGGATCCATCCCACTATAACAGTCTTGGGGCTCTTCAGTATCTTACTTTCACGAGGCCCGATATTACTTATGCAGTGAAGCATATATGTTTATTTATGCATGATCCGAGGGACGAGCACATGCATGCTATTAAACGCATTGTGTGTTACATTCAGGGCACTCTTGGTTATGGTTTGCACTTATATCCATCCTCAGTATCTACTCTCGTATCTTATACAGATGCTGATTGGGGTGGATGTCCAGATACCAGACGTTCAACATCTGGTTATTGTATGTTTCTTGGTGATAACTTGGTCTCTTGGTCGGCTAAACGCCAGCTACTTTATCACGATCCCAAGTGCGGATGCCGAGTATCGAGGGATAGCCAATGTGGTGTCTGAGTCCCGTTGCCTACGTAATCTCGTATTAGAGCTTCACTTTCCTATTCAGAAAGCTACCTTGGTCTACTGCGATAATGTTAGTGCGGTCTATCTCTCTGGAAATCCGGTCCAACATCAGCGCACTAAACATATCGAGATGGATATTCACTTTGTTCGCGAAAAGGTAGCTTGTGGACAAATACGTGTCTTGCATGTCCCTTCACGGTATCAAATTGCTGACATCTTTACTAAGGGTCTTCCCTTAATTCTTTTTGAAGATTTTAGGGACAATCTCAGCGTACGACAACATGCCCGCTATGACTCCGGGGGTGTGAAAGACAATACACGAGAAATCGTGTATATCGGTCGTATATGGCCCATGTAATATGTATATTTACTTACTATAATTATTAGAATTCTTGTACATGTATAATTATGGTAATAGTCTTGTATTAGGAAAAGATAGATTTATTTTCCATAATTATATATTGTATATGTTATATATAAACTCTTTCATTAATAAAAATAATCATGAGATTATTCTCTTTAATGAGGGATACAAATGCCTAATTTTGATATAAAATTCGTTAAGTACTAGAGTATTTATACGAACTTTTTTATGTTGCTTATAAAATTGCCCTTTAAATTATACAACTTTGATAAGTTATGAAGAGTTTGATAAAATAAACCAAATGTCACACTACTAATATTAACATTATTTATATGATA
The DNA here is from genome assembly GCA_034509755.1 of Anisodus tanguticus. NCBI lineage: Eukaryota > Viridiplantae > Streptophyta > Magnoliopsida > Solanales > Solanaceae > Anisodus > Anisodus tanguticus. The sequence continues at coordinate 20,751,706 of CM067553.1, read as the reverse complement.
ATTTATGTATTTTATAAAATTAAATAAAAATAAAAACAATATATATAAGTATATATTAGAGACGATAATAATATCCTCAAAGTAGGTAATTCAGACATAACAATCTTCACTTATTAATCATTGTTTAACAAAATAGTTAGTTATAAACTAATGAGACATTTCTTCGCTTTCAACAATAATTTTTCCGTGGACTTCCGAAAATCAGCAAATTGTGCAAAGACTTTTAATTCTGCGAATTGTGCTAGTTCTAATTTTAATTTACCAGCTACTTATTTCATGGCTTGTATTTGAGTTGCGGATCCCATCTGGTAACAAAGATATCCATATTAATAGCAGGTATGATTCAAGAATTGAATAGGTCGGAGGATAAAATTGTTTGATATTAAAGGGGATCTTCTATAATTTCGCACATGAGGGGTTATTTCTTGGTTTCGTCCAGTCATTAATAACTTGATTATTTTTAGATAATTGTAGATAGAAACAATGCTAAACTCATAAAAAAAAATAAAAAAAATAGTATTAAAATCGATTTTTATTGACATATTAGAATTGCTAGGATCTATATCTTCGCTACGAAAATGTTCAATTTTCATAAGATCTTCTTCATTGTTTTATACTCATCTAGGAACAATGATTTTTTTTTAGAACTTTACGTTGATACGACATGCTATTTTTACCATTCATTCCTTCTTTGGCCCGAACCGAGGAATCCTTTAGATATGATGCAAAAGTGCTCTTGTTATATCCTTGATCGATTCTCAATTCCTAATTGCTATGACGCGTAAAATAGAATACTAAAAAACAATCATAATCAAAATACTGAAATGAAAAAAGTAGACAAGGAATGAAAATAGATTCTTGGTATATGATACAAAAATGGGGGGAAATCCAGATCAAACTTGGATTTATCTGGAACACATATTCTCTTCAGTATGATTTCAATTATTTTTTTAATTGTATTATTTTTATTCAAGAAGTTTGACCCCCCTCTAACTTTACTATGAAATTCATAAATGAAGTAGTTAATGGTAGGGTTACCATTATCCTTTTTGTAGTGACGAATCTTGTATGCGTTCCTAAGAAAAGAAATTTGTAGATTTTTCGTGGTCTCAAAGGGGCGTGAAAACGCATAAGTACTCTATTCAAAGTTGTATGTCATCCCTTTCCTGCAATGAATCCGGTGGAAAAAGGGTTGTTGAATTTTATTAACCAAAGAGATTCGGCTTTGCGCTATAGTTAGCTCAGCACCAATCAAGAATACCTAAGGAATTCCAAGAATTCTTGTTATATATTTGTTCCAACTCTTAACCCTTTTCTCTCCGACTAAGGATCCTATATTAGCCCCCATAAACTGAAAGTTCATAACCTCAATTGCTACGAAAATGTTGTTTAGTTGGCCTATGCTTGTTTGAACAACCTCGGTTAATTCTGTCGTTCTTTGATAAGAATCAATTACAAATAGAATTTTTCGAAAAAATCTGCTAGTGAAGGAAGAATTCCTAGAGATAAGAGACATAGGACTAAAGAGAGAGCTAAAAAGAGATTTTTGAGCTCAGATTTATACCACATAAGAATATGTACATATTGTTATTGACTACATAATCAATCCATGTAACACAATCCCAGGTTTAACTTAGTTGCAAACTAAACAATCCCTTATGGGTCTTTTGGTTGGACGTCTTAACAAAATATTTCAATATACTGTATGTATACTGTATGTTACTCTGCAGTAGTTAGTACACTCTCCGTCTTAAATTATGTGATACTATTTGATTTGACATGAAATTTTAAAAAAGAAATGAAGACTTTTGAAATATGTGATCCAAAACAAGTCTTATATAAATGTCTAAATGTAAATCATGTTACAAAATTAAATTATTCTAAAAATAAATATTTTAAAAACAAATCAAAAAGAAACAGTAACACATAAATTGAACAAAGGAAGTACTATATAATCTAAACGTTTTCTCTTTTACGTTGTTAACAGGTTGTACTTTAGAGTTAAAAATCTTTCCCTCGCGTACCCCTTCCCAGTTCCAAACTTCCAATCTTAGCTCTCGCTTTCTTTCAGTCTCACCTAAGGGTGGCCAGTGGGCCGGGCTCGGGTCTGGCGGGCCGGATCTCGGCGGGGTCGGGGTCGGGGCGGGACGATCCGGGGGGTCGGGATCGGGCCTAGCGGGCCTAGCGGGGTCGGGTCCGGGCGGGACTGCTCCGGTCCCGTCCCGATCCCGATCCCGTCGGTATCGGGCGGGGCGGGGTCGGGTCGGGCTCGGGTCGGGCGGGCGAGCTCGGGTTTTCCTTTTTTTTTTTTTTTAAATAACATATGTATAAAAAAAAACTCAATAAATAAAACAAGATAGTGTAATAAAAACATCCCAAGGCTGTTTTTGTGCCTCTTATATTATTTAATAGACATATGATTTTTTTGTAATACAAATACAATTGTCTAAAATCTAAATTGCAACTTTATGGTGTTGTCCAAAAGTTGCAAATTACATAATAAAATTGCAATTAAAAAAAATACATTTTCAAAAAAATTTGTTCTAATTGCTTGATGATTTCATGTGGTTCTTCGGTTGGAATAGGTATTTGTTGGTCAAATTGATCCACGTCGCTTCCACTACCTTCGGTTAAGATTTCGTTGTAGTTTTCATCATCTTCTTCGTTGATCTCCGGTTGACCGCACCTTCTCCGCTCCGCTCGTATCCAATCTCTCGAATAATACGCAATTTCCAAGTCGTCTCGGCCAATGAGTGTCTCGTGGTCTCCTATTTGATATCTCGCTGCGAGAAAAGCGCTTTTCCGACGCAGATTGACGACGCTTGAATGTTCAAAACATCTCGAGCCATCATTGAAAGTGTCGGAAAGGTCTTCTCATTCCCCCTCCAAAGTATTTCAGCAAGTCTTCTTGTCCATCTTCATTGATAACTTCTTGATACGGTACAGAACCCCTGCAAAACAAAAATATCCAACTCGCTAATTTGGTTAGTAGAGGTACGGCCGCACATTCTATTTACGAGGCTTTCAATACTAGCCGCGAAACAAAGCATGTCTTTTGTGAGGTTGTGTTGAAGATGAAGAAGATGGTATGGTAGCGGTACGTTACTAGCATTTTCTTGTTGATAAAATCTATATATATTTTTGCAAGTGGTGTTCTACGCTATTCAACACTTCTTCTTTAGTTTGTTCAATAGGTGGTGGGTGATTTAGATTTTTGGGACTTGGAGGTGGTAGTACTTCTATACAATCGTAAATAGTTTCAATTAGTGATTTAGTACCGTCTATTTTAATAGTAGGATTTAATACAGAACCAATAATATAAATAGAAGGAATAGGAATAAAATATTTTTTTATTTTGACAAACATTTTTTTAATAGCTGTCTTATAAGCTGGTTTTTCCATATATTCACTAAGTAATAAAAATATTAGAGTTATATAAAATAACATAGTTGAAATAGTAGGATAATATATACCAGAAAATTCTTTTGTTGCTTGAAAAAATTTCTCTAAAAATACAATAAGTTCGGAAATTTTTTCCCAATCACTATCTAAAATCATATCATTTGGCTTTTTATTATGAGAGTTAAAAAATAAAGTTATAGGTAATTTATAGTCATAAGCAACAAGTAGTTGCTCGTATAAAGAATTCCACCTAGTGGATACTTCTTGTGGAATTCTTCTAAAAGGTAGTCCACAATCATGACAAATTTTTTTATATTCTTTTCTACGTTGTACTTTATTACTTTTAAAAATAAAGTTTATAGCAAATTGTATTTTACTAAGAATGTCTTCAAAAAGTGATAGACCATCCTTTACAATTAAGTTATATATATGGCACGCGCATTTTATATGAAAATGGTCCGGAAAAGATGGAGCTAAACTATTTTTTAACATTGTAATTGCGTAATTGTTATTAGAAGCGTTATCTAATGTAATAGTCATAATTTTATCGGTAATTCCGTAATAATCGCACACTTGATAAATATTTTCTGCAATAAAAGTACCAAAGTGTGCCTATCATCTATATATCTATACGCTAAAATACGTTTTTGCATAGACCATTTATAATCTATCCAATGACAAGTTACAAGTTAAATAATCATGGCCGTTAGTACTACGACCTATATCGACGTGATAGATACTTTGCCATTAAAATGATATAATGAAAAACGTAAATATTGTTGATATTCATGCGCAAATTTAAATACATCTCTCTTAACAGTTGACCTAGGAAAACCGTTAAAAGCAGGATTATATATATCTCTAATGTAATGAATAAAACCGGGAGATGAAGGAAATGAAAAAGGCAAACCCTCCACAAGAACTAATTTTGATATTGCTTCCCTATCTCTATGTTTGTTGTATTTAGAGCCTACAATTCCCCCCGTCATAGGGTTAATTTGACCCCGTACTTGGTCCGGGACGATATCGTATGTGAACCTTGTCCCGATGGAGCGGCCGTTTGCGCACCCGGTTTTGAAGCCCGGTATTGGGCATACCTAGCTGGATGAGCACTTACTACATGTCTAATTAAACCCCCGTCCCACCGTGACCTTTTCCAGTTTTAAATTTTAAAACATTTTTACAAATTTTACATATGGCTACTTGATTCTCTACGTCCCTATCAAAAAATGTCCATGCATCTCGATTTTAATGGTCGTTTTCTTGGACCTCGTCTCATACTAGGGGGAATAGGAGGTATTTCGGTTGAAGGTGCACTAGTGGGCGTGTTGTCATCAATATTAGTGGGTGTATCGTCTAGATCATCGTCTAAATTAAAGTCTTCTTGAGTTCCGAAAATAACTCCTCGTCTAAATCTAATGGTATTGTAGGAAAATGTTGAGTATCAACAAAATCATCCCTGTGTAGGAATAAGATGACTAGAAGAAGTACCCTTGCCCCGATTGCCCCTACTAGAAGAAGTCTTACCCTTACCCTTAAACATACCTCTAATTCCTTCCATTTTAATTATATGCTAACAAATAATTAAAGTAAATGAAATTAAGTGCGCTAAATAAAATAAACAGACAATAATAATTTAATGAAGGAACGAATGTACCAAACGCCGACGTAACGTCGACGTGTAATCGAGAGGTTGAAAATTGAAACTTTGCTCGATGGAAGATCCTCAAGCTAGTTGCCAACTTCACTCCCAATTCCCAAATGAATTAATAAAATTGAATATTTAGCAAACAATGTAGAGAGATATATTGAGAAATTAGAGAGATTGTAGGAAGATTTGTGAGAAAGATGAAGAGAAAATGAGTTATTTATAGTTGAAAAATTGGGTTAAAGTGTAAATATAATAACTTATGGGTTAAAAATAAATATTAAGGGGTAGGGGGGGCCTAAAATGGCCGTTGGCCAACGGCCATAATCTAAAATGGCCGTTGGTGCAACGGCTATTTTTGCAAAGGTAAGGTCGGGGTCGGGGTCGGGGTCGGGACGGGCTCGGGGCTCGGGTCCGGCGGGCCTGGGGGCGGGCTCGGGTCCGGCGGGACGAGACATCGTCCCGTCCCGAGTTCGAGTCCCGCCCCGTTTTTTTTTTTTTTTTTTTAGAGCGGGGTCGGGTCGGGACCGGGCGGGGTCGGGACGGGGTCGGGCCGGGGTCGGGTCGTCCCGGCCCACTGGCCAGCCCTAGTCTCACCTAATCAAGAGAAGCATACATTTCTTCCATTTTATTTTAAATGTCTTTGTTTTTTTGGTCTCTTCGACTCTTTCTTTCTATATTGAGTAAGTTGACAATTCAAATATTCTACATCACAAATTTAAAATCATAAGATTTAAAAAAAAATAGTACATTACATATATATACCTTCTGTCTCAATTTATATGACACCATTTTCTTTTTGGTCTGTCCCAAAAAAATGTTACATTTTTATATTTAAAAACAATTTAACTTTATGAAATGATTTACAGTCACATATTTATATAAGACTTGTTTTGGACAATATATAAAGTTGTTGTTAAACTTAATGTCAAGTCAAATAATGCTACATAAATTAAGACAGAGCGAGTATTTAATTTAAGACAATAAAATTTAAAAGTATTGTTTTATTCTTTTAACTTTGTGTGTCAAACGAAAAGGGAAATGTAACAAAAGAATTCCAAAATCTCTGGAAAAAAAAACTAAAGAAGAAAGAAAAAGAATCTAAGAAAATATTCCAAATACCTAACTGTCCAAAGCTCGGGTTGGGCCGGGTCAGGGCCAGATCAAGTGACTTTTTTTTTTTCGTTGACCCGACCCTGACCTTGACCCTGACCCTTCGGGACCCTACGGGTCACGGATAAGCCCTGATCCGTTCTAATTTTTTTTTATTATTAAAATAACAGTCCAAATTAAAGTTAAAAAACATAACATATATTTTTAAAAGATGTAAAAAACTCCAAATTAAAAGATTTTATTTTTAAAAAATTAAATTTCCAACACTGAAATTGACGCACCAATTTACAACTACTTTCTCTCCCAACATTTTATGTCAATGCTTCCGTTAATTAATCTCATGCCGCATTCGACTTCCATAAAAGTTTCATAGATTGGCTTCAATGACTATGATTCAACATATAGCAGTAGCCTAAAATAAAAAATAAGATTAATTAAATAGGTAGGTTCGATTTTTCGGTTCGGTTCATCCCCAATACTAAAGAACCGAACCAAATTATCTTAAATAAATATTAATAAAATATACCTTAAATAAATATTAATAAAATAATACTAAAAAGAACGGGTCGGGTCGGGTCGGGTCGGGCCCCCCGCATCAAACGGGTAAAAAATTCTGACAGCTTTTTCGGATCAAGTGGCACAAGGATCAGATCTGCCCTGTTTTTTCGGGTCGGGTCGGTCCGGGCGGGTCCCCGACGTTTTTTTTTTATTTTTTTATTTTTTGTGTTCTCTACTGCAATCCCAGCTCCCAATTCTGTTCTTTTCTGCTAATTTCATTCATTTCCATTCTTATTTTTCAAAAATAAAATTGGATCAGTAATTTGTTGGATCAGCATGAATGAAGATTAGAGTACTGTGACGTTGATGGCTGCACCGAGGAGTATAGTGGTGGATACGGGTCGGTTGGTGACCCGGGATGAAGAAGAGAAGTGCATGGATATAGCTGACTTGGATTCGCCGACAGCTAAGAGGTACAAGGAAGATTTCCATTGTCGAAGTGGGAGTTTGCAGCAGCTTTTAGTGTTATTTTGGTGTTCTTGACTGGGTTGTTTTGGTTATACTTGTCAATGACAGCTGCTGAGTATGGTAAACTTAAGCTGCCTCGTACCATCTCCGATCTCCGGATTCTCAAGTAAGGGTAATTAATAGAATATTTCTCAATATTCTTTCATTAATTGTATATCTTCCATTTTAATAGAATTATAATCCTTTTGTAATTAAGTTAATTAGTTACCTAATTTGTATCAAAATAAATATTCTTGTAACCTTATATATATTGTAAATCATTCATCAATAAAATCAAAAGAATATATTCCTTTATGGTATCAGTAGCTAACCCTAAATTTCCTACCCTAGCCACCGACTTCTTCTCTCGGCCGCCCCTTTTCCAACAACGGAACTCTAGTTTTTCCATCCATTCTCCCTCCCTCTTCCTCCTAAATTTCATCTTCCATGACTGACAAAACCAAATTTCATCCTGCACTTGCCGTTAATAATATCAAAAACTTCATCCCTTTCACCCTTGAGATGGAAAAGGGTCAATACTCCTCGTGGGCGGAACTTTTTAAGATCCATTGTCATGTTTACGAAGTTATCGACCACATCATCCCTCCCACGCTGAAGTCCACAGACGTACCATCGGCTTCGACTCTGATGATGCACTCTGGTCTCGTTTGGATGAAGCCGTCCTCCGGTGATATACAACACGAATCATCATTGAGACCGATGCCACTGCCCTCCAAACATGGGAACGTTTGGACAATATTTTTCACGACAACAAAACTCAACGAGCGTTATACCTTGAAAATTAGTTCAAGGAAGGACGATTTTCCAAACGTGTCTACCTATTATTAAGAACTCAAATGCTTGCCGACCAATTCTCCAATGTCGGCGCACCATTCACTAATTAGCGATTGGTCATACAACTTATTGCAGGTTTGAACGAATCCTATGACGGCGTTGCCACCATCCTTTAGCAATGCACGCCGTTACCTCCGTTTTATGAGGCCCGTTCGAAGCTCAACCTTGAGGAAAATCGGAAAATCAAGCACAACATCACTCGGGCCAACATAGCCGACGCCGCCCTCACCACCACCGTCGGGCCCTCCGCCGATGGTAGAGCCTTTTGGTCCGACAACCGAACCGTCGGCCAGAGGACCCGCAACAGTATGCTTCCTCCTATAACAACTGCCGGAGCAGGCAGTCCGGCAAGGCCGCGGTGGAAGAAATTCCGGCAACAACGGCGGGGTGAAGGGGAAGTCCCCGCTGGCCGGAAATAGCCAACAGCGACTGCGGCAGTGGCAGGAGCCTCCGCCGTGGATTGTCTACCCTCGTGGGCCCCACCATCATGGGTCTCCTCCGTTGCCCGTATACGACATCCTCGTGGACTCTACCTCAGAACCGACAGGCTCAACCTGGCATACTTGGCCCACGTCCACAACAAACCTACACAGCACAGGCCCCTCGCCATCGACTTATGCACCGATTGACATTGAGGCAACTATGAGCATAATGTCACTCAACACTCTAGACGAAAATTGGTATATGGACACAGGCGCCACATCTCACATGACGGCATCACAAGGTACTCTCTCGTCTTATTCCAATTTGAGTAATTTAAATCGAAATATTATTGTTGGTAGTGGACAAGACATTTCCATTCGCGGTTTTGGTCATTCATTCGTATCCCCACCACATCCACCGTTAATCTTAAAAATGTCCTCCATGCCCTTAAACTCATTAAGAATCTAATCTATGTGCGACGTTTCACAACTGATAATAATGTTTCCCTTGACTTTGATCCTTTTGGTTTTTCTGTGAAGGATTTTATGACAGGAAGACGTATAATGAGATGTGACAGCACCGGGGATCTCTACCCTATTTCAAACGCCGTCAACAATCCAACCTCAGTTGCATCAACCTTTGCTGCTCTTTCGTCTTCCTTATGACACACTCTGTTTTACGCTCCCTTAAATAAAATAATTTTATTAATTGCAACTGTATTTCTAGGACTCCTATATGTGAATCTTGCATTTTTGGGAAACATGTCAAATTACAATTTTCTGCATCCACAAATTGTACTTTAATGCATTTCGATATCATACATAATGATTTATGGACATATCCTATTTTGAGTACATCTGACCATCAATATTATGTGTTGTTTTTGGACGATTATTTCAACTTTCTATTGACTTTTCCAATTGGAAATAAATCTCAGGTATATCCCATTTTTTCTTCATTTAGTGTTTTCGTAAAAACACAATTTGAAAAGAGCATTAAATGTTTTCAATGTGACAATAACAGAAAATTCGATAATAACCAATTTAAACAGTTTTGCTCCAAAAACGGTCTTACCTTTCATTTTTTCTGCCCTCACACATCCTTCCAAAATAGGAAAGCCGAACGGAAAATCTGAACCATAAACAACCTCATTCGTGCCTTACTTGCTCATGCTTTAATTCTCCTCAATTCTGGCATTACGCACTCTCCATGATCACCTATCTCCTAAACATAATCTCAAACAAGTCTCTAGCTCAACGGTCGCTCACTCAAGTTCGTATTACCAACACTTGCGTATTTTTGGATGTCTTTGTTACCCTCTCCATCCGATCACTCATAAACTCCAACCCGGTCTTCCCCGTGTGTTTTTGGGTTACCTTGCCAATCATCGTGGTTACTCGTGCTATGATTTATCGAGCCGTAAAATTATTATTTCACGTCATGTCCTATTTGATGAGTCTCAATTCCCTTTTGCCTCTCTACACTTGCCACCTCGACATTCCTACGATTTCTTAGATGTTGGCCTAAATCCTTTTCTAATTCACCATTTACATAGTCCGCCGTCCCAGACTTCAGCACCCGCCACCACCTTGGCCAGTTCGGGACTAGCTGCCCACCCGATTTTGCCGACGGTGGCCCGGAATAGCCCGCCTCAGGGTGATTCCGCAGTCACCTCTCGGCAAGCCGAGGTTCGGCCAACCAGTATCGTCACCCCTGCCCTTCCTCCTCTTCCTGGTAGTCCCGCGACAAACCCCCCTCCCATCCCGCGTCTCGAGACACACTCTCGGACCATGAAACCCATGACATGCATGGAATGCATAAACCTAAATGGATGTTTAACCTTTCCGTTTCAGTTGTCCCTTCTCCTGTCCCACATAACCCGAAGGATGTCTTGTCCGACCCTAATTGAAAAGCTGCAATGATTGATGAATATAATGTTCTTATTGATAATAAGACGTGAGACCTAGTACCTCATCCACCTGATGCTAACATTATTCGTTCTATGTGAACTTTTAGACATAAAAAGAAATCTTATGGTTCTTTTGAGAGGTACAAGGCTCGTTTTGTAGGTGATGGCAGGTCTCAACAAGTGGGAGTAGATTGTGATGAAACGTTCAGCCCGGTCGTAAAGCCCACAACCATCTGGACCGTCCTCAGTGTTGCCATATCCAAGTCTTGACCCATTCATTAGCTTGATGTCAAGAATGCCTTCTTACATGGGGATCTTCATGAAACGGTATATATGCATCATCCTATGGGTTTTAAGGATCCTATTCATCCGAATTATGTGTGTCTGTTGTGGAAATCGCTTTATGGACATCGGTTCACCGATTATGTTTTCTCTATCGTTTTTTCACACAGCAAATCCGATCATTCCATGTTCATCTACAACAAGGGTACATACATGGTTTACCTATTAGTATATGTCTCACTATATCATCTGATGCTCTCCGCCGGTCCATTATGTCTCTCGAGTTATTTCTTGGGCATCTCTGTCACTCGACATTCTAACGGCCTATTTCTATGTCAGAAGAAGTGCGCCGAAGAGATCCTTGACCGTGAAGGCATGACATCTTGCAAACCATTCCACACGCCTATAGACACCAATTTCAAGCTCATCGATGATTCCGACTCTTCATATTCAGACCGGACTCACTATCATAGCCTGACTGGGGCCCTGCAGTACCTCACATTCACGAGACCAAACATATCTTATGCCGTGCAACAAATCTGCTTGCACATGCACAGTCCGATGGAAGCACACATGCATGCCCTCAAACGTATTTTACGATACGTCCAAGATACACTTCACTTCGGATTACATCTATCAGGTCTTCGCTCACTGGTCTCACTGCTTATTCTAATGCTGAGTGGAGTGGATGTCCTGACACCCGATGCTCCACGTCTGGTTATTGCGTTTTCCTCGGAGATAACCTATTATCTTGGTCTTCCAAAAGGTAACCTACACTATCCCGATCCAGTGAAGAAGCAGAATACAGAGATGTTGCCAACGCCGTGTCTAAGTAAGCAACACTGGTCTACTGCGATATATCTTTCCGGCAATCCCGTCCAACATCGGTGCACTAAACACATTGAGATGGACATTCATTTCGTTTGCGAGCGAAAAAGTGGCTCGTGGTCAAGTTCGTGTCCTCCATGTTCCTTCCAGATATCAGATTGCCGACATCTTCACCAAAGGACTTCCGTGCATACTATTTGATGATTTTTGAGCCATTCTCAGTGGTCGAGAACCTTCCGCTTCGAGCGGGGGTGTAATAGAATATTTCTCAATATTCTTTCATTAATTATATTAATTGTATATCTCCTATTTTAGGTAGAATTATAATCCTTTTGTAATTAGGTTAATTAGTTACCTAGTTTGTATCAAAGTAAATATTCTTGTAACCTTATATATATTGTAAATCATTTATTAATAAAATCAAGAGAACATATTCCTTTAGTAACATTTTTAGATTTTTTGGTATTGTTTTTTTTTGTGTTTATATTCCTCATTTTGGCATTTTTTGATCTTCAGGTATTGTATTTGGAAATTATGGGTTAAAAATAACATGCATTGTATAATTTCTAAATAGTACTGAATATGGTGTATAAGTATAAAAATAGTACTGATATTGTTAATGTCATGATTTACTATGTATAAGTACTTAATAGGGTGTATAAGTAGAACATGTATTAGTTGTACTAGACTTAAATTTGCAACCAAGCATTGTACTAAATTTAATACCAGCATTATTCTACCTAATACACCCTACCAAACGACCTCTTAAGTGTTTGCAGTGGCAGTGGCCAACTTTTTGAAGTTGCATGACGAGTCTATGCATTTTTAGGCCTCAAATGTTTCTGAGGTTTAGTTGGTTATTCCTATTTGTATTAGAAAGTGGTTCTTGTGGATGTCACAAATTTTCTACTTGTTTCTAGTAACCCCTCTAACCAATATTCGTGTCCCCTCAGTGATTACTGGATGGATTGTGACTTCCTTGTTCACATTAGATTCACCTCCTTTAGTACTCTGTGAAGGGTTATGCTTCATCGTTGATTTAAACTCTTGTGAGCGTAGATGTGCACTGCCCCCCTCAAGAAGTGATGATAGTATTTTTAACAGAAGAAAGTAGGGGGAGGCAACAGATTGACCCTTTTTCTGTTGAAGATTTAAGTAGTACGTTATTGATTTGCTTTGTTTTTGTGTTTGTAATTTGGTTCAAAATGAGAAAAGCCCATACCTTTTATTTTCAAAACCTTGGACTTATCAGAAAATATTTGGAGAAAACTAGATCACTCTTTAATTTTCTTGTGGAAGTATCTGACGCGAGAAATATGAGCAAGTAACATTAAGAAAATTAAACAGGCTGGATACATATTGATAAAACTTTGGTCTGGGAACGCCGACAATAGTAATTACAATATTTGCCAGGTACGGTACTAAGTACAGAAAGTAGGCATCACTCCTAGGATTTTGGTTTAGTGGTAAGAGCACAACACGTGATATGTGCGTTAGGTGCACATTGCACGCTCGAATTCTTCCAGATACAAAAGCATAATATTTAAATGGAGAAGGATAAAGGGGTGGGCCCATTATCCACTTAGTTTCGAACCTGGGGCTACTGGCCCTCAGGGATTTCTCGGTTATCTAAAGGAAAGGTGAGTACAGTAAGTACGCATCTAATATTAGCAGTCTTTCATACTGGTTGTTTTGTCGGTCAATGATTGAAAACTTTCATGTAATTTCTGCTAATGATATTTTCTTTTCTTAATTTTGGTAAAATTATTTTGATTTGACACTGTATCTCTTGCTTACGAGGTGTGTCCTTATTTTCTCAGCTGGTTCTATTTTGTTTGAATGTCAATATAAGGTTTTGTTTATTTCTTTCAGGGATAATCTCGGAATGTATGCGGAAGTCTACCCTCTAAATTTATTCTCGGTTACTGCTCAACATACATATTCATGCAGACTTTTATGATTCCTGGGACAATTTTCATGTCCTTACTTGCCGGAGCACTTTCGGCGTTTTCAGAGGGCTTCTCTTGGTTGTCTTTAATGCAACAGCTGGTGCATCGTCCTTCTATTTTCTGTCTAAATTGATCGGCAGGCCTATAGTTAACTGGATGTGGCCTGAAAAGTTATAGATTTTTCCAGGCAGAGGTCTGTAATCTTCTGAAAGTGATTGCTAACAATGTGCTGACTCTTTTTCTACAATATTCATCATAGCTTTCTTTCTGTTGCACACTAATGTGAAACTTTGTGGTTTCAGATAGCCAAGCGTCGGGATAAGCTGCTCAACTATATGCTATTTTTGAGAATAACAATTGCCAAATCTTTTCATCAATTTGGCATCTCCTATTGTGGATATACCATTCCATATCTTTTTTTGGCCACCGTGATTGGTCTCATCCCAGCTGCTTATATTACGGTAGAGGTAAGTCTTTCTTACCAGTTTTAAAAAAAAAGGTCTTTCTTCTGTTAGTAGTAGTGGTTTCTTTCTTCCTTTTGTTTTAATTTTTTCTTTCCCTCTTTCTCTTCAGCTTGCTTGCATGTATTTTCTGTTCCTTGAAGTCTGTTTTAGAGTGTTGTATCCCTGAAGAGATAATTGGTACATCTATAAGAACTATGTTTGTTCTCCAAAAAATTCCTTGAATTTTTGTGTGGGCATATCATTATACCACCTAAATTCTCTGAGCCAGTTCAAAACATTATTGTATAAATACTGGAGTCTGAAATATTATTCTCAATGCAGATGGTAAAGAAGTTTTAGAATAACCTGCATGGTTCATCTTCAACATTGCAATTGTTTCGTATGGTATAAAATAAACCATGATTAATCTGTTGTCTGCCAGGAGAGTAGCAGCCATAGATTAGTTGTGACTTTTTGTTAGAGTGAAGGAGTGGGGTTATCGAGAGCATTCTTTGTTTAATTCCAGGAAAAGAAAAGAAAAATATAGGGCGTAATAATATGTCCAAATAACTTACCAAAAAAAATAATATGTCCAAATACTCTTTTGGTTGAATAATATGGTGATTGATTTGCCTCGTGAGCATGTAGCTAAACCTTCTGAGAGATTATTGTTTGTGTCTCGCAAGTCACACCCACACCGAAGATCCCTACAAATTGCAGCCAACTTAGCCTTGGGCAGGACTTGCATTTTGGTTGAGATCTCAAATGGCGCCAATATTGCTTGTGATATCCAGCCGATCATTTTTTCTTTTATCACCAAGACCTCATAAGTGTTACATTCATCAAGTTGTCAGGCTGGCTAACCCTTGGGGAACTGAAGTCAGTCAAAGACCTATAGATTTCAAGACGTTGTCTGTGTGTTTCCTCATTGGCACTCTTATAATTTTACCAACCATCTTGATGAGGAAGCAGATATATGTATACAGATTTCTTGAAGCAATTTATTATGACTTCACAGCAAATTGGAGTGGCAGGACCGAGGTAACAGCCTTCGTATTCCAGTACCTGAATGACTGTGAAGAGGCATTTTCAAGTGTTTGACAGATTTGCCTGCCGCAATTACAAGGGCTGATAAGTGTTCTATACTGTGTTCTTTGCCCTTTTCTTACATTAACTGGATTACTCCTGCTCATCGGTTGAAGCTAAAGGTGATAGGTTATAGTATTTAGTGTAATGCGAAAAGAACCTGACAGTAAATAGATTCTGATTGTAAGATGATAATATTGTCATTTCAGTTACCTTCATAGATGAATGCACATGTTGTGAGCTCTTCTAATGAATTGTTTATCGTTAAGTACATGTACAAAATTTGGTCAAAAGCGCCAAGCTTGGAAATATTGTGAATGGTCCAGGAGGAACTCATTATACTCCTTTTGTGCTCTAAAAACTTGTGAAAGAATTAACTCAGTGCTCATTTTATGGCTGTTTTCTTCTATTTTTCTGCAGAATACATGTAAAAATATTTACATAATTGCTTGTTTTAAGGCCGGTTTAGTTTGTTTTACACTTGATTCACGTCATTTTTGTTAGAAGGACGGGTTGCAATTAAAGTAGTAAATGTTGTACCCAATCTGACTGTATTTTCATCATCACTACATAGAGGTACATGAAAAGGAATTCTAACTTTTCTACGTCCTCTAATATTGAATAGAGGAACAACCACTATAATTTTACTTTACAAAAAGTGTGATAATTAATTTAAGTTGGTAAAATACAATTTTTGTATAACTATGTCCTTTAGCCAATTATGTAAGCTTCTGAATCACAAGAATTTTTTTTTATAAAAAAAATAGATGAACTGGATTTAACATTCATGAAGCTATACAAATGGAAAGCAATCTCCTATTTACTTTTGTCACTGGCTCCAAGAGCATCTGCCAAGTTGAAGGTCAAATTGCCTCTCATTGTTCTGGCTGCCAGTCCTGTATTTCCCTTCTTCATCATAGTTGCAAATTCCCCATAATCTATGCGTCCATCCTGCCAAATAAAAAAGATTGTTAACTAGGGAATTCTTGAAAAGAAGCCAAAATATTTTCACTTTCAGACGTGAGGAGTATGTTGAGACAAAACCAACTAACAGTAGTTTATAGCTATGGGGACTTACATTGTCTATATCAATCTCTTTGATAATATCATCCAATTTAACATCACCTAAGCCAAACTCTTGGCAAGCTTGTTGAAGCTCATCAATGGTGATATAACCACTACCATCCTTGTCAAAGTAGGAAAATGCGGCAAGCAAATTCTCCTCCCTCTCCATCTTGTTCAAATGCAATGTTGCAGCGATGAATTCACCATAGTCGATAGTGCCATTGTTGTCAAAGTCAGCCTACAGAAAATATTATGGCCTTATCATTTTCCACTTGTGTGAATGGACTTATAACCCCTACCCTTATCTACTGAACAAATCCTACTACCAGGTGTCTAAAGAGGCTATAATCCAACTCATTTTTTTCCCAGGAATAGTCCATTAGGTATTAAAAAAAAAGATGGAACAAAGAACAAGTACCGCACTCATCAAGGCCTTGATTTCGGACTCTGTCAAGTCCGATCCTACTCTTTTCAAACCATGTTTTAGTTCCTCATATGTGATTGTTCCGCTGTTGTCTGTGTCAATCATCTTGAATAATTGCCTTAGACCGCCTATTTCTTCCTCCGAAAGCCTTTCTGCTATGACCTGTTTATATAGTAATTCAAGGTTAAAATCAATGCAAGCATGCAAAGTCTGAACTAGGTAAAAGTCTTGTCTTATAGAGTAATTGACTCATAAAAGATATTTTTAATTTTTTTTGGCCCAAGAATCAGCTTTTCTCAAGTAAATTTCTTGCTGAATTGTACAGAAATAGGCAAATATACTTGATAGCACCAAGTATTCTTTTGAAATGGAACTTGATAGCACCAAGTATTCTTTTGAAATGGAACTTGATAGCACCAAGTTACTAAGTATGCCTTTGCGTATATTTCAGATCTCATGACCTCTTCAACAATATCAATATACACACCAAGTCCAAAAGCTTTCTTGATTCTCTTTTTTTTTTTAAAAGGTTATACTAGCTCATTATGAAAACAAACATTTTTAAGTCATCATGATATACACCAAGTTCAGATTCCCAAATGGTAAAGCCACTTGGGAACCCCCAAACAGCAAATCATAAAACTGCTTTTAGGTACTCGGTGAATGGCATCGTGCAACGATCCATGACCAAAATTTCCATTCATTTCGCGAATGATCAGATCATAAAATAGAGTAAGAATGCTGTTCCTTTTACAAGTGAAATTTTATTGACAACAGACACTCAAACAATTTGCATATCTAAACATGTTTCAAAATTCCTATAAGAGGTCAAATTGAAATTGCATCATATCTTCATACCACTTATGCGAGGCATACCACATACCAAATCAGAACAAAGATACAGCTAAAAACCTAATTAAAAGAAAATCAGGAAATCTAATAAAAGAGTACTCACTCGTAAAGCCATCTTTTTAAGTTTATTCATATCATAGAACTGCTTTAGGCGAGACAAAACTGCAGAACCCAAGGGTTTGTCTGGAGCGACATTGTCGTCCACAATCCAAGGATGACCTGATAATTGAACAAATTAATGAACAAGTTGAGGACGATGAAACAATTGATTTTGCTACTTCCTTAAAATCTTAACATACATAGGACTTGATGGGCAGTTAATCGCGCTCTAGGATCCCTGGTGAGCATCTTCTTTACCAAATCTTTTGCACTGTCAGAAATCTGAGGCCAAGGTTCTGATTCGAAGTCTATCTTTCCTTTCAATATCTGTTTGAAGATACCATTGTCCGTCTCTGCAAGACAAAAATTGAGAAGAGTATTAGTCATTGATTTTCCGGCTATAAAAGTAAAGATGCTATAAAATAATCAGAAGTACAAAGTTTACCAGCCCAGAAAGGAGGCACTCCACATAATAAGATATAAAGGATGACTCCAGCACTCCAGACATCTATTTCAGGCCCGTAGTATTTGTGCAACACTTCAGGAGCAACATAATAAGGACTTCCTACAACATCTGAGAAATACTGCCCTGCAAGGAAAAATAGGAAGGAGGAAGATAGTTGGTTACATTATTAAAGCACATTCAAATAGTCCAATACCTCGTCACAATCACGGAAGATCATCTAAGAATTGTGATTATAGAGCAATCAGGAATTACCATGCTTAAGATGCAACTATGCTTACACAAGCGCATAACAAAAATTTATATTTGGTTCAATGTTACATCTGTATGGAAACTTTTATGTCCTTCCTTTAACTCACTAAAGAAGTCCTTTTAAGAGTTTCTACTCCCATAGTTTTACACAAGTTTTTGCCTTAATTCGTCTAATGTTGAGAGATGAAACAATTGCATTTAAGAAGAAAGATATGGAGAAGAATCTGACTCAAATGGAAGTTAAAACAGGACATGTTAACAAAAAGCAAAGAGGGCTCTTGAATTGCTGACAAAAGCAAGCATATTATGATGAAACTAAATTATGACGAGTTGCAGGAAGAAGTTCTTCACTTGGAGTTCCATTACATCATACAAAAGGGCAATGGTATAGTTCAATCTTTGTAGGAGACCAACAAATAGTAAAAGTATCTGTCACTGCCAAAGCGAATTTAACAAGACATATGACAAAGGAGCTCATTAATGAAACCTTTAACGAAACCAAAACAAATGTAAGCTTTACGAAGAAAATCAAGAACAACATATTAAAAGGTAGAAAAGCTAGCAAATAACTTTTCATGAATGTTGAAGTTGAACACATTTCCTTCAATAGAAATATACAAAAAGGAAATTAAACAATGCAGAAAAGAAGGCATTTTCAATAGAAACTAAGGCAGAGAATGTTAAAGCAACAATTTAAAATATGTACTCCTATAATCCCAACATTGGAACCAGTCATTCCACAGAAAATGGATGGTTTCAAGAATGCCTGTAATTCCATTAACAAAAAGCAATCAAAATCAATAAATCTAACCCTTAATACCTATGTTGCTCGGACTCTCCAAAAATGTTGCCGCACCCGTGTTGGATTCTCCAAAAATGTGCTACTTTTGGAGAATACCACACGCACCCATCAGACATTTCTGAAGAGTCCGAGCAACATAACTTAATACCACTAGAAACTAACCAAATGATGAAATTATACCAACCCCGCCAACAAATGGCCATGTAAATTCTATCAATGGGAAAAAGGACAATGATCCAAGAAAACCAACCTGGCTTATAAAAAATAGACAAGCCAAAATCAGTAGCCTTAAGCTTAGCATCTTCATCAGAGCTATCAAACAGGAAATTCTCAGGTTTGAGATCTCTATGCATGACACCAAGAGAATGACAAGCCTCAACAACTTTTACAATGGTCTTCATCAATTCTGCAGCTTTTTTCTCACTAAAATGACCCTTTTGTACAATCCTATCAAAAAGCTCACCCCCTTTACACACCTCCATAACAATATGAACAAACAAATTGTCCTCATAAGTCCCTTTAATCCTCACAACATAAGGGTGTTCAGACAAATGATGCATTATTTGTATCTCTCTCCACACATCCTCATAATCTTCCCTACAAAAAAGTTTCCTTTTTGGGATTGTTTTGCAGGCATATTCAAGACCTGTTGCATTCTCTGTGCATAAATAAGTTGTCCCAAATTGCCCTTGGCCTAGTTTCTTGCCAAGAGTATAGTGCTCACCTATTCTTGGTGTTTGGTAAGGAAGGACATTATGGGGAGATGTCTTTGTAGATGATGAAACAACTATTGGGGGTTTCTTTTGTGTTGTGTTATTATCAGATTTAGGGATCTCCATTTGATTTTCTTGAAATGTTTTCTATTTGTCAATGATCTTTCTTTCTTTCTTTTTGTGAAGGAAAAGGATGTTTTTTTTTTTCTGTTGTTGATTGTTGATTTTGGAGATTGTGAGGAAAATTATGAATTTCTGTTTGTTGTTGATCTTTTGTTCATGGTTATCTGGCGGGGAATATGGTGTCCTGAGTTGACTTTGACTTGGGTTGGGGATTGTTTTATTTTATTAGCTGGTAGTTGAGGTGGGGAAATGAAGGGACTCACGTTAGAGAAAAGGTCCAAGATCATCCCATTTGGATCAAGGTTTTTGTTAAATATTAAATGATGCATTAATAGTCCTTTAAATATATTTAAGAGTGGATATTTTTAATCTTTGTTAACTTGGTTCGTCAAAAACTAACGGGAAACTCATATATAGCTGACGCATCATGCTCCCAAATCTTAAAGAAAACATTCGATCTTCTTCACCGGCCCGCCACTAATCGAAACAAGCTAACTCCTTGGGGAAGATTGTATTTTCATCGCGAAAAATTCAATTCGACATTTTCATGATTTTATAATTATTTAATTCTGTTTATTTTTTATTTAGAGTTTTTATCCTAAACCATTTATGTTGTTTTCTCAACATCTAAACATGTATAACTTATCTATATTTAAAAATCCAATATGTTTTAAAAATCTAAAAGTTATAATTGAATATTCTAGCATATTAGAAAATATATATTAATTTATATAATGATGTAACATTATTTGATTGATGAAGCACATATAAGTTCTTGTGAAAAGAAGAGTTATTGATTCGTTGTAGGTTCTTCTGGTGAAGAACTAATGCGGTGTTGTTGTAAGTTTTTGTAGTGAAAAGTGTGATTGTTTCAAGTCAGTGTGATTTGAGGGAGTATGCAGTCGAGTGACTATTGACATCAAAGATTGCAGTTAAGTCTTGGATTGCAAAAAAATTGTAATCTGACTTTTTGGTTCACTAATTGTGTTTAGTGGAGTTTAGAGTTAAATTATATTATACTGGGTGGTTCGTAGTTTTTTACATTTTTTTGAGTCGAGTGTCTTTCCATATAAAAGTCACGTGTTCTTATTATTTTCGCACTTTATTATTTTTGGTTGTTAAACTATACATACATTGGAATCAGGTTCAATAGTTGGGTTAGTCAAATAGTAAGTGATAACAAAAATCTAGTACGAATCAATTTACCTCATCCCCTTGAGCCATTAAGGTGCACCTAAACTAATAATTACATATATTTTTAATCTAAGACCATAAAATTTTAAAAAAATATTTTTCTTTTCTTAAATTTTATGCTCGGTCAAACAAGACACTCAAATTGATACGGAAAAAGCATAAAATTAAAAATAATAGTATTTAATAAAATTATTATAGTGCATTCAATTTATATACTTTAAATAATGCTTGGTCCTAACATGCACGATCACTTTCTTATCTAAGTGTTGTTGAAATTTCAATCTTTTTATTCTTCCATATTCACAAGTCAAGATCTATTAAACTTTTATATCTTTCGCAATTTTGAAATGGAGTTTTATTAGTAATTTCTAAAGTTAAATGGAACGTATCATTATTTAGATTGCATACGGTTTATTGTGTTAAATTTTAAAATGTTAAACTTGAGAACATATAAATGAAAGATTATTGTCAGATTTAAAAAATAATTACTATCCCATTTAAGTGTCATATTTAGGGTTGCGTATCAGTCGATTCGATTCGGTTTTAAAAAGTATCGGTTCGATTTATCGGTTATCAATTTATAGACATGCTAAATCGTTAAAGAACCATTAATGCAAGTTCTTCCATTCTGAATCAGATAGATTCATATCTGAAAGTTATTGGTTTGATTATCGGTTTAGCAGTTAAGATTTCACACGAAAATTATGAAAGAGTGTTAAGAGTCCCACATCGGAAATTGAATGAGAACATGGACTCCGACTTGGATAATCCTCACCCTACAAGCTAGCTTTTGAGGTTGAGTTAGGCCCGAGATCATTTTTTTACAAGGTATCAGAGCCATGCCCATTCCAATTCTTTGTTTGTCGATGTTGGGCTCCCAAATTATGTTGTCCACGATCCAGTTAACGAGGTCTGGGTGTACGGGGAGTGTTAAGAGTCCCACATCGCAATGGAATGAGAACATAGACTTCTTATATGGACTTGGACAGTCCTCACCTTACAAACTAGTAAATCTAGTTTAAAAGAACAGTCAAACTCTCAATGTAATTTATTTACTGTTGGAGAAAATTATGGTGAACAAGAGCTAAATGTAACCGACTATATAAAAGAGTTTGATGCAGGGATATCTTGTAATGTCCCATTGGCAAATCCAACGACCATGCCCTGCTATGTCATTTTGTTGACAATTCCGCCCCAACCATACTGTTTCAGACATAAACATATAAGACTTCAAAAACTCAAAAACAAGAACGGAAATTGAGCTAATATTTTTATATATATATATATTGTAAGATGATATTAATCTCCCTTGAGGAGTCTTTCATTAATATCAAGGTATATATAGAGTACAATATTCATCCCTTATACAATAGGAATCCTAAGCCTATACAAAAGAGGAATCCTAAGCCTATACAAAAGAGGAATCCTAGTCTTACCATAATTATATTTACACAATATATGAAAATATTCTAATTATGGGTAGGGAATATATTTACACGTTTACACACCCCTCGGTCGGAGCGGAGGAGGCCGGACGCCGAGCGGCTCGAAGTCAAGAAATAAGCGTCCGGGAAGTCCTTTGGTAAATATGTCTGCATACTGATAGGATGATGGAACATGTAACACTCTGACATGGCCTAACGCAACTTTCTCACGAACGAAGTGTAGGTCTATCTCAATATGCTTGGTTCGCTGATGTTGAACCGGATTATGAGAAAGATAGATGGCAGAGATGTTATCACAATACACAATAGATGCCTGACGCAAAGGACACCGAAGTTCTAACAAGTAAATTTCGAGCCAACAAATCTCGGCCTACTACATTTGCAACGCTCTCGTACTCGGCCTCGGCCGGAGCGAGATAGGGTAGCCTGTCGCTTGCGTACCAAGAAATCGAGATTATCCCCTAAGAAAACACAAAAGCCGGAGGTGGAGCGTCGCGTGTCCGGACACCCCGCCCAATCTCGCATCCGTATATGAAAGCAACTGTCCGGTGCAGAGGGGTATAGGTGCAAACCATAATCAAGAGTGCCCTTAATGTATCGAATGATACGCTTAAGAGAAACGATGAAATGAGACTCCCCGGGGGCATGCATGAATAAGCACACATGCCGAACAACATAAGCTATGTCCGGCCGGTGAATGTGAGATGCGAAGTGCACCGCAAGGCTCCTATACGAGTAGGATCGAGACCGGAGCACCATCCATAGCACCGAGCTTAGATTTGGAATCAACTGGAGTAGGCACCTCTTTGCGTTCGCCATCTTAGCCCCGTACACAATCTCTTTCGCATACTTACGCCGACACAAGAACATATGATTGCGCAGACTGGTCACCGATATCCCCAAAAAGTAACTCGGCTTTCCCAAATCGGTCATTGTAAATTCGGACTTGAGCAAGGCAATAATCTCATTTTTCAATCCGTCGGAGGAGGCGTAAGAACAATATCATCCACGTAAAGTAATAAGTAAGCCGTGCTACTACCTCGATGAAAAATGAAAAGTGATGTATCACTCTTGTTGCATACAAACCCAATCGCAAGATATACCGGCAAAGCGATCATACCACGCACGGGGGCCCGCTTCGGCCATATAGTGACTTACGGAGACGACACACATAGTGAGGAACCGCTGGATGGGTGAACCCCGGTGGTGATGCATGTAGACCTGTCTCTCTCGGATCCCCATGTAAGAATGCATTCTTCACATCAAGCTGATGGATCGGCCGGTGTTTGCCCATGGCTATGCTCAAAAGCGTGCGGATGGTAGCCGGTTTGACAACCGGCCGAAGGTCTCACCACAATCAATGCCCTCCTGCTGATTTGTGCCATTAGCCACAAGACGAGCCTTATACCTCTCAAGATCCCCATTGTCCCTGAACTTGTGACGAAATAGCCACATACAACGAATGACATTCACCCCCTCAGGTCTAGGTACTAGATCCCACGTGTGCTGTTTAGTTAAAGCATTGAATTCCTCATACATAGCCGCATTCCAAATAGGGTCTTGTTTGGCCAATTTTGGGTTCTTTGGAAGTGGAGAGATGGTTGGGGCAAACAAGTTGAAATGGACTTTGGGTTTGAAGATTCCATGCTTTGAACGAGTTTCCATTGGATGGGTAGGGACAGTGGGTGGCGGAGTGGTGTCTGAGACGGGGGGTAAAGTCGGATAAGGAGAGGGTGGGGGCGAAGACGTCGGAGGTGCCGCAGCTCCTGGATCGAGAGTCGCGGTGCTAGAAGGTTGACAGGCTTCTCTGAAGTTTGGGCGTCGTGGCTCTGACGACGGAACAGAGGATGTGAGTTGTTCGATTATGAGGGGAGAGATGGCAGACTCGTCAAGAAATGAGTAGTCCTGTTTTTGGAATTTTGGAAGATTCGAAAATGGGAATGTGGTCTCGTCGAATGTGACGTGACGAGATATGTGGATCTGACGAGTCGACAAGTCGACAAGTCATAGCATAGATAGCCCCTATGGTTCGGCGGAAATCCTAGAAAGACACATGGAGTGGACCTAGGAGCGAGCTTGTGAGGGGCGGTGGAGCTAAGGTTGGGATAGCACAGACAACCAAAAATTCGTAGATGATCATAAGAGGGGATTCTATGGTAGAGGATTTCGGTAGGGGTCATATTGTGAAGAGTGCTAGTAGGGAGAATATTTAGAGTGTATTCTGACATTTTAGCAAAGATAGACCCGAAGGGGGGAGGGAGGGAGGCATGAATCAATAGGGTGCGAATCATATTGTTAATGGTGCGGATGATTCTTTCAGCTTTACCGTTTTGTGGTGAGGTGTGAGGGCAGGAGAAGCGAAAGACCATGCCATTATTGGTACAAAAACGGTGAAACATAGAGTTATTGAATTCACGACCATTATCGCACTGAAATGATTTTATGCCTTTTCCAAATTGTGTTTGAATGAACTTGCGAAACTCAAGAAATTTGACAAACACTTCCGATTTAAATTTAAGAGGGTATAACCAAACGTAGTGTGAAAAATCATCAAGCAACACAAGATAGTATTTATGACCGAGAGAACTAGTGATAGGAGATGTCCATAAATCGGCATGTATAATATCAAAAGGAGCAAATGTAACACTAGTAGATGATTTGAACGGAAGACGAATATGTTTGCCTAAAGAGCAAGAAACACAATTTTGGGCAAGTTTCCCATTACAAGCAATGAAATTGTTGCCTCTAAGAAAATTAAAAACTGGGACTCCTGGATGACCAAGCCTATTATGCCAGGTTGAAGAAGAAACAGCCGCTAGAGTGACGGGAGAGCAAGATCTGGCAGCGGAGGTGGAAGTGAATGGATAGAGATCCCCCGTGATATTGCATCTCGTAAGAGGTGTCCCCGTATGAAGATCTTTTACAGTAAAACCAAAAGGGTCAAAATCCACAGAGACAGAATTATTACGAGTAAATTGGCGGACAGATATGAGGTTCTTAATCATGTGTGGGGCATATAGGGTGTTTTTAAGGGAGAAGGGTGGATGAGGAGGTTGTGTGTATGAGGTACCATAACCCTTAACTGGAATGCGTTGTCCACTACCAACTGTAACATATTGAGGATGCTTTACATGAAATAGTTTAGGAATAGTGCCTGCAGACTGGGTGACGTGAGATGTGGCGCCTGAGTCCATGTACCAAGTATTGTCAGGCTGTTGCATAGAGAGGGTGCCGAACGCTTGACCCAACTCAGTGGGTGTCATGCCGGAGGAGGGCTGCGGGACCTGACCTTGCATGAAGTGGGCCTGTTGTGGGGCTAGAGCGGGGCCTAGCAAACCGGGCTAAGAATACGAATTGTATGGCGCTGGTACCGGAATGGACTTGGCGTCGCGGCTCGAATCGGGGGCGCCGCGCGCCGTAGACGAAGCTCGCCGAGGAGCCGCAGCCCAGTTGTTCGTGATCTCTGTTCGTTGTCGTTGCTTTGTTGGTTCTGTTGACCGCGACCCTTGCCACGACCACGGCCTCCTATACCGCCGCGGCCTTTTCCACCCTTGCCGCCGCGGCTCTGCCGCTGTTGGGAGTTGTCTGGTGGCGTCTGATCTTGAGGTTGCGTGTCGACAGCTAACACCGCCGGGCGTGCTCATCCCGCTTAGCACGACGGGTTTCTTCGAGCAACAATTGTGAGCGAGCTTTGTTAAAACTCGGTAGCGGATCTGCCTGTTGAATAATGGTGGCCAAAGTATCATATTCGCTCTTAAGAAGGCCAGAAATCATTTGTAGCACCATTTTATCGTCAGTGACAGGCGTGCCGATATTGGAGAGTTGATCCGCTAGAAGTTTAAGCTGCTTGCAGTACTCAGAGACATTGGAGAAGTTTTCAAGACGTGTTTTGTTGAACTGTTCTTCCAAATACACGGCACGAGTGTGCTTGTTGTCCTGAAAAATATCCTCCAAACGATTCCACAAGTCAAGGGCTGTGGAGTCAGATTTCATGATATTAAGGAGCAAATCCTGAGAGATACTACCATATATCCATTATTTGACGCCGGCGTCGAGACGGTGCCAGATAGAATCATCAACCTCCGTAGGGCGCGGAATAGTGTCATCAATATGGTCAAGCACGTTATAGAGACATGCATGATTGCGAAAAAGTTCAACCCAGGGAGAATACTGGTTGTTTTCTTGATCAAGAATAATGGGAATATGGTTCTTGATGATGGAAACAGTAAGGGCAGGATGAAACGGGGGTGATGACTTTGTGGTGGGATTTGTGGAGGTAGAGGTGTCAAAAAGTGTGGAAGAATCAAGGATAGCCATTTAGACAAGAGAAGAAAGGAAGAACAAAACCCGAAAAACAAGAAGAAAATCCGGGAGGGCCGCGGCGTAGGAGAGGCAGCCGACGGCTGTGGAAGAGAAAGGTTTTTAGGGTTTTGTTTATTTGGCTCTTGATACCATGTAAGATGATATTAATCTCCCTTGAGGAGTCTTTCAATAATATCAAGGTATATATAGAGTACAATATTCATCCCTTATACAATAGGAATCCTAAGCCTGTACAAAAGAGGAATCCTAAGCCTATACAAAAGAGGAATCCTAGTCTTACCATAATTATATTTACACAATATATGAAAATATTCTAATTATGGGTAGGGAATATATTTACACGTTTACATATATATATATATATATATATATATATATATATATATATATATATATATATATATATATATATATATATATATATATATATATTAGTAGAATGACTTAGTTCATCTCCTGAATGACGCAGTTAGTCGACAAATGCTTATCACTGGACTATAGTCTATAATTGCACTAAAACCATAGTATACTTTATATATATATATATATTAGCAGAATGACTTAGTTCATCTCCAGAATGACGCAGTTAGTCGACAAATGCTTATCACTAGACTGTAGGCTAAAATTGCACTAAAACCACAATATACTTTATATAAATATTAGTAGAATGACTTAGTTCATCTCCTGAATGACGCAGTTAGTCGACAAATGCTTATCACTGGACTGTAGTAAAAAATTGCACTCAAACCATAGTATACTTTATATATATATATATATATATATATATATTAGTGGAATGACTTAGTTCATTTCCTGAATGACGCAGTTAGTCGACAAATGTTTATCACTGGACTGTAGTCTAAAATTGCACTAAAATCATAGTATACTTTTTATATATATTAGTAGAATGACTTAGTTCATCTCCTGAATGACGCAGTTAGTCGACACATGTTTATCACTGGACTGTAGTCTAAAATTGCACTAAAATCATAGTATACTTTATATATATTAGTAGAATGACTTAGTTCATCTCCTGAATGACGCAGTTAGTCGACAAATAATTATCACTGGACTGTAGTCTAAAATTGCACTAAAACCATAGTATTCTTTATATATATATTAGTAGAATGTAGTTCATCTGAATGACGCAGTTAGTCGACAAATGCTTATCACTAGACTGTAGTCTAAAATAGCACTCAAACCATGGTATACTTTTATATATATATTAGTAGAATGACTTAGTTCATCTCCTAAATGACGCAGTTAGTCAACAAATGCTTATCACTGGACTGTAGTATTAAATTGCACTAAAACCATAGTATACTTTATATATATATATTAGTAGAATGACTTAGTTCATCTGAATGACGCAGTTAGTCGACAAATGCTTATCACTAGACTATAGTCTAAAATTGCACTAAAACCATAGTATACTTTATATATATATATATTAGTAGAATGACTTAGTTCATCTCCTGAATGACGCACTTAGTCGACAAATGTTTATCACTGGACTGTAGTATAAAATTGCACTAAAACCATAGTATACTTTATATATATATTAGTAGAATGACTTAGTTCATCTGAATGACGCAGTTAGTCGACAAATGCTTATCACTAGACTGTAGTCTAACATTTCACTAAAACCATAGTATACTTTATATATATATATATATTAGTAGAATGACTTAGTTCATCTCCTGAATGATGCACTTAGTCGACAAATGTTTATAACTAGACTATAGTCTAAAATTGCACTAAGACCATAGTATACTTTATATATATATTAGTAGAATGACTTAGTTCATCTCCTGAATGATGCAGTTAGTTGACAAATGATTATCACCGAACTGTAGTCTAAAATAGCACTAAAACCATAGTATACTTTATATATATATTAGTAGAATGACTTAGTTCATCTCCGAATGACGTAGTTAGTCGACAAATGCTTATCACTGTACTGTAGTCTAAAATTGAACTAAAACCATAGTATACTTTACATATACATACATATATATATATATATATATATATATATATATATATATATTAGTATATAATATATATATATATTAGTAGAATGACTTAGTTCATCCGAATGACGCAATTAGTTGACAAATACTTATCACCGGACTGTAGTCTAAAAGTGCAATGAAACCATAGTATACTTTATATGTATATTAGTAGAATGACTTAGTTCATCTCCTGAATGACGCAGTTAGTCGACAAATGCTTATCACTGGACTGTAGTCTAAAATTGCACTAAAACCATAGAATACTTTATATATATATTAGTAGAATGACTTAGTTCATCTCCTGAATGACACAGTTAGTCAACAAATGCTTATCACTGGACTGTAGTCTAAAATTGCACTAAAACCATAGTATAATATATATATATATATATATATATATATTAGTAGAATGACTTAGTTCATCTCCTGAATGACGCAATTAGTCGACAAATGTTTATCACTGGACTGTAGTCTAAAATTGCACTAAAACCATAGTATACATTATATATATATTAGTAGACTGACTTAGTTCAGCTGAGTGACGCGGTTAGTCGACAAATTCTTATCACTGGACTATAGTGTAAAATTGCACTCAAATCAAAATATACTTTAAATATATATTAGTAGATTGACTTAGTTCATCTCCTGAATGACACAGTTAGTCGACAAATTCTTATCACTGGACTGTAGTCTAAAATTGCACTAAAACCATAGTATACTTTATATAAATATTAGTAGAATGACTTAGTTCATCTCCTGAATGACGCACTTAGTCGACAAATGTTTATCACTGGACTGTAGTCTAAAATTGCACTAAGACCATAGTATACTTTATATATATATTAGTAAAATGACTTAGTTCATCTCCAGAATGACGAAGTTACTCGACAAATGTTTATCACTGAACTGTAGTATAAAATTGCAATATATATATATATATACATTAGTAGAATGACTTAGTTCATCTCCTGAGTGACGCAGTTAGTCGACAAATGTTTATCAATGGTCTGTAGTAAAAAAATTACACAAAAACTATAGTATACTTTATATATATATTAGTAGAATGACTGACGCAGTTAGTCGACAATTGTTTATCACTGGACTTTAGTCTAAAATTGCACTAAAACCATAGTATACTTTAAATATATATTTGTAGAATGACTTAGTTCATCTCCTGAATGACGCAGTTAGTCGACAAATGCTTATCACTGGACTGTAGTCTAAAAATGTACTAAAACCATAGTATACTTTATATATATATTAGTAGAATGACTTAGTTCATCTCCTGAATGACGCAGTTAGTCGACAAATGATTATCACGGAACTGTAGTCTAAAATTGCACTAAAACCATAGTATACTTTATATATATATTAGTAGAATGACTTAGTTCATCTCCTGAATGACACAGTTAGTCAACAAATGCATATCACTGGACTGTAGTCTAAAATTGCACTAAAATCATAGTATACTTTATATATATATATATATACATATATATATATATATATATATTAGTAGAATGACTTAGTTCATCTCCTGAATGACGCAATTAGTCTACAAATGTTTATCACTGGGCTGTATTATAAAATTGCACTAAAACAATAGTATACTTTATATATATATTAGTAGAATGACATAGTTCATCTCCTGAATGACGCAGTTAGTCGACAAATGTTTATCACTGGACTGTAGTCTAAAATTGCACTAAAACCATAGTATACTTTATATATATATATTAGTAGATTGACTTAGTTCATCTACTGAATGACACAGTTAGTCGACAAATGCTTATCACTAGACTGTAGTCTAAAATTGCACTAAAACCATAGTATATATATATATATATATATATATATTAGTAGAATGATTTAGTTCATCTCCTGAATGATGCAGTTAGTCGACAAATGCTTATCACTGGACTGTAGTCTAAAATTGCACTAAAACCATAGTATACTTTATATATATATATATATATATATATATATATATTAGTACAATGACTTAGTTCATCTCCTGAATGACGCATTACTCGACAAATGTTTATCACCGAACCGTAGTATAAAATTGCACTATATATATATATATATATATATATATTAGTAGAATAAATTAGTTCATCTCCTGAATGACGCAGTTAGTCGACAAATGTTTATCACTGGACTGTAGTAAAAATTTACACTAAAATCATAGTATACTTTATATATATAAGTAGAATGACTGACGCAGTTAGTCTACAAATGTTTATCACTGGACTGTAGTCTAAAATTGCACTAAAACCATAGTATACTTTATATATATATTAGTAGAATGACTTAATTCATCTCCTGAATGACGCAGTTAGTCGACAAATGTTTATCACTGGACTGTAGTCTAAAATTGTACTAAAACCATAGTATAATTTATATATATATTAGTAGAATGACTTAGTTAATCTCCTGAATGACGCAGTTAGTCGACAAATGTTTATCACTAGACTGTAGTCTAAAATTGCACTCAAACCATAGTATACTTTATATATATATATATATTACTAGAATGACTTATTTCATCTCCTGAATGACGCAGTTAGTCGACAAATGTTTATCATTGAATTGTAGTTTAAAATTGCACTAAAACCATAGTATACTTTTTATATATATTAGTAGAATGACTTAGTTCATCTCCTGAATGACGCAGTTAGTCGACAAATGTTTATCACTGGACTGTAGTCTAAAATTGCACTAAGACCATAGTATACTTTATATATATATATGTAGGATGACTTAGTTCATCTCCTGAATGACGTAGTTAGTCGACAAATGATTATCACTGAACTGTAGTCTAAAATTGCATTAAAACCATAGTACACTTTATATATATATTAGTAGAATGACTTAGTTCATCTCCTGAATGACGCAGTTACTCGTCAAATGCTTATCAATGGACTGTAGTCTAAAATTGCACTAGAACCATTGTATACTTTATATATATATATTAGTAGAATGACTTAGTTCATCTCCTGAATGACGCAATTACTCGACAAATGCTTATCACTGGACTGTAGTCTAAAATTGCACTAAAACCATTGTATACTTTATATATATATATTAGTAGAATGACTTAGTTCATCTCCGAATGACGCAGATTAGTCGACAAATGCTTATCACCGGACCGTAGTCTAAAATTGCACTCAAACCATAGTATACTTTATATATATATTAGTAGAATGACTTAGTTCATCTCCTGAATGACGCAGTTAGTCAACAAATGTTTATCACTAGACTGTAGTCTAAAATTGCACTAAAACCACAGTATACTTTATATATATATAAGTAGAATGACTTAGTTCATCTCCTGAATGACGCAATTAGTCAACAAAAGCATATCACTGGACTGTAGTCTAAAATTGCACAAACCATAGTATAAATTATATATATATTAGTCGAATGACTTAGTTCATCTGAGTGACGCAGTTAGTCGACAAATACTTATCACTGGACTATAGTCTAAAATTGCACTCAAACCATAATATACTTTAAATATATATTAGTAGATTGACTTAGTTCATCTACTGAATGACACAGTTAGTCGACAAATGCTTATCACTAGACTGTAGTCTAAAATTGCACTAAAACCATAGTATATATATATATATATATATATATTAGTAGAATGATTTAGTTCATCTCCTGAATGATGCAGTTAGTCGACAAATGCTTATCACTGGACTGTAGTCTAAAATTGCACTAAAACCATAGTACACTTTTATATATATATATATATATATATATATATATATATATATATATATATATTAGTAGAATGATTTAGTTCATCTCCGAATGATGCGGTTAGTCGACAAATGCTTATATATTTGTAGTCTAAAATTGCACTAAAACCATAGTATACTTTATATATATATATATATATATATATATATATATATTAGTACAACGACTTAGTTCATCTCCCGAATGATTACTCGACAAATGTTTATCACTGAACTGTAGTATAAAATTGCACTATATATATATATATATATATATATTAGTAGAATAAATTAGTTCATCTCCTGAATGACGCAGTTAGTCGACAAATGTTTATCACTGGACTGTAGTAAAAATTTACACTAAAATCATAGTATACTTTATATATATAAGTAGAATGACTGACGCAGTTAGTCGACAAATGTTTATCACTGGACTGTAGTCTAAAATTGCACTAAAACCATAGTATACTTTATATATATATTAGTAGAATGACTTAGTTCATCTCCTGAATGACGCAGTTAGTCGACAAATGTTTATCACTGGACTGTAGTCTAGAATTGTACTAAAGCCATAGTATAATTTATATTTATATTAGTAGAATGACTTAGTTAATCTCCTGAATGACGCAGTTAGTCGACAAATGTTTATCACTGGACTGTAGTCTAAAATTGCACTCAAACCATAGTATACTTTATATATATATATATATTAGTAGAATGACTTAGTTCATCTCCTGAATGACGCAATTAGTCTACAAATGTTTATCACTGGGCTGTATTATAAAATTGCACTAAAACAATAGTATACTTTATATATATATTAGTAGAATGACATAGTTCATCTCCTGAATGACGCAGTTAGTCGACAAATGTTTATCACTTGACTGTAGTCTAAAATTGCACTAAAACCATAGTATACTTTATATATATATATTAGTAGAATGACTTAGTTCATCTCCTGAATGACGCAGTTAGTCGACAAATGCTTATCACTGGACTGTAGTCTAAAATTGCACTCAAACCATAGTATACTTTATATATATATTAGTAGAATGACTTAGTTCATCTCCTGAATGACGTAGTTAGTCGACAAATGTTTATCACTGGACTGTAGTCTAAAATTGCACTAAAACCACAGTATACTTTATATATATATTACTAGAATGACTTATTTCATCTCCTGAATGACGCAGTTAGTCGACAAATGTTTATCATTGGATTGTAGTTTAAAATTGCACTAAAACCATAGTATACTTTTTATATATATTAGTAGAATGACTTAGTTCATCTCCTGAATGACGCAGTTAGTCGACAAATGTTTATCACTGGACTGTAGTCTAAAATTGCACTAAGACCATAGTATACTTTATATATATATATGTAGGATGACTTAGTTCATCTCCTGAATGACGTAGTTAGTCGACAAATGATTATCACTGAACTGTAGTCTAAAATTATATTAAAACCATAGTACACTTTATATATATATTAGTAGAATGACTTAGTTCATCTCCTGAATGACGCAGTTACTCGTCAAATGCTTATCAATGGACTGTAGTCTAAAATTGCACTAGAACCATTGTATACTTTATATAGATATATTAGTAGAATGACTTAGTTCATCTCCTGAATGACGCAATTACTCGACAAATGCTTATCACTGGACTGTAGTCTAAAATTGCACTAAAACCATTGTATACTTTATATATATATATTAGTAGAATGACTTAGTTCATCTCCTGAATGACGCAGTTAGTCGACAAATGCTTATCACTGGACTGTAGTCTAAAATTGCACTCAAACCATAGTATACTTTATATATATATTAGTAGAATGACTTAGTTCATCTCCTGAATGACGCAGTTAGTCAACAAATGTTTATCACTAGACTGTAGTCTAAAATTGCACTAAAACCACAGTATACTTTATATATATATATATTACTAGAATGACTTATTTCATCTCCTGAATGACGCAGTTAGTCGACAAATGTTTATCATTGGATTGTAGTTTAAAATTGCACTAAAACCATAGTATACTTTTTATATATATTAGTAGAATGACTTAGTTCATCTCCTGAATGACGCAGTTAGTCGACAAATGATTATCACTGGACTGTAGTCTAAAATTGCACTAAGACCATAGTATACTTTATATATATATATATGTAGAATGACTTAGTTCATCTCCTGAATGACGTAGTTAGTCGACAAATGATTATCACTGAACTGTAGTCTAAAATTGCATTAAAACCATAGTATACTTTATATATATATTAGTAGAATGACTTAGTTCATCTCCTGAATGACGCAGTTACTCGTCAAATGCTTATCAATGGACTGTAGTCTAAAATCGCACTAAAATCATTGTATACTTTATATATATATTAGTAGAATGACTTAGTTCATCTCCTGAATGACTCAATTACTCGACAAATGCTTATCACTGGACTGTAGTCTAAAATTGCACTAAAACCATTGTATACTTTATATATATATTAGTAGAATGACTTAGTTCATCTCATGAATGACGCAGTTAGTCGACAAATGCTTATCACTGGACTGTAGTCTAAAATTGCACTCAAACCATAGTATACTTTATATATATATTAGTAGAATGACTTAGTTCATCTCCTGAATGACGCAGTTAGTCGACAAATGTTTATCACTGGACGGTAGTCTAAAATTGCACTAAAACCACAGTATACTTTATATATATATTACTAGAATGACTTAGTTCATCTCTGAATGACGTTGAGTTAGTCGACAAATGTTTATCACTGGACTGTAGTCTAAAATTGCACTAAAACCACAGTATACTTTATATATATATTACTAGAATGACTTATTTCATCTCCTGAATGACGCAGTTAGTCGACAAATGTTTATCATTGGATTGTAGTTTAAAATTGCACTAAAACCATAGTATACTTTTTATATATATTAGTAGAATGACTTAGTTCATCTCCTGAATGACACAGTTAGTCGACAAATGCTTATCACTGGACTGTAGTCTAAAAATGCACTAAAATCGTAGTATACTTTATAGTTCATCTCCTGAATGACGCAGTTAGTCAACAAATGTTTATCACTGGACTGTAGTCTAAAATTGCACTAAAACCATAGTATACTTTATATATATATATTAGTAGAATGACTTAGTTCATCTGAATGACGCAGTTAGTCGACAAATGCTTATCACTGGACTGTAGTCTAAAATTGCACTAAAATCGTAGTATACTTTATAGTTCATCTCCTGAATGACGCAGTTAGTCAACAAATGTTTATCACTGGACTGTAGTCTAAAATTGCACTAAAACCATAGTATACTTTATATATATATATTAGTAGAATGACTTAGTTCATCTCCTGAATGACGCAGTTACTCGTCAAATGCTTATCAATGGACTGTAGTCTAAAATCGCACTAAAATCATTTTATACTTTATATATATATTAGTAGAATGACTTAGTTCATCTCATGAATGACGCAATTACTCGACAAATGCTTATCACTGGACTGTAGTCTAAAATTGCACTAAAACCATTGTATACTTTATATATATATTAGTAGAATGACTTAGTTCATCTCATGAATGACGCAGTTGGTCGACAAATGCTTATCACTGGACTGTAGTCTAAAATTGCACTCAAACCATAGTATACTTTATATATATATTAGTAGAATGACTTAGTTCATCTCCTGAATGACGCAGTTAGTCGACAAATGTTTATCACTGGACTGTAGTCTAAAATTGCACTAAAACCACAGTATACTTTATATATATATTACTAGAATGACTTATTTCATCTCCTGAATGACGCAGTTAGTCGACAAATGTTTATCATTGGATTGTAGTTTAAAATTGCACTAAAACCATAGTATACTTTTTATATATATTAGTAGAATGACTTAGTTCATCTCCTGAATGACACAGTTAGTCGACAAATGCTTATCACTGGGCTGTAGTCTAAAAATGCACTAAAATCATAGTATACTTTATAGTTCATCTCCTGAATGACGCAGTTAGTCAACAAATGTTTATCACTGGACTGTAGTCTAAAATTGCACTAAAACCATAGTATACTTTATATATATATATTAGTAGAATGACTTAGTTCATCTGAATGACGCAGTTAGTCGACAAATGCTTATCACTGGACTGTAGTCTAAAATTGCACTCAAACCATAGTATACTTTATATATAGATTAGTAGAATGACTTAGTTCATCTCCTGAATGACGCAGTTAATCGACAAATGTTTATCACTGGACTGTAGTCTATAATTACACTAAAACCATAGTATACTTTTAAATTTAAACCATGATAAGAGGGAATCATATACCACAACTACTCTTTGAACTTTCAGAGGGCATCAGAGGTAAGCACACATGCAAACAAGATTAATTTCTAACCCGATCTCAGCGAAAACCATAGAATATACCAAACAAAGGTAAACTAGATTGCTTTAGATAAAATTCACTTGAAGAGAAAATATGCTTACAGTTAATTCCAATCTTAACCTTGGCTGTGAGAGTAGAAACAAAAAAAAAAGAAAAGGAAAAGGATAAATTAATCAGCAGCAATAGGGCTATCGGGTTATCGTTAAAAAAGTAACCAAACCGAGACCCAACCCAATAGCCTGAGAAAGCAAATCGCTACCCGAACCATTTATTGGTTTAACAGTTAATTTGCATAACCCTAGCCATATTTACTTAAAAGTTTTATTTAGCAGGGACGATAATTTGCTTTTGAAAAATATGGAAAAAAAATGAGTGTTTCAAGATAATCAAAGAAAACAGAGACTCCAGTCATCTTTTCCCCTTCTCGATAGTAAAATATTGGTGAATATTTTCCCCTTAAAACTGATAGTATTTTGCGAAAGAAAAATCCAGGCATGAAATGCAATTTTTTCCTTATGTATAATAGCTATATTCCTGGTAGGAAGTAGTTGCAAAACAAGATTTATGTGACAAACCTATTTATTCGAAGGCATTCTGAGCTTTCTTGATTCTTTGCTGATATATATACTTCGACACATTCTTTTCATTGGGATTTCACTTGCATTTCCTATTTATACATAGAGTTATCTTTAACATATGCTACCAATTGTTGTCTTATTCGGATGAAAATGGATCACACTGGTGAAACAGTGGACACTTCAGTACAAATGTTATCCCCGATGAGGTTAGTCTTATTGATTATCAATACAAACTTTGAACCTGCTTATTGGTTTTTCATTTAATAGTTATAACTGATATAAGTGAACTTTAACTTGTGATAGCACATATTAGTCATTGTTTTTACGAGGTTACCTATTAATATTTATCAATAAATATTTTTTATTTGTTAGTATATAGAACTTAAACTCTTTCCCATAATCTTATTTTGTCAGGTTGAGGGGAAAAGTTGCGGTTATAACGGGTGGTGCGAGAGGAATAGGAGCAGCAACAGCAAGAGTTTTTGCTGAAAATGGAGCTCATGTTGTGATTGCGGATATATTGAATGAACTAGGTGCAAGTCTAGCTGAATCTATTGGAGGTCGTTACGTGAACTGTGATGTTTCCAAAGAAGAAGAAGTGGAATCAGCTGTAAAACTTGCAGTGGAATGGAAAGGTAGATTAGACATCATGTTCAACAATGCTGGAATTGCAGGCTTTGGAGGGAGCATTACCAATATCAAAATGGATCAGATGATGGCACTGCTTGCTATAAATCTTAATGGGGTTGTGCATGGGATCAAGCATGCTGCACGGACAATGATAGCAGGCAAGCAAAGACGAATTTAGAGCGGTCCGATTGATATATATAGTACATATACAAAAAAATAAATAGAGATAATAGTCAAAACCTGAACTATGACTTTTTCGCGATTCTCACACCCAACTATCAGTTGTTCCTTTTTCTTACCTAATATCACCATTTATATATTAAAACACACCAAGTTGATAGTTTAGGCAAGAAAAAGAAACAGCTAGTAGTTGGCGTAATCAGTGTATTTTGATACATGCATGGTGACTGTTCAAGTAGAAAAAGGAAACAATTGATAGTTGAGTTGTGAAACTCGCGAAAAAGTGATAGTTCAGGTATGTTTTTGACCGTTAACTCAAGAAACTGCGCTTGTGTCTATATATATGTATATATTAGACTCATTCTAAACCTAACTGTATAAATCCTAAATTCTCCGCTGCAGGAAAGCATGGAGGCACGATCATATGTTCATCAAGTTCAGCTGCTATTATGGGAGGACTGGCATCTCATTCCTACACAATGTCGAAAGAGGCAATCCTAGGACTTGCCAGGAGCACAGCTTGTGAGTTGGGGGTTTACGGGATTCGAGTTAACTGTATTTCTCCTCATGGTGTCCCTTCCGAGATGCTTGTGAGTGAATATCAGAAGTTTCTTGGTAATATGGAACTGAAGCCAGATGAAGTTAGTTCGATAGTTGGGAAAAGAGGGAGTCTTCTACATGGGAGAGGTGGAAGATTGGAAGATGTGGCACAAGCTGTGTTATTTCTAGCCAGTGATGAATCTGGTTTTATAACTGGGCATAATCTGGTTATTGATGGAGGTTATACTTCTGCTTGTAGTCAAATGAGTTTTATCTACAAGGATTGACGGTCTGGTTATTGAATAAAGAACAGAGGTAGTTCGGATTTTATTTCTTGTTTAAATAATTAAGATAGTATAATTTAATTAATGGTTAATCACAAGTCCTTGTGAGTTCAACACTCTAATCTTATCAGTTCACTTTACGACCACATATCTTATCAGTTCACTTTACGACCACATATACTTGCATGTGCATTTTGGAACAACAGGTACAACCCGAAAAGCACAATAATGAAAACACTTGAGTGAAAATCCCAAATGCCCTTGATTGCAGCTAAATAGGCACCTCAACTGTCCCTCTATATTAGAGTAATATCCAAATCATAGACAAAAGGAGAAGGGAAATAACAACTATGGATGGGAAGAATGAATTGGGAGACGCCCTTGAAGATCACTTACTCTGGAAGACGAACTTGAAGATCACTTGCCCAGCTCTAGAAGGACACGAAAGCAGAGTTATCACATGCTAAAACACATTTTACTTTCATTTATTTAAGCACGTGTCGCATCACCAAGTTTGCATTCGCAGAACAAACTTCCCTATACATATGCATAATACAATGCTACTTGTTTAGTTCCCAACACACTCTGTTAAAACATAGATCATGAGCCTATACACATATCAAACATAAATTGGGTTGGTGATGGGGTCACAAGAGTTGGCTTTCACATACGCTCTGTTCCATGTATTTGGAGCCTTTCGCTTGGGACAATTTGCAAGACCCCAGGTTTTTCTGCAAAAAAATGAAAAAGAAAGAAAGTGACAATTTAGTTTAGCTATAAAGCTATAATATATGCTGCTGAAATGTGTGCTAGAAAACCCCTAGAAGCACATGAAACATACAAATGTCAAATGCACTTTGTTTGCGCATGATATGATCAGATTTATGCATTATAACAAGCTAAAACATTAGGACATGGAATATTAAACGTCATCATCCATAGCGCTGTACTGGACAAAGGTTTTTACCAACGCAAATGACATTCAGGAACACACAACTGAGCACTTGAATGAACTCTACATATTCTTGGAATGGAATCAAAAACAAGAGGGCTCTAGCCTTTTAACTTACTAATGGTATTCAGTAAGCATGAAGGCTGAAATTCTATATATACATAGTGAAGATGTAAGATACTTGGTGAGTATGAGAACATAATAATCATCAGATAACTATCGACATGGTCTCTGTAACTGTATTACTAAGATAGGCAGATGAATGTCCTCCAAGCCACCAATGAATATAATTCAAACTAAGTCCATACTCGGACAAAAAGAAAAGCTTGATAGCACACTGTTCCATAAGATCCTTCTCAACTCTCATTATGTAATCTTAAGAAATGCACGACTCATGTTTGAGATTCACCGTTGCACTGTACTAAAACCTAGTAGTCTGGAGCCCCCCTCCCCCCAAACTAACCCCAAACCGGAAGCACTTGACCACTAATCCTCACGACCTCACCTATGCAGACACGACTTCCACAAAGTCTAATTGTTAAGATTCAAAATTTTGCTATTAATCACTGGACCTTTCAATTTATTTTGAAAATGCAAGCACATGCACTGAAAATATAGCTTAAATAATTACTCAAATATTTTTTCACAACGGATGCTGAATAAAACCAGCTACATATAATAATCATCATGCGGGAACTGAATAACCTCAGGTTATCAAAATATGCAAGAACTAAACCTTCGAGAGGACATATAAGGGCCAGATAACCCTTTTTATTTTTTTATAAGATCTAAACCGATACAGAGAAGAGAGGATCTACGGCCTTTATGTGAAATTCACAAGTTGTTGAACTCATATCACTTCGTGTTCCTTCTAAAACAAATCACTTAATCATGTGGAAGCACATTCTCTTTTACTGGCTCAAAACCGGTCTCACTTTTATCATTTTAAAACAGATTCGATTAGCAATGCTGTCATTTTCTATACATAGAAGGAAAAACAAACAAACATGTGTCTTGTCATGGGAAAAAAGGATTATTCAAACAGTAAAACATACTTGAAAGCTCCGAAACCTGCTCAGGAGTCAGCTTGGCAGAGAACCCACTAGCTGCATGCTTGTAACTGTAAATCAAAGCCTCCTTTGCAGCTTCCTCACTTTTTCACACAGAGATCAGTAAATACTCCAATCTTACGCATATAGAATAACAGATATGTATCTGTACCGTCAAAAAAAGGGATCTGGGAAAGAAAGAAAGTGGAGCGACAACCCCTATCTGGAAACTCAACAACTGATCAGCTAATCTGATTCCTTAACCAAGCAAGCATGATTAGGATTACTTTACTTTTATCCAGTGCTCACTTAAATTGTTGCCAAAGTTGAGCATTGATTTTAGTCTCTACAGGAGAAAATACCTCTATCTAGATACAGGAATTCCAGATGGTACTAATATATTAGTTATCAATACTGTTTCATACTGTCAGAGCTGATTTTTTTTGGGAAACCTCTACAGGAAAAAATACCTCTACCTAGATACAGGAATTTTATAGTACTAGTAATTTAGTTTCCAACAGGTATCATACTGTACATGCTAACTTTGATAATGTACAGTACAGACTAACTTATCAAAAGTTTACATTAGAGAGTCATTATACTATTCAGAGGCGGATCCACGTTTTGAAATCTATGAGTTCAACTTTTAAGGTTTTTAGTAATGGCCTGCATGACGAATCCATCCCTAATACTATAACAGACACAACTATATGTGATTCTTCACTAGAATTCCAAAGCCGTAAGTTAAAGCAAATACTACATGCAAAATTGCTTAGCATTTATTTTATCAATGTGGATGAACAAATCCAACGCTGATTCAAAAGTCAATACATTAAGTTTTGATAATCCTTATTCAAAAATCTCATATAAACATCACCAAATTGGATGAGAATTCTAAAAGTATGTATGTCCTAGAGACAATCATTATTAGGGACAAATGTACTTGAACACATTCATATTATTAATAAGATTAATATTTATGACATTTGCAATTATTGAATTATTATTTGATTGTTTGTAATTATTCATTAATGTGCATCCCTTGAGCTTACGTTGTCATTAATAGAGTGAGATATTGATGATAGAGCGTAACTCTAAAATAGCCTCGACTAATGATCATCGAGAATGAGATATCGATGATATGTTATAAGTCGACATGTGGTCTGCGTCACATTCTTGGAGAATGTAGTATGTCTCACCTGCTACTAGTAATGGTTACTAGTGATGGACACATGGATACTTTTGGAAAATATTGGTATACCCTACTGATAAACTATTTGTTATACACGTCTAAAGTGTTATCAGCGTGTGGGAGATGAAGGTCCTTTGACTTGAGGTCAATACGTACCTTGTTTACAGAGCAATGTACTTTGACCCTGTCCTAAGCTAACTCCTTATAGGATAAGATATGGCTTGTGTTGGGTGCATTATGATGTAAATTAAGGTGGTAGTTGAGCCAAGAATAAGATTCATTCCTCGATTGGATATTCGAGAGAGCACTCAACTTCTCAGTGATATTGGCCAATGCAAGAGACATATTTAGAATATGATCTAGTTGTCGACTAATATAGATGAGATAAAGTGATCAAACCATTTGGATAGACACATGGCAAATCATAAGCTTGATAGAGTGTGTCGCAAATGAAAGGAATTTATCATCTCACATAAAGGTTATGTTTGTTGGATTCATGTAAAAACGTACTCCATATATTGAGTTCGCCGTACGGCGCAGTCTAGGAGTTCCGTATGAACCTTAATTGGATTAGTGTCGATATATGAAGGCATATAGGGTCACACTATGTCGATTGTCTCTTCGATCTAAGGGTGTATTAAGAAAGTATTAAATATTCGATTTGGAATCGAGATATTTAAATTGATAATAACTATGGGATAGTTTCTATTAGATGGAAATTATTTAATTAAATCAAAATTGGATTTTAGATTTAATGTGCTGAATATATATATTAAATGAAAACGGAAAACAAAATTTTACTAGGTTGCGCCGCGGCGCCGACCCGACAGTGAGCCCAGTCGGACTGACTCACTGCACCTCAGGTTTTGGGTCAGGCTTAAGCCTAACCCTAAAACATTTTTCTGACCTAATTTTCAACTATAAATACAACACTCCCCATTGGTTATTATATACCAATTCTATAAACTAATTCTAGACTAGGACGAAACTCTCTCAAACCTCTGCCAAGATTTCCTGGCTTTCTTGACAGAGGAACACACCATAGCATAGTGCTTGCAGTCGAAGGGACAGTCACGTGTAATCCCTAAGTAAAGACTCTAGATTTATTAACTTGTAAGTGTTCATGTTTTATGTTATAGGTTTCGATTGTCATATAACCATACCAGAAGAAATTGTTGGCAGAAGTAAACTTATATGTTTTGAACCCAACAAAATCATACAAATTCAATATTCCAATTGACTCATGCAAAAGTGCCATTGATTTGCGACATGTTTCTATGCAAGTCGTTCTTGCAGCTATAGAGTTATATTTGGATATTCATATCAAGTATAAGCTTTTAAAGAAATTTATCATTAAAGGTGTTAATGTTGGGTTTGGTGTTGTGACATTTGACCCAACATATCTTCTGAAGTACTGATTTGAATGCAAAAAAAATGTTGGGACAAATGTCATAACATTCCGACCAACATCTTCGAAAAACAGTTTTGTCTTACTTCACGTTAAGCAGTAATATTTTACTGTGAGGTAAAAATGACTTAGGTATGGTGAATTGGAGCTGTGTAAAACATGGGAGAAAGAGTCAAAACTTAGTGAAGAAGTCGAGTAGGGAACAAATCAAAGTTGTTGAGATTTTCACTCCTTAATCATCTACAACAAGTTGCCCATCTTTTCGTCAACTTTCACAATCGATCGATGAGCCTTTCAAAGGAACTCTATAATATAAAAAGATACGCCACAACAATGTATCGATATCCAGAATCAGATTGCAAAAATACCAAGAGAGCTCTCAGAATTTCATCTCAAAAGTCTGGATCACAAATGTTGCCGGAGTGTGTCGACAACATTCTGTCAAACATTATAATTATTGTTTAGATTCTAGATTATTTTTGTATGGAGCGATTGTAATGAGAGGTTGCATCTGCGACTTCAACTTTTAATTCCTTTTCGTTTATATTGTAAATGTAAAAAAAAAGGAATTTGTATTTTTTTATATAATATAAATACAATACATCTGGTCATTGACCATCATAAGTTATATAATACATATAATTTATGAAAATTTTAAACCTTTGTGTTCTTTAAATTTCGCTGCATTTACTCTTTAAAGTTTCTGGTGTCGGACGACATAATTGCCGACATTCGAAAAAAGAATTGACATTCAATTTATTTCATCTCTTGTTTTTACTTTTCATAGTTTTTGACACCCTTACAATTGGTATCAGAGCCGACATTTAACACAATAAGTGTTTGGTTCTGTTGTCATAAACTATGGATCCGGCAAATCCGACTATTGGTAGACTTCCTTCCTATTTTAGATGGATCAAATTATACCTATTGAAAGATTCGCTACGTTCGCATATCAAATCTATTGATATTGGTGCATGGAGATCTATAACCAATGGGTATTTGTTCCAATGTTGCCACCGGATGAAGAAGGTTACATTATTGCTAA
Organism: Anisodus tanguticus; assembly: GCA_034509755.1. Taxonomy (NCBI): domain Eukaryota; kingdom Viridiplantae; phylum Streptophyta; class Magnoliopsida; order Solanales; family Solanaceae; genus Anisodus; species Anisodus tanguticus. Next base: position 20,706,984 of record CM067553.1, on the reverse strand, counting down.
GCCTGAATCCGAATGGACTACAGAAGAAACTAATAATGCTAGATTTAACGAAAAGGCCTTAAATGCAATTTTTGGATGGGTTGATCTTTACATGTTCAAACTCATTCAAAACTGCCCCACAACTAAGTGACGCATGGGATACTTCACAAATTCATTGTGAAGGGAGCTCAAGTGTTCAACGAACAAACCTACACATGTTCATGAGTAAATATGAACGTTTAAGGATGGAATAAGCGGATGATATTAAATCTTATTTTGAAAAGTTGATGACATCTCAAATGAATGTCAAGTGTTTGGTGAACCATTAACCAACACTCAACTTGTTGAAAAGGCTCTCCGTTCTCTTCCTGAAAAGTTCAATTTAAAGATTTGTGCTATTGAAGCTCACAATCTTGCCAGGACCTTCATACCTTGATAAGCATACTCAAAACTTTTGAGATGAACATTGAGAATCAAAAGGAATTGCATAAAAGCAAGAATGTGGCATTTCAAGTTCAATCCTCGGAGAGTCAAATCGAAGAAGAGGATGACAATCTTGAAGAAATTGGTGAAGGTGCAAATGTTGTCTTACTCACTCAAAAATACAATTCGATGGTGAGAAAGTTCAACAATGAGATAAATCAATCTAAATCTAAAGAGAACCAAAACCAAGTCTTCAATCAAAAATCCACTAGATTCCTTCCAAATGTACAAAAAAGAAATCAACTAAGAAGAACCAACTCAGATCGTACCAAATTTGATCTCAAACAACTTGAGTCAGTGCAATGTCATGCATGCTCAGTTTGGGGTTATTATGCTAACGAATGTGTTTGCACACTCTTAGAAAATTTGGTAAGAACCTATGGGTTTCTCTTAGTGATGAAGAAGAACAGGAAGGAGATCGTGAAATTGAAACACAAGCAATGGTGGCCACTGTTTTCGAACAGTCTCTATCGGATAATGAAGATGTCGTATATAATGTCGACATTTGCTCCAACATCAGCAACGACATCAATATCCTCAGCGACATCCGGAAGGTATGAATTCTTTAACTATTCTGATGTTAATTGCTTTAGTAGTTCTATTTCTGTTAGTGAGGCTGATTGTATGGATCAAGTTGAATGCAAAAATGATATGATTAATGAATTACAAAGTATTTGTAAAGCCTTAATCATAGAATCCAAGCAACTTGAAAAAAGGTAAAATCTTTAACTCGTGAGAATTATAAAATTAACAGGCACGATAACCCGACTTGAGGTTGCACTTACCAAAAAGGATATTGAATTAGGTAAGATTCGTGCAAAATTGGATTTAGCTGAAGCAACCTTCTGCAAGCTCAATACAGGGACTTCGAAATTGAATGAGATACTCAACTTTAGTAAACCTTCACATGTAGGTATTGGGTACGAAAACTCTCTTAAAACCATATGCTCTAATCTCTTTTATAAAAATGAGAAAATACACTTTGTAAAAGAAAAAGGATGAATAATATGTTCTCATATATGTCAAAGAAAATGAAGTTTGTATGTCATCACTGTAACTCCCCTGGACACTTCAAACCACACTGTTTCAAACTTCAAAATTATGTGAGCAAAATGTTGCCTAACTTGTTGTCCAACATTCCGGATAAACATTGAAGCAACATTTCTGAGCCAAAAGGTAAAAAAAAATTTAAGAGAGTTTGGGTTCCTAAAATGGACTTAACTTGTAATGTCTGTATAACTGCATTAAGAACTAACATTTCAGGTTCTTAGTACTTTGATAGTGGGTGTTCTCGCCACATGACAGGTACAAAAGGATTTCTAAGGAACTATGAGTCATTCAACGGAGGAAACGTGACTTATGGAGGTGATAGTAAAAGCAAAATAATTGGAAAAGGGATCTTGGATGTTCCTGATTTTCCAGCCTTAAGGAATGTCTTACACGTTGAGGGCTTAATGGCTAATTTGATTAGTATTAGTCAACCGTGTGATGACGATCTTGAGGTAAATTTTAATATGAATGCTTGCAAAGTTACGAATGAAGCAAATATATGTGTCATGACAGGTACAAGAACATGTGACAATTGCTATCTTGTTGTAAGACAAGAAACATGCAATAATGCTAAGATCGATGACACAACACTATGGCATCAAAAGTTGAGGCATGTCAACTAACGCAATTTAGAAAAATTGGCCTCATATGAAGCTGTTAGAGGCATACCCAAACTTAGCCATAAAAGTAAACTATCTGTGAAGATTGTTTGAAAGGTAAGCAAACCCGTGTCTCTCATAATGTTGTCCAACATGACGGACAACATTCAGGTACATCTCACTGTTTTCAATTGCTACATATGAATTTAATGGGTCCAATTGAAGTAGACAGTCTAGGAGGCATGAGGTATTCCTTTGTGATAGTAGATGATTTTTATAGATATTCTTGGATATATTTTTTAAAAGAAAAATCAAAAAAACATTTGACATGTTTAAAACCTTGCACTCTAGAATTAGAAATTTGTTCTATTCTCCTATTTTTCGGATTAAATTCGACCATGAAAAAGAATTTGAAAATAGTTCATTCACAAACTTTTGTGAGAAAAAAGGGAATTTTCCATGAGTTTTCTGCCCCCAAAACTCCGCAACAGAATGGGGTTGCAGAACGGAGGAATAGGACATTGCAAGAAATGGATAGAGTAATGCTTAGTTCTAAACATTTGTCAAAACATTTATGGGCAGAAACCTTGAATACTGCTAATCACATAGATAATAGAGTCTATCTAAGGCCAGGAACAAAGATGACACCCTATGAGAATATAAATGGAAAGAAACCAAACTTGTGTTACTTTTATGTTTTTTGGTGTATTTGTTATATTTTAAATGACATGAATTATTTGGCAAAATATGACTCTAAGGGTGACAAAGGAATTTTTGTTGTCTATCCACAAAATAGTCATGCTTATCGAGTATACAATCTGAGATCCAGAACTATACAAGAGTCTGTAAATATTATCTTTGATGATCTTTCTAATGTTTCAGGAAAAACTATTGAAAATAACATTATAGATGCAGTGGAAAGTCCACAGATTGCAGAAGAATCAGATGTTCCACACCTAAAGCAACATCCGAAACAACAATAGAGACCACATAGGTCATAGACGGGGAGTCAAGTGCTGAATTGAATTGTTAGACCAAGATCGTAGGGACCCCTCATCAAGATTAGGAAGAATCATCCAACGGGCCAAGTGATAGGGAATTTTTTGAAGGAATTAAAACAAGTGGGAAAGAATCACTCAACTACAGAGAAATGGTAATGTATGTGTATGTCTACCATATACCAAGAGGTTAGTCTTTCTTGTTTTATATCTACTTTAGAACCAAAAAATGTTTTCAAAAGCACTCAAAGATAATTTTTGGATTCAAGCAATGCAGGAAGAGCTTGAACAATTCTCTCGAAATGATGTCTTGTAATACAAATGTAATTGAACTAAGTGGATTTTTAAAAATAAATCAGACGAATCGGGAACAATTTTTAGAAACAAAGCTCGTGTAGTTGCACAAGGCTATACTCGGGTTGAAGGAATTGATTATGACGAAACCTTCGCACCTGTGGCTAGAATTGAGTCAATTAGACTTTTACTTGCTATTGCTTGTTGTCTGAAAATTACTTTACACCAAATGGATGTGAAAGGTGCATTCTTAAATGGGTATCTAGATAAGGAAGTCTATGTTGAACAACCAAAAGAATTTGAAGATCCTTACCATCCACACTATGTGTACAAGCTCAAAAGGCTTTGTATGGGTTAAAACAAGCCCCTCGTGCATGGTATGGTCGTTTAACTAACTTTCTTCTTGAATTTGGTTTTAACCGTGGAAAAGCTGATCATACTTTATTTATTAAACGACATGGTGTAGATATTATAATTGCTCAAATCTACGTGGATGACATAGTTTTTGGGTCGACCTCCCAGTCGTACCTAAATTCATTTGTTGAAGCTATGTCATCAACATTTGAAATGAGCATGATTGGGGTATTAACTTTTTTCTTAGACTTGCAGATAAAGCAAAGTGATGATGGAATTTACATCTCACAGAGTAAATATGCCAAAAATCTAGTTAAGAGATTTGGTTTGGACAACGCTAAACAAATGAAGACGCAAATGGGTTCATCGCAAAAGGTATGTAAGGATAATGTTGGTGAAAATGTCAACCCAACATTATATCGATCTATGATAGGTAGCCTCTTTATCTTACTACTAGTCGCCAAGATATTATGTTTAGTGTTTGTGTTTGTGCACGTTTTCAAGCCTGTTCCAAAATGTTGTGAAAGCCGTGAAACATATTATTAGATATGTTGCTGGCACATGTGATTTGGGAATTTGGTATTCCAAAGACACTATATGTAGTAGCTGGAAGTTGTTTCTCTCAATTAATATGGCTAAGACGCATGTTATACGACTATGAATTTACTAGCAACATTTTGATTTTCTACTGTGATAATTTGAGTGCAATAAATATTTTCAAAAAACCAGTTCAGCACTCACGTACAAAACATTTTGATATTAGATAACTTTTTAAGAGATTTAGTTGAAAAACAACTAGTTAAAATTGAACATGTTGACACTCTTCATCAACTAGCTGATATTTTTACAAAAGCTTTGGACCATGAGAGATTTTCTAGTTTGAAGAAATCTCTTGGTCTTTGTAATCTCTAAAAAAAGGCATTGTTAGTGAATGTCGGCTGAAAAGTTGTCTAACATTTCAGGTGACATTTACCTATGTAATATCACTGACTGATTATTATTGTTGTATGGTGCATAAATTTTGGTCACACAAGCATGATCTTTTAATAAGAATGTAATTGCAACGTGATACCGTTCTCTGTGATGATATATAAATACATGTATATCATAAAAAGAGAGTATCAAAATAAGGCAAAGCCTATACAAATATTTGGCAATTGTGCAAAATAGGCGAAACCCTTGAAAAGATTATGTTCCTATTCTATAAGAGTATCGTGTGCTTCAAAAGAATTTTGAGAATACTAAATAAGTATTCTTATTGTTGACATGAAAAATTCCTTTGGAAAATTCCTTTGTATGTGTTATATGATTAGATCAAGGACACAATGGGAAAATGTTACATTGGTCCAATGGTCAAACTCATAAAATACATATAAAACGTGTCTTGATTTGTTGCCAAAACAAAAAGTTCTTGGGGGATCAAAATACTTGTGTCGTCCAAAATGATGCCAACATTGCAGTTGACATTTTCAGAATGTGATATGTGTTGGGATATTGTACTTATCTGATCGTTGAATCATAGATATCTCTCCATGCCTTGTTTGCAAGAATTTCAAAAGCTAAAATGATGAGATTAAAGTTTATCCTTATCGTGATGTTTATTTGTTTTATCCCAATATTTTAGGTGTAAGTTATTGTGTAAAAATGAAACACATGCCTTGTTTGCAAGAATTTCAAAAGCTAAAATGATGAGATTAAAGTTTATCCTTATCGTGATGTTTATTTGTTTTATCCCAATATTTTAGGTGTAAGTTATTGTGTAAAAATGAAACACATAAAACTAAGGGATTTTCGTTGCTAAGAAAGGTTAGCCATGTATATAAATATTCCTCTCATTTGCTATCATTTTATCATTTTGAATTTTCCCACAAAAAGGGAAAATCACATCGGGTATACATCCTCTTACCCGATGGAATCATCACCATTCCAAACTTCATTCTCAATCTCAAACCCTAAATTCCCAAAACTTTCTCCTCAATTTTCACCGATGGAAACCTCTCCAATGTCAACACCAATGTCAGCCAACACTCCAACCAACACCCCAATGAGTACAAACCCTCCTATGAACACTGAATCGTCTGAGGAAAATGAACTGCAGAAACCCTATCGGTTATCTTCTTCACCATCCCAGAGGACTTGTCCAAAGCTACAGTATTTAAAGGTTTTTAAAGGTTTAGATGAACCTTTAGACATTAGCTACCCAGGTGATGACAACAATCCAATAGATGTTGATGAAACATCGGATATTTCAGCATTGGGTAAAAGACCAAGATCCGCCACCTTCCCTACTCGTCGATCGAGCAGAATGTTTGAGAGAACAGTTCGTGAAGAGCCGAAAAACAAAAGGTCTAGATTTGATACATCTATACATGCTTGCTCGAGCAGTGACGGTGATGACACGGACTGAAGAGAGTGAAGAAGAACCAATTGCTTCTGTACCGCAAAATGTGTCTCAAGAAGACGATGAAACTCCACTGAAGCAATTCTTTCCAAAGGGAATTCCCAGATATGTCAAATCAATTGTTGATCCAAATGTTTCCACTGATGCTACAACATCTCACACAACATTTCAGCCAACATCTACAAAGGCACATACAACAACATCCTCCAGCAGTACCAAATCCGAAAGTTCAGCCATGTCTGATTCAGACATTGAGGTATCTGCTTTCTCAGAAAAATTCTATCCTAAAGCTAAATACGATAAATGGGACTAGTACAAGAATAGAGTAATTAGACATGAGAAAGTGTTAGATGTTACTTCATGTACTGAATATGGCTTGATAGAAAGGATAGACAACTTCTCAAAACTGTCAAAGAAAAAGAACCCTATGTTGATGAAGTGATTAGGTTGTTTTATGCTAATCTGAGTCCTGCTATAGAGGATGTCTCCTTAAAAAAATTTGGAAAAGTATATCTCTATAACAAGATTTATCAGTTTACACCCTCTATTATAAATCAATGTACGAGACTTGATGCTGAAGATAGAGTTAGAGATGCAGAACAAGTGACAAAAATAGGGATAAAATGATTGAATACCTCACTGGAGGTATAATGAAAAAGTGGATCCCTAGATGCCTAGCTTCAAAATTAACAACCTTATTTTCCACCCTCCACAAAATTTCTATTCACAATTGGCTTCATTTCTTGAATGAGTCAGTTGTGACATCTGAACAAGCTTCCCTATTTTTTAAAATTGGAAAAGGCTTAAAAGTTGATTTAGGAAAGGATATTTTATCAAGTTGCCAACTTGGCTGAAAAAGAATCAACTTTAATCCTTCCATTTCCCTCCCTAATCTACTAAATCTTGACTATCCAAGGCCTTGAACCTAAGAGAGAGGATATTGTAGGAATGGCTTCTGACCTTTACACAGTAAATAAGGCAATTTTAAAGAGCAAAGAAAGAATAATTAACTTACCTCGGAAGAAGGAAGCAGAATGTGAGAATGTTGCCAGGAATGTCACCAATATTCAAGGCAACACTAGTTCAAGACAGTCAACCCTGTCAACAGACTAGCTACTGGGTCAAATAGCAAAAATCAAACAACAAATTTCAGAGGTTGATGCTGCTAGGGATGCCTTGGTTCAAGCCAGGGACCAGTTCTTGCTATTACTTTCTTCACAAAAAGGGGGAGATGCTTCTGTGTAGGGGGGGGGAAAGAGGCTGAAGGTGCACATGGTGAAGCTACTGAAGAAAGGAAGAAACTGTTGGGAGGAAGGTGTTGTTGAAGGCTAGAGCTGAAGCTGTTATGCAGAAGTAGAAAGATGCTGCTGCATAATGAGCCAGGAAGAAGTAGGCTGATGTGCTGCACCATGAGCTTTTAATGTTTGGTTTATGATTATTTGGATCTGAACTGCTTTTTTGTTTTGGTTAATGGTTGATGTGGATGTTTATTTTTGACAATGGTTTATTCTGACAATGGATTCTTTCTTTTTGTGTTTGTATATTGGATGATATGTGTATATATATGTGCACACATCATTTTCTAATCCTATGACTTGGTATACACTGATATACACAAGTTTTGCTTGTATACCATCACAGGTTAAGGGGGAGCTTGTCAGTAATCACAAGTGTACAACATCTGTGACAATACACTAAGTCGTTTGTACATTTTGTAATGTGTTTTGTGAAGAAAGACAAAAAAAGAGATTGTTAACGATGGGTTTGGTGTTGTGACATTTGACCGAACATATATTCTAAAGTACTGATTTGAATGCATAAAAATGTTGAGACAAATGTCATAATATTCGGACCAACATCTTCGAAAAATAGTTTTTCCTTACTTCACGTTAAGCAGTAATATTTTACTGTGAGGTAAAAATGACTTAGGCGTAGTGAATTGGAGTTGTGTAAAACGTGGGAGAAAGAGTCAAAGCTTTGGGAAGAAGTCGAGTAGGGAACAAATCAAAGTTGTTGAGATTTTCACTCCTTAATCATCTACCACAAGCTGGCCATCTTTTCCTCAACTTCCACAACAAATTGATGATCCTTTCAAGGGAACTCTCTACTATAAATAGATATGCCACAACAGTGTATCGATATCTAGAATCAAATTGCAAAAATACCAAGCAAAATCTGGATCACAAGTGTTGCCTGAGTGTGTCGACAACATTCTGTCCAACATTACAATTGATGTTTAGATTTTAGATTAGTTTTGTATGGAGCGATTGTAATGAGAAGTTTTCTATGTCTACTTAGTTAGATTTTTCAGCCAGAAGTCATCTGCGACTTCAACTTTTAATTCCTTTCCGTTTTATATTGTAAATCTATAAAGAAAGGAATTTGAATTTTTGTATATAATATATATACAATACATCTGGTCATTGACAATAATAAGTTATATAATATATATAACTTATGAAAATTTTAAACCTTTGTGTTCTTTAAATTCCGTTGCATTTACTCTTTAAAGTTTCTGTTTTGCTAAGTGTTGTTACTGGTGTCAGACGATATAATTGCCGACATTAGGAAACAGAATTGACATTCGATTTATTTCATCTCTTGTTTTTACTTTCCCTAGTTTTTGACACCCTTACAAAAGGATCAAAATTCATCTCTTTTCAACTATTTATATTAAGTCACAAGGATCAAAATTCTTCTCTCTTTTCAACTCTTTCAAAACTAAGCTGAGCATCAGATCAAGAAAAAAACAAACTATAAGTTTGTAATGGAAAGACAAGAATGGGATTTTGTCCAACGTGACATAATATAAAGAATCAAACTCTACTTTCAACTTTTGAAGCTCCAAATTATAGGATTATGTTCAGAGTGTTCATCACTCAATAGCTTAGCATTTTCTTTATCACGCATTTACGAACAAATACAAGTTTGGCTCAAAAGTCCACTAGACTAAGTTCTAGTAAATCCTTGTTCGAAATACACATCACAAAAACGGAGAGACGTGTATGTATGGATTTGGTTGGTGCCCAAGTTGAATCAGTCCAACTTCTAGAACTAGTGGGTTGTAGAAGACATGTATTTTGGAATTTTCATGGTAGTTTCTGTTGGAAAAATAATTTATTTCAAAAGATTGCTATTGGCCAAAGTAGAGGCCATTTGCACGTGGGTTATTTTAATTAATGTTGTTTCTGCTCCTCTTATAGAGAAGGCTTATTTAATTTTACATTGCTGAAATTGTTTCTAAGAACAGTACCCCACTAATGTGAAATCGTTTCTTATGACAGTGGCCCACACGACTCATGCATTACTTGTACTAGCTTATCAATAAATAATACATGTGTTGTTATAGTTTCTCCAAGAATCTAAGAAACTATGGCAAACAATACTACTACTGATACTATCAATGTTGGTGTTTCCCCCGCTGCTCCTGTTCTAGTTGTCCTACCATATGCCAAGTAATTTCCGAATGTGTCAAACATTGAAATTTCCGCTAATGAAAATTTCAAAAGGTGGCAAGAACGTATTTTCCCACTGCTCGATGTTCATAGTGTTGCACACGCACTGTTACATCTACAACCCGGTGCAAATGTTGAGGACAAGATATAGGAATCGTGGCAATACGCCAACAAGGTAATACGCTATACTATATTACAGACTATTTCTAACAAACTGTTTGATGTGTATTATAGTTGCAAGGAAGCAAAAGCTATTTGGAAAGCTTTAACCAAGAAGTTCACATCTGAAGATGCTACAAAACAAAAGTTTGTAGGTGGGAAGTATTATCAATGGCAAATGAGTGACGAGAAAGAGATGAAAGTCCAAATCAATGAATATCAGAAATTGCTTGAAGGCCGAGGGATCTTCTAGCAGAAAAAATTGTTGTTGTGATGTTGATCGAGAAGTTGCCTGACTCGTGGAATGATTACAAAAATAGCTTAAAGCATATGCATACAAACTTCACCATTAGGAGAAAGTCACCCATATCCCAAAGGAAGATGCCAATAGAAATGATTCATTTTCATTCAAAGCTAAAGAAATAGCTCTCAAAGGCAAATCTTGTGCAAAGCCAAAGCCGTAGCAGTAAAAGGTATGATGACAAGTCCCAAAGTTACAAGCCCTATAATCCTAATTCTAAGAAAAAGAAAGGCGCTTGTTTTGTTTGTGAAAAACAGGTCATCATGGTGCACACTGCAGGAAAAGAGTGAGAAATGATAAAGAAAAATGTTATCCTCCCAAGGCTAACTTAGCTGAAGGAGATGATATTATTGCAACTCTCAATTAAACATTTATGACATGTAAATGTAAACGTGGTAGACTCTGAGGCTACTCGCACATTTGTGCAAATCGAAAAGCATTTACCTCTATACCAATAGGAGATGACAATAAAGTGGTCGGGTAAAGTGCTCCTAAAGCTCACTTCGGGGAAAACTTTAGCCTTAGCTGAAGGAGATGATATTATTGCAACTCTCAATTAAACATTTATTACATGTAAATGTTAACGTGGTAGACTCTGAGTCTACTCGTCACATTTGTGCAAATCGAAAAGCATTTACCTCTACACCAATAGGAGATGACAATGAAGTGGTCGGGTAAAGTGCTCCTAAAGCTCTTCGGGAAAACTTTAGCCCTCGCGAATGTGCTACATGTTCCTACAATGAGGGAAAACCTGATTTCTGTAGCCTTGCTAATGAAAGATAGAGCGCAAGTGTCATTTGAATCTCATAAGATTATAATGACCAAAAATAAAGGGCTATTATAACCATGGACTTTTTGTACTCGGTGTCTCTAATGTTATCAATGAATAAAATAGCATTTACTTTTTGCTTATATGATTGAGTCTATTTCTTTGGGGCATTTTAGATTAGGACATGTTAATGTCTCGTATATAAAGAACATCCAATTGTTTGGTTTAATATATAGTTTAGAATTAAATAATATTGGCAAATCTGAAATATGTGCTTAAGCTAAAATTACTATAAGATCATGTTTAGCAGTAAGTAACTGAATTATTATCTCTTATTCATACTGATTTAGGCGATAAAAAACAGACTATGACTAAAGGTGGTAAAAGATATTGTGAGAAATTATATTATTGAATTGTTGTATCTACATGATTACACTGAGCCCTATTTATACACACTACATTACAATCATTTTCCTATTAGGATACTATATATGAAATCCTATTCCTATTCTAACACTCTCCCTCAAGCCGGTGTATACAAGTCATATGTACCAATCTTGTTACAAATGTAATTAATACGAGGACCAGTGAGAAACTTGGTGAAAATATCTGCAAGTTGGTCGCTCGACTTCACAAATTTTATAACAATATCTCCGAGGAAAATTTTTTCACTGACAAAGTCACAGTCAATCTCAATGTGCTTAGTCCTCTCATGAAATACCGGATTTGATGCGATATGGAGGGCCGCTTTGTTATCACACACAAGTTTCATTTGACTGATTTCTCCAAATTTTAGTTCTCTGAGCAACTGCTTAATCCAAACTAGCTCACAAGTTGCTACAATCATTGCTCGATATTCTGATTCAGCACTAGATCGAACAACGACACTCTATTTCTTACTCTTCCAGGACACTAAATTACCTCATATTAACACACAATATCAGGATTTAGAACGTCTATCATAGGGTGATCCTGCATAATCAACGTCGGTATATCCAAAAATCTGCTCATGGCCTCGATCTTTGAAAAATAGTTCTTTACTGCTAGAGCTGACTTAATATATCGCAGAATGCAAACAATTGCATCCCAATGATTATCATGGGGAGAATCCATAAACTGACTTACAACACTCACAGGAAATGAAATGTCAGGTCTAGTCACTGAGAGATAATTCAACTTACCAACAAGCCGCCTATATCTTCCAGGATCACCGAGTGGCTCCCCTGACCTGATAGGAATTTAGCATTCGGATCCATAGGAGTGTCAATAGGTCTACATCCCAGGAATCTCCTCAAGAATGTCTAAGGCATACTTATGTTGCGAAACAACAATACTTGACGTGGATTGGGCAACCTCAATACCTAGAAAATACTTTAGTATGCCGAGATCTTTAGTCTGAAAATGAAAATGCTGAAAGATCTGTTTGCTTTAAATTAGTGATACCCTCTTGATCATTGCCAGTTATAACGATATCGTCAACATAAACCACTAAATAAATACTCAAATTTAGAGCAGAATGTTGATAAAACACAAATGATCTGCTTCAATATGAGTCATGCCAAACTCCTGAATTTACCAAACCAAGCTCAAGAAGACTGTTTTAAATCATAAAGTGACTGACGCAATCGACACACTATATTAGACTCCCCATGAGCAACAAAACCAGCCCTCAAGATCACCATGGAGAAAAGCATTCTTAATGTCCAATTGATAAAGAGGCCAACCATGGATAGAAAGAGATGGACATATGTTATTTTAGCCACAGGAGAGAAAGTATCACTGTAATCAAGCCAAGTTCTAGTATAATAAATTGAGAAATTCATGGGTACCTAAGATTGATAAACCTTGGACCATTTGTATATCTATTCTGAAGAGTTCGTGCAAATAGCATACCCGCGCCACCGACAGCACAAAAGAGCGGCTTACAAGCAGAATAAGACTAGACTGATAACTCAATTGAAAATCAGGTACCGAAACCATTAAAGAATCCCTAATAATTTATTGGGCACTATACGAAGTATTTGAAATACATGAAAGAAATATCATTCAGGTAATATTTCCAAAGGGGTGTATACCCTTTCGCAACAAGGCGAGCCTTAAGCCAGTCAACTTGAACGACAACCAACAGTAGATTTACCTGAAGGAAGAGGAGCAAGATCCCAAGTACCACTCGTGTGTAAAGTAGATATCTCGTCAATCATAATATGTCGCCATGTCGCCATCGGGATGAGAAAGGGCTTCACTTGTGGACTTAGGAATATGGACAGAGGACAATGATGATTTCACTTGTAGACTTAGAAATATGGACAGAGGACAATGATGATACAAAGGCATAATGGGATGATGATAACTTAAAAGGGTATAATGTGAATTAGTGTTATGAGTGGACTGTTTATCTTTACGAAGTGCAATCGACTAATCAGAAGGAGACAAGTCCACAGTAGGTGCAATGTCCGACGCAGGACATGAATCATATGGGCCTGATGTTGGACTCGGTCGACGATGATAAGTCAGAAGTAGTGGCACTGTGACTGGAGATGTAGAAGTAACGGTAGATTCCTCAAAGGTCGGTGTAGGTAAAACCTGAAGTATAGGTAAGACCTCAGAGATATTATGATGATTAGAAGGAGATCTAAAGTAAGGTTGAGACTCAAAAAATGTGACATCAGTATACATAAGATATCGACGGAGATCAGGTGAGAAGCAACGATACCCTTTTGAACTAGAGCATAATCAATAAAGACACATTTGAGAGAGCGAGGGGCTAATTTATCTAGAGAGCGAGGGGCTAATTTATCTATCCCCAGAGCTAGGTTATGCACAAAACATATGCTCCCAAAAACACAAGGAAGAAAGTATAGAGATGACTGAGGATATCCTATAGAATATGAAATTTGATTCTGAATAGAAGATGAGGGCGTTCGATTAATTAAATGACAAGCTGTGAGGACTGCATCACCCCAAAAACGCAGCGGAACATGGAATTCAATGAGAAGAGTGCGAGATCGAGCTGTCTCAATGAGATGTCTATTCTTCCTTTCTGCTACCTCATTCTATTGAGGCGTGTATGGATAAGATGTTTGATGAATAATTCCTTGATGAGTCATAGACTGATGAAATTGGGAAATTTGTATTCCAAGGCATTATCACTACGAAAAGTACGAATAGAAACACCAAATTGATTTTGTATTTTAGCACAAAAACTCTTGAATATAGAGAATAACTCAAAACAATCTTTCATTAAGAATAACCAAGTACATCGGGAAAAATCGTCAATGAAACTAACAAAATAACGAAATCTTAAAGGTGAACCGACTCTAGTAGGACCCCAAATATCAGAATGAACTATTGGAAAAATACTCTGCACAACTCTCAGCACTACGTGAAAAGGTAGTGCGAGTGTGTTTTCCAAGTTGACACGACTCATAATCTAATTTGGACAGACTAGACAAACTAGGCATCATCTTTTGTAGCTTGAATAGGCTCGGATGTCCCAATCGTTTATGGATTGTCGGGAGGATCTGTAACTAGACCTGTTATGGAGGATTTAGGAGTAAATGTAAGGTAGTAGAGGCCTTGTGATTCATATCCAATGCCAATCGTCTATCTCGTACTGCGGTCCTGCATAATAAAAGAATCATTAAGAAATAGTATGGCACAATTTAAGGCACGAGTTAAAAGAATGACCGATGCAAGATTCAAAAGACAACCAGAGGCATAAAGAACATGATTTAGAGTGACCGAAGATATGAGTTTAGCTTGTCCAACTCATTTTGCTTTTGTTTGGATCCCATTGGCTAAAGTAATAGCGGGAAGAGAAGGTGAATAATTAATATTCAACAAAAGTGATTTATAATATGATCAGAAGCGCCAGAGTCTACAACCCATGATCCAACGGTATTAGATTGTGCGACTGAAGCTGCTTGTGGAGGTGTCTGTTTACTTGCATGATACTGAAGGTACTCATTATATTCTTCTTCGAATAAATAAACCTGTTGGTTACCTGTAATGGCAGTTTGAGCAATATGAGTATTCTTGGGTGGTCGACCATGCAGAGAATAGCATACTTCACGAGCATGTCCATACATATTACAATAACTACACTTAGGTCGAGATCAACATACTTCACGAGTATGTCCAAGCGTTTTACAATAACTATACTTAGATCTAGATCTTCGTCGAATTTTAGACAGTGATGTTTGATTTTCTGATCTCCTTATTAAGGATTGTGAATTAATCATACGACTTGAATTTCCAATTCCCGTATTTTTGGAGCTAAAAGTATCATATCCAAAATACATCTCGTGAAATTAAAAATTTATAGCCTAAATCTAGAAAATATATAACGCTTGAATCTAGAAGAAAACAAAATCGTAGCCGGAATCTGAAAAAGACAGCTTCTGTCGTCGGAAAAATAAGATTTAACCACCGGAAAGTGGTCAAAATTATAAAAAGATTATATGGGTAGGATCGAAATGGAGGGGCGATCCTACTGGAAAAAGATTTTTTGAAAAAGTTGTTGGAAGATATCTCACGTGCCGGCGCGTGGCTTTGACACGCTCGCGTCTCACGTGCCGGCGCTTGGCTTTGACACGCTCGCCTGTACAGCGGGTCCGACGGCGCGTGAGGGCGCGTGGGTGACCAATTTTCGATGAGGCTCACTGGGGTTTGCTCACCGGGAAAGGCCGATCCCGGTGGTGGTGTTGATTTTTGAAAAACACTGGCAGAAAGGATTATTTGCTTGGACAACCGCTTAGGTCACCTGAAATTGCACGGTGACGGTTGATTTTCTCCTGAATGTCGCCAGAATGATGCACAACGATATTTTTCTCACAACTGCTCTATACCATATGAGAAAATATATTATTGAATTATTGTATCTACATGATTACACTGTGCCCTATTTATAGACACTACATCACAATACTTTTCCTAGTAGGATACTATATATGAAATTTTATTCCTATTGTAACAGATATTATGTGACTTTCATTGATAGATTTTTCTAGATTTATGAGCACTTTACCATTACCCAAGACTTTAGTAGTCCTTGAGTCTCAAAGGTAGACCACTTAATTGTCATCTCCTATTGGTATATAGGAGGTAAATGCTTCTCGATTTGCAAAAATGTGCCGAGTAGCCACGGAATTTACCACCCATTCCTTTATATGGGCAACAATGTTTACTTGAGAAATGACAGCTGTAATGATATCATCTCCTTCAGCTAAGTTAGCTGAGGATAACCTTTTTCTTTCATTTCTCACTCTTTTACTGGACTGTGCAACATGATGACCTGGTTTTCCACAAACAAAACAAGCGCCTTTCTTTTTCTTAGAATTAGGATTAGGATTATAGGGCTTGTAAATCTGGGATTTGTTATCATACTTTTAGTAACACCTTTTACTGCTACTACTTTGGCTTTGCACAAGATTTGCCTTGAGAGCTATTTCTTGAACTTTGAACGACTCTTTTCTGTTGGTATCTTCAATTAGGATTGAGTCACTACTCCTCAATGGTGAAGTTTGTTTTCTTATGTTTCAAGCTTTTTTGTAATCATTCCACGAGTCAGGCAACTTCTCAATCAACACCTTAGCAACAATTTTTTCTGGTAGAATCTTCAAGTCTTCAAGCAATTTTTTATATTCATTAATCTGAACTTTCATCTCATTCTCATCACTCATTTGCAATTGATAAAACTTTCCGACTACAAACTTTTGTTTTGTAGCATTTTCAGATGTGACTTCTTGGTTAAAGCTTTCCAAATAACATTTGCTTCCTTGCAACTCTAATACACATCAAACAATTCGTTAGAAATAGTATGTAATATAATATGGCGATATACCTTGTTGGCCTATTGCCACAGTTCCTGTATCTTGTCATCAACATTTGCACCGGATTGTAGATGTAACAATGTATGTGCAATACCATAAACATCGAGTAGTGAGAAAATACGTTCTTGCCACCTTTTGAAATTTTCATTAGCAAAAATTTCAATGTTTGACATGTCCTGAAATGGCTTAGCATATGGTAGGACAACCGAAACGGGAGCAGTGAGGGCAGCACCAACATTGGTAGTATCAAGAATGGTTTTCAAGAGCAATATTGTTTGTCATAGTTTCTTAGGGTCTGTTTGGAAAGCCACCTAGTAATTGGAATTGGTGTAATTACTAGGGTAGTAATTACACGATATAATAATTACAATGACCTATTTGTTTGTCATAAGCTAATTACAGTGTAATTACAAGCTTACTATTTGATTGCACAAGTGTAATTACACAAATAAATATTTTAAATTTTAAAAATAAAAATTAATTATCAAAACTAAACGTTAATGTTTGACAAATGTATGTTCATATAAGAAATGTTAATTTTATCTATAGTTGTGTATTCAAAATACATATTATATAGAACTAAATAATTATAAATTTGTAACTAGTATTATAAAAAAGTTGATATATATATATAACACTTTAGTTGAATCAATTAATAAGAACTTCTTCAACGCATACATTTTGCAATAACATTACGGACAACATGTTTGACAAAAATATTACTAATATTTACAAGCATAATTTCATAATATTACATTAATGTTAAAAAGTAATCTATCAATGCTAACATCACTCAATATAAGCTAAGTCTGCATATAACCTCATCCAACAACGAAATTCAACTTTAATGACATGAGTAGATTGTTATAAGTCAAGTTTGTGGATGACTTATCCTTTCTAAGATTAGGTTAACTTTATTTTTAAAAAATAGAATAATAACATAGCTAACTAAAATAAAAAATAAAGAAAAACAAATAAGAAAGTTAACATAGCTAAGTGAAATAAAAAAAATAAGAAAGAAGCATAATATGAGAAATTATGTAGAAGAACGTGAAGTAAAGGTTGAAAAATGAAAAATGAAAAATGAAAAATAAAGAAATAAAAGATAATAATATAAAAAGAATAATATTTGAAAAAATTATTTAAAAGTTAAAATAAAAAAATAAATTTTAAAAAAAGAATAGAAATAAAAAATAAATTAAAAAGGAAAAGAAGAGATTCAGAGAAGAAACCTTGTAATTACCTGCAACTCTCGGCCCCTTGAGAATTGGAGAGTGTAATTACAACCTTTCAATTACACTCAATTACATGCTGACCAAGTAATTACCTGGTCAGACAACATGCCAAAACGGTGTAACTATACTCAATTACACCCAAATCCAATTACAGGATGACTTTCCAAATAGGCCCTTAGAATGTTGGATAGACAAGGAAAATTATAACAATAAATATATTATTTATTGATAAGCAAGTACAAATAACTCTTGAGTCGTGTTGGGTACTAGCTTAAGAAACTATTTCAGCAATGTGAAATATTTCTCCAATATTAAACAATAGGAGCAGGAACAACAAAATTTAAATAACACAAAACCAACAAGTGGAATTGAACTATTATGAGGTAATAATAACTCAATGATTGATGATATCTTATGAAGACACAAATCTCCAATTTATAAGAGTCTTGATGCGGTAAAGTCTTCCAAAGGAAGAATAATTGGAGGACATGTCTCAATGACACTAGGAAAGAGTAATACAATTGGTCTGATATGATTAAAAGTGAGAACACATACAGTAATACACATATAGTAATATGAGCAAACACTCTATCCACTCCAGTCCAGACCCCACATGTGAGATTACACATGATATGTTATTGTTGTCCCCACATGTGAGATTACACAGGATATGTTATTGTTGTTGGGTACGTGTAAATGGACTCTACTTTGGCCAATATGAATCTCTTGAAATAAATTACTTTTCCAACAGATTTACTTCGAAATAAAGTTTTTTTCTTCTGTTGGGGTATATAAATGTGTTTATATTTTCTGGAAAGTACAAAATTATATTTTGTCACCTAATTTTGATATGAAAGATATGGGTGAAGTACTGGGAGTTAAAGTTATAAGGAGTGAAGACAGTATAATCTTTTCGCAAGAACATTACATGGAAAGACTTCTTAAATAGTTTGAATATTTTGAGGTGATACATGTGACCACTCTAACTCTCAATTGAAAAAGAATAATGGTGACCCAATTGCTCCGTCTAAATATGCTCAGATTACTAGGAGTCTGATGCATTTAATGAATTTTACAAGGCATCGACCCTTTTCTTAGCGGGCTTGGGACTAAAAGAATGGTTGGGATAACAAACATCCATCTCATTCATCTTTTGGATACCTGTATAACCGTCGAAGGCTATTGAACTGACTAATTTCTGGAAATTATGAGGCGTTAAAAAACAAAGAAATTGTTGGAATTGTCTTATCATTTCTATCAAGTCCAAAGATTAATAGGAGGGAAGCTTAATCAGAATGAATAATAATTTTTCTTTTATGATCAATCGATATAAAAAAATATAGCCTATGTTATGTGTAGACTGAGTCGATATACTCATAATTCCAATCAAGAGCATTGGTCTGGCCTTTATTAATTAGACTGATGAAATATTTGAGAGGAGCTGTGAATATGGTATCCTATATAGTGGATTTCCTTCTACTTTAGAAGGGTATTCTGATGCAAACTATATCTCTGATTCAGATGAGACAAAATCCACTAGTGGCTATGCGTTCACCCTTGGTGATGGTACAATAACGTGGAAATCAGCTAAGCTGACGATCATTGCTAGATTGACTATGGAGTCAAAGATTGTAGCTCTAGACTTAGATGGTTCTGAGGCCGAGTGGCTAAGAAACTTCTTAGTATCTTCTTTTAACAAAGGATTTTGTCACGACCCAAAATCGCAGAGTCGTGATGGCACTAACCCCAAGGATCAGTAAGCCAACCACAACCATCCAACTAGAATCAAATACAAAATTACAGTGCGGAAATTGTTAAGTAACTCAATTTAAGTCTCATGAAATCTCATAGTATAAATAATGTAGTGTCACTTGTACAAGAACTATCTAAGGAATGGAATACTCCTTATATACATAATCGTCAAGAAATGAGAAGACACAATTAAGACATAAGGAAGAAGTATTCGGTGCAGCAAGTGTACCATGAGGACAAAAACAACGGGTACTCAGAAGCATCGTCGACCAACCCTAGCTTAAACAGAGACGAGGATTGGCCTATTGATTACTACTTCCGCACTAACCGCCATCGGTTTGCTATAATAACACAATATCTGAATTCACTCAAACCAAGAGTCCAAGCCTAGGTTATAGCATCTAGTTCCCTAAGGCTAATAAGGTATTCACGATTCATATCAATAAAGTCTAATCAATCCAAGATTTAAGCCTAAGCGTAAGAACCTCTCACTACTCAGGAACACTCGAATAGCCAAGTAGCCTGATACACCGACAATTACGTAGTTCAAGTAAACAAGAAACACAAAAGGGATGAGTAAATGATATGGAATGTAGATGCTATGCAATGCAAGGCCTTTGTTTCCCATCACCGGTATACACACGTTCGAATGTCAACGAATTGTGACGAATGGGAACTCGCGATGTCCATACACGACTTAGGCTTACACACATCATGAAGCAGTATAAATATAGTATGTACATCAACAAGAAGCAAATACTATGAAGCATAATTATGATATGCACAATATCAAAAAGCGAATATAGACCCACACAAGTTAATACATTATAGGCCACACAGGTTTATACCTTATGAAGAAGCATAAATATAGTATACACAACAATAAGAAGCAATTATAGGCCACACAGGTTCTAACTCAATCATTTATACAATAAAGACTCGATCTTTAGCTTCTTTTATTTTAAACGAGTATGATGGGATGAAAGGTGACACAGTCACATAGCACACAGACATAATAATATCGCAGAAAATACGGGCTTCATACCCCACTCACGGATCCAAAGAATCTACTATACTATCAGCTAGTTCCTAAAGCATATGACATTCTTCTAAATAATTTAAAGCACCAATACCCATAACATGGCACCAGTACCCGATACGAGTGCACATCACCTCACAAGTATCGGGACCCCCTTATAATCCCCATTACTCCCATCTTTAGTTAATTCATTTAAACAAACCATGACGCTTAAGTAAGGTACAAGATCTCAACTTTCCTGGAATAGGAGTCTGATAGTCGAAAGAAATCTTTGTCTTTTTGTAACGCCTTCGGAAGGTCCAAATCTAATCAAATATGGAAAGTACATCAATACACAAATCCATTACCCATATTGCTATATAAAACTTTCAGACCCTAAAAGACCCAAAAATAGGAACTCGAGCCTCGAAAGACAAAATTGAAAATATATTTCAAAATCAGTTTACCCATCACCTATGTAGTCTAGATGTCAAATATCATCCAAAACTAACATCAATTTCATAGTCAATTGAGGAACTTTCCTTTTTCTCAACCTAGGCTTTTTTCCAACTTTCTCATCCCAAATCATGATATCAAGCATGTGATCCTTTAATAATAGAAGATATAATCATAAGTGAGTTATTAGGAACTTAACCACTTGAAGAATCTTTAAAATTTCCTCAAAAAGTTCTCCAAAATGAGACCCCAAACTCAAATATGAGAATAAAATATCAAAGCTCGAAATGGGGTTTTTAGAATCTGCCCAGCAACCTTACCGAAATTTTTGGTGTGTTCCAAACCTCGATCCAACCCTCAAAAGTCATCTGGGACCCTCCGAACACAAACCAAATATGCAAACTACCCCAAAATACGCAACGAATCTACGAGCACTCGAAATCGTCAGACAAGGTCATCTTGACCAAAGGTCCTACTAACACACGCAATAAAGCTCTTAAAGCTAGAATTTCAACCACACCTGAAATGCTCCCGAGTGCCTCAAAAACCAAACCAATGGCTCGATTATACCATATTCGACGAAATCGATGAAACTTCGAAAAAGACTCAAATGCCCTCAATATTGACTATAGTCACTTAAGCTTATTTCAAAACTTAAGGCTTTCCAATTTCCACAAAACTTAGCCGAAACACTTTCAAAACACTCGAGAACCGTTCCAATAGTCCGTTTTAAGTCATAAATCACGTTCCCGAGATGATGGAACCACCAGAACACAATTCCGAACGCATTTACTCAAAAGTCAACTCCTAGTCAAACTTCTCAAACATGGAAGTTTCAAAACTCAAAACTTCAGTTTTCTCCCGTTATTCTCATCCGATTACCTCGAAAATCGCGTCACCCATCTCCGCACAACAAAATTACCTAATAAAGTTAGGGAAAAGGGTGTTTTAAAATAAAATACGCAAAATAGCAAAAAATGACCAAACGAGTCGTTACATCATCCACCACTTATACATGTTCGTCCTCGAACATGAAAGAGAAAAAGTACCTTAACATTCTAAAAGATGAGGGTATCTAATCTGCATGTCTGTCTCTAACCTGTAGCCTTATCTTGACCGGATGATGCTTCCACCAAATCTTTACTGAAGTAACCTCTTTAAGCCTTATTACTGAATCTACCTACTGAATATAGCAACCGACTTCTCGCTATAAATCAATTCCTGATCAAGCAAATACTGAAGCCTATTGAATTTCATGTGAACCACCCGAGTGGTACCTTTTAAGCATGAAATACCAAAATAAAGGATGAATACTCGAAAACCCAGGAGGAAATGTCAACTCATAAGCTACCCCACTAATACGC
Source organism: Anisodus tanguticus (assembly GCA_034509755.1). Classification (NCBI taxonomy): domain Eukaryota; kingdom Viridiplantae; phylum Streptophyta; class Magnoliopsida; order Solanales; family Solanaceae; genus Anisodus; species Anisodus tanguticus. The sequence continues at coordinate 20,684,486 of CM067553.1, read as the reverse complement.
TGAACAATCTTGAATGGTCACCATATCTAGGGCTCAAACTGCCCTTTTCAAATACCTCACCCCCTTCATGGGAGAAACTCCTAACAGAAATCGCTCACCAACATGAAATCTAAGTCAAAGATTACACCACAAGTTTGTACTCCAAGGCCTAACCTCAAATGCATCAAGCCATCCAACGGAAAGACGATATATCCTACCATATAATGTCTCAAACAGTTCTATCACGATGCTTGAATGATAATTGTTATTATTGTAAGCAACTCGACCAAAAGCAAGTAACGGCGACATAGAGAAGAAAGTATACCCTTTGTCACCCCCATTGTCACAACAAAGTAAAGAAGAGATGGACATAATCCAAATTTGGTGGGATTTAGGATGGAATCGAATAGCGAATGCACTTGCGGTTAAGACAAGTCCTGCATCTCCTACCTAATGCAATTGACCGACCCACAATTTCTTTCTTTCAATAATACCTTCGCTTCACTTCAAGACGCTATTTACCAAGGAAATACTACCTTATTTTTTTAATGGAAGAAGCCGAAGGGGTGAACGAACGAGGGTGAAATGATGTGCTAAGCTATACCCGAGTGCACAACTCTTTCTGCACAAATCACTAGAACTGAATATGTATTGCATGCCTTTATTCGAAATGACAAAAATACACTCCATGAAATCAAATGTCTTTCAAATGTAAATCCCGACCAACCCTTCTAAATTGCATTTAGTCTAAATTGGTACAGAATGATTCGACTTTGTCAAACAGTCTACACTTACCCAAGTGGCACCAGGATTTTCCCAAATCTGTGGGAATCCTACCACAAGGTTCGTAGCATTATGCTTCTTCACTTAATCCGTCTAGTCTCGTCAAACCTCCTTTTCATTTCGCACTAATAGTCTGATCCCCAACCATTTTATCCTGACCCCATCCAAGGCCAATTGTGCAAATTTCAAATCTATTAGCTTCGTCTCGACGAGCTGAAACTCATTGTTCAAATCCCCTTGATCCTTTCATGATGTACCACGCGCATCATCCTAGTAACTAGCGCATCATGCCAGACTTGTAAGAGTCAACCAATCAGTCCACGGACTTACCATATCCGTTTATACCTCTCCCAAAAACATCACCAAGTAACCATGTTGACCATTAGAACATTCTGTATACCTTTCATCAACGAAAATAGTATAAATCTCCCTATAATCCCCAATAACACTCGAATAACATGACATACCTTTGATTCAAACCGAAATTTATCAATTTTTAAGAAGTGGGTTACTAGAATAGTTGTACATCCTTCCGAGAACATAACCATAAGCCATCCATCTTAAATTGAATGGACCTGACATGGTTAGAATACACCATTCCCCGAACATCATCAATAATCACCTGAACTGTTTCTGAATCTTGATAAAATATAAAGTAAGCCTTTCATAAATCTGTGGTGACCTATTTTGACATGTTGTTCCTGAATACACAACCTGTGTTATCGTTCCCAACCTTTAAAGTTGGGATTCACCCAAGCAGTCAACCACGTACCGATGAACTATACTTTATGACCTTAAATCTTCATGGAAGCTAATTACATCGAACTCTCTTCCTTGTACTTTCACTAAACTCATCCATCATCCCGACACTCTAACATAAGGCCTATGACCCCATATTTACCATTCACAACTATAAAATCACCGAGTGCAATACCATCTAAGAGTATCAACTCTTACAATCCACGTGCCTTACCACACACAAATACTCTTTAAGTCATTCGTATTTGAAATACTCAATCATACTACCTAATCATCATCACTTCGACATAGTCTACTACCACAAACAGACTCACCTCGACAATATGACTCTAACTCCCCTTGCTGTAGATACCCTTTCTTATCAACCAACTTTAGCTGATCCAACTAAGGATGCCATGAAAGTGACCCTCTTAGTGCTACACAAGTTCCTTCCTCATCAACCTTAAATCTCAAAGTCCCTTTGGCACTTCCCATACTAAATCAAAATTTTCCATAGAATTCATTCCTCAATCATACTTATCACTTTTTACACCTAATCTAAATGATGTAATGTAATGCCTCCATGACTCATACATGATCCAAGTAGTTACGTTGCCTCAATTCCAAGTCTTATGAAAATTTATTCTCTAAAACCACTAGTGAGATGGCTTTTCCTAGATTCCTCACCTACCACGTTCCATTAAAATCACTCTTATAATTATCAACTGAAACCACTCAAACCCACTCGTGGGGTGAGTCAAATACCGCACATCCTTTAAAGTAGTTAAGCCAATCATGGAGATAGTAGTAAACCATAAGCTGGAGCATATGAAAGTTTCCCTAGGCTCACTCGAATCTTTAATGTAGTAGTCATCTAAAACATCCACAATCATGCAGTCTATTTGCCACGAAGCCTTTCTACCCGAAGTACCGACCAAACCTGACCATACCAACCAAGTTGATTATTGTCAATGTAACACTTCCAACCACCCCTGAACTAGTCCATAAACCGTAGGGTGATTCTCAACTCCTACACATAAAATCCTATCAATGTCCTCATATAGCTTATAACAATTTCCTCGAACATTCATTGACAGATGAATCGTCCATTCACATAGGTTTATGAGTCTACTAACTCAATATAACCACATGAAAGTCCCTTGGTGAATTCACTCCTCCTTGTCTAGATCAACCCTCAATTAGTCGCCTGAAGTATGCTTCGCAACTTGAATTAGTTACCATCCATCACTACTCGTAGAAACTTGTCGAGCCAAGCAACACATATAAGTCCCACATTTATTCTCCTAACTTAGGTGCAACAACCCGTATTTATGTAAGTAGTTAAATCTACACAATCGTTTGTCGCTAGAGTATTTTCCATTAGTCAGTTACTGCTTCCAACCAAAATATTGCGATGCAATCCATCTTACCGATCAAAACATGATCCTGAAGCGTCCATTTCATAAATAGACTAGTCTCACACTAAAAGAACGAGCTCATGATCCAACAACAATTCCTTAGCACCCTATACCGAAATATCAAGCAAACCTGAAACCATTGACTCACTAAAATGTTACACCCGATTACTCCCGCAAGATTCAATCTTCCATAGAAACTTTTACAGTACGAGCCCATCCACCACTTGGGCTCATCATATAACTGATATTGATTTATTAAAATTTCTCTCATTACCTTTGTGTACTGTCAAGTAGCTGGAGAACCATCACACGCAATCCAATACGAAGTTATACTCCCTCATATCTTATCACAAAAGTCATCTCCCATGCTAATACGCCTTCCAAAAAACTCTTTCATAGCCTCATTATCTATTTCTCCTCCCCGATCAAAGATTCCTGATTTTTCCTTCGTACCACTTAGAATCATCATACCTCTTCTCATCACTTGCTATACCATAAATATATTTTCTCGACTTCCGAGCTACTAACCGCTGAATTTGGCTATCATGTAGTCGTTTGCACCATCATTCCCAATTCATCGAGTCATCACCCAACTAGAATAAATCATAACTTCCCCAATCAAAATTTAAGTAATAGTTATAATGACACATCTCTTACCATACCACACGATATCACATCAGTCGCTTAAGCGCGAACCCGAGAATGTATCCTCACCATCAATGAGAGATTGAAACAAGAACGTTTAGACCTTAGTTGAATCACATACGCACAATAAGGAATGAAAGAATGAAATTTCCCTAAGTATCCCATAACCCCTCGAAGATAAGTACAGACATCATCGTACCGATCTGCAAGACTCTACTAGACATTGTTCTTGTACTTGTGAGACCGGTGATCCTAACACTCTGATACCAATTTGTCACGATCCAAAATCGCAGAGTCATGATGGTACTAACCCCAGGATCAGTAAACCAACCACAACCATCCAACTAGAATTAAATAAAAAAAGACAATGCAAAAATTGTTAGGTAACTCAAATTAAGTCTTATGAAATCTCATAATATAAAAAATACGAAAATATTACAAACTTCCAAGACTGGTGTCACTTGTACAAGAACTATCTAAGGAATACAGGTTAGGAATACATCCCTAAATACATAATTGTTCAGAAAAGACACAATTAAGACATAAGGAAGAAGTATTCGGTGCCACGTATCTACTATGTAGCTCACCCCGAATCCTTCGAAATAGCTCACGACTGGATAGTTGCGAACTCCACTAGAACTAGGAATAAAACATGCACATGAAAAAAGGTGAGCAAGTGTAGCGTGAGGAAAAAAACAATGGGTACTCAGCCGCATCATCAACCGACCCTAGCTTAAACGAAGAGAAAGACTGGCCTATCGATTACTACTTCCGCACTAACCGCCATTAGTTTGCTACAATAACACAATATCTGAATTCACTCAAACCAAGAGTCCAAGCCTCGGTTATAACATCTAGTTCCCCAAGCCTAATAAGGTATTCACGATTCATATCAATAAAGTCTAATCAATCCAAGATTTAAGTCTAAGCGTAAGAACCTCTCATTACTCAGGAATACTCGAATAGCCAAGTAGCATGATAAATCGACAATTACGGAGTTTAGGTAAACAAGCAACACAAAAGGATGAGTAAATGATATGGAATGTAGATGACATGCAATGCAAGGCCTTTGTTTCTCATCACCGGTATACACACGTTTGAATGTCAACAAATCGTGACCCACGGGGAACTAGCGAGGTCCATACACCACTTAGGCTTACACACAATACCTAAGTATAATTACACAACAGGCTCACATAGTACCTAGTAGTCACACAACAGGCTCACACAGTACCTATTTTGATCACACACTTGTCTATTGCCACACATGTTTATACATCATGAAGTAGTATAAATATAGTATGCATAACAACAAGAAGCAAATACTATGAAGCATAATTATGATATGCACAACATCAAAAAGCGAATATAGACCACACAAGTTAATACATTATAGGCCACACAAGTTTATACCTTATGAAGAAGCATAAATATAGTATGCACAACAACAAGAAGCAATTATAGGCCACACAGGTTCTAACTCAGTCATTTGTACAATAAAGACTCGATCTTTAGCTTCTTTTATTTTAAACGAGTATGATGGGATGAAAAGGGACACACTGTCACATAACATACTGATAAATAATAATATCGCCGAAAGTACGGACTTCATACCCCACTCACGGATCCAAAGGATCGTACTATACTATCAACTAGTGCCTGAAGCATGGCATTCTTCTAAGTAATTTAAAGCACAAATACCATAACATGGCATCGGTACCCGATACGAGTGCTCGTCAACTCACAAGTATCGAAACCCCTTATAATCCCCATTACTCCATCTTTAGTAAATAAATTTAAACCAACCATGACGTTTATGTAAGGTACAAGATCTCAATTTGCCTTGAATAGGAGTCTGATAGCCGCAAGAAAGCTTTGTCTTTTTGTAACACCTCTAGAAGGTTCAAATCTAATCAAATATGAAAAGTACATCAATACACGAACCCAAAAAGTCACCCAAAAATAAGACCCCGAGCCTCGAAGGGTAAAATCAAAAATTTATTTCAAAATCAGTTTACCCATCACCTATGGAGTTTAGATGTCAAATATCATCCAAAACTAACATCAATTGAGGAACTTCCCTTTTTCTTAACCTAGGGATTTTCCCCCCAATTTTCTCATCCCAAATCATGATATCTAGAATGGAATCCTTTGATCATCGAAAATATAATCATAAGGGAGTGATTAGGAACTTACCCACTTGAAGAATTTTGAAAATTTTCTCAAAAATCTCTACAAACCAAGACCCCAAGCTCAAAATATGATAATAAAATGTCAAAGCTCGAAATGGGGTTTTAAGAATTTGCCCAACAACCTTACCATCGCGATCGCGGGGCCCATCCATGCGATCGCGAGGACACGAAAGATTTCACCATCGCGAGCGCACTGGTCTCAGCGATCGCGGTGCTTGGGAAACGCTCTTCATCGCGATCGCGACCTTGCTCCACGCGATCGCGTAAAATTCTAGTGTGTTCCAAACCTCGATCCGACCCTCGAAACTCATCGGGACACAAACCAAAAATGCAAACCACCCTTCAACACGCAACGAATCTGCTCACGCACTCAAAATCGTCATACGAGGTCATCTTGACCAAGGGTCCTACCAACACACGCCATAAAGCTCTCAAAGCTAGAATTTCAACCACACCCGAAATGCTCCCGAATGCCTCGGGAACCGAACCAATGGCTCGACTATACCATATTCGACATTCAAGACCTGATGAAATTGATGAAACTTCGAAAAAGACTCAAATTCCCTCAATATTGACTATAGTCACTTAATCTGATTTCATAACTTAAGACTTCCCAATTTCCACAAACTTAGCCGAAACTCTTTCCAAACACTCGGGACCCATTCCAACAGTCCACCTAAGTCATAAATCATATTCCCGAGTTGATGGAACAATCAGAACTCAATTCCGGACGCATTTACTCAAAAGTCAATTCCTAATCAAACTTCCCAAATATGGAACTTCAAAAACTCAAAACTTCAGTTTTTTCTTGTTATTCTCATCCGGTTGCCTCGGGAATCGTGCCAACCATCTCCGTGCATCAAAATTATACAAGACTAGAGAAAAGGGTGTTTTCAAAAAAATACGCAAAATAACCAAAACGACCGAACAGATAGTTACAGATTTGTTGCCTCCTGTGTCTATGCATTATGATTATTTAGTGGCAATTACTATTGCAAATAATAAATCATACAATTGTAAGAATAGACACATAAAATTGAGACATGATATCGTTAAGCAGCGATTGAGAGATAGAATAATTTCTATTGATTATGTGAAGACAGAAATGAATTTGGTCAATTTTCTCAATAAACCAGTGGAAAGAAAATTAATTCCTCAAACCTCGAAAGAGATGGGGCTAAGGACGATATGATTGTCACTAAAGATGACAACCCAACCTATGTGATTGGATATCCCATATGGGTAATAACAAGGATATTGACACTACACACTTAAAGAGAGTGCTTGTATAGCTACTAATTATGAAGAGTTATTAACTCTCTATGAATTCATATTCCTTAAAAATAGTGATTTAAAACCTTATGCACTTGATGAATTCACTTATATGAGAAGTGGAGTGGGATCGCTCCTATGAGATGTGGGTCAAGTATCTAGAGCTCTCGTGAATAACTAGGCATGTGCATGTATTGACACAAAACCACATTAAACAACTAAATATGAGGATCAAAATGTGATTGGTAAAATCTCTGACTTACAATAAAAATTATTGGTTCATAAAAATATTATATTTCACCGGTAATTCTATAAGTTAAATTTTATCGGTCTAAGTTTGGTTCATAGTCCAAAAGACACCAAACCTATTGCATTTTGATCATACAAATCCAACAAGTCTTACCCTTTTCTACCCTTTAATTCCAAAATCATTTGATATATGTGGGGGATTGTTGAAAAAATAATTTATTTGGAAAGATTGCTATTGGCCAAAGTAGAGGCCATTTACACGTGCCCCTATTACTATATGTGAAGTGTATTACCCTTTCCTAGTGTAATTGGCACATGTTCTCCATTTATTCTCCCTTTGAAGGACTTCACTGCCACAAGACTCTTATAAGATTTGTATCTTCATAAAACATCATCAATCATTGAGTTATTATTATCTTATAATAGTTCAATTCCACTTGCTGGTTTTGTGTTATTTTAATTTTGTTGTTCCTACTCCTCGTAGGAGAGGGCTTGTTTAATCTTGGAGAAACATTTCACATTGCTGGAAAAAAAAAATTAGGACAGTGCCCAGCACGACTCAAGCATTACTTAGTACTAGCTTATCATTAAATAATACATTTGTTGTTATAATTTCCGTTTATTCTCCATCCGAAGTGGAATTTCAAGTAAGGTTCAAAATTCATTTTCTTGTCAACACTCTCTTCTCCCCACCTTAAAAGATGCCAATAATGAGGAATAGGTCTAATGTCCAAAAAAGTAGAACCAAATGAAATTACAAGAAAAAATATCAATTATTAACAGAGAAGTCCAAACATGAAATTAATAGAATGACAATCAATACAACCTAACCCACAAACCAAGATATTCCTAGGGGCAAATGGTCATCAAATTATTCAATTGAGACAAGAAGGGAGAGAAAAAACAGACCTGCCAAGAACAGAAGCTAAGGTCTTGATATGGTACTCCTCAGGTTCTTGATCTTCAGGTTTCTCAGTATAAACAATATACACTTTTGCTTCTTCAGAATCCCCCATTGATTTGGTAGCTGCAACTAAGCACAAAACCAACAAAATTGAACAAATGATTTGGGTTTTCTGCATCACTTTAACTATGTAAATATTTATAGAGATTTTTTGGGATGCCTTTTTATAATTGAAGGAACAAGTTTAAGAATCTTAATAGATTGAGCCACTTGAAATTTTGACAGAAAAGAATAAACAAAAAATGGAAAGAAAATATAGTGTTAAATAGTTGTGCTGTCTATTTCTTCTTGGAATTTCGGAACTAGGAATGGTGTCTCTGTTCCTAGAGGCTACAGCTGGAGGACTTTGCCACGCGTGGCAATGGTCGTTGCATGGCTGGTTTACCTATTCGGTTTTGGCATTTTGGCAAATGAGAGTAAGGGTGGCCAGTGGGTTGGGACGGCCCGACCCCGACCCGACCGCGTCTCGAGCCCGCTCCGGTCCCGCCCCGACCTCGAGTAAAAAAAAAAAAAAAGGTAGCGGGACTCGAACTCGGGACGGGACAATGTCTCGTCCGCCAGACCCGAGCCCGCCCCAAGCCCGCCCGTTCCGAGCCCGCCCGAGAGCCCTCTTTGCAAATATAACCGTTGCACCAATGGCCATTTTAGATTTTGGTCGTTGGGCAACGGCCATTCTTGGCCTCCCCCCTCCCCCACCCCTCCTACCCCTTAATATTTATTTTTAACTCATAAGTTATTATATTTACACTTTAACCCAATTTTTCAACTATAAATAACTCATTTTCTCTTCATCTTTCTCACAAATCTTCATACAATCTCTCTAATCTCTCAATATATCTCACTACAAGTCTACATTGTTTACTAAATATTCAATTTTATTTATTCATTTGGGAATTGGGAGTGAAGTTGACAACTAGCTTGAGGATCTTCTATCGAGCAAAGTTTCAATTTTCAACCTCTCGATTACACGTCGACGTTACGTCGGCGTTTGGTACATTCGTTCCTTCATTAAATTATTATTGTCTGTTTATTTTATTTAGCGCACTTAATTTTATTAACTTTAATTATTTATTATCATAATTAAAATGGAAGGATTAAGAGGTATGTTTAAGGGTAAGGGTAAGGGTAAGGGTAAGGGTGCTTCTTCTAGTAGGGGCAACCAGGGCAAGGGTACTTCTTCTAGTCATCTTATTCCTACACAGGATGATTTTGTTGATACTCAACATTTTCCTACAATACCATTAGATTTAGACGAGGAGCTATTTTCTGGAACTCAAGAAGACTTTAATTTAGATGATGATCTAGATGATACACCCACTAATGTTGATGACAACACACCCACTAGTGCACCTTCAACTGAAATACCTCCTATTCCCCCTAGTATGAGACGAGGTCCGACAAAACGACCATTAAAATCGAGATGCATGGACATTTTTTGATAGGGACGTAGAGAATCAAATAGCTATATGTAAAATTTGTAAAAATGTTTTAAAATTTAAAGCGGAAAAGGTCACGGTGGGACGGGGGGTTAATTAGACACGTAGTAAGTGCTCATCCGGCTAGGTATGCCCAATACCAAGCTTCAAAATCGGGTGCGCAAACGTCCACTCCATCGGGACAAGGTTCACATACTGATACTGTCCCGGACCAAGTACTGTGGTCAAATTAACCCTATGACGGGGGGAATTGTAGGCCCTAAATACAATAAACATAGAGATAGGGAAGCAATATCAAAATTAGTTCTTTGTGGAGGGTTTGCCTTTTTCATTTCCTTTATCTCCCGGTTTTATTCATTACATTAGAGATATATATAATCCTGCTTTTAACGATTTTCCTAGATCAACTGTTAAGAGAGACGTATTTAAATTCGCGCATGAATATCAACAATATTTACGTTATTCATTATATCATTTTAATGGCAAAGTATCTATCACGTCTGATATAGGTCGTAGTACTAACGGCCATGATTATTTAACTGTAACTTGTCATTTGATAGATTATAAATGGTCTATGCAAAAACGTATCTTAGTGTATACATATATAGATGATAGGCACACTGATACTTTTATTGCAGATAATATTTATCAAGTGTGCCATTATTACGGAATAACCGATAAAATTATGACTATTACATTAGATAACGCTTCTTCTAACAATTACGCAATTACAATTTAAAAAAATAGTTTAACTCCATCTTTTCCAGATCATTTTCATATAAAATGCGCATGCCATATATATAACTTAATTGTAAAGGATGGTCTATCACTTTTTGAAGACATTCTTAGTAAAATACAATTTGATATAAAATTTATTTTTAAAAGTAATAAAGAACAACGAATAAAAGAATATAAAAAAACTTGTCACGATTGTGGACTACCTTTTAGAAAAATTCCACAAGAAGTATCCACTAGGTGGAATTCTTTATACGAGCAACTACTTGTTGCTTATGACTATAGAAAACCTATAACTTTATTTTTTAACTCTCATAATCAAAATTCAACTGATATGATTGTAGATAGTGATTGGGTAAAAATTTCCGAACTTATTGTATTTTTAGAGAAATTTTTTCAAGCAACAAAAGAATTTTCCGGTATATATTATCCTACTATTTCAACTATGTTGTTTTATATAACTCTAATATTTTTATTACTTAGTGAATATATGGAAAAACCAGCTTATATGGCAGCTATTAAAAATATGTTTATCAAAATAAAAAAATATTTTATTCCTATTCCCACTATTTATATTATTGGTTCTGTATTAAATCCGACTATTAAAATAGACGGTACTAAATCACTAATTGAAACTATTTACGATTGTATCGAAGTACTATCACCTCCAAGTCCCAAAAATCTAAATCACCCACCACCTATTGAACAAACTAAAAAAGAAGTGTTGTCTAGCGTAGAACACCAATGCAAAAAAATATATAAGTTTTATCAACAAGAAAATGCTAGTAACTTACCGGCTTCCATACCATCTTCTTCATCTTCAACACAACCTCACAAAAGACATGTTGTTTCTGCAGCTAGTATTGAAAGCCTCAGAAATAGAATGTGCGGCCGTACCTCTACTACTAACCAAATTAGCGAGTTGGATATTTTTGTTTTGCAGGGTTCTGTACCGTACCAAGAAGTTATCAATGAAGATGGACATGAAGACTTGTTGAAATACTGGAGGGGGAATGAGAAGACCTTTCCGACACTTTCATTGATGGCCCGAGATGTTTTGAACATTCAAGCGTCATCAATCGCGCGTCGAAAGCGCTTTTTTTGCCAGTAGATATCAAATAGGAGACCACAGACACTCATTAGCCGAGAGACACTTGGAAATTGCGTATTATTCAGAGATTGGATACGAGCGGAGCGGAGAAGGTGCGGTCAACCGGAGATCAACGAAGAAGAAGACGAAAACTACAACGAAATCTTATCCGAAGGTGGTGGAAGCGACGTGGATCAATTTGACCAACAAATACCAATTCCAACCGAAGAACCACAGGAAATTATCAAGCAATTAGAACAGGTTTTTTTGAGAATGTAATTTTTTTAATTGCAATTTTATTATGTAATTTGCAACTTTTGGACAACACCACAAAGTTACAATTTCGACAATTGTATTTGTATTACAAAAAAATCATATGTCTATTAAATAATAGAAGAGGCACAAAAACAGCCTTGGGATGTTTTTATTACACTATCTTGTCTTGTTTATTGAGTTTTTTTTTTATACATATGTTATTTAAAAAAAAAAAAAGGAAAACCCGCCGGAACCCGCCCCGACCCCGACCCTACCCCGCCCCGACCCGATTCCTACGGGATCGGGATCGGGACGGGACTGGAGCAAGTCCCGCCAGACCCGACCCCGACCCCGACCCCTTCGCCCGTCCCGCCCCGACCCCGACCCCGCCAGACCCGGCCCGCCAGACCTGAGCCCGGCCCGCTGGCCACCTCTAAATGAGAGAAATGCTAGGGGTGAAATAGGAAATGGTGGATAAAGTCTTGATGAGTTTTTTTTAATCATACTGCTCGTCCGACTAATTTAAAAGCGCGTCTTTTTTTTTATTTAACTATTTAATAATCATATTCATTGACTTAACTAATTCGATATTTCAAAATTTTCAATTCTAAATCTCTAATTAAAAATAGAGAGATTTCATTCATTTAATCATAGGCCTAACTTTTGAATGTAAATTTGATTAATCATTTTTTTCATTTTCTTCTATCCGCATGTACATACATTTCAGGATCAAGATTAAAATCTTTATAAATAGTCTCTAACTCTAAACGAAAGAATCTGATCATTGAACCTAATGTGAATTCATCATCATTACACATTTATTTCTAGTTTGGCTGCTGGTCTAGCCAACATTCTTAGCCACCTACAGTGCAACCTGCGTGGATGAATTATGTTTAATGCTTTCGGTATCTCTCGTGTTGTCTCGGTATCTTATTTACTTTTTCATAAAGCTCTTACTTTAGAATTGATTCATTTTATTTTAACTTGATGAGTGCAACAATTAAGGTATCTTAATTTATTATCATAAAAATATTATTTAAGAATTATTTCATCTTATTTTACCTTGATGAGTGCATGAAATGTGTTCTTTATATGAATTTTATCACTTAATTGTGGTCAATCAATGTTGTATTATTATCTCAAATTTCACTTTACTTGGAATAAGTTTAACATAATACGTGTGCATCAAGATGGGGGTAATAGCAACAACAATAACATACACAAGATGGGGTCATAACAACAATAACATACATAACAACAACAATAACATGCACAATGAAATCCCACAAAGTGAGAAATTGCGGGGTCATGTCTTGTGAAATATGTCGTTTGAGGATTTGCATTTGTCTTGCTAATAGTTGTATCTTCTCCCGTTGTGCTTTTTGTGCGATGGACGAAAACGTTCATCTTTCTTGCTATCGCTTTGTCCTTCTAGAGTTGGACAAATCAGTTAGTACTTAGTACATCTTTTTTGTTCACTCTATTTTGCTCAGAGAACTGATGGAACATTTGCTCAAAAGGATACTTGAAACAGAAAATGCCGCAAATCAGAAATAAAAAGATCACATATCAAAAAGCCTATAGTTTACAAATATTTATTGAAAAAACTCGACTTTACTTCTCTCTAAAGAAAAAAAAAAAAAAAAAAAAAAAAAAAAAGGGGGTCTTGTTAAAAAGAGAAGAGTTGCTATCTCTGTATAATCATGAGGAATATAACTGAGCTAGTTCATCTGAGAAGGCCTTCTTTATCACATCCCTTTTGAGCTTCAAGGCTGCAGTAACAAGACCAGATTCTGGTGTCCATGCTTCCGCTAGCAACTTGATCTTCGCTGGGATCTCAAACTTCTCCAAACAAGCAGCCTTCGCTGCCTGTACAAGACAAGTTCAATGAATTAAAGAAACAATAATATTCACAAAATAACCATCACACTTCAGTCTAGATGACGAAGAATTTAATTCCGGAAATATGGAGTAGAAATGTTAAAACATCCCTTAAAGCAGTTAATCCTTACACTCAAGTAGATACAGACAAATGGTTAAATAGGAAAATACGTATTTACTTATGATAATTGATACAGTGTTGCATCAGTTCATAATACATCGTTAGGGCCAACGATTTGGTTATAAGAATTTGTTACGATCTCGGTTATTGTAAAGACAGAGATATATGTTGACTTTTTAAAAAAAAAAATACACAAGTTATTGACTAGTAGGTGCAATAATATATTTCAACATTGAACCATCCTATAATTTCAAGTAATAATTACTGTTGAGACTATTGAGTTGCTAAATCATCTGCGATTCATGCTTAAATAAAGGTATGTAAAAGGAAAAGGAAGAGAAGAAAACAGAAAGAAGCTCGATAACTTTGCTTGTATGAAAATACCTTCACTAAGGAAGCATACACCTCCTTGATAGTTTCTTCCTTCTGACATAACTCTGGAAAATCGCCAAAGCTAATTCCGTTCTTCCTAGCCCAGTCTTCCACAGCAGCCTGAGCGACCACCACTATAGCTACACAATAACTATGGAAAGGATCGGCATGCAACATTATATTGTCAACACAGGGACTGACAATAAGAACAGCCTCAACCTGCACATGACGTATCAACTCCCACATGAGTAAAAGAAACAAAAAAAAGAAATTGTGAGTGGGGGTAGTGAAACCAGGAGAATTTCATCAACCAATGTGGATATATTCATATGCTAGTATAAAGATACCATATAAAATACTAGATCGCACCTTCCCCAAGGAAACATATTCCCCGTGCTGAAGTTTAACAATGTCCTTTTTACGGTCAATTATCTCAAGGCAACCGTCTGCATGAAATTGCCCTACGTCACCTGTGTAGAACCAACTCATTCCTCTCTCGTCAACCTTAGTACAGCAAAAACAAAAAAATTGCAATTTATAAATCGACCAGTCACACTTGTAACATAAATACTCATCAGAGCATACAATTTTAGAGCAATAAGTACCTTGTACACTTCTTTCGTCTTCTCCTCATTTTTGAAATATCCAACGGTAACATTTGGTCCACCAATAACAATTTCACCTCGAGGCATTGGGGAATCACTTGTTAGATATCCACCCTCAGCCCAATCTATCAACTACAGATGAAAGCACTACATTAAATTAAGAGTATTATCTGGTGATGCTAAAAAGATTGATTCAAAAGACTACAGAGCCGTTAGAGTTTCTCATGGCTTAAACAACAAAAAAGGCTTGGAAAGCAAGAAGATCAAAATGTAAAAAAGAGGGGGAAAAGAATGGATTTGAAGTACAAATTTTATGATAGATGTTGCGGATGGATCCTCATCTAGTACTCTATCAACTTACAATGGAACCATCTGAAACTTAAACTATATAAAGATAGGCACAGGAACAAGAGCATTACATAAAAGATAAAATGCAAACCACAGGATTTCTAACAAATAAATGTGAGAGATGTAAGTAATAAGATTACTACAGTGCTCTCTAAAAGCATAATTCTCAACCTAAAAATGGGGTAATTCTCTCCTATTTGGACAGACGAATGAAGTACTAATGACTAGTATTATACAGGGACAGAGAGGAATGTGAAGCTTCGACTCTTCATACTCTACTTTACCTTACCTTGATGTACAAGCAAGGGAATGGAGGACCAACACGTCCAACAGAAGTCTCATCATAATCACTGTTTTCAGTATGGGTATTGGATAAGAATATTAGCCTTGATTATCGCCTTAGCCAATATTTCTATCAAATGTTCCGGAAGTGACTAGGCTTATGCTAATTGTTGAACCAGTTCTTTTTTTTTTGAGTTTGGAAAAGGGTCAAAAATATCCTTCAGTTATTTGAAATAGGATATTTTATCATGCGTTCTCCTTTTTTGCTCAAAAATATCTTTGTTGTTTGTCAGTTAACTCAAAAATATCTTAACTAGTTAAGTTATTCAACAATAACCTTCTCACTAACAGACGAATGAAGTATTATTAATGACTATAGTATTATACAGGGACATAGAGGAATGTGAAGCTTTGACTCTTCTTACTCTACTTTACCTTGATGTACGAGCAAGGGAGTGGAGGACCAACACGTCCAACAGAAGTATCATCATAATCACTGAATGTTCCACCAGCACAGGTCTCAGTAAGACCATAACCTTGGCCTATTGGAGCACTAAGGAAAATAAACCAAGTAAGATGAGAAGTCTGCAGAAAAAGAAAAAGGATGCTAGCAAGAAGAGAAGATTGCTTCTTACAACGTAAAGCTGCATATTATTTCGCCATTTTTTTTTGTGGCTTAAAATATCAATTTAACCCACAACAGAAAATGTCTATTTTGATGGAAGTGGATTCCTTGATTAGAGCATCAAGCTTTTTATTAATTACCATAGAATTTCATTAGGTTTTCTCAGGATTCTCTTCCTACCATCCAGCAGACAGGTAAGGCAGATATATATTTTCAAGTTATTAGAAACAGCAGATAGACAAATATGAAGAATCGTTACGTTGAACTTTCTCTAAATTGGACACTTCAAATATAACAATTAGTGACAAAGAGAACCAAAGGGGAAGAACAACTCCCGAGGGACATCAACAAGTGTTCTTTGGACACTTTACAATAGAACAGTTAGTGGCAAGTAGAACCTACGGAGAGGAATAAAAATTTCAATGGAAATATAGCAACAAGAGTTGCTATTTCCGCCACAAAACCTACCCAACTTTTTATTATGTTGTTTATAGACAGTTTGTGAAAAGGTGCAAAGTGGTGAGATTTCCTGTATGCACAAGAATGTTGAAAGATATATTATGTGCAGCCAGATCAACCTGGAGACTATGAGAAACGGGCGGTATTGAAGTTGAGAAGGTTACTCTTGCTCTCAATCGAATTTCAGGAAGTGGTAAACTCATTATACAATGCTTATATCAAGTAAGCACTTTCGACTAAGGCAGGCCAGTG
This sequence comes from Anisodus tanguticus, assembly GCA_034509755.1. NCBI lineage: Eukaryota > Viridiplantae > Streptophyta > Magnoliopsida > Solanales > Solanaceae > Anisodus > Anisodus tanguticus. Next base: position 20,667,785 of record CM067553.1, on the reverse strand, counting down.
GGCCGGGTCAGCCCGATCCCGCCCCGCCCCGATCCCCCTAAAAAGAAATTAACGGTGTCGGGACTCGAAACCGGGACGGGACCTCCCCCTAAAAAGAAATTAACGGTGTCGGGACTCGAAACCGGGACGGGACCTGGGCTCGTCCCGCCCGGGCCCGTCCTACTTTGACCCTATCCCATCCCAATCCCGATCCCATCCCGATCCCGCCCCGGTCCCTGTCCCCTTTGCAAAACTAACCGTTGCAACAACAACCAAATTTAGATTTTGGCCGTTGTGCAACGGTCCAAACGGCCATTTTTGGCCCCCCTACCCCCTTAATATTTTTTTTAACCCCTGAGTTAGTATATTTACACTTTAACCCAATTTCCCAACTATAAATACTTCATTTTCTCTTCATTTTATCTCACAAATCTTCCTACAATCTCTCTACAAGTCTACAATTACATTGACTACTAAATATTTTATTTTATTTGCTCATTTGTATAATTGTATCAAAGTTCAAAAATTGGGACTGAAGTTGGCAACTAGCTTCAGGATCATCTATCGAGCAAAGTTTCAATTTTCAACCTTGATACGTCGACGTTACGTCGGCGTTTGGTACCTTCATTCCTTCTTAAATTATTGTTGTTACTTTATTTTAATAATCGCAGTTAATTTTATTATCTTTAATTATTTATTTACATAATTAAAATGGAAGGATTTAGACGTATAATTACGGGTAAGAGTGTTTCTTCTAGTAGGGGTAACAAGGGCAGGGGTACTTCTACTAGTCGTTCTATTCCTAGACATGATGATTTGATTGATTACACTCACATAGATGAAACTGATTTTTTTAATGATATACCATTAGATAATGAGATATATTCTGCAACTGAACCAGACTTTAATTTAGAAGATAATCTAGATGACACACCCACTAGTGCACCTCAACAACCTCAACCTCAGACTGAGTCTCAGCCACAAACTAAAACTGAAACGCCTCATATTCCCCTTGTATGAGCGAGGCCCCACACAACGAAAATTAAAATCAGTTGCATGAGATTTTTTTTATAGGGACCAAGAGAATCAAGTAATTAGATGTAGAATTTGTAAAAATGTTTATATATTTAAAATGGGAAAAGGTCAGGGTGGGACGGGAGGTTTATCGAGACATGTACAAAGCTTTCACAAAGCTAGGTGGGATGAATACGAGGCTACAAAGTCAGGTGCGCCAATGCGCTCTCAGTCTGGACAAGGTTCACATGGTGTTCCGGATCAAGTACGGGGTCAAATTAACCCGACGACGGGGAATTGTAGGTCCTAAATATGATAAACACAGAGATAGAGAAGCAATAGTAAAATTAGTTGCGGTGGAGGGTTTGCCTTTTTCATTTCCTTCCTCTCTTGGTTTTATTCATTACATTAGAGATATATATATAATCTTGCTTTCAACAGTTTTCCTAGATCAACTGTTAGGAAAACATTTTTAAATTTGCAAATGAATATCAACAATATTTACGTTATGCATTATATCATTTTCCTGGCAAAGTATCTATCACTTCTGATATAGGCCGAAATACTACGTCAATGATTATTTAACTGTAACATGTCATTGGATAGATCATAATTGGTCTATGCAAAAACGTATTTAAGCATTTAGATATATTGATGATAGACACACTGAAAATTTTGTTGCAGAAAATATTCATTAAGTTTGCGATTATTATGGTATAACTGACAAAATAATGATTGTTACGTTAGATAATGCGTCTTCTAATAATTATGATGTGAGACTTTTAAATGATCTATTAACTCCATCTTTTCCTAATCATTTTTATATAAAATGTGTGCCATATTTATAACTTAGTTGTAAATGATGATCTATCACTTTTTGAAGACATTCTTAATAAAGTACAATTTGCTATAAACTTTATTTTTAGAAGTAATAGAATACAAAGAAAAAAAGAATATAAAAACACTTGTCACGATTGTGGATTACCTTATAGAAAAATTCTCGAAGAAGTAGCCACTAGGTGAAATTCTTTATATGAACAACTACTTGTTGCTTATGATTATAGAAGACTTATAACTTTATTTTTTTAACGCCCATAATCGAAATCCAACTGATATGGTTGAAGATAACGATTGGGGAAAAATTTCAGAACTTATTGTATTTTTAGAGAAATTTTTTCAAGCAACTAAAGAATTTTCTGGTATATATTATCCTACTATTTCAACTATGTTACTTTATATAGCTCTAATATTTTTGTTACTTAGTGAATATATGGAAAAACCATCTTATAAGGCACCTATTAAAAAAATGTTTATCAAATTAAAAAAATATTTTTTTCCTATTCCCACTATTTATATTATTGGTGTTGTATTAAATCCGACTATTAAAATAGACGGTTGTAAAGCACTTATTGAAATTATTTATGATTGTATAGCAGTACATCCACCTCCAACTCCAAAAAACGCAAATGAACAACCAACTAAAGAAGAAGTTTTGTCTAGCATACACGATGAATGCAAAAAAGTATATATGCATTACCAACAAAAAAGTGCTAGCAACCAACCGACTTCTATACCATCTTCTTCTTCTTCAATACAACCTCAAAAAAGACATGATGTTTCTGCGGCTAGTATTGAAAGCCTTAGAAATAGAATGTTTAGTGGTACCACTGCTAATCAAGTTAGCGAGTTTGATGTTATTGTTTTGCAGGGTGTTGTACCGTACCAAGCAGTTCTCAATGGAGAAGAACCTGAAGACTTGCTTAAATACTGGAGGGAAAATGAGAAGACATTTCCGATACTAGCAAAGATGGTCCGAGATGTGTTGAACATTCAAGCGTCATCAACAGCGTCAGAAAGCTCTTTTTCGATTTCAAATAGGAGAGCATAGACAGTCATTAGCAGGAGACAGCTTGGAGATTGCAGTTTTATTCAGAGATTGAATACGAGCGGAGCGTAGAAGGTGCGGTTAACCAGAGATAACGGAGAAGACGATTTAAACTACAAAGGGAACTGGAAGCGACGTCGACCAATTTGACCAACAAATTCCAATTCCAACCGAAGAACCACAAGACATTGTGAAGAAATTAGAAAAGGTGTTTATAACTAAGTAATTTTTTTAATTGCAATTTTATTATGTGATTTGCAACTTTTGAACAACACCACAAAATTGCAATTTTGAAATTGTATTACAAAAAAATCATATTTCTATTAAATAATATAAGAGGCACAAAAACAGCTTTGGAATGTTTTTATTACACTATGTTGTTCAATTATTTAAGTGTTTATATTCACAACTTTTTTGAAATTAAGTGTAGTAAAAAAAAAGGAAACCCGGACCCGACCCAACCCCGCCCCTCCAATACCGGTCCCCTTTTCCGGCGGGATGAGGGACGGGACGGGACATCGGCCTGTCCCGAACCCGGCCCACTGGCCATCCCTGCTTTCGACCATCAACTTCGATGGCTTATGGATCATGCTAAGAGGCCAATTAGAACTTTATATATTAGTTTCATTTGGTATCAAACTAGTGAATAGCTTAGATCATCATCTTCTGGGGTGAGAAGTCAAAATTGCTACAATGAGAAAATGTGCATATTAAGCTTTAGATCCTTTATGTGGGGGCATAGTTTCGGAGTTACTCACCCAAGGCATATGTTGATAAATCTCTGAGTATCTCCAGAGAGAGGAGCTCCTCCTGACAGGATAAAACGGATACGGCCGCCCAGAATTGCTTGAACCTTCTTAAATACTAAAAGGTTCCAGAAATGTCTTTCTAAGCCCCAAGCCCCAAGCCAATTACCATTAATTGCAGACAGTCTACGAGAATATGCCAAATCAAACAGCTTTTTAGATAATCCGCCTGCAGCATCTACCTGAGTTTTACCAATGTTAGTTTCACGCAACCAACAGCACGTAATATGTATGCAAAAGCAACCAAAAGAACTAAAAATATATATATATTGAGTCCTCAGTTATACCTTTTTACGCACACCATCTCGAACCCGATCAAGAATTGCTGGGACAGCTGCCATCACAGTTGGCCTTAACTTAGACGCATCTCCTTTAGTTCCTTTCTTTATCTTATTTGATGTATCAGTAAGGGTCAGAGGAGAACCATATCCTATAGAACCACCAATCCCAGGTACTATGGTCTGCAGAAATAATCAGATTTTTAATTTAATAGAGACAAAGTAAAGACATGAACATTATGGATATCCATCAGAGTCCTGTGGAATGAATTCAAGCACCATACCAAGATCAAAGTGGTTAATGAGGAAAAGACTGACTTTTGGAAGGATGATTCGCATGAGGAAGGCAATCTGGAATTGCTTCTTCCAGACATTCACAATTTAGTCGTACATCAACAAAGGACTATAACAGATTTGTGGACACCTCAAGGATGGAACTTTACTTTCAGAAGACAGATTAATGATTGGGAAATCCAATGAGTGTCTGATTTTTTCAGCACAATTGAGCAGTTCAGTGGACTAGAGACAGGGCAAGATGTTTTATTGTGGCAGGATAATAATAAGGGCTCTTTCAAGGTGAATTTAGCTTATAGCAGGATGAAGCACTCCAATCAACAGCTAAATAATTGACCTTGGAAAAACATTTGGAAAACCAAAATCCCACACAATTTGAGCCGAGGGTCTATTGGAAACAGCCTCTCTACCCCACAAAGGTAGAGGTAAGGTCTGCGTACATCCTTCCCTTCCCAAACCCCACTTGTGGGATTGCACTGGGTATGTTGTTGTTGTTGTAAAACCCCGCACAAAGTTGCATGCTTTTTGGGACTTTTGGCGAAGGAAGCAGTCCTGACACACGACAATTTGATGAGGAGAGGGATACCTTTATGCTCCAGATGTTTCTTTTGTGGTGAAAAAGCAGAGACAGTTAACCATCTATTCCTACACTGCGAGGTTATTGGACAAATCTGGAGATTATTCTTAAATCTTAAAGGCATATCACGGGCTATGCCTGGCAAGATTACAGACGCACTTCAGAGTTGGGAGGAAGCAGGTTTGCAGGCTAAGAAGAGGTAGATGGAGAATTGTCCCTGGTGGACAATTTGGAAGGAGAGGAAGTATAGATGTTTTGAGAATGTAGAGAATTAGTATGGAAGGTCAAATTGAATTGTAGTTTTACCCTGTGTTTTGGCGTAATCAGCTATACTCAAATGATACTGTCTCTATCATTGATGTTTTAGATTCAACATAGAACAGGACAGTAGAATTTGGGAGTACTTTTGTATATATGGTTTCAGTACAATCTATGTACTGTTTTGCTCATTAAGGAATATAGATACAGTTACCAGTTTCAATAAAGTAAGACATGAACAAATCATACACCCAATATATTTGGCCAAGCATTGGTACATTACCTCTGCTGCAATCTCGAGAATATGAGCAAGCGGCAGGTATGCTAAGTAAACATCCTTGCTCCCAAGACCAGGTACAATTTTCAGAACAGCAGAAGCTGTAGCTAGAACATTCCTGTGTGTCATCATCACACCCTGTGAACCAGATAAAAATGTTAGTGATTCTGTAATGACTGTAATTTTTTCTTCCTAGAGATTTTTTTGACTCATCCAGGTACATGAGGAAGAATAAAATGGAACAAAGCTAGGAAAATGAAAACATTCTTAGCATTTCCTACACCTTTACCATGACGATGTTGAATTAAAACAAGAGTAAGAAAATCCCGAGTCTCTACTATATTTAATTATCATGTTTTCTACGCTCTTTTCTCTCTTCAATACTATCTTAGTTCTTTTCATATCCTGTTCCTCCCACAAAGGATATGATCATATGAAGCAGGTTTAAATTTTTAAAAAAAGGATTGTAACCTGTTCCTCCAATGGCTAAGGCTCACACCACTCACATACTGGATAGGTGACTCGGAATTCTAGTGCTAGTTCCGTTCCCTCGGGGAAGAGAAAGCACGAATCTATTACAATGTAATTTTCCAACCAAGCCAAAAGTATGACTATTTTCACCAATTTGAAGCAGAAGATTGAGAGTATCACAACTAACCTTGGGCATACCAGTACTTCCGCTGGTGTACATGATCACTGCAATATCAGCTGCAAGAGGTAAATCTGGGTCAACAGGGTTTTCTCTGCCAAGCGTTTCCACCTCGGAAAAGGTCTTCAATTCCCAGTTGCTCCCTGCAGCAACAATGGCACTTGATGGAATCTCATTGTCCATGCATATCACATGTTTGACGGTATCAAGTTGTCCACTGATATCTACAAGTTTCTTTAGTTCCTTTTGCCCACAAATGACAGTAGTAACCTCTGTCTGAAGAAGAGAACTAGTTGACAACAAGCAATACGTAGCAGATAGAACACTTGAAAAGAACAGAAATTAACATTTGAAAGAGTACATGAAAACACAGAAATATCTAATGAGGAATACATAGATACCAGATTAAGGTTTCCATAGCTTGTTTTCCAGCACATCAATAATATCTTAAAGAATGGAATTTAGAATAAAAGTATCGATGGAGGAAAAATGCCAATATTCAAGTTCTCGAATACCGAGGTCTTGAATGGATGAGTTGCTGCAGTACTATATCGGTACTTCCTGACATTTCATTTGATGAAGTTTACCCTTTACTGATTGAAAAAAAGATCTGCGTGGATGAGCCGGAGTTTAGCTGTAAAAGTAGAATGCCGTGCTTTTCTAATTTCAGCCAGAAGCACGCTATAGCTTCATTGAAGAGATTATGACACCCTCAAATAGATCCAAAGAGAAAAACCTGATGTGGGGCTCTGCCAGATATAATCAGTTTTACCCCGAAACAAACAACGTTATCGTAGGGGGTACTTCATTTATCAATTTACCTTTTTACAGTACCACTGTCTAGGGTATTTTAATATTTTCCTATGCTTTAAGGATTTCCTTGTGTCTATTACAAATAGATTCTAACCTATATGGGGATTATGGAAGAAAACATATTTCATTTCAAACTGCTTCACGTGCTAAAGTGGACAGTACCACTTGAAAATGAAGATTTAAGTATAATCCACTGAAACTGAAGAAAGTGGACAAGGCAAGTCAGACCAGTGCTTGACAACAGATATCAGTTAAAAGAACGATTTAACATTACATCAGGGTCATATCTGATAACTGACTTCGAGGTTTAAGTGAATATGATCATCATTCTACCATAACTGATCCTTTTTCCTAAAGCTGTACAGTCGATAATAATTTGCATGTTATTTCACGATAACAGATCTTCAATTTCTATCATAACTAGGAAGGCATATTTTTAGCACCAACTACATCTCAATCTCAAACAAGTCGGGCTCAGCTATATGAATCCTCACGGACCATGTTTCTCCATTTAAATTCATCTCAAGCCAGCACTATAAAAGCATTTTTTTGTGTATAAATTGAGACAGTTCCAATTACTACATCTGATCAAGGATTGGGCACATAATGGTGGTGTCTCTAGTACAAGCCTCCAAGTATGATCTCTTTCTTATGCATGAAACACTACTCTTGACCTGTTTGTGTGCATATTCTGATTCATGAGTGAGAAAGAAAGGAGAGAGACAGGAAGAGATATAGAGCAAGAGAGAGAATTGACCTGATTTAGTGAGTAACACAGGGCCTCTTCACCAAGCGATGCATAAATAGTAACCACTGTCACATTGCGCCTGAAGCAACTCTGGTGTAGACAAAGCGACTCAATGTTATGTCATTGTCATGGAAAAATGTAAGAAAAGCATGATTTGGATATTACTAGAATCTTGGTCGTCTATAAAATTGTAAAAAAGAATGTTGTCTCTTGGAGTATATCTCGAATCTACAAATGAATTATATTATGTCATGGTCATCAGTGCAAACATAGACTGCATATTCAGTTATGTACCTGTAATGCAATTAACCATTCTTCACATGTATCAGCAAAAATGGCCACACGTTCTTCTCTTCTGTGCCCAAGTTGTGCCAAACCAGAGGAAACGTTGCACACAATCTCAAACGTCTGACCATAACTCAACCACTCATAATCACCCAAGTGAAGTTTCTCAAATGACCTTCCATCTGCAGATATTTCCATCTCTCTGGAAAGCAGTTTCCGAGTTCCTAGTAACTTCTTGTGATAGTACTTCTTGCATGAATACTCAAAAAGCTCTGCCAGGGTTGTGATTCCTTCCCATGCTGTTTCTACCGGTGCATTAAACCGACGGTTTCTGATAGCATAGCCAGGTTCACCACCAACATCGACAGGCAAGCCTCACTTTTTTCGACGTCTTCTATTCTGAAGGAGAATAGTTACTACCAGAGGAACAAGAACACCAGCAACATAAGGCCCCATCTAATTTACCCTGACAAAAGCAAACAATACACTGTCTCAGACTGGTTGCAGATATTGGTAGATGTTTTCGAGAGTGATAAAACCAAGAACATCCAAAATTAGATTAAAAAGATTACAAAAATATGCAACATAACATCAAAATAGTTAGCCCCTAAAACTGTAAGTTTCAGATATTTTTCTCATATTTGTTAGTTCTTCCTCCTTTTCCATTATTATCTTCTAAAGGGAAATCATCAAAAGACATGCATATGGTAGCAATCAAGAAAAAATAAAGAAAAATAAAAAGGAAATATTTTTAGACTCTTTAACAGATACTCCAGAACAAAATAACCATCATATCAAAAAACTCCTAATGATTAGGTCACGAGTTCGAGCTGTGGAAGCAACCACTAATACTTGCATTAGGGTAGGTTGTCTACTTCACACCCCTTGGGGTGCAGCCCTTCCCAGGACCCTGCTTACGTGGGATGTTTTGTGCACCGAGCTGCCCTGCCCACCATTCTTTATAACTTAAAAATGGCAAAGGACAATTTAGAAAAAAGTTAAGCTACAATTCCTAGAGGGTATCAAGTTCGAAAATAGTCCAATTTTACAAGAAAAGGGAAATTCATGACAATTTAACAACAAACTGTGATAACAAGCTCAAACAATGTATCAGGTGTGAAACAAACCAATCACTTCATAGTTCTGACTGCTTCAAGAAAAATTGAATAAATGCATGTGGGGAAAATAAAAATCAAATCTTTAGCCATTGAATTAGCAAAAGATTATATATATACTGAACACTATCACATAACAACTTAAACAAAATAACAGAAATATGCCAACCATTAGTTCACATTGATAATAATTGTAAAGAAAGAGATTTGTTGGGGGATGGGGCAGTGGCGGATCCTCACTCAGGGGTTCGAGAAAAACAATAAAAGCTAAACATAAAAAATAATGTTGTCTACCTAGGATGCTAGAGACAATTTTGAATACCTGGACTAGAGCTAACCTTTTACATTTATTCAGGGTATTCAAAAATTAATATATATACGTAAACACAAAAAAGTCCTCAGCTGCCATTACTAAATTAACTGTTGAATACATCCATCCTCAAAATTAACAAGTCTAAGCTAAATTAAGCCTAATTTCAAGATTAAGAAAGAAAGAAACAGCAAAAATGAGAACCCTTTTCAGAAAAATGACAAAAGAATGTGTGGAAAGAAGAAAAAAACATACCTCGAAGAATCCAACAAATTCAGATAGGAGAGATGTTTCTGAATGAAGAAGTAGTAAATTCAGATGAACCCCACTAAAAAGAAGGCGGGATTTTAATATAGTTGTTCAAAAGTTGGCGGAGGAATCGAGAGTGTAGAAGTTGGAGTTTATCAGCCTTTTTAGTTCAGCTACTGTAAAGCTGCAGATGTTATGTTTTGTTGTGTCAAACTATTTCTGATTTAGATCAGACACGTGGGGTAGAGGTTGATTTGGGTGATGGAGATTGCAGACTGCCTTGCTGTTGTTTTTTTTTGGACGGTTTTGATATCGCATTCACAAATTAGAGATTTTGTTTAAAATTGAATGAATTATATTAGGGGTAAATGATTTATTCATGTATTAGAAGTAATTAATCCCATATTTGGATGCATCAATTTTACATAACTAATACATGTATAAGTTATAAAGAAATCTATATATTATTTTTTGCAGAGTAGAAGATGCAATAGTTTATTCATGAATAACTAAAACATGAATAATTAAATACTGCATAACTAATACTCGCATTACTAACATATACATAACTCTAAAGAGCAACCAAACGACGACAAGAATATACTATGTTCTTAAACTAATTTTATATTTTTTTATAAATTGAAGTTTATCAAACACCTATAAGTGGGAAGATGAAAATGTAAGTGATGATAACTGGGTCCATTGTAATATCGTATAAGTTCTTCGATTAGTTTGTAACTCGTTTGAAGTTGATGGGGTGATAAAGTAAAGAATGGATCTTGGGCCTAACTCAATCTCAAAAGTTAGCTTGTAGCGTGAGGATTGTTCAAGTCCATATAAGGAGTCCATGTTCTCATTTCATATCCGATGTGGGACTCTTAACACTCCCCCGCACGCCCAGACTTTGTTAACTGGAGAGTTGATAATATAATTTGAGGGTCCAACATCGATGAACAAAGAATTGGAATGGGCCCGCTCTAATACCATGTAAAGAATGGATCTTGGGCCTAACTCAACCACAAAAGCTAACTTGTAGGGTGACGATTGTCCGTGTTCCCATTCCATATACTCTTAACATATAACTAATGTTGACGGACGTATGATGTGATATGAAACTTAGTAGAAGCGATAGGGTAGCAAATGTCTCACATCTTCCCCAAGGCTTGTGCGTAGCACAACCATAGCACTGAAAAAATAGAAAATCCATTGTTCGATGCTACAGTTGTTTGTCGCACAACAATGGCAAAAAAAATCATAATTGGTCTGGCGCTATACATGGTTGTTTGTCGAACAACTTAGTCTCAGGCCAAAATTTTAGCATATTATAAATCATTTAGTTCCATACCGTTTTAGAGATCTTTTGAGAGGAAAAACAAACTAGGACTTCAGCAATTTACCATGGTAAGATTTCTATCATGGATTCAAGTTTAAAACATTGGATTAATGTCATTTGACGCCTATTTAATCTAAAATTCTAGGTTGTCACCCAAGATTGAAAGAGTTCTTCAAGAGTAAAACCTAAGGTTTGTGAAGGCGTTTTCAAGGTGAGTTTTGTTACTTCCTACTATTAAAGTTAGAAACTTTATGATGTATAACAATGTTTAGATTGTAATATTGATGGAGTTTGTGGGTAGAAACAATATGAAGCCATTAATGAACAAATAAGATCTTGAGAAATTGGGTTGAGTAAGTAGTTGGATTAACAAATATAACTACTTACCTTAGAAAAATGAACTAAAGGTACTCTTCAAGTGTGTAAATTAAAAATGGTGACAACTTTGACCAGCCAAGGTCAAAACCCACTTTAAAATCTGATTAAGTTAATTGGGGTCTAAAGTATAATTTTTAAAACTTGTTAATCTTTTACAAAATACAAAAACACCCATATTATACAACCAACCCCACGACCCCACTTCTTTCAAAAATCAAAATTGAACCGTCTCTCATCTCTCTCATCAGTTCTTCATAGGTATCCCACGATTCATTTTTTTCCTCTTTTCTTTCTCTCTTGTTGGGTTCGCCATTGTTGTTGTTGCTACTCGAAGAAGTACCTTTGCATTCGTCTCTCTCTCGTCACTGCTTTGCCATTGTTATCAAGTATTGTTCTTTCTCTTTCACTTGGTTCAAAAGTTAGGTTTTATTATGATTTAGAATAAAATTGTGAAAATGATGGTTTTGGTTAAAGAAAAAGAAGAAGAACATGTGTTTGTCTTCAATGTGGTTTATTTTGTTGTTTAGTTGTTGAGAAACCCTTATTTAGGGTATTTCTTTCACTTGTTGGAGTTTGTGTGTTTGTAAATAGTGTATGTGGTTGCGAAATTATAGTTTTTGGTGCTGTTTTTGTTCTTGTTCTCCTTAGGGTTTCGAAAAAAAGACTTGCAATTTTGTTGATTTTTTCAACAGCTGAGTAAGTTGTTGCAGCAACTTCAACACTTGTTTGACAGTTGCAAACATTTGTTGAGGTTGCATGCTTAAAAAAACTACTACTTTGTGTATTTTATTTAACTTGTGATGGTTGGTTGTGTGGTTTGTAGTGAAATATATGTTTTTGTTGGTGGTGGTGTTGTTGTTGTCCTGGTATGGTATGGTTTAGAAAAGTTTAGATTTTATCCAACAACTGATGAACTTGGGGAAAACAAATTTCTTAGCTGTTGGAAAAAATCAAAGCAACTGCCGAGGTTTTTGCAGCAACTAAAGCAGTTGTTGCAACAAATTCACAATCTGTTGTAAAAAGTCAAAATAGTTGCTAAGATTGATGTTGAGGTGTTGGAACTGTTTTATTCTTTCCAAGAGCTGAAGCATCTGTTGCAACAACTTCTCAATTGTTGCAACAAATCACTAAGTTGTTGCAACAAATTCTTCAGTTATTGGAAAATCTGGTTACTTGTTGTATTTTATTTGATCAATTGATGTAGTTCTTTTTCCCTGTTTACTTGAATGATGCACAAATCAATTGAATTTTTGTTTATCTCTTGTGTGCAGATAAAATGACAAAAACCAAAATAAAATGAGGGAAATCAACTGAGAAATCTAGAGAGAGTAAACGACCCAAGGGTCAAACACCATTAGAAGAGTCTTGTTGAACAAGCTATTTCAAAATCAATAAAATGTGCAATCAACCAATAGTAAAAATGAACCACAAACTTCTAGTAGAGAGAAAGACATAGAGTCCAAGGAAACCTCTGAAGTAGAAGTGTCTGGAGATGGCCATAATGAACATCATGAAGATAGCCAAGAATCAGGAGATAAAACTAAAGAAAATGAAGTAGATAAGGAAGATGAAGAATATAGGGTAGATGAAGAGAATGATGAAGAAGATAAGGTATATGAAGAAAATGATGAAGAAGATAAGGTAGAAGAAGAATATAATGAAGATGAAGAAGAGCAAGAAGATGAATAAGATGTAGAAACTGAAAAGAGTAATGAAGAAGATGAAGAGGAATAAAAAAATACAGATGAAAGGTCTACAACTATATGTGAAATAAGACAAAAACCTACATAATGTAGATGCCAATATTATTGAGTATTCTAGTGTTGATTTAGATCCTAAAAGAACTTCCATTGAAGATGTAGTAAAAAAATTAGTATTGCCAATTACAGCGTGAGGACGTCGTTGGATGACCATAATGATTTGACCGGTGATATTGTGATCAAATCAGGTATGGATAAGAGTTTTGATAGCTTTATGTGCACACTTAAATAATTTGAGTTGCAGCATTTCTTTAGGGCTAGCTGTTTTTGGTATTTCTTAGATTTGCCAGAAGGAACCGTTGCACGGTTTCCAATGAAAGTGATGTATGGACTTATGAAATATAGGATTATTTATATCTCAAAGGATGAGGTTTGAATAAATTTATGTGGCATGCTGGTTTGTTTTGGTATGAAAGAGTTTTCTATAGTTATGGGCTTGAGATGTTATCCTCCTCCTAAGCCTCTTCCTACTGTTACATTAAAGAAGTCAACTCGGACAGCCAAGCCGGAACCAGCCAAGAAAGCAAAGGGTGCAAAAGGTAATAAAGATGTTGATTGGTGGATTTAACGGGAAAGAGCTGCATAGAGAAGCAGTTGCTTGAACATTTGAAGTCCAGAACTGTGTCCAGAAAGCACAAGAGTCTCTTTGCTTAGTTTGGTTTGTCCAAAATGTTCTTTGGGAAAAAGACACAAACCTTAACAAACCACTTGGTTTGTTTAAACTTTAGGAGGACCGGGAACCATTCAACAACCACCCATGGGGTTTTGAAAGCTATAAGTTGACTGTTGAATATTTGTTGAAAGAATTGAAGCCAACTGTCAAGACAGACAACCTATATGGCTTTTCTTGGGCTTTCATGATAAACTTCTTTAATGTTTTATCTTTTTTGCATTTTAATCATTATTCTGATTTTTTTTGGCATATTTTTTTCAAGGCTTGGGCATTTGAAACCATTCCTCACCTCTGGCATCAAGTGAAGGGGTATTCCAAAGAAGTTTCTTGTATAATGATCCTTAGATGGCTGGCTGCCAAGAGCAATCCTAAATTGAGTGTTGATCTTTTTAACCCCCTAAGGATGAGGTAAGCCTCAGTAACACATTTATATAGAATAAACTTACTTCTATAGCCCGAGTATTTTACAACAGGTAACTAGTTGTTGCAACAACCTCTGAATCTATTGTAACAACTTCTGCATCTATTGGACAATGTCCAACAAGTATGACATTTGTTGCAACATATTTCAGTATTTGTTACTTTGTTGACTTCTGAATAATTCACGAGTAACTAAGTTTTAAAATAAGTACCAAATCTATTGAAACATCCTCTCAATCTGTTGGACAATGTCTAACAAGAATCACACATGCTGCAATAGATCTTATAACTTCTTTTAAATAGGTGTTGTTTTTCATGATTTGGCACCATTTTGATATATATGCTTTCTTGTTGTAGGTTGTGCACCCATGGCTTGTCCCGACAGTTGGAGAATTAATGATTCCATTTCTTGCTTCTTTTGTGCCATTAGAATCCTAGCCTAACATAATGATTGATCAGTTCAAAGTTGAATTGGCTGAAGTGACTGCCATCATAAGGGAATCAAGTAGTGTTGATGGTAATGGTGCTGGTGTTGGTGTTATTGTTATTGATGGTACTGGTGTTGATGATAGTGATTTTGTAGGTGATGGTGTTGATGGGGTTGATGATGCTATGGCAGGTACTGCCGATGAAAAAAATTAGAGATGATGATGATGATGTTCATGGTGGATTTGATGGATATACTCCACTTAGTGGTAGATTTTCTTCTATTGTGGTAGGTACCTATAAGGTGCCTTCATGTGCTTGTCAATGCCAAACTTACAAGAACAGAATGAATGGGTTAAATATGAAGGTTGAAGAGTTGACCGAGACTCAAAAAGTCTCATCCAAAGTTTGATATCTAAGAGAGGTGTCAATCCGTATAAATGACTTTTAGTCATATACTTCAATTGAGATTAGGAAGAAGCGAAGAGCAATTACAAGGGCACTTGCCGATATTAGCTCAAGAAAATCTGCCCAAAAGAATACTCCTCAACCTCCACCTGCTAATGTTGGGCCAATTATGTTGAAATCCGTATATATTTACAAGAACGTGAATGTCCAAAAGAAGAAAAAGGTTACTGCCATAGTCAATTCTAAAAAGGTGCCTCAGCAGTACTCAATGCATTTATTTGGCCCCAATAACTTCAAGGTGATGACAACCATGCATGAGTGGTGGCTGGACAATGTAAGTCTCGAAAGAATACTCGAGATATTTATTGCAAAAGATCAAGCATCCGCTGCAACAGATCCTTCAGATATTGCAACAACTTAGACATTTGTTGCAACAAATCCTTTATCTATTGTAACATATGTGTAAGTTGTTGCAACCGCTTACCGTTTTTACATTTTTACCCATCTATGCAACTAGTGGCTGACTATTTTAATTTTTATATTGCAGTATGTCGATGAAATCATGCTCCTAATGCGTCAGAGGCAGATAGATTTCCCGGAGTACTACAATTCAAGGGATATAATCTTGGACCTCAACTTCTACAATTATATATTAAAGATGTATGGAGAGTTGACTAAGGAGAGTACAATTCCGGGTGTTGTGTCACTAAAGGAAAGGCTTGATTCATTTGTGTGGGATGAGGATCAAGTCAATTATTGTTTGGGAGATAGACCCTTCCCAGGTGGTTGTCTATGGGTTGGTGCAAAATGGGTCATAACTGTCATGAATGTAAATGTCACATATTTTGTCACTCTGGAGTTCATGATTGAAGAGAGAGTGATAAATGTATATGATTGCAACCTTCATTGTTTCGAAGATGATGCTTTATTCTGTCACATGTAGCCCATGTTAGAATTATGGCCAAGCTAGTGAAATAGAGTGGCTTGTTTAAGCACTTGCCTGAAAAGATGCTCAACGAACTGTGGAAGTTTTATCGAAAATAAAATATCCCTCGTAATGTCTCTACCAGGGACATGTGGTTCGTATTCTCTTACATTCATGGAGCACTTGCTTACTATCACTTGTATGACATCGTCGACAACTCTATTGAGCGACAATATAGTGACAAGGATGCAATGGATATGGGCAGCGGGTATAGTTGAAAATGTGTTGGAGTCTTGAATTTGAAATGTTGAACAATTATTTAAGATTTGTAGTTTTTGGGCTTGTTGAACAATTTCTTTTAAGTTTCTACTTTTTATGTTATTGGTGAATTATGTGATGTTGATGAATTATTTAATTTTGTTACATATTTACAAATGTATGTTTGGTTTGGTGTTCAGTACCAGTACAACCTCTGAATCAGTATGTATGTTATTAAGTTGTTTCAAACAAGTTACTAATCTGTTGCAATAAATTACTAATCAGTTGGTAAAAATCAAATAGTTATTGAACTTGTTGCAACAGATGAGGAAATTGTTGCAATATATTCATCATCTGTTGCAACAACCTCTGCAACAGTTGGATAAAAATCAAACAGTATGTCATTAGATTTTCACATTATGTTTAGTAGTTTCAAACAAGTCAATAATCAAACAACTGTTGCAGATGTTACAATAGATGAGTAAAGTTGTTGCAACAGATTTCCTATCTACTGCATTATATTAAGTAACAACTTAGAAAATCGTTACAATAACTGACTATTTCGTTGCAACAGATGTAGCAGTTGTTGCAACAAATCAAATATCTGTTGCACCTATTTCAACAAGTAAGAAATCTGTTATAACAGATATTGTAGTAGTTGCAACAAGTGACTCAATTGTTGCAACAGATGACTAAGCTATTACGACAATGTACTTAGTTGTTGCAACAATGTAACTCTATTGGTCACTGAATATCATTGTTTTTAATTGTTTATCACTAAATATGGGTGAATCAAGTATTTCACATCAAATCACTCTTGTGATCACTCGTTTTAGTGCATAGTCACATAGTTGATCATCCGTCCTGACTCAAAACACCATCAAATTAATTAAGTATCATTGATTTCAATTGCTTATCAGTAAATATGGGTAAATCAAGTATTTCACATCAAATCACTCTTATGATCATTCATTTTAGTGCATAGTCACGTAGTTGATCATTCGTCCTGACTCAAAATATCATCAAATTAATTATCATTGATTTCAATTGTTTATCACTAAATATCATTGATTTCAATCTCTTATCACTAAATATGGGTGAATCAAGTATTTCACATCAAATCATTCTTATGATCACTCATTTTAGTGCATAGTCACATAGTTGATCATCCGTCCTGACTCAAAATATCATCAAATTGATTTTAATTGTTTATCACAAAATTTTATTGATTTTAATTATTTATTACTAAATATGAGTGAATCAAGTATTTCACATCAAATCATTTTTATGATCACTCGTTTTAGTCCATAGTCACGTAGTTGATCATCCGTCCTGACTCAAAATATCATTAAATTGATTAAGTATCATTGATTTCAATTATTTATCACTAAATACCATTGATTTCAATTGCTAATCACTAAATGTCATTGATTTCCTTTGTTGATCACTAAAAATGGATGAATCAAGTAGAATTTGTTGCAATAAGTAACTTAGTTGTTGAACAAGTCATATAACTTATTGGATAAAACATAACAACTTACCTAGTTGATGTAACAAGTCTTTCCACTTGTTGGAAAAACTCAAACAACCAACCCAGTTGCTGTAACAAGTCGTGTCACTTGTTGGATAAACCTCAACAAGTAACTTAGTTGCTACAACAGATTTGGTATATTTTAAAAACTCTCATTTATTGTAATATGTTCAACAACTTACTAGTTGCTGCAACGAGGCCTGTCACTTATTGAAAAAACACGAACAAGTAATAAAGTTGTTGCAACAGATTCCTTACTTGTTGGAAATTGTTCAACAATTCATTAACAACATAAATGTAAACAAAGCATACATTTGTGATTTAAACAAGATCAACATCTATTATAAATTAGGTTCACAAGCACCAACAACAGAGTTTACCATTACAAGAAAGAACAAAATTAAAATGTCTTAAAATCCATGTTCACAAACACCAACAAGAGTAATTATTATTACAATATAGTGCAAGATTAACAACTATGGAGCAACTCGGGGTGTGAATGTAGTTTATTTATGGCCAGCTATTTTCCATATAGAGCATTTGTTTTTCCTCATTAGAAATGATTCCCTGATTCCACACCTCTTCTTTGTCCGCCTTTTTCTTGGTTTACTCGGGTCAACATATGGAAGAGGTATTTTTCTCCAAAATCTCCAAAGGAACTTCTCAAGATTATTCAGAAGGCACAATATGAATTTCCTCACAACATGCAATTACGTATTTCTCCACCGTATAATATGGAGATGAGTACTTATAAATCTGCCTTCCAATGTCTTTACCATACTGGACTCTGAGTGCTGCCATAGCATGTAGACACGGTATTTTGTCCAAGTCTAAAATTCTACAAGTACAAGATCTCATTTGAAGATTCACCGTTGCAACTTGACTATGGCCGGTGACGCTGAACCTATAATTGACAATTTGATGGACCAATAACTTGTTCCCCAAGTTGACATACTTTGATTTTTTCCATTGAAGGAACAAGGATGGTTGGTGAGTCGATGAACTCCATATGCCTCTCATAAAAAATTTTGCAAACCTCTTATTGATGGAATCAAATAGAGCAGCAATGGGAAATTCTCTTTCAACATTGAACATTGCGTTCACTGACTCAGCGTGATGAAAGTCAGGATGAAACTAGATTTCATTCAAAACCAACTCACTCTAAGAAAATGAGAGCTTTGCGAAAGTTTCAAAAGGAATTGAGTGATCTCTCGCTTGGGATCGGGTGTTTTCACGTCTTATCGTAGTGCCCGGTTTGTCTTGATTTTCGATTGATGAACAAGAAGGAAAATGGAACAATTGAATTTTGGACTCGCCCCCGACTACGTGTCATGTAAGTTGTTATATTACTATACCTGTTAAAATAAACAATCAATTATTCTAAAATTTTGAAAGTTAATTAATATACAAATAAAAAAACACAATAGTAACATAGTTGTTCCAACAAGTCCTGTAACTTGTTTAAGAAACTCAAACAAGTCACTCAATTGTTGCAACAAGTTAAATACTTGTTGGAACAGTAAGGTGTAAATATACCTATTTTCCGGGCAAAATGCCCTGTTCAATATGTGGAATCCAGCACGCTCAAGATGTCCGGCGGCCCCAGGTACCATATCTCTGATTTGATTGAAATGACAATTGAACATATCTATCTTGTATGCTTTTGCTGCTTTATGAAAATGAGATAAAACCTTATCATTGTGAAAGGTGGTTCAGATGTTTTCCCCAAGATGCCTCATACAACAACCATAATGAGTTGTAGGGTAGACAATCGAAACCGTCTTTTTGATACTTGGATGCCTATAAGAAATTATGCACAACTCAGTGGTATCATCTACATAACTTCTCATTTGTTCAAAGAAATATTTATATGAGGCATCACACTCCTTGTCCACTACACAAAATGCCACCGAAAAAATATGATTCTCCGCATCCTGTGCCACAGCGGACAACAACACTCATTCGTACTTACTCCTCAAGAATGTACCATCGACAGCTATAACTTTTCTCATTTGTGCAAAACTAAGCATCCAAGCAGCATAGGCTACAAAATAGTACTTGAACTTCCTATTTTCATCAACCTTCAATGACGTCTTACTTCCTGAATTTACGGACCGAAGCTTATAACGGTATGTATCAAGCACTGAATACCCATGCTCATGTGTCCCCCTAGTCAGAGCCTTTGTAATCTCCATGTCTTTCCAAACTTTTCAATAACTAACCTTACAACTCAACTCTGTACGCATTGAATGACTCATATCTTTTGTAGAGGGGCCTTTACCGTCGGGAAACCTATCTTTGAAGTATTCATCGATCAATTTCGTTGTGGCGTGTGGATTATAGCTCGTAATATGCTCAGAACCACACATGTGATACTTTACATATGTTTTGATACAGAATATGTCATAACTTATAAGCTTCACAGTCCTCAGCCACCACTTGCACTCTGGATGTACACATAAAAAACAATACACAGTACGTGAATTAATCACCTTCTTGAGTCTAAAATCCTTCTTCACACAAGAAAATTTCAACGAAGTTGCAAGTACTTCTTTGTTCTTGAATTACATTTCTTTATAAAAACTTATTTCATCTTCTTGAACATGATTGTACTATGTTGATTGTGTAGTGCTCGATGTATTGCTCGCAACTTCGAGTATAGGAAACTGGTCACCCCCACTTCCATTATCTGGAATATCCATATCCACCACATCCAATTCATCATTTGACATATCTTGTTGGTCTTGATCTAAATTGTTGTTCACTACTGGGATTCCAACCACGTACACCCTTACAACGGGCCTAGCTACATCTTTTAAATAAGCACACAAATGAACCTAATCGGTTATCTTAAAGGCAAGACCCTCTGGTTTTCAAAAGAGTTGTGTATGTAAGTGATGGCAAGATCTTTCGATTCATAATTTAATTCACAATAGGTGATGATTAAGTTCACAAAATCATCAAACATAACATCTCTTTGGATAGTTATCGCTATCATCTCTAACATGTCACTACCCTTTCAGCGACATATATATCGATGGTTCTTCTCAATCCATTCACCATAGCAATCAACCCCTATTGTTATTTAGTCCCTCATTATTGGTACCTAAAGATATTTTATTTTAAGAGAATCAATCATGGCAGTATAGCAACAAATTGAAACAATTAAGTGACTAGTTGCAACAATTCGATGACTTGCTGCAACAAATAGACTACTTGTTCCAACAACTCACGTAGTTGTTGGAGACAACTTCAATTTTGGTCTATGTTCCATAACAACTGTAAAATATGTCCAACAACTAATGTATCTATTGCAACAAGTCGATGACTTGTTGCAACAAGTCATCGAGTTGTTGCAACTAGTCACTTAGTTGTTGGAGACAACTTTGGTTTTTGTCTCTATTTCATCCAACAGTTGTAAAATATGCCCAAAAACGGTTGTACTTGTTGCAACAAGTAACCTACTTGTTCCAACAAGTCAATGAGTTGTTGGAAAGAGTATAAGTTGTCCAACATCTTTCGCAATTGTTGCGAAAAGTACAATAGTTGTTGTAAATTGTCTATACATATTTTTAGCAGTTGTTGCAACATATTAGTACAGAAGTTGCAACAATTGCAAAACTTATTATAGTCGTTGCAGAAACAACAATAGTTATTCTAATAAATTCAGAAGCTCTTATATAACATCTTTTGCACTTGTTGCAACTACTGCAACTGCTATTGTAAATTGTTAGAAATTCATCAGTTATACCCAGATGAATAACTGAAATAAAAGAGCATTATTTTACTTACCAAATGAGCGGAAATCACTTATGAAGTAATGCCCAGTGCTACACGAATGAAATTTAATTAAAAAAAATGCAAAATTGGGTGGTTTTGTTTTTTCTTTCCTGAGTAAAATTTTCAAAATGTAGAAGAAAAGCAGCAACAGAAGAGAATAAAAATAAGAAGAGCAGCAACACAAGAAGAAGGATAACAAGAAGAGAGCAGCATCAACTGATGAAGAAAAATTGATGGAGAAGAGAAACATCGGCGCTGAAGGAGGAGGTGTTCTTTGGCGCTTTTTTTTTTACCCCTTATGGATATTTTAGGGTTTATATTAATTGGGTCAAAGTGTTAAAAATAAAATTTGGGGACAAGTCCGAAAATGGTCAAAATTCCTTAATCACTAATCCAAATTGTATCACCCCTACCCAATAAAAATAACTTGAGTTACCCCAATCAATTTTGAAACTTTTGTCACCCTTAATTAATTGTCCCTACTTGTAAATTTTGAAGAGGTGAATACGCCAATTCATTGATAGAGAACCATGCAGTTGATTTGAGATAAGTTTGAGGTTACTTCCCTAAAAGTCAAGAGATTGACAAAATAATGTTTGATATGAAAATGCTTGATAAGAAAATACATGATAACAAATTGTTTTAGTTTCTTGAGTTTAAATCTTAGCCTAGTTATTTGAAAATTCTATAGATGTATAAAGGTTATGAATTCAATCATTAGTTCACGATACAAATCATATTACATGAAGTGAATAGCTTTGTACAAGGGGGAGATGACTGTACTCCAAGGTACTAAGGAATTTTTTTTGTATCTCATATGTCGATTGACGCAAAGAGAGAATTATGATAGAGGCGCACAAATTAAGATATTTTACCTACCCAAGCTCTATGAAAATGAATCATGAACTTGAGGAGGTTTATTGGTGGAATGACACGAAGAATAATATAGTCGATTTCATGGCTAAGTGTCTACATTGGCAGCAAGCGAAAGCTGATTCAGTAGAAGATTACATCAAGTTGTATATTCAGAAAATCATCAGGTTGCATGGGACTCTAGTGTCCATTGTTTCAGATCGAAGTGTCCAGTTCACAATAAATTTTTGGATGTTCTTTCAGAAATGATTGGGTATCATGATAAATCTTAGTACCGCTTATCATCCCCAAACGGATGATCAGGCAGAATACACTAACCAGACGCTCTAAGATATGTTGGGAGCATATGACCTAGATTTTAAAGATAAGTATAGCCATGTTGATGATTGGGTGTTCTTAAAAGTTTCACCTATGCAGGGCGTTATGAGATTATGAAGAAGGGGAAACTCAGTCTCTGATATGTTGGACCATACAAGATCCTGCAGAGAGTTGGCCGAGTGGCTTATGAGTTAGATTTACCACCAGGGTTGGTTGTTGTACACGGAATTTTATGTGACCATGTTAAAGAAATTCATGGAGATCCATCTCTAGTTGCTCCTACAAAAAACAAAGTGATTAAAGATAGTCTGTTTTGCGAAAAGATTTCAGTGACTATTTTTTTATCGCCAAGTTCGCAAGTTAGGACTAAGGAAGTCGCTTCAATGAAAATGCTATAAAGGAACCAGAATGTGGAAAAGACTACATGGGAAGCTGAAAAGGACATAAAGTCCAAATATCTGTACTTATTGATAGACAAGCAAAATATGTCTAAGGTAACTACCTCAAGTATTCAGACCTCATATCAGTTCAGTGTTCAAATCTCACCTCCTCTTAGCATTCGGTGTAATACCCTGAGCCATGGCATGGGCGAAACACGACACTTTGTGCATGTCTACATGTGACCGAGTGAACCACATGGCTGCTAAATCAATATGGGTATCGAAAGCATGGAATAATAATGATAATAAAACATGGAAAACTTTATACTGAAAATAGTTTAAAATATCAGAGCGGAAAATAGTCTGAAAACATAATAATTCTGAATAACTGATATGGCATACTAAGCTAGTCTATGAAATCACTGGACATAAGTCTGACTGCTAAAATGGTTTACCAGGACAAGGCTCTTGCATACCTCTACTATAAAGCATGACATGTAAATAAATAAATCTGACACCCCGAATGAGATGGGCTCACCAATAACAGATACTGATGAAGTATTAATGAGCAGATCCGTCGTTTTGAAACTCAGTAAATGTACCGTGAAGTGCAGGCCTAAGGAAAAAGGGGATGTAAGTACATTTGAATTGTACTGTATGTAAAGCAACTGAAAGAATACGCAGACACATGAAATAATAGGAACTAAAACTGAAACTGAACTACAAACATGAACATGATCTGACATGAATGTAAAAACATGTATAAAATTTATATGTCTATATATCTGTAGGAGAGCAATATATAACCGACATGAAACCACCACGCTAGCACATGGCGTCTGATCTCTGCCCGATCAGCTAAGTCATCTCGTACCTTATCGGGGTACGAGACATAAACATGACATAAATGGATCCAATAACCGCAATGGGTAACATGAAGGAATCATCCTAACTAGGTGGAGCGATCCTTATCCGACGTTGGCATATGTAGTTTCAGGTATTAAACCTTCACGATAATCTATGCAACTCCCAAAATATAAGCATAAATATTGTTGGCTTGTAATCCCATGGATTTCATGAACATAACTTGTAAAAATGCTTTGTAAATGTTAATTAACATGAATATAAATACATAATATACTTTCATGGATTAAGTAATAATGATTCGTGACTTGTATTCGGGAACTCATGAAATTCAAAGCATTTGTTTATGGATTACGAACAAGTTCATAGCAAATCATAATGACGTATCATGAATACAAATAACGAAAACATGATATAAGCATGGTGTATAGTCGAACATGTTTATATGGTCATCATGAATTAGAACAAAAATCCTAGGTTTGAAGAAATTTGTGTTTCATGGATTAAAAGTGACGTGGGGAAGAACAATGATGTTCCCACACATAGATAGAAACTCTACATATCTTAATCGCTTCAACACTTATAATAAAAATCTGAACTTTGAAGATGAAACCCAAAGCTTGAACTTTAATCTCTTGGGTTGGGTTTTCTTGAAAACCCTAGGTTAGAAACAGTGAATTTCACTTAGGAATTGAGTATACTTGATTAGAATCGTGTGGAAATACATGAAAAAGGATTACCTTGAGTTATGAGGATGATGGAAGGAGAGAACTTCATTCTAGGGCTTCGAAAAATAAGAAAACTGATTTTTCAGATCTAAGTTCACAATATATCTTGTTTACCATTGTTCCGTATTGTACCGAGGAATTTATGAGGGATAAAGTCCGTACATTTTTGTACGGTCCATATAAAATGACCGTCATTGAGGTATGACTTTTCAGTGATTATCAAAAGCTGGGGGGGGACCCTATGGTCAAAATGTATGGTCCGTATAACCTACCATACATCATCAATTTTGATGGTGATTTATACGGCCCATTTCTACGATCCGTACCCACTTCTACGATCCGTAAAACTTTGGCGTAAAATTGGGATTGCATAATTGAAACTGGGTTTTTAACTTAAACTCCCCGTCTTGGTTTCATTAACTCCTAAATCATGAATATAGCTTAGTTTTGTAGGTATGATATGTTTAACTTAAACTCCCCTTTGGGATCGTTCTTCCTCGAATGATGAGTCATGGCTAAAAATGAGACTGGGCATGACATGAGTACATGAGCGTGAAGAAATATGACATGGAACATGGGGACTAAATGACATGATTACATGAAAACATGAACATGGTGACATGAGGCATGAGTAATGAATACATGAACGTGAAACATGAGACATGGATGCGCATGACACATGACATGAATACTGAAGGTATTACCTTGTAAGCTTTTTGCCTGCTTCTCGAATAAGTGTGGATATCTAGACTTCATGTCCTCTTCGACTTCCTATGTAGCCTCCTCAACTTTCTGACTTCTCCACAACACTTTCACTAAGGCAACTTCCTTAGTCCTAAACTTTTAAATCTGACAATCCAAAATAGCCACAGGGACCTCTTATAGGTTAGGTCATCCTTAACTGTGATGGATTTTGTAGGGAAAACCAGCGATAAGTCTTCCACAACACTTCCTCAACATAGTCACATGAAACACCGGGTGTACAGTAATTAAATCTTATGGCAACTCAAGCTTATAAGCCACTTGGCCAATTCTTCACAGTATCATCTACAATCAGATATATCTGGACTGAGTTTCCCTTTCTTTCCAAATCTCATGACACCTTTCATAGGTGAAACTTTTAGAAACACCCAAGCATCAACCTGAAACTCTAAGTCTCTACGCCTCACATCCGAATAGGACTTCTGGAGACTCTGAAACATTTTCAAATGCTCCTGAATCAACTTGACTTTTTTTTCATAGCCTGATGGACCAAGTCTGGTCCTAACAATTCTGCTTCACTAACTTCGAACCAACCAATTAGCAATCTACACCTTCGCCCATATAGAGATTTGAAAGGTGCCATCTACATACTAGCATGATAAGTGTTATTATAAGCAAATTCAATGAGACACAAGTTATCATCCCAATTACCTTTGAAATCTAGGACATATTCTCTCAACATATCTTCGAGGGTCTGAATAGTACGCTCTACCTAACCATTTGTCTAAGGATGAAAAGTTGTTCTGAGATTTACCGTGGTGGCCAATCCTTTCTGGAAAGACTTCCAAAAGTGCGTTGTGAACTGAGCGTCATGATCCAAAATAATACACACTGGGGTCCCATGAAGCCTGAAAATTTCTCGGATATATAACTTGGCATAATCTTCTGTTGAGTCTGTGGTTTTGATTGGCAAAAAGTGGGTTGATTTGGTAAGCCGATCCATAATTACCCAAATTGAATCATGCCTTCGGGATGAGCGAGGTAGACCTATTATGAAATTCATGTTTATCATCTCTTATTTCCACATTGGAATATCAATATTCTGAGCCAACCCACCAAGCCTCTGGTGCTCGGCTTTCACTTGCTGACAATTTAAACAATTGGCTACAAAATCTGCCACATTCCTCTTCATATCATTCCCACCAACAAATCTCTTTAAGATCATAATACATATTTATAGAACATTGGTGGATAGAATACCTGGAATTGTGGGCTTTTGCCATGATCCGCTCTTTGAGTCCATCCACATCTGGAACACATAACCTGCCTCGGTACCTCAAAGTACCGTCATCTCCCCTTATTCAAAAGACATAGTCTTATGTTTGTGAATTCCCTCTTTCAGCTGCAATAAATAAGGATCATTAAACTATTTCTCTTTTACCTTGGCTACTAAGGAGGATTCAGACTTATTCTGGACAACAACACAACCATCTTCGGAGTCCATAAGTTGAACTCCTAGACTGGCTAGTCGGTGAATTTCCTTCATCATGGTTCTATTTTATTCTTCAACATGAGCTAAGCTTCCATGGATCGCTGACTATGAGCATCGGCTACCACATTCGCTTTCCCCGGATGTTAGAGAACATCTACATCATAATCATTTATCAATTCAAGTCATCTTCTCTGTCTAAGATTCAACTCCCGCTGCTTGAAAATATACTTAAAGGCTCTTGTGATTTGTAAAAATGTCAACGTGAACCCCATATAGGTAGTGGCTCCATATCTTGAGCCCGAAAATCACGACTGCCAATTTTAAATCATCAGTTGGATAGTTCTTTTTATGAGGCTTAAGTTGTCTGGATGCATAATCTATAACCTTACCATGCTACATTAAAACACATTCGAAACTAATTCCTGACGCATCACAATACACTATGAACCCATCGGTTCCTTTTGGCAACGTTAACACTAGAGTAGAAGTCATTCTCATTTTCAATTCTTCGAAACTACGCTCACATGTATCTGACCACTAAAATTTAACTTTCTTTTGAGTTAATCTAGTCAATGGAGCTGCGATGGAGGAAAAACCCTCTATGGAGTGTCTGTATTAGCCTGCTCGACCCAAGAAACTCCTTATCTCAAAGGCTGAGGTGGGTCTGGGCCAATTCTTTACCGCCTCAATTTTCTGAAAATCTACCGTCACGCCTTCTCTAGAAATGACGTTGCCTAGAAACACCACTGATTTCAGCCAAAATTTACACTTGGAAAATTTCGCGTAAAGCTCGTTATCTTGAAGCGTCTGCAACACTATTCTGAGATGTTCTGCATATCAACCTCACTATAGGAATAGACTAAGATATCATTAATGAATACAATGACGAAAAGATCGAGATAAGGCTTGAAAACCATGTTCATAAGACCTATGAAAGCAGTTGGTGCATTTGTTATCCGAACTACATGACAAAAAATTTAAAATGACCATAATGAGTTCTGAAGGCGATTTTCGGAATGTTAGCTTCCTTAACCTTAAGCTGATGGTACCCTAATCTGAGGTCAATCTTGGAATAATACTGAGCACCCTGAAGTTGATCAAATAAATCATTAATTCTGGGAAGTGAATACTTGTTCTTAATAGTGACCTTGTTAAACTGTCGGTAGTCAATGCACATACGAAAAAATCTATCATTCTTTCGAACAAACAAGACTGGTGCACCCCATGGTGAAACACTTTGTTTAATAAATCTCTTATCAAGGAGATCTTTTAACTGGGATTTTAATTCTCTTAACTCTGCTGAATCCACTACGTATGAAAAAATAGATATTGGCTTAATGCCGGGAAGTAAATCAATTCCAAAGTCAATCTCCCTATCGGGAGGGACTCTAGCAAGATCATCGGGAAAAACTTCTGGAAACTCATTGATAAATGGTACAGACTGAAGAGTTGGGGTCTAGGTATCTACATTCCTAATCCGAACTAGATGGTAAATTTACCCCTTGGATATCATCCTTCTAGCTTTAAGATAGGAAATAAACATTTCTATGGGTGCTACTGTATCACCCTTCCATTCTATGACTGGTTCACCGGAAAATTCAAAATTGACAATTTTGGTTCTACAGCCTAATGTGTCATAACATGAAGATAATCAATCCATTCCCATGATTACATCAAAGTCTACCATTTTTAACTCTACCAAGTCAGCTATTATAATGCGGTGATAGACTTTAACTGGACAACTCTTATATACTCGTCTAGCTATAACCAACTCACCAATTGGAGTGGATACTTCAAAGGGTTCATGTAACTTTTATGGCTCTATCCCAAATTTCTTAGCAACAAATAGGGTTACATATGATAGAGTGGATCCAGGATTTATAAGGGCATAAACATCAAAAGTGAAAATAGTTAGCATACCTATGACAACATCTACCTGAGCCTCTGTATCTTGATGATCTACTAGTGCATACAAGCAGTTTGGACCTCCACCTGTATTATCAGACTTAGTTGTACCACGCCATGATTGGGCCTGTGAATTACGAGGGACTACTGCATTTATGGACTGAGCCACATTTCCTCCTGCACACTGCCTCATTGATGGATAGTCTCTTTGAAAGTGACCTCACTGACTACACCCATAACATACATCCATACCTATGTGGACACTTCTTTGGTTTGTCTTACCACACTTACAGCAAACTGGATTATCAAAGATCTTCTGACCTATGCTGGCCTATGACTGAGAGCCTGATGCTCTGAAGTTCTACCTCTTCTGATCATTCATGAACCTTGGGACTGGGGCACTGGCTGAAGATGATACATGTCCTGATGACCTATTTCTTAAAGAACTTTCTTCCTCCACCTCCCCCATGACTGAAGTGGCCTGAAGACTTAGCCCTCTTATTGAACTTCATGTCTTTCTCCTTTATAACGTTTCTTTTTCCTTCATTCTTCTCTCATTGCCTTGCACAAAAGAAACCATCTTGGTAATAGTAATTTCCTTGTTTTGAGTAGAAATATTAGCAGCATCGAACAATTGTGGGTCAAGACCCCACATAAAGCGCCTAACTCTGGCCCTCATATCTGGAACCAGGTGTGGAGCATACTTGGCCAATGAACCAAAGTGGAGGTAGTACACATACACACTCCTACCATTCTGCTTGAACTTCTCGAATTAAAGGGCCTTTGCCTCCCTGGCCTCTAATGGCAAGAAATGTTCAATGAAAGCATCTGCAAACTCATCCCAAGTCGCAGGAGACGCATCTTTCCCTCGAGACTGTTCTCATGACTCATACCAAATATTTGCAACATCCTGCAACTGTTAAGCCCCCAATTCTGTTGCATCTAACTCAGTAGCATGCATAACACAAAAGATCTTCTGAAGCCCGTCAATGAAATTTTGCGGATCATCTATCTTACTAGACCCTATGACGTAGAAATTCCCGAGTCTTGAAACTGGATGACTCTCCACTAGTAGCTATACTCGGAGCCACTCTGACGTTGAGCTTGTGCAACCACAATCTGGGTGAGCAGCTAAATACTGAAAATAGTCTGAAACATCATAGTGGAAAATAGTCTAAAAAATAATAATTTTGAATGACTGACATGACATACTAAGCTAGTCTATGAAACCTATGGACATGAGTCTGACTGCTAAAATGGTTTACCAGGACAAGGCTCTGACATACATCTACTATAAATCATGGCATGTAAATAAATAAAGTTGACACCCCAAATGAGATGGGGCTTACCAATAGCATATATTGATAAAGTTCTCATTAGCAGATACGTCGTCCTGAAACTCAGTACATGCACCGTGATGTGCAAGCCTTAGACAAAAAGGGACGTAAGTACATTTGAATTGTACCGTATGTAAATCAACTGAAACAATAAGCAGACACATGAAATAATAGGAACTGAAACTGAAACTGAACTACGAACATGAACATGATCTAACATGAATGTAAAAACATGTATAAAATCTATATGTCTATATATTGTATATATGTTAGAGAGGAATAGTATAATCGACATGAAACTACCACACTAGCATGTGGCGTCTGATCTCTGCCCGATCAGCTAAGCCATATCATACTTTACTGGGTACGAGACATGAACATAACATGAATGGATCCAATAATCGCAATGGGTAACATGAAGGAATCGTCGTAACTGGGCGGAGTGATCCATATCCTACGTTGGCATATGTAGTTTTAGGTATTAAACCTTTTCGATAATCTATTCAACTTCCAAAATATAAGCATGAATATAGTTGGCTTGTAAGCCCATAAATTTTATGAATATAACTTGTAAACATGATTTGTAAATATAAATTAACATGAATATAAATATATAATATAACTTGTGCGAAAACATGTAATAATGATTCGTGACTTGTATTAGGGAACTCATGGAATTCAAAGCACGTGTTCATGGATTACAGAAAGGTTCATGAAAAAATCATAATACAAATAATGAAAACATGATATAAGCATTGTATATAGTTTACATGTGTATATGGTCATCATGAATTAGAACAAAAATCCTAGGTTTGAGGAAATTCATATTTCATATATTAAAAGCGATGTGGGGAAGAACAACGATGTTCCCACATGTGGATAGAAACTCTACATATCTTAATCGCTCCAATACTTGTAATAAAAAAATGAAATTTAAAGATGAAATCCAAAGCTTGAACTTTAATTCTTGGGTTGGGTTTTCTTGAAAACCCTAGGTTAGAAATAATGAATTTCACTTAGGAATTGAGTATACTTGATTATATCGCGTGAAAATACATAAAAAGGGCTTACCTTGAGTTATGAGAATGATGGGAGAAGAGAACTTCATTCTAGGTTTGGAAAAATAAGAAAACTGATATTTCAGAATTAAGTTCATGATATATATTGTTCCAGTCATCGGGGAATTTACGACCATATTGTATGGTCCGTATAAGTTTTACGTTGATGGGTACGTTCCGTACAATTTTGTACGGTCCATACAATTTTTTATGGTCCGTATAAAATGACCGTCGTCGAGGTATGACTTTCCAGTGATTATCAAAAGCTGAGGGGGACCCTACAATCAAAATATGTGGTTCATATATTTTTATACGGTCCGTATAACCTACCGTACATTGTCAATTTCAACAGTGATTTGTACGACCCATTTCTACGCTCCCTACCCACTTCTACTGTTCGTAAAACTTTGGCGTAAAACTGGGTTCCAGAACTGAAACTAGGTTTTTAACTTAAACTCCCCGTCATAGTTTTCTAAACTCTTAAATCATGAACATGACTTAGTTTGAAGGTATGAGGTGTTACATTCATATCTCCTACTATAATATTCATATTTTTGGGATTCAGAATTCATGTTATGATATCCATGTTTTAGATCTCATGTTAGTTCAACACTCATGTATCCGTGTGAGTCATATTCATGTATTTATGTCAGTCTAGTATTCATGTTCCATTTCATGCTCCTTTCATTCATGTAATCATGTCATGTTCATGCTCATGCTTATGTTCCAGTACTCTTGTTATTCATGCCTACGAATTCTTTTCTAAATCTCATGTATAGTATTTATGTATTCATTCAGTCCAATATCCATGTGTACATGTTAGACCGATATTCATGACAGATAGTATTCACATACTCATGCCACCTCAGTATTCATCACATTCATATTTCAGTTACCATATTATGTTATGTCATGTGTATTAAGATGCCCTTTGAGGCTTGTGTTGCGCTCTGGTTAGCTGGCATGTTTTTGAAAAATATTGGGATAGTCCTATTTACTGAGGAAACCATGATGAAATTTTTATAAAATTTGAGAGTAAGTCATACTCCTAACAATGAACCATCATTCGATGATGAATGATCCCAAGGGGGATATATTATAACACCTCGTACCTTTGGGCTATGGTTTGAACCGTATGATGGGAGCATGATGGTACCAAGATGAGGAGTGTAGGAAGTATTTTAAAAACTAATCAAGACATAAGAAGGGTCTTAGGAAAAATTAGAGTCGGAAGCTACTCTACAGAGCATGTTTTCAAGTGAGTTTTCAGAATTCCTCACTTACAGCAAGTTTACAGATAAACAAATAAGGAATTCGGGAAAACTTTTAATGAAAGTTGTATCCCTTTGAAATACCATTCCAACGGTACATTGCCTAGCTTAAATGGAGCTATGTGCTAAGAGTTATGCCTATTTTACGAATGCTGGTCGGAGCAGAATGTTCAGATTTTGGGTTATGATTTTTAGCCTTTTCCTACTCGAATCGGGACTCTTATTTTATTATATTATGAAGTAAATAAGTCTCTAACACTATTATAAACCATAAGAGACTATTTATACTCTCTCTACCACCATCCCTAAAAAACCTAGGTACTCAAATCCTTTAAGAACCTCAAGAAAATCATTCTTGCAATTAAGAAAAATCAAGAAACCTTCAAGAGTTTGGTTTGACGATATAGTTTCCTGAGGTTTCCTCTAAGGTAAATCTCTCAATCAAGAACCTTTGAATTCTACAAGATTACATCATTTCTAAACACTAGAATAAATCCATCCACCCACCCACCCTATAAAATCAAGAGTCGTGAAGAGTTAGAGAAAACCCTAGTATTTTCTGTAGACTTTCACTCCCATTAGTCATATTCGATTGGTGTTTTCTGGTAATCTAACTGTTAGATAGAGCCCAAATTTTATCCATAATAGGAGGTCATGAGTTCAAGCCATAGAAACAGCCTCTTGCAGAAATGTGAGATAAGGCTGCGTACAATAGACCTTTGTGGTCCGGTCCTTCCCCGGACCCCACGCATAGCTAGAGCTTAGTGCACCGGGATGCCCCTTTTTTTATCCATAACATATAAGTATTAAATTTGAACTGTGGAGATATGATTTGGAAGTCCGTAGAAGTGCTCTTTGAGCTATGAACAGTAGCTACGAATATCGGTAAAAAATTATAAATCTTAATTGTGCAATCTTCAAATTGGATGTGGAGTGATTCTTTGAGGTGCAAAGCTTACGTTTGGAATGTTTTAAAGGGATTTAAGGCAACCAAGAAGAGCAGGTTCGTGATACGCGTACAAAGTAGGAGAACTTGTTGTTTCTCAGACTTATTAATTAAAGTCGAAAAAGGTAAAGAATGATGTAGCACGATTAAAGTCGGAATTGAGGTATGTAAAACATCTATCCACGTGTGGGAATATCATTGTTCTTCCCCACATCACGTTCATCCATGAAACACGAAATTCCACAAGCTTAGAATTTTTATTCTAATTCATAATGATCCTAAATTACATGTATTATGTAGGGCTAGCCAGTGGGCCGAGTCGGACCGGTCCTGACCCGATCCGTCTGCCCCCTCCCCTTTGCAAAAAATAGTTGTTGCACAACGGCCATTTTATATTTTGGCCATTGTGCAACAACCATTTTTGCCCCCACCCCACCCCCTTAATATTTATTTTTAACCCCTAAGTTAATATATTTACACTTTAACCCAATTTCCCAACTATAAATACCTCATTTTCTCTTCATCTTTCTCACAAATCTTCCTACAATCTCTCTAATCTCTCAACTCAATCTCTCTCTCTACTAGTCTACAATTACATTGCCTATTAAATATTTTATTTTATTTGTTCATCTGTATAATTGTATCAAAGTTCAAAAATTGGAACTAAAGTTGGCAACTAGCTTGAGGATCATCCATCGAGCAAAGTTTCAATTTTCAACCTCGATTACACGTCGGCGTTTGGTACCTTCGTTCCTTCTTTAAATTATTATTATTACTTTATTTTAATTATCGCACTTAATTTCATTATCTTTAATTATTTATTAGCATAATTAAAATGGAAGGATTAAAAGGTATGTTTAAGGGTAATGGTAAGGGTTCTTCTTCTAGTAGGGGTAACAAGGGCATGGGTACTTCTTCTAGTCATCCTATTCCTAGACAGGATGATTTGATTGATTACACTCATATAGATGAAACTGAATTTTTTAATGATATACCATTAGACGATGAGATAATTCTGCAACTCAACCAGACTTTAATTTAGAAGATAATCTAGATGACACATCCATTAATCTAGATGACACACCCGCTAGTGCACCTCAAACTAAAACTGAAACACCTTCTATACCCCCTAGCATGAGTCAAGGTCCCACACAACGAAAATTAAAATCTATTGCATGGGAATTTTTTGATAGGGACCAAGAGAATGAAGTAGTTAGATGCAGAATTTGTAAAAATGTTTATAAATTTAAAATGGGAAAAGGTCAGGGTGGGACGGAAGGTTTATTGAGACATGTACAAAACTTTCACAAATCTAGGTGGGATGAATACAAGGCTATAAAGTCGGGTGCACCAATGCGCTCTCAGTCGGGACAAGGTTCACATAGTGTTCCAGACCAAGTACATGGTCAAATTAACCCGATGACGGGGGGAATTGTAGGCCCTAAATATGATAAACATAGAGATAGGGAAGCAATAGCAAAATTAGTTGCGGTGGAGGGTTTTCCTTTTTCATTTCCTTCCTCTCCTGGTTTTATTCATTACATTAGAGATATGTATAGTCCTGCTTTTAACGGTTTTCCTAGATCAACTGTTAGGAGACTTTTTAAATTTGCACATGAATATCAATAGTATTTACGTTATTCATTATATCATTTTCCTGGCAAAGTATTTATCACATTTGATATAGGCCGTAGTACTAACGGCCATGATTATTTAACTGTAACATGTCATTGGATAGAATATAAATGGTCTATGCAAAAATGTATTTTAGCATATAGATATATTGATGATAGGCACACTGAAATTTTATTGCAAAAAATATTCATGAAGTTTGCGATTATTATGGTATAACTGAAAAAATAATGATTGTTACGTTAGATAATGCTTCTTCTAATAATTGTACTATTAGACTTTTAAAAGATCTTTTAACTCCATCTTTTCCTAATCATTTTCATATAAAATGTGTGTGCCATATTTATAACTTAGTTGTAAAGGATGGTCTATCACTTTTTGAAGACATTCTTAATAAAGTACAATTTGCTATAAACTTTATTTTTAGAAGTAATAGAATACAAAGAAAAAAAGAATATAAAAAAACTTGTCATGATTGTGGACTACCTTATAGAAAAATTCCCGAAGAAGTAGCCACAAGGTGAAATTCTTTATATGAACAACTACTTGTTGCTTATGATTATAGAAGACCTATAACTTTATTTTTTAACTCCCATAATCGAAATCCAACTGATATGGTTGAAGATAACGATTGGGGAAAATTTTCAGAACTTATTGTATTTTTAGAGAATTTTTTTCAAGCAACTAAAGAATTTTCTGGTATATATTATCCTACTATTTCAACTATGTTATTTTATATAGCTCTAATATTTTTATTACTTAGTGAATATATGGAAAAACTATCTTATAAGGCATCTATTAAAAAAATGTTTATCAAATTGAAAAAATATTTTATTCCTATTCCCACTATTTATATTATTGGTGTTGTATTAAATCATACTATTAAAATAGACGGTTGTAAAGCACTTATTGAAACTATTTATGATTGTATAGCCGTACTTCCACCTCCAACTCCAAAAATCCAAATGAACAACCACCTAAGGAACCAACTAAAGAAGAAGTTTTGTCTAGCATACACGATGACTGCAAAAAAGTATATATGCATTACCAACAAGAAAGTGCTAGCAACCAACCGTCTTCCATACCATCGTCTTCTACTTCAATACAACCTAAAAAAAGACATGTTGTTTCTGTGGCTAGTATTGAAAGCCTTAGACATAGAATGTATAGTGATACCACTACTAATCAAGTTAGAGAGTTTGATGTTTTTGTTTTGCAGGGTGTTGTACCGTACCAAGCAGTTCTCAATGAAGAAGGACGTGAAGACTTGCTGAAATATTGGAGGGAGAATGAGAAGAAATTTCTTACACATCAAAGATGGCCCGAGATGTGTTGAACATTCAAGCATCATCAACAGCGTCTGAAAGCGCTTTTTCTGCCAGAAGATTTCAAATAGGAGAGCACATACACTCATTAGCGGGAGACAGCTTGGAGATTGCAGTTTTATTCAGAGATTGGATACGAGCGAAGCGTAGAAGGTGTGGTTGTCAACCGGAGATCAACGAAGAAGACGATGAAAACTACAACGAAATCTTATCCGATGGAGGTGGAAGCGACGTCGAGCAATTTGACCAACAAATTCCAATTACAACCGAAGAACCACAAGACATTGTGAAGAAACTAGAAAATGTGTTTATAAATATGTGATTTTTTAATTACAATTTTACTAAGTTATTTGCAACTTTCAACACCACAAAGTTGCAATTTTGAAATTGTATTACAAAAAAATTATATTTCTATTAAATAATATAAGAGGCACAAAAACAGCCTTGAGATATTTTAATTACATTGTCTTGTTCAATTATTGAGGTGTTTATATATGTTATTTTAAAAAATTAAATGCAAAAAAAAATCGGAAAACCCGATCCCGTCCCGGCCTGATAAGACCGGTCCCCTTTTCCGACAGGATCGGGAATGGGACGGGACATCGGCAGATCCCGCCAGTCCCGCCGGAGGACCGATCCCGCCATCCCGCCGGAGGACCGATCCCGCCATCCCCTTAGTCCCGCCCCACCCTGCCCCGAACCCGGCCCACTGGCTACCCCTAGTATTATGATATACCATGTTCGTATTACTAATTCGTTATTGTATTCTTGATATTTCATTATGACTATCATGAATCCATTCGTAATCCATGAACACCCATAAATTGAATTCCATAAATCAATACATCTATCCTATGGAGTTTACATGCCTCCGTGTTTCATATAAGTTATATTACGTATCTATTAATATGATATATTATACTTACAAATCATGTTCACAAGTCATGTTTATGAAATTCATGGGCTTCTAAGCCAACTATATCCATGTTCATGTTTTGGGAGTTGCACAAATTACCGAGAATGTTTAATACCTGAAACTACGTATGACAATATAGGATAAGGATTGTTCCGCCCAGTTAGGACGATTCCTTCATGTTACCCATTACGGGTTATTTGATCCATTCATGTTACCCATTACGGGTTATTTGATCCATTCATGTCATGTTCATTTCATGTTCATGTCTCATACCCCAACAAGGTACGAGATGACTTAGCTGATCAGGCAGAGATCAGACGTCACGTTCTCTCTTGGTGTTTCATGTCGGTTATACTAAAGCTCTCCCATTTAAAATGATTTATCATATTTTA
This sequence comes from Anisodus tanguticus, assembly GCA_034509755.1. Taxonomy (NCBI): domain Eukaryota; kingdom Viridiplantae; phylum Streptophyta; class Magnoliopsida; order Solanales; family Solanaceae; genus Anisodus; species Anisodus tanguticus. Next base: position 20,630,217 of record CM067553.1, on the reverse strand, counting down.
TTATATGCATGTCAGATATTATACATGCTCATGCTCAGGTTACAGTTTCAGTTTCAGTTCCTCTTATTTCACATGCTTTGTTTATTCATTCAGTTGTTTTACCTACGAGTACAATTCAAATGTACTTATGTCCCTTTTTTGCTTAGGGCTTGCATCTCACGATGCAGGTACAGAGTTACAGGACGACGGATCTACTTGTTAGGATTCTTACGTATCAGCTATTGGTGAGCCTTATCTCATTCGGGGTGCTATATACTATTTATTGTTATGTCATGTCATGCAGTAAACGTATGACAAGGGCCTTGTCCCGGTAAAATAGTTTTAGCAATCAGACTCGTGTTCAGAGGTTTCATAGACTAGCCTAGCCTATCATGTCAAATATTCAGACTTATCATGCTTTTAGATTATTTTGCAATCACATTTTCAGATAATATATTTTCAGTATTCATATTTTTATGTTTTAAATTATTATTTCATGATATTAGGTGCCCATGTTGATCCAACAAGCGACGTGGTTCATTCGATCACATGCAATCAGGCACCGAGTGTCGTATTATGTCCAGATCATAATTTGGAGCGTGACAATTTAGTTTTAATATATAACTCATATTTCATAATTTATCTTCAACTCTCATATTTAGGAGTTAATTAAATGAATTGCTTAAATTATGTTACTGCATTTCATTTTATTGTTTGGTTCAAAATAGTTGTGTTCCTTCTCTTAGGGATGATCAACGAGACTTACTGATATATTTTGGTGGTACTTAGCTCGTTTAGACATGCTACATCATGTGGCAGGTGTTAAGGACATAAGTAACGGGACTCATGGCTGGAGCTAAGCTTTCTAGACTAAGTTGGCAGACTCGGTTGATTCATTTTGATCCAGTAATAGCAGATTATTTTTAGACTTTTGTTGTTTCATATGTTTATAGCATTTCTGGGAATGCCCTGAAGTCTTATGTACCCAGATTCCAGTTATAAGTTCATGACTTAATTGTGGGTTTTAACTTTATTTAGATTTTTAACATTAAATTATCATTTTAACTTTCCGACTATAATATCTAAAGATTTGCTAGCACTTATTTGAATGTTACGTTCAGTTCATATCTTCAATTAGGTAGTACATAGTTCACTCAACGTTAAATTTCATAATCTGAATAATGAAAAAGTTAAATGTTTTCTGGACTTTCTCGTACCAGTTGCTTTAATTTAGTAGATTAGATTCAATCTTTATCTTAATTATTTAGTTGTTATGTGTTAATTAACTATATCTATGGGTCTTAATTCGATTGATAAAATATTTTTAGGATTTAATAAAATATGATAGAGTAAACTTATGAACTTATCGGAGTAGACTTTGTCCAGCAGTCTTATGTGAAGTTAATAAGAATGGACTGAAACAGCTCAAAGCTGCCAGAAGTATTATTCAGATAAGCAATACTGTGATCTTAAGTTTAAACAAGCCAATTTTATATTTCTAAAGGTGTCATCACCAATGGAGGGTGTCATGTGCTTTGGTATGAAAGAAAACTTTAGCCCAAGATATATTTTGGGTCCTATCAGATTCTTGAGATGATTTAAGTTGTAGTGTATCAAATTGCGTTGCCACCCAAATTAATGTCGATAAATCATGTATCTATGTTGAAACATTACCTTCATGACCCGAACCATGTGATTGATAGACAAAAATAGTGATCGATTTACTTTCTTCTTACGAGGTCTCCGTAGTTATACTTGAAAGACAAGTTCAGAGAATTCGAACCAAAAATATTACTTCAATTAAGGTATTATGGAGCAATCATTCAGTCGAGGAAGTTACATGGAGCCAAGCAAGCCATGATGGCAGGTATGTCAAATTCTATTCTCGAAAGCGTGTAGACAGAAGACCCTTGAATGTGTTGTTTCCAGGCCTCCACGGCCATCCGGGGTTCTCCATTCTCAGAAAGCTTCAACTTTCCCATGTGTGCGCAAGCTTGCGGTCGCTCCGCCACTTGTAGAGGTTCCAAAAGTCCACCTGACTCCTTGTTCTCCATAGAACCCGTCGTAAAAATAAATTAATATATTTGGAAATTATCGGTAAGAAAGAAGGGGATGTATCTTTTTTCTGTTTCAAGAAAAAAAATCTTATTTCCCGAATAAACGTGTTCGAGATTTTAGCCCAATTTATCCTTCAAAAGATATAAATATTGAGCTATTTCATTCTTAAGTTTATAAGGACGTTTAATAATTTTGATGTGTATATCGGCGTATCATAAATTGAGTAGTTGGATGTGCAAGATGTTGTTATCGTATTGTTTGGACAGGTTGAAAATTTTTAATAGCCCTAGTTACAAAGAAAATTTTGTCGAGTCTTTTAAAATTTGATAGTTATTCAAAATTTTGAGTCCAAGGGAAGTAATACAAAAGACAAGGGCCTAAGATTACTTACAAACTCAAGAATAACCATGAAATAACACCCAAGGATGAAAAATTCTAAGTGGGGCGAATATAAAGTCTCGTAAGTTTTTAGACTTAAATTTCGGTGATAATAGATTTAATGTCATAAATAAGGTGTCTGATGGGAATAAGGATCCATACAGTCAAAATAAAGTGTTGGAAAATATGTCAAATGATCATAATATAGATTAGAAATGGTTTGATATGATAAATCGGTCAAGGATGAAAGAGAAAAATGAGAGGAAAAAACAAAAACAAAAACAATGAATTAACGAATGATAAGAGAAAGTGCTCAGCTCACTTAAGAAAGAAGGAAACAAAAGAAACACAACGGTGAGATATATAGGGTGTTCGACAACAGTGGCAATAAAGGCTATGATTCAAGGATACGATATATTATGATGCAAATATATAATTAAGATGAATATTTAATGATAAATTTAAGTATATTTCATCCATAGATTCTAGTGTAAACCTTTGAATATTTTAAATTTTTTAAATTTCTTCAATTCATTAAGAACACAATTCAATATTCATTAAGAACACCAAGAAGCTGAATTTCTAAAGTTGACATCAACAGGTAGATTCTACCATTTCCACTCATATATTTATTTTAAATTTAAGTGTATTGGTATGTTGAGAATATAATCAAATATTGAAGTGTGTGATCATCTAATCTAAAAGCGTTAAGCTGTTAGATAAAACACACTTTTAATATTTGATTATATTCTCAACACGGCCCCTCACGTGTGTTCTATCTAACAACTTAAGCTGTTAGATAGAACACACTTTTAATATTTGATTATATTCTCAACAGGGTATATTGTTTTACAATAATCTTAAAATTTATGAATTATTTATGTTTCCCCAAGAGATGACTGTTAAATAGGTAAATATTGATAAATGAAAAAAAAATGTGAAATCTTTATTACAGACGATGAAATTTATAATTGAAACTATTTTAATAATGATTTTATTATACAACATAATAACAATAACAATAATAACATGCCCAATATAATTTCACAAGTGAGATCTGGAGAGGGTACAACAAACGCAGACATTACCCTTACCTCGGAGGTATAGAGGTTGTTTCCAATCGACCCTCAGTTTAAGAAAAAAATATTTTAAAGTAGATCGGAAGAAGAAATAGCAAATATTCATAAAAAAAAAAATACTATAGAAAGCGAGTCAAAACAACCTAAAAAAATAAGGGTAATAATAATTCTAATCTATTGGAATACTAAGAATTAAGCGGGTAAATTTAATTTTCACTAACTAGAGGAAAACTCACAAGTTAAAGAATTTTCTAAGTTTTCAAGAAAAAGGGGAATGAAGTTGAAATCTTTGAACATGCATGGACTCTTATTAATCCGATTATGGTGAAGGAAAATAGTGGTTTGAATTAGCTCGAAGGACATGAAAAGTTGAAGTTAAAGTTATTCTTGATGTAAGTTAATGTTTACTCTCCAAATATAGAGAGTTCTGGTAGAATTCACGTACTCTATTTATTCGATGAAATGTCTAAGCAACATTTTCTTGCGATCTAGTACTCAATCCACTCTATTCCTACTTAGTACAATCTTTTCTTGTGATCTAGTATTCATTTCACTCCATTCCTACTCAATACAATCTTATATAAAAATGTGACAGTATTATATGCTTTCATGTATCAGTACTTGCTAAGTGTCATTATTTGTGATATTTATATTCAGTCCAACTTTCAGTTTCAACATTCATTTTAGTGAATTAATATGATCACATTCAGTAAGACGAAGTGGCTAACCTCTCCCGAAGTGATTGCCATAAAGGCAAGGGTTAGGTACTCCACGTTTACATGTGACGATTTGCTTGTTGGGAGATCTCACGTATGCAAGGCCAAATGTTTATTGAGAAGATAGGCTGACACTCTTTTGTGTGTCTTGACATATTTCACGTACGTAGAATCACCGTGTGAAAACTTTATTCTTATTTAGAATGGTTATTTTTTTAAAAAAAAAAAAAACTCATTTTCAACTTACGTTTAAATTATCGGTTACTAGTTATCTTTTTACGCTTTCAGTTATCAGCTTACATGCTCAGTTATCAACTTATATTAATTTTCATACTTTATATGATTTTCATATTTACTTGCGAAACATATTTTCTTAATACAATGAATTTTGCTTCGCATTTTTAGGAGATAGTCTATACAATTTACTGGTATCCCATCAGTGATACTTAGCCGAAACAGCCTGCTTCTATTTTCTTGGATGCAGATATCGTTAACTGTTAGATGATATTAATCTCCTTTGGGGAGTCTTTCATTAATATCAAGGTATATATAGAGTACAATATTCATCCCTTATACAATAGGAATCCTAAGCCTATACAAAAGAGGAATCCTAGTCTTACCATAATTATATTTACACAATATATGGAAATATTCTAATTATGGGTAGGGAATATATTGCTTCCTATATTTACACGTTTACACACCCCCTCAGTCGGAGCGGGAGGAGGCCGGACGCTGAGACTGGATCGAAGTCAAGAAATAATTGTCTGGGAAGTCCTTTGGTAAATATGTTTGCATACTGATAGGATGATGGAACATGTAACACTCTGACATGGCCTAACGCAACTTTCTCACGAACGAAGTGTAGGTTTATCTCAATATGCTTGGTTCGCTGATGTTGAACCTGATTATGAGAAAGATAGATGGCAGAGATGTTATCACAATACACAATAGATGCTCGACGCAAAGGACACCGAAGTTCTAACGGTAAATTTCGAGCCAACAAATCTCGGCTACTACATTTGCAACGCCTCGTACTCGGCCTCGGCCTTTGGAGCGAGATAGGGTAGCTGTCGCTTGGCGGACCAAGAAATCGATTATCCCCTAAGAAAACACAAAAGCCGGAGGTGGAGCGTCGCGTGTCCGGACACCCCGCCCAATCGCATCCGTATATGAAAGCAACACGTGCGGTGCGAGAGGGGTATAGGTGCAAACCATAATCAAGAGTGCCCTTAATGTATCGAATGATACGCTTAAGAGCACGATGAAATGAGACTCCCTAGAGGCATGCATGAATAAGCACACTGTGAAAAGCATAAGTTATGTACGGCACGGTGAATGTGAGATGCGAAGTGCACCGCAAGGCTCCTATACATAGTAGGATCGAGAGGCGGAGCACCATCCATAGCACCGAGCTTAGATTTGGAATCAAGCTGGAGTAGGCACCTCTTTGCGGTTCGTCATCTTAGCCCCCGTACACAATCTCTTCTCGCATACTTACGCCGACACAAGAACATATGATTGGCGGACCTGGTCACTGATATCCCCAAAAAGTAACTCAACTTCCCCAAATCAGTCATTGCAAATTCGGACTTGAGCAAGACAATAATCTCATTTTTCAATCCGTCGGAGGAGGCAGTAAGAACAATATCATCCACGTAAAGTAATAAGTAAGCAGTGCTACTACCTCGATGAAAAATTAAAAGTGATATATCACTCTTGCTTTGCATACAAACCCAATCTGCAAGATATACCGGCAAAGCGATCATACCACGCACGGGGCCCGCTTCGGGCCATATAGTGACTTACGGAGACGCACACATAGTGAGGAAGCTGCTGGATGGGTGAACCATGGTGGTGATGCATGTAGATTGTCTCTCTCAGATCCCTATGTAAGAATGCATTCTTCACATCAAGCTGATGGATCGGCCAGTGTTTGCCCATGGCAATGCTCAAAACTGTGCGGATGGTAGCCGGTTTGACAACCGGGCTAAAGGTCTCACCACAATCAATGCCCTCCTGCTGATTTGTGCCATTAGCCACAAGACGGGCCTTATACCTTTCAAGATCCCCATTGTCTCTGAACTTGTGACGAAATAGCCACATACAACGAATGTCATTCACCCCTCGAGTCTAGGTACTAGATCCCCGCGTGTCTTTGTTTAGTTAAAACATTGAATTCCTCACACATAGCCGCATTCCAATTAGGGTCTTGTTTGGCGAATTTTGGGTTCTTTGGAAGTGGAGAGATGGTTTGGACAGACAAGTTGAAATGGACTTTGGGTTTGAATATTCCATGCTTTGAACGAGTTTCCATTGGATGGGTAGGGACAGTGGGTGGCGGAGTGGTGTTTGAGACGGGGGGTAAAGTCGGATAAGGAGAAGGTGGGGGCGAAGCCGTCGGAGGCGCCGCGGCTCCTGGATCGAGAGTCCGGCGCTAGAAGGTTGACAAGCTTCTCTGAAGTTTGGGCACCGCGGCGCCTCAGCATAGGGTCGTGGCGCTTTGGAAATCAGGCGCCGCGGTGCCTCCCCTCGAGGCCGCGGCTCTGACGACGGAACAAAGGATGTGAGTTGTTCGATTATGAGGGGAGAGATGGCAGACTCGTCAAGAAATGAGTAGTCCTATTTTTGGAATTTTGGAAGATTCGAAAACGGGAATGTGGTCTCGTCGAATGTGACGTGATGAGATATGTGGATCTGACGAGTCGACAAGTCATAGCATAGATAGCCCCTATGGTTCGGCAGGAATCCTAGAAAGACACATGGAGTGGACCTAGGAGCGAGCTTGTGAGGGGCGGTGGAGCTAAGGTTTGGATAGCACATACAACCAAAAATCCGTAGATGATCATAAGAGGGGATTCTATGGTAGAGGATTTCGGTAGAGGTCATATTGTGAAGAGTGCTAGTAGGGAGAATATTTAGAGTGTATTCTAACATTTTAGCAGCATAGACCCAGAAGGGTAGAGGGAGGGAGGCATGAATCAATAGGGTGCGAATCATATTGTTAATGGTGCGGATGATTCTTTCAGCTTTACCGTTTTGTGGTGAGGTGTGAGGGAAGGAGAAGCGAAAGACCATGCCATTATTGGTAAAAAAGCGGTGAAACATAGAGTTATTGAATTCACGACCATTATCGCACTAAAATGATTTTATGCCTTTTCCAAATTGTGTTTGAATGAACTTGCGAAACTCAAGAAATTTGACAAACACTTCCGATTTAAATTTAAGAGGGTATAACCAAACGTAGTGTGAAAAATCATCAAGCAACACAAGATAGTATTTATGACCGAGAGAACTAGAGATAAGAGATGTCCATAAATCGGCATGTATGATATCAAAAGGAGCAAATATAACACTAGTAGATGATTTGAACGGAAGACGAATATGTTTGCCTAAAGAGCAAGAAACACAATTTTGGGCAAGTTTCCCATTACAAGCAATGAAATTGTTGCATCTAAGAAAATTAAAAACTGGGACTCCTGGATGACTAAGCCTATTATGCCAAGTTGAAGAAGAAACGGCCGCTAGAGTGACGGGAGAGCAAGATCGGCGGCGGAGGTGGAAGTGAATGGATAGAGATCCCCGTGCTATTGCATCTCGTAAGAGGTGTCCCCGTATGAAGATCCTTCACAAGTAAAACCAAAAGGGTCAAAATCCACAGATATTTAATTATTACGAGTAAATTGGCGGACATATATGAGGTTCTTAATCATGTGTGGGGCATATAGGGTGTTTTTTAGGGAGAAGGGTGGATGAGGAGGTTGTGTGTATAAGGTACCATAACCCTTAACTGGAATGCGTTGTCCACTACCAACTGTAACATATTGAGGATGCTTTAAACTAAATAGTTTAGGAATAGTACCTGCAGACTGGGTGACGTGAGATGTGGCGCCTGAGTCCATGTACCAAGTATTGTCAGTCGTTGCATAGAGAGGGTGCTGAACGCCTGACCCAACTCAGTGGGTGTCATGCCGGAGGAGGGCTGCGGGACCTGACCTTGCATGAAGTGGGCCTGTTGTGGGGCTGGAGCGGGGCCTAACAAATCGGGGTAAGAATACGGATTGTATGGTTGCTGGTACTGGAATGGACTTGGCGCCGCAGCTCTGAACTGGGGCGCCGCGGCTCTGTACTGGGGAGCCGCGGTGCTGTAGACGAACTGCTGAGGAGCCGCGGCCCAGTTGTTCTGCGATCTCTGTTGCTGTTGATGTTGCTGTTGTTGGTTCTGTTGACCGCGACCCTTGCCACGACCACGGTCTCCTCTACCGCCGCGACCTTTTCCACCCTTGCCGCCGCGGTCCTGCCGCTGTTGGGAGTTGTCTGGTGGCGTTTGATCTTGGGGTTGCATGTCGACAGCTAACACCTGCTGGGCGTGCTCATCCTGCTTAGCACGATTGGTTTCTTCGAGCAACAATTGTGAGCGAGCTTTGTTAAAACTCGGTAGCGGATCTGCCTGTTGAATTATGGTGGCCAAAGTATCATATTCGCCCTTAGAAAGGCCAGAAGTCATTTGTAGCACCATTTTATCGTCAGTGACAGGCGTGCCGATGTTGGAGAGTTGATCCGCTAGAAGTTTAAGCTGCTTGCAGTACTCAGAGACATTGGGGAAGTTTTCAAGACGTGTTTTGTTGAACTGTTCTTCCAAATACACGGCACAAGTGTGCTTGTTTTCCTAAAAAATTTCCTCCAAACGATTCCACAAGTCAAGGGCTGTGGAGTCAGATTTCATGATAGTAAGGAGCAAATCCTGAGAGATACTACCATATATCCATTGTTTGACGCCGGCGTCGAGACGATGCCGAGATAGAATCATCAACCTCCGTAGGGCGCGGAATAGTGTCATCAATATGGTCAAGCACGTTATAGAGACATGCATGATTGCGAAAAGTTCAACCCGGGGAGAATATTGGTTGTTTTCTTGATCAAGAATAATGGGAATATGGTTCTTGATGTTGGAAACGATAAGGGCGGGATAAAACGGGGGTGATGACTTTGTGGTGGGATTTGTGGAGGTAGAGGCGTCAGAAAGTGTGGAAGAATCAGGGATAGCCATTTAGAGAAGAGAAGAAAGGAAGAACAAAACCCGAAAAGCAAGAAGAAAAACCGGGAGGGCCGCGGCGTAGGAGAGGCGGCCACTACAGTTTGTGGAAAGAAAGGTTTTTAGGGTTTTGTTTATTTGGCTCTTGATACCATGTTAGATGATATTAATCTCCCTTGGGGAGTCTTTCATTAATATCAAGGTATATATAGAGTACAATATTCATCCCTTATACAATAGGAATCCTAAGCCTATACAAAAGAGGAATCCTAGTCTTACCATAATTATATTTACACAATATATGAAAATATTCTAATTATGGATAGGAATATATTGTTTTTCTATATTTACACGTTTACATTAACCACGTTACTGGTGCGACCAGATAGATACGAAGTCCAGCTCAGCTTACCTCCACCACCATATTCTTCTGTGGGAGTTCGTGCTTTGTTATATTAGTTCAGACAGTTTAATATTTCAGAATATTCGTTGAAGACAATATTAATCAATATTCTTATACACTCGTGAATTAATCTAGTGTGTTAGTCTATTTTACAGTTCAACTTTAGAATTCTATTATAACTCATATGTTTCGGTTGTATTGACCTTCAAGTTAATTCAGTTTGCTTAATTAGGTTGTCCATCAGTTAGCTAAAGGGTGAAAATGATTTATTCTTACCAACTTTGCTTTTAAAGTCAAACTCCCCCTTTACTTTGAACACTAAACATTTTCCCCCTTTTATATTTTAAATGCCTATTTTATCCTTACATTAATTATCTTTATCTTTTTATTTTACTTTTTAAAAATCATGATACTTTTTATTTTTAATCTATGTAACAATTTTTTTAATGAAAAATTAAATACTTATTGTTTTTCAGACAAAAAAAAGTGAAAAATACTTAATTGAGTAAATAAGTTAATAAGTATATAATGAAATAAAAGAGCTGAATAAAGTTATTAATTTTATTAATAATAACCAAAACTCTAATATCTATTTATATACAAGTGAAAATAACAGGTAGTAATAACTTTATAAACATATTTCAATGCAGGTAATACAAAAATAATTAATACAAATAGAGGTATATTTTATAATAAATTCCTAAAAGATTTATATTGTAAATGAATTTTAAATTATAATTTAAAAAATATTTCATACTAACAAATAAAATTCTTATATCTTTATACACAATAAAGAATAAGAGAGAATTGAAACATACATCTATAAACATATATATAACATACTTAACGCATGTAATATTAAAATAATAAACATAAAAAAATAGCACTAGATTTTGTGACATATTCATAAAAAAAATATTCTACTTATAATGTCAACTTAAATAAAAATATACAAATACCTAGGTTAAGAGAAATAAATATTTTGTACACTAGAAAAAGATATTACATAGATGAAGATTAAAAATATCAAGGGTAAAATAGATATTGCATAGGAAAGGGGGGGGGGGGGAAGGTCTACTGTTTATAGTTGAGGGGGAAGTTTGATTTTTAAAGCAAAATTGGGGACGGTAAATGATTTTCACCTGTTAGCTAAATATAGAATTCGCTTGACAAAAAAATAGTTGGTTTTCAATCACATCCTACCCCAGTTTTGAGACGTGACAAGAAACTAAGAAGTTTTAAAATTGAAAGTTTCGAAATTATTTTCTCATTATTTTGCCAAAGGCCAGAAGATTACAAGAGTGAGCTTTGGTGATCATTCGAAAATTCTCCTTGTTAATTGTTGGTTTGACCTTCAAATCCCTTAGCCAAGCTGTATAATTTGCTTTCTTGGACATTTATTACATCTTCTTGCTCTGCAAATCAAAGATGCTGCTTCAGTTAGTGCATGAAAACTGAAGTTAAGCATTTTCAATATCACTAAACTAGCCATCAATTAATATCGTAGAAATAAGCAAGACCTGTGCAGTAATTTGAGTATGTATATATATTGAACGGTTCATTAATTCGGTGAAAGCATATTTTATCCTGTACTTTTACAAATATGTTCAGAAGAAAAATTAAATTATAAATTTCAAAATCTGAAGGAAAAAATAACCACTAGGACAACAAAATAGACTTTTGAAAATATAAAATAGTAGTGGGAGAAAGTGTAAGACTTTAACTGAAAATAAACTTAACTATATCGACAAAATAACTTAACTCTTGTTATATTACTAATTAGAATAATTAGATAAAATGTTCTTAAACTTTAATAAAATTGGCTATCGCTAGGTGTATATTTCCTCTTTTCTACAAATTTATTTAAGCAACAAACTAAGAGCATGTTTGGAGGGCTTATAACTTATGAATTACATGTCAAAAGTCATAAGTTAAGGCTTTTAATTTATGGTTTTTGACTAATTTTTGTTATTTTAACTTTAAAATAAGTACATAAGCGCACTTTTTTATCTTATCCAAATAATATAAAAGTGCTTAAAAACTATTTTGACTTAAAAACACCCAAAATAACCCAATCCAAACAGACTCTAAATGGCGCAATAAATTAAAACATACCTGACAAACGAGAAGCCTGTTCAGGAGTCAATGAAGCTGAAAATCCTTCTACTGCATATCGATAAGTATACACTATTGCCTGTTTTGCTGCCTCCTCACTAAAAAAATGGGTTGGGAGGGGGAGACAATTAACAAAATTTAATAAATAAGACACATTATACCCTTAAATTATATTTCCTCCATCTCATTTCAGCTGTCGTATTAGCGGAAAAAAAGTTATCTCATAATAATTATCGCTTTGGAATTCAGGACAATAATAGTAATTGTTTCCAACTATATCTTTTTCATTAGAAAACTTCTGCTTTTTAATAGTGCTCAATTTTTAAGCTAAAACGACAGTTACAGTGAGATGGATGGAGTAAGTATTTGAGTAGTAAAGATGACATTAGTAAGTATTTGAGTAGTAAAGATGACATTAAAATAAGGAAAATAGGATATGAACCTTCCCAATACTGAGGCTAAGATTTTGACATAATCAGGACCATTAGTATAAACAATGTATGTCTTTTTGCCATTTGGAGAAGCAGCTGGTTCCGCAAAGCTTGCAATAATAACCGAAAAATGAGAAATTAAAAATAGAAATAAGAATGTTGTTGATGACAAGTATTTTCCCTGAGCCATTGTGCTAATTTTGTGGAGAAAAGAATAAGGACAAGATGAGAGTACTATAATGTTTGTTGGGAGTTTAAGAATTTGGTTTATTCAGTGATGAAGATGTGCTAAAAGCAAATGCAGCTTGTATATAAAAAAATCGATAGAAGTTTTAAATACTAATTAAGCACCATGAGCATTAATTAAATAGGAGTAACGTAACTGAAGTTTCATTTTGACTTTAATTTGTAGGTTAAATGTAATTATAGAGGAAATTAGAGAAGTGTGGGTAACTTATTTAATTAAATTTTTGCAGTTTCATTTTGATCACTTTGTCAGTTAAACGTAATTACCAAAGGGAATTTCCTTTCTCTTTTGGAAATTCCATATTACTAAGAGTAATTTTTTGTTTCAACCATTTTATCTTTAGAATTGAGCAACGATGCCATTTTGTTATTTTCTCTTGACGTGTAAAACACTTATAACGGTGGTCCAAAGTGAATATTTAATTTGTGTCGTGCAACTTCCAGTTACAAACTTACAATATGATATCCATATAGATTTAGGTGCATACATTTTTGAAACTTTAAAGCAATAAATTACGTACTATTTTTAAAAAGTATGTTTGCTAATTCTTCTACAAGCAATTAAATATGACACAAGACAATACAACAATAACGTACGTAGTATAATCCCACCAAGTAGGGTCTGGGAGGATAAAATGTATGCAGACCTTACTATAAAAGTATATTAATCTCCCTTGGGAGCCTTTCTTATTAATACAAAATATATATAGGTGTACAATGTTGAATCCTTCTATAACAAGGATCTCAATTCTACCATAATTATACAACACAAAATATGATAAATATGTGCCTATGTACATGTGCTAATACACCCCCTAAGTCTGAGCGGGAGGAGGTCGGACACTAAGACTGGATCTGAAGTCAAAGAAGAGTTGTCTAGGAAGGCCTTTTGTGAATATATCTGCATACTGATAAGAGGAAGGCACATGTAATACTTTAACATGACCAAGAGCAACCTTCTCACGAACATAGTGGATGTCCATCTCAATATGCTTGATTCGCTGATGCTGAACCGGATTATGAGATAGATAGATGCCGGATATGTTATCACAATAAACCAAAGACGCCTTACGCAACGGACACTGAAGCTCCAAAAGAAGGTTTCGGAGCCAACAGATCTCAGCGACAACATTAGCAACACCTCTGTACTCTGCTTCTGCACTCAAACGGGATAATATGGTTTGTCTCTTAGCAGACCAAGCAATGAGATTATCCCCCAAGAACACACAATAGCCTGAGGTGGATCGTCGCGTGTCCGGATAGCCTGCCCGATCAGCATCCGTATATGATAACAACTTGATCGGTGCTAAAGGGTAAAGATGTAATCCATAATCAAGTGTGCCCTTACGTATCGAATGATACGTTTAAGGGCAGTAAAATGAGGCTCCCTAGGGGCATGCATGAATAAGCATACATGCTGAACAACATATGCAATATCAGGTCTGGTGAAAGTAAAGTACTGTAGAGCACCATCAAGACTCATGTAGAGAGTAGGATCTGACACTGGATCACCATCCGAGGCATTGAGCTTCGATTTAGAGTCAATTGGAGTAGAGATGATCTTGCAATTTACCATTTTAGCTCTGTACACAATCTCTTCTGCATACTTACGCTGACAAAGAAACATAGTATCTGCAGATCTAGTCACTGAAATCCCCAAAAAATAGCTCAACTTCCCCAAGTCGGTCATAGCAAATTTTGTCTTGAGCAATGCAATAATCTCATTTTTCAACAACTCAGATGAGGCAGTAAGCACAATATCATCTACATATAATAATAAATATGCAATGCTACTACCTCTATGAAAAATAAATAGAGAATTGTCACACTTGTTGCATGCAAACCCAATCTGTATGATATACTGTGTAAAGCGATCATACCACACTCTGGGGACTATTTTAAGCCATAAAGTGACTTGCGGAGATGACATACATACTGAGGGACTGCAAGATGAACAAAACCAGGCGGCTGGTGCATGTAAACTGTTTCTTTCAAATCCCCATGGAGAAAGGCATTCTTTACATCGAGCTGATGAATCGGCCAGTGCTTACCCATATCGATGCTCAGAATTGTGCGAATAGTGGTTGGTTTAACAAACGGACTGAAAGTCTCTTCACAGTCAATACCCTCCTACTGATTAGTGTCATTGGCCATAAGTCTTGCCTTATATCTCTCAACGTCACCACTGTCGATGTATTTGTGACAAAAAAGTCACATGCAATGGATCACATTCACCTACTCCGATCTAGGAACCAAATCTCAAGTGTGCTATTTTGTTAAAGCATTAAATGTTTCACGCATGACCGAATTCCAATTTGGGTCTAGTTTGGCTAATTTTAGATTTTTGGGAATAGGGGATATGGTATGAGCGGATAGATTAAACTGGGTTTTAGGTTTGAAAATCCTGTGTTGGGCACGGGTTTCCATGTGATGGGTGGAGGCAGGTGCAGGTTGGAAACTGGGTTTTGGTATCGGAACAGAGGTTGTGGATTGTTAGTCGGAACAATGGTTGTTGGTTGGAAATGTGATTGTGGGTTGTTGGGTTTGGTCGAAGGGACTTTTGAGGGTGTCGGGTGGGGGAAGCTGGGTGATTTGAGTGGGTGAGGTGTTAAGATCTGGTGGATTGGGGATACAGGTTGTTGGAGCCGGTGATGGGTAGGTGTGGAGATCTGGTGGGGTAGGGCAACGAGTCACTGCGGCTGAGGGTAGCTGTAATACTGGAGACGACGGGGACAAGTGCTAGTGGGTGGTCGGGGTGAGTACCTGACGGGACAGTGGGACGGGAGTCTGACTACCGATGGCGGAGGTGGCAGTCGATGGGAGTGGAGATGAGACTGGCAGACTTGAGGCGGAGATGCCGCCGAAACTGGCGGCGGTCAGTGGTAGAGGTGGTGAAACAATGGCTGACTGACGCACTTCATGTAGTATGACGGGGGAGGTTTCTGACTCGTCGAGAAAGGTGTAGTCCATGTTGCGAAACTTTTGAATATTGGCAAATGGAAAAATTATCTCGTCAAATGTGACGTGACGAGAGATGTGAATTTTTTGAGTGGACAAGTCATAACACAAATAGCCCCTATGATTAGGTGGGAAACCGACGAAGGCACACAGAGTGGTTTGGGGTGCTAATTTACATGGGGTGGTGGAAGCAAAGTTTGGATAGCAGAGTCAATCGAAAATCCGTAGGTGATCATAGGCAGGGATCCAACGGTACAAAATTTCAGTTAGGGTCATGTTGTGAAGAGTGCTAGTGGGTAAAATATTAAGGACGTATTCTACCATTTGGACCGCATAAACCCAAAAAGAGGGAGGAAGAGAGGCATGAAAAAGGAAAGTACGGACCATGTTATTTATGATGCGGATGATTCATTCTGCTTTTCCATTTTGGAGAGAGGTGTGCGGACACGAAAATCAAAACACCATTCCATTGTTTTTGCAAAATTTGTGAAACGTGGAATTATTAAATTCGCGACCATTATCACATTGAAAAGATTTGATGGCCTTTTCAAACTGTGTTTTGACATAAATACAGAATTCAAGAAATTTTGCAAACACTTTGGACTTGAACTTTAGTAGGTAAATCCAAATAAACTGAGAATAATCATCTAATAAGATGGGATAATATTTATGACCAAGAGAGCTAGTAAGGGGGGATGTCCATAAATCATCATGAATAATATCAAAGGGAGCAAACGTAACCGTAAGAGATAATGTAAATGGAAGACGAACATGTTTGCCTAATTGACAAGAAACACAGCTTTTGGGAAGTTTTCCATTACAATGAATAAAATTATTGCTCCTAAGAAAATTCAAAATAGAGGCTCTTGGGTGTCCAAGCCTATTATGTCATGTGGTTGTAGAGATAGCAACAAGCGATATGAGAGAGCATGAGCTGGCAGCGGAGGTGGATGGAAAAGGATATAGATCCTCCGTGCTATTGCATCTCATGAGAGGTGTCCCCGTAAGCAGATCCTTCATAGTAAAACCAAGAAGGTCAAAGTCAACCGAGACGGAATTGTTATGAGTAAATTTTTGAATAGAGATCAGATTTTTAATAATGTTAGGAGCATACATGACGTTATTTAGGGAGAAGGATGGGTGTGGTGGTTGGGTGTAGGTTGTACCATAGTTCTGAATTGGAATGTGATGACCATTACCCACGGTGATATATTGAGGATACTTTAAACGAAATAGTTTGGGAATATTACCTGCATTTCAGGTGAGGTGAGATGTGGCTCCCGTGTCCATGTATCAATTTTCGTCGGGTTGTTGCAGGGACATGCTGCTGAAGGGCTGACCCAATTCAGAAGGGGCCAGACCGTTGTAACTGAAAGGCTACTGGGCCTGAGCATAGTGGCTTGCACCGGCCGTGGTCTGAAACTTGGAGATGGGCCAAGGAGGCCCTGCTGCTGGGCAAGCTGATTGACTGGACCGAAGGGCTGCTGATGGACTGGACCGAAAGGCTGTTGGCGGTAATGGACTAGAACCGAGACCCAAGGTCCAGTATTGGGCCACTACCCTAAGCTAGCCCACAATGTTGAAGGTGTAGGCTGTTGGGGGCTGGATTTATCCACGCCCTCGGCCCCGCCCTTCTTTGCCACTGCCCCACCATTTTCCACCGCAGCCACCCCACTGCTGGTGGCTGTCCAACGGTGGTTGGCCGGCGAAGGGGGCGACGAAATTGGCGGAAACGTCAACCGTTAGTGCTTTTTAATTGTGTTCGTCTTGTTTTGCACGTCGTGTTTCTTCCAACAACAATTGTGACCGAGCTTTGTTGAAACTAGGAAGAGGGTCGGCCTGTTGGATTATTGTTGCTCATATTCACCTTTCGGTAATCCTGCAACAAGTTGGAGAACCATTTTTGTCTCAAAAACTGGTGTCCCCACGTTAGATAATTGGTTTGCAACAGATTTTAATTGTTTGCAATATTCAGACATATTGTTGAATTGTTCTAGACGTGTGTTGTTGAACTATTTTTCCAAATACACGGCACGTGTATGCTTATTATCCTGAAAGATTTCCTCCAAATGAACCTAGAGGTCACGTGCCAAGGCATCAGACTTCATAATCGTATGAAGTAGATCTTTTGAAATAGTACCATAAATCCATTGTTTGACAATAGCATCAAGACGACGCCATGTGGTGTCGGGGACGTCAAGAGGATGAGAAACGGACTCATTAATGTGGTCAAGCACGTTGTATGCTCAAGCATGGATATAAAACAGTTCAACCCGTGAAAAATATTGACCCTCCTCCTAGTTAAGAATTATAGGGACGAAATTCTTGATATTTGTAACGGCGAACGCCGGATGGAAGGATGGATTTGAGGATACGGAAGCTTTAGGAGATGTGGGATCAGACATTGTAGCTACAGACAGGAAAACGAAGCCGTGAAGGAAATGAGAGGTTTTCCCGAGGGGAGGGGGCTAGCGGTAGAGGCCGTCGGCTGGTTTCCCGAGGTGGGGGATGGCGGTAGAGGCCGTCGGCTATGATGTAGAGAGGAAATAAAAAAATTAGGTTAGGCTACTAATACCATGTAAAAGTGTATTAATCTCCCTTGGGGAGCCTTTCTCATTAATACAAAATATATATAGGTGTACAATGTTGAATCATTCTATAATAAGGATCACAATTCTACCATAATTATACAACACAAAATATGATAAATATGTGCTTATGTACACGTGCTAATACTTACCTATATCTTTGTGGGGTAGAGGTGTTGTTTCCGATAAACCCTCGACTCAAAAAAAGGAAAGTGTTTGAAACAAGATAACGAGTAGAAATAAAATACCACAATAGCAAAATACATGCAAATGAGACAACAAATACTAACACCAATAGAGGAAAAGAAGCGAAGCGAAAACTAGCTAGTTACTACTAATAGGGATAACCCTCAACTATCTACTAACCTTCTAGCCTAATACTCGACATCCACACCTTCCTATCTATGGTCATGTCCTCCATGAGCTGAAGTTGTGTCATATCTTGCCTAATCACCTCCTCCCAGTTATTCTTCGGTCTACCTCTACCCCTCCTAACTCCTGTTATCGCCAACCTCTCGCACCTCCTTACCGATGCATCTACGCACCTCCTCTTCAAATGCCCAAACCATTTCAGTCTCACTTCCCTCATCTTATCCGCCATTTTTATCTCTAATTATAACTATAAAACGTTACAATATATCAATCTACAAAATGTTTTGGGGAAACGATGGAACAAAACTTGTGTATCTACGATTATCCACTTTATAGACAAAGAATGAAAAAGTAGAGGTGGAAAATAATTATTGAACTGATTTTCGATCTTCTACAAACTGGATTAGGTTAAAGAGGCCGTTAAACTCCAAAATATTTTGCTTATTTTAATTTGTTTGGTCCCCTTTAATTCTTACAATGGAAATCGATTTTCTCTTTTAATAAATTGTTCATTTTGCTATTTAGTAGGCATTTGAGTTTTAACCATAGGATTTGCATGCGACCCAATTTCAAGTTTTGATCCGAAACTGGTGTTTGTTTATGAAATTTGACAAAATTTTAATTTCAAACTTCAAATCATGATTTTAAATCTCAAATTCTACAAAAAGTGGGATGCCAAATTCTAAGTTGTGATTTTAAAAAAAAAATAAATTAAAACTTGACCCATAAATTTATATTGTATAAAAAGATCCAATAAGAATTTCTACCAATCATATTTATATATAATCTAACCGGGAAATGCATCTCGATCGACGTGAAGATATTATCTTTATCATGTGGGAGTATTTCATTAAAGAGTAGTTACACTATAACTCGTGTTCAGTTTTCTTTTTTATTGAACTAAAGTTTGATCAGTAATTATTGTATTTATTAGAAAGGCTTCCTGGTAGCATTTATACTTTGTTATGAACTATGATTTGGTCATTTGGTAAGATTGTATAAGAACGAGAGAAGTTTTGATAGTTTCCACAAATTATGGATATATATAGGTGAAATTTTGATAAAAGCAACATATTTATTAATTTCCAAAAAAGCAAAAATATCCTTAACATTTGTCATTTGTGCCCTTCGTTAAACTATCGGCTCGTAGAAGCTTTCAATATTATCTTTTGTCTCAAATATATATATACCAGTGAACGATTAAAAAAAGTCTAAAAATGCCCCTCGTACTAACAGTGAAAACCATGTCAGCGTATATTTGAACCTTTTTAATTGTCAGGGTCCAAGGGTATAACACAGAAGATAACGTTGGGAATTTTAGCAGTAAATGCAATAATTTGAAGCAAGCCCCTCATGAACAATTGAAAAATTCTACATATATATCCCAACATGGCTTTCTACCATTAGTGAGCTTAGGGTATGGTTGAGCCCTATTAGTTGTTCGGGGGTAAATTTGAGATAGAAGATAACGATGGGGATTTCATGAGCTGATAGGTTAACGAAGAACATATACAAGACAAATCATAATTGTTAAGGCCATTTTTGGCCCTTTTCTATTATCAATTTTCAAGTGTAATTAACTTTTATGGGCATATATGTTCTCTTTTTCTTTTGGTAATGGAAAGACATATATGTTCTCTTACTTTTTCACATGTTGGATTTCAACGGGTATCTAAAATGAAATAATAAAAGTTAAATATCAATAAGATAGATGTTTGTTTCTCTTATACTACCTTTTGTCTTCACACATTTGAAAAACAGAACAAAGTAGTGATTTAGCCCACCTTCCTACTTTTAAATGAGCATGAAGTTGCTAGTAAAAGGAGCCAAAATCCGGATCACACAATACAAATGATCATCATACAATTAGGTGGTTATAGTTCACATCATACGTATTGTGTCAAATTGTTGGAGTATTAAAATCTAAACTAAATATATAATAGTGTCCTACAAACCCCTACTAATACATCAAGTAGACTTGAAAAAAGTGCACACCTCAATTTAGGGAAAACAATTAAAATGGAAGGGAAAGAACCGAATAAAGTATTTGTGGTAACATCATTATTAATGTTTATTATATTTGTAGAAGGATCAATGGCAGTTGGAGATTATGGAAGCTGCCTGATTGACTGCATCAAAGACAATGTTCTTGATTGTCTTTTCCAACCTGAGACATGTATTCCTACTTGTGCTGCAAAATGCGCCATACAAACTCCTTCTCCGCCAACAGCTTCTGCAAATTATGCTTGTAACATTGGATGCACTTTGAGCCAATGCAAGAACTTCATGATGCTAAACGGTCTGTGTCTTTCTATGTAACAGCGTCATTTGTTCTAATATTATTTTGTTTTTATAGTGATTGATTGTTTTACTTATAACAACATTTGATGTTTAATATTGTTTGGTTGTTATAGATAAAGATTATTCAAAAATCATTAATTTTTTCATTTCTTAATGTTGTAGAAAAGATTAAAAAAAATTACTTTAAGTTTAAAATCTCAAAAGACATGAATATTTCACTATTTAATTTAAAAACTTGAAGAGAGCTAGAACATGTTAGCACTTGGTTACTACTTTATACAAGATTACCAAGGAAACGAAATCTTTTAATGATGAACGTCTTTATTCACATAATATTCTTTGTCATACGTGGTGTATTAAAGTTTCAAAATATTTAGTCAAAATCTTTAGATTTATTATTGGTAATTTTAAAGATCAAGTTTCTATGAAAATGATGGTTATATATCCGAAAAGCAAAAAATAATTGTTACAAAGGGATAATTTTACAAAAAGTGTATTGTTATAAAGAGGAGTGTTGTTGTTATTGGTAAAAAACACACTATATGTGAAAATATAATTAAAAATAGATTCCAAAAAAGACAATGCCTTTATAGTTAAGTGATGTTATATAGGATAGTTGTTATAGAGAGGTGCGGTTGTATATACAAGATGAAGTCTTTAATTAACTTACTATGCATTAATTCAAATTTTAACATTTCAGATGGAAAGATGCTTGGAGAATGCATGGCTAGTTGCAGTGACAAGTATTGTGCCAAGCACAAAGGCAGCAGCTGATTGAAGAACGTGTAACTATGTAATTTAGCTTATAATAATAATAAATGTTCAACTCCATTGTTGCCCTCATGCAGGAACTAGCTAGGCTGAACTCTAGCTGAGTGACCGGTGTGATTTTATGTTGTTCAATTCGAATACAAGAAAAAATTATATTAATTTCAGTTTATTATGTAATTTCTAGCAGTGATACTTCAACTTTAATTTTTAGTTTTTTATTATAAGAATGCATAATACAATGTTGGAGGCTCGTTATCGACACCAAAACAGTTTGACACCTTATTATTAGGTGTCAAACTACGAAGGTGTTCATGAGACACGCCAATGATCAATATAAAAGTTTCTAACTGAAAAATGTGTCAAACTGTATAAGGTTCTACAAGGTTGCAAACGTAAAAAAAAAAAACATGTAGCTGCTTGTGGTACCCCTATTTAAAACATAGAAGTAAACTTCTCATTGAAACTGCTGTTGCTGCTGCTTCTTCAAACTTTCGGGTCTACAGTTGGACTCTGCCAAAATCTTTCTGAAGTTTAAAAACCCGAAGTTCAAATTCAAACTTCAGATCTAAGGTCTAAAGTTAGGCTTTGCAGAACCCAACTTCAGAGTGATTTGAAACATGTCAGTAGTTCATTTTAATGCGGTTAAACTTTAGAACTTTATAAATTTTGACTAATCTTTAAATAGAGGTCCTAAAACGGCCATATGTGCACTTCACCTCTGCAATATGTAAGACTTATCTGCCAAATTTGAAGGATAGAACTATTTGTCCATCTTTACTAATAAAAGGTTCTTGCACCTAACATCTTTGCAACGATCACCATAAAACATTTAAAAAGACACAAGTAGAAGAAAAAGAAAATGACGTCACATTGATAAAGTTGATGTTCTGCAAATGCGCAGAGAACGTCATCGTGAATTGACATTTCACAGCCCAGTAGAGAAAAATTATTGAGGGCATTAGCAATTTGATAAACAATTCAGTTACTGATTCCAAAATTGAGATACTATCACCTAATCATCCTATTTTAACTTCGCACAAATGAACAAAATCATGCAGTAAATTACATCAGCTACCAATGCCGATGTCCCAAGCTGTGGAATACTCCTTTTCATAATAAGCTTACTAAGATTTTCAGACAAGTGCTTCAGTAAAAATCATTTAGCTTTCTTTTGGTCAGAAACTCTTGCACCTGCAATCTTGACAACAGGATGATCCTTTGGCTGGATAAGCTTCAAAGCTGGATGAACCCTCAAATCACCCATTAGCAACTTTTGGTTAACATCTAATTCACTTAAGTCAACCTCAATGTAGGGAGGGATGACATCCGCAGGGCATAGAAACTTTACCGTTCTCTTGATGATGTTCAAATATGACCCTACCAAATTGGTTAAACGATGATTATTAAAAAAAAAAAAAAAAAAAAAAAAACGAAATTGAAAGCATATGGCCTCACATGTTATCCGTGTTTCCTTCATCATTTTATCATTCAGGAAGGATTCTCTTTCTGAAATTGACCATCATTCTAAGAGCAGCACTACTTATGTAGCTCACTATCTCATTATATTCAGATTACATATATTAGCTGAAAGATCAG
Source organism: Anisodus tanguticus (assembly GCA_034509755.1). Lineage (NCBI taxonomy): Eukaryota > Viridiplantae > Streptophyta > Magnoliopsida > Solanales > Solanaceae > Anisodus > Anisodus tanguticus. The sequence continues at coordinate 20,607,191 of CM067553.1, read as the reverse complement.
ATGCCCCCACAAACAAATATGGACTCATGTTCTAAAGCACTATAGGTATAATTTGGGCTATCATTATTTGAAATTAAAAAGAGGCCTAGTTATGATCAAGTATAGTCTTTACGCTTTATCCCTCTTTTAGTTGCTCCAATCTCTGTAATTTTTTGGGGGATCAGATGGGAGAAAGGCAAGTTAAAGTCTATAGGACTTAGTCATATAACTAAAGTTATAATGACTTAAGCATGTTATCACAGCTGATCTATACAATATACTCTCCAATACAAGCCTCTACTAAGTGACTGTAAACATTCTTTTGAGAAAAGTATTGAGTTGTATGCCCATTTAACAAATTTATGTTCCATCAATTCCATTAAGAAAATATTGCTATTTACATGCAAACCCTATTAGATTTTTTTTGGGACTAGGTAAGGTATTTTACAAAGGATCAGCACTACGAAGGTTCTGTCAAAATCTGTACATGTGCAGCACAAAAGAAACTCAGGAAAACTTCTAAACCTGTAGTGATTCTATCACATCTACAATAGACTCACCTGCATAGTTTGTTTCATTTTACACCAAAAACAAAATAAAGCTATACATTTGGATTTCATCTTCTGAATGTTGTTTTGCATATCTTGAAAACATCTTCTATTTCTCTTAATCCAAACAGTTTCACCAAATAGCAGCTAGTGCAGTGTTCCATTTTAATTGGCGTATTGACTTACTACATGATTGTAAGTAACAGGTAAGATTTTAGAACAATTTAACCCAAATTCTTCCTCTTTAGAATTCATTGTGTTTCTTCTCAACCATCATGCAAATTACAGTTAATGGCCCCCACGGTGGAATGACAGGGACCTACTATATTATAGAAATGGCTTGTTTCGACATGTCTGTTTCTATGTCATTAACATTATAGCTAAGGGCATTTTAGACTTTACACAATAGCTAGAAACATGTCTTCTACCCCAAAACTAAACAGCCACGTATCAATTGTTTTACACCTTCTTCATCAATTTTCTTCCGTTCCACCACCTCTTGTTCGCCTCTTTCAATTGACCATTGCTTTGCTCCAATGTAGTAGCCATTGCTGATGAGTTTTATGCTGGCACTATTGTTTAACCCTTTCCCTCTTTATTCTTTCCTTATTTTTTGCGTCTTTTTCTTTTTTCTTTTTGGGTCTTTGAGTCAAAGATGAGCATGATGGAGCAATGACCTCGGTATCGACAATCTCAGCTATGGTAACCTATCTTTATAGAAGAAAGTTTTGATTAGGGTATTGTTGCTTCTTTCGTATTTCTTATTAGGGTTTGAATTTCTCAAATTAGAAATACTTAATTTTGAATGCTGAAGACAGGACGGACCTTATTAACGCTCTTATAGTGAGATTTCATATCCCATTCTTGTGCGAACTGAGGATGATTTTGTAGTTGTTTTTATTGAATAAATTTCAGGACTTACTGAGAAGACTCTAACATGATAAAGAACTTATTTGAGATTTTGAGGAGCTTCAGGTAAGGTGCATCTTATACCTATAAAGACCAAATGCAATGTTGTTACTTTTCTTAGATAGAGGCTGGGGATACATCCCATTTGTCTTCCTCTCTTAAACCTTTTAGAAGACGTGGTTAGAACACCGTTTGAAGACGTCTTTAGCCGTTTTGGTTAAATTGTCATTGTCAGGTGTGCACTTTTTCATAATTCAATCTTAATTGAACGTATGCAAATTTTCAGGATTTTAAAGAACTGAGTGTGTATGTATGTATAGCTGTGGGATTACAGTTTCATACTCAGGTTTGGAAATCAACTATGAAGATTTTCTGTGGTGTTATATTGCGCATAAGTTCAGACATAGTCAGGGAATGGTAATGTTGCTACCTTTCTGTTATAGAAGATTATGCTAAAATTAAGGAAATGGACAAAGAACAAGGACAATCCATTTTCTTTCTCTCTTAATTTAATTTATTTATTCTCATATGAGCTCTTAACTACATGCTATCTGGTTTGGTATTCACAAATATTATACACCATGAATCATCACACTTTGGATGGCAGGATGGACTATCAAATGTACTATAGAATATTAGCTTGTAAAATTTAGTAGACTGAGCAACTATTATGGGGAAAAGCTTTAGAAGAGATATACTTAGATCTAATTTCTGTTCTGCAAAGTAATTTAGTGCAGGAGGCCTGCTGTATGACTAAAGCTAGAAGGCTAGGAATTTTAACTCTAATTCTTTATGATGTTGATGATGTGTCGCACATATTGATATTTGAATATGCAGGACGCTTTCAGTCAAAGACGTGTTTCTCGAAGAAAGAATGAATGACATAGTGTTCTATTTGAATATGCAGATAGAACACTATATTGGCTTTCATAATCAAGTTTTCTCAGTCAGATGCAAATGTCTGTCTGAGTTGCTGGTAAAATTGAATCATATGGATAATCAAGTCTTAAACTTGAAAATTGTTCTCAAACATCACTTGATTATTATTTGCTATCATTGGTAAAGTATTTCGATGATAATGTTACTGATTAATATTAGTTTTTACAGATGATATATGAGGAGGCAAGTCAAGTTTTGAATGACCTTGTTCCGAGTACATGAACTATCGCGTCATCAACTGTGCAGAAGACAGAGTGAAGGCCTACTGAATGCAGGAATAAGCAAGGTTTTTTATTAGCAGGTAAAAATTTCTGTTATTTTCGTATGCAACCAGTTTTTACACGGGAGCCCATCTTATTCAGAACAACAGATAAACCTTTTTGAACGTTATCGTGGATCTTTGGTACCCTTGTAACATTTTTTCCTCAGGATATTAGTTTAAGCTTGTAACAGGCCAAATTTATAGTATTTGAAGCGTGGCAAGTTTCTTTGCTCTGATGATGAAATCTATAGCCATGTCCCAGTAAAGCCATTGGCACCAACTACACCAAGAGTGATGCTGCTTCAATATGTACTATTCCGGGCACTAAATGCTGGAAAACATTTAAGTGAAGATTTTTGTACACCAAGAGTGATGTTGTTGCATTTTGGTACGACACAAGGCACCTTGAAGGGAGAGTTTGAGCTACAACACCTAAGCTTTAAGTATCCTAGAAGGCCAGATGTTTAGATTTTTAGAAACTTTTGCTTGATGATTTGTTGTTGAAAGGTGAGTTGATAGTTTGATTTTGTTTCTTTGAGTAGGACCAAGACAGAATACTTGGAGTGCAAGTTCATCAACGGGAGCGAGGAGGTGAGGCTTGGTACTCAGGTCATTCCGAAGAAAGGAAGCTTCAAGTACCTCGGGTCTATTATCCAAGGGAACGGAGAGATTGATGATGATGTCACACATCGTATTGGGGCAGGATGAATGAAACGGAGGTTCGCATCTGGAGTATTGTGCGACAAAAAGGTGCCGCCAAAACTTAAAGGCAAGTTTTATAGGGTGGTGGTTAGACCGACAATGTTGTATGGGGCGGGGTGTTGGTCAGTCAAGACGTCGCACATCCAAAAGATGAGAGTGGAGGAGATGAGGATGCTGAGATGGATGTGTGGACATACAAGGAGGGATAGGATTAGAAATGATGATATCCAGGAAAGTGTAGGAGTGGCCTCGGTGGAGGATAAAATGCGTGAAGCGAGGTTGAGATGGTTTGGGCATGTGCAGAGGAGAGACACAAATGCCCCAGTACGGATGTGTGTGAGATTAGCTATGGACGGGTTCATGAGGGTAGAGGTAGGCCGAAAAAATATTGGGGAGAGGTGATTAGACGGGATATGGCACAAGTGCAACTGACTGAGAACATGACCTTAGATAAGAGGTTGTGGAGGACACGGATTAGGGTAGCAGGTTGGTAGGTAGTCGAGTGTGGTCCTACTTACACTTACATAGAGGTAGTTGTAGTGTTATTACTGTAGGTCCGCTTAGCATATCATACGAATAGACGTAGTATTGTTTTATAGTCCTCTGTAGTTTGATTTCTGTTGCTGTGTTAGTTACTTTTTTTTCAAAATGCGCTATCATTACGTATTCGCTTTTGATACTAGCATTTTCATACTTCTTTAGATTTCTTGACCAGGTCTGACTGTTTTCTCTTGTTTTTCTTGTGCATATGCATGTCTTGAGCCGAGGGTCTCTCGGAAACAGCCTCTCCACCTACCAAGATAGAGGTAAGGTCTGCCTACACTCTACCCTCCTCAGACCCCACGATGTGGGATTTCACTAGGCATGTTGTTGTTGTTGTTGATGTCTTTCTTTCTCAGGGTAAAGGGGAAAGTAATTACAGAGAACTTGTGTATGTACTCTCATATCAATTCAATTTTCACAAAATTGGGCTCGTGCTAGCACGGGCCATTCTCACCTAGTATTACTAGAAGATGACAGAAAATGGCGGCAAAGGCCTTTTTCAGAGAAGAATAGGTGATTAAACCATAAATGATAATGTTGACACATCTTTAGAAATGGGATGTTCTAACTTTTATCAATTCTATCTGAAAGAAAGATTTGAGAAAAGCTTCACCACTCCAATTACCTTAGTCCTTAACGAAAGGGAGCTGAATTAAGAGATTACATGCCGATCAGTTTGGTAGGAAGTTACTACAAAAGGATTTCAAAATCACTCGCTGAAGGACTAAAGAGGGCAATCGTCAAATTGATTTAGGGACAACGGATGAATGCCATCATCAATTACAGCACGGAGAACCTAGAGGGGTCTAAGCAAACTTGACATAGTGAAGGCATAAGACCTAAGATCGTGCTAACTGAACTTCCTCCTAAATAGAAAATGATAGGATCTAATCAAAGATGGTTTCAACATATGACACATCATGTCTCTATGGCCAGGCTGTCAGTGCTTGTTAATGGCACACCAACGGGGTTTTCTTCCCTCCGCTCACCAAGACTTAGACAAATAGCAGGAAATCACCTAGCATGTTTTACCTATGTTGGAATTTGAACCGTGGTCTCCATGGTTCATTCCAATTTTCATCTACCGCTAGACCACACCTTTGGATGCTCTACCTTTAGAAACTTCTATGTCAATCATAACCATAAAATATTTGCATTGAATGAATTCAAGAAAACTAGTCATTATACCTCTGAATAAAGAACTGATGCAAGTGTATCATATGATAAGCTAGTTTCAATACATCCCACGTAGACCAGCATAATAACGAAATTAAAGACTTCGCAAATATAAACATCTTAGCAAGTACAAAGAGGAAAAAGCAGATGTATCTATTACTCACCTTTCTTCAAACCGGGGGACACATCATCTCCTATAAATACAAGAGGAACTTCAACCTTTAATAAAGCACTTGGTGGAGCTCTTATAAAGGTAACATTAAGAGGCGCATCTGAAGCAGCTTCCAGATGAACCTGAACATCAAATAGATAAATTAGCACATCGCACTGCTAAAAGCCTAAAAGACATCTAAAGCTCTGTTTGTCTCCAACAACTTCATAATTCTAAAAAGGTCTTTCTTTTTAACCGAGTTTAACAGTTCCCTGAGTTTCAACCCCAGCTACACACAACTACCTCAGTAGGGTGATCAATATACCTCATTGTGGCAATGACTTCTTTCCATCATTCAGTTTAGAATGTCACAAAACTAGTGTCAAGAACAGTCCACTAATTATTATCAAACTGTAAATGTGAATATTATACTTCAAAATAGGAAGTTTGCAAGCTATTTCACAAAAACTATGGTGTTTTCACACTTGTGGTTGCTTACTTGATGGGACAATACAACCCGTGTTTGCCAACAGCACTACAAAGCTAACATCAACTCCTATATTTAACCATCTAATCCACCAAATCTTCTTAGCACCCAACTTTTTTTCACGCATATATCTACTCAAAAAGCTCCACTTTTTCCCCTTTAAGTGGTGAAACTACGTTCATCCAAGGGTGTAACCTAGCGGTCAATGAAGTGAGTGAAAATCTAAGAAAACTAAGTTTAAATCACAGAGACAAGAAAACACCAAGTGATTCTTCTTATATGCCTAAACCTTTGTGGTTAGAATTACTAGGTACTTGTGCTAATGGGAGGTAGCATGTACTCAGTGTACCCCATGAAATGTCGATGTGCGTGCAATCTGACTAGGATTCTACCATTATCAGAAAGAAATGTGTAAATTCATAACCAATGCCCTACAACTAGTATTGTATAACAGTGCAGCCAGCTTCAAAGCTAACTTTTTTCAGATAAGAAGTATTCTTAATGAATCCAAATGTTAGGGGACTGATAAGCCGTCACTTGCTGCTTACTCAGAAGCAACCACAGTAAAAGGCAAGAAGCTAAATGATATGTTGAAGACTGCAAAGAACAATGAATGGATCAGGGGTTTTAAAGTCAACCACAACACTGATGATGGTTTGGAAATCTCACATCTACAATATGCTGATGATACCTTAATACTATGTGATGCAGACAAATCTCAACTCACTATGTTAAGGATGATCTTTATACTTTTTGAGGTTGTCTCAGGAATGCATATAAACTAGTCCAAAAGCTCTATATACCCCATCAATGAAGTTCCACAAATTCAAGCAATAGCAGAGATTCGGGGTGGAAAAATAGGAGAGCTCCATACAATATATTTAGGAATGCCACTGGGAGCAAAGAGCAAGTCTATGGGGATTTGAAATGGAGTGAAAAGAAACTCTCAAACTGGAAAAGTCAGTACCTTTCCCTTGGTGGGAGACTGATCCAAATCAATAGTGTACTTGATGATTTGCCTACATAAATTGTCACTTTTCCCCATGCCTGTTGAAATTGACAATTGAATAGATGCCTTAAGAAGAAATTTCTTCTGGCAAGGAAACTCTGACAAGAAGAAAATCCATTTGGTGAAATGGGATATTTTGCTTAACAGCAAGAAAGGAGGACTAGGCATAAGCAATCTTAAGGCTCAGAATCAGAGTCTGCTTAGTAAGTGGAATTGGAGAATGGCATCAGGAGAGAGGTCCTTATGGAAGGAAGTCATCAAAGGAAAATATGGAGAGGAAAACAGCTGGACTACAAAACGTGGTCACCAGTCCCTAAGGGGTCAGTGTGTGGAGAACCATCAGGAATCTTTGGCCAATCATCCATAGCAGATCAAAATATAAAGCTGGAAATGGAAAGAAAATTTCCTTCTGGGAAGACTGGTGGGTAGGACAATCCTCTCTAAAACAGTCCTTTCCAGATATATTTGACCTCTGTCAGCATCAAAAAGCAACCCTAGAAGAAATGTGGTCAGAGCAAGGATTGAATTTCAGTTTTAGAAGACTCCTAAATGACTGGGAGATAAGGAGAATGGCAGAATTTCTTAACACTTTAGAGCAATTCAGTGGGATATCTACTAGTGAAGATTGTATGGTGTGGCAAAAGGACAACAATGGTTTGTTTTCAGCCTATAAAGATCTTAACAGATCCAATTTTGTGATAGATAGTTGGCCATGGAAACTGATATGGAAAGTAAAGATTTCTCACAAAGTGGCTTTTTTGTTTGGTTACTGGCAAAAAACAGAGCCCTTACACAGGACAATATAGCTAGGAATGGCTTCCATCTATGCTCCAGATGCTTCTTATGTGGTGAGAAAACTGAGACAATCAATCATCTCTTTTTACATTGTAAATGGGCAGACCAACTATAGAGAATTTTCATCAATCTGAGGGGCATTAGTTGGGTGATGCCATCAGTCTTAACTGATGTTTTAATTAGTTGGAACAGAGAGGGTAGGCTATCCAATCAGAAAGAGAGATGGAAAATTGTCCCTGATTGTATGTGGTGGACTCTTTGGAAGGCCGGAATCAAAGATGCTTTGAAAACTGAGAAAACTCTATCCAAAAGATAAAGATGAACTGCTTAGTGCTCGACTATTTTTGGTGTAAACAACAAAAGGCAAGAAGCTAAAATTAAAAAAGAAAACATATCGGAAGGAAAATTTCGATTAATCTTTTCCCGGAGTTGCAAAAACTTGTTCTTCCCGACTCAAATCTATTTTCCACTCAATTCAGATACTAACAAAGAGAGTCACTACCTTGGTAGGTAACAATTTTGCTCGTATTCATATTTAAAATGTCCCGAAACATAACTTTGTCCAACAACATGGAAGTATAATATCCACACCCATACTTAAGCATCTACTAATAGATAAAGGATGTGTTCGGTATAGAGGAAAATGACTTTCCGCATGGATGTACGAAAAACAAGTTCCACAAGTGACAGTCCACATTAATTCAACACACATCATCTTCACCCCCACCTCGGTAGCCCCATCCCCACACCCCTACCCCTACCCCACCTACCATAGTCTAGATTTTATACAAATTTTTTAGAATAATATATTTTGCCAACTGAGAACATAACTGTAACACCTCGTATCTCGAGCTAAGGTTAGACCCGTAAGATGGATGTAAAGTCTCGTGGATTTCACTGGGTATGTTATTGTTGTAAAGGTTATGTTTGGAAGTAATATCAGTGTTTGGAAGTGGAATGGGTTGAGTTGGAAAATAATTAGTATGATTGGGGTGAAATCAGTAGCGAGCGTTGCAGCGATCAAAAGTTGACCGTTGCGACTGGCGACGCTAAAGCTAAAATAATACCCTCCGTCTCAATTTATATGACACCATTTGACTGCTGCGACGGTGCAAAAATCCCTTAGGCAGATGTGACCATCGCAGCAACCAAAAATTGACCACTGCGATGGGTGACGCTAAAGCTAAAATATTACTCCCTCCGTCCCAATTTATATGGCACCATTTGACCGGGCACAGAGTTTAAAAAATAAGGTAAGACTATTATGTTTACCAAATTGCCCTTACTTTATTGCTTACTTTTGTTGACTTTTCTTCGTAATAAGTACATCTTTAAAGTTAAGTGGGACCCAACAAGGGTAAAATAGAGATGATGTCTTTAATAGTTGCCAAATAAGGAAATGTGACATTCATTTTGAGATAGAGCAAAAAGAAAATGGTGCCACATAAATTGGGACGGAGGGAGTAAGTGCAAAAATTCATAATTTTAAGAGCAATCACACTTCCTTTGGACGACTTTGAAAGAGAAAAATAACCCCCAAGCCCTTGCACAAAGTTCTTGTCTTCCTCTCATCCTCCTACATCAAGGTAAGATCATTCCTATGATTCTTAATCAATAGCATTAATTTCATAATTCTTAACAAGATTAAACCTTGGAAATTCATAGATTCTTGCTTAAGTCTTCATCTTGGACAAGAAATCCTAGAAATTCAAGATTTGGATATCAAAAGGTAATACCTTCATCCTTTAATTGATTATTACTTTGTAGATGACTATAGACTATAAGTTCATGAGATATGAGTTTATGGGTTTGATAGAAAAGCATGAACCATTGTAGGATTTTGGATTGTTGAATTAGGATTGTTGTAACGATATGGGCGATGAAAAATGATGTTAAGTATATTCATTTGAGATTGTAGAATCACCTAGAAGCAAGAGGATGGGTAATTGGGTGAAGAAACACCATTAATGAAGGTTGTAAGTTTTATGCCCACCAAGTGTTTCATAAAATGCTTAAATGACCAAAGCATGAGTATCCTTGCTAATATTGATTCCCCTTGACTTATATTGCTTTAGATTAAAGTTGAAAGGGAGCGACAAACGTTGAATTACGCTCAAGAGCAAGAAGTTAAGGTATGTGAGGCTAACACTCTACGTTTGGAAATGTTGATAATTCTCCCTATGCCGCGTTCTTTATTGACTATCACGAACGGCCTCAGAACATAGTTATGCCTCAGTTTCATAAATAGTTGCAGAACTTCTATTCTCTAGTTTCGTAATTCATTCATGATCTTTATTTTGAATATCGTGAACTCAGAACATAATCAGTATAGACTCGTGTTTGCTATCCATGAGTCTCAGTCTAGAAACTCAGCAGGTCTAGAAACAGTTAAGGCTTCAGGTCTCATACTCAGGTCATGAATACATGTCTCAGTTCATGATGTTCATTATTCCAATAATCTCAGTTCAGTGATGTTCATTATTCTAATAATCTCAGTTCCTTAATAATAATTAATGAATAGTGAACATATGTGATTGCCCAAGGACATAAGTCTCATGTATACGTATACCTGCCAAGGCCATAGACTGACGCACTTACTTGGTCAAGGCCATAGTTGTGCATTTATTATTGGGCCAAGGCCCCACATATGTACACTTGGCCAAGGCCACTGACGCACTTACTTGGCCAAGGCCATAGTTGGTGCATTCATTATTAGGCCAAGGCCCCACACATATAAAGACAGATAAATAGATGTTTCAGATGCAAAACAAGAGTACTCATAACTTTACTTCTCATGTTCATTACAGTTATCACTTACAATTTCAGTATCTATTACCTGTTTATTTATTTGAGCTGCCCTTTTCCGAACATCCTACTTACAATTCTTTTTTTCAGTTGCTTTACATGCTAATGCAATTCAAATGTACCGACGTCTCTTTGTCCGGGGTTTGTATCTCGCGATGCAGGTAACGATTTACAGGTTAACGACCCAGCTCGCTAGGTTCCAGTATCGGCTGATTTGGTGAGCCCTAGTCTTTCGGGGCGTTATCTTATTTACAATCTTTATTTAGTTCAGACAGTCGGGTATGCCGAGGGCCTTGTCCCGATAACAGTTAGTACTTCATTATTCCTAGAGGCTTCATAGACTAGAACATCAGTCAGTCAGTACTTAGCAGGCTTTTATGTTAGCCATGTCGGCTACATTTATATACTTTAGACTTATTCCGCATTTATGATTTATCAGTTAGACTTTTCAGTACCTCAACATGTTTATCAGTTATATTCCGCATTTAGTATACCACATGTTCATTTAGCCAGTCAGTTGGTTCGCTCGGTCACATGCAGTCAGGCACCGAATGTCGTGTTACGCCCAATGGTTCGGGGCGTGACAATGACCTTGGATAGAAAGAGCTGGAGGTTGAGGATTAGGATAGAAGGTTAGTAGGTAGTTGAATTTTTTTATCACGCGATGTGTGTGAGTGAGAGAGGTAGGGGGCTAGCCTTTCCATCTCCCTCTTCCTCTTTTTTAGTAGTATTAGTTAGGTATCGCGTAGATCATTATCCTTCTGTGTGTATTAATATGTGTTGTGTCATTTGTTTTATATCTTGACATTTTGCTGTCTTTTTTCAGCAATCTGCATTGACTGTGTTTATTTTGAGCTGAGCGTCTATCGGAAACGTCTCTACCCCACAAAATTAGATGTAAGGTATGCGTACATCCTACTCTCCCACACTCAACTTGTGGGATTACATTGGGTATGTTGTTGTTGTTGTTTTTTGCTTACGCATCGAAGACCAGAAAATTAACTAAGAAATCACTTATTTTCCTGGAAAAAAAAATCCGTCATGCCGAACACACCCAAAAGCTTTCAACAAATTAACACAAAACCAATAAACAGAGCAAAAATTACCTTTCTGGGCAAAACCCGGACTTTCTCAATAACATCATTCGATTCAAAGTCAGAACGAACCTCAAGATCAAACAACCTAGACAAGAAATGAGACCTCCCAAGATGATTAACAAGCTTCCTAATCTGATTAGCCTGAACAGATATTAGCCTTTTGTTACCACCATGTTGACCATCCTCTTGTTCAAACACTATACTAGGTACCCGACCCGCTTTCCTCTCTTTCGCAGCGATGTTCTTCCCCGAAGCGACACGAACAACGGCGTGAATAGTTTCATCGTATTTCGGGTCGGGTTTTGGGTAATCTTTTTCTAGGTCTGGTGGAACAACGGCGGCGGCAGTGTTGCTGAAGAAACGGAGATGGGGGAGGGATTTGGTCAGGACTATGCGTCGGATCAACATTTTGTTGTATGTAATTGAGTCGGAGGCGGAGTGTGGGGGGGGGGGGGGTTTAACGAGGGTTTTGAGTTCGATTTGCTGTTGGCATTGTGAGTTGTACAATTTTCTACACAGTGGTGAAGAAAATGTTTTTTGTTTTTTTGGCATTGTGAGTTGTACAATTACCCGCAAGCACGAAGAAACTCTGCATGTTGGGGAATTTGATCTTGTCTCATTGATCAGTTGTACGCTCCCAGAAAAACTGACCACCGGAGCACATACCGCGATTTACCTGGTAATAGTGTTGGAAGTAGCGGTGCTATTACCTCCAGGACGTCTGGGTAATAACAGTGAAGTAGTGAGGCGCAAGCCTGAAAACCTGGATTATTAAAAAAAAAAAATGAGTTGAAACCTTAACGGATCTCGGGTTCTATTGGTAATTTGGTATACATATTCTCTCTGATTAGTCTAAAGATTAGGGTCTTTAATCATTCAAAAGTTTATAAGAAATGGAAGGTTTTCAATGTAAATCTAGTACTGAATAGTTATTTATAGGTTTTACATTTTTCTAAAAAGATAAATATTAAACGAAATAGAATAAATTTATATATATATATATATATATATATATATATAAAATGTATTGTATATACTAAGTTTAACACCAACAAAACTAAATTGATCTGTAATTTTCAGTAGCAAGCTATTATGGTATACGTTTTTCCTCATTTTTTAAATTTTCTTTTATATTTTTTGTGATTTTTGTCAAAAATTGTAGTGATGGTACACATTATTTTCAAATTTTTTTGCCTTTTGAACTACAAAGTTTCATATAGCAACTTGGTAGTCGTTCTAAACTAGAATATATTATTTTGATTTGGAACTACACAATTTGCATTATTGGAGGCAGGTAAATCAAATACTCGCTTGAGCATTGCTTTGCCTATCTACAACCTCTAGTAGAAGTTCCTAACGAATATATAATAATCTTAATCTATACTTTATTTGTTATATTAAAACTTGGTAATGAATGTCGAGGGGTCATTCGCACGGACGCAATTATTTAATTTTTGCCCCTCAAGTATCGAAATTTTCATAATTTTTTCGTGCGATATACGCTTATATTTTCGCATCAACCTCAAAGTTACTGCTTTAAATTATGCCTTTACCGGCACAAGTTGCTAACAATTTTTAACAATTTATGTCGGTAAAGGCATAATGTATTTCATACCGACGTGCATATCCACACACTAGATAACTTATGCCGAGAGGGGCAAAAGTTCATTTTCAGAAGATAAAAAAACTCAGTAAGTTTTACACAACTTATATCGGGAAGCACATAATGTATTTCATAGCAACACACGTGCAGAAAATCGAACTTATACTGAGCGCCAACGGGGCATAACATGTGGGACGTTACATAACTTGTGCCCGGGAAGGCATAATATATTGAAAGAAATAATCCCTTGATTATTTTCATTAATTGAAAGGTTATATATACAAGTTACATAATAGGAGAATCATATTCTTATTCTATTCATAAAACATTATTCTATACATTTATAGTAATACACTAATTATGGTAATACAATACTAATTATATTACAACCTTACCTAAACTAGGATACTAAATATTTACCATAAATTACACATAATTGTGTATATTTAACACACCCCTGCAGTCATAGCGAGCGGTGTTCGAACGTTGAGACTGTCCCTAAAATCTTCAAAAAGGACCGAGGGAAGACCCTTTGTAAATATGTCGGCAATTTGATATCTCGACGGGACATGGCATACGCGAACTTGACCACGGGCAACCTTTTCACGGACAAAGTGAATGTCCATCTCGATATGTTTAGTGCGTTGGTGTTGAACCGGATTACCAAAAAGGTAGATGGCACTAATATTATCGCAATATACCAAGGTTGCCTTCTGAATGGGACAATGAAGCTCCAAAAGAAAATTACGTAACCAACATGATTCTGAGACCACATTGGCTACCCCTCTATATTCAGCCTCGGCACTTGAGCGAGATAGAGTCGCCTGACGCTTCGCAGACCAAGAGACCAAGATGTTGCCAAGGAACATACAGTAGCCAGACGTAGACCGTCTAGTGTCTGGACACCCACCCCAATCAGCATCTGTGTATGAGACAAGTGTGGATGTCGATGAAGGGTACAAATGCAACCCATAGTCCAGAATATACCAGATAATGCGTTTGAGTGCATTCATGTGCTCAATTCGGGGATCATGCATAAATAAACACACCTGCTGGACAGCATACGTAATATCCGATCTGGTAAAGGTAAAATACTGAAGGGCCCCTGCAAGACTGCGATAGCGGGTCAGATCCTCGTAAGGGACTCCGGCCGCGACACCAAGCTTGGGCTTGGTATCAACTGGAGTGAAAGTGGACTTACAAGATGACATCCCAGCCCTCTCGATGATCTCGACGGCATACTTCTGTTGTGACAAAAATAACCCATCGGAATGACGAGTGACAGCAATCCCCAAAAAATAACTCAAAGGTCCCAAGTCTTTCATAGAAAACTCGGAGTTGAGCATGGTCATGATGGACTGGCGCAAGGCATCGGAAGAGGCAGTCAAGATAATATCGTCCACATATAATAAAATGTAGGCTACGGACGAACCACAACAATAGATGGACAAGGAATTATCCGACCTGCTGTGAGTGAACCCAATAGTTAAAACATAGTCAGCAAACCTTGTATACCAAGCCCGTGGAGACTGCTTAAGCCCATATAAGGACTTCTTCAACAGACAGACATGATGAGGATGGTTGGGATCCCTGAATCCCATCGGCTGATGCATATAGACAGTTTCCTTGAGATCACCATGTAGGAAAGCATTTTTGACATTCCACTGATAAATAGACCATGTCTTCGAAAAAGCCAAGCTAAGCACAGTGCGAATGGTATCTGGCTTGACAACCAGACTAAACGTCTCCCCACAATCTATACCAACCTGCTGAGTCTTACCATTACCCACAAGCCGCGCCTTATGTCGAGCAAATGAACTATCTGAATTCTCCTTATGAGCAAAAATCCACATAGACCTGATAACATTAATACCATATGGACGGGGCACCAACTCCCACATCTTATTATCATTAAGAGCATTATATTCATCAGTCATAGCAGTTTTCCAATTCGGGTCATTTAAGGCAGACATAGGATTACGGGGCAAGGGGGATTTAGAGACATTAGAATGTAAATTAAAATGCCTTTTAGATGTAACAATACCCCGCTAACTACGAGTGACTGGTCTATGACTCAAGGAAGAATTGAGTGGATGTCGAGAATTTACTGGGCTCGGGACGGACTGGCCAGCAGGCAGTGGGCCTGCTGGCCCAACTCGGGAAGTAGTACTAGTGGCGGAAACAAAAACTGGACCAGTTCCAATATTGGCTGGACATGCCCAATTGCTGAAACTGGCCCAGTGACAAAACTGGGCAGAGAGGACTGTAAAGAGCCAGTGGGACCAGCGGGCAGTGGGCCCGCTGGAGAATTTTGGGTGTGAGAAATGTCCGAAAAATGCTAAATAATATACGGGGATATTTGTTCATCCAAAAAATTATACGAACTAGGCACGGGAGAATGACTTTTAGCAAATGGAAATTGGGATTCATCAAAAATTACATGACGATTAATGATGATTTATTGGAGGATAAATCAAAGCATTTGTAGCCACGATGATTAGAAGGAAAACCCAAAAACACACATGGAGTAGATCGGACCTGAAGTTTGTTAATTGTGGTGGATGGAAATAACGGATAACATAAACACCCAAAAACCCAAAGATGAGAATAAGAATGAGATTTATTATATAAAACCTGAAGAGGGGAAGAATATGTCAAACCTTTGGAAAGAGTTATGTTAAGTAGATATGTAGCCATTTGAAGAGCGTGATGCCAAAAATATTAGGGTACGGAAGCATGAATTAATAGAGTGCGGATAATGTTATTTATGAAACGAATTTTACGTTCGGCTTTCCCATTTTATGAAGATGTATGGGGACAAAAAAAGCAAAAATTTATCCCATTAGTAGCACAGAATTCCCGAAATACCCCATTGTCATACTCTTTTCCATTATCACACTGAATATTTTTTATTTCACGGTCGAATTGGGTTCTGATGAATGCTCTAAATTTTAGGAAGATGGAAAAAACTTGAGATTTATTCGCTATTGGAAATGTCCATAAAAATTTAGAATAATCATCCAAAAAAAAGAACATAATACCGATGACCCATAGAACTAGGAACAGGAGACGTCCATAAGTCGCTATGAATAATATCAAATGGCATTAAAGTATGAGATTTTGAGTCTACAAATGGCAACTTTACAATTTTTCCTAAAGAACAAGATTGACAAATTGGAATACGACTCGTACCCTTACATGAAATAAAACTATTTTTATCTAAAGCTGACAAAATAGAGGACCCCGGATGACCAAGACGAGCATGCCACAAGGAAAGAGAGATGGCTGCAAAAACTGATGGCAGGGTTTGACTCGATGGACCGGACTAGGTGTGATAGAATAAAGATCACCCTTACTATCACACCTCATGAGAAGACTCCCAGTCTTGAAATCCTTTATAGAGAAACCAAATGGATCAAATTCAATAGAAACGAAATTGTCAGTAGTGAATTTACGGACAAAGACTAAGTTTTTAATCAATTTGGGGGCGTGTAGGATATTTTTCAAGATAAGAGGGGGATGAGGGGGAGACAATGTTTTATGACCATAACCACGAATTGGAACAGAATTGTCATTACCAACTATTATACCGCGAGGGTTGCTCGAATTGGAATAAGATGAGAGAGTACCTGAATCGAATGTCATGTGGGTAGTGGCACTGGTGTCCATATACCAATTCAGGTCCGGTTGAATCAAACCCAGTGTATGCATCGCGGCCTCGATATCTGTCCGAGTGGGGCCTGTTGCGCGATGGGCTTGCGGGGGCCGAGGCCCAAGCACCCCTGCTTGCGGTCTCGTCCCGACTGTTGTTGACCGTAACTGGACCAGCCGAATTGGGCATGGACTGTTGCTGGGCTTGCCACTTCTTCGCCGGGTGGCCATTGCCGCCGGGGGAGGTGGGCCCAAACCGCTGTTGTGTGGGCCCAAACCGCACGGCATGTGAGGCCCACTGCCACGCATAGGGGCCCACTGTGGGCCCTAGAACTGTTGTTACTGCTACTGACCACCGCGAGGACCCCTACTGCCACCACCATTCTGCCGGCTGCCGCCGTGGTTTTTGACATTTTTCTTATTTCCACCCTTTTTGCTACCACTATTATTGCGGTTTTGGCTCGAGTTGTTGGAACCGGAAGGATATACCGTGGACTCGGTCATCATGACTACGGGACTAGTACCAGCAGCCGTTCGTTTCGCTATGCCTGCTTCTTCTAGTGTAAGCATAGAACGCGCATGATAAAATTGCGGAAGCGGATTGCTTTGCCGAAGAAGCGTTCCCACACCACTATAGGCCTTGGAGAGGCTGGAAACCATTTAGAGGACCAAACGATCGTTCGAAATCGGCGCGCCAACATTGCGAAGTTGGTCCGCCAATTCCTTTAATCTTTTGCAATAAGCCGAAACATTAGGGAAATCTTTCATATTGACGTGGGAGAAATCCTGCTCAAGGGTAACGACTCTAGAATTTTGATTATCTTGGAATATATCACGCAGTCTATCCCATGTCGCTTGTGCCGTAGCATCAGGCTCAATAATTGTTTGCAAAAGGTCGGTAGATATTGTGAAATATATCCACTGAAGGACGGTGGCATCAATAGTCGTCCACAACTTAGGATCATCCTCGCGTTTTGGCACCTCCATATCCTCAGGAGCCGCGGGGATTATGTGATGGATGACTTGATGCGATCGTGCATGAATTTTGAACAGTTCGGCCCACGTCGCATATTGGACTTTTTCTATTTCAAGAACGAGAGGAATGTTATTCTTGATGTTAGAAACTGTAAAGGCCGGATGAAACATGTTCCAAGATGTAGACATATTGATAGAACAATATGTGATTGAGGGATTAGGGAGAAATTTTGGGAAGAAAAGAGGTCCCATCGGCACACAAACCGAGAGCAAAACGTCTCGGAAGTGGAGGGAAGTCTATGGAAAATTTAGGAGAGTAGAGAGAGGATTTTAAGACCTAGACTCTTGATACCATGAAAGAAATAATCCCTTGATTATTTTCATTAATTGAAAGGCTATATATACAAGTTATATAATAGGAGAATCTTATTCCTATTCTATTCATAAAACCTTATTCTATACATTTATGGTAATACACTAATTATGGTAATACAATACTAATTATAAACCTAAACTAGGATACTAAATATTATCATAAATTACACATAATTGTGTATATTTAATATATATTTCATTGGCAACCCGACATAAGTAAATTATGCCGAGTGAAGCATAAATTGTGGAATATTATGATGCGAAAATACAAACTTTTGTCGAGTGAAAAAATGGTATTTGGCCTATAATTTTTTATTAAATGAGCAGAAAGGGAAAAAATTATATACAAGAGGCAAAACTTAAAGAAAGGCAATCCGCCCAAAAACTTCAAAAAATCAAGTCATCTCAAAGAACCCCACCTGTAGAAAGGTATGGATCCACACTAGATATACACTAGGGATAACAAAATCGAGTGTCTTTCATTCACAGTAGGTTGCTTAGATTGGTTCATTAAAAGTGCATATGCCTAGTATTTTACACTAGTGTTGTTCTGTTTCGTCTGTGCTTCCAAGAGGATACACTCTCTAGTGCTTCTTGATCCAGTTAATTGGTTGTTGTTGCTAACAAGTCATCCTAAATCTGGTATATAATGTCTGGCCAAGACAGTTTGGTAATCCAACCAAATGTTGAGAACTTGAGAAAACGTTTTTAAAAAACTCTATGTCTTGTTTTTCTTTGTTTTTCGTGTCTGTTCTGTAAGATAGAATAATTTTCCTTAGGGATTCCTTTCATTATTCACAATATATATATAGTTGTACAAATGTTGATTCCTAATATGGTACGAATCCTAACTTACCTTACAAAGGTTGATTCCTAATACAATTAGAATCCTAAGTTACCTTAAATATACATCTATCATAATTACAAAATATACGAAGAATATTCGCTAATACTCCCCCTCAGACGGAGCGGGAGGAGGCCGAACGCTAAGGCTGGATCGGAAGTCGGTGAAGAGCTGTCGCGGTAGTCCCTTTGTGAAGACGTCTGCATAGTGATAAGAGGAAGGCACGTGTAATATTTTGACCTGACCACGGGCAACCTTCTCTCGCACAAAGTGGATATCCATCTCAATATGCTTAGTCCGCTGATGTTGGACCTGATTATGAGACATATAGATGACAGATATGCTATCACAATAGACTATAGACGCCTTGCGGAGTGGACACTGGAGCTCCAAAAGAAGATTTCGGAGCCAACAGATCTCAACAATTATATTAGCAACACCGCGATATTCTGCTTCGGCACTCGAATGGGATAGTGTGGCCTGCCTCTTGGCGGACCATGAGATAAGATTATCCCCAAGAAATACACAGTACCCTGAGGTGGAGCGACGTGTGTCGGGATATTCTGCCCAATCTGCATCCGTGTAGGCAAGTAGCTTGGTTGGGGCAGAGGGGTATAGGTGTAATCCAAAGTCTAGTGTGCCTTTAACATATCTGATAATACGTTTGGGGGTGGCAAAATGGGACTTTCGGGGGTCGTTCATGAACAGACACACCTGTTGAACGTCATATACAATATCAGGCCTAGTGAATGTAAGATACTGAAGAGCACCTGCTAGACTCCGATACAGAGTGGGATCAGAAATTAGTGCACCGTCATTGACACTAAGCTTGGATTTTGAGTCCACCGGAGTTGGCATAATTTTATAATTTGCCATCTTGGCCCTGTACACTATCTATTCTGCATACTTACGCTGACACAGGAACATAGTGGCTGCAGATCTGGTTACCGATATACCCAAAAAATAACTTAGCTTGCCCAAGTCAGTCATAGCAAATTCAATTTTTAGTAGAGCAATGATTTCATTCTTCAAACCATCAGATGAGGCAGTAAGAACAATGTCATCGACATATAATAGCAAATATGCAATGCTGCTACCTCGGTGAAAAGTGAAGAGAGAGTTATCACACCTGCTACATACAAAACCAATCTGCAGAAGATACCTGGCAAAATGATCATACCAAGCACGGGGTGCCTGTTTCAATCCATACAATGACTTCCTGAGATGACATACAAACTGCGAAACTGCCTGATGAACAAAGCTAGGAGGCTGATACATGTACACATTCTCTTTCAAATCCCCATAAAGAAATGCATTCTTGACATCAAGCTGATGAATCGGCCAATGCATGCCCATAGCAATACTGAGAACAATCTGAATAGTGGCCGGTTTAACAACCGGACTGAATGGCTCACCACAATCAATACCCTCCTGCTGATTAGTGCCATTGGCAACTAGTCTTTCCTTATACCTCTCTAAGTCATCATTGTCTCTGAACTTGTGCCGAAATATCCACATACACCGGATAACATTCACACTTTCTGGTCTAGGTACCAAATCCCAAGTGTTCTGCTTGGTTAAAGCGTTAAATTCCTCGCACATAGTTGCATTCCAATTGAGGTCCAGTTTTGCTAGTTTTGGATTTTTTGGAATGAGTGATAAGGTTTGTGTGGAGAGATTGAAGTGAACCTTGGGTTTGAAGATCCCATGTTGTGCACGAGTTTCCATACGATGAGAGGGCAATAGTGGTGGGTTGAGGCTGTGAGGTTGCTGGTCCACTGGTTCTGGACCAGTGGGCAGCAGTTCAGCGGGACAGGTTTCTGGACTGGGGGACTGGGAGGCTGCAAGGGGCATTGTTGTGGGTGTAGAAGATACTGCCGGGGTGCGAGGGTCGATAGCGAGGAACCGGAGGCGGTGGTGGTAGGGACAGGGTAGTGTCCACTGCCGGAACAGATGGCAGCGGTACTGTCCTTTGTCGGAGACACATCGATTGGAGTAGATGAAACATAAGAGACTCATCGAGAAATGTGTAATCCGTTATTTGGAATTTTCAAAGGTTTGAAAAAGGAAAGGTTGTCTCGTCAAAGGTGACGTGACGGGAGATGATGATTTTGCGAGTGACAATGTCATAGCACAAGTAGCCCCGATGATTAGGAGACAGACCAAGGAAGTCACATGGCAGAGTGTGAGGGGCAAGTTTGTGAGGTGCAGTGGAGGCTATGTTGGGGTAGCATAAGCATCCAAAAATACGTAGGTGATCATATGATGGTAGCCTACGGTATAAGATTTCGGTAGGGGTCTTGTTTTGGAGTGTGCTAGTTGGTAAAATATTAAGAAGGGATTCTACCATTTTAACAGCATACACCCAAAAAGGCGGTGGTAGACATGCATGAAATAGAAGTGTGCGAACCATGTTATTGATGGTACGTATAATTCGTTCAGCCTTTCCATTTTGGGAAGAAGTATAGGGACAAGAAAAATGGAAAATCATGCCTTGTTTAGAACAAAAATTGTGAAATGTCGAGTTATTAAATTCACGTCCATTATCACATTGGAATGATTTGATAGATTTTTCAAATTGTGTTTTAATGAATTTTTGAAACTCGAGGAATTTTGCAAAAACTTTCAGATTTGAATTTCAGTGGGTAAATCCAGAAAAATGTGAAAAATCATCCAAGAATACTAGATAGAATTTATGACCCAAAGAGCTACCAATCGGAGATGTCCGCAAATCAGCATGAACAATATCAAATGGAGAAAAAGTAACAATGTTTGATGACGAAAATGGAAGACGAGTATGTTTGCCTAGTGGGCAAGAAAAACAGTGTTGAGAAATTTTTCCATTATTACATTAAATACGCTTAGAGGTCCTAAGAGAAGTAAAAACTGGGTCTCCGAGTCTGTTGTGCCAAGTTTAGGGAGAGATCGCTGCAAGGGATAGAGGTGCTTGCGGTCTGACAGCGGAAGATTGAGTGAATGGGTAGAGATCTCCCACACTATTGCAGCGTGTAAGAATTTTCCTAGTATTGAATTCCTTCACAGAAAAACCAAAAGGGTCAAATTCGACAGACATGGAATTATTGCTAGTGAATTTTCTAACAGAGATTAAGTTTTTAATGATGTTAGGTGTGTATAGGACGTGGTTTAGGGAGAAAGGCGGGTGTGGATGTTTGGTGTGTGTGTTACCGTAACCTTCAATTGGAATGCGATGACCATTGCCGATAGTAATAAATTGAGGACACTTTAACCGACGTAGTTGAGATAGGTTACCTGACGATCGAGTGAGGTGAGATGTGGCTCCGGTGTCCATGTACCAGTTGTCGTCGGGCTGTTGAAGGTTCACGGTGGTGTAGGCCTGGCCCAAATCAGTCGGGGCCAGTGGGGGTGCTTCTTCTTTGGAACGCAATTAGGTGGGCATGTTGCTGCTGCTAGTGGGCCTGCCTGGTGGCTGGGGTAGGGCCCAAGAGGCCAGTCGACCAAGGCTGATGGAACTGGGCCTCTACAGTCGGGTATGTACTTACAGGCGAGGCCCAGTTCTGTTGGTTGGGCCACCCTGGCTGCTGTCCAACCCATTGGAAATTTGCAGGCTGCGGGACTGGCTGCTGTCCAGTCCACTAGTTGCGTTGGCCCTTGCTGCGGCCCTTGCCTTTGTTGTTGCGACCTATGCCGCCACGACCTCCGCCGCTCTACTGCTGCTGCTACCGGACATGCGGTGGTGGCGAGGTGGTGTTGGTTGCCGGTGGTCCCATCCCGTCAACGGCTAACGCCTTTTGATTATGTTCCTCTTGTTTGGCACGTCGGGTTTCTTCCAACAATAATTGTGACCGTGCCTTGATGAAACTTGGTAGTGGGTCGGCCTGTTGAATCATTATTGCAAGTGTATCGTATTCACCTTTCGATAAGCCCGCAACTAATTGGAGTACCATCTTGGTTTCAGAAACAGAATTCCCGACATTGGATAGTTGGTCGGCTATGAGTTTTAGTTGTTTGCAATATTCGGACATGTTGAAATTCCCGAGACGCGTATTGTTGAATTGCTCCTCCAAATACACTGCCCGAGTATTTTTATTGTCATGAAAAATTTCCTCCAACCGCACCCAAAGGTCACGTGCCGTAGCACCTGTTTTCATGATGGTACATAACAAGTCTTTGGAGATGGTGCCGTATATCCATTGTTTGACGATGGCGTCAAGGCGGCGCCATGTCGATTCGGCAATGTCGGTGGGACGAGGAACAGAGTCATCAATGTGGTCGAGCACGTTGTACGCACATGCATGGATATAGAATAGTTCTGTCCACATGGAATATTGACAGTTTTCTTGATCAAGAATTATAGGGATAGAGTTCTTGATGTTTGTAACGGCGAAAGCCGGGTGAAAAGAAGACGATGAACGTTGAGAGGGGTTGTCAAAGGTGCCAGTGGAGGAACCGGAATTTGTGGGGGAAGACATGGTGCCTTGTTGCTGTTTCGGCCGAGGGGAGGGACAGAAAAAAAAATTATGTTCTGGCCGAGAATTAGAAGGAGAAGGGAGAAGAG
The DNA here is from genome assembly GCA_034509755.1 of Anisodus tanguticus. NCBI lineage: Eukaryota > Viridiplantae > Streptophyta > Magnoliopsida > Solanales > Solanaceae > Anisodus > Anisodus tanguticus. Next base: position 20,583,804 of record CM067553.1, on the reverse strand, counting down.
TAGGGTTTAGGTTTTAGGCTCTTGATACCATGTAAGATAGAATAATTTCCCTTAGTGATTCCTTTTATTATTCACAATATATATATAGTTGTACAAATGTTGATTCCTAATATGGTACGAATCCTAACTTACCTTACAAAGGTTGATTCCTAATACAATTAGAATCCTAAGTTACCTTAAATATACATCTATCATAATTACAAGATATACGGAGAATATTCGCTAATATGTTCAACAGATGGTAAAATGAAGGAACTGCTTTTGTGGATTAATTAGCTAATTCTAAAACTGGACAGACAGAAGAAAGGACTGACTTCATGGTGTCGAATTATGATAAAGACATCAACCTATACTAGAAAAAAGTATCATAATGGACTTTTTATTTTTGAGATATACATGACTGAGACATTTTTCTAGCTTTGGCTTCGCCAATTTCCAGCACCCACTACCAAATCCATGATTGCTAACTTAGAGAGCAAGTTGACCTTTGATACTCTGAAAAGGAAATGAAGGGAATGGAATGGGACGAAATAAAAGCGGTGAATTTCCAAATTCCTTGTTTAGTTCGACAAAAGAAAATTAAGAAGGAAATTGGAGAGAGAGAGAACATCATCTTGGTTCACTGCTTTCACACTCTTTTGGGATACGTTAAAGTAAAGGTCATGTATCCAGACCTTAAACACTTCTTGGCCTTCACAAATTAGCACAGCTACTATTTGAGCACAAAAGTGTAAAAAAATGATGGCTCAATGCATGAACATCTCACGTTCACGCAAAGTCCAGGGAAGGGCCACAACCCAAGGGGATGCATGTATGCAACTTACCCTGATGCAAGCATCTGTGGTTTGATTCCACGAACCTGTGACTTACAACTGTACTGTAACTCCAGGCTCCTCCATTTGAGCATAAAAGTATAATGAAAAAAAATTTACAACAACATGTGAGCAATTTCATAGGACGAATAATTGTCAAGTATCGATTTCTCAAAAGAGTTCTGTCGGAAAAGGGAAAGATCTGAATGGACATTTACCCAACATACGTAAAGATGTCAAGATAATCTTTAACAATATCAGAGGATAATAGGAAAACTCCAAACTACAGAAATCCTATATTGACACAAATTCACTGAACCACACCAGTGCTTAAGGTTGAATAGCAGCAGCTTCTCCCGTTGTTATGAGAGTGAATTAAAAGACACAAAGCAGTGTAAAAATTTGATAGAAAAGCACAGTGTAAATTTCAAATTTTGTATATATGACTGGCAAAATTTTCATTCTCAATAATGCCAATATGAAGCCCCCTAAATATCTACAAGATCAAACTAAAACCATCTTATCCAAACAGATATGTCAAAACTGCCAAAACACCGATCACAATTATGATATTGAGAAAGCAGTTTGTTGGGAGAGGCTTATCTGCGCTTCCTCCCAAACCTTCATATTCTGTTCGAATCTTTTGTTTCATAGCATCCGAGAGCTCTCTCTGCAATTCAAATATGCAAGACTCATTGAATTTATTTCTCCTTTCATTAGACTACCAACTTTTACGTTTGAGTGCAAAAATTTGGTAATGGCTTGATCTTGGATAATTAAAGGAAACAGCAGAACTAAATATTATAAGTTGTATTTAATCCTGCAGCAACCAGAAAAAGTAAAATTTAACATGTATACATCTCCCAGAAATTAAAATGCAGGTGTGAAAGTTTGACTAATTAACGGAAGGAAGAAGTAGTAAGCAATTTAAAATTTACCTTTCCGGTTGAGTATTTTGCTGCCACAAACTTCTCTGGCTGACCTTGTGTAGAATTATTGTCTATTGATAAACCCTGTCTAAGAAATTTAATACATATTATTGTCTCTGTCTCCGTAAATTTGCTAAATTTAGTCAAAGAGCTGCACAATCATTGCTGCATTATACAGTTGGAGACAAATTATCTACTTTTTGAAACAGGAGTTAAGATAGTAGAACCTTGGCCCCTTCTCACCATGGAGTGAAAAACAGACTATTTGAGGGAGGTGGAGTGAAGAAAACTGTATTCATCATGGAATTGATCAACAACAAGCTAAAACTCACGGGGCATAACTGAATTTCGCGGAGTGGGTGAATCATGAATGTACACAGGAAGGAGATGAGTTTTAAATGGAAATGGAAGTATCTTAAGTGATTAATGAAAAAATAGTACAGAATCAAAAGTTGCCTTACTTTACAGTCAGATGAATGAATATTCCGGATACATATTAGAGTGTCTTTGACTACCTTAACTATAGCAGAGATATTCTCCTATCAGTATAAATGCTTGAAAATAGAAGTAGAGTACACGAGCAAGCGCTGAAGGTACTCATGCAAGCCAGACAGATAATGAGTTGATTTTTATTACATACAATCAGGTAATTGCAACTTAAGATTTGTTAAATTTCAGGGCATTTCATAGGTTTCTCCGACCAAGTTCATATTTTGCAGAGGAATAAAAGAACTCTTGTGTGTTAAACATGCTATAATCAAGATGCATTGACTAAACTTCAAGAATTTACCAAAATATATCTACGGGAGTTACTTAGCCATTTTGTAAAGCTCAAAACCTAGATTTTAATGTTTCGAATGCTTGGCCAATTGGACACCCCTACAGATGCATGTGGTAAAATTACTGAAGATGTACAATGTTAGCAGAAGGCTAGCAGCTAGGTGCTGCACAACCATCAAAATGATCTCTCAGAAAATCAGTGCCTATGAGCTAAGGAAGAAATGCATGGTAGTCAAAAATCAGTCTAAGAAATTTAGGTGCTCCAACTTTAGCGTCAGGTGCTGTTCCGCATATCTAAATTTCTAAGTTGCTGTTCCATTACTTATATAAGGAGAAAATCAAGCAGGGTTTAGAGAACTTTTTGGCAAGGAAATGAAGTGAAAAGAAAGGAATTCTTGAACAGAAGTCAGCTTTGACAGAGTTATTCTTCCTTTTCTTGGTGCTTTAGGTATAATTACGGAAATCTACTTGGTCTTTTGAGTTTTATGATGATCTAATTTCATTATTCTAAAATTATAATAACGTTCTTCGTTCTTATCCTTAATGGATACTGAGTTAGTTATTCAATCTTGTACTTATTCATCTAATTGAATGGCGACCAACTGGATTTATTTGGAAACTTCAGATTGAACTTAGAAAAAGGAATATAGGTCTGACTAGGATTTGAATACCACAAGTCCAAATCGCTTACCTATTCTGCCTTATGCAATCACAAACAGGGGTTGTTATAATGGATTCTCTTCATCATTATTTTCTACTGTCCTAGGTTAATAACTCAACCCTCTAAAGTAAGGTTTAAAAGAGACAAAAGTTTGTTGAATGAAGTATTCGGGGATATCTAGTACTAGGCCTTATACTCGAGGAAATCCCATACAGTCCTTAGATTAATCCTTGGTAAGTTTAGTATTTTAGTCAAAGCAAGATTGGCAGAACAAATCAAAGTAGTTCCATTCTTGGTTTTTAACAAGTGATTGGTGCATATTCTCTGTGGGATGGCAATCATATTCATTCTATATTACTAGTCAGGACGCTATACTAACGTGTGTGCTGGAGAGCAAAACTAGACAGGTAGAAGGCAACAAGGAGCTCATAAAGTCACAAGAACGTCTATGTTTAGATTTCACGAAAAATAGTAATCAACTTAGAAATGGTGAACATTGTGCATCCAGCTACTTCATAAAAAATTAGATGAGTGTCCATTAGAAACTCACAATGTGAGTCAACTTACAGCTTATATAGAAATAGAGATGCAAAAGTATAATCTATTAACAGATGAAAAATTATTCTGCTGATAAACCTCAGGAGGATCAAATTTAGCTCCAAGGTTGCTCAGTTTGGGATGGGCTTCCGCGTAATCTTTGAAAAATACATCTTGATTTACGGCATACTTCTCTGCATATTCCTGCAAGCTTGTAAGTTGTTAGAGAAGAAAAAATAGTTTTTACTGACAGAATTCATGAAGCTGTGCTTTCTTTTCCACCTTAAATGAAGAATCTTCAAAAAGAACCGCATCTGTTGGCAAAACCAGCAGATCTTCATCTCTTCTCTCTTTAATGTCCTAACATCATTTCAAATTAAGAATAATAAGCAACAATTCATCTTGTTTCATCAGACTTCAGTGCCTATGAGTCTATCTGAAGGGAGCTATGGATCAAATAAAAATAAGATGAACAGAATTCAATCGCCTACACGTACAGTTTCGAATGTCGGTGACAATGTCGTCCGACACCAGTGACAACACTTGATAAAATAGAAAACCTTTAAGAGTAAAATGCAGCGGAAAAATAAAGAACACAAAGGTTTAAATTTTCATAATTATATATATTATATAACTTATGATGGTCAATGACCAAATGTATTGTATATGTATTATAGACAAATATACAAATATACAAATTTCTTTCTTTACAGATTTACAAGATAAAACGGAAAGGAATTATAAGTTGAAGTCGCAGATGACTTCTGCCTGAAAAATCTAACTAAGTAGACATAGACAACCTCTCATTACAATCGCTCCATACAAAACTAATCTAGAATATAAACAACGAATGTTGTCGACACACTCAGGCAACACGTGTGATCCAGATTTCTGAGATGAAATCCCGAGAGCTCTCTTGGTATTTTTGCAATCTTATTCTGGATATCGATTCATTGTAGTAGTCTCTCTATTTATAGTAGAGAGTCTTCCTTGAAAAGCTCATCATTGATTGTGGAGGTTGAGGGAAAGGTGAGCAGCTGGTAGGGTTTGTTGGAGACGATCAAGGAGCAAAATTCTCTAACAACTTTGACTTGTTCCTCACAAAGAGCAACAACCTTGACTCGTTCTTCACACGTGTTTACCAACTACTTTTGTAACACCCAGTCCTTTCGGGTAACGGTTTGAGTGCGTAACGTAGGCAGGTAGACCCGGGCCCCGGGAAGTTTAAGAATATTTACGTATGCTAATAAGGAAATTAGTATAGGAAAGGATGTGATCTCGAAATAATTTTGGATTTAATAAGTGCGACGACGGGGATTAATAATAGTAATTGTGTATCCCCGAAGAGATTATAGACTAGTGTCATATTACAAGAATTATGACATTAGGTATAAGAGGATTTTATAAGTCGCCAGGATTTAAGTGAATTGAGATCGGGAATTTAATTGTGTGTATAATTAATTAATTGTGGGGTTAATTAATTATAATTGGGGAGACAATTTATAGTGGGGATTTATACATGTAGTCTAATAAGCAGCGGTGCAGTGACAACATTAGAGAAAGGTGTCGTTGGCAGCTTCAAGGCCTTCGACCGATTCTCTCTTCACTATAATTCAAGCCATCAATTCTTCAAGCTCTCTTCAATTCTTAACACTCCTGAGGAAATCCTTCCATAGAAAAGCTTGCCACACTTCCATTAGAAGGGATAAGTCTCTGTTAATAATCGCTGAAATTCCTGACCAAATTGGGGGAATTTCCGTAAGCTTTCACACAACCAAAAAGGGGGAAATTCATGACGTTTTGGACCTGTATTCCGGCAAAATCGAGTCCTTAGACAAGCCTACACACTCTGAAGTCAAGCGAGAGACCCAGAGTTTCTGAAAGAGTTCTGTGAGTCGATTTTTGGGGGTCCTGTTTCTGCGGTTTCTGCTTGTCGGAAGCTGTTTTGAGCAAAAGGGTTTCCGACGATTCTCGTCGCTATGTTTAACAGAGGTAATCTTCCTTGTTCTTAAAGTTTATACAATTTAGGAATTTGATTCTTGCCACTAGTTCTAGGACGATCGTCGAAAATGCTAAGTTTGGGTTGGGTGTTGTCGAGACTGTCGTAATTGTAAGGTACTGGGATTGCATGTGAAATTGTTGTACTATTTTGGTGATTGTAGCAGTAAAAAGAAGGATTAAGAAGGTTGGGTGTTTCGCTACATGTATAGATTTCGATATAGAAGGAATATAGGTTCTACACGTTCAAGGTGTTCGCTAGAATGTCTCAATGAATGTGTTTCTAGTATGTTGATTCGATTATGATTTAAATCATCCGTATGATGTAGTTAATCATTCATAGAGCTTACAAGGACCCGCGGAACTTAGATAATTTCGACAACAAGGTATGCAAGGTTTTTTCCTTCTTTTTGGCATAACTCTATGTGCGAAGCATAACCATTGTGTTGCTACATAAATTACTCTACTCTTAGTAGTTAAGGATGATCAAGTCATTAACTCCTATGTTGAAAGAATATCCAAGCATGTTTCTAAGACCTTAATAAGGCACACCGGGAAAAGATGTTGATGTTCCCAATGTTAACCAAAGGTGTAAAGGATATTATGTCACTCCAGATGTTTTATTATTATTCATGCATTTCATTTGCATTCCATTCATATGTTACCCTGGACCACTTGTGCTATGCATATTACTATATAATAAATATTATATATATATATATATATATATGTGTGTGTGTGTGTGTGTGATGTGATGCCCTTGTGTGGCGATATAACCTGATGCCCACAGAGGCGGTTATGGGAGGATTCCTATGTGGACATTAGCATACCGCATTTGCATTGTGCATACATTCATTAATCATTATATGGTATGATGCCTACAGAGGTTGTTATGGTAGCGAAGATGCCCTAAGAGGCTGATATATATGTATACTGCATTGCGCATAACATTTAGGCATGTGTATTAGGGCCTTCAGAGGCATATACTGATGTTCAATTGTTTCTGTTTTAGACTATGATATATCTCTGCTATGTTATTTCTTATGCCTGACATACTCAGTACATCAGTCGTACTGACGTAACTTTTGTCGGGGGACACTGCGTTTTATGCCCGCAGGTTTATATTGAGAGAGTGACAGTTCACCCTAGTAGGTTGCTGGCTTAGCTGATATTTGGAGTGCTCTATTCATTTCGGAGTTGCGGTCTGGTCGTGGTATGTTTACTCTTTAGAGGCTTGTAGATATATGTCTTGTAGTTAGTTATCATGTACGTCCTTGTCGGCCTTGGTATATAAATGTGTAAGTTGGGGTTGTTGAGTTGAAACCTCATATTATCTATCACGGCTCAGTCCGTGTTTAGACATGATTAGGGGTAGAATGTATTTGTGGTGCCCGGCGGATAGGGTTCGGGCGCCCGTCGCGGCCCTCCGGTTTGGGTCGTGATAACTTTTTACCTTGCCAATTCATATTTACCACATAGTAATTATTCCGTGAAGTAAGGCAAAATATGTTCTGAAAATGTTGGTCCGAATGTTGTGCAACATTTGTCCCAACATTCTTATACATTCAAATCAGTACTTTAGGAGATATGTTGGGTCAAATGTCACAACATCAAATCCAACATTAACAATCTCTCCCTTTTTGCCTTTCTTCACAAAACTCATTAAAATGTAAAGTTGACTTATGATGTTGTCACAAATATTGTCCAACATATGTGATCAATAATTTCAAGATCATGCTCCCCCTTAACATGTGATGGCATACAAGCAAACATGTGTATACCAATTTCATAGGATTAGAAAAAAAATATGAGCACATATATACACACATCATCCAATATATACAAAACACGAATAGAAATAAACAATTGTCAAGAAATGTCCACATCAATACATCAAACCATTTAATCAAACATTTATAGCTTAGGTTCAACAACATCATTCAACTTCCTCCTTGCTCATCATACAAGAAGTAGCAGCAGCTTCCAACAGCTTTCTACCCATGCATAACAACTTTACCTCGCATCCCGCCTCCCGCCTCCCCGCCCAAACTTCTTTCTCCGAATCGCATCATCTCCCTCGCATCAAGCATCATCTCCCCCTGCATCAGCATCTCCCCATTTTTGTGAAGAAAGTAGCATCATGAAATGATCTCTAGCTTGTATCAGGGCTTTCCTTGCAGCATGAACTTCTGTAATTTGTTGGTTGATCTTTGCAATTTGATCCACAAGCCATTTTGTAGATAGTGTAGACTGTCTTGGACCAATATTTCCCAAAATGTTGGTGGCATTTCTAGCAACATTTTCGCTTTCAGCTTCCTTTTTCCAAGGCAAGTCGATGACTCTGTCTCTACTCTTCAAAACTGCTTTGTTTACTGTGTACAATTAAGAGCCTTCATTAATGTGTCCTCTCTCTTAGGCTTAAGACCTTGGGTAGTTAAAACTTTGTATATCAAAGAGGGATAATTGAGGATTGAGGTTGATTCTTTTTGTGCCAAGTTGACAACTTGATGAAAGATCATTTTGCCCAGATCAACTCTCAAACCTTTCCCAATTTTATACATCATGGTGGCTTGTTCTGTAGTTACAATTGACTTATTCATTAAAGGAAGCCAATTATGTATAGAAATATACCTTCCCAAATTTCTTCGAGGAGGTATCCTCTATAGCAGAATTCAAATTAGCATAAAACAACCTGACTATTTTATCAACATACAGTCCTTTTTCAATAACAGATCCTAGGAGTTATCTTTCTTTTAAGAACTCTACCAAGCCATATTCTGAACAAGAGGCAATATCTAATACTTTTTCAGACCTAATAACTCTATTCTTGTACCAATTCCAATTATCAAAATTAGTTTTATAATAGAATTTGTCCGAGTAGATAGATACCTCAAGGTGTGAATCAAATTCGATTTTGCTGGAAAATGTTGGTGTTTTTGTCTCTTCTGATGTGGCTGAAATATTGCCTGAGATGTTGTGGCATCTGGGGCACCATTTGGAGCAACACTTTTCCTTGTAGTCCTGGGAAGTCCCTTGGAAAGAATTGTTTCAAAAGAATTTTTGTGTCAAAAATAAGAATACTTATTTAGTATCCTCAAAATCCTTTTGAAGCACTCGATACTCCTATAGAATAGGAAAAATATCTTTTCAAGGGCTTTGCCCATTTTTGCATAGTTATCAAATATTTGTAAAGGCTTTTCCCTATTTTGATACTCATTTTTGATATATATGTATTTATATATCATCGCAGAGAACAATATCACTTTGATAACATATTCTTATTGAAGGATCATGCTTGTGTGACAAAAAATTATGCACCATACAACAACAATAATCAATTAGTGATATTCCATAGATAAATGTCACCCGAAATGTTAGACAACGTTTCAGCTGACATTCACCAAAAATGCCTTCTTTTAGAGATTACAAAGACCAAGAGATTTCTTCAAACTAGAAAATCTCTCATTGCCAAAAGCTTTTGTAAAAATATCAGCTAGTTGATGAAGAGTGTCAACATGTTCAATTTTAACTAGCTGTTTTTCAACCAAATCTCTTAAAAGTGATGTCTATTATCAATATGTTTTGTACGTGAGTGCTGAACTGGATTTTTGGAAATAGTTATAGCACTCAAATTATCACAATACAAAATCAAAATGTTGCTAGTAAATTCATAGTCGTCTAACATGTGTCTTAGCCATATTAATTGTGTAACATCCCGTATTTTCAGGTTATGGTTTAAATCGCTAAGTGTGTGCAAGAAGACCCGAACTTTGGAATTTATGTTATTTACGTATGCTAATAATGAGATTAGTATATAAAAGAATTAGATCCCGAAATAATTTTGGACACAACAAGTGTGACGACGGGGATCGGAAATAAATTTGGCAAGTGCATAAAGAGGTTATGGACTAGTGCCATATCACAAATTATGACATTAATTATATGGAGGTCCGATAAGTTGTCAAGATTTAAGTGAATTGGGATCACATAATTAATTATGTGTGTAATTGATTAATTGTTGGGATTAATTAATTAATTACGATGGACACGTCCAAGTGGGATAGGCACGTGTAGCCTTAGGATAAATTCTCCTAAGTGACTAAGCTAAATCATTACTAGGTGGCAGATTCATTTCGTGTCCAGCAACATCATTCATATATTCACCACACTTTACTAACTTTAGGTGTCATTTTCAATAGGAAATTGTAGATAGCAAAGCATGATAAAAATACCTACGAAGCAGTAACTTCACCTAAATTAGTCTAGCAATATTTTAGCTCTTCTTGAATTACATTTTGCTCCCAAAATAGTTGAGGCAACAACGTCTTCTTCTAATTTTAAGTAGATAGGAGATTATTTCTTAAGTAGAGTAAAGCTAAGCTTGATTTGTGAAGGAGGCAAGTTCCGTTGAAATCATTTAAGGGTCGACAAGGTATGTTAAGACAAGTTATTTCTTCCTTTTGGCATGTTCTATGTAACAAAATATAACAGTGATATTGCTCCATAATTTTTTCTACTCCTAGTAGTTAAGAATATTCATGTTATTGATTCCTATGCTGAAAGCATGTCTAAATATATTTCTAAGTCCTTATTGAGGCATACAAAAGATATTTGATATTTACAGGGTTAGCCAAAGGTGCAAGGATATTATGTCACTCGGGGTATTTTATTGTAATTCATGCATATTTATTTGCATTGCATTCATATACTACCCTGGACCACTTGTGCCATGCACATTACTATATGGTAAATATTATATATATAAATGTAGGGGATATGGGAAAAGAGGGAAAGGCGTTATATACATATACCACATGCAGCTGTTACAGACTATCACGAAAGAGCCCGAAGAGGCCAATATGATGTGATGCCCTTGTGTGGCGATATAACCTAATGCCCACATAGTCGGTTATGAGAGAATTCATGTGTGGACATTAGTACACCGCATTTGCATTATGCATACATTCATTGACCGTTATATGGTATGATGCCCGCAGAGGCTGTTATGGTAAGAAAGATGCCTGATAAGGCTGATGTATATGGGAACTGCATTGTGCATAACATTTAGGCATATATATAAGGGCCCTCAGAGGCATTTACTGCTGGTCAGTTGTTTCTGTTTCAGTTGTTGTATATCCTTGTTATGCTATTGTTCATGCCTGACATACTCAGTACATCAGTCGTACTGACGTCCCTTTTGTCGGGGGACACTGCGTTTCATGCCCGCAGATTCAGTTAAAGAGGGCGACGGTTCACGCTAGTAGGTTGCTGGTTCAACTGATATTGGAGCACTTTATTCGTTTCAGAGTTGCAGTTGGTCATGGTACAATATTTTGTTTTTGCATCCGCGTATGGGTAAGGCGGGATCCTGTCTCGTCCTTATGATGTCATATATTCTGTAGAGGCTTGTAGACAGGTGTCCTGTGGATAGTAGTCTTGTATGACCTTGTCGGCCTTGGTATGGGTACGTATATATGAAAATTGGATTTCTGATTAAAAGTTTCTATAATGTTTTTCAGCTTAGTCCGTATTTAATTACGATTAGGTGGTAAATGTATGATTAGCGGTACCCGACGGGTGGGATCTGGGTGCCCGTCGTGGCTCTCCGGTTTGGGTCGTGACAAATTGAGAGCAACAACTTCCAATTGCTATATATTCAGATTCGGCAGTTGAAAGTGAGACACAGATTTGTTTATGACTATATCATGAAACAAGATTACTGTCAAGATAAAAACATCTTCCACTTATACGTTTTCTATCATCCACATCTCCAGCCCAATCCGAGTCACTGAATCCTATTAAGTTAGGATTAGTGTCTTTGAAATACCAAATTCTCAACTCACATGTGTCAACAACATATCGAATAATACGTTTCACGGTATTTAAGTGGGACATTTTGGGATAGGCTTGAAAACGTGCACAAACACAAACACTAAACATAATATCTGGGTGACTAGTAGTAAGATAAAGAAGGCTACCTATCATAGATCGATACAATGTTGAGTCGACATTTTCACCAACATTATCCTTACATACCTTATGCGATGAACCCATTGACGTCTTCATTTGTTTAGCATTCTCAAAACCAAATCGCTTAACTAGATTCTTGGCATATTTACTTTGTGAGATAAAAATTTCATCATCACTTTGCTTTATCTACAAGCCTAAGAAGAAAGTTAGTTCCTCAATCATGCTCATTTCAAATGTCGATGACATAGATTCAACAAATGACTTTAGATAAGACTGTGAGGTCGAACCAAAGACTATGTCATCTACGTAGATTTGAGCAATAATGATATCTACACCGTGATGTTTAATGAATAAAGTATGATCAGCTTCCCCATAGTTAAGACTAAATTCAAGAAGGAAGTTAGTTAGACGACCATACCATGCACGAGGGGCTTTTTTCAACCCATACAGAGCCTTATTGAACTTGTACACATAATGTGGATGGTAAGGATCTTCAAATCCTTTTGGTTGTTCAACATAAACTTTCTTATCTAGATAACCATTTAAGAATGCACCTTTTACATCCATTTGGTGTAAAGTAATTTTCAGACAACAAGCAATAGCAAGTGAGTCATGTTGGACCCATTAAATCCTAGATTGTCTACTTCAATTGGACCCATTAAATCCATATGCATCAATTGAACACAGTGAGACGTACCTGAATGTTATCTGTCGTGTTGGACAACATTATGAGAGACACGAGTTTGCTTACCTTTCAGACAATCTTCACAGACGGTTTTACCTTTATGGCTAAGTTTGGGTAAGCCTTTAACCGCTTCATATGAGACTAATTTCTCTAAATTGCGGTAGTTGACATGCCCCAACTTTTGATGCCATAGTGTTGTGTCATTGACCTTAGCATTATTGCATGTTTCTTGTCTTACAATAAGATAGAAATTGTCACATGTTCTAGTACCTGTCATAACACATTCATTATGTAACACCCCATATTTTTTGGCGATGGTTTGAGCATTTATATATATATGCAAATCAAGTGCTTAGTTTATAAAAGGACGTGGTCCCAAATAATTTAGGATTTAACAAGTGTGACGATGGTGGTTGAGAATAATATTTGGTGTATACATAAAGAGGCTCTGGACTAATGTTATACCCCATGAGTATGATATTGAGTATAGAACATGATTAATATTTAAGTGAATTGAGATCAAAAAATTAGTTTTGGGTGTAATTATTTAAACGAGGGATTGTAGTAGAGTAGGATAAACGTAAAGGGGACAAGTGTCATGTTTGATATGCTACGTGTGTATATAGAGATGAAGAAATACATGACTAATACTAATGTGGGATTTGGTGGCTGATTTTAATGGGATAAGCTTTAGGTGTAGCAAAACCTTAATAAATGGGTGAACACCTCGGCCTAGGACCATGTTGTGGAGAGCATCAAATGACATTATATATTATTTCAATTAAATCAACGAATAGTGTTGCATTTGTCACATAAGAGATTGCTTTGTCTATGCTCTGCACATCATCTGCTATTGATACCAAAATATACGAATTTCCTTTATGATTCAAATGAAATAAAAGTAGTTCCAGCAAATAGTCATTAAAAAGGGGATGGTTCCGTTATTATTTAAGGTTAACTGGTAAAGAAGGTTGATTTTATAGCCATCGTGAAGGGTCGGTTCAAAGGTATGTTAAGGCAAATTCTTCTTTCTTTTGGCATGTTCCATGTAATGAAACGTAACCGTAATATTATTTCATAAATTATTCTACTCTTAGTAGTTAAGAATATTCATATTATTAATTCCTATGTTAAAAGTATGCCTAAATATATTTCTAAATCCTTATTGAGATATATGGGGAAGATGTTAATATTCCCAATGTTAGCCGAAGGTACAAGGATTTTATGTCATCCGATAAGTTCAGAATGTTTATTGTCATTTATGTATTCACATTATATTCATGTATTACCCTGGATCCACATGTGTTATATACACTACTATATAGTATGAATTATATATATGTAGGGGATGGGGAAAGGGAGCGTTATATACGCGTCACCACCTGCAGCTGGTACATATATCATAAAAAAGAAGATGCCCAATGAGGCCAATATGATTATGCATGCCCACAGAGGCCGCTTTAATACGATGCCCACAGAGCATGTTATGGGAAGGAAGATGCCCTTGTGCGGCCAATATATATATGTATACCGTATTTGCATTGTGCATGACACTTAGGCATATTAGGGCCTCGGAGGCAATTTACTACTGGTCGGTTGTTTCGTAAATTTATTCGTCATTTGTTTTCGTACTTTATTCTTGTCGGTTGTTTTGTTTCAGTTTATTGTTATATCCATGTTATGCTATTATTCATGCTTGACATACTCGTTACATCAGTCCTACTGACGTCCCTTTTGTCGGGGGACACCGTGTTTCATGCCCACATGTTCACGTAGGCAAGGCGACGATCCACGTTAGTAGGTTGCTGACTCAGCCGATTTTGGAGCACTCCCATTATTTCGGAGTGTCAATATAATCTCAGTATGGTATATTTTAGCATGTACATATGGGTAGGGCGAGGCCCTATCCCGACCTTTTGATATCACATACTCTTTAGAGGCTTGTAGATAGGTGTACTGTGTGTAGTAATCTTGTATGGCCTTGTCGGCCTTGGTATATATATATATATATAAGTTTGGCTTTCTGGTTAATATTTTACATAATCCTTTTTCGGCTTAGTCCGTATTTAATTATGAATAGGTATTGACTCTATGGTTAGTGGTACTCGGTAAGTAAGGTGCGGGTGCCCGTCATGGGCCTCCGGGTAGGGTCGTGACAAACTTGGTATCAAAGCATGTCTATCTAGGGAGTCTACAAGTCGTGTCTAGTAGAGTCTTATTTATGGGTATGTTGTGCACTCTACTTATAAGCAGGAGGCTACCTGACATTTAGGGATGTTTCTATTCATTTATCTCATAAATCGTGTAGTAGAGCTGAGTTATAAGTATTTCACTCCTAATCCATCTCGTGTTTATGATTCCAACAATGCCTACATCAAGGAGGAAGTTCAAGAGTATGAGGACGTTGGATACGACTGTAGGCGAAGGTACCAGCCGATTGCCACCCGTTAGTGAGGGCCAGAGTGAGACCCACGATGATGACTCATTCGTATGATTCCCCTAGTTCCTCCACTTGATACTCCAGATGTGGATCTTGATATGCGAAGTGATGTACACTTATTGACACGATTGGTGGCCGCTCAGGCCCAACGTCGAGTTCCCGCATTTCGATATAGAGCCGCTAGTGCGAGCTGAGATTTCATTAATCTAGACCCTCCGGTATTCACGAGATCAGACCTGAACACGAACTCACAATTTTTTTTGGATCAGATATAGTGTACCTTGTGGGTAATGGATGCTACCGATACTGAGTTGGTCAAATATGCTTTTTATAGATTGCGGGATATTGCGGTGACCTGGTATGAGACATGGGAGCAATCTAGGGGACCTCGTGCTTCACCAGCAGGATGGAGAGAGTTTTTAGAGGCCTTCTTACAACATTTTCAGCCGGTCGAGCTTCGATGGGCCAGGCAAGATAGGTTCCTACGATCTTGAGTAGGGAAACATGAGTGTTCGAGAATATAGCTTGCAGTTTAATTCATTAACCAGATATGCTCGTACGATTATAGCTGAGATGAGTGATCGGATACATAGGTTTGTTACTGGCTTAGGGCCACACTTGGTCAATGAGTGTACTACGACTTCTTTAAATTCGAATATGGATATTGCTCGTATTCACGCTTATGCATAGAATGTGAAAGATCGTCAGAGGCAACAACGGGTAGATCGGGAACGTGATAAGGGCCAACATAAGAGGGCTCAATCCGTTAGTGACGTAAGAGAGTTTAGAGGTGGGCCCATGCCACATCTTTATAGACGATCATGTTACCCAGCAGCTAGCGCATCATTACCATTTTCAAGGCCGATGGTTGATCGGTCTATTCAATCGGGACTAGGTCAGAGTTCATGAGCGTCAGGGTCTTATTATAGAGGATTATATTAAGATAAGGTTGCCGTTGGCTCAATGCGAGCAATGTGGTAAGGCTCATACAGGATCGTGCCGACAAGGATCAAAGTGTGTTATTTATGTGGTGAACATGGTCATATTAGGTGAGAATATCCAATAGGGGGCGAAGGTGTTAGGGCACAGCCGGTCGGATCTTCATCAGCTTCATCATAATCCGATCGAGGCATAGGTAGGGGCCAGAACCTCATCTATGTATTGATGGGACGACAAGATTAGGAGTCCTCACCTGATGTCATTATAGGTATATTATTGGTCTTTTCACATAATGTGTATGCGTTGTTAGATCCAAGATCCAATCTATCATATATCACCCATTTTATTACCTATAAGTTTGGTATGGAGTATGAGCTGATAAGAGATCCATTTTGGTATCCACACCAGTTGGTGAGTCACTAGTTGCTAGATATGTCTATCAGAATTGTGCAGTATTAATTTGTAGCCGTCAGACCCTAGCGGATTTGGTAGAATTAGAAATGGTTGATTTCGATGTTATTATGGGCATGGATTGGCTAGCATCATGCTACGCTAATATGATTTCCGAACAAATATTGTTAGATTTCAGTTTCCATGCAAACCAATCCTTGAATGGAAGGGTAATACGACGTTGCTAAAAAGTAGGTTTATTTCATACCTTAAGCAAGGAAAATGATCTCCAAAGGTTATATATACCATCTTGTTCGGGTTAGAGATGTCGATGTTGAACCACCTACTTCTCAATCAATTCTGGTGGTTAATGAGTTTCTTGATGTATTTCCAGACGAACTTCTAAGCCTTCCTCCTAAAAGGGAAATTGAGTTCGGTATATATGTGTTGCCAGACACTCAACCGATATTTATTCCTCCTTACGATAATGACTCCAGCTGAATTGAAAGAATTAAAGGAGCAATTAAAGGATCTGCTTAAGAAAGGCTTTATTAGTATATCTCTTTGGGGTGCACTGGTATTATTTGTATGAAAGAAAGATGGCTCGTAACGGATGTGTATTGACTATCGACCAGCTGAACAAAGTCACTATCAAGAATAAGTATCCTCTTCCCAGAATTGATGATTTGTTTGATCAGTTACAAGGTGCAAAATATTTCTCAAAGATCGACCTAAGGTCGGGGTACCATCAGCTAAGGGTTAAAGAGAAGGACATTCCGAAAATGGCTTTCAGGACAAGGTATGGGAACTTCGAGTTCTTAGTAATGTCATTTGGACTCACAAATGCACCGACAACATTCATAGATCTAATGAACAACGTGTTTCGCCCATTTTTGGATATATTCGTGATAGTATTTATAGATGATATTCTTGTTTACTCTCACTCGAAGCAGAGCATGCGGATCATTTGCGGATAGTACTACAGACGCTTTCGGGACCATAAGTTGTATGCAAAGATCTCCAAGTGTGAATTTTTGTTGAATTCAATGGCTTTCTTTGGTAATATAGTGTCAGATGAGGGTATAAGAGTTGACACTAGAAGATTGAAGCAGTGAAGAATTGGACGAGGCCTACGACTCCATCAGAGGTTCGCAACTTTTTAGGCCTAGCCGGCTATTATAAGAGGTTTGTAGAAGGGTTTTCTACCATATTAGCATCGTTAACAAAGTTGACACAGAAGGCTATAAAATCCAGTCGTCCGATGCTTGTGAGTGGAGTTTTCAAGAGTTAAAGGATAGACTAACATCGACACCAATTCTTACTCTTCCGGAGGGTCCAGAAGGCTATGTTGTGTATTGTGATGCCTCGAGAGCAGGTCTAGGATACGTGCTAATGCAACATGGTAAAGTGATTGCCTATGCTTTTATACAATTGAGGAAACATGAGAAAAACTATTTGACACACGATTTGGAGTTGGCCACAGTGGTCTATACATTGAAGATTTGGCGACACTACTTGTATGGTGTTCATGTAGACATTTTTACGGATCATAAAAGTTTGCAATACATATTCAAACAGAAAGAGTTGAATCTGAGGCAGAGGAGGTGGCTTAAATTATTAAAGGATTATGATTTGGATATTTTATATCATCCCGATAAAGCTAACATTGTAGGAGACACACTCATTCATAAGTCGATCGTTAGCTCGATTTCGGTACAGATCGAGAGGAAGAGATTAGTAAGAGAGCTCCATCGGTTAGTCAATTTGGGAGTCCGAAATGGATTCAGGGGATGGTGGTTTTGTGATTCGGGATGTGTCAGAATCGTCCCTCATATCGGAAGTTAAGGAACGTCAGTGGGAAGACCCTAGTTTGAAGAGGACCGGAGAAGGCATTCAACAGAAGAAGACCACAACCTTTGAGATTGACGAATATGGAGTTATCAGACACTAGAGACATTTGTGTATTCCGAATATAGCAGGGTTACGCGATAGAATTATGGCGGAGGTCCATTGCTCACGATATTCCATTCACCCGGGATCTACTAAGATGTATCATGATCTTAAAGGTATTTATTGGTGGAACAACATGAAGAGGAGTGTAGCGGAGTTTGTATCTCAGTGTCCTAATTGTGAGCAAGTAAAAATAGAGCACCAAAATCCCGGTGGCTTGACTTAGAATATTGAGATTCCAATGTGGAAATGGAAAATAATTAATATGGATTTTGTTACGGGTTTACCTCGCTTTTATCGTAAGTTTGATTCTATTTGGGTAATTGTTGACATATTGACCAAATCAACTTATTTCCTGTCGGTCAAAACTACTTACACAACCGAGGATTACGTGAAGTTGTATGTTAAGGAAATTGTTTGCCTTCATGGTGTGCCTATTTCTATTATATTTGACCGAGGTGCACAATTTACAACTAACTTCTGAAGGTCATTTAAAAAAGGTTTAGGCACCCAAGTTAATCTTAGCATGACTTTCCATCATCAGACAGACGGGTATGCCGAACGTATGATTCAGACACTCGAGGACATGCTACGAGCTTGTGTATTGAATTTTAAGCGAAGTTGGGATGATCATTTACCCCTTATTGAGTTTGCGTAAAATAACAACTATCATATCAATATTAAAATGGCTCCATATGAGGCGTTATATTGGCGGAGATGTAGATCTCATATCGGATGGGTTAAGGTAGGCGAATCAGAGTTATTTGAACATGACTTGGTACACCAAGACTTAGAAAAGGTGAAGCTTATCCAAAAACCACTATTAACCACTCATAGTCGTCAGAAGTCGTATTCCGATGTGCGACGGTGAGACTTAGAGTTTTAGGTAGATGATTGGGTTTTCTTGAAGATTTCACCTATGAATGGTGTGATGAGATTCGGGAAGAAAGGAAAGCTTAGTCCAAGGTACATTGGACCATATTTGATAATTCGATGAATATGTCGAATAGCTTATGAATTGGACTTGCATTCGGAGTTGGAGTTTGTTCATCCGGTTTTCCATGTTTCTATGTTGAGAGCATGTATTTGAGATCCTTCCGGATTATACCAATTGATGATGTGAAGATTACAGAGGACTTATCATATGAAGAGGTTCCTATTTCTATCTTGGATCGACAGGTCCGCAAGTTGAGGAGTAAAGAAGTAGCCTCCGTGAAAGTTGTATGGCAAAATAATAACGTAGAAGAAATGACATGGGAGGCGGAAGAATAGATGATGCACAAATATCCATACCTATTCCAGACCAATGACGAGGTTCCAAGAGAAGCATAAGGTGAGTTCTAAATCCTAATATTCTAATTAATGCTTAAGGACAATGTGAGGTCTGATGTAATGATATATATTACATTGTATAGCCGTGAAAAAGTAGTTGTATTCCTTGGTTACATGACAAAGATTATATATGTCACCCCAACATTCGAGGACAAATGTTTCTAAGGGGAAAAGATGTAACACCCGTATTTTTGGGCGATGGTTTGAGCATATATATATATATATATATGTAAATCAAGAGCATAGTATATAAAAGGATGCGGTCCCAAAATAATTTAGGATTTAACAAGTGTGACGATGGTGGTTGAGAATAATATTTGGTGTATACATAAAGAGGCTCTGGACTAATGTTATACCCCGTGCGTATGATATTAGGTATAAGACATGATTAATATTTAATTGAATTGAGATCAAGAAATTAATTTTGGGTGTAATTATTTAAACGAGGGATTGTAGTAGAGTAGGATAAACGTAAAGGGGACAAGTGTCATGTTTAATATGCTACGTGTGTATATAGAGATGAAGAAATACATGACTAATACTAATGTGGAATTTGATGGCTGATTTTAATGGGATAAGCTTTAGGTGTAACAAAACCTTAAAAAATTGGTGGACACCTCGGCCTAGGACCATGTTGTGGAGAGCATCAAATGACACTATATATTCCTTAAATTAAATCAATGAATAGTGCTGCATTTTTTCACATAAGAGATTGCTTTGTATAGACAAAATATGCGAATTTCGTTTATGATTCAAAGGAAATAAAAGTAGTTCCAGCAAGTAGTCATTAAAAAGGGATTGGTTCCATTATTATTTAAGGTTAACTGGTAAAAAAGGTTGATTTTATCGCCATCGTGAAGGGTCGGTTCAAAGGTATGTTAAGGCAAATTCTTCTTTCTTTTGACATGTTCAATGTAACGAAACGTAACCGTAATATTATTCCATAAATTATTCTACTCTTAGTAGTTAAGAATGTTCATGTTATTGATTCCTATGTTAAAAGCATGCCTAAATATATTCCTAAATCCTTATTGAGATATATGGGGAAGATGTTAATATTCCCAATGTTAGCCGAATGTACAATGATTTTATGTCATCCGATAAGTTTAGAATGTTTATTGTCATTTATGTATTCACAATATATTCATGTATTACCCTAGATCCACATGTGTTATGTACACTACTATATAGTATGAATTATATATATGTAAGGGATGGGGAAAGATAGTGTTATATACGCGTCACCACCTGCAGCTGGTACATATATCATAAAAAGAAGATGTCCAATGAGGCCAATATGATTATGCATGCCCACAGAGACCGATATGATACGATGACCACAAAGGCATGTTATGGGAAGAAAGATGCCCTTGTGTGCGGCCAATATAGATATGTATACCGTATTTGCATTGTGCATGACATTTAGGCATATTAGGGCCCTCGAATGCAATTTACTACTGGTCGGTTATTTCTGTCAGTTGTTACTGTCGGCTGTTTCTATTTCAGTTTATTGTTATATCCATGTTATGCTATTATTCATGCCTGACATACTCGTTACATCAGTCGTACTGACGTCCCTTTTGTCGGGGGACACCGCGTTTCATGCCCGCAAGTTCACGTAGGCAAGGCAACGATCCACGTTAGTAGGTTGCTGACTCAACGGATTTTGGAGCACTCCCATTATTTCGAGTGTCGGTCTAATCTCGGTACGGTATATTTTTGCATGTACATATGGGTATGGCGGGGCCTTATCCCGACCTTTTGATATCACATACTCTTTAGAGGCTTGTAGACAAGTGTCCTGTGTGTAGTAGTCTTGTATGGCCTTGTCGGCCTTGGTATATATATATAAGTTGGGCTTTCTAGTTAAGATTTTACATAATATTTTTTCAACTTAGTCCGTATTTAATTATGAATGGGTATTGACTGTATGGTTCGTGGTACTCGGCAGGTAAGGTCCGGGTGCCCGTATATATATATAAGTTGGGCTTTCTGGTTTAGATTTTACATAATCTATTTTCGGCTTAGTCCATATTTAATTATGAATAGGTATTGAATATCCACTATAAAAGTACCAAGAACCTGAAACGTTAGTTCTTAATGCAGTTATAGCAACACTACATGTTGTATCCTTTTAGGAACCCAAACTCTTTTAAAACATTTTTTATCTTTTGACTCAGAAATGTTGCTTCGATTGTTATCCGAAATGTTGGACAACATTTTAGGCAACATTTTGCTCTCAGAATGTTGAAGATTGTAACAGTATGGTTTTAAGTGTCTAGGGGAGTTACAATAACTGCACACAAACTTCAGATTATTCTTTGACATATATGAGAAACTCTTATGCATCCCCTTTTCTTTTACAAAACATATTTTCATATTATTATCAAAGAATTTAGAGCAACCAATTTTAAGAGTGTTTTTGTACCCAAATCCTGCATGTGAAGGCTTACTTAAGTTAAGAATCTCATTCAATTTTGAAGTCCCTGTGTTGAACAAATTCAATATCCTTTTTGGTAAGTGCAACCTCTAATCGGGTTATTGTGCCTTTTAAATCTACATTCTCACGAGTTAAAGATTTTACCTTTGTGTCAAGTTTCTTGGATTCTATGATTAATGCTTTACAAAGATCTTGTAATTTGTTAATCATATCATCTTTGGAATCAACTTGATCCACACAATTAGTCTCACTAATAGAAATAAAACCACTAAAGCAATTAACATCAGAATAGTTAAAGAATTCGTACCTCTCGGATGTCGCTGAGGATGTAGATGTCATTGCTGATGTTGAGGAAAATGTTGTGACATTTGAGACAACATTGTCGATTACACCGTCATTGTTCGATAGAGACTGTTCGAAAACAGTAGCCAGCATTGCTTGTGATTCGACTTCTTGATCTCCTTCATCTTCTCCTTCGTCGTCACTAAGAGAAATCCATAGACTCTTACCAAATTTTCTAAGTGTATTTGCACATTCATTAGCATAATGACCCCAACCCGAGCATGCATGACATTGCACGGACTCAAGCTATTTTGGATCAAATTTGATACGATCCGAGTTGGTTTTTCTCAGTTGGTTTCCTTTTTGTACATTTGAAGGAAATCTAGTGGACTTTTGATTGAATGTTTGGTTTTGGTGCTCTTTGGTTTTAGATTTATCATTGTTGAACTTTCTCACCATCGAATTGAATTTTCGAGTGAGTAGGGCAACATTTGCACCGTCACCAACTTCTTCAAGATTCTCATCATTTTTTTCGATTTGACTCTCCGAGGATTGAACTTGAAGTGCCACATTCTTGCTTTTATATAATTTCTTTTGATTCTCAATGTTCATCTCATAGTTTTGAGTATGCTCATTAAGGTATGAAGGTCCATTGTCGCAAGATTGTGAGCTTCTTCAATAGCACACATCTTTAAATTGAACTTTTCAGGAAGAGAACGGAGAGCCTTTTCAACAAGTTGAGTGTTGGTTAAAGGAGCACCAAACACTTGACATTCATTTGAGATGTCAATCAACTTTTCAAAATAGAATTTAATATCATCCGTTTCTTCCATCCTTAAACGTTCATATTTACTCATGAGCATGCGTAGCTTTGTTCGACGAACAATTGAGCTACCTTCACAATGAATTTGTAAAGTATCACATGCGTCCTTAGCCGTGGGGCAGTTTTGAATGAGTTTGAACATGTAGAGATCAACCCATCCAAAAATTGCATGTAAGGCTTTTTCGTTAAAGCTAACACTATTGGTTTCTTCTGTAGTCCATTCGGATTCAGGTTTAGCAATAATGTCACATTCCTTATTCGGTGGCAACATTGGAACAACATACCTATTGGTTATAGATCTCCATGCCCTAACATCAATTGATTTGATATGAGAACGTAGGCAAATCTTCCAATAGGCATAGTTTGAACTATCTAAAATGGGAAGCCTACTAATAGTTGGATTTGCCGGATCCATCACTTGAAATAACAGGACTAAGAACTTATTGTGTTAAGTGTTGGCTCTCATACCACTTGAAGGGAGCTACAGATCAAATAAAACAAGATGAACATAATTCAATCGACTACACGTACAGTTTTCGAATGTCGGTGACAATGTCGTCCGACACCAGTGACAACACTTGATAAAACAGAAAACCTTTAAGAGTAAAATGCAGCGGAAAAATAAACTCAAAGGTTTAAATTTTCATAAGTTATATATATTATATAACTTATGATAGTCAATGACCAAATGTATCGTATATGTATTATACACAAATATACAAATTTCTTTCTTTACAGATTTACAAGATAAAACGGAAAGGAATTAAAAGTTAAACTCGCAGATGACTTTTGCCTGAAAAATCTAACTAAGTAGACATAGACAACCTCTCGTTACAATCGCTCCACACAAAACTAATCTAGAATCTAAACAACAATTGTAATGTTGGACAGAATGTTGTCGACACACTCAGGCAACACTTGTGATCCATATTTCTAAGATGAAATCCCGAGAGCTCTCTTGATATTTTTGCAATCTGATTCTGGATGTAGTAGCCTCTCTATTTATAGTAGAGTATCTTCCTTGAAAAGTTCATCAATTGGTTGTGGAGGTTGAGGGAAAGGTGGGCAGCTAATAGGGTTTGTTAGAGACGATTAAGGAGCAAAATCCTCTAACAACTTTGACTTGTTCCTCACGAAGAGAAGCAGCCTTGACTCGTTCTTCACACGTGTTTACCAACTCCTTTTTACCTTGCCAAGTCATATTTACCACATAGTAATTATTCCGTGAAGTAAGGCAAAATCTATTCTGAAAATGTTGGTCTGAATGTTGTGCAACATTTGTCCCAATATTCTTATACATTCAAATTAGTACTTCAGGAGATATGTTGTGTCAAATGTCACAACATCAAATCCAACATTAACATTATCAATTTTCATCATATGGCACCTTAAAGTAGGAATTGTCAAATTTCAACCACTGCACAGTCCATGATTGTCCTCCAGAGTTTCCTGGTCCATCTTTCTGCAATGCAGACAAATCAGCTCAAAAATTTGGATTTGTTAATTTGCGAGAAACGTAAGTGGATCATTACACAGAGGCTACAAGAAGATATCAGTTTTTTATCAAGATTTGTAAAGAAACAAAAGCACCATAGTACAGACCGTAGAGGAAAATCAAGACATGAGAACTAAAATTAATTGACTGCACAATAGAGATGTGAAATGCAAAAGACTAACCTTATTGTATTAGAAATATCTGAAATTAGGTTCCAATTACACAGCCCTCAGTAGATCCTATTTCCATACAAAGGGCTAAGTGAGAATATTATTCAAAACTAATTTGAGGAAAGGTGTTGTGACAACAATCCAAATGTTTCATTTAGTTTTATGAGGAAATGGATACCCTAACGTGGGCATAGTATCATGTAATGATTAATACCACGTCGGCCTGTATGCATGTAATGATTAATGAATGTATGCAAAATGCAAATGCGGTACACTAATGTCCACACAGGAATCCTCCCATAACCGCCTCTATGGGCTTCAGGTTATATCGTATTGGCCACACAGGCATTCATATCGTCTTAGCCACACAGGCATCCACTTTGACCACACAGGCTCGATATGTGGCCTCTTAGGGCTCTTTTGTGATAGTCTGTACCAGCTGCAGGTGGTGTGCGTATATAACGCCTTTCCCTCTTTTCCCATTTCCCATACATATATATATATATATAATATTTACCATATAGTAGTGTACACAACACAAGTGGTCCAGGATAGTATATGAATGCAATGCAAATAAAAATGCATGAATGATAACACAATATTCCAATCTCAACGGATGACATAATACCTTTATACCTTCGGCTAACATTGAAATATCAACATATTTTTCGTATGCCTCAGTAAGGACTTAGAAACATATTTAGACATGCTTTTAGCATAGGAATCAATAACTTGAATATTCTTAACTATTAGGAGTAGAATAAATTATGGAGCAATATCACGGTTATATTTTGTTACATGGAACATGCAAAAAAAAAAAAAAAAAATAATTTGTCTTAACATACCTTAGCCGATACACCCGATAACAGAACCCAAATAGTCCGAGCCACACCTGATCTTAAGTACGCATGAACTAGCCCAACAAAAAAAATGGTATTTAATCGTGACTTAGGAACCCTATATATTTGCTACGGTGGTCTATGATTTCTAAACAATTAGACTCCTAGTACTAACTTTAGGATGAGAGTTTTTGATATAACTTGTTGGTTGGACGTCTTTTTGTGGAAATAGGAGCATAAGTGCTAACTGTACGCAGATGTTAACAAAAACGATTTGCAAGGCTTCTTTCCTAATAGGCTAGCACTAGTTTAATATTAAAAGGGTGGAGACATAAATTGATGACACCTACCACTCAATAGATTAGTCATCCACGTTAGTAGTTAGACGTACTACACGTCATACTACATAAAATGTTATCCTCCCTCCATTAATTAATCAATCGCACACACAATTGATTTTAGATCCCACTTCATTTAAATTCTAAAAATTTATAAGACATTCGTATACTCAATGTCATAATTCTTGTAATATGACATTAGTCCATAACCTCTTTATGCGCATATCAAATTTATTTCCGAGCCCCGTCGTCATACTTTTTACGTCCAACATTTTTTCGGAGTCTAATTCTTTTATATACTAATCTCATTATTAGCATACGTAAATAACATAAATTCCAAAGTTCGGGTCTTCTTGCACACACCTAGCAATTTAAACCGTAACATGAAAATATGGGATGTTACACTAATGATGGACTCTAACCATCTCTTCTCCCCCTCTAACCGAACATCTGGAGAGTAAACAATATAACATGAATTCTGTTAATGTTAGGTTTGGTGTTGTGACATTTTGACCCAACATATCTTCCGAGGTACTGATTTGAATGCATAAAAATGTTGGGACAAATGTTATAACATTTTGATCAACATTTTCGAAAAATAGTTTTTGCCTTACTTCACGCTAAGCAGTAATATTTTACTGTGAGTTAAAAATGACTTAGGCGTGGTGAATTGGAGCTGTGTAAAACGTGGAAGAAAGAGTCAAAGCTTGGGGAAGAAGTCGAGTAAGGAACAAGTCAAAGTTGTTGAGATTTTCACTCCTTAATTATCTACCACAAGCTGCCCATCTTCTCCTTAACTATAACAACCGATCGACGAGCCTTTCAAGGGAACTCTCTACTATAAATAGAGAGGCCACAACAGTGAATCGATCATCCAGAATCAAATTGCAAAAATACCAAGAGAGCTCTCAGAATTTCATCTAAGAAATCTGGATCACAAGTGTTGCCTGAGTGTGTCGACAACATTATGTCCAATATTACAATTGTTGTTTATATTCTAGATTAGTTTTGTATGGAGCGATTGTAATGAGAGGTTGTCTTTGTCTAATCAGTTAGATTTTTCAGGCAGAAGTCATCTGCGACTTCAACTTTTAATTCCTTTTCATTTTATATTGTAAATCTGTAAAGAAAGGAATTTGTATTTTTGTATATAATATATATACAATACATATGGTCATTGACCATCATAAGTTATATAATATATATAACTTATGAAAATATTAAACCGTTGTGTTCTTTAAATTCCGCTGCATTTACTTTTTAAGGTTATTGTTTTACTAAGTGTTGTTACTGGTGTCGGACGACATAATTGACGACATTCTGAAACAGAATTGGCATTTGGTTTATTCCATCTCTTGTTTTTATTTCTCATAGCATTTGACACCCTTCAAGTGGTATCAGAGTCGATACTTAACATAATAAGTTCTTGGTCCTGTTGTCATAAGCTATGGATCCGGCAAATACGACTATTGGTAGACTTCCTATTTTAGATGGATCAAATTATGCCCATTGGAAGATTCGCCTACGTTCGCATATCAAATCAATTGATATTTGTGCATGGAGATCTATAACCAATGGGTATGTTGTTCCAATGTTGCCACCGGATGAGGAAGGTGATATTATCGCTAAACCTAAATCTGAATGGACTACAGAAGAAACCAATAGTGCTAGCTTTAACGAAAAGGCCTTAAATACAATTTTTGGATGGGTTGATCTCTACATGTTTAAACTCATTCAAAACTGTCCCACGGCTAAGGACGCATGAGATACTTTACAAATTCATTGTGAAGGTAGGTCAAGTGTTCGTCGAACAAAACTACGCATGCTCATGAGTAAATATGAACGTTCAAGTGTTCGTCGAACAAAGCTACGCAGGTACATCTCACTATTTTCAATTACTGCATATGGATTTGATGGGTCCAATTGAAGTAGACAGCTTAGGAGACATGAGGTATTCCTATGTCATTGTAGATGATTTTTCTAGATATTCATGGATATATTTTTTGAAAGAAAAATCACGAACTTTTGACATGTTTAAAATTTTGCACTCTAGAATCAGGAATTTGTTCTATTCTCCTATATTTCGGATTAGATCCGACCATGAAAAAGAATTTAAAAATAGCTCATTCACAAAATTTGTGATAAAAAGGGAATTTTTCATGAATTTTCTGCTCTCAAAACTCCTCAATAGAATGGGGTAGCGGAAAGGAAGAATAGAACACTGCAAGAAATGGCTAGAGTTATGCTTAGTTCTAAAAGAATATCAAAACATTTTTGGGCCGAAGCCTTAAATACTGCTTGTCACATCTCTAATAGAGTCTACTTAAGGTCAGGAACAAAGATGACTCCCTATGAGCTTATAAATGGAAAGAAACCTAACTTGCGTTACTTACTTTTATAGTTTTGGGTGTATTTGTTACATTTTAAATGATAGAGATCATTTGGAAAAGCTTGACTCTAAGAGTGACAAATGATATTTTTGTTGGCTATTCCCAAAATAGTCATGATTATCGAGTATACAATCTGAGGACCAGAACTGTACAAGAGTCTGTAAATGTTATTTTTGATATTTTTCTGATCTTACAAAAAATACAGCTGAAAATAACACTATAGTTTCAATGGAAAATGCGCAGACTGTTGAAGAATCAGATGTTGCACCAAATGTTGCCACACCCGAAGCAACATCTGAACCTGGAATAGAGACCACAAAGGCCATGGATGAGGAGTCAAATGCTGAATTATCAGATCAAGTTTGAAGGGACCCCTAATCAAGGATTAGGAAGAATCATCTCACTGGCCAGGTGATAGGGGGAGTTTTTGAAGGAATTAAAATAAGAGGGAAAGAACCACTCAACTACAGAGAAATGGTAAGGTATGTGTGTATGTCAACCATATACCAAGAGGTAAGTATTTCTTGTTTTATATCTACTTTAGAACCAGAAAATGTTTTAGAAGCACTCAAAGATAATTTTTGGATTCAAGCAATGCAAGAAGAGCTTGAACAATTCTCTCGAAATGAATTCTGGAACTTAGTTCCATATCCAAATAATACAAATGTAATTGGAACTAAGTGGATTTTTAAAAATAAATCAGACGAATCGAGAACAATTGTTAGAAACAAATCATGTCTAGTTGCACAAGGATATACTCAGGTTGAAGGAATCGATTATGACGAAACTTTCGCACTTGTTGCTAGAATTGAGTCAATTAGACTTTACTTGCTATTGCTTGTTGTCTGAAAATTACTTTATACCAAATGGATGTAATACGTGCATTCTTAAATGGTTATCTAGATAAGGAAGATTGTACTTTATTCATTAAACGTCACGGTGTAGATATAATTATTGCTCGAATCTACGTAGATGACATAGTCTTTGGTTCGACCTCACAATCTTATCTAAAGTCATTTGTTGAATCTATGTCATCGACATTTGAAATGAACATGATTGGGGAACTAACTTTCTTCTTAGGCTTGCAGATAAAGCAAAGTGATGATGGGATTTTCATCTCACAAAATAAATATGCCAAGAATCTAGTTAAGAGATTTGGTTTGGAGAATGCTAAATAAATGAAGACGCCAATGGGTTCATTGCAGAAGGTATGTAAGGATAATGTTGGTGAATATATCGACCCAATATTATATCGATCTATGATAGGTAGCCTTCTTTATCTTACTACTAGTCACCCAGATATTATGTTTAGTGTTTGTGTTTGTGCACGTTTTCAAGCCTATCCCAAAATGACCCATTTAAATACCGTGAAACGTATATGTTGCCGACACATGTGAGTTGGGAATTTGGTATTCCAAAGACACTAATCCTAACTTAATAGGATTCAGTGACTCGGATTGTCCTGGAGATGTGGATGATAGAAAAATATAAGTGGAGAATGTTTTTATCTTGACAATAATCTTGTTTCACGGTATAGTCGTAAACAAAACTGTGTCTCACTTTCAACTGTCGAATCTGAATATGTAGCAGCTGAAACTTGTTGCTCTCAATTAATATGGCTAAGACATATGTTAGACGACTATGGATTTACTAGCAACATTTTAATTTTGTATTGTGATAATTTGAGTGCTATAACTATTTCCAAAAATCCAGTTCAACACTCACGTACAAAACATATTGATATTAGACATCACTTTTTAAGAGATTTGGTGAAAAACAGCTAGTTAAAATTGAACATGTTGACACTCTTCATCAACTAGTTAATATATTTACAAAAGCTTTGGACCATGAAATATTTTATAGTTTGAAGAAATCATTTGGTCTTTTTAATCTCTAAAAAAGGCATTTTTGGTAAATGTCGAGCTGAAACGTTTTCTAACATTTCGGGTGACATTTACCTATGGAATATCACTAACTGTTTATTGTTGTTGTATGGTGCATAATTTTTGAACACACAAGCATGATCCTTCAATAAGAATATGTTATCAAAGTGATACAGTTCTCTGCGATGATATATAAATACATATATATCATAAAAGGGGAGTATCAAAATAAGGCAAAGTCTTTACAAATATTTGACAACTGTGCAAAATTGGGCAAAGCCCTTGAAAAGACATCGTTCCTATTCTATAGGAGTATCGAGTGCTTCAAAAGGATTTTGAGGATACTAAATAAGTATTCTTATTTTTGACACAAAAATTCTTTTGAAACAATTCTTTCTAAAGGGACTTCCCATGACTACAAGGAAAAGTGTTGCTCCAAATGCCACAACATCTCAGACAACATTTCAGCCAACATCAGAAGAGACACAAACACCAACATCTTCCAGCGAAATCGAATTTGATTCAGACCTTGAGGTATCTATCTACTCAAACAAATTCTATTCTAAAACTAATTATGATAATTGGGACTGGTACAAGAATAGAGTTATTAGGTCTGAAAAAGTATTAGACATTGCCTCATGTTCAGAATATGGCTTGGTAGAGTTCTTAAAAGAAATACAACTTCTAGGATCTGTTACTGAAAAAGGACAGTATGTTGATAAAATAGTCAGGTTGTTTTATGCTAATTTGAATTCTGCTATAGAGGATACCTCCTCGAAGAAATTTGGGAAGGTATATCTCTATAACATAAGATATTCTTTTACACCTGCTGTTATAAACCAATGTATGAGATTAAATGTTGAGGAGAATGTTAGAGAAGCAGAACCAGAAGTGGACAATAGAGATGAGGTAATTGAGTACCTTACATGAGGTATAATGCATAAGTGAATCTCTAGATGTCCAGCCTCTAAATTAACAATACTGTTTGCCACCCGTCACAAAATTGCTATACAAAATTGGATTTCTTCAATGAATGAGTCAATTGTAACTACAGAACAAGCCACCCTGATGTATAAAATTGGGAAAGGTTTGAGAGTTAATCTGGGCAAAATGATCTTCCATCAAGTTGCCAACTTGGCACAAAAAGAATCAACCTCAATCCTTCATTATCCCTCTCTGATATACAAAGTTTTAACTACCCAAGGTCTTAAGCTTAATAGAGAGGACACATTAGGGAAGGTTCCTGAACTGTGGTAAACAAAGCAGTTTTGAAGAGTAGAGACAGAATTATCGACTTTCTGGGCAATACTGGTCCAAGACAGTCTACAAAATGGCTTGTGGATCAAATTACAAATATCAACCAACAAATTACAGAAGTTGATGCTGCAAGGAAAGCCCTGATACAAGCTAGAGACCATTTCATAATGCTACTTTCTTCACAAAAAGGGAGAGATGATGCTGATGCAAGGGAAAGAAGCTAAAACTGGGAGGCAGAGGAAGCTAAAGCAGTTATGCAGGAGTAGAAAGTTGCTGAAAGATGTTGCTGTTGTATGATGAGTTAGGAGGAGATGTTGCTATTGGTTGATACTGTATCAGGGTCGTGAATGTTGCTCATTCTGAGCAGTTAACTGTTCGACATGATGAATATTATTTTTTGTGGACAATGGAATATTTATTTTTATGGTCTGTATATAAATCTATATAAGTGGATGATATGTATATATGCGCTAATATTTTTTTCTAATACTATGAATCCGTAAATGCATGATTACTTGAAAGCCATCGCGTGTTAAAGGGAGCATAACATTGATATTATTGATCACAAATGTCGGACAACATTTGTCTCAATATCCTAAGTCAGTTTAGGTTTGTAATGAGTTTTGTGAAGAAAGGCAAAAAGGGGGAGATTGTTAATGTTGGGTTTGGCTTTGTGACATTTGACCCAACATATCTTCTAAAGTACTAATTTGAATGCATAAAAATGTTGAGACAAATGTAATAACATTTTGATCAACATTTTCGAAAAATAGTTTTTGCCTTACTTCACGCTAAGCAGTAATATTTTACTGTGAGGTAAAAATGACTTAGGCGTGGTGAATTGGAGCTGTGTAAAACGTGGGAGAAAGAGTCAAAGCTTGGGGAAGAAGTCGAGTAAGGAACAAGTCAAAGTTGTTGAGATTTTTACTCCTTAATCATCTACCACAAGCTGCCCATCTTTTCCTCAATTATAATAACTGATCGATGAGCCTTTCAAGGGAACTCTCTACTATAAATAGAGAGGCCACAACAGTGAATCGATCATCCAGAATCAGATTGCAATAATACCAAGAGAGCTCTCAAAATTTCATCTCAGAAATCTAGATCACAAGTGTTGCCTGAGTGTGTCGATAATATTCTGTCCAACATTACAATTGCTGTTTAGATTCTAGATTAGTTATGTATGGTGCGATTGTAATGAGAGGTTGTCTATGTCTAATTAGTTAGCTTTTTCAGGCCGAAGTCATCTGCGACTTCAATTTTAGTTCCTTTCCATTTTATATTGTAAATATGTAAAGAAAGGAATTTGTATTTTTGTATCTAATATATATACAATACATCTGGTCATTGACCATCATAAGTTATATAATATATATAACTTTTGAAAATTTTAAACCGTTGTGTTCTTTAAATTCCGCTGCATTTACTCTTTAAGGTTATTGTTTTACTAAGTGTTGTTACTGGTGTCGGACGACATAATTGAGGACATTCTGAAACAGAATTGACATTCGATTTATTCCATCTCTTATTTTTATTTCCCATGACATTTGACACCCTTCAGATTCCAACACTGGGTAAACCAAAAATAAGAATGGGTGATGAGTCTGGTTTTGATACCATATAAAGAAATGAACCTTAGGTCTAACTTAGCCCTGAAAGCTAGTTCAGGAGGTGAGAATTGCCAAAAACAATATATGGAAACAAACAACCCCATCCCACCCTGATGTGGAATTCTAACCAGTAACCGCTATAAATCCTCAAAGTTGTCCCATGGTAGGATGCTAATCCAAGATAACAAGAATTGGATACAACAACAATAACATACCCAGTGAAATCCCACAAAGTGGGGTCTGGGGAGGGTAGAGTGTACACATACCTTAATTCTTCCTTGGGAGGTAGAGAGTTTCCGGAATATCCTTGGCATAAGGACAAACAATTCAACGCAGTATGAAAAATAACAAGAATTGGATGACATCGAAATTTCTTGGAATGCAAGATTGGAGGTAGAGCAGTCAGATAGTATGATGATTAACGACATTGTAAATTTAAGTTACTTGTCCAATTATATGATAAAGATTCTGTCTTATGAAGTGAATATGGTGTTTAGTAGGCTCTGCGGATCACGAGTCAAACCCTGTATATACAAGTTTATCGTGCGTATTCAAGTTTACTGATGTACTTTTTAAAGTGTACGCTTGGACTTGAATTGAACAAATGTTGGCTAGATAGATTAGTAATTTGGAGCACTTAATTTTGTCTTAAACAAATTTGGCAGGTCTGGCAATTCCTCTTGCATCAGTGAGATAATATGGTTTATCCCGAGGCGTCAGCAAAGACCTAGGTATATCTCCTTCAGTCGATCCTCTTCATCCACATTGGTGAACCATTAAATAAATGATGTACAATCTTATTTTAATCTCCAGGATTGGATGAACTTCAGATATAAGAAAAAGTTCTATGCGGTCTCTTACCAAACTTTCACCTATTGCAAACCAACTGAACTTCACTAATCACCAGCATTTGCTCCATGATTTAGTTCAATATCAAATCTTAAGCTTCCATTAGCTCCACCTCTTTGTGGCCAGTCCTCTATATTCTTGTTATAAGTTCCAGCATCATGCCAGCCCAAGCGAACCTGGAATCATTTTAAAGCATTCAAAACGTTTTACCTAAAATAGGTTCAATCCTCGTTACTCCTCAGCTAGCAAAAAAGTGATGAGAGCATGAAAGAACAAATTACCAAGGTTAAAGGCACTTTTGATCCCTCAATTATTTGGTAATTCTGATTTTAGTAAACGCATTAAACGTTTTAGCTCAAAAATATTGCCTTTTGTTCATTTATCGGGCCAAAAATGCTCCCAACATTAACGTTTTAGCTCAAAAATGTCCTTAAAATTAACGATTCACACTCAATTAAAATAAATTCAAAATTATTTAATACTTGGCATTACATGATTGGCTTAAATTTGGACTCCATAGTAAATTAAAAAAAACACTCTCTCTCTCCGGTCACCAGCACCCCCCCACTTCTCCTGTCTCTTCAACTTTAATCTTGTTCCTGGCAAAGAGATGATTAGAATATTTATCCCAACTTAAATGGTAAGAAACTAGCCCAAATCTTCAGGTCCAAAAAGAAAGAAATAATGAAGCTGAATCGTGAAATGAACTATTTACATCTGAACAGTCCTCCATCACAATTGCGACACACTTTTTGTAATCACTGACCAAGCTCAAAGTTTTCTCCTCCGTGTTCCCGATGAATCACCTTTCGCGATCGCAACCCTAGTACTCGCAATCGCTTCGTACCAGGTGACAACAATTTTAAGTTTTTTCCCGAATTGTTCCAAATGCATTGAAACGCCCTCGAACCCCTTGGGGTTCCAAATAAAAAACTCCAGCAAGTCCCAAAAAAATTATATAAACCTATTGAAAGTTTCAAAATACAAAACGGGGCGTGAATATTCAAATCGAGGGGTTGAGTTGTTATATTCTCTCCCACTTAAACCAACGTCCGTCCTTGAATCATACCAAAACTGTCTTATAGATGTATGAACTCGTTGTACACCTTCCCTTAACTATTAATATATCAATAATAAATCTATCGATTATTGACGGTTAACTGTTCAATTACCGCTATAACCGTTATGAGTGGGATATTAAATGACCCAAAGTTCAAATTTAATTTCATCAAATATGTTATCAAAGGAAAAATCACTGCCCCTGCAATCTTGCATTGGAAGACTCAGTTCAAATTCTATTATATCTAAGACGAGATACAATGAATGGATGCACAACATAATTCAGCCCAAATAGGTGTCTGATAGAAATATCCATTGAGAACTATACAAAGAGTGAAATTCAAAATTAAAAGTAAGTCACTTTAGGTAACGAAATTTTATTAAAATATATAATCACTGGAACCTGATAAAGCTAAATAAGTAAATAACACCTGCATATTTCAATTAAAAGAACCTTATGGGTCGTTTGGTAATTAGTTAGAGTTATGCATATATTAGTAATACAGAAATAGTTATAAGGGAAATTTATGTATTACTTTATGTAGGGATTAGTTATGCAGGGTTTAGTTATTCATGCATTAGTTATTTCATCTTCTATCCTGCATAAAATAATATATAAATTCCCTCATAACTTATACATGTTTTAATTATGCGGGTTCCTAAAGTGCAAAACCTAACACGATATTAATTAATTTTATACATAAATAACTTACCTCCCTACCGGCTACCAAACGTGATATTGCTTATTCAAAATTTAATACCTGCATAACTCACCTCCAATCAGCTACCAAACGACTCCTTAATGCTCATAATCGCATTACAAGCATTAACTGAGAACTACGAAGTCGCCTTGCACCATTGCGGATTGAAGAACTGTCTTAGAGTAAAGAGTGAAATGAATCGAGGATGAGAAATTAAACAAAATCCTAAGGTCAAGTAAGTTATATATCTAAGGGTAAAATTGTAAATTTAATAATTATTATCGGTTAACTTGTTAAGAAAAATCCTTAAATCATTACAGAACGGTTGGTCCGATAATAAGAAATCCTAAATCATTAAAGAACCGTTAAACCAATAATTCAGTACCAATAAATCAATAATATTTTTCAATTTGAATTATTGATTTAACCCGAAATTAATATGCATACCTCTAGTCCATTCCCATAATTATACCGGTACATATGCCTTGATTGGAACTCATCTCTCTTTTGAGATTGAAGGGGACTATGGAACAATAAAAACAAAATGAAATAAACTCGAATACAAATTATGTTTCCGAAGGTCGGAAATTATGTCGTCCGACACCAGCAATAACACTTTAGCAAATAGAAAATTTTGAAGAGTAAATGCAGTGGAAATTTAAAGAACACAAAGGTTTTAAATTTTCATAAGTTATATATATAATATAACTTATGATGGTCAATGACCAAATGTATTGTATATATATTATATACAAATATACAAATTCCTATCTTTACAGATTTACAAGATAAAACGGAAAGGAATTAAAAGTTGAAGTCGCAGATGACTTCTGCCTGAAAAATCTAACTAAGTAGACATAGACAACCTCTCATTACAATCGTTCCATACAAAAACAATCTAGAATGTAAACAACAATTGTAATGTTGGACAGAATGTTGTCAACACACTCAGGCAACACTAGTGATCTAGATTTCTGAGATGAAATCCCGAGAGCTCTCTTGGTATTTTTACTTTCTAGTTCTGGATATTGATACTCTGTAGTAGCCTCTCTATTTATAGTAGAAGGTCTTCCTTTAAAAGCTCATCGATAAGTTGTGGAAGTTGAGGGAAAGGTGGACTGCTGGTGGGATTGGTTGGAGAAGATCACAGAGTAATAATCACAACAGCTTTGGCTTGATCCTCACAACAAGCAACAACTTTTGACTTAGTCCTCACTCATTTTTTACTAGCTCCTTTTTACCTTGCCAAGTCATTTTTACCTCATAATAATATTTACACAAATATTACTGCATCGCGTGAAGTAAGACAAAATCTGTTCAGAAAATATTCATCTGAATGTTGTGCAATATTTGTCCCACATACCTACACATTCATATCAATACTTTAGGAGATATGCTGGGTCAAATGTCACAACACCAAAACCAACATTAACAATCTCCCCCCTTTTTGCCTTCACAAAACTCATTAAAATGTAAAGTTGACTTAGGATGTTGTCACAAATGTTGTCCGACATCTGTGATCAACAATTTCAAGGTCATGCTCCCCTTTAACCTGTGATGTCATACAAGCAAACATGTGTATACCGATTCATAGGATTAGAAAAGAATAAAATATGAGCACACATATCACATATCATCCAATATATACGAACCACAAATAGAAATATTCATTGTCAATAAATATCAATATCAATCCACTAAAGATCCTCATACAACATCGACAACAACAACTCCCTCCTCATCATACAACAACAACAGTTTCCAACATATTTCTACTCTTGCATAACAACTTCAACTTCCTTTGTACAACAACCTTTAGCTTCATCCAACCTTTAGCTTCCCCCTATGCATCAACTTATCTTCCCTTTTTGTGAAGAAAGTAGCATCATGAAATGGTCTCTAGTTGTATCAGGGAATTTCTTGCAGCATCAACCTCAGAAATCTGTTGGTTGATTTTTCCAATTTGATCCACAAGCCATTCTGTAGATAATGTAGACTGTCCTAGACCAGTGTTGCCCAGAATGTTGGTGACATTTCTGGCAATATTTTCACTTTTAGTTTCCTTCTTCTAAGGCAAGTCGATGACTCTGTCCTTGCTCTTTAAAATTGATTTGTTTATAGTGTAAAGCTCAGGAGCCTTCCCTAAAGTGTCTTCTCTCTTAGACTCAAAGCCTTGGGTGGTTAATACTTTGTAGATCAGAGAGGGAAAGGGAATGATTGAAGTTGATTCTTTCTTAGCCAAGTTGGCAATCTGATGAAATATCATTTTTTCCAAATCAACTTTCAAACCTTTCTCAACTTTATACAACAGGGTGGCTTGTTCAGATGTCACAATTGACTCATTCATTGAAGGAAGCCAATTGTGAATAGCAATTTGTGGAGGGTGGAAAATAGGGCTGTAAGTTTGGATGCTGGACATCTAGGGATCCACTTCTTCATCATACCTCCAGTGAGATATTCAATCACTTCATCCCTATTGTCTATGACCTGTTTTGCTTCTCTAACATTATCTCCAACATCTAGTCCCATACATTGATTTATAATAGAAGGCGTAAACAGATAGACCTTGTTGTAGAGATATACCTTCCCAAATTTCTTTGATGAGATCTTCTCTATAACAGGGCTTAGATTTGCGTAAAACAACTTTAGTACATTATCAACAGACATTCCTTTTTTTCAGTGACAGATCCTAGGAGTTGTCTGTCCTTTAAGAATTTTACCAGTCCATATTCAGTACAAGAGATAATATCAAATACTTTCTCAGGCCTGATTACTCTATTCTTGTAACAGTCTCACATATCATAGTTAGTTTTAGAATAGAATTTATCTGAGTAAGCAAATACCTCAAAGTTTGAATCGGTGGATTCGGTACTGCTGGAGGATGTTGTTGTATGTGTCTCTGCAGATGTTGGCTGAAATGTAGCCTGAGATGTTGTGGCATCAGTGGAAACATTTGGAGCAACACTCGACTTTGCAGGTCTGGGAACTCCCTTTGGAAAGAATTGTTTTAATGGAGTGTCATCTGGGATTTCCCTTCTTGAGGCATATTTACATTTCGCTTCACTGAAGCAGATGGTTCTTCTTCACTCTCCTCTGTTGAAAGCACATAGTCCGTATCTTCACTTGCACTGCTCGAGTAAGAGGGTATAGATATTTCATATCTAGACCTTTTGTTACTCGGTCCTTCTTAGACTGTTTTCTCAAAAAATCTACTCGATCGACGAGTAGGGATGGTAGAGGACCATGGCCTTTTATCCAAAGATGAAAAATCAATAATTTCATCAACATTTATAGGGTTATTATCCTCTCCAAGATAGCTAATATCTAAATGTTCATCAAAATCTTTAAACACTATTGTTGTACATGGGGTTTCTGGGAGATTGAAGGAAGAGGATGGTTGTTCTATTTTCTAGGGATCATTGTGCTCGGAAGCCTCCATATTCATCGGAGGGCTTATACTCATTGGAGTGTTGGAGTGGATGTTGGATGACATTTGTTATGACATTGGTCATGTTTCCTTTGTTGAAAATTCGGGAGAAGGTTTTGAAAAGTTAAGGTTTCTGATAGATATTAGAGTTTGGTTTGGTGATTCCATCGGTTAGGTAGGTATATGTATACCCGATGTGATTTTCCCTTCCTTTTTTATTTTTATGGGAAAATCGGAAATGATAAAATAATAGAAAATGAGAGGAATATTTATATACATGGAAAACATTTTCTTAGCAACAAAAATCTCTTATTTTTAGGTGTTTCAATTTTACACAATAACTTACACCTAAAATAAACATCACAGTAGGAATAAAATTTATTCTTATCATTTTTCTGAAATTCCATTAAACAAGGCATATAATAGGGAGTAAAATCTGATATTTTAAAAATCAGATAAGAACAACATCCCAACACATATCACATTATGAAAATGTCAACATCAATGTTAGCAACATTTTGGATGACACGAGTATTTTAATCCCACAAGAATTTTCAGATTTGACAACAAACCAAGACACGATTTATATGCACTTTATAAGTTTGACCACTGGACCAATGTAACATTTTCCATCGCGTCCTTGGTCTAATCATATAACACATATAAAAGAATTATTCGTGTAAAAATAAGAATACTTTTATGGTATTCTCAAATCTCTTTTGAAGCACTCGATACTCCTATTGAATAGGAATGGTATCTTTTCACGAGCTTTGTCCATTTTTTATAGTTGCCAAATATTTGTAAAGGCTTTGCCTTATTTTGATACTCTTTTTTTATTATATATATATATATATATATATATATATATTATATCATCGCAGAGAACGGTATCACTTTGATAACATATTCTTATTGAAGGATCATGCTTGTGTGACCAAAAGTTATGCACCATACATCAACAATAATCAGTTAATGATATAACATAGGTAAATGTCAGCCGAAATGTTAGACAACATTTCAGCCGACATTCACAAAAAATTCCTTTTTAGAGATTACAAAGACCAGGAGATTTCTTTAAACAATAAAATCTCTCAAGGTCCAAAGCTTTTGTAAAAATATCAGCTAGTTGATGAAGAGTGTCAACTTGTTCAATTTGAACTAGCTGTTTTTCAACTAAATCTCTTAAAATGTGATGTCTAATATCAATATGTTTTGTACGTGAGTGCGGAACTTGATTTTTGGAAATATTTATAGCAATCAAATTATCACAGTACAAAATCAAAATGTTGCTAGTAAATCCATAGTCGTCTAACATGTGTCGTAGCCATATTAATTGAGAGCAACAACTTCAAGCTACTACATATTCAGATTCAGCAGTTGAAAGTGAGACACAATTTTATTTACGACTATACCATGAAACAAGGTTATTGCTAAGATAAAAACATCTTCTACTTGTACTTTTTCTATCATCCACATCTCCAGCCCAATCCGAGTCACTAAATTCTATTAAGTTAGGATTAGTGTCTTTGGAATACCACATTCCAAACTCACATGTGCTAGCAACATATCGAATAATACATTTCACAGTATTTAATGTAGATATAAAACAAGAAAGACTAACCTCTTGGTATATAGTTGACATACACTCATACCTTACCATTTCTCTATAGTTGAGTGATTTTTTGTCTCGTGTTCTAATTCCTTCAAAAACTCCCTATATAACTTGGCCCATTGAATGATTCTTCTTAATCCTTAATGAGGGGTACCTACGAACTTGGTCTAATAATTCAGCACTTGACTCCTCATCTGTGGCCTCTGTGGTCTCTATTGATGTTTCGGATGTTGTTTCAGGTGTGGCAACATCCAATTCTTCTACAATCTGTGGACTTTCCACTGTATCTATAATGTTATTTTCAATAGTTTTTCCTGAAACATTAGAAATATCATCAAAGATAACATTTACAGACTCTTGTATAGTTCTGGATCTCAGATTGTATACTCGATAAGCATGACTATTTTGTGAATAGCCAATAAAAATTTCTTTATCACTCTTAGAGTCAAATTTTGTCAAACGATACATGTCATTTAAAATATAACAAATACACCAAAAATATGAAAGTAACGTAGGTTTGGTTTCTTTGCATTTATAATCTCATAGGGTGTCATCTTTGTTATTGACCTTAAATAGACTCTATTAGCGATGTGATTAGCAGTATTCAAGGCTTCTGCCCATAAACGTTTTGACAAATATTTAGAACTAAGCACCACTCTAGCCATTTCTTGCAATGTCCTATTCTTTCGTTCTGCAATCCCATTATGTTGAGGAGTTTTGGGGGCAGAAAATGCATGAAAAATTCCCTTTTTCTCACAAAAAAATCTGAATGAACTATTTTCAAATTTTTTTTCCATGGTCGGATCTAATCCGAAAAATAGGAGAATAGAATAAATTTCGAATTATAGAGTGTAAGATTTTAAACATGTCACACGTTTGTGATTTTTTTTTCAAAAAATATATCCAAGAATATCTAGAAAAATCATCTACTATCACAAAGGAATATCTCATGCCTCCTAGACTGTCTACTTCAATTAGACCCATTAAATCCATATGTAGCAATTGAAAACAGTGAGACGTACCTAAATGTTGTCCATCGTGTTGGACAACATTATGAGAGACACGAGTTTGCTTACCTTTTAAATAATCTCCACAGTCAGTTTTACCTTTATGACTAAGTTTGGGTATGCCTCTAACTACTTCATATTAGACCAATTTTTCTAAATTGCGGTAGTTGACATGACCCAACTTTTAATGACATAGTGTTGTGTCCTCGACCTTAGCATTATTGCATGTTTCTTGTCTTACAAGAAGATAGCAATTCGTCCTTCAAACTCCCTATGGAGTTGTACATCGTTCTATGTTAATAAGCATGCTGAACAGGAACAAGGAGTTCCCATATTATTTATTAATTATAAACCATTGAATAAGGTTTTAAAATGGATTAGATATCTAATTCCTAATAAAAAGGATTTACTTGACAGGTTATACCAGTCTAATATATTTTCAAATTTTGATTTAAAATCAGGTTTTTGGCAGATACAGGTTGATGAATCTGACAGGTATAAAACTGCCTTTACAGTCCCATTCGGACATTATGAATGGAATGCCATGCCTTTTGGGCTGAAGAATGCTCCATAAGAATTTCAACATGTCATGAATGATATTTTTACTTCATATAGTAATTTTATCATTGTCTACATAGATGACATATTAGTCTTTCAAAAAAATATACAAGATCATATTAAGCATCTTGAAATTTTTAAGAAAATTATTATTTCAAATGGTTTGGTTATATCAAAACCCAAAATGAATATTTTCCAAACAAAAGTTCGATTTCTTGGTCATAATATTGAACAGGGAAAAATTGTTCCTATTACTAGAAATATTGAATTTGCTTCTAATTTTTCTAATGAAATTCTTGATAAAACCCAATTACAAAGGTTTTTAGGGAGTCTAAATTATATTTCTCCTTATTATAAGAATTTATCTGTGGATGCAGCCATCCTATATGATAGGTTGAAAAAAGCTATCACTCCGTTGACAAATTCCCACACAGAAGCGGTACAAAAAATCAAAAAGAATGTACAAGATTTGTCATGCCTTATGCTTGCTAACCCAAATTGGGGAAAGATTATTGAAACTGATGCTTCAGACATCGGCTATGGTGGGATACTTAAATAAATTAATCCCCAAACCAAACAAGAATATCTTGTTCAATATCATTCAAGAAAATGGACTAATAGTCAAAAGAATTATGCTACTATAGTTAAATAAATTCTTGTTATAGTTAAGTGCGTCCTGAAATTCCAAGATGATCTTTATAATACAAAGTTCTTAATAAGAAATTCATATTTTAGAAAGATTTTAAATATGATGTGTCCAAACAAATGTTTGCAAGATGGCAGACACATTTAGCCCCATTTGATTTTGAAAGTCAATATCTTAAAGGAGAAGATAATCCACTTCCTGACTTTCTTACTCGTGAATATTTGCAGGGATAAGATGCATCCAAAATGGACACCACCTACTCCTAATAGGGGTAGAGGAAGAGGAAGAGGCAGAGGTTCGGGACGAGGCTCTAGCAAATCTAGTTCCACTAGAAATAATATTTCTAGTATTCCAAGAGTAATACTCGTGGATAAAGAAGGCTCCTCTAGTAGCCAACAACAAGGCTCATATGCCGAAAAACTCCAACAATCAGAGAAAGAGAACAGAGACCAATATTTGGTCAAGGGTCATGAAGAGACAATTCTCTACCTACATCATGAAGATAAAAATTATGTAAATGATCCTTGGATTCTAATTAATTGATATGTAGAAAGTTTCTACAATCCTTTCCCAGAAGGAAAGAACAGGATGTATTATGAATATATCCTTATTGCACCCAGCATTGCTGAGACCACATCGTTCCCGGATAATAAGCCTATAGAAGAAAAGAATTTTTCAAAATTCTATCTTAAAAAGATTATATCTCCTTATGAGTGGAGAATTAACCCATTCAGATCAAAGGAATTTATAATTCCTCGAATGACCATTAAGATGTCATTTAATTACTATGATTATATCAATGCTTTCACTCAAGTTTTCTACTATCAAAACCGAAAACATAGTCATTCCTAGTGGATTAAAATTAATCTTGATTTTTTAAGAACATCCAGAATGGTTTATTACTTCCGGGATGGATATTCCCGTAGTGGAGTGTCATCAGACCTGAAATTCAGGTCTTACAGGAGCCTTATATGGCTTTCTATAAAGAATGAGTTCAAATAACACCATGTGTTACCCCAGAAAATCCCTCTTATTATATCGAAGAATCTGCTTCATTATTTTTCTTCATGCATGCAGGAATCCCTTGGATATGGAAATGGATTGTAGAAGCAGGAAGGAATCAACAAGGTATTATATGTCTTAAATGGAAATTACTTTGTAAGTTCTGATCTAAATTATTAGATAAAATTCCAGAAGACAAAACTCACCATTACAGATGGCAACTAGAAGACGATATATCTTCACTAGTTAA
This sequence comes from Anisodus tanguticus, assembly GCA_034509755.1. Taxonomy (NCBI): domain Eukaryota; kingdom Viridiplantae; phylum Streptophyta; class Magnoliopsida; order Solanales; family Solanaceae; genus Anisodus; species Anisodus tanguticus. Next base: position 20,539,743 of record CM067553.1, on the reverse strand, counting down.
AAGTCTTAAAAATATACATCATATGGAAAAAAAGACTAAAGAAGATGAATCATCTTTCTTTTCCAAATTGGAAAAAATAATTAAAGTCTGAAATCCCCAGGAATCAGACGAGGATCTTATGTCAGCATATCTTGATAAGATAAATGAGGATTTCATAAAGAATTTTAAGGCAAAGGTGGATGCTAATCCCTATTCTGATACATCTACCGCATCCATGAGAGATGTCCCTAATGACAACCAATATGCTTGTCTAGAAGGTGAATCACAACCGTTGGAGGATTATACTTACCATCTAACAACAGAAGATTTGTTTGACAGCCTAATAGAGGCAATCCAACAAAAATACAGATCCAAGAAGGAGGACACCAATTCAAAGGGAAAAGTAAAAATGTCATAATGAAGTGACATTGGTGTCCACGCGGAATCAATAATGGTCGGACATAACAAATGCCCTTTTAGACTTTAATAAAGTTTTTAACTTTTTATAAAAGTTTTCTTCTTTTAAAGATAAGATTCCCCAACATACGTCGCTTTCTTATCTTACTTTATGTAAAGTTTTTACTTTCCGCAAAGTAGTTTGTTCTTGTGTAATTATTAGATTCATTTACTATTCATTTTGTAAATTGTAATCAGTTTTGAAGTTCGCCTTCACCTATGAAAGGGCACTCCGTATGACAAGAACATAATTGTTAGAATACCTCGGAACCTATGGTGATTTGTACTAATATCCTTTCCGGAATTTTAGTGTAGAATTCTATTTCATTCTAGAGGAGTTGGGTGGTACTGCTGGTGTTAGGGAGGACTTAGGTGGGACTTCAGCTGTTGTTCCATGTACTACTACTTCTGATGTTGTTGCTACTGATGTTCCTATTGTGGATTCTGATTGGGAAAGTGATAGTGAAGTAGAAGAGTCTGACAATATAGTGATAGAGGAAGGTGAAGAAGAAAAATTTGGTAGTGATGTTCTTGAGGATGATAGGATTCTAAGGCAAGAAAAAGTGGTTGCAAAATCAAAGAAGAAGAAAGAAAAGGTTAAGAGATCTTAAGGGATAGATTTATGGAAAAAGGGTGTAGATTTGGGACATTATGAGTATTTGTCTAGGAATAAGAGTACTTTAGAAGGAAAAGCAGGTGGGGATAAGTCATATTATGACTCAGATGAACCTCTTAGATTTTAAATAGATACAAATGATGATGCTGATGATGAAGGTGAATATGTGGTTGAAAAGCCTACAAGAAAGGCAAATAGAGCAAAAAGAAAAAGAAATAGGGGTATTTTTTTTATCCTACTTGTAAAGTAATTGTTTGGGAGACTGGTCTTGCATTTGAAAGTGTTATAAAATTTAGAGAAACAATTAGTAGGCATGTAGTTCAAGAACATGTAGAGTAGGAAAATATGTCAATAAACCAACTAGGGTGAGGGTAAAGTGTACTGTTGGTTGTCCATTGTTATTGTATGGAAGTTATGATTCTAGAACAAAAGATTTTGTAGTGAAGAACTACAATCCTGTGTACATTTTCAATGGCATAACAAAGAACAAATTGGTAAATTTCAAGTATTTGTCAAAAAGGTACAAGGGCAGAATTATTTCTAAACCTGGAATTAGAGTTTTTTAGCTGCAACAGATGGTAAAAAAATGAGTTAGAGGTGTATATTGGGAGGACTATGGCAAGTAAAGCTAGAAACATTGTTTTACAACAAATCATGGGTGGCAATGTGGCGGAGTTTAAAAGAATTTTTAATTATAGAGATGACATTTTTAAGGACTATTCCAGGCAGCACGTTTGTGGTTAGGCTTAGTGAAGAAATATTTAAAGATGAAGTCAAAATTTTTCAGTCCTTTTATATATGTTTTGATGCTTTGAAGAAGGCATTCAAAGTTGATTGTAGGAGAGCAATTGGGTTTGATGGTTGTTTTTTGAAAGGTGTTAATAAATGATAATTTCTTGTGCCTATTTGTAAGAATGAGAACAACCAGCTGCTACCACTAGCCTGAGCAATGGTTGAAGTTGAGAACACTTTTACATGGAGATGGTTTGTCAACCTTATAAGGCATGATCCTGAGCTTGGATATTGGACAAAATTGACAACTCTTTCAGATATGCAAAAGGTAATGTATTCTTTGTTATTCATTTATGAATTTTTTCATTCTCTTTAAATGATGTTGCTCTTCTGTCACCTAATATGTTTCAAATGTTGTTATAGGGTGTCACACCCCATCCTTGGTGGGTGTGGCCAGCACCCGGAGGCGCGAACGAACCAACTATAATACCTGAAGCTCTTAACATGAAACTTAGGCCGGCAAGGCTTCCAATCAATCTAACAAGCCAAGAATATATGATAATCTGCACGCAGAAAAGTCCTAACACAATATATATAAATAACCAAGGCCGACAAGGCAACTAGAATAGTATCACCAGCTAACAAGAGGGTCGACAAGGCAATGACAAGACATATACAAACCGTATACTAGTATACAGGCCTCTAAGAGTGCTATAATACATCAACGGTCAGGACATGGCCCCACCATACCCAAAATGCTAGGAATATATATATAATAGTACCTATGGAATCTATATAACAACTCCAGAGAAGAGAAGTGTGATAATCAACCATTGGAAACAGGTATCCTACTGAGAAGGTGCGTATGACTGCCTACCTATACTTGCAGGCATGAACACAGAGCCAAAGGAGAGGTCGTCAGTACGAATGAATGTACTGAATATGTAGGGCATAATCAACAGGAAATAAGACAACAATAAATGAAAGGGAACCAATGGATACCACCTTAAACCCATAAGTGTCATAAGAGGTCAATTTGCAATGTGTGTGTCTCTCTCTCTCTCTCTCTATATATATATATATATATATGGTCTATTCATATGTATAGCATCGTAGGCCTCTGTGGGTAATATTCTCTATATAATTTATCGCGTACATGATGCCATAGGCCTCTGTGGATAATATTATCAGCATCATATCTATATAACTGCATGTATAATGCCATAGGCCTCTTGAGGGTAATATCATCAACATCATATCTGTATAACTGCGTGTATAATGTCATACGCCTCTGAGGGTAACATAAATGTATAATATATATATATATATATATATATATATATATACACTAACCCATTTCAGAGTGATGTAAGGTTGTTACACCTCCTAATATCCTTATGCGTATTTCATACCGATTTTTTCTCCCATATAAATCAATAAGAATGACCAAACATACTATTTTAGTTCATTTGGAGACCATCAAGAAACGTTATCTTACCAATAATATAATGTTTTTATAGAGTGTCGAAAGGACTATCGACAAGGAACGGATAAGGTACAACAATCAATCAAAGAATGGAATACAAGTATCCTTTCTTAGCGACTAGGAATATGGTTCTTATTAAGGAGCATTTCGTAATTGACATCGTTATGTCGATCATGCCGAAAGAGAAAGAACTAAGCCCTACATACCTTGTCGATGAAGCTAGTTACATTTCGTGGAGCCTTGCACGTGGTGTGGACGATTATCTACATTTAACGAGGATTTTGTATTAATATTAAGCTTATATCTTATAAGAGATTTCATTTAGGAAATTCATCGAACAACCTGTGTGCGTGAAGTTCTAAAGTCATTCTAGCATGTCTCCTTACATTAAATCAACACCACCATCTTTCATAACTCATTTTCCTTAACTTTACAACCTTACCAATATGATCTAACATTTTTTTCTCTCTAAGGCTCAATCAACAACCCTAAGCAACAAGTTAACATAACTTCATATCATTAGAGGTGTTCTTCAAGATCCTACCCATCCAACTTCCATAATTCACAAGTTATCCTCACCAACTAATCAAACTAAGTTAGGAGAAGTTAAAGAGCACATAAAATGATAAAACATTACCTTAACCAGCCAAGAGGTCTCCCACAACAACCTTCAACTCAAACTCAAAGGAGCTCACAAACTTGCCAAGATAACTAAAGGGGTTATCAAGGTATTCTTGATCTTTGGAGGAGGAAGTCACCTTAGATCCTCATAGGGGTGTTCTTCCATAGTGGAGAGGGTATTGGAGATTATTTGGGAGGTGTTTGGGACATATAGGGTCAAAGTATGAAATGACAATGGAGCTGGCCAACTTTGGGACTTAAATAGTCATCCAAATTGCCTCACATATACGGCCTCATATGTGGCGCATATGGTGGTAGTAAGGTGGTGGAAAAGAGGCCTTGGTCTGCGGCCTCATCCTTTAGGCGAAACAGCATCCGCGACGTGAAACGCTTAGCTTATCGATAAAACTTTATCAATCTTCGTCAAGTTGTACCTCCTTTGATCTTATTGACTTCCAACCATCTGAGACTATTTCTTAACATCCTTATACGTCATACGAACACTCAAAAACAAGTTTAGTTCTCATGAATCAAGTCGGTGACTATACCTCCATTCGGGTGCAAAACTACGGGATGTGACATCGATTCTTGAAATAGCCGTTAAAGAGTTGTTGCCAACTGCAGAATAAAGAATATGTACCAAATATGTTCTTGCCTATTTGTCTAGGAAACGAAAAGGCATATAGTGTAAAAACTGCTTCTGGAGACGTGTTAAGTCTACATATAAGCAGGAGTTGCAAAGAAATTTTGATAAGATGGAGAAGTTAGGGGAAGGAATAAATAAAGATTTGTTGTATTACAACATAGATAGGTGGTCCAAGGTGTACTTCAAATTCTTCAACTGTTGTGATATCGTTGACAGCAACATGGCTGAAAGTTTCAATTCATGGATTTTGGGGCCAACACACAAGACCATGATCACAATGCTTGAGGAAATTAAAGTCAAAATAATAAGAAGCATAGGACAACTAAGGGAGTTTTCTGATACTTGGATAACTGATATCTCCCCAATGGCCTTGAACATATTGCAAGATAACTATCAAAGTCAATGAAGTGTAATCTTGAATGGAATGGTGAATATGGTTTTGAGATTAAGGACAACTAAGGTAATATATTCATAGTGAATCTGAACAACAAGACTTGTACTTGTAGATCTTGGATGTTGAAAGGTAAACCCTGATGTCATGTCATAACTGCACCTTATTTTAGAAAATTGGAATCCATTCACTATGTTGCACATTGGTACACTAAGGAGACTTACCTCAAAATATACAACTATTTCATTCAACCTACTACTAATATGGAAATGTGGCCAAAGTCAACCAACCCTCTTATCCTCCACATGTGATTAAAAGACTGTTAGGTAGGCCCAAGAAGAATAGAAGGAAGAAGTAGACTGAAAACAAGACAGGGAAGCTGTCAAAAGAGGTGTTGAGATAACCTGCAGCATGTGCCATACAAAGGATCACAATAAGAAGGGTTGTCCTATGAATTCACAATCTACAAGAGGTAGAGAAAGGGGGAGATGGACAACTTCAACAAGGTCAAGTGTTGGTTCTTCTGTAGTACCAAGTAATTCTCAACCAAGGAGAGGAAGGGGGAAGACCAAGAGGTTCTATAAAACAAGTAACACAATTTTCTTGTTATTTACAACTTTATTAGTTTTTAGAGTTTCACATAGAGAATAACTACTTAAATTTGAATTAGGCTATGACTTCTAGAATAGCTGTAACTGGAAGGGCAAGAGGAGAATTTTCTACATCACAAGTATTACTTAGCTTGTTAAATTACTACTTAATCAATTTTACAATTCTACTAAGTGTTGAAACTTAAGTGTGACTTAGGCTACTGCTACAAGTGCATCAACAACGGGAAGGTAAAAAGAGAATATTCTACAACACAAGTATTACTTAGCTTGTTAAATTACTACTTCATCAAATTTTAGAATTTTACTTAGTGAATAACTACTTGAATGTGACTTAGGCTACTACAAGTGCATATGTAATTGGAAGGAAAAGAGGGACACCCTTTAAAAGGCCAAGAGTTGTTGGAATGAGAGTGCTTCAAACACAAAGTGGTTTTAATATTATCAATGTAAGTTTGCATTCTCTTTAACATACATTTTTCAGATTTGTTAATGCAAGCAAGCAAGCCTAAGAGAGTTCTATTTTTGTTAATGCAACCTGGAATGCCAAATCAGTCTTCAACTATGCCTATAAATTCAACAGTAGTCACTGGGAGCCTTGGCCATCACAAACCAAGACCATGAGGGGTGAAATGGAAAGGAAGTCCAGCTATAACACAACAAAATATTCAAGAGATGAGAGGACAAAAGAGAATGAGAACAAGGGCCAAGGCTGCTAAGTTAAATCATTTAAGCCAAACAAGTTCATCAACTGCACAGTAAATGAAATGAAAAAATGAAGATGAAATAGTTGTTTTGTGTAAAGCTTTTGGTACTGACTGTTATGCAGTGGTGACTTCTAATTTGATGTTGATTTTTGTGAAACAATTATGCAGTCGTGTCTTCAAGTTTGATGTATTTTTTGTGAAAACAAATGCAGTTGTGACTGCACCTTACTTAGTCTATCAATTCTGCAATTGTGACTGCACTTTTGCCTTGTATTAATAATGAAGTCTTGCAATATTAAGCAGTTGTGACTGCACTGTTGGGGTGTATATTTTCTGTGACTACACTTTTGTCAATGCTTGGGTTAACTTGAATTAAGCTTGCTATTGACAATGCAGTCTTGCAATTTCAAGCAGTTGTGATTGCATTGTTTAGGGGATATTTTCAGTTAAGACTTCACTTATTTAGTGTCTTCTTCTTACTATAATGGGCAGTTTCAAGATGCATTATACTAACAAGATGTACCCAAGTGTAGCAAAAGAGGATTCACAATACAAACTTCATTAGATTAGCAGTACTTCATACAAAAAGTCAAGGTAGATTACAAAAGAGGTAAGCCAAGGTAGATTACAAAAGAGGTAATCCAAGGTAGATTACAAAAGATACTACCTAATGATATGAAGATCCTAAGGCAACTTCATTAACCATTTCTTCATATAGATGACCCTAAACCAATTAGCTATAGCTACAAAACACAACAAAAAAGAATACATTCTCCCTAGTATTTTGTTTAACTATCTTGGTCTTCCACTTTTTCTCTCTTTCTTTCATCTTCTCAATCTCTCCTTCCAACTTCTCCAATTGCATTTCTATATAATTATCACCTTGGTTGGATGCTTTAGGCTTGTTAACTTTTTCAGAAGCTTCTTCGACCAATTTATCATCTTCATTAATTGATGTATACTTCTCAACATATTCAAAAGATTCCACCAAATGCTCAAGCTCGCCAATTTTCTCAATCAGTTTGGGAATCACAAATTTGGACCTAAGTTTCTTTATCCCTCAAATAAAAAAGATCGCAAGATCTTGAAGTGATGAAAAATAATTAAGGAATTAGTGCTGTCAAAATGAACACAAAAAAAATATAAATCTGCTTACTGAATCTTTAAATTACCCCGTAATAAAGACACACCAAATATCTTCTACCGGGATTTTTTGAAGTCCAAGATGTTTTCATAGGCAGCACAAATCCATGGTTGCATCGAACTTCTTCCTTGAAAGCAATTTCATTCTCTTCCATAAAAAGCTTAGTCAAGTTAACTGATCTCATTATGTTTTACATAATCAAAAAATTGAAAAAATTAGTCAAGCTTTAGATTTGATGAACGAAAATTATATAAATGAAGGAGCAATTTGGGTTGATTGAAGGTGTGAGAAAGAAGAAATTTCATTAATGGAGAAAAATTTGGGGCTGATTGAAGGTGAGAGATTTTTAGGGTTCTTATTGGAAATAGGTCGGGTAAGAATTTGGTTGGGAACGGTAATCTAACCGTTGCCCCAATTAAAATTTATATTTTATATTAAAAAAATTAATAGATAAATAAATTGAATAGTGCGCTGATGTGTGATTGTTTCATACGCGCATAGGTCTGGGCAACTTAAGGTTGAATTTAATCCACTCATAAGTTGTTTAAGGGGTATATAATTGTCAGTTAAGTTTAGTTGGTAAAGTAAATTTTCGGTGCAAGTTTAGGAGTGAAATGATGTATTTTCTCTTTTAATTAATTTAATTTTTTAACCATTGTGTTAGTACTTTTTTCTTCCACTACTAATATAATATATAAATCAAATTAATATCTTAAAATTTGTATTCAATCAAATATCATAAAATAAAATTAAAAAGTGGGTGCATCAATTATAGCAGTCGCTAATCTTCTGTTCTAATTTCTAAATATCCTAGAAGTACCCCAATTTTTATTTCTTATTATTTTCGCTCGGCCTTTGATGATTTTCCCTAGCACTTAACAAGAAAAAAGAAAATTGTTATCATTAAATAATACAACACCTCTCAGATATTTCATGAAAAATACTACTACTCCATAAAATAACTACTGGTCAGAAGTGTATCAACCCGGCAAAGACATAACGGTTAGTGGGTGTTTGGTTAGACGGCTAATATAAATTCGGAAAATCCATTTCATCTAAATTTTCCCCTTCTTGTTTCTTCCTTCAATTTCCCCTGGATATCCTAATTGTTTTCCTCAAGCACAACATTCAAAACCAACAAAAATGACTTCAGGTGAGCTCCAAAATGTTACCTTTTTCCCAATTTCTACAATTGGTGTTCCCCTTTTGGGTATTTGTAAATTCAAATTCTTTGGTTATGGAAAGGGTTGTATGTGATTGAGAAACTCAGTTAGTTGTATGGTAGTGAAGTTCACATTTTTCTGGGGTTTCAAATTATCCAAAAAGGGTATTAATTGATGGGAAAAGTAGAATTTTTTAAACATTTCTTTTAATATTTATTTTTTCTAGTGGGTGTTGCTTATTTTTATATTCTTTTCAGCTTCTCTTTTAGTATCATATAGTGTATTGTGTTGTGTTCAATGGAGCTGAAATATGTTGAGAATATAATCAAATATTAAAAATTCGCTCTCTAAACGCTTAAGCTTTTTGATGAAATGATCACACTTCAACAAAATAGACCATGGTAGACGGTTCAAATTTCCAAAAGTACTGGGTGATTAGTAGGTACCCTGTGGATTAGTTAAGGTGCGAAGGGGCCTGCCACTATTGTTATAAGGAAAAAAAAGAAAACAAATTGGGTTCTGTTCATGTGCAAATCTATTATAAATAAAAGAGCAGACTCATGTGTTGCTAATTTGAGATGTTGATATTAGTAATTCAGGAGTGACTTTTTGTGACTTACCCAAACTTGCAATAATTTGTTTGCCTGATCTTAGTATCTTTTTACTTCTTTGAGTAATGGAAGTATTTATTTCCAAAATTTGCAGAGAACATATATCTTTTTTGTCAATCTCTATGTTTTTTTCCCCTCCGTTTACTGGTTTCCTGAGTAATTCTGATTAGTCTTGCACCTGGGCATTGATCAGCTTTTGGAAATTTGTTGTGCCATTAAATACAGAACTAGAAATCGTCCTTTTTGGTGTTGTCATGTTCTTCTTGTTTTGTAGTTTTGGCTATTAGTCATTGAAAATGGCTCATATCTTGCAGATTACACAGTGAAACTTGCTGTGGAACTTGAAACTGCTGCACGGTTGAGGGCTTCTCAATTCATTGTTCCTCAAAGGCCATGGCTTGGTATTTTCCTAGCACTTTGTCCGTTGCTAGTTGCATAGACTATTCATCATTTCTTGAACTCTTTTTATTGACACTTGGTCTTGATGATGAACTTGTGTAGAACATACTAATTTCAACTCACCTGGCTTTTTTCTATCAGATTTATATGGGATTAACGTTAGACCTGTCGCTCCCTTTGGAAGTGCTAGTAGCAAGCAGTTTGTTGATCCTGCATTGTTACACCGGGTACTACCTGATGAACTGCTTTTTGAGGTATGCCTTTCTGGATTTCAAGTAATTTTTCGTTTGTAATTTTCTTATCCACATGTGAATATGTGGCAAGTGCCGGAAATGCTTTGCTCCGCTAGGAAGCTGAAGTATATTGATAAGACTTGTAACAGAGCTAATTTTGCTAAATTAATTAATAGGTATCAGAAGTATGAACATTGTTTTTCTATAAATCAAAAGAAAAAATTAACCAAAAAGTAAGGTATTTTGTGGATATTTTGGTTACACGTACATTATGGTGAGTCTATATCTAGTTATCCCCCTATGTACAACTTCTTCTTTCATGCCCATGCAAAAAGTTGGCAGGTTCTGTATAGAGACAAGCATTGCTAATTTAACATCTGCATTAAGCCCTTTTCCCCTTCAATTCTTCTGAGGAGCATCTTCAGTAGAAAAGATGGATGTTATCTCTTTTTTCATTGGAGACAATGCTTGTTGGACTCTATGATCCCATTATAGTACTCAAGTCAAGCTTTGCAGCCAAGCATAATGATGACCTTTTCTTTTGGTTATTTCTATGGCTGGTTAGCTGGTTTTTGCAGAAATTTTATCGAATTTAGCCTCTCCCCCCTCTCCAAAGTTCTTGTTGTTTTCCTTCCAGGGGGTGGGGTGAGGTTACATATTTAGAGAACTGAAGGCAATCAAATATGAAGTTTCTCCTTGGGAAAAATTATGCTGTGTAGATTGAAAAATTAGCTTTTCAGCCTTCCCTTCCAATCTTTATAGCTAAGGTGAGGAAGTTGGAAATTTACTATGATTTCATGATTGATTTTATGCAGATCTTCTCAAGAATGACTCCATACACCATGGGTAGGGCAGCTTGTGTTTGTCGAAAGTGGAGGTATACAATTCGGAACCCTGTATTTTGGTGCAATGCATGCCTAAAGGCTTGGCAGGTACCATAGCTACTGGTTCTGGTTGTTCTATTGCCACTAGTAAGTTTTTTGATTATTGATCACTAGAAACTGTGCCTCTTCTTTGAAGACTGCTGGAGTGGTAGAAAACTATAAGGTCCTTCAGTTGAAGTATGATGGTTCATGGAGAAAAATGTGGCTTTTAAGACCAAGGATTTGTACAGATGGTAAGATATAGTTTCACAATTACTTCGAAATATACTATAGTTACACCTGTTTCTATGACAAGAAGTTCCTTTTCTGTATTCTGGAAGAACCTCTAAGTTCTCAAGTCTTTTGCCGTAGTTGGTGCGGCATGTGTAACAAAAGTGATGGTACCTATTTGTATGTGTTTCTGAAAAACAGTATTTGTCGATATTCATTTCGATATAGCTTTTCTATTTTAAAAATAATGGTAAGAGTTAAGAGTTACTGAACAATGGAAAACAAGAGTTAAGAGTTGCTGATTCACCATTGTGGAGATCTTGGTTTCTCCTAGTAGCATGATTAGAATTTTACTATAGAGCATTCAATATTTGGGAAAAGCTGGAACGATATAAAGTTTTTCACAAAGTGTTTTAAAGCTGGATACAGTGTATTTGGTAGGGATGTAGCGACTGTATTTTCCAAAATAAATTTCTCTGTGGACAATAACAAGAACATACCCAGTGAAGTCCCACAACGTGGGGTCTGGGGAGGTAGAGTGTATGCAGACCTTACCTCTACTTTGGTAAGTAGAGAGGCTGTTTCCGAAAGACCCTCGGCTCAAGAAAAAGCATAAGCTTAGGCAAAGCAAGAGATTCGGTCTGACCCGCCCGGACAAGAAATTTAAAGCAATATGAAAATGAAAGTAACAAAAGCGAATAGGCCATGATAAAGCATTCTGAAAAAAGAAGCAGTAACTAACGCAGGTAAATAAGATACCACATACCAAGGTACTCGTCTTAAATTTACTTATCCCATCTGAGCAAGAGAACTAATTTGTTTCCTATCAGGGTGTTTCTGTCGTATCCTGTATAAGAAATCGTTTATTTGTATCTTGTAAGTCTAATTTAAATTTTTTAAGGTTGTAAGAAGTCTTGATTTTAATTTTTCCTGCAGGTATTTATGTCAGTCGAAACACATATATTCGTGCAGGAGTAGCTGAGTGGAAGATCACTAATCCAGTTCATATTGTATGTTTATTCTTGTTCTCCACGTAGTTAAAATTGTCATACAGTTCTTGAATTGCATGTTGAGAGATGAGCTAGTGCTGGTGAATACTGGATGATACTTGTAGGAAAAGTCAAATTGTGCAATACACTATCATCTTTTGCCTAGTAAATTTCATGAAGGAAGAAAGTATAGAAAATTTGATAAATTAGACAAATACAACTTCCTTAGACCGTTATGGTCCGGCCCTTCCCCGGACCCCGCGCATAGCGGGAGCTTAGTGCACCGGGCTGCCCTTTTTAGACAAATACAACTTCCTCTTTTCCTTAAGATAGAGAGGTTACTAGTTTCTTGTGAAGGTTTATGACCAGTTGAAGCCATTGCTATATCCCCACCCCCAGAAGGAAAAGAGAGAAAAGGAGAGGTGCTTTGGTATGGTTTAAATATGTACGTGGGAGATGTTATCTTTAAGGGAATCAAATCCTGAGCAGTGCTCGTTGTAAATTATTGAAGATGTTTTTATCCAGAAAAATATTATCAAATGGGAAAAAAAGAACTTGCAATCATTTAATGGCACAGATCATTTTCCTCTATAACAACTACCCTTTTCTTTCTTAAATTACATCTTCTTTTGTGTGTGTGGGGGGGGTAAAAGAATGCTACATATGGGGGTTGAACTTTTCACCTACTTGGTGGAAGATGTGGGTGCGGTGACCAAGTGAAGCTTCACATATAAAATGGAAGGTGAGGTATATATGTCAATAGTAAGGGTGCTCTACAAATATCTCATGTTTACTACAACCATTTTTGCTACCAGCATTGCTAACATCATTGTCAAACTTCTCTACCCATAACACCATCAAATGAGAGACCCTTGATCCATTTACCACCTTCCTATTTATATCTTGTGCCACTACCCTCTTTATATCCAACCATATGCAACAACTCAAATTTAGGGATGCATGACCGGCACCCGACAAACTACTCCTGTCAAGCGAACCACTAAACTAACAACTGGTTAACTTCACAAACATATGAAAATACTGTAGAACTGGCAATTATAGTCAAAATACGGCATGATACTGAAATATCTGAATATAAGTACCCACGTATCCCAACTACACGGCAAACTGGCTAGGTCTGAAACTAGTCATGAGCCATCTAGACAAAACATAAGTGCTACATAGGTCTATGGGACATACCTCGAAATAAAGGAAAGACTAGGAAACGAATAGTAGCTCTCACCGAAAGACGAGTGGAAGATGAGGAAGGTGCAAAATCTAGATGGTGATACTGAGCTCAGTTGTACCTGTCTCTGCACCCAAAATAGTAAGCAGGCCCGAGCGAGCTGAGTACACCGTCGCAATACTCAGTAAGTCTCATTGGTGGCCTACTGAGTGGTGCAACAAGATTTTAATAGAACATAAGATGCACAGGGAGCTCAAATACATTTCAAACTGAAAGCTCAAACTGAAAACTGAAGAAAATTGATAACTATTAACTCTAAAGCATAGAGTGCAGCTAAACACTGAATAATACCTAATACAATCACATTTGTGGGCTACTGTACTGTAAGTACCTACTTGCTCTGCTTGGGACTCCAGAAAGCTGAAAGTTGTGGGCTACTGCAAGCAGACTTGCTCTGCTTGGGGATGTTGCCCTCATCTGATAAAACTGATATAAGATGTGGGCTACTGGAAGCAGACTTTGGATTCTAAGCAGATTTTACCTCTTCGAGTGTGTTCAGTTTCCTTCCATTACTTCCTTTTCTTCACTTTGCATCCTATAGCATTTAGTCGTACATGGCATTTTATAGCATCACAATTTTTTCTGTGATTGTAGGTGTGTTACTATCGCTATATGAGATTTTATCCTTCAGGCAAATTCCTTTATAAGGTAGTAATCATTGGTTGTTCGGCTCGTGTGACATACTAGAAGATCTTTACACATTCTTACTATACCTGGTTTATAACTTCTGTGGATTTCTTTTACTAGAATTCATCACAAAAAGTCAAAGATGTCGCAAAATACCTGAACTTCCGTGCTTCAAGAACTGATTGTGTTTTTAGGGGGAATTACACTCTATCAGAGGATAAAGTAAGTCAAATCTAATCTTCGTGTATAACTCAAGTTGTTTTTGACAGCAATTTTGTTATGTACGGTCAATCTAAATAATGGTCCATTCCTGCTGGGTTATGTTGGTAATGCCTTTGGCATTTAGTTGATTTATGTGAATCTAATTTTGAACAGACAGCTCACTGCTCTCTCATTTGCAGGTTAAAGCTGCTCTTTTGTACCCTGGAGCGCGTCCAACTGTGTTGAGATTCCGTTTAAGGTACTTGATCATGAACATTTTTCTATTTGTATTTTGAGTTCTTATGCTGAGCTCTTGGAAACTAAAACCACCGTTGAAGGGTTGGGGTACTTTTCCCCTGGCCCTTCAAGTTACCGTATTAGTTCTCAAACTTTTCTCTAAGCAAAGTTAGCTTTTAGGCAAAAGAATAACAAAAATGACCATCTGTAAGAGTACAAACTCAAGCTATATATTGATGCCAAGTGTAAAGTTGATTAGTTGAGGATCTTTAAACTCAGATTCGAAAGCAGCAGGCTATCTTTTCAGATCCTATTAACTCGTGTGAGAAGTTTAGTTGTGCACTTTGAATAATGTGAACACTCATGACAGTTCCCACCTTATTCTTTGGTGCAAGCAATGCTGGCAAATTTTGTCCTTGGATAAACCATCTTAGCAGGTTTCTAAATGTAGTGTGCGGATTTTATGGTAGCTAGTTGCTGGAATTTCTCTTTTAGATTCAATGAACAATTAATACTTGCGTGAGTTTCATGGATTAGTCTTAAAAGGTTCCAAATTTTCTATTATATTAAACAAAATTCGAACTTCTGTAACATTCTGCTATTTTTCACTTGTAGATGACATTTTCTGTTCATTTATCAGTTATAATAATTTATTGTCACTGCAATCACTACATTACATGTACAGTCTAAATTATATTTACCTGATAAAAAATGTGAAGTTTGAATTAATATGATAAACCTGAAGTTTCTGGTGCAGAGTGGAAAGTATATATAGAATCTTCACGAACCTGTAATGCCGGTTTCTCTAATTGGTATAATTTCTACGTTGTATAATTTACATGACATATCACTTTTCCATTAGGTTGAGGGGTACAATCCAAGGTGCTAATAACAGAATGGATCTACTTGCCCTTCTTACAAGTGGTGTGAATGATAATGAGGTTAATGGCCCCGAGGAAGATGTTCTTGGGATTGTCGAGAGGTGGGAAGAGGATGAAACACATAACCCAGATGTTCAGCAATCTCACACAAGAGGGGTCTAACACCTTTTGTCTTTGTTCCATTTGAGGAGGTGAGTTTATCATTCACATTTGTGCATCAAGCCAAAAAGGAAGATCCAATTGTCACATCTAACAATTAGTATGGTTAATGAGCCAATTCTAATAGGTGGCAGATTGCTTTTTATTATTGAATGTGATGTAGTGTCTTCTAAGTAACTTGAAAAAAATAGTATCTTCTAATTTGAAGCTTGCACTATATTTATGTATAATCTTGAAACAGCTGATATAGGTCTTATATACCAAATAAGTAAAAGAAAAATTGGCTGAGTCACTTAGCATAGTAATTCTATCAGAAGACAGAATATGTGGTTTCTTCATTATTCAAACATCCAAATCAGCTGCTAATGCATCGACTCGCTACTGAGTGTCCTATCTAATTAGGATATCTCCTCCTTCCTTGCTTTCAATGTCTCGCGATTTTCATCACTCTGCTTTGTTGCTTGCAATCTTGATGATTTTAGCTCTATTCGATGCTATGAACCATGAGCACCAAACCATACTTCATTTTCCATTCGCTAGAATCAGTTTTTAATTGTTTCATTCTTGATAAACGATTCGTATTTAACATCTTCTATCGTGTGATTACTCTGGAATCAATTTCTAAATTGTTCTGTTTGATAATAATTTCAGATATTTAACATTTTCTATCACATGCACATATGATTGAACACTAACACTTTGCTTCTTATCCTTTTTCCTGTATATAGGTGGACACTTCAGTTCTGAATCTCCCTGTGGAGAAAATGGATTACTATGTTCCTGGTTAAGAACTGGAACAGATAGACAATCCATTCGCTGTAAATATGGAATATTGCTGTTTGCAACTTTTTGTTTTTTGGACATCTATCATTGGAAAGTTATCAAGTTGTTGTGACACAGGTTTCTGTCGAGCGATGAAAGACGAGTGTAATATAGTCTCTGTTTGTCTGATATATGGCAGTTTGAATATGTTCCAAGTTTGATAAACATAAGGGTAAGGAGGGGGGGGGGGGCAGCACCTGTCACTTGATTCGCCAGTGTGGTAACTACATAGGTCTTTTGGTTAGCATAACTGAGACCATGGGTTATAACAGGGATTTTAATAATCATTGTATATATTTAGTGCATATGCATCTATTGGTGGAAGTGTGATTCACTGTATTAAAGATCAGATATATGATGTATAATCTAAAATATGTGTTTGGTTTTGAAATGGATGAATTATGTTTTGGCTTTTTGATAGTAGCATTTTAATCTCCCTTTTAACATTATATTTTTAGAACCGGAGAGCATGAAATAGTGTACGGTCCATGGGGCTCGAAGAAAAAAAGTGAAAAAGGAAGTTCATAGTTGGCAAAATTAAAGTTCCGAACATATATGAAATTAGCTCATTGTTAGTTGTTATTGTTGTGTGGTATTGGTGTAACTTTTCTAACTTTAAAACTGCACCATTTCCATCTTCGAACTCTTGTGCCTTAAGCCGCACATATAATGTTTACTACTACTTAAAACGTTAATTTAATCAAATATGTTGCTTGGAGCATTATCCCTTGTATGAAATAAGAGTTCAATTTGATATATAATAAGGTGCTTTGGAGTATATTCTGAATTTTTTGTTTCTTCTTGATAAATTCAAAAGAATACGATTGACTTAAGGTTATCATTCCATGTCACTTGAAATAGTTACTTTTTCATGTATTGCGATGTTTCATTGGTTCGAGTTTTAACAACTATACTTATACATAAGAGGGTTCCTTTTATCGCTCGAAAATGCAAAATTAGCATAAAGCAGCTAACATGATGATTGTATTCTTGTGAAAGTCCATATTACCTCTATAACTATACAATCTGACATCTCATGGCTACTTTTCAAATAGTTATTGTCATCTCTTGAATTTTGAGATTTGTGTGCGTTACTGCTGTATCACTATGTCAAATAATTAATATTGTTCGAGAATCGTTCCTCTCACTTCAGGCCCAAATGCCTATCTAGCGTGAGAAGAAACTGAAACTTTCCAAATGTCCTTGTAGCTTCCCGGAGATAAGTGTGTATTGATGAGAAGGATTGTACTTCATCCGTCTATAGTTTTTTTAGGGATCGAATTAGAATCTAGTATTTTGATATCAAATTTATTACGACTGAAATTTACGTGATTAAGCGAATCAAACCCATATGATACACCCGACATATGCATGTAAACCATAATAATCGCGAAAAGTCGTTTGAAAATCATGTACTTTTTTCAAATTATATCATGAATTTTTCTAGATCTAATACCACATATGAACCATTTCATAAAAATAATGAAGTTAGAATAAAATAAATCTCCCTTTATGTATAAGTCCAATTCCATTACTACATCCCAAATACAATTATCTATGGAACTTCTATACCAAAGAATAGAACTGAATACTTGAGACAATTCCCCACTTGAAGAAAGTGAGATACAACATATTGGCTACCACAGAATAGAAGGGGTGCCTCAACATATATCTTGAGAAGAGAGTTATCCTAGCCCTGTCCACTTATCACGTGTCATATCTCATCCTAAAATATAAAAAATAAAAGAAAGCCAAAGAGGGTCACTTACACCGTCAAAATACTCAATAAATATCATTAACTCTCTCTCACTCAAGTTCTTGGGACAATGCTTTACAAAACAATGGAACCAATATTTGATATAAAGCGGTAAATTAGTTGTATGAATTATCCTTTTTTTCATTAGAAATGAGAAGTCAAAGTATATTATAAACCATGATACAAACATTCAAGGCATTATACAAAACCATGATTTAATGAAAATCTATTTCAATAAAATTAAGTCATTGATTACCTTCATCTCCTTAAGCCTAAACATAAGAGAATATACTTTTACTTTCACCCGGAGTACTATATCTCTTTTACTTTCACCCGTAGTACTATACCGACATCGGTGTAATAATAACTAACACTAAGTGATCAACCTAGTGACAAGTATTTGACCTACTTGTTCAATCGACTTCTCGTAGTGTCGTACAAGTTGACTTAACCTCATTACATTTTGTAATGATCACTTGCCCTCTCTATGGTTGAGACTTTATCTCGCGAATCCTCAACTTAGCCTTGGAAATGCGTCCCTATACGGCACATGTAATTTCATGGTAACAAACTCAACATCTAACCAATCTCGGTGGTCTCCACTAGTAACTCCCAGAACATTTGATATTCCAAATATAGATCCACAGTCTAATAAGTGGTAAAAATTTACCTACACCTAGTGTTTACACCGACTTTAGTTAAATTAATCATAGAAGGAAATTTAAGGTCTACGAGAAGTCCTATTTTTAATAAATCAAAAAAATCAAATAGGAAATAAAGTTATAATTAACATAAGTTAAAACATTTTAGGGTTGCTGTCCATTTATCTTTCTTTTCCCTTCTTAGACCCTTGTGGTCCGACTCTTCCTCGACCCCGCACATAGCGACATCTTAATGCACCGGGCTGCCCTTTTTTTTTTCTTCTTCTAGTGTTAAGTGTTCTAACGAAATTCTGAAATTCTGCATCATTCTTTTATATTTCCATTGAAAATCAAAAGGTTGGGGGTTCAGATTAAGAGCAATAGGCACATAGAAAGAATTGGCATACTCAATAGAATAATTCAGTTTGATTTGTTAATTTGTGCTGAAAATCTTTAAAACATTAAAGAAATTCTCCTAAGCTTCAATTTGTTAACCCTACTAAATCTTGTGTCGTCTTTAAGAATATTGTTTAAATCTAAGTATGAATATTCTTTTCCAGATTAAGTTTGAAAATGTTTTCATGACGTACAACAGTGTAACTATGCAAAGCCAAGTGCTATTTTGTGAAGATTTTTGTGGTATTAGTCTATTACTCCTTTGATGAATAACAACGAGGATATACAAAGATAAGTGCTTTTTATCTACTTGACATTAACGTTAAGTATTATAATTATAGTTAAATAAAGTGACATGTGTCATTTGTTCATTGATTGGGTGTAAACACCGATAAATTTTTATCACAATAGGTTCAAAGGATCTAATTTTATCAAATAACGACGTTCATAGCCAATCCAAACCATTTGAAGAAAATCAAATGTAAAACCTGCTCTCAAATACATCATAGAATTATTAGATGAGAATCAAAAACTCAAAGTATTCCACCAAATACTATTTCAAATCATTTAACTCTTAAAAGAATAAACACCACTGAATATAAATCATTCAAATCATATATCACTTCAATGGAATACTTTGATAAAACAATTTGAAATCTTAGTTCAATCACGTTTCATGTATTTGCCATTAAGATAAGTTTCGGACACTTATATAACATTTTAATTTCAAGTACCATTTCATCAATGAATTTCCAGATCAAGATTTTCATTTCAATAAGTCATTTAGAAAATCAAATGGTCCTTCATGTGCAATATATTTTTTTAACACATGGTAATCCATACCCGCTTGTTCCTACAAGCATTTACAACGATCTCATGTATTAGTTTAAATCATGCATATAGAGAAAATTCCTCAAGAAGAGTGAGTCTTAACTTACTTCGATTACGCTCCCAAAATAGTGTCAAACACGTTCAACATGTCTCAACAATATCAATCTACATAAATTACAGTTGAACTTCATCAATTTAAGTTCACACAATTTAATTTATCATAATCTATTCTCGGACTCACAATCGACATTAAGCCTTCCAAATTCCTTACTCCCTAATACTCATTCCTTTTTTTTTGCCCGGTTTTCCCTTCAAAGGCACTTGTCTTTAATTTTTGCCCCTCAAATTTAGAATCTTTTTTTTCCCTTCGCTCAAAAATACCTCGAGGTTCCGGGTTGAATCCCTGTTCAGTCAAAAATTTTAAAAAAGAATCGCAAGGTTTAGTTTGGATTCGCAACAAACTCTTCCTTGCCTTAAGGTATAGTTTGCAGACAAACTCTGCCTTGCGAACTCCAAACTATGTCTGGCAAATTTTTTAAATTTTTTTCTGAACATGTTCGAACTCGCAATCTAGAAATTTTGGTCGAAGGACAAAAATTAAAAAAATTTATTTTGAAGAGCAAAAATTAAAGACCACCCCAAAATAAGGGCATTCATGTGAATTGCCCTCATTCCTTTTAAGTCCATTTAGCGCCCATACAAGACATTTACACTCCATTAGGTTCATTAACTAAGTTAGCAAATCCAATCCTTATTCATAGGACAATTCATCATCTTCCCTACAACACTCACTCTTACTCTTATGGTTCATTCCAAATTTCAATATAACTACAAAAACAATTCATAAAACATCTATGCATACTTAATTACATCAGTGTCGGGATTACCTTTCTGAAGTCGAATCTCGAAATTACAACTTCCGTGGTTTTTGAGTACTTTTTCAATTGATGAAGAAATTTAATGATTTATATGGCAAAAATAGTGTTAAGAATCCATATATGTTGAGTGAAATAAACTCAAATTATCATTAACAACTTACCTTGGTTGGTTGGACTTAAGGAGTTCAAAATTGCCTTTTGAAGCTCCTAACCCTAGCTGAGTGGTGAATGCAACTAAGGGGTTTGAAAAATAAAAAAGTAGTGCTTGAGATTTGTACTTAAAGTCTCAAGGTGAATTTTGAGCCTCTAAACCACCAAGCTAACCTCTAGTCTTGTGTTTAGGGGATTCACAATCTATATATCTACATAAAAAATAATAAAATCACCTTTTGCCGACGGAATTCGATGAACACCCTGTCCCCCTCCTAGATCCGCCCCTGCAGTGACCCCTTTCAAGCTAAACCAATTATGTCCTGAAACTGCTCTTTATATAGACCTGGAAGTCTGGCGATGGTTGTGTGTCACATGACCTGCAATGGCACAGCCAGCCTTTGATAAAATGGCCATAACTACTTGTAGGAATATCCAAATAACGAACAGTTTGAATCTTTGGAAACTAAACTCGGAGGCCTACAATTTCTGTTTCCTCAAACTGAGGTTTGAGATTGTCACCTAAAAGCTCTTTTTGTCCTTGAAGTTGCCTTTCTTTCTTCCTTTTGTTTGCCAATCATTAATCCTTCCTGTAAATAATGGAAAGTTTCGCAATGACCTTTAGTAGCCAGCCATAAGTCACAGGACTAAATTCTTAGTGAATCAGCCTAAAATTGCTTTACTTCATATTCTTAGCATAGTATTCTTCTTTTGCCTCTTTCGTGGATATATATGATTCTTTTGTTTGTGCTGATATTCTGTTACATATTATGATCAAGAGGCAATTCTTGTTGTACCCAATCATAGTGCTAATATATGAACACTGCTAGGTAATGAAGCATTAGAATGATCTTTATTACTTAATGTGTTCATCTTTATTTGGAGACGGATCCAGGAGTTACACTTAATGTATTCGACATGTAAGTTTTTTAGCAGTGAACTCTTGTAATTTTTAAATTGTGAGTACTGATTTAATTAGTTGTTGATATTTTAGTTTGTTTTTACATATAAATATATGCTCCGTGTAAAAAAAAAAACGATTTGGATGAACTTCGCCCCTCTTTACCCTTGGCTTTGTATAATAAAAATTTATCATAAATTAGCTAGTTTTACTCTGGATGTCAACCATTGCAACTTGAATTTGGGATTATATGAACAAGTTCACACAAGGGTAGTTATTTGTAGTTTTTTTTTTTTGAAACGATACTGTTGTATTCCTCAGCATTAAGGATATGCTGGAGACCTTCAAAATGAAAAGAAAAGAAACATAATTAAGAGAGCAAAGAAGAAAAACTTACAGAGATCCTAAGAAAGCTACTAGATCATCTACATCAGCTATACAATGTTCTTTACACCAAAAAATATAAAGATATAATACAATTTCATTTCACTTTATGAATGAAATTAGATATATTTTCAAAGCATCTTCCATTTCTTTCCTTCCACACTGACCACCAAATGACTGCAGGGTAGTTATTTGTAGTTTTCTTTGGTATATGATATTGAAGCAAGATGGGCTTAATTAATTGATATCAACAGTGAGGATTCACATAGCCAACTCAAATTTGGCTAAGATTGAGGTGTAGTATGTAACACCCCATACTTTCGGGTGATGGTTTGAACAGCTAGACGTATGCAAGTAGACTCGAGCCTTGGAAGATTTGTGTCATACTCACATATGCAAATAAAGAGCTTAATATATAAAAGGATGTGGTCCCGAAATAATTTAGGACTTAAAAGTGTGATGACGGTGATTGGGAAATAAGAAGTTGTGTGTCTAAAGAGGCTATGGACTATTGGTATATCACATGATCATGATAATGAGTATATGAAGTGTGTTGAAAATAATTATTATTCAAATGAATTGGTGTCACGACCCAAATCGGAGGGTCGTGACGGGCACCCAGACCCTACCTACCGGGTACCACTAAGCATATAATCAACACTTAATCATAGTTAAATACGGACTAAGCCGAAAAAGGACTATATAAATTTTTAACCGGAAATCTCAACTTATATATACATACCAAGGCCGACAAGGCCATACATGACAACTATACACAGGACCCCTGTCTACAAGCCTCTAAAGAGTGAACAACAACAAAAGGTCGGGACAGGGCCCCGCCATACCCATAAGCATATGCAAAATATCATACCGAGACTAGACTGCAACTCTGGAACAAATAGAGTGCTCCAACATCAGCTGAATCGACAACCTACTAGTGTGAACCATTCCCCTGTTTACCTTGTTTACCTGAGCCTGCTGGCATGAAACGCAGCCTCCACCGACAAAAGGGACGTCAGTACGACTGATATATTGAGTATGTCAAGCATAAGAAATAACATAATTGAGATGCATAACAACTTGAAACAGAAACAGTCGACGAAGATAGCCAATAGAAACAACTAACCAGTAGTGAATGCCTAAATGTCATACACAATGCAGTATGCATATACATCTGCCTCATCGGGCATCTTCCTTATCATAACATCCTCTGTGGGCATCCTATCATATAATGAATGCCTAAATATCGTGCATGATGCAAATGCGGTATACATATATATATTGGCCACACAAGGGCATCTTCCTGTCCATAACCGCCTCTGTGGGTATCATGTTATATCGGCCACACAAGAGCATCATATCATATTGACCACACAAAGACATCTTTCTTATTGTGATAGTCTGTACCAGCTGCAGGTGGTGTGCGTATATAACGCCTTCCCTTTTCCCCATCCCCTACATATATATAATATTTACCATATAGTAGTGTGCATAGCACATGTGGGTCCAGGGCAATACATGAATATAATGCAAATGAAAATGCATGAATGACAATGAAACATTCTGAACTTATCGGATGATATAATATCCTTGTACCTTCGGCTAACACTACGAGCATTAACATGTACCTTTGGTTAACATTAGGAATATCAACATCTTTCCATATACCTCAATAAGGATTTAGAACAGATTTAAACATGCTTTTAACATAGGAATCAATAACTTGAACATTCTTAACCACTAAGAGTAGAATAACTTATAGAACAATTATCACAGTTACGTTTCGTTCTTAGAACATGCCAAAAGAAAGAAGAATTTGCCTTAACATACCTTTGTCATCAAAGCTATTCAAGTTTTCCGAGTCCTCGTGAGTTCTACGAACAATTATCTACATTATATGAATGATTTGGATCAATTTCGGATCAATAACTAAAGGTAGTCCTCACTTAGATATTTTATCAAACATCTTATGTGCGTAGAACTTCTATAACTCATAACAATGGCAACTAATCAACAAGGAAACTTCTTTAGCCTAAATGAACTTCCTTATCCTCCTCATACAACAACCAACACTAGTCTAAAATTTCCAGCAACTCATCACCACCAAACAGCCCCAAACGAGCAGCTCACAACACACACCCAAATTCCAAGTTTCTCCGAGAATTTGTTGTGCAACCTTTTCGTAATAACACTCCTACAATTTGTATAAACTTAAGAACAAGAAATATTACCGCTTTTTGGCGCAGCGACGAGCGTCGTTGGGCAATCTTTCACCCAAAAAGACAGCTAGAAAAAGATCCAGTAGGTACACGCCAAGCTATTTTTAGAGGAAAATCTTGTATTGCCTTCTTAATATTATTACTCACTTGCTGGAGAAAGAAGGCAAAAACAATAAATTTGTTTTCCAGAAATGGACGAACAAGGCTGGCAAAAGTAAAAAGTTTGCTGAAACTTTGCCAATCTTTGCCTGAGATAACTAGGTATTCGGTGGTGGAGAAGGCTAAGGGTTACGCTGCCTTTGATTTTGTGTCTTCACTGAATTGTCTATAAATGAGATTTTGGAATAAAATTAGGCTAGATGTGGATATATATTGCCTTAGCAAACTGGCAATTTATGGCCACTTTCTCAACACCAAAACTTAGTTGTGTCAACTTCCCCTCATGTGACCTTACACCTCACCAACATTAATTGCTATCTATTAATCAAGGGCCAATGTGCATTAATCCACATCACTTAATTATTAACAATCCTCGTCGTCACACTTATTAAGTCCTAAATTATTTTGGGGTTTTATTCTTTTATATGCTAAGCCCTTTATTTGCATATGTCTAGATGCTTAACCCAGCACAGAAAAATACGGGGTGTTATAATTGGGATCAAGAAATTATTTATTTGATAATTGATTAATTATGGAAATTAGTGGGATTAATTATTAAATTATTAGATAAGTGTTTGCAAGTACTTCCACATGTCTCCTAGCCAAGTAGTCAACAAGGTGACTAATGCTTACATGAATCTCTTGGATGACACCTACAGGACAACGATGCCTTTGTCTTTTTGTAAAGGTGTTTGGGTAGAACCCACAACCTATTAATAATAGAAATATTTCAGAGATAACTTAGATATATATATTTTCTTCTTATGAAATAGGCAGCAACGTTCTAGCCCTAGCTCTTAAGAACATGAGCAGCAAACTTCTTATCCTATAGAATTAATTCAAACTTTGTTCTAAATATGTTCGAGCAACAATGTTTTGGGACTTCTTCTTCAAGGATTTAAAGGTAGCAAGCATTATTCCTGGAAAGTTCTAGTAAAAAGTTTGTTCATAGATTCATCAAGTAAGGTGGAAGGAGGGGTGGTTCTTGACATCTAAGATTACTTATAAAGGAGGTTGATTTAATCATTATTGTTTAAGGCTTAATTCAAGGTATGTTAAGACAAATCCTTCTTTATTTTGGCATGTTCTAGGTACGAAACGTAAACGTAATATTTTTCCATAAATGATTCTACTCTTAGTGGTTAAGGATGTTCATGTTATTCATTCCAATGTTCAGAGCATGTATAAATATGTTCCTAAATCCTTATTGAGGTATATGGAAAAGATGTTAGTATTCATAATGTTAATCGGAGGTAAAGTGACATTAAGCCACTCCGATAAACTTATAATGTTTTTTTATTATTCATGCATTATATTCATGTATTACCATGGACCCCACATGTGTTATATACACTACTATATGGTATGCATTATATATATGTAGGGGATGAGAAAAGGGATACGACGTTATATACGCACACCACCTAATCAATTGGTATATGATGGTGATTATGCCCACAGAGGCCGAAATGATATGATGGGAGACGGCGTTATATACGCATATATATATGTATGACCGCATTGTGCATGACATTTAGGCATATTATGGCCCTCAGAGGCATTCTGCACAGACATGATACTTATATTATGGCTCTCAGAGACATTCTGCACATACATGATACTTATATTATGACCCTCAGAGGCATTCTGCATAGACATAATATTTAGGCATATTATGGCCCTCAGAGGCATTCAATACAGGTTGATTGTTTCTTGTCTCTTGTTACTTTCATGTCTCTATTATAATGTTCTTCATGCCTGACATACTCGGTACATCATTTGTATTGACGTCCCTTTTGTCTGGGGACGCTGCGTTTCATGCCCGCAGGCTCAGGTAGACAGGGCGATGGTCTGCACTAGTAGAATGCTGGTTCTGCTGATATTGGAGCACTCTATTTGTTCTAGAGTTGCAGTCTAGTCGTGGTATGATATTTTGGATATGCATAGGGGTATGGCGGGGCCCTGTCCCGACCTTATGATGTTACGTACTCATTAGAGGCTTGTAGACAGTTTTCTTTTGTATAGTAGTCATGTATGGCCTTATCGGCCTTAGTATGTATATATTCATAAGTTGGGTTCTTCTGTTTGTAAGAGTTTACGTAGCTCCTTCCCAATTTATTTATTTCTATATGTCAGCAGGGTACTTTGTGACAGCCCTCGGGGCCCTTGATTAATTACGGTTATGTGGTAAACACATGATTAAAACACACGATCCTAATGTGTCTACCCGGCAAGCACGTGGGTCGTGACAAACTAGAGGTGTCTACCTAGGGTGTCTACAAGCCGTGTCTAGTAGATTATTATTTATGGGTGTGTTGTGCACCACACTTATAGACAGGAGGCTACAAGGCATCTAGGATAATGGTTACCTTCCTTCTTGATCTAAAATCGTGCTATAGAGCTGAATTGTAAGAATTCTCTCTGTAAACTTATCGTGTTTATGATTACAACAATGTCATCTTCCAATAGGGTTATGATTAGTCAGGGAACTCATAACCCAGGGAGTTTATTCAGGGATCGCCAATATTTAAAGGGTTCAAAGATGCCAATATCTCAGGGTCAAAGTTGTGGAGGTCGAGTGAGACCACCCTAACCATCTTGTAATCAGTATGGTCGAGTGCATGCCAGATTATGCAGCAAATGTACAAGGGGTTGGTTTAGTGTGGAAACCATATCCATATGTTCCGAAGTGTCCCAAGTTAATGCGCAAAGGTAAGGATAAGATGATTATGAGTTGTACATATGAAACGCAGAAAACATCATTGGAAGGTTTAGTAGGTTATGAAAATCTACACATTTTACAATGACTCTTGCTCATTAGAATGAGGGAATATGATATATATGTCACGACCAAAACCGAAGGGCCATGACGGGCACCCGTACCTTACTTGCCGAGTACCACTAACCATATAGTTAATACCTATTCATAATTAAATACGGACTAAGCCAAAAAAAGATTATGTAAAATCTTAACCAGAAAAGCCCAACTTATATATATATATGTACATATCAAGGCCGACAAGGCCATCCTTGACTACTACTACACACAAGATATCTGTCTACAAGCCTCTAAGAGTAGTAACATCAAAAGTCGGGACAGGGCCCCGCCATACCCATATACAGATGCAAAAACATACCGTACTAAAATTAGACCAACACTCCGAAACAAGAGGAGTGCTCCAAAATCCGCTGAGTTAGCAACCTACTAACGTGGATCATCGCCCTATCTACGTGAACCTGTAGGCATGAAACGCAGCGTCCCCAGACAAAAGGAACGTCAGTACAACTAATGTACCGAGTATGTTAGGCATAAGAAACATCATAACGGAGATACATAATAATCTGAAACAGAAACAGTCGACCAAGATAGAAACAACTGACCAGTAGTAAATGCCTCTAAGGGTCCTAATACATATGCCTAAAGGTCATGCACAATGCAAATGCGGTATACATATAAATATTGGCCACACAAGGGCATCTTCCTTCCCATAACAACCTCTGTGGGCATCATTTCATATCGGCCACACAAGGGCATCGTTTCATATCGGCCACACAAGGGCATCATATCATATTGGCCACACAAGGACATCTTTTTTTTGTGATAATCTGTACCAGTTGCACGTGCTGACGCGTATATAACGCCATTCCCTTTTCTCCATCCCCTACATATATATAATATTTATCATATAGTAGTGTATATAACATATATGGGTCTAGGACAATACATAAATATAATGAAAATGAAAATGCATGAATGGTAATAAAATATTATGAACTTATCGGATGACATAATATCCTTGCCCTTTCGGCTAACATTGGAAATATTAATATGTACCTTCGCCTAACATTGGGAATATCAACATCTTTCCCAGATACCTCAATAAGGATTTATGAACATATTTAGGCATTTTTTTAACATAAGAATTAATAACATGCACATTATTAACTACTAAGAGTAGAATAATTTATGGAATAATATTACGGTTACGTTTCGTTACATGGAGCATGCCAAAAGAAAGAAATAATTTGCCTTAACATACCTCGATTCCACTTAACTATCTGAGTCAAGAGGGTTCTATTGTTGCTAACACTGTCCGAAAGCATAACACTGGATTTCAAATTGTGTTGTTGCACTACTTTTTTTTCGCACAACATAGGAATAAATGTTGCTACTCTTTGTTTTTAGGACGTCACTGTTTCTAATTCCTAATACTTGCAAAGGGTGTTGTATCTATATCTCTTAAAATGAACTATGTTGCTATCTACAAAGGTCTCGGAGGGGTTTAAGTAAATAGACCACGA
Source organism: Anisodus tanguticus (assembly GCA_034509755.1). Taxonomy (NCBI): domain Eukaryota; kingdom Viridiplantae; phylum Streptophyta; class Magnoliopsida; order Solanales; family Solanaceae; genus Anisodus; species Anisodus tanguticus. Next base: position 20,511,078 of record CM067553.1, on the reverse strand, counting down.
TTCCCCCCTCCCATACTAATTAATCCCACGTCACTTGCCAATCTCACGAGCTGCCACCCATTTGTTTACTTAGGCTTAGTCATTTAGGTAGTTTATTGCAATGTTACACGTAATGTCCCCATTAAGCTTGTCCCCTCCCCCCCACTAACATTTATTAATCAATCACACACATTATTAATTTCGTGATCCCAATTCACTTAAATCTTAGTGACTTATAAGACCTTCATATACTCAATGTCATAATTTTGTGATATGACACTAGTCCATAACCTCTTTGAGGATATACAACTATTATTATTAATCCCCGTAGTCACACTTGTTAAATCCTAAATTGTTTCGGGGTTTAATACTTTTATATACTCAGCTCTTTATTAGCATACGTAAATATGGCATAAATTCTCCAAGGCTCGGGTCTACTTGCATACGTCTAGATGCTCAAACCATCGCCCGAAATTACGGGATGTTACATCCCCCCCCCCCGTAGAAGCATTCATCCTCGAATGTTGGGGTGACATATCTAATTACCGTCACGTAGCCAGGAAATACAACTATTTTTTTCACAGCCATATAAGGTAATATACATCACTACATTAGACCTCACATGGTATGCAAACATTAATTATAATATCAGGAATCAGAGTTCACCTTATGCTTCTCTTAGAACCTCGGCATTGGTCTGGAATAGGTATGGATACTTGTGCATCATCTCCTCTTCTACCTCCTCTGTCATTTCTTCTACATTCTTATTCCGCCAAATAACTTTCACGGAGGCTACTTCTTTAGTCCTCAACTTGCGAACTTGTCGATCTAGGATAGAAATAGGAACCTTTTCATATGATAAGTCCTCTGTAATCTTCATATCATCAATCGGTATAATCTGGGAAGGATCTCCAATACATGCTCTCAACATAGAAACATGGAAAATCGGATGAACAAACTCTAACTCCGAAGGCAAGTCCAATTCGTATGCTACTTTACCGATTCGTCGAATTATGCAATATGGCCCAATATACGTTGGACTGAGCTTTCCATTTTTCCCAAATCTCATTACACCCTTCATAGGAGAAATTTTCAAGAATACCCAATCATCTACATGATCATCTGAATATGACTTCTGACGATTCTGAGAGGTTAACAGTCGTTCTTGGATAAGCTTCACCTTATCTATGGCTTGGTGTACTAAGTCAGGCCCAAATAATTCTGACTCGCCTACCTCGAACCATCCGATAAGAGATCTATATTTCCATCCGTACAAAGCCTCGTATTGAGCCATTTTAATGCTAGCATGATAATTGTTATTGTACGCGAACTCAAAAAGGGTAAATGATCATCCCAACTTCCCTTAAAGTCCAATACACAAGCTCATAGCATGTCCTCGAGCATCTGAATCGTATGCTCGGCCTGCCCGTCTGTCTGAGGATGGAAAGTTGTGCTAAGATTAACTTGGGTGCCTAAACCTTTTTGAAATGACTTCCAGAAGTTAGCTGTAAACTGAGCCTCAGTCAGATATAATAGAAATAGGCACACCATGAAGGCGAACAATCTCCTTCACATACAACTTCGCGTAGTCCTCGGACTGTGTAGGTAGTTTTGACGGCAAAAATGAGCTGATTTAGTCAGTCTGTCAACAATCACCCAAATAGAATCAAACTTACGATAAGAGCGAAGTAAACCCATAATGAAATCCATATTAATCATTTCTCCACATACAAAATCTTAATGTTCTGAGTTAAGCCACTAGGTTTTGGTGCTCTATTTTTACTTGCTGACAATTAGGACATTGAGCTACAAACTGTGCAACGCTTCTCTTCATGTCATTCCACCAATAGACACCTTTGAGTTCATGATACATTTTAGTAGATCCTAGGATGAATGGAATATCGTGAGCAATATACCTCCGTCATAATTCTATCTCATAATCCTGCTACATTTGGAACACATAACTGGCCCTGGTGCTTGAGAATCCCATGTTCGTCAATCTCAAAGGTTGTGGTCTTCTTCTGTTGAATGTCTGCTCTGATCTTTTTCAAACTGGGGTCTTCCCACTGATGTTCCTTAACTTCCGATATGAGAGAAGATTATGATATATTCTGAATCACAAAACTACCATCCTCTGAATCCATTAGTCAGACTCCCAAACTAGCTAACTGATGGAGTTCTCTTACTAACTCCTTCCTCTCGACCTGCACCGGAATCGAGCTGACCATCGATTTATGACTAAGCGCTTCTGCTACAACATTAGCTTTACCGGGATGATATAAGATGTCCACATCATAATCTTTCAATAATTCAAGCCACCTTCTTTGTCTAAAGTTCAACTCTTTCTGTTTAAATATGTATTGCATACTTTTATGATCCGTGAAAATGTCTACATGAACACCATAAAAGTAATGCCGCCAAATCTTCAGTGTATAGACCACTTCGGCTAACTCCAAATCGTGTGTCGGATAGTTCTTCTCATGTTTCCTCAATTGTCTTAAAGCATAGGCAATCACTTTACCATGTTGCATTAGTACGCATCCTAGACTTGTTCCTGAGGCATCACAATACACAACATAGCCTTTTGGACCCTCTGGAAGAGTAAGGACTGGAGCCAATGTTAGTCTATCATTTAAGTCTTAGAAACTCCGCTCACAAGCATCGGACCATTGGAATTTTATGGTCTTTTATGTCAACTTTGTTAATGGTGCTGATATGATAGAAAACATATTTTACACTTGATATAAAATCCTACTGATTTGAATATGATACTACCCTTCATTTGTTTTTAAAAGTTACAAGGACACAGCCCCCTCCATTAGTTAATTAAGGTAGATTAGTGTTAGCAAATTGCTAGCAATTCATCTAAGTGTAGGCAAGGACGTTTTTGCTCCTAGGAACAACGGCCAGAAACATTGTTTGATGTTTCTTGGAAAAGAATAATATTTTCCTTCCAGTTTAGCAAAATGGAGGTATGTTAAGACAAATTATTTCTTTCTTTTGGCATGTTCCATGTAACAAAATATAATCGTGATATTGCTCCATAATTTATTCTGCTCCTAGTAGTTAAGAATATTCATGTTGTTGATTCATATGCTAAAAGTATGTCTAAATATGTTTTTAAGTCCTTACTGAGGCATACAGAAGAGATGTTGATTTTCCAATGTTAGCCGAAGGTATAAAGGTATTATATCATCCGTTGAGATTGGAATATTGTGTTATCATTCATGCATTTTTATTTGCATTGCATTCATATATTACCCTGGACTACTTGTTCTATGCACACTACTATATGGTAAATATTATATGTATATATATGTATGGGGAATGGGAAAAGGGAAAGGCGTTATATACGCACACCACATGCAGCTGGTACAGACTATCACGAAAGAGCCCGAAGAGGCCAATATGATGTGATGATGTGATGCCCTTGTGTGGCGATATAACCTGATGCCCACAGAGGTGGTTATGAGAGGATTCATATGTGGACGTTAGTATACCGCATTGGCATTATGCATACATTCATTAATGATTATATGGTATGATGCACACAGAGGCTGTTATGGTAAGGAAGATGCCCGATGAGGCTGATGTATATGGAAACTGCATTGTGCATAACATTTAGGCATATGTATTAGGGCCCTCAGAGGCATTTACTGTTGGTCAGTTACTTCTGTTTCAATTGTTATATTCCTATTATACTATTGTTCATGCCTGACATACTCAGTACATCAGTCGTACTAACGTCCCTTTTGTCGGGGGACGCTGCGTTTCATGCCCGCAGGTTCAGTTAAAGAAGGTGATGGTTCAAGCTAGTAGGTTGTTGGTTCAGCTGATGTTGGAGCACTCTATTTATTTCAGAGTTGTAGTTGGTCGTGGTATAGTATTTTTGCATCCGCATATGAGTATGGCTGGGTCCTGTCTTGTCCTTGTAATGCCATGTATTCTTTAAAGGCATGTAGACAAGTGTCCTGTGGATAGTAGGATTGTATGGCCTTGTCGGCCTTGGTATTGGTATATGTATATATATAAGTTGGATTTCTGGGTTACTAATCCCACAATCCTTTTTTGCTGTAGTCGGTAATTAATTATGATTAGGTGTTGGTTGTACGATTGGAGGTACCCGACAAGTGGGGTCCGGGTGCCGTCGCGGCCCTCCGGTTTGGGTCGTGACAAACATGGTATCAGAGCATGTCTGTCCTAGGGAGTCTACAAGCCGTGTCTAGTAGAGTCTTGTTTATGGGTATGTTGTGCACCATACTTATAAACAGGAGGCTATCTAACATTTAGGGATGGTTTCTATTGTTTCATCTCATAAATCGTACAGTAGAGCTAAGTCATAAAACTCGAGTTCGACTCGCGCCTTATACCATTTCAGTAATGCGGTAACCAAAAAGACTTCGGTTAGTTTGTACTCGTAGCCAGTAAATGAGTGATTTCTACCAAGCCGATGGATACGCCAGAAGGGGCCGTATTATTGTTAAAATTCAAGATTATGAGAAGTTGTCTCACTCATATACGGAAGATGGAAGAAATAATGAAATCCTAGAAAGCGAAATATTTATTAAGGTAAATGAAGTACTAAGCATCGGAACGCAGGAGATTGTAAGGATTTTTCTTTGTAGACTTTATCATATTTACAATTACAGCAGTACCTTCTTCCAGAAGGATTATGATTAGCAGAGAGATTGAAGTTAGATTTAGTGTAAATACGAGTGTTATGCTGACCATTAAGGATGAGAAGTACGGCACAATCAGAGGATGGTGGTAGGGAATATGAAAACAGTTAATGGAATGATATGATTAAGTATCAAGGTAGAAATGTTTTTTGCTTAGTGACAAACTTGCTAAAGAATTACAACAAGAAAAAAAAAAGTGAATGAGATTATGGTTATACAGATCTCACAAAGGTATGATTATTCTTGAATGGCGTAAGGATCAATGGTACAGGAGGGACATAAGGAACTCTTCGGTCAAAGGTGGCGATTCTCGGGGTTCATGAAGGGAGTATGAGAGGTCTGATGTAGTGATATATGAAGGTAGTTGTATTCTCTGGTTATGCGACACGGATCAGATATGTCACACCAACATTCGAGGATGAATATTTCTAAGGGGGGAAAGATGTAACATCCCGGAATTTTAGAAAATGATTTGAGCACCTAAGTGTAATAAGTAGACTCGGGCCTCGGAGATTTTGTGTGATATAACATATGCTAATAAAGAGATTAATATATAAAAGAGATTAGACCCAGAAATAATTTTGGACGTAACAAGTGTGACGACGGAGAATGGAAATAAATTTGGGGTATGCACAAAGAGGTTAGGGACGAGTGTCATATTATAAATAATGACATTGAGGATATGAAAGTCTTATAAGTTATCAAGATTTAAGTGAATTGGATCACGAAATTAATTATGTGTGTGATTGATTAATCGTGGGGATTAATTAATCTTGGTGGGGGACAAGACTTAGTGGGGGTTATGCACGTGTAGTCTTCTAGGTTGGCTAACTAATGACTAGCCTAAATTACTAGATAGTTGTGACTTGAGTGGGATATTTTGCCACTTTCAAATGGTTATTGATGCATCCATGATATTACTGTTGCCGTAATTTTTCTAGAAAACAGATGTTACACTTGATATAAAATCCAACTGATTTGAATATGATACTACCCTTCATTTGCTTTTAAAAGTTACAAGGACACAACCCCCCACCATTAGTTAATTAAGGTGGATTAGTGATAGCAAATTGCTAGAAATTCATCTAAGTGTAGGCAATGACGTTTTTGCTCATTGGAACAACGGCCAACAACATTGTTTGATGTTTCTTGGCAAACAACAATATTTTTCTTCTAGTTTAATGAAACAGAGGTATGTGAAGACAAATTATTTCTTTCCTTTGGCATGTTCCTTGTAACGAAATATAATCGTGATATTGCTCCATAATTTATTCTGCTCCTAGTAGTTAAGAATATTCATGTTGTTGATTCATATGCTAAAAGTATGTCTAAATATGTTTCTAAGTCCTTACTGAGGCATACGGAAGATATGTTGATTTTCCAATGTTAGCCGAAGGTATTATGTCATCCGTTGAGATTGGAATATTATGTTATCATTCATGTATTTTTATTTGCATTGCATTCATATATTACCCTGGACCACTTGTCATATGCACACTACTATATGGTAAATATTATATATATATATATATATATATATATATATATATATATATATATATATGTATGGGGAATGGGAAAAGGGAAAGGCGTTATATACGCACACCACATGCAGCTGGTACAGACTATCACGAAAGAGCCCGAAGAGGCCAATATGATGTGATGATGTGATGCCCTTGTGTGGCGATATAACCTGATGCCCACAGAGGTGGTTATGAGAGGATTCATATGTGGACGTTAGTATACCGCATTGGCATTATGCATACATTCATTAATCATTATATGGTATGATGCACACAGAGGCTGTTATGGTAAGGAAGATGCCCGATGAGGCTGATGTATATGGAAACTGCATTGTGCATAACATTTAGGCATATGTATTAGGGCCCTCGAGAGGCATTTCTTGTTGGTCGATTTACATTTCGATTGTTATATTCCTGTTATACTATTGTTCATGCCTGACATACTCAGTACATCAGTCGTACTAACGTCCCTTTTGTCATGGGATGCTGCGTTTCATGCCCGCAGGTTCGGTAAAAGAAGGTCATGGTTCACGCTAGTAGGTTGGTGGTTCAGCTGATGTTGGAGCACTTTATTTGTTTCAGAGTTGCAGTTGGTCGTGGTATAGTATTTTTGCATCCGCATATGAGTATGGCGGGGTCCTGTCCCGTCCTTGTAATGCCATGTATTCTTTAAAGGCATGTAGACAAGTGTCCTGTGGATAGTAGGATTGTATGGCCTTGTCGGCCTTGGTATTGGTATATGTATATATATAAGTTGGATTTCTGGGTTACTAATCCCACAATCCTTTTTTGCTGTAGTCGGTAATTAATTATGATTAGGTGTTGGTTGTACGATTGGAGGTACCCGACAAGTGGGGTCCGGGTGCCCGTCGCGGCCCTCCGGTTTGGGTCGTGACAAACATGGTATCAGAGCATGTCTGTCCTAGGGAGTCTACAAGCCGTGTCTAGTAGAGTCTTGTTTATGGGTATATTGTGCACCATACTTATAAACAGGAGGCTTTCTGACATTTAGGGATGGTTTCTATTGTTTCATCTCATAAATCGTGCAGTAGCGCTGAGTCTTAGGAACTCGAGTTTGACTCGCGCCTTATACCATTTCAGTAATGCCGGTTACCAAAAAGACTTCGGTTAGTTTGTACTCGTAGCCAGTAAATGAGTGATTTCTACCGAGACGATGGATACGCCAGAAGGGGCAGTATTATTGTTAAAATTCAAGATTATGAGAAGTTGTATCACTCATATACGGAATATGGAAGAAATAATGAAATCCTGGAAAGCGAAATATTTATTAAGGTAAATGAAGTACTAAGCATCGGAACGCAGGAGATTGTAAGGATTTTTCTTTGTAGACTTTATCATATTTACGTTATATCGGTACCTTCTTCCCGAAGGATTATGATTAGCAGGGAGATTGAAGTTGGATTGAGTGTAAATACGAGTGTTATGCTGACCATTAAGGACGAGAAGTACGGCCCAATCAAAGGATGGTGGTAGGGAATATGAAAACCAGTTAATGGAATGATATGATTAAGTATCTAGGTAGAAATGTTTTTTGCTTTGTGACAAACTTGCTAAAGAATTAAAACAAGGAGAAAAAAAAAGTGAATGAGATTATGGTTATGCAGATCTCACAAAGGTATGATTATTCTAGGATGGCGTAAGGATCAATGGTGCAGGAGGGACATAAGGAACTCTTCGGTCAAAGGTGGCGATTCTCGGGTGTTCATGAAGGGAGTATGAGAGGTCTGATATAGTGATGTATGAAGGTAGTTGTATTCGCTGGTTATGCGACACGGATCAGATATGTCACCCCAATATTCGGGGACGAATGTTTCTAAGGAGGGAAAGATGTAACATCCCGAAATTTTAAATAATGATTTGAGCACCTAAGGGTAATAAGTAGACTCGGGCCTTGGGGATTTTATGTGATATCACGTATGTAAATAAATAGATTAGACCCTGAAATAATTTTGGACATAACAAGTGTGACGACGGATAGCAGAAATAAATTTGGGGTATGCACAAAGAGGTTAGGGACGAGTGTCATATTACAAATTATGACATTGAGGAAATGAATGTCTCATAAGTTATCAAGATTGAAGTGAATTGGATCACAAATTAATTATGTGTGTGATTGATTAATCGTGGGGATTAATTAATCATGGTGGGGGACAAGACTTTGTGGGGGTTATGCACGTGTAGTCTTCTAGGTTAGCTAACTAATGACTAGCCTAAATTACTAGATAGTTGTGACTTGAGTGGGACATTTTGCCAATTTCAAAGGGTTATTGATGCATCCATGATTTCACCGTTGCTGCATTTTTACAAGAAAACAGATGTTACACTTGATATAAAATCCAACTGATTTGAATATGATACTACCCATCATTTGCTTTTAAAAGTTACAAGGACACAACCCCCCTCCATTAGTTAATTAAGGTGGATTAGTGTTAGCAAATTGCTAGCAATTCATCTAAGTGTAGGCAATGGCGTTTTTGATCATTGGAACAACGGCCAGCAACATTGTTTGATGTTTCTTGGCAAACAACAATATTTTCCTTCCAGTTTAGCGAAACGGAGGCATGTTAAGACAAATTATTTCTTTCTTTTGACATGTTCAATGTAACGAAATATAATCGTGATATTGCTCCATAATTTATTCTGCTCCTAGTAGTTAAGAATATTCATGTTGTTGATTCATATGCTAAAAGTATGTCTAAATATGTTTCTAAGTCCTTACTTAGGCATACGGAAGAGATGTTGATTTTCCAATGTTAGCCGAAGGTATTATGTCATCCGTTGAGATTGGAATATTGTGTTATCATTCATGCATTTTTATTTGCATTGCATTCATATATTACCCTGGACTACTTGTTCTATGCACACTACTATATGGTAAATATTATATGTATATATATGTATGGGGAATGGGAAAAGGGAAAGGCGTTATATACGCACACCACATGCAGCTGGTACAGACTATCACGAAAGAGCCCGAAGAGGCCAATATGATGTGATGATGTGATGCCCTTGTGTGGCGATATAACCTGATGCCCACAGAGGTGGTTATAAGAGGATTCATATGTGGACGTTAGTATACCGCATTGGCATTATGCATACATTCATTAATCATTATATGGTATGATGCACACAGAGGCTATTATGGTAAGGAAGATGCCCGATGAGGCTGATGTATATGGAAACTGCATTGTGCATAACATTTAGGCATATGTATTAGGGCCCTCAGAGGCATTTACTGTTGGTCAGTTACTTCTGTTTCAATTGTTATATTCCTGTTATACTATTGTTCATGCCTGACATACTCAGTACATCAGTCGTACTAACGTCCCTTTTGTCGGGGGACGCTGCGTTTCATGCCCGCAGGTTCAGTTAAAGAAGGTGATGGTTCAAGCTAGTAGGTTGTTGGTTCAGCTGATGTTGGAGCACTCTATTTGTTTCAGAGTTGTAGTTGGTCGTGGTATAGTATTTTTGCATCCGCATATGAGTATGGCTGGGTCTTGTCTTGTCCTTGTAATGCCATGTATTCTTTAAAGGAATGTAGACAAGTGTCCTGTGGATAGTAGGATTGTATGGCCTTGTCGGCCTTGGTATTGGTATATGTATATATATAAGTTGGATTTCTGGGTTACTAATCCCACAATCCTTTTTTGTTGTAGTCGGTAATTAATTATGATTAGGTGTTGGTTGTACGATTGGAGGTACCCGACAAGTGGGGTCCGGGTGCCCGTCGCGGCCCTCCGGTTTGGGTCGTGACAAACATGGTATCAGAGCATGTCTGTCCTAGGGAGTCTACAAGCCATGTCTAGTAGAGTCTTGTTTATGGGTATGTTGTGCACCATACTTATAAACTGGAGGCTATCTAACATTTAGGGATGGTTTCTATTGTTTCATCTCATAAATCATGCAGTAGAGCCAAGTCATAAAACTCGAGTTTGACTCGCGCCTTATACCATTTCAGTAATGCCGGTTACCAAAAAGACTTCGGTTAGTTTGTACTCGTAGCCGTAAATGAGTGATTTCTACCAAGCCGATGGATACGCCGGAGAAGGGCGTATTATTGTTAAAATTCAAGATTATGAGAAGTTGTCTCACTCATATACGGAATATGGAAGAAATAATGAAATACCGGAAAGCGAAATATTTATTAAGGTAAATGAAGTACTAAGCATCGGAACGCAGGAGATTGTAAGGATTTTTCTTTGTAGACTTTATCATATTTACAGTTACAGCAGTACCTTCTTCCAGAAGGATTATGATTAGCAGGGAGATTGAAGTTGGATTGAGTGTAAATACGAGTGTTATGCTGACCATTAAGGACGAGAAATATGGCACAATCAAATTATGGTGGTAGGGATTATGAAAACTGTTCATGGAATGATATGATTAAGTATCAAGGTAGAAATATTTTTTGCTTAGTGACAAACTTGCTAAAGAATTACAACAAGAAGAAAAAAAAAGTGAATGAGATTATGGTTATGCAGAACTCACAAAGGTATGATTATTCTTGAATGGCGTAAGGATCTATGGTACAGGAGGGACATAAGGAACTCTTCGGTGAAATGTGGCGATTCTCGGGTGTTCATGAAGGGAGTATGAGAGGTCTGATATAGTGATGTATGAAGGTAGTTGTATTCGCTGGTTATGCGACACTGATCAGATATGTCACACCAACATTCGAGGATGAATGTTTCTAAGGGGGGAAAGATGTAACATCCCGGAATTTTAGATAATGATTTGAGCACCTAAGCGTAATAAGTAGACTCGGGCCTCGGAGATTTTGTGTGATATCACGTATGCTAATAAAGAGATTAATGTATAAAAGAGATTAGACCCTGAAATAATTTTGGACGTAACAAGTGTGACGACGGGGAATGGAAATAAATTTGGGGTATGCATAAAGAGGTTAGGGACGAGTGTCATATTACAAATAATGACAATGAGGATATGAAGGTCTTATAAGTTATCAAGATTTAAGTGAATTGGATCACGAAATTAATTATGTGTGTGATTGATTAATCGTGGGGATTAATTAATCTTGGTGGGAGACAAGACTTAGTGGGGGTTATGCACGTGTAGTCTTCTAGGTTAGCTAACTAATGACTAGCCTAAATTACTAGATAGTTGTGACTTGAGTGGGATATTTTGGCACTTTCAAAGGGTTATTGATGCATCCATGATTTCACCGTTGCTGCAATTTTACAAGAAAATAGATGTTACACTTGATATAAAATCCAACTGATTTGAATATGATACTACCCATCATTTGCTTTTAAAAGTTGCTAGGACACAACCCCCCTCCATTAGTTAATTAAGGTGGATTAGTGTTAGCAAATTGCTAGCAATTCATCTAAGTGTAGGCAATGACGTTTTTGATCATTGGAACAACGGCCAACAACATTGTTTGATGTTTCTTGGCAAACAACAATATTTTCCTTCCGGTTTAGCGAAACGGAGGTATGTTAAGACAAATTATTTCTTTCTTTTGGCATGTTCAATGTAACGAAATATAATCGTAATATTGCTACATAATTTATTCTACTCCTAGTAGTTAAGAATATTCACGTTGTTGATTAATATGCTAAAAGTATGTCTAAATATGTTTCTAAGTCCTTGCGAGGCATATGAAGAGATGTTGATTTTTCAATGTTAGCCGAAGGTATTATGTCATCCGTTGAGATTGGAATATTGTGTTATCATTCATGCATTTTTATTTGCATTGCATTCATATATTACCCTGGACCACTTGTGATAGGCCCACTACTATATGGTAAATATTATATATATATATGTATGGGGAATGGGGAATGGGAAAAGGGAAAGGCGTTGTAAACGCACACCACCGCACTGGTACAAACTATCACGAAAGATCCCGAAGAGGCCAATATGATGTGATGATGTGATGCCCTTGTGTGGCGATATAATTTGATGCCCACAGAGACGGTTATGGAAGGATTCCCGTGTGGACATTAGTATACCGCATTGGCATTATTCATACATTCATTAATGATTATATCGTATGATGCACACGTAAGCTTGTTATGGTAAGTAAGATGCTCGATGAGGTGATGTATATGGAAACCGCGCATTGTGCATAACATTTAGGCATATGTATTAGGGCCCTCGAGAGGCATTTCTTTGTTGGTCGATTATTTACATTTCGGTTGTTACATTCTGTTATACTATTATTCATGCGACATACTCGGTACATCAGTCGTACTAACGTCCCTTTTGTCATGGGATGCTGCGTTTCATGCCCGCAGGTTCGGTAAAAGAAGGTCATGGTTCACGCTAGTAGGTTGGTGGTTCATCTGATGTTGGAGCACTTTATTTGTTTCAGAGTTGCAGTTGGTCGTGGTATAGTATTTTTGCATCCGCATATGAGTATGGCGGGGTCCTGTTCCGTCCTTGTAATGTCATGTATTCTTTTGAGGCTTTTATACAGGTGACCTGTGGATAGTGGTCTTGTATGGCCTTGTCGACCTTGGTATTGGTATATGTATACATATAAGTTGGATTTCTGGGTTACTAATCCCACAATCCTTTTTTGCTGTAGTCGGTAATTAATTATGATTAGGTGTTGGTTGTACGATTGGAGGTACCAGACAAGTGCGGTCCGGGTGCCCGTCGCGGCCCTACGGTTTGGGTCGTGACAAACATTGTATCAGAGCATGTCTGTCCTAGGGAGTCTACAAGCCGTGTCTAGTAGAGTCTTGTTTATGGGTATATTGTGCACCATACTTATAAACAGGAGGCTATCTGACATTTATGGATGGTTTCTATTGTTTCATCTCTTAAATCGTGCAGTAGCGCTGAGTCTTAGGAACTCGAGTTTGACTCGCGCCTTATACCATTTCAGTAATGCCGGTTACCAAAAAGACTTCGGTTAGTTTGTACTCGTAGCCCGTAAATGAGTGATATCTACCAAGCCGATGGATACGCCAGAAGGGGCCGTATTATTATTAAAATTCAAGATTATGAGAAGTTGTCTCACTCATATACGGAATATGGAAGAAATAATGAAATCCTGGAAAGCGAAATATTTATTAAGGTAAATGAAGTACTAAGCATCGGAACGCAGGAGATTGTAAGGATTTTTCTTTGTAGACTTTATCATATTTACAGTTACAGCAGTACCTTCTTCCAGAAGGATTATGATTAGCGAGGAGATTGAAGTTGGATTGAGTGTAAATACGAGTGTTATGCTGACCATTAAGGATGAGAAGTACGGCACAATCAAAGGATGGTGGTAGGGAATATGAAAGCTGTTAATGGAATGATATGATTAAGTATCAAGGTAGAAAGGTTTTTTGCTTAGTGACAAACTTGCTAAAGAATTACAACAAGAAAAAAAAAAAGGGAATGAGATTATGGTTATGCGAGATCTCACAAAGGTATGATTATTCTTGAATGGCGTAAGGATCAATGGTGCGGGAGGGACATAAGGAACTCTTCGGTCAAAGGTGGCGATTCTCGGGTGTTCATGAAGAGAGTATGAGAGGTCGATGTAGTGATGTATGAAGGTAGTTGTATTATTTGGTTATGCGACACGGATCAGATATGTCACACCAACATTTGAGGATGAATGTTTCTAAGGGGGAAAGATGTAACATCCCGGAATTTTAGATATTGATTTGAGCACCTAAGCGTAATAAGTAGACTCGGGCCTCGGAGATTTTGTGTGATATCACGTATGCTAATAAAGAGATTAATGTATAAAAGAGATTAGACCACGAAATAATTTTGGACGTAACAAGTGTGACGACGGGGAATGGAAATAAATTTGGGGTATGCACAAAGAGGTTAGGGACGAGTGTCATATTACAAATAATGACATTCAGGATATGAAGGTCTTATAAGTTATTAAGATTTAAGTGAATTGGATCACGAAATTAATTATGTGTGTGATTGATTAATCGTGGGGATTAATTAATCTTGGTGGTGGACAAGACTTAGTGGGGGTTATGCACGTGTAGTCTTCTAGGTTAGCTAACTAATGACTAGCCTAAATTACTAGATAGTTGTGACTTGAGTGGGATATTTTGCCACTTTCAAAGGGTTATTGATGTATCCATGATTTCACCGTTCTTTGCAATTTTACAAGAAAACAGATGTTACACTTGATATAAAATCCAAGCGATTTGAATATGATACTACCCTTCATTTGCTTTTAAAAGTTACAAGGACACAACCCCCTCCATTAGTTAATTAAGGTGGATTAGTGTTAGCAAATTGCTAGCAATTCATCTAAGTGTAGGCAATGACGTTTTTACTCATTGGAACAACAACCAACAACATTGTTTGATGTTTCTTGGCAAACAACAATATTTTCCTTCCGAGTTTAGCGAAACGGAGGTATGTTAAGACAAATTATTTCTTTCTTTTGGCATGTTCAATGTAACGAAATATAATCGTAATATTGCTCCATAATTTATTCTACTCCTAGTAGTTAAGAATATTCACGTTGTTGATTCATTTGCTAAAAGTATGTCTAAATATGTTTCTAAGTCCTTGCGAGGCATATGAAGAGATGTTGATTTTTCAATGTTAGCCGAAGGTATTATGTCATCCGTTGAGATTGGAATATTGTGTTATCATTCATGCATTTTTATTTGCATTGCATTCATATATTACCCTGGACCACTTGTGATAGGCACACTACTATATGGTAAATATTATATATATATATGTATGGGGAATGGGGAATGGGAAAAGGGAAAGGCGTTGTAAACGCACACCACCTGCAGCTGGTACAAACTATCACGAAAGATCCCGAAGAGGCCAATATGATGTGATGATGTGATGCCCTTGTGTGGCGATATAATTTGATGCCCACGAGAGACGGTTATGGAAGGATTCTGTGTGGACATTAGTATACCGCATTGGCATTATGCATACATTCATTAATGATTATATCGTATGATGCACACAGAAAATTTGTTATGGTAAGTAAGATGCTCGATGAGGTGATGTATATGGAAACCGCATTGTGCATAACATTTAGGCATATGTATTAGGGCCCTCGAGAGGCATTTCTTTGTTGGTCGATTATTTCTGTTTCGGTTGTTACATTCTGTTATACTATTGTTCATGCACGACATACTCAGTACATCAGTCGTACTAACGTCCCTTTTGTCATGGGATGCTGCGTTTCATGCCCGCAGGTTTGGTAAAAGAAGGTCATGGTTCACGCTAGTAGGTTGGTGGTTCAGCTGATGTTGGAGCACTTTATTTGTTTCAGAGTTGCAGTTGGTCGTGGTATAGTATTTTTGCATCCGCATATGAGTATGGCGGGGTCCTGTTCCGTCCTTGTAATGCCATGTATTCTTTAAAGGCATGTAGACAAGTGTCCTGTGGATAGTAGGATTGTATGGCCTTGTCGACCTTGGTATTGGTATATGTATATATATAAGTTGGATTTCTGGGTTACTAATCCCACAATCCTTTTTTGCTGTAGTCGGTAATTAATTATGATTAGGTGTTGGTTGTACGATTGGAGGTACCCGACAAGTGCGGTCCGGGTGCCAGTCGCGGCCCTACGGTTTGGGTCGTGACAAACATGGTATCAGAGCATGTCTGTCCTAGGGAGTCTACAAGCCGTGTCTAGTAGAGTCTTGTTTATGGGTATATTGTGCACCATACTTATAAACAGGAGGCTATCTGACATTTATGGATGGTTTCTATTGTTTTATATCATAAATCGTGCAGTAGCGCTGAGTCTTAGGAACTCGAGTTTGACTCGCGCCTTATACCATTTCAGTAATGCCGGTTACCAAAAAGACTTCGGTTAGTTTGTACTCGTAGCCCGTAAATGAGTGATTTCTACCAAGCCGATGGATACGCCAGAAGGGGCCGTATTATTGTTAAAATTCAAGATTATGAGAAGTTGTCTCACTCATATACGGAATATGGAAGAAATAATGAAATCCTGGAAAGCGAAATATTTATTAAGGTAAATGAAGTACTAAGCATCGGAACGCAGGAGATTGTAAGGATTTTTCTTTGTAGACTTTATCATATTTACAGTTACAGCAGTACCTTCTTCCAGAAGGATTATGATTAGCAGGGAGATTGAAGTTGGATTGAGTGTAAATACGAGTGTTATGCTGACCATTAAGGACGAGAAGTACGGCACAATCAAAGGATGGTGGTAGGGAATATGAAAACTGTTAATGGAATGATATGATTAAGTATCAAGGTAGAAAGGTTTTTTGCTTAGTGACAAACTTGCTAAAGAATTACAACAAGAAGAAAAAAAGGGAATGAGATTATGGTTATGCGGATCTCACAAAGGTATGATTATTCTTGAATGGCGTAAGGATCAATGGTGCGGGAGGGACATAAGGAACTCTTCGGTCAAAGGTGGCGATTCTCGGGTGTTCATGAAGAGAGTATGAGAGGTCTGATGTAGTGATGTATGAAGGTAGTTGTATTCGCTGGTTATGCGACACGGATCAGATATGTCACACCAACATTCGAGGATGAATGTTTCTAAGGGGGGAAAGATGTAACATCCCGGAATTTTAGATATTGATTTGAGCACCTAAGCGTAATAAGTAGACTCGGGCCTCGGAGATTTTGTGTGATATCACGTATGCTAATAAAGAGATTAATGTATAAAAGAGATTAGACCCTGAAATAATTTTGGACGTAACAAGTGTGACGACGGGGAATGGAAATAAATTTGGGGTATGCATAAAGAGGTTAGGGACGAGTGTCATATTACAAATAATGACAATGAGGATATGAAGGTCTTATAAGTTATCAAGATTTAAGTGAATTGGATCACGAAATTAATTATGTGTGTGATTGATTAATCGTGGGGATTAATTAATCTTGGTGGGAGACAAGACTTAGTGGGGGTTATGCACGTGTAGTCTTCTAGGTTAGCTAACTAATGACTAGCCTAAATTACTAGATAGTTGTGACTTGAGTGGGATATTTTGGCACTTTCAAAGGGTTATTGATGCATCCATGATTTCACCGTTGCTGCAATTTTACAAGAAAATAGATGTTACACTTGATATAAAATCCAACTGATTTGAATATGATACTACCCATCATTTGCTTTTAAAAGTTGCTAGGACACAACCCCCCTCCATTAGTTAATTAAGGTGGATTAGTGTTAGCAAATTGCTAGCAATTCATCTAAGTGTAGGCAATGACGTTTTTGATCATTGGAACAACGGCCAACAACATTGTTTGATGTTTCTTGGCAAACAACAATATTTTCCTTCCAGTTTAGCGAAACGGAGGTATGTTAAGACAAATTATTTCTTTCTTTTGGCATGTTCAATGTAACGAAATATAATCGTAATATTGCTACATAATTTATTCTACTCCTAGTAGTTAAGAATATTCACGTTGTTGATTAATATGCTAAAAGTATGTCTAAATATGTTTCTAAGTCCTTACTGAGGCATATGAAGAGATGTTGATTTTTCAATGTTAGCCGAAGGTATTATGTCATCCGTTGAGATTGGAATATTGTGTTATCATTCATGCATTTTTATTTGCATTGCATTCATATATTACCCTGGACCACTTGTGATAGGCACACTACTATATGGTAAATATTATATATATATATGTATGGGGAATGGGGAATGGGAAAAGGGAAAGGCGTTGTAAACGCACACCACCTGCAGCTGGTACAAACTATCACGAAAGATCCCGAAGAGGCCAATATGATGTGATGATGTGATGCCCTTGTGTGGCGATATAATTTGATGCCCACAGAGACGGTTATGGAAGGATTCCTGTGTGGACATTAGTATACCGCATTGGCATTATTCATACATTCATTAATGATTATATCGTATGATGCACACAGAAGCTGTTATGGTAAGTAAGATGCTCGATGAGGCTGATGTATATGGAAACTGCATTGTGCATAACATTTAGGCATATGTATTAGGGCCCTCGGAGGCATTTTCTTTGTTGGTCGATTATTTCGTTTCGGTTGTTACATTCTGTTATACTATTGTTCATGCACGACATACTCGGTACATCGGTCGTACTAACGTCCCTTTTGTCATGGGATGCTGCGTTTCATGCCGCGAGTTCGGTAAAAGAAGGTCATGGTTCACGCTAGTAGGTTGGTGGTTCGGTGATGTTGGAGCACTTTATTTGTTTCGAGTTGCGGTTGGTCGTGGTATAGTATTTTTGCATCCGCATATGAGTATGGCGGGGTCTGTTCCGTCCTTGTAATGCCATGTATTCTTTAAAGGCATGTAGACAAGTGTCCTGTGGATAGTAGGATTGTATGGCCTTGTCGGCCTTGGTATTGGTATATGTATATATATAAGTTGGATTTACGGGTTACTAATCCCACAATCCTTTTTGCTTTGTAGTCGGTAATTAATTATGATTAGGTGTTGGTTGTACGATTGGAGGTACCCGACAAGTGCGGTCGGGTGCCGTCGCGGCCCTACGGTTTGGGTCGTGAAAAACATGGTATCGAGCATGTCTGTCTAGGGAGTCTACAAGCCGTGTCTTGTAGAGTCTTGTTTATGGGTATATTGTGCACCATACTTATAAACGGGAGGCTATCTGACATTTATGGATGGTTTCTATTGTTTCATCTCATAAATCGTGCAGGAGCGCTGAGTCTTAGGAACTCGAGTTTGACTCGCGCCTTATACCATTTCAGTAATGCCGGTTACCAAAAAGACTTCGGTTAGTTTGTACTCGTAGCCAGTAAATGAGTGATTTCTACCAAGCCGATGGATACGCCAGAAGGGGCAGTATTATTGTTAAAATTCAAGATTATGAGAAGTTGTCTCACTCATATACGGAATATGGAAGAAATAATGAAATCCTGGAAAGCGAAATATTTATTAAGGTAAATGAAGTACTAAGCATCGGAACGCAGGAGATTGTAAGGATTTTTCTTTGTAGACTTTATCATATTTACAGTTACAGCAGTACCTTCTTCCAGAAGGATTATGATTAGCAGGGAGATTGAAGTTGGATTGAGTGTAAATACGAGTGTTATGCTGACCATTAAGGACGAGAAGTACGGCACAATCAAAGGATGGTGGTAGGGAATATGAAAACTGTTAATGGAATGATATGATTAAGTATCAAGGTAGAAAGGTTTTTTGCTTAGTGACAAACTTGCTAAAGAATTACAACAAGAAGAAAAAAAAAGGGAATGAGATTATGGTTATGCAGATCTCACAAAGGTATGATTATTCTTGAATGGCGTAAGGATCAATGGTGCAGGAGGGACATAAGGAACTCTTCGGTCAAAGGTGGCGATTCTCGGGTGTTCATGAAGAGAGTATGAGAGGTCTGATGTAGTGATGTATGAAGGTAGTTGTATTCGCTGGTTATGCGACACGGATCAGATATGTCACACCAACATTCGAGGATGAATGTTTCTAAGGGGGAAAGATGTAACATCCGGAATTTTAGATATTGATTTGAGCACCTAAGCGTAATAAGTAGACTCGGGCCTCGGAGATTTTGTGTGATATCACGTATGCTAATAAAGAGATTAATGTATAAAAGAGATTAGACCACGAAATAATTTTGGACGTAACAAGTGTGACGACGGGGAATGGAAATAAATTTGGGGTATGCACAAAGAGGTTAGGGACGAGTGTCATATTACAAATAATGACATTCAGGATATGAAGGTCTTATAAGTTATTAAGATTTAAGTGAATTGGATCACGAAATTAATTATGTGTGTGATTGATTAATCGTGGGGATTAATTAATCTTGGTGGTGGACAAGACTTAGTGGGGGTTATGCACGTGTAGTCTTCTAGGTTAGCTAACTAATGACTAGCCTAAATTACTAGATAGTTGTGACTTGAGTGGGATATTTTGCCACTTTCAAAGGGTTATTGATGCATCCATGATTTCACCGTTCTTTGCAATTTTACAAGAAAATAGATGTTACACTTGATATAAAATCCAACTGATTTGAATATGATACTACCCATCATTTGCTTTTAAAAGTTGCTAGGACACAACCCCCCTCCATTAGTTAATTAAGGTGGATTAGTGTTAGCAAATTGCTAGCAATTCATCTAAGTGTAGGCAATGACGTTTTTGATCATTGGAACAACGGCCAGCAACATTGTTTGATGTTTCTTGGCAAACAACAATATTTTCCTTCCAGTTTAGCGAAACGGAGGTATGTTAAGACAAATTATTTCTTTCTTTTGGCATGTTCAATGTAACGAAATATAATCGTAATATTGCTACATAATTTATTCTACTCCTAGTAGTTAAGAATATTCACGTTGTTGATTAATATGCTAAAAGTATGTCTAAATATGTTTCTAAGTCCTTGCGAGGCATATGAAGAGATGTTGATTTTTCAATGTTAGCGAAGGTATTATGTCATCCGTTGAGATTGGAATATTGTGTTATCATTCATGCATTTTTATTTGCATTGCATTCATATATTACCCTGGACCACTTGTGATAGGCACACTACTATATGGTAAATATTATATATATATATGTATGGGGAATGGGGAATGGGAAAAGGAAAGGCGTTGTAAACGCACACCACTGCAATTTGGTACAAACTATCACGAAAGATCCCGAAGAGGCCAATATGATGTGATGATGTGATGCCCTTGTGTGGCGATATAATTTGATGCCCACGAGAGACGGTTATGGAAGGATTCTGTGTGGACATTAGTATACCGCATTGGCATTATGCATACATTCATTAATGATTATATCGTATGATGCACACATAAGCTGTTATGGTAAGTAAGATGCTCGATGAGGCTGATGTATATGGAAACTGCATTGTGCATAACATTTAGGCATATGTATTAGGGCCCTCGGAGGCATTTCTTTGTTGGTCGATTATTTCTGTTTCGGTTGTTACATTCCTGTTATACTATTGTTCATGCCTGACATACTCAGTACATCAGTCGTACTAACGTCCCTTTTGTCATGGGATGCTGCGTTTCATGCCCGCAGGTTCGGTAAAAGAAGGTCATGGTTCACGCTAGTAGGTTGGTGGTTCAGCTGATGTTGGAGCACTTTATTTGTTTCAGAGTTGCAGTTGGTCGTGGTATAGTATTTTTGCATCCGCATATGAGTATGGCGGGGTCCTGTTCCGTCCTTGTAATGCCATGTATTCTTTAAAGGCATGTAGACAAGTGTCCTGTGGATAGTAGGATTGTATGGCCTTGTCGGCCTTGGTATTGGTATATGTATATATATAAGTTGGATTTCTGGGTTACTAATCCCACAATCCTTTTTTGTTGTAGTCGGTAATTAATTATGATTAGGTGTTGGTTGTACGATTGGAGGTACCCGACAAGTGCGGTCCGGGTGCCAGTCGCGGCCCTACGGTTTGGGTCGTGAAAAACATGGTATCAGAGCATGTCTGTCCTAGGGAGTCTACAAGCCGTGTCTAGTAGAGTCTTGTTTATGGGTATATTGTGCACCATACTTATAAACGAGGAGGCTATCGACATTTATGGATGGTTTCTATTGTTTCATCTCATAAATCGTGCGAGCGAGTCTTAGGAACTCGAGTTTGACTCGCGCCTTATACCATTTCGGTAATGCCGGTTACCAAAAAGACTTCGGTTAGTTTGTACTCGTAGCCGTAAATGAGTGATTTCTACCAAGCCGATGGATACGCCGAGAAGGGCGATATTATTGTTAAAATTCAAGATTATGAGAAGTTGTCTCACTCATATACGGAATATGGAAGAAATAATGAAATCCTGGAAAGCGAAATATTTATTAAGGTAAATGAAGTACTAAGCATCGGAACGCGAGGAGATTGTAAGGATTTTTCTTTGTAGACTTTATCATATTTACGATTCTAAAGTACCTTCTTCCGGAAGGATTATGATTAGCGAGGAGATTGAAGTTGGATTGAGTGTAAATACGAGTGTTATGCGACCATTAAGGACGAGAAGTACGGCACAATCAAAGGATGGTGGTAGGGAATATGAAAACTGTTAATGGAATGATATGATTAAGTATCAAGGTAGAAAGGTTTTTTGCTTAGTGACAAACTTGCTAAAGAATTACAACAAGAAGAAAAAAAAAGGGAATGAGATTATGGTTATGCAGATCTCACAAAGGTATGATTATTCTTGAATGGCGTAAGGATCAATGGTGCAGGAGGGACATAAGGAACTCTTCGGTCAAAGGTGGCGATTCTCGGGTGTTCATGAAGAGAGTATGAGAGGTCTGATGTAGTGATGTATGAAGGTAGTTGTATTCGCTGGTTATGCGACACGGATCAGATATGTCACACCAACATTCGAGGATGAATGTTTCTAAGGGGGGAAAGATGTAACATCCCGGAATTTTAGATATTGATTTGAGCACCTAAGCGTAATAAGTAGACTCGGGCCTCGGAGATTTTGTGTGATATCACGTATGCTAATAAAGAGATTAATGTATAAAAGAGATTAGACCTGAAATAATTTTGGACGTAACAAGTGTGACGACGGGGAATGGAAATAAATTTGGGGTATGCACAAAGAGGTTAGGGACGAGTGTCATATTACAAATAATGACATTCAGGATATGAAGGTCTTATAAGTTATTAAGATTTAAGTGAATTGGATCACGAAATTAATTATGTGTGTGATTGATTAATCGTGGTGATTAATTAATCTTGGTGGTGGACAAGACTTAGTGGGGGTTATGCACGTGTAGTCTTCTAGGTTAGCTAACTAATGACTAGCCTAAATTACTAGATAGTTGTGACTTGAGTGGGATATTTTGCCACTTTCAAAGGGTTATTGATGTATCCATGATTTCACCGTTGCTGCAATTTTACAAGAAAACAGATGTTACACTTGATATAAAATCCAACTGATTTGAATATGATACTACCCTTCATTTGCTTTTAAAAGTTACAAGGACACAACCCCCTCCATTAGTTAATTAAGGTGGATTAGTGTTAGCAAATTGCTAGCAATTCATCTAAGTGTAGGCAATGACGTTTTTACTCATTGGAACAACAACCAACAACATTGTTTGATGTTTCTTGGCAAACAACAATATTTTCCTTCCAGTTTAGCGAAACGGAGGTATGTTAAGACAAATTATTTCTTTCTTTTGGCATGTTCAATGTAACGAAATATAATCGTAATATTGCTCCATAATTTATTCTACTCCTAGTAGTTAAGAATATTCACGTTGTTGATTCATATGCTAAAAGTATGTCTAAATATGTTTCTAAGTCCTTACTGAGGCATATGAAGAGATGTTGATTTTTCAATGTTAGCCGAAGGTATTATGTCATCCGTTGAGATTGGAATATTGTGTTATCATTCATGCATTTTTATTTGCATTGCATTCATATATTACCCTGGACCACTTGTGATATGCACACTACTATATGGTAAATATTATATATATATATGTATGGGGAATGGGGAATGGGAAAAGGGAAAGGCGTTGTAAACGCACACCACCTGCAGCTGGTACAAACTATCACGAAAGATCCCGAAGAGGCCAATATGATGTGATGATGTGATGCCCTTGTGTGGCGATATAATTTGATGCCCACAGAGACGGTTATGGAAGGATTCCTGTGTGGACATTAGTATACCGCATTGGCATTATGCATACATTCATTAATGATTATATCGTATGATGCACACAGAAGCTGTTATGGTAAGTAAGATGCTCGATGAGGCTGATGTATATGGAAACTGCATTGTGCATAACATTTAGGCATATGTATTAGGGCCCTCAGAGGCATTTCTTTGTTGGTCGATTATTTGTTTCGGTTGTTACATTCGTTATACTATTGTTCATGCCTGACATACTCAGTACATCAGTCGTACTAACGTCCCTTTTGTCATGGGATGCTGCGTTTCATGCCCGCAGGTTCGGTAAAAGAAGGTCATGGTTCACGCTAGTAGGTTGGTGGTTCAGCTGATGTTGGAGCACTTTATTTGTTTCAGAGTTGCAGTTGGTCGTGGTATAGTATTTTTGCATCCGCATATGAGTATGGCGGGGTCCCTGTTCCGTCCTTGTAATGCCATGTATTCTTTAAAGGCATGTAGACAAGTGTCCTGTGGATAGTAGGATTGTATGGCCTTGTCGGCCTTGGTATTGGTATATGTATATATATAAGTTGGATTTCTGGGTTACTAATCCCACAATCCTTTTTTGCCGTAGTCGGTAATTAATTATGATTAGGTGTTGGTTGTACGATTGGAGGTACCCGACAAGTGCGGTCCGGTGCCGTCGCGGCCCTACGGTTTGGGTCGTGAAAAACATGGTATCGAGCATGTACGTCTCTAGGGAGTCTACAAGCCGTGTCTAGTAGAGTCTTGTTTATGGGTATATTGTGCACCATACTTATAAACAGGAGGCTATCTGACATTTATGGATGGTTTCTATTGTTTCATCTCATAAATCGTGCAGTAGCGCTGAGTCTTAGGAACTCGAGTTTGACTCGCGCCTTATACCATTTCAGTAATGCCGGTTACCAAAAAGACTTCGGTTAGTTTGTACTCGTAGCCCGTAAATGAGTGATTTCTACCAAGCCGATGGATACGCCAGAAGGGGCAGTATTATTGTTAAAATTCAAGATTATGAGAAGTTGTCTCACTCATATACGGAATATGGAAGAAATAATGAAATCCTGGAAAGCGAAATATTTATTAAGGTAAATGAAGTACTAAGCATCGGAACGCAGGAGATTGTAAGGATTTTTCTTTGTAGACTTTATCATATTTACGCATTTAGATAGTACCTTCTTCCAGAAGGATTATGATTAGCAGGGAGATTGAAGTTGGATTGAGTGTAAATACGAGTGTTATGCTGACCATTAAGGACGAGAAGTACGGCACAATCAAAGGATGGTGGTAGGGAATATGAAAACTGTTAATGGAATGATATGATTAAGTATCAAGGTAGAAAGGTTTTTTGCTTAGTGACAAACTTGCTAAAGAATTACAACAAGAAGAAAAAAAAAGGGAATGAGATTATGGTTATGCAGATCTCACAAAGGTATGATTATTCTTGAATGGCGTAAGGATCAATGGTGCGGGGAGGGACATAAGGAACTCTTCGGTCAAAGGTGGCGATTCTCGGGTGTTCATGAAGAGAGTATGAGAGGTCGATGTAGTGATGTATGAAGGTAGTTGTATTCGCGGTTATGCGACACGGATCAGATATGTCACACCAACATTCGAGGATGAATGTTTCTAAGGGGGGAAAGATGTAACATCCCGGAATTTTAGATATTGATTTGAGCACCTAAGCGTAATAAGTAGACTCGGGCCTCGGAGATTTTGTGTGATATCACGTATGCTAATAAAGAGATTAATGTATAAAAGAGATTAGACCCTGAAATAATTTTGGACGTACCAAGTGTGACGACGGGGAATGGAAATAAATTTGGGGTATGCATAAAGAGGTTAGGGACGAGTGTCATATTACAAATAATGACAATGAGGATATGAAGGTCTTATAAGTTATCAAGATTTAAGTGAATTGGATCACGAAATTAATTATGTGTGTGATTGATTAATCGTGGGGATTAATTAATCTTGGTGGTGGACAAGACTTAGTGGGGGTTATGCACGTGTAGTCTTCTAGGTTAGCTAACTAATGACTAGCCTAAATTACTAGATAGTTGTGACTTGAGTGGGATATTTTGCCACTTTCAAAGGGTTATTGATGCATCCATGATTTCACCGTTGCTGCAATTTTACAAGAAAATAGATGTTACACTTGATATAAAATCCAACTGATTTGAATATGATACTACCCATCATTTGCTTTTAAAAGTTGCTAGGACACAACCCCCCTCCATTAGTTAATTAAGGTGGATTAGTGTTAGCAAATTGCTAGCAATTCATCTAAGTGTAGGCAATGACGTTTTTGATCATTGGAACAACGGCCAGCAACATTGTTTGATGTTTCTTGGCAAACAACAATATTTTCCTTCCAGTTTAGCGAAACGGAGGTATGTTAAGACAAATTATTTCTTTCTTTTGGCATGTTCAATGTAACGAAATATAATCGTAATATTGCTACATAATTTATTCTACTCCTAGTAGTTAAGAATATTCACGTTGTTGATTAATATGCTAAAAGTATGTCTAAATATGTTTCTAAGTCCTTACTGAGGCATATGAAGAGATGTTGATTTTTCAATGTTAGCCGAAGGTATTATGTCATCCGTTGAGATTGGAATATTGTGTTATCATTCATGCATTTTTATTTGCATTGCATTCATATATTACCCTGGACCACTTGTGATAGGCACACTACTATATGGTAAATATTATATATATATATGTATGGGGAATGGGGAATGGGAAAAGGGAAAGGCGTTGTAAACGCACACCACCTGCAGCTGGTACAAACTATCACGAAAGATCCCGAAGAGGCCAATATGATGTGATGATGTGATGCCCTTGTGTGGCGATATAATTTGATGCCCACAGAGACGGTTATGGAAGGATTCCTGTGTGGACATTAGTATACCGCATTGGCATTATGCATACATTCATTAATGATTATATCGTATGATGCACACAGAAGCTGTTATGGTAAGTAAGATGCTCGATGAGGCTGATGTATATGGAAACTGCATTGTGCATAACATTTAGGCATATGTATTAGGGCCCTCAGAGGCATTTGCTGTTGGTCAGTTATTTCTGTTTCAGTTGTTACATTCCTGTTATACTATTGTTCATGCCTGACATACTCAGTACATCAGTCGTACTAACGTCCCTTTTGTCATGGGATGCTGCGTTTCATGCCCGCAGGTTCGGTAAAAGAAGGTCATGGTTCACGCTAGTAGGTTGGTGGTTCAGCTGATGTTGGAGCACTTTATTTGTTTCAGAGTTGCAGTTGGTCGTGGTATAGTATTTTTGCATCCGCATATGAGTATGGCGGGGTCCTGTTCCGTCCTTGTAATGCCATGTATTCTTTAAAGGCATGTAGACAAGTGTCCTGTGGATAGTAGGATTGTATGGCCTTGTCGGCCTTGGTATTGGTATATGTATATATATAAGTTGGATTTCTGGGTTACTAATCCCACAATCCTTTTTTGCTGTAGTCGGTAATTAATTATGATTAGGTGTTGGTTGTACGATTGGAGGTACCCGACAAGTGCGGTCCGGGTGCCAGTCGCGGCCCTACGGTTTGGGTCGTGAAAAACATGGTATCGAGCATGTTCGTCTAGGGAGTCTACAAGCCGTGTCTAGTAGAGTCTTGTTTATGGGTATATTGTGCACCATACTTATAAACAGGAGGCTATCTGACATTTATGGATGGTTTCTATTGTTTCATCTCATAAATCGTGTAAGAGGCGAGTCTTAGGAACTCGAGTTTGACTCGCGCCTTATACCATTTCAGTAATGCCGGTTACCAAAAAGACTTCGGTTAGTTTGTACTCGTAGCCCGTAAATGAGTGATTTCTACCAAGCCGATGGATACGCCAGAAGGGGCAGTATTATTGTTAAAATTCAAGATTATGAGAAGTTGTCTCACTCATATACGGAATATGGAAGAAATAATGAAATCCTGGAAAGCGAAATATTTATTAAGGTAAATGAAGTACTAAGCATCGGAACGCAGGAGATTGTAAGGATTTTTCTTTGTAGACTTTATCATATTTACAAGCATTCAGACAGTACCTTCTTCCAGAAGGATTATGATTAGCAGGGAGATTGAAGTTGGATTGAGTGTAAATACGAGTGTTATGCTGACCATTAAGGACGAGAAGTACGGCACAATCAAAGGATGGTGGTAGGGAATATGAAAACTGTTAATGGAATGATATGATTAAGTATCAAGGTAGAAAGGTTTTTTGCTTAGTGACAAA
Organism: Anisodus tanguticus; assembly: GCA_034509755.1. Taxonomy (NCBI): domain Eukaryota; kingdom Viridiplantae; phylum Streptophyta; class Magnoliopsida; order Solanales; family Solanaceae; genus Anisodus; species Anisodus tanguticus. The sequence goes on along the minus strand of CM067553.1, from coordinate 20,483,075 downwards.
CTTGCTAAAGAATTACAACAAGAAGAAAAAAAAGGGAATGAGATTATGGTTATGCAGATCTCACAAAGGTATGATTATTCTTGAATGGCGTAAGGATCAATGGTGCAGGAGGGACATAAGGAACTCTTCGGTCAAAGGTGGCGATTCTCGGGTGTTCATGAAGAGAGTATGAGAGGTCTGATGTAGTGATGTATGAAGGTAGTTGTATTCGCTGGTTATGCGACACGGATCAGATATGTCACACCAACATTCGAGGATGAATGTTTCTAAGGGGGGAAAGATGTAACATCCCGGAATTTTAGATATTGATTTGAGCACCTAAGCGTAATAAGTAGACTCGGGCCTCGGAGATTTTGTGTGATATCACGTATGCTAATAAAGAGATTAATGTATAAAAGAGATTAGACCCTGAAATAATTTTGGACGTAACAAGTGTGACGACGGGGAATGGAAATAAATTTGGGGTATGCACAAAGAGGTTAGGGACGAGTGTCATATTACAAATAATGACATTCAGGATATGAAGGTCTTATAAGTTATTAAGATTTAAGTGAATTGGATCACGAAATTAATTATGTGTGTGATTGATTAATCGTGGTGATTAATTAATCTTGGTGGTGGACAAGACTTAGTGGGGGTTATGCACGTGTAGTCTTCTAGGTTAGCTAACTAATGACTAGCCTAAATTACTAGATAGTTGTGACTTGAGTGGGATATTTTGCCACTTTCAAAGGGTTATTGATGTATCCATGATTTCACCGTTGCTGCAATTTTACAAGAAAACAGATGTTACACTTGATATAAAATCCAACTGATTTGAATATGATACTACCCTTCATTTGCTTTTAAAAGTTACAAGGACACAACCCCCCTCCATTAGTTAATTAAGGTGGATTAGTGTTAGCAAATTGCTAGCAATTCATCTAAGTGTAGGCAATGACGTTTTTACTCATTGGAACAACAACCAACAACATTGTTTGATGTTTCTTGGCAAACAACAATATTTTCCTTCCAGTTTAGCGAAACGGAGGTATGTTAAGACAAATTATTTCTTTCTTTTGGCATGTTCAATGTAACGAAATATAATCGTAATATTGCTCCATAATTTATTCTACTCCTAGTAGTTAAGAATATTCACGTTGTTGATTCATATGCTAAAAGTATGTCTAAATATGTTTCTAAGTCCTTACTGAGGCATATGAAGAGATGTTGATTTTTCAATGTTAGCCGAAGGTATTATGTCATCCGTTGAGATTGGAATATTGTGTTATCATTCATGCATTTTTATTTGCATTGCATTCATATATTACCCTGGACCACTTGTGATAGGCACACTACTATATGGTAAATATTATATATATATATGTATGGGGAATGGGGAATGGGAAAAGGGAAAGGCGTTGTAAACGCACACCACATGCGCACTGGTACAAACTATCACGAAAGATCCCGAAGAGGCCAATATGATGTGATGATGTGATGCCCTTGTGTGGCGATATAATTTGATGCCCACAGAGACGGTTATGGAAGGATTCTGTGTGGACATTAGTATACCGCATTGGCATTATGCATACATTCATTAATGATTATATCGTATGATGCACACAGAAAATTTCGTTATGGTAAGTAAGATGCTCGATGAGGTGATGTATATGGAAACCGCATTGTGCATAACATTTAGGCATATGTATTAGGGCCCTCGAGAGGCATTTTGTTGGTCGATTATTTCTGTTTCGGTTGTTACATTCTGTTATACTATTGTTCATGCCCGACATACTCGGTACATCGGTCGTACTAACGTCCCTTTTGTCATGGGATGTTGTTTCATGCCCGCGAGTTCGGTAAAAGAAGGTCATGGTTCACGCTAGTAGGTTGGTGGTTCGGTGATGTTGGAGCACTTTATTTGTTTCGAGTTGTAGTTGGTCGTGGTATAGTATTTTTGCATCCGCATATGAGTATGGCGGGGTCTGTTCCGTCCTTGTAATGCCATGTATTCTTTAAAGGCATGTAGACAAGTGTCCTGTGGATAGTAGGATTGTATGGCCTTGTCGGCCTTGGTATTGGTATATGTATATATATAAGTTGGATTTCTGGGTTACTAATCCCACAATCCTTTTTTGCTGTAGTCGGTAATTAATTATGATTAGGTGTTGGTTGTACGATTGGAGGTACCCGACAAGTGCGGTCCGGGTGCCAGTCGCGGCCCTACGGTTTGGGTCGTGAAAAACATGGTATCAGAGCATGTCTGTCCTAGGGAGTCTACAAGCCGTGTCTAGTAGAGTCTTGTTTATAGGTATATTGTGCACCATACTTATAAACAGGAGGCTATCTGACATTTATGGATGGTTTCTATTGTTTCATCTCATAAATCGTGCGGTAGAGAGCGAGTCTTAGGAACTCGAGTTTGACTCGCGCCTTATACCATTTCAAGTAATGCGGTTACCAAAAAGACTTCGGTTAGTTTGTACTCGTAGCCCGTAAATGAGTGATTTCTACCAAGCCGATGGATACGCCAGAAGGGGCAGTATTATTGTTAAAATTCAAGATTATGAGAAGTTGTCTCACTCATATACGGAATATGGAAGAAATAATGAAATCCCGGAAAGCGAAATATTTATTAAGGTAAATGAAGTACTAAGCATCGGAACGCAGGAGATTGTAAGGATTTTTCTTTGTAGACTTTATCATATTTACAAATTACAGCGAAGTACCTTCTTCCGAAGGATTATGATTAGCGAGAGAGATTGAAGTTGGATTGAGTGTAAATACGAGTGTTATGTCGACCATTAAGGACGAGAAGTACGGCACAATCAAAGGATGGTGGTAGGGAATATGAAAAGCAGTTAATGGAATGATATGATTAAGTATCAAGGTAGAAAGGTTTTTTGCTTAGTGACAAACTTGCTAAAGAATTACAACAAGAAGAAAAAAAAGGGAATGAGATTATGGTTATGCAGATCTCACAAAGGTATGATTATTCTTGAATGGCGTAAGGATCAATGGTGCAGGAGGGACATAAGGAACTCTTCGGTCAAAGGTGGCGATTCTCGGGTGTTCATGAAGAGAGTATGAGAGGTCTGATGTAGTGATGTATGAAGGTAGTTGTATTCGCTGGTTATGCGACACGGATCAGATATGTCACACCAACATTCGAGGATGAATGTTTCTAAGGGGGGAAAGATGTAACATCCCGGAATTTTAGATATTGATTTGAGCACCTAAGCGTAATAAGTAGACTCGGGCCTCGGAGATTTTGTGTGATATCACGTATGCTAATAAAGAGATTAATGTATAAAAGAGATTAGACCCTGAAATAATTTTGGACGTAACAAGTGTGACGACGGGGAATGGAAATAAATTTGGGGTATGCACAAAGAGGTTAGGGACGAGTGTCATATTACAAATAATGACATTCAGGATATGAAGGTCTTATAAGTTATTAAGATTTAAGTGAATTGGATCACGAAATTAATTATGTGTGTGATTGATTAATCGTGGGGATTAATTAATCTTGGTGGTGGACAAGACTTAGTGGGGGTTATGCACGTGTAGTCTTCTAGGTTAGCTAACTAATGACTAGCCTAAATTACTAGATAGTTGTGACTTGAGTGGGATATTTTGCCACTTTCAAAGGGTTATTGATGTATCCATGATTTCACCGTTGCTGCAATTTTACAAGCAAACAGATGTTACACTTGATATAAAATCCAACTGATTTGAATATGATACTACCCTTCATTTGCTTTTAAAAGTTACAAGGACACAACCCCCTCCATTAGTTAATTAAGGTGGATTAGTGTTAGCAAATTGCTAGCAATTCATCTAATTGTAGGCAATGACGTTTTTACTCATTGGAACAACAACCAACAACATTGTTTGATGTTTCTTGGCAAACAACAATATTTTCCTTCCAGTTTAGCGAAACGGAGGTATGTTAAGACAAATTATTTCTTTCTTTTGGCATGTTCCATGTAACGAAATATAATCGTGATATTGCTCCATAATTTATTCTGCTCCTAGTAGTTAAGAATATTCATGTTGTTGATTCATATGCTAAAAGTATGTCTAAATATGTTTCTAAGTCCTTACTGAGGCATACGGAAGAGATGTTGAATTTTCCAATGTTAGCCGAAGGTATTATGTCATCCGTTGAGATTGGAATATTGTGTTATCATTCATGCATTTTTATTTGCATTGCATTCTTATATTATGGACCACTTGTGATATGCACACTACTATATGGTAAATATTATATATATATATATATATATATATATATATATATATATATGTATGGGAAATGGAAAAAGGAAAAGGCGTTATATACGCACACCACCTGCAGCTGGTACAGACTATCACGAAAGATCCCGAAGAGGCCAATATGATTTGATGATGTGATGCCCTTGTGTGGCGATATAACTTGATGCCCACAGAGGCGGTTATAGAAGGATTCCTGTGTGGACATTAGTATACCGCATTGGCATTATGCATACATTCATTAATAATTATATGGTATGATGCATACAGAAGCTGTTATGGTAAGTAAGATGCCCGATGAGGCTGATGTATATGGAAACTGCATTGTACAAAACATTTAGGCTTATGTATTAGGGCCCTCAGAGGCATTTGCTGCTGGTCAGTTGTTTATGTTTCAGTTGTTATATTCCTGTTATACTATTGTTCATGCCTGACATACTCAGTACATCAGTCGTACTAACGTCCCTTTTGTCATGGGACACTGCGTTTTATGCCCGCAGGTTCGGTAAAAGAAGGTGATGGTTGACGCTAGTAGGTTGCTGGTTCAGCTGATGTTGGAGCACTCTATTTGTTTCAGAGTTGCAGTTGGTCGTGGTATAGTATTTTTGCATCCCCATATGAGTATGGCGGGGTCCTGTCCCGTCCTTGTAAAGTCATGTATTCTTTTGAGGCTTGTAGACAGATGTCCTGTGGATAGTGGTCTTGTATGGCCTTGTCGACCTTGGTATTGATATATGTATATATATAAGTTGGATTTCTGGGTTACTAATCCCACAATCCTTTTTTGCTGTAGTCGGTAATTAATTATGATTAGGTGTTGGTTGTACGGTTGGAGGTACCCGACAAGTGGGGTCCGGGTGCCCGTCACGGCCCTCCGGTTTGGGTCATGACAAACTTGGTATCAGAGCATATCTGTCCTAGGGAGTCTACAAGCCGTGTCTAGTAGAGTCTTGTTTATGGATATGTTGTACACCATACTTATAAACAGGAGGCTATCTGACATTTAGGGATGGTTTCTATTGTTTCATCTCATAAATCGTGCAGTAGAGTTGAGTCTTAGGAACTCGAGTTTGACTAGCGCCTTATACCATTTCAGTAATGCCGGTTACCAAAGTGACTTCGGTTAGTTTGAACTCGTAGCCAGTAAATGAGTGATTTCTACCAAGCCGATGGATACGCCTAGAAGAGGCAGTATTATTGTTAAAATTCAAGATTATGAGAAGTTGTCTCACTCATATACGGAATATGGAAGAAATAATGAGATCCTGGAAAGCGAAATATTTATTAAGGTAAATGAAGTACTAAGCATCGGAACGCATGAGATTGTAAGGATTTTTCTTTGTAGACTTTATCATATTTACAGTTATATCAGGACCTTCTTCCAGAAGGATTATGATTAGCAGGGAGATTGAAGTTGTATTGAGTGTAAATACGAGTGTTATGCTGACCATTAAGGACGAGAAGTACGGCACAATCAAAGGATGGTGGGAGGGAATATGAAAACTTGTTAATGGAATAATATGATTAAGTATCAAGGTAGAAATGTTTTTTGCTTAGTGACAAACTTGCTAAAGAATTACAATAAGAAGAAAAAAAAAACTGAATGAGATTATGGTTATTTAGATCTCACAAAGGTATGATTATTCTTGAATGGCGTAAGGATCAATGGTGCAGGAGGGACATAAGGAACTCTTCGGTCAAAGGTGGCGATTCTCGGGTGTTCATGAAGGAGTATGAGAGGTCTGATGTAGTGATGTATGAAGGTAGTTGTATTCGCTGGTTATGCGACACGGATCAGATATGTCACACCAACATTCGAGGATGAATGTTTCTAAGGCGGAAAAGATGTAACATCCCGGAATTTTAGATAATGATTTGAGCACCTAAGCATAATAAGTAGACTCGGGCCTCGGAGATTTTGTGTGATATCACGTATGCTAATAAAGAGATTAATGTATAAAAGAGATTAGACCCTGAAATAATTTTGGACGTAACAAGTGTGACGACGGGGAATGGAAATAAATTTGGGGTATGCACAAAGAGGTTAGGGACGAGTGTCATATTACAAATAATGACCTTGAGGATATGAAGGTCTTATAGGTTATCAAGATTTAAGTGAATTGGATCACGAAATTAATTATGTGTGTGATTGATTAATCGTGGGGTTTAATTAATCTTGGTGGGGGACAAGACTTAGTGGGGGTTATGCACGTGTAGTCTTCTAGGTTAGCTAACTAATGACTAGCCTAAATTACTAGATAGTTGTGACTTGAGTGGGATATTTTGGCACTTTCAAAGGGTTATTGATGCATCCATGATTTCACCGTTGCTGCAATTTTACAAGAAAACAGATGTTACACTTGATATAAAATCCAACTGATTTGAATATGATACTCCCCTTCAATTGCTTTTAAAAATTCATCTAAGTGTAGGCAATGACGTTTTTGCTCATTGGAACAACGGCCAGCTTCATTGTTTGATGTTTCTTGGCAAACAACAATATTTTCCTTCCAGTTTAGCGAAACGGAGGTATGTTAAGACAAATTATTTCTTTCTTTTGGCATGTTCAATGTAACGAAATATAATCGTAATATTGCTCCATAATTTATTCTGCTCCTAGTAGTTAAGAATATTCACGTTGTTGATTCATATGCTAAAAGTATGTCTAAATATGTTTCTAAGTCCTTACTGAGGCATATGAAGAGATGTTGATTTTTCAATGTTAGCCGAAGGTATTATGTCATCGTTGAGATTGGAATATTGTGTTATCATTCATGCATTTTTATTTGCATTGCATTCATATATTACCCTGGACCACTTGTGATAGGCACACTACTATATGGTAAATATATATATATATATATATATATATATATATATATATAAATATATATATATATATATATATATATATATATATGTATGGGGAATGGGAAAAGGGAAAGGCATTATATACGCACACCACCTGCAGTTGGTACAAACTATCACGAAAGATCCCGAAGAGGCCAATATGATGTGATGATGTGATGCCCTTGTGTGGAGATATAACTTGATGCCCACAGAGGCGGTTATGGAAGGATTCCTGTGTGGACATTAGTATACCGCATTGGCATTATGCATACATTCATTAATAATTATATGGTATGATGCATACAGAAGTTGTTATGGTAAGTAAGATGCCCGATGAGGGTGATGTATATGGAAACTGCATTGTGCATAACATTTAGGCTTATGTATTAGGGCCCTCAGAGGCATTTGCTGCTGGTCAGTTGTTTATGTTTCAGTTGTTATATTCCTGTTATACTATTGTTCATGCCTGACATACTCAGTACATCAGTCGTACTAACGTCCCTTTTGTCAAGAAACGCTGCATTTCATGCCCGCAGGTTCGGTTAAAGAAGGTGATGGTTGACGCTAGTAGGTTGCTGGTTCAGCTTATGTTGGAGCACTCTATTTGTTTCAGAGTTGCAGTTGGTCGTGGTATAGTATTTTTGCATCCCCATATGAGTATGGCGGGGTCCTGTCCCGTCCTTGTAATGTCATGTATTCTTTTGAGGCTTGTAGACAGATGTCCTGTGGATAGTAGTCTTGTATGGCCTTGTCGACCTTGGTATTGGTATATATATATATATATATAAGTTGGATTTCTGGGTTACTAATCCCACAATCCTTTTTTGTTGTAGTCGGTAATTAATTATGATTAGGTGTTGGTTGTACGATTGGAGGTACCCGACAAGTGGGGTCCGGGTGCCCGTCACGGCCCTCCGGTTTGGGTCGTGACAAACTTGGTATCAGAGCATGTCTGTCCTAGGGAGTCTACAAGCCGTGTCTAGTAGAGTCTTGTTTATGGGTATGTTGTGCACCATACTTATAAACAGGAGGCTATCTGACATTTATGGATGGTTTCTATTCTTTCATCTCATAAATCGTGCAGTAGAGCTGAGTCTTAGGAACTCGAGTTTGACTAGCGCCTTATACCATTTCAGTAATGCCGGTTTCCAAAAAGACTTCGGTTAGTTTGAACTCGTAGTCAGTAAATGAGTGATTTCTACCAAGCCGGTGGATACGCCAGAAGGGGCAGTATTATTGTTAAAATTCAAGATTATGAGAAGTTGTCTCACTCATATACGGAAGATGGAAGAAATAATGAAATCCTGGAAAGCGAAATATTTATTAAGGTAAATGAAGTACTAAGCATCGGAACGCAGGAGATTGTATAGATTTTTCTTTGTAGACTTTATCATATTTACAATTACAGCAGTACCTTCTTCCAAAAGGATTATGATTAGCAGGGAGATTGAAGTTGGATTGAGTGTAAATATGAGTGTTATGCTGACCATTAAGGAAGAGAAGTACGGCACAATCAAAGGATGGTGGCAGGGTATATGAAAACGGTTAATGGAATGATATGATTAAGTATCAAGGTAGAAATGTTTTTTTCTTAGTGACAAACTTGCTAAAGAATTACAACAAGAAGAAAAAAAAGTGAATGAGATTATGGTTATTCAGATCTCACAAAGGTATGATTATTCTTGAATGGCGTAAGGATCAATGGTGCTGGAGGGACATAAGGAACTCTTCGGTCAAAGGTGGCGATTCTCGGGTGTTCATGAAGGGAGTATGAGAGGTCTGATGTAGTGATGTATGAAGGTAGTTGTATTTGCTGGTTATGGGACACGGATCAGATATTTCACCCCAACATTCGAGGACGAATGTTTCTAAGGAGGGAAAGATGTAACATCCCGAAATTTTAGATAATGATTTGAGCACCTAAGGGTAATAAGTAGACTCGGGCCTCAGGGATTTTATGTGATATCACGTATGCTAATAAAGAGATTAATACATAAAAGAGATTAGACCCCGAAATAATTTTGGACGTACCAAGTGTGACGACGGGGAGCGGAAATAAATTTGGTGTATGCACAACGAGGTTAGGGACGAGTGTCATATTACAAATTATGACATTGAGGATATGAAGGTCTCATAAGTTATCAAGATTTAAGTGAATTGGATCACGAAATTAATTATGTGTGTGATTGATTAATCGTGGGGATTAATTAATCTTGGTGGGGGACAAGACTTAGTGGGGGTTATGAACGTGTAGTCTTCTAGGTTAGCTAACTAAGGACTAGTCTAAATTACTAGATAGTTGTGGCTTGAGTGGGATATTTTGCCACTTTCAAAGGGTTATTAGTGGGGGTTATGCACGTGTTTCATGCCCGCAAGTTCGGTTAAAGAAGGTGATGGTTCACGCTAGTAGGTTGTTGGTTCAGCTGATGTTGGAGCACTCTATTTGTTTCAGAGTTACAGTTGGTCGTGGTATAGTATTTTTGCATCCGCATATGAGTATAGCGGGGTCCTGTCCCATCCTTGTAATGTCATATATTCTTTAGAGGCTTGTAGACAAGTGTCCTGTGGATAGTGGTCTTGTATGGCCTTGTCGACCTTGGTATTGGTATATGTATATATATAAGTTGGATTTCTGGGTTACTATTCCCACAATCATTTTTTGCCGTAGTCGGCAATTAATTATGATTAGGTGTTGGTTGTACGATTGGATGTACCCGGCGGGTGGGGTCCAAGTGCCCGTCGCTGCCCTCCGGTTTGGGTCATGACACAAGTAAAGTTATAAATGATAAGAAGAACATCCAATGCATGCGGAATGAAGGCATGCTCACCCCGAAACATGAAATCCTCCAGCTCAGACTCAACCACGTAGTTCTGAACTGGTAGATGACGTTGTATCTTCATCTAAAAAGAATACACCAAGTTTAGCATGAGTACACAATGTACCCCCGCAGGCATCATAGGCCGACAACAACGGAAGATACATAATTGAAATAAACATCAAGTTGACTCTCAATAGATCATATTCTAAATAGTCCAATGAATCACATAAGTCACCTTATTCACATAAGAGTTCAATAACCAATATTTCAAATAGTAGGGAGTTAATTCAACAAGATCTGATACTCATGATAATAACTTAAATCTCAATAATCAGTTCAAATCACGTTACCACTTATCAAGCAATCAATGTACATGTGAATGTATGATATGAATGCAAATGCAAGGTACCTTTTCACCATCTGGTATACACACATTCAAACTTTATGAATCATGATCAATGAGGAACCCGCATCGTTCCAATACCGCTCCTAGCTAGTCGAAATTCAACACACATATCTGGCTAGAGCTCAGGACTCATTTCGAGCCATATCAATCATTTTCATCATCTCAGTGTTTCAGCCATCTCATACGAACTTCCTTACCTTTCCGGTCTCATTGGACCCACAACATCCATAGACCACTCTACTTTCAATATCATCAGAATAACGTAAGTGTATGAATACAACAATAACAAAGCAAGTTGTCACGACCCAAACCGGAGGGTCACGATAGGCACCCGGAGCCCACCCGTCGGATACCGCTAATCATACGTCCAACACCTAATCATAATTAAATACGGACTAAGCCGAAAAACATTATAGAAAATCTTAATCAGAAATCCAATTTTTTATATATACATACCCATACCAAGGCCGACAAGGCCACACATGACAACTAACCACAAGACACCTGTCTACAAGCCTCTAAAGAGTACACAGCAACCAAAGGTCGGGACAGGGCTCCGCCATACCCATATATACAAGCAAAAATGTACCGTACCAAAATTAGGCCGACACTCCGAAACAAGGGGAGTGCTCCAAAATTCGTTGAATCTGCAACCTACTAACATGAACCATCGTCTTGCCTACGAGAACCTGCGGGCATGAAACGCAGCGTCCCCCGACAAAAAGGACGTCAGTACGACTGATGTACGAGTATGTCAGGCATGAACAATAGTATAACAGGGATATAATAACAACTGAAACAAAAACAACTGACCAGCAGTAAATGCCTCTGAGGTCCCTAACACATATGTCTAAATGTTATGCACAATGCAGTATACTTATACATCGGCCTCATCAGGCATCTTCCTTACCATAAGAGCCTATGTGGGCATAATCATCTCATATCGGCCTATGTGGGTATAATATGCCTAAATGTCATGCATAATGCGGTAAATACATATATATTGGCCACACAAGGACATCTTCCTCCCAATCATACATATATATATATATTGGCCCTTAATCAGGCATCTTCCTTCATTAAGCCACACAGGCTTTATCATTTATCACATCCCAGCTGATCAGGTGGTCTGCGTTTTCCATTTCCCGTTTCCCGTCCCTAATATATGGTCTTGGGTAAAACATGAATGCAATGCAAATGAAAATACATAAATAACAATAGCACATCCTGGGTGACACAATATCCTTGTACCTTCGGCTAACACTGTAAATATCAACATATTTTCCGTATGCCTCAATAAGGACTTAGGAACATATTTAGACATGTTTTTAACATAGGAATCATATAACATGAATATTCCTTAACTTCTAAGAATAGAATAAATTATGGAACATTACCACAGTTACGATTCATACGTAGAACATGCCAAAAGAAAGAAATAACTTGCCTTAACATACCTTTGCTTTCTATCCTTTATTGACGACAGAGAAATCATTTTTTTTCCTTACGAACTAGTGTTGCTCCCAAGAAATAGAAATGACGTATGAACAAGAAAAAATAGGTTCATATGTAGATTAACATTGCTGCTATCTTTTATTAAAAAAATGTTAACTTGGTGCTGCATGCTATTTACTAATCTTTAAAGAAACTGAGAAAACAAAATGGTCTCAAGACTTTGTTACCTTTTAATAATGGTGGTGTCCACCCACACCAAATTATCCCCTTTTGACATCTATCCTCCGCTAACTTGTAGAATTGATTATTCACTAGGTACTTTCTCCCTTTAGGACACGTGGAAGAGAAATCTTGCCAACACTTATCCATTATTCATCCATAATTATTTCATACATAAATAAGTCATATGCTACTTTATATTAGGGCTGGCCAGTGGGCCGGGACGGCCCGACCCGACCCGACCCCGTCCCGACCCCGTCCCGAGTCCGCCCTGGTCCCGCCATGACCCCGCTTAAAAAAAAATAACGGGGCGGGACTCGAACTCGGGACGGGACGATGTCTCGTCCCGCCAGACCCGAGCCCGCCCCAATCCCGCCTGATCCGACCCCGCCCCGAGCCCGTCCCGACCCCGACCCCGCCCTTTTCCCCCCTTTGCAAAAATGACCGTTGCACCAACGACCATTTTAGATTATGACCGTTGGCCAACGGCCATTTTAGGCCCCCCCTCCCCCAACCCCCCTACCCCTTAATATTTATATTTAACCCATAAGTTATTATATTTACACTTTAACCCAATTTTTCAACTATAAATAACTCATTTTCTCTTCATCTTTCTCACAAATCTTCGTACAATCTCTCTAATTTCTCAATATATCTCTACAAGTCTACATTGTTTGCTAAATATTCAATTTTATTAATTCATTTGGGAATTGGGAGTGAAGTTGGCAACTAGCTTGAGGATCTTCCATCGAGCAAAGTTTCAATTTTCAACCTCTCGATTACACGTCGACGTTACGTCGGCGTTTGGTACTTTCGTTCCTTCATTAAATTATTATTGTCTGTTTATTTTATATTTTTATTTAGCGCACTTAATTTTATTGCCTTTAATTATTTATTATCATAATTAAAATGGAAGGATTAAAAGGTATGTTTAAGGGTAAGGGTGCTTCTTCTAGTAGGGGCAACCAGGGCAAGGGTAATTCTTCTAGTCATCTTATTCCTACACAGGATGATTTTGTTGATACTCAACATTTTCCTACAATACCATTAGATTTAGACCATGAGCTATTTTCTGGAACTCAAGAAGACTTTAATTTAGACGATGATCTAGATGATATACCCACTAATGTTGATAACACACCCACTAGTGCACCTTCAACTGAAATACCTCATATTCCCCCTAGTATGAGACGAGGTCCAGCAAAACGACCATTAAAATCAGATGCATGGACATTTTTTGATAGGGACGTAGAGAATCAAGTAGCCATATGTAAAATTTGTAAAAATGTTTTAAAATTTAAAACTGGAAAAGGTCACGGTGGGACGGGGGGTTTAATTAGACACGTAGTAAGTGCTCATCCATCTAGGTATGCCCAATACCATGCTTCAAAACCGGGTGCGCAAACGCCCGCTCCATCGGGACAAGGTTCACATACTGATACTATCCCGGACCAAGTACAGGGTCAAATTAACCCTATGACGGGGGGAATTGTAGGCTCTAAATACAATAAACATAGAGATAGGGAAGCAATATCAAAATTAGTTGATGTGGAGGGTTTGCCTTTTTCATTTCCTTCATCTCCCGGTTTTATTCATTACATTAGAGATATATATAATCCTGCTTTTAACGGTTTTCCTAGATCAACTATTAAGAGAGATGTATTTAAATTCGCGCATGAATATCAACAATATTTACGTTTTTCATTATATCATTTTAATGGCAAAGTATCTATCACGTCTGATATAGGTCGTAGTACTAACGGCCATGATTATTTAACGTAACTTGTCATTGGATAGATTATAAATGGTCTATGCAAAAATGTATTTTAGCGTATAGATATATAGATGATAGGCACACTGGTACTTTTATTGCAGAAAATATTTATCAAGTGTGCGATTATTACGGAATTACCGATAAAATTATGACTATTACATTAGATAACGCTTCTAATAACAATTACGCAATTACAATGTTAAAAAATAGTTTAACCCCATCTTTTCCAGACCATTTTCATATAAAATGCGCGTGCCATATATATAACTTAATTGTAAAGGATGGTCTATCACTTTTTGAAGACATTCTTAGTAAAATACAATTTGCTATAAACTTTATTTTTAAAAGTAATAAAGTACAACGTAGAAAAGAATATAAAACAACTTGTCACGATTGTGGACTACCTTATAGAAGAATTCCACAAGAAGTATCTACTAGGTGGAATTCTTTATACGAGCAACTACTTGTTGCTTATGACTATAAATTACCTATAACTTTATTTTTTAACTCTCATAATAAAAAACCAGCTGATATGATTTTAGATAGTGATTGGGTAAAAATTTCCGAACTTATTGTATTTTTAGAGAAATTTTTTCAAGCAACAAAAGAATTTTCCGGTATATATTATCCTACTATTTCAACTATGTTATTTTATATAACTCTAATATTTTTATTACTTAGTGAATATATGGAAAAACCAAACTTATAAGGCAAAGCTATTAAAAAAATGTTTGTCAAAATAAAAAAATATTTTATTCCTATTCCATCTATTTATATTATTGGTTCTGTATTAAATCCTACTATTAAAATAGACGGTACTAAATCACTAATTGAAACTATTTACGATTGTATAGAAGTACTACCACCTCCAAGTCCCAAAAATCTAAATCACCCACCACCTATTGAACAAACTAAAGAAGAAGCGAGTGTCTAGCGTAGAACACCAATGCAAAAATATATATAGATTTTATCAACAAGAAAATGCTAGTAACTTACCGGCTTCCATACCATCTTCTTCATCTTCAACACAACCTCACAAAAGACATGTTGTTTTCGGCTAGTATTGAAAGCCTCAGAAATAGAATGTGCGGCCGTACCTCTACTACTAACCAAATTAGCGAGTTGGATATTTTTATTTTGCAAGGTTTTGTACCGTATCAAGAAGTTATCAATGAAGATGGACAAGAAGACTTGCTTGAAATCTTGGAGGGGGAATGAGAAGACCTTTCCGACACTTTCATTGATGGCTCGAGATGTTTTGAACATTCAAGCGTCATCAACTCGCGTCTGAAAGCGCTTTTCGCAGCAGATATCAAATAGGAGACCACAGACACTCATTGGCCGGAGATAGCTTGGAAATTGCAGTATTATTCAGAGATTGGGTACGAGCGGAGCGGAGAAGGTGCGGTCAACCGGAGATCAACGAAGAAGATGATGAAAACTACAACGAAATCTTAACCGAAGGTAGTGGAAGCGACGTGGATCAATTTGACCAACAAATACCAATTCCAACCGAAGAACCACATGAAATCATCAAGCAATTAGAACAGGTTTTTTTGAGAATGTAATTTTTTTAATTGCAATTTTATTATGTAATTTGCAACTTTTGGACAACACCACAAAGTTGCAATTTAGATTTTAGACAATTGTATTTGTATTACAAAAAAATCATATGTCTATTAAATAATATAAGAGGCACAAAAACAGCCTTGGGATGTTTTTATTACACTATCTTGTTTTGTTTATTGAGTTTTTTTTATACATATGTTATTTTAAAAAAAAAAAAAAGGAAAACCCGACCGTACCCCGCCCCGAGCCCGAGCCCGACCCGACCCCGCCCCGCCCCGATACCGACGGGATCGGGATCGGGACGGGACTGGAGCAGGTCCCGCCAGACCCGACCCCGCTAGGCCCCGCTAGACCCGACCCCCTAGCTCGTCCCGCCCCGACCCCGACCCCGCCAGACCCGGCCCGCCATACTCGAGCCCGGCCCACTGGCCACCCTTACTTTATATTGTAAGATCACACGAGGAAGTAGTCATTTTCACACTTATCCACTTTACTGTCATTTGTCAATTTGTACATGACTTATGTCCACTAATCATTAATTTCATAATTAATCAATCACACACATAATTAATCTCTCGATCCTAATTTACTTAAATCTTAATAATTTATAAAACCTTCATATAATCAATGTCATAAACGTGCGATGTACCACTAGTTCATAACCTCTTTTGAGACATACAACTATTATTTTCGATCTCCATCATCACACTTGTTACGTCCAAAATTATTTTGGGGTTTTATACTTTTATATACCAAGATTCTTCATTTGCATACGTGAATATGACCAAAAATCCTCCAACGCTCGGGTCTATTTACACACGCCTAGCAATTTTACATACGCCTAGCGGTTCAAACTGTGACCCGAAAGTACGGGATGTACACAAGTAATCAGGATGTATGATATTAAATCAAATATAGAAGATGAATATCACATGCTTCAAAAACTCAATAACACGTAATTTTCACGTAAATCAGTCTTTTATATCAGAAGCAACGTGATTAATAAACACAATAATTTTCAACAATTGTGACAAGCCCACATATGGCGACAAGCCCAAATAATAGCAGTCGGAATCAACCTATGGCTGATTTCCCAAATCACCCATCAACACAGTTCAACATCGGTACCCATCCAAGCATTCATCACAACCGCTAAGGTGTAACATCCAATACTTCCGGGCGATGGTTTGAGCATCTAGACGTATGCAAGTATACCCGAGCTTTGGAGAATTTATGTCATATTCACATATGCAAATGAAGAGCTTGATATGTAAACGTATGTGGTCCCGATATAATTTAGTACTTAATAGGTATGACGACAGTGAATAGAAATAATGAATTAGTTGGATAAAGGAATGACCATCCTGATTATATAGTAATGGATAATGATTATATATATATATATATATATATATATATATGGTCTAAAAGCATTTACGTGTTAACATAGGGTACACTTATAATAAGGTCATTAAGTCCAAGTGTTTGTTAATGTTGTGTATAGGGTCCACGTGTCTTTCTCATGGTATACGTAGACCAAAAAGTTTACACATCAATAAATCTTCATTATTAGGGAGACAATTCGTTCAAAGAAATAAAACATGAATGCAATATTTTTCATTTTTGGATAAATGATTTTGTGTGAGCAAAAGGGAAGGTTTCATGTATTTTTCTTTCCAGACGTGTTCTTAAGAACATTTGCAGCAACGTTTCTTATTTTTTTTAATAAAGTAAGGTTAAAAACAAGTAGCTCCAGCTTCCAAGCTCAAGAAATAAGGTATGTTAAGGCAAATTCTTCTTTCTTTGGCATGTTCCATGTAACGAAACGTAACCGTAATATTATTCCATAAACTATTCTACTCTTAGTAGTTAAGAATGTTTATCTTATTGATTCCTATGTTAAAAGTATGTCTAAATATGTTCCTAAATCCTTATCTTGGTATATGGGAAAGATGTTAATATTCTCAATGTTAGCCGAAGGTACAAGGATATTATGTCACCCGATAAGTTCAGAATGTCTTATTATCATTTATGCATTTTATTCATGTATTATCCTGGACCATATATTGGGGATGGGAAACGGGATACGCAGACCACCTGATCAGCTGGGATATGATGATGATTATGCCCACAGAGGCCAAAATGAAATGATGCCCACAGAGGCTGTTATGAGAAGGAAAATGCTTGATAAGGCCAATACATATATATATATACATATATGTATGTATACATATATGTATGTATGTATACATATATGTATGTATGTATACATATATGTATGTATGTATACCGCATTGTGCATGAAATTTAGGCATATTATAGCCCTCAGAGGCATTCACTACTGGTCGGTTGTTGTTTTCGGTGTTATTCTTTGTCGATTAATTTTGTCGATCGTTGTTGTTGTCGGCTAATTTTGTCTGCTGTTTCTATTTTAGTTTATTGTTATATCCCTGTTATGCTACTGTTCATGCCTGACATACTATGTACATCAGTCGTACTGATATTGTGTTTTATGCCCGCAGGTTCATGTAGGCAGGGCGATGATCCATGTTAGTAGGTTGCTGACACAACAAATATTAGAGCACTCCCCTTATTTTATAGTGTCGATCTAATCTCAGTACGGTATTTTTACATATATATATATATGGGTATGGCGGGGCCCTGTCTCAGCCCTTATGATGTCATATACTCTTTAGAGGCTTGTAGACAAATGTCCTGTGTGTAGTATTCATGTATGGCCTTGTCAGCCTTGGTATGATTAATCATAATTAGACGTTGATTGTATGCTTAGTAGTACCCGGCAGGTAAAATTTGAGTGCCCGTCGCGGCCATCCGGTTTGGGTCGTGACAAACTCGGTATCAGAGCAGGTTTGTCGTAGAGTGTGTACAAGCCATGTCTAGTACAGTCTTGTTTATGGGTGTGTTGTGCACCACACTGATAGAAAGAAGGCTACCGGGCATTTAGGATAGTTGCTTTCCTTTCTTGTTCTAGATCGTGCAGTAGAGTTGAGTTATAAGCATTCCACTTCTAATATGTCTCCTGTTTATGGTTCAAGCAATGCCTACAGCAAGAAAAAAGTTACATAGTATGAGGACGTTGAATACAGCTGGGGGCGAAGGTACCAGCCGAATGCCACCCGCTAGTGAGGTCCAGAGTGAGACCCACAGTGTGACTCCTTCGTATGATTCCACGACTTCACCACATCCAGAGAAGATTAGTGGGGTTGCACCCCTAGTTCCTCTACATGGTACTCTAGATGAGAATCTTGATAGTGGCCGCTCAGGCCCAACGTCAGATTCTCACTTCTTCTGATACAACTGCTAGTGCAAGAGCTTGGGATTTCATCAATCTAGACCCTCCAGTATTCATAGAATCAGACCTAAATGCGGACCCGTGAATTTTCTGGATCAGATATAGCGTACTAATATTGAGTCGGTAAAGTTTGCTTCTTATAGACTGCGGGATATTGCGGTAACCTAGTATAATACATAGGAGCATTCTAGGGGACCTAGTGCTCCACCAGTAGGATTGATAGAGTTTTCAGAGGCTTTCTTACAATATTTTCTGCCGGTCGAGCTTCGATAGGCCAAGCAAGATAGATTTCTACGTCTTGAGCAGGGAAATATGAGTGTTCGAGAATATAGCTTGCAGTTTAATTTATTGGCCAGATATGCTCCTACGATTATTGTTGAAATGAGTGATCGGGTACAAAGGTTTGGTACTGGCTTGGGGCCGCACTTGGTCAATGAGTGTACTACGGCTTCTCTGAATCTG
The DNA here is from genome assembly GCA_034509755.1 of Anisodus tanguticus. NCBI lineage: Eukaryota > Viridiplantae > Streptophyta > Magnoliopsida > Solanales > Solanaceae > Anisodus > Anisodus tanguticus. The sequence goes on along the minus strand of CM067553.1, from coordinate 20,463,951 downwards.
AATATGGATAGTTCTTGCATTCAGGCTTATGCACAGAATTTGGAGGATCATAAGAGGCAACAGCGGGTAGATCGAGAACGTGATAAGGGCCAGCATAAGAGGGCTCGATCCATAGATGACGTAAGAGAGTTCAGAGGTGGACCCAGGCCACAGCTTTATAGACGCCCATCTTATCCAACAGCTAGCACATCATTACCGTTTTCAAGGTCGATGGTTGATAGGTATGTTTAATCGGGACCAGGTCAAAGTTCATAAGCGTCAGGGTCTTATTATAGAGGGGATTTTATTCAGAAGAGGCCACCGTTGGCTCGGTGCGAGCAGTGTGGTAAGACCCATTCAGGGTCGTACCGATAAGGATAAAATGTGTATTATTATTGTGGTGAACCTGGTCATATTAGGCGAGAATGCCGGATAGGAGGCGAAGGTGTTAGGGCCCAGCCGGTGGGATCTGCAGATGCTTCATCGAATTCAGTATGCCCATCAGGAAAAAATCAACAGACATTATCCGATCGAGGCAGAGGTAGGGGCCAGAACCACACTTATGCATTGATGGGATGACAGGATCAGGAGTCCTCATCTGATGTTATTACAGGTATATTATCAGTCTTTTTGCATAATGTGTATGTGTTGTTAGATCTAGGCTCCAATCTATCATATATCACCATTTTCATTGGATGTATGTTTGTTATGGAGCCTGAGTTGATAAGAGATCCATTCGTGGTATCTACACCAGTTGGTGAATCGGTAGTTGTTAAACGGGTCTATCGAAATTGTGCAGTATTAGTTTGTAGCCATCAGACCTTAGCAGATTTGGTAGAATTAGAAATGGTTGATTTTGATGTTATGATGGGCATGGATTGTCTAGCATCATGCTACGCTAATTTTGATTGCCGAATAAAGATTGTTAAATTTTAGTACCCAGGCGAGCCAGTCCTTGAATGGAAGGGTAATACGGCGATACCAAAAGGTAGGTTTATTTCATACCTTAATGCAAGAAAGATGATCTCCAAAGGTTGTATATACCATCTTGTTCGGGCTATAGATATCAATGTCGAACCACCTACTTCCCGATCAATTCCGGTGGTTAATGAGTTTCTTGATGTATTTCCAGACGAACTTACAGGTCTTCCTTCTGAAAGGGAGATTGCGTTCGGTATAGACGTGTTGCCAGACACTCAGCCAATATATATTCCTCCTTATAGAATGGCTCCAGCTGAATTGAAAGAATTAAAGGAGCAATTAAAAGATCTACTTGAGAAAGGCTTTATTAGGTCCAGCATATCTCCTTGGGGTGCGCCGGTATTGTTTGTACAAAAGAAAGATGACTCGGCACAGATGTGTATTGACTATCGGCAGCTGAACAAAGTCACTATCAAGAACAAGTACCCTATTTCTAGAATTGATGATTTGTTTGACCAGTTATACGGTGCAACATGTTTCTCAAAAATTGACCTAAGGTCGGGGTACCATCAGCTAAGGGTCAAAGGGAAGGACATTCCGAAAATAGCTTTCAGAATAAGGTATGGGTACTCGAGTTCTTAGTAATGTCATTCGGACTCATAAACGCGCTGGCAGCATTTATGGATCTAATGAACAGCGTGTTTCACCTATTTATGGATGTATTTGTGATAGTATTTATAGATGACATTCTGGTTTACTCTCACTCGGAGGCAGAACATGTGGATCATTTGCGGATAGTACTGCAGACGCTCCGGGATTATAAGTTGTATTCTAAGCTCTCCAAGTGTGAGTTTTGGTTGAATTCAGTGGCTTTCCTTAGTCATATAGTGTCAGATGAGGGTATAAGAGTTGACACTCAGAAGATTGAAGCGGTGAAAAATTGGCCAAGGCCCACAACTCCATCAGAGGTTCGCAGTTTTTTAGGCTTAGCCGGCTATTATAGAATGTTTGTAGAAAGGCTTTCTACCATATCATCACCATTAACAAAGTTGACGTAAAATGTCATAAAGTTCCAGTGGTCTGATGCTTCTGAGTAGAGCTTCCAGGAATTAAAAGACAGACTAACATCGGCACCAGTCCTTACTCTCCCAAAGGGTGCAGAAGGTTATGTTGTGTATTGTGATACCTCGGGAGCAAGGTTATGATGCGTGCAAATACAACATGGTAAAGTGATTGCCTACGCTTCAAGGCAATTAAGAAAACATGAGAAAAACTATCCGACACACGATTTGGAGTTGGCCGCAGTGGTCTATGCACTGAAGATTTGGCGGCACTACTTGTATGGTGTTCATGTAGACATTTTCATGGATTATAAAAGTCTGTAATACATATTTAAATAGAAAGAGTTAAACTTGAGACAAAGGAGGTGGCTTGAATTATTGAAGGATTACGATGTGGAGATCTTATATTATCCCGGTAAAGCTAATGTTGTGGCAGACGCGCTTAGTCGTAAGTCAATGGTCATCTCGATTCCGGTGCAGGCCGAGAGAAAGGAGTTAGTAAGAGAGCTCCATCAATTAGCTAGTTTGGGAGTCCAGCTAATGGATTCGGAGGATGGTGGTTTTGTGATTCGGAATATGTCAGAGTCGTCCCTCATATCAGAAGTTAAGGAACATCAGTGGGAAGACCTCAGTTTGAAAAAAATCAGAGAGAGCATTCAACAGAAGAAGACCACAACCTTTGAGATTGACGGAAATAGGGTTCTCAGGCACCAGGGCCGTTTATGTGTTCCAAATGTAGTAGGATTACGAGACAAAATCATGACAGAAGCCCATTTCTCATGATATTCCATTCACCCTAGATCTACTAAAATGCATCATGATCCCAAGGGTATTTATTGGTGGAACGACATGAAGAGGAGCGTTGCGGAATTTATAGCTCAGTGTCCTAATTGACAGCAAGTAAAAATAGAGCACGAAAAGTCAGGTGGCTTGACTCAGAACATTGAGATTTCGATGTGTAAATGGGAAATGATCAATATGGATTTCGTTACGGGTTTACCTCGCTCTTATCGCAAGTTTGATTCTATTTGGGTAATTGTTGACAGGCTGATCAAATCAGCTCATTTCCGTCCGGTCAAAGTAATCAGAAGTCGTATTCAGATGTGCGATGGCGAGACTTAGAGTTTCAGGTAGATAATTGGGTCTTTTTGAAGATTTCACCTATGAAAGGTGTAATGAGATTTTGGAAAAAGGGAAAGCTTAGTCCAAGGTACATTGGACCATATCACATAATTTGAAGATTCGGTCAAGTAGCTTACGAATTTGACTTACCTTCGGAGTTAGAGTTTGTTCATCCGGTTTTCCATGTTTCTATGTTGAGAGCGTCTGTTGGAGATCCTTCCTGAATTGTACCAATTGACAATGTGAAGATTACAGAGGATTTATCATATGAAGAGGTTCCTATTGCTATCTTAGATCGACAAGTTCGCAAGTTGAGGACGAAAGAAGTAGCCTCCGTGAAAGTTCTTTCACGGAATAAGAACGTAGAAGAAATGACATGAGAGGCAGAAGAGGAGATGAAACACAAATATCCATACCTATTCCAGACCAACGCCGAGGTTCCAAAAGAAGCATAAAGTGAGTTCTATTTTGTATTATAATTAACGCATAAGGACCATGCGAGGTCTGATGTAATGATGTATGTTACATTATATGGCCGTGAAAAAGTAGTCGTATTCTCTGGTTAGATGACAAGGATTAGATATGTCACCCCAACATTCAAGGACGAATGTTTCTAAGGGGGAAAGCATGTAACACCCCGTACTTCTGAGCGATGGTTTGAGCATTCAGACGTATGCAAGTAGACCCGAGCTTTGGAGAATTTATGTCATATTCACATATGCAAATGAAGAGCTTGGTATGTAAACGGATGCGGTTCCGATATAATTTAGGACTTAATAAGTGTGACGACAGTGATTAGAAATAATGAATTAGTTGGATAAAGGAATGACCAACCTTATTAACTAGTAATGGATAATGATTATATATATATGGTCTAAAAGCATTTACGTGTTAACATACGGTACACTTATAATAAGGTCATTAAGTCCAAGTGTATGTTAATGTTGTGTATAGGGTCCACGTGTCTTTCTTATGGCATACATAGACCAAAAAGGTGACACATCAATAAATTTTCATTATTAGGGAGATAATTCGTTCAAAGTAACAAAACATGGATGCAATATTTTTTCATTTTTGGATAAATGACTTTGTGTGAGCAAAAGGGAAGGTTTCATGTATTTTTCTTTCCAGACGTGTTCTTAAGAACATTTTCAGCAACGTTTCTTATATTTTTTTTTAATAAAGTAAGGTTAAAAACAAGTAGTTCCAGCTTCCAAGCTCAAGAAATAAGGTATGTTAAGGCAAATTCTTCTTTCTTTGGCATGTTCCATGTAACGAAACGTAACCATAATATTATTCCATAAATTATTCTACTCTTAATAGTTAAGAATGTTCATGTTATTGATTCCTATGTTAAAAGTATGTCTAAATATGTTCCTAAATCCTTATTGTGGTATATTATGGAAAGATGTTAATATTCCCAATGTTAGCCGAAGGTACAAGGATATTATGTCACCCGATAAGTTCAGAATATTTTATTATCATTCATGCATTTTATTCATGTATTACCCTGGCCCATATATTGGGGATGGGAAACGGGATACGCAGACCACCTGATCAGCTGGGATATGATGATGATTATGCCCACAGAGGCTGTTATGAGAAGGAAAATGCTTGATGAGGCAAATATATATATATATATATATATATATATATATATGTATGTATGTATGAATGTATACCGAATTGTGCATGACATTTAGGCATATTATGGCCCTCAGAGGCATTCACTACTGGTCAGCTATTTCTGTCGGCTGTTGTTGTCGGTTAATTTTGTCGACTGTTGTTGTCGGCTAATTTTGTCGGTTGTTTCTATTTAAGTTTATTGGTATATCCCTGTTATACTACTGTTCATGCCTGACATACTTTGTACATCAGTCGTACTGACGTTTCTTTTGTCGGGGGACGCTGCATTTTATGCCTGCAGGTTCACGTAGACAGGGCGACGATTCACGTTGTTTTGGAGTGTCAGTCTAATCACGGTACGGTATTTTTGCATGTATATATGGGTATGGAGGGGCCCTGTCCCGACCCTTATGATGTCATGTACTCTTTAGAGGCTTGTAGACAGATGTCCTGTGTGTAGTAGTCATGTATGGCCTTGTCGGCCTTAGTATGTATATATATACAAATTGGGTTTTCTGGTTAAAATTTTACATAGTTACTTTCCAGTTTATAATTTCTATGTGTTAGCATGGTATTGGGTGACGGCCCTTGTGGCCCGTGTTTAATCATGATTAGACGTTGATTGTATGATTAGTGGTATCCGGCAGGTAAAATCTGGGTGCCCGTGGCGACCCTCCGGTTTGAGTCGTGACATAAGGTGGGACTCCCGAACACGCCCAATATCCCTCAACATTTATAACGACTATGTACTTCTATCAGAGTCTATAAAGATAAATCGTATCCTACCTCAAAGTCGAGCAGGTGCCACAAACCTCAAACCTCGACGCAGGCCTTGCCCTTTCGAAGCGCCTTGTAATATTCATAGTCTATCACATATGGTCTACGTTGATAAATACTCTAACACCAAGCACAAGGACTTAGTCCTTAAAGGTAATCCAAAAGTTCAACCCAAAATCAATCTCGGGCCCACTGTGGTAAAGGTCGGAACTTTATTATTCACAAGACAATATAATACACTATAGAATCATATCCCTAAATTAATTTGGAAACTAATCACGTTTTGACCCTCAAATTTATGATTAGAAAAAAAAGCCTCAAATTAACCCTAGATTTCCTCTATTTTTAAAATGATTTCCAACATCAAATTAACCATAACAATATCATCTTCTATCGTTATCCAACACTAGGTTACAATATTACAACAATATAATCATTAATCAGCCTCTTAAATCAAGATTTATAGCCTCTTATTCTAGCATGGAAACCTATGCCACATTCTTCCCCAAATTAGGAATTACACTAAGACTAGGGGACCCAAATAATAATTAATAAAGAAAATGAATGAAAAATCTTACCTCAGAGAAGAATGATAATGGAAGACCAAGAATCCCCTCTCTACCGAACTCTAATCCTAAATAATATTTTGGGAAATGTAAAATCATTTTGGGCATTAAATTAGTATCTGGAAACAGCGATTTCGTCATGGCGGAATCGACACTGCCAAGGTGGATCGCTCTAGCAGAAAAACCACCGCCGAAACGGCCTAACATAAGTTCCGGATAGACGCAGGAGCGGAGGTGACACCGCAGAGGCGGATCGCCTCTACAAGAAAGGCCCACAGAAGCGAACATATCACAATCAAACAAAGCCCGCATCTGCGAGACAACCTCCATAGAGGCGGCCACGTAGAAGCGGCAATAACCCCACTGGTGCGGCGCACCAGAAACTAGCAACTTAGCAAATTAGTCAATCCTCTACCAAACACCTGAAACGCTCCCGAGACCCCCCGGATACAAACCAATTATGCTACCCTAAGGTTAACGGTGCTACAAACTCGCTCGTGCACTCGAATTTCTCATACGACCGAGCTAAAGACACATTTTTTTATGAAATCACCCAAACATCTAAATTTCATAACTTTACAAATAGAGCCATAAATAACATCTGAATGCCTCGGGAAGTGAACCAATAACTCGACTAGGTCATAAATGATCCTCCGAAACTATCGGAAGTGACGGAACCCAAAAAGGAACTCATATACCCGAAACTCAACTTTGGGTCAAACTTATTATTTCTAAACTATTCATTTTTTATTTTTCTTAAGGGGCCCACAAAGTCTACGGGAAGGATAATTTAGTCAAATAAGGGTCATCAGCTAAAAAGGACCAGGTGGGTCGTTACATGAGGGTTGATCTTAAAAAAGCTTTTAATGTTAATGCTTCTTTTGGTCAGTGTAAGAGAGCCAAAAAAATTATTTGGAGAATTTAAAAGGTAGTTTTACTGATGACTATAAAAAGTTTGCTGGATATGAAATACCTTGAAGGAGAGTAATGTTGGAAGTGATATCATCGTCAAGGTTTCAAGAGATGCACGTGCTGAAGGTACAAATAATTCTTGAGGATGTACATTTGCTTTGATGCTTTGAAGAATGGGTTTAAGGCAGGAATGAGACCTGTCATTGGCTTGGATGGGAACTTTTTGAAAGGTAAAGCCAAAGGTCAACTCTTGACTGGTGTTGCTCAAGACTCAATGAACCACATCTATCCCATTGCTTGGGCTGTTGTGGACAAAGAAACCAAAATTACTTGGCTTTGGTTCTTAGAATTGCTTGGAAAGTCTCAAAACCTCAACAATAGAGAAAGGATCACATTCATGTCAGATATGCAAAAGGTAAACATTTATTTCAAACACTTTAATTTGTTAATTATGACCTAAAACAGTTGATTATTTGGCTGAGAATTGAACTGCTCCAGTTCACTGCTTCGGCAAAATAGTTCACTGTTTCAGGTCACTACTTTTTCCTTAATTGTGTTGACTTATATTTTTGTTAAATATGATTGACAGTTTACTGTTTGGCTGAGAAGTGAACTGCTATATTTCATTGTTTTGGCAAAACAGTCCACTGTTTCAGGTGACTATTTTTCTCTTATTTGTGTTAACTTATTTTTAATTTTCATTCATAATTGGGGACTGATTGAAGCTGTCCAACAAGCTCTACCTGCTACCTTACATAGGTTTTGTGTGACACATAGAAGCGAATTGAAGAAAAAAAGGAAGAGAAGCAAAAAAATGACTAAGATTCTGTGGTGGTGTGCATGGAGCACATATTTACCAGCGTTAGATGATCATCTGGAGACAATGAGAGAATTGTTAGAAGAAGCCAAAGAGCACTTGTTGGAATATCCAATTGAAATTTGATGTAGTTTTTTTTTAAAACAATTTGCAAGAATCAAAAGGTGAAAAACAACTTGGTTGAGTCATTCAACTCCTGAATTTTAGAACCAAGACACAAACCTATCATTGGGATGCTTGAGGAAATAAGATTAAAGGTAATGAGATGATGAGAACAAATGAAGAGGAGGTGATAACTTGCGCTAATGAATGGAGTCCAGAAGCTCTTGAAATGTATAATGAATTCTTCAAAATTCCTAATAGGTGTGCCTTGAATTTCAATGGTGATTATGGGTTTGAGGTGAGTGAAGGGACTGACAAAGACATTGTCAATTGAAGTGCACTTGCAGGGTATTATGTCCCCATGCAATCAAAGAACATTGTACAAGAAGCTTGATCCCAAGAAAGAGATCCACTGGTGGTATTCAAAGGAATCATTATATGTTGACTTATCATCACAAGTTACAATCAGTCCAGGGCCAAAATTCTGGAAAATTGATCCACATGAAGTAATGGAACCACCCCCCTTTGTAAGCATGGCTGGCAGACCTAAAGTGAAGAGAACAAGAGACAAGATAAAGCACTAAAGAGGCAAACTGAATGGGTTGCACCAAGGAGACGAAGAGTTATGACATGTTCAAGTGTACAAAGTGTAAGATGAAACGAGTCGGAAATCGCCGCGGAGCCGCGAAGGGCCGTGGCACAACCCCGTCGGAGCCGAGGCGCCGGAGCGCCGCGGCGCTAATTGGGTCTTCAGTCACTGGAGCCGCGGCGCTAATTCGCAAAGCCGTGGCGCTTCGGAGGCAGAATGCTGCGACGGGAAGATGGAAAGTTCTGACTTTTGGACTGGTTTTGGAACATTGAATCACTATTATTTGGCACATGAATTCAGCCATTATTTGGTTGAATGTAACCCCTCAATAAGTGTCATTACATGGCTATTGAAGGCCATTAGTTGGTTATTTGAGGGGTCATCTCCTTACACTATAAATTGAGGCCTTTGGCTCAATTGTTCTACACACCATGAAAACACTTACAGAATTTTCTGAAATCTTCTTCTTCCTCTCTAGCAAGTTTACTATACTCAAAGTTCTTCAAAAATAACACTTGAGTTTCCTTTGCTCATTTGTTAAGTTACTGTTGTATCTTGGGAGACTATTTCCCGACAACGTAAGAGGATATATACGGAGCAATCTTGTCTTAAAGACAGAGTTACATCACTCGACTCAGAAAATCAAAAGCAGTTTGTAACGTTCTTGATTCCAGTTTTGTTGTAATCTTTAGTTTATCCTTTCTAGCAATTTGTAATATTTACTTACTTCCTGTTTCCTGCAATTGTTGTAACCCACAAGTTTAAGACAAGATTGTTGTAAGTGCTTAGAAAGATGACTGGAAGAGAACAAATCGCTTCTGATTCTGTTGTTGTTGCTACTCAAGGCAACCCCTCTGCCTTCCCCACTGCTCAAGGCATACCCAATGCCTTTCCGGTTGCTCAAGGCTCATCTAACGACTTTCCTGCTGCTCAAGGGAACGTTACAGTTCCTCCACCCGCTGGATTCCACCATGAACGCCCAGAAAAGTTCATGGGCTCCAACTTTAAGAGATGGCAGCAGAAGATGTTATTTTATCTTACTGTTATGGGAATGGCTCGTTTCCTAACAGAAGATCCTCCACAAGCTGGAGATGAAGTGGACCCTTCGCCTATTGAAACGGCTGAAGAGGGCCAAGGTATCCATGTCATTAATGGCATGAAGATGGTTCTTGATGCATGGAGTCATAGTAATTTCATGTGTAAAAACTAGATTTTGAACTGCCTGTCAGACCCACTCTACACGGTGTATTGCACTATAGGCACCGCTAAAGAGTTATGGGAGAAGTTGTAGAAGAAGTACAACGCACAAGATGCTAGTACAAAGAAAGTCATCGTTGAGAAATTCCTGAAATTTCAAATGGTGGATAGTAAAATAGTGATGTCCCAAGTCCAGGAATTCCAAATGATTCTACATCACTTGGATTTGAAAGGTATGAAACCAAATGAGCAGTTTCTGGTTGCATCACTGATTGAAAAGTTACCTCCCTCGTGGAATGAGTTTATGAGTTACTTAAAACTCAAGACAAAGGAGATGACCTTTGAAGAACTTATTATCAAACTCCAGAATCAGGAAGATAATAAGAAGGCCTTGCCTAGGGGAAAACAACCCGCTGAGGCAAAGGCAAATCTGGCTGAGGCCAAAGGGAACCTAAGCAAGAAGCGCAAGTTCCAGAAAGACGGCAAGACCCAAGCGGCGGAGAAGTTCAAGGAAAACTGTCACCACTGTGGGAAACATGGTCACATGATCAAGGACTGCCGCAAGCTCAAGACTGGGCAACAAGAGAAGGCCAAAGCCAAAGGCAAGGCTCAGGCTAACGTCGTCAAAGACAGGCTTCTGGATGACATTATTGAGGAGTTCTTGGCGGTGGTGCTTGAAGCAAACCTTGTTGAGAATCCCATGCAATGGTGGATAGACACGGGTGCTACCAGACACATCTATTCCAATAAAGATGCCTTCTCCACTTATACACCAGTTACTAACACGAAGTTGTTCATGGGTAACAACGCTTCCTCTAACGTGCTGGGGGTAGGAAAGGTAGTCTTGAAGATGACTTCTGGAAATGAGCTCACTCTGAAGGAGATGATACATGTTCCTGAGATTAGGAGAAATTTAATTTCAGGTCATTTATTGGTTAATGCTGGTTTTAGGCTAGTATTTGAGTCGAATAAGTTTGTAATCACCAAGAATTGAACTTTTGTGGGAAGACGCTTCGTCTGTGAAGGCCTCTTCAAAGTTAACGCCATGTTTGTAATAGGTGCAAGCAATAATATAGAAGTTTCTTCTTACTTGCTTGAGTCATCTAATTTATGGCATCATAGATTAGGACATGTTAAGTACAAGTCCATCCAAAAGTTGGTTAAGTTGGAGTTGTTTCCGTTTATCGACGTAAACCCTCAACATAAGTGTGAGGTATGCGTAGAGGCAAAACTCACAAAGCTTCATTTTCGATCCGTCGAAAGGAATACCGCTCCTCTAGAACTTATTCACACAGATATATGTGATTTTAAAGTTTGCACAAACTAGGGGAGGGAACAAGTACTTTGTGACATTCATTGATGATAGCACAAGGTACTGTTACCTTTACTTGTTAAAAAGTAAAGATGAAGCCTTTAAAGTGTTTCGACGTTACAAAGCAGAAGTTGAAAACCAACTTAGCATACGGATTAAATCCATTCATAGCGATAGAGGGGGAGAATACGTGGCGCCGTTTGAGGAATATTGTGCCGAATCGGGCATTGTTCATCAAACGACGGCTCCATACTCACCTCAGTCGAACGGTGTTGCGGAACACAAGAACCGCACATTGAAGGAAATGATGAATGCCTTGCTCATCAATTCCGGTCTTCCCCAAAACATGTGAGGAGAAATTCTCCTTACTGCTAATACGATTCTTAACAGAGTCCCACATAAGGATAAGGACAAAACTCCATACGAATCATGGAAAGGAAAGAAACTCACCTATAAATATTTAAAAGTGAGGTTATTTGGCAAAGGTCAAAGTGCCCAAGCCAAAGCAGGTCAAGATTGGGACTAAGACTGTAGATTGCATTTTCATCGGATATGCAAATAACTGTAGTGATTATCGCTTCTTAGTGCATAAGTCAGATATTCCAGATATCCACGGAGGTACAATTATGGAATCCAGGAATGCTCAATTCTTTGAGGATACTTTTCCTAGAAAGGAAAAAGACATAACCTCTCGCAAACGAAGTTATGAACAAAGTTCTCAGGAACCAGGAGTCATTGACTGCCCGGATCTAGATGGTTCAGATCTAGTGGACTTCGAAGTGGCTGAATATCCGGAAACTAGTGTTTCAGATTCTCAGAACTTGGAGACTCCAGAGATGGAACCAAGGCGAAGTAAAAGGACCAGGAAGGATAAATCCTCCGGTCCTGACTTTGTAGCTTATATGGTTGATGACGAACCAAGGACAATTTCTGAAGCATTTTCAACTCCAGAGGCACCGCTCTGGAAATAAGCTATTGGGAGTGAAATAGACTTCATCCTGCATAACCATGTTACGGGTTGCATTATTCGAGATATCCAGTTGTACTAGATGGGTATAGTGATGCAAAATGGATATTTGATATAGAGAACACCAAGTCCACCAGTGGGTATATTTTTACAATTGGTAGTGGGGCTGTGTCTTGGAAATCCTCTAAGAAAACTTGCATCGCCCGATCCATGATGGAATCGGAGTTTATCGCTTTAGACAAAGCATGAGAAGAAGATGAGTGGCTTCACGACTTCTTAGAGGATGTCCCTTGTTGGGACAAACTCGTACCTTCTGTAATGATCCACTGCGATAGTCAGTCGACTCTAGGAAGGGCACGGAGTTTTATGTACAACGGTAAGTCTCGTCATATTCGATGGAGGCATAAGACCGTTAGGCAGCTGATCACCACGGGTATAATATCCATTGATTACATAAAATCAAAGGATAACATAGCGGACCCACTGATGAAAGGCTTACCCAAGGATCAGATGTTCTGTCTATCTAGGGGAATGGGCTTAAAACCCAAACTATAAGGACCAATACGGTGGTAACCCAACCTTACTGACTGGAGATCCCAGTAATTAGGTTCAATGGGAAAACTAAGTTGTAAACGTTCAGTTGAGCGCTTCGGTGGAAGCATGAGCACTTCGGATAGTGATTTCTGTAAAGAAGCATCAATCAAAAGTCGTTCACGCAATAGACGTTAAGTGTTATTTGTAGTGTGGGTAAAGGTTAAGTTTCTAAAACCTTTAATGATCTTCAACGGTTGAGGTTAGGTTAGGGGAAACTTTTAATGGTTCCTAACACTTGTAAATTGGGGTATAGCAGGATACCTTGTAGGAGACCACCTATTTAAGTGCGAGGACAGGCCGCCTCAAATGAACGCACTTACGAAACCAAGAAGTCTCCACGGCCACAACGGACAAAACATTACGAAGAATAGAGTAAGGGAAGTTGTTGTGTTGGTACCGTTGACTTGGCTTACACTAAACACTGACGGTTCAAAACATCACATTCATCGCACAGTAAGTAAGTCCGATGGTATTCAACTATGGAAGGTTCAAAGCCGAAGCTACCTCTCCTGATGCAACATCAGTACGCTGAAAGAATGTTGGAAAAGGCACCCTGTGAGTACGTCAAAATCTCTTTCAAGAGGGGATTGTTGGAAATTTACTAATGTGGAATTAAGTTTATTCCATTATTTATGACTCGAACAATTGGGCCCCCGCACGTCGAAAATGTCATTTCCACACACATGCACACGTAGTGGTAAGTATCACAAATTTCACTAGTGAAAGAGATATTGGTACGTAAGTGAGACGTTTGAGACATAGAATGGTGGACGGTTATTGGCCAAATGACAAAGTATTCCACATTGGTAAACGAAGGAAGAAGTGTACGAAGTGTAAGATGAAACGAGTCGAAAATCATTGCGGAGCCGCGAAGGGCCGCGGCATAGCCCCGTCGGAGCCGAGGCGCCTCCCAAGCAGCGCCGCGGCGCTAATTGGGTCTTCAGTCACTGGAGCCGCAGCGCTTCGGAGGTAGAATGCTACGACGGGAAGATGAAAAGTTTTGACTTTTGGGCTGGTTTTGGAGCATTGAATCTCCATTATTTGGTACATGAATTCAGCCATTATTTGGCTTAATATAGCCCCTCAATAAGTGTCATTACATGGCTATTGAAGGCCAATAGTTGGCTAGATGAGGGGTCACCTCCTTACATTGTAAATTGAGGCATTTGGCTCAATTGTTCTACACACCAAGAAAACACTTACAGAATTTTCTGAAATCTTCTTTTTTCCTCTCTGGCAAGTTTACTATACTCAAAGTTCTTCAAGAGTAACACTTGAGTTTTCTTTGCTCATTTGTTAAGTTGTTGTATCTTGGGAGACTATTGCCTGACAACGTAAGAGGATATATACGGGGCAATCTTGTCTTAAAGACAGAGTGTCATCACTCGACTCAACAAATCACAAGCAGTTTGTAACGTTCTTGATTCCAGTTTTGTTGTAATATTTAGTTTATCCTTTCTAGCAATTTGTAATATTTACTTACTTCCCGTTTCCTGCAATTGTTGTAACCCACAGAAGATAGAGATGAAGAACCTCCCAAATCCCCAGATGTTGCACCAGTTGAGGACTTACCCTTGTCAGCTCCACAACGTAGTCAAAATAATCAATTAAGTCAGCCCAGACAAGCTATGTTTATACCAACCCCAAGGGTGCAGCCAGGACAGTCCCTCTTTGGTCCATCCTCCAGCAATCCTTATTTTGAGTATCCTATATTTGATGAAGTCGTCGAAAAAGACCTACCATGGAGGCCAAGAGGTGTGTTAGAGTTGAAGTACAGACTCCAAGAAATACATAAAACAACCCCTTCTAACTGGAACTAGATAGATCAACTTCATGGGTGATGAGGTTTAAGTAGACCAAGTAACTCCTATGCACCAAAAGGTTTCTCATGGAAGGGTAATGCACCTATAACTGGAAGACGATTGGAGCAGCTAAGAGTGGAGAAACTCAAGGCCAAAAAGGTAATGGCAAGACACAAAAGTGAAGAAGTGATGGACCAACTGAACAAGATGTTATTTTTATGAACTTTAGTTGATGTAATATTATCCCTATTAATATTATCCCTATAACTTATGTTTTACTTTTGGTTGTGAAAAATTTGAAGTGGAAGTTGTTGGCAATGGAAAGTCATTTTATAATTTTTTGTTGCATCTTTTTGGGGTTATAACATGACATTCCCAATGTATTTTTGAAGTTGAAGAACAACTTTTAGAATTATAGAGGAAGTGTTGCTAGTGTTTTAGAATGTTTTTTCTTCAATTTTAGATATACATTGCTATATAATTTGGTAATGCAGTTGTATCAGTTTTGACACTGTTTTGAGACAGTTTTGATTTAGTTATGGTTTTGTTTTGTGACAGTTTTGACACAACTTTTGGTTCAAGTTTTCGTTTACTTTTGAGATAGGTTTTGAGTGAGTTTTGGTGACATTATTTCTGTTTTTGTTTAGGTAAAAAATTCACTTTTGATTTTGATTTGATTCTGTTTTTGAGACAGTTTTGACACAGGTAAAATGTTCAGTTTTGGTTCACTTTTGTTATGATTTGAGACTGTTTTGCTTGTTAAAATTTGATACCGATTTGGTCACTTTTGATGTTGTTACATTTGGTATTCAGATGCTGCATAATACATAATCTAAAGGGAAATAAGCGAAAGTTATTTATCAATTGCTGCCGCATAATGCTACTGATTTGCACTTGATACTTTCATATATCAACTCTGGTCTCTACTGTTCATTCACAGTGCATAATTTAAAAAGGGAAATAAAGAGAAAAGTTCATAAAAACCATATACATTAAAACCTCTATAAATTAATATTGTTGGGACCATGATATTTTATTATTTTATAGAGATATTAATTAACCGATAAATATTAATTTAAAGAGAGTTTTGTAATTTATTGAAGCTAAATTTTGATTACATAAAAAAACATTGTATCTTAGAAAAATTCATGTATCATATTATGTAATTGAATTATAATATTAATGAAAACTAATAAATAATGTTCATTGTTTCTTAATAATTAAGTATTATTCATTGTATTTTTACTAAAAACATTTAATGTATGATGGTGACAGAAAATACTATATAAACAAGATGGAAAAACAATGACAGATCAAATACGCAAAGAATTATGTGAGTACAATAGAGATCATTCGACATGCACTCAGGTAAGATTAATATTTTGGATGCTATCAGTCATGTAGTCTCGACTTGGACTGTTAATGTTCAGCAAGAGACAATAGCAAATTGTTTTTGACACTGCAAAATTCGTTCATGTGATGAAGTCTCAAGGAATTTAGATGAACCCACTTGGAAAAACGACATTCATAAACTTGAGGCCATGATTAATGATCTCGACTATCGCAATAAAATGGATGCCAATAGCCTATTGGACTACCCGGGTGAAAATGATATATGTTCAGAAGTCCAGAGAATAGAAGAAATTGTGGCTACTATCCTTGAAAATGATACAGATAATGAAGTTGAAGACGATACAGTACATTTGGAACCAGTTACGCGTAAGGAAGCACTTATCACGCCTAGAACTCTTCACAATTTTTTGGTGCAGATTGAGAACACAACACCAGAAAATTTGGATGCAATAAGAAAAGTTAGAGATGAGCTCCAACTAGACTTCAATTTTAAGAAAAAATAAATAACACTAGAATCATATTTCAGTAAATTGTCTTAGTTATGTTTGTGTAAGTTTATATAATTATTAATTTAT
Source organism: Anisodus tanguticus (assembly GCA_034509755.1). Lineage (NCBI taxonomy): Eukaryota > Viridiplantae > Streptophyta > Magnoliopsida > Solanales > Solanaceae > Anisodus > Anisodus tanguticus. Next base: position 20,447,679 of record CM067553.1, on the reverse strand, counting down.
GATATTAATGGAACCCTATATTTACATAGGGGTTTTTTGAAAATATATTATCTTATCGAAATTTATTAATTTATCAACTGGCTCAAGTCGGAATCGGAAAAAAATATTATCTTAGAAAATTTATTAATTTGTCGAATATCAATTTATAGAGGTTTTAATATATATTTAAATTGAAAGAGTTCCACATCCATACATTACAAACAAGGACCGTGCAAACATTACAACCAAATTACTACATTCACCTACACCTCCAAGATAAAACAAGAGACCATCAGTTCTTCAACTACTACACATACATTTTTACTTCATCAAAAACTAACACCAAACACTACATCCCGAATTCACTTTGTCATCAAAGCGATCAAAAACCCAACAAAAAGAGCCCATGAAATCACCTTAGAATGCTTCTCTCCAAACGCCATAACTTTGTTTGTTTCCAACTCATTAGTAGCCTCCAAGTTAGCAATCATTTTTCGATAAATAATCCCTTTCAATCTTCATAATGTCACTTTCATTCTTCAAATTGACCATTTCAATCTTCAAATTGTCCCGTTCAATCTTGACGTCTTTCAACAACTCCTCAAAATTTCATATGTAAGCTTTCTCCGGAAAAGATTGCTCTTCCCATTCCCAATATCTATATGAGGTAAGCTGTCGACAACAATCAAAATTAGGTTAGCAACAATATAGAAACACCAAAAAAATATAATTGATTAATTCGTATAGGTATAAAATCAGTTCACAAAAATTGTATTATAGTTAAATGTACATATATCCGGATGAGGACATTTGAAAAATCTTCTTCCCGGATTAGCGGGAGTGGTGGAAGTCAGGTTTAATTGCACATCCTTTGCGACGAACAGCTATTTTGCACATTTTCACACTACTTGAGCAATGGAAGACAACACTTTGACCAAGCCACCTAAGAAGAACCCTAACTTCTCTCTCTAAGTGGCTGAATATGGAAAAGGGTTAATATGGGTGGGGACTACGTAGAATCAGTGGATCGGGGCAGGTCACGTGGGAGTTTGGGTATATTTTAATGTTTTAATGTAATTAATTATAAATATTAAAAGCACACATTTTGTCGGAACATCATGGACGGATGAACGGTATGTTTGATAAAAAGATTAATATTATACATATAATGTTATAACACTATTCAAATATTTGATAAAAAAAATAATCTATCAATTGTAGGTGGAAAATGAACAATATGTAATGTAAAACAATAAGTGAATATTATTAAAGCAAATAAATTAAAATCGCAAATATAACCTAAATTCAAATTCCAAAAAATAATAATTTAACATGATACTTTAATGTCAAATTCCAACATAACATAAAATAAGTTCTAACATAACTTAAGTAAATATAATTCAAAAGAAAGTGAAAACATTTATAAGTCTATAACCTCATTCAACAATATAATTTGACTTTAATAATACCACTCGTTATATGTCAAGTTTGTTAATGACTCGTTCTTTCTAATATTAGAAAGTATAATTTCAAAAACTAGAATAATAACATAGTTACGCTAAATGAAGAAAATAAGAAAAAAATTAAAAAAATACGAACGTGAAATCACAAGAAGTAAAGGTTGGAAAACATAAAGGAAATAGCTTTGAAGAAGATATATTTTTCAATGTATCAACAATAGAGATTTCTACCTCTATATATAGATAGAGGTCAGGGTCTCGATAGTAATGGCTGAAATTTGAAACGTCTCTAACGTTAAGAGAATAAAGAATGAATCTGAAACGTCTCCCAACATTCAGAGAAATAAAGATCATCACTAAGTCAGACTATTTTTGGATAATGACCGTTACAACAATTAATTTCGAAGTAATGAGCTTTGATCAGGACCGGGACAATTGCGGTTCCGGAAGAATAAGTCTTGATTAACAACTGACTTCGAAGGTAGAAGACCTACCTCATATGAGAGTTATGCTCGGACTTTAATCTGAAAGCATGAATTTAGACAATTTCGGATAAGCTAAAAAATAGCAAAATATTTACAAAATTGAAATTGAGTTAGGCCTCACGTATACCTCACGCGCAGGGAGGCAAATCGACATGTTTTGCCTACAAAGCTCAACTCTCATATACGCAAGACTACTTTATTTTCTCAACTCTTTACAAGTCCAATAAAACATATTTCAATTTAAAGTGAAAAAATAAATTTTCCACCATTAATATGATATAAAATGCATTTCACAAAAGTCAATAAAGAAAGACACAATGAAAAGGGAATAAATGAATAGGAAATGGATAATAACTCTTACTAGAATCTAGAAATGAACACAATGGGTTATCCACAAAGGAAATAGAGTTAATATTTGGGATGATAAATGAATACCTAATATATATATACCCTTAGGAGCTCTGTTCAAGGACCCCTTAATTTGGTGGATAGCTTTCATAAGTTTTCTCAATTGTGGATTTGGGTAATTTGTCATTTTATTATCAAGTTTCATTCACCTTTTTACTCATTCACAGCATTCTCTAAAAGATCGATGGGCTCTTCTTTTCCTTATTTAAGTTATATTTAATATTGCCTGCACGAAAGCTTTAATTTTCTGAAACAAGTCATATGCTGCCTCCGGTTATAACGCTAGACTAGCTATGAAGTGCTAAGTGTAAGATTGATTATTGATTTTTTTAATTATTTGGGTTTGATGGTTGTAACTTCTTTATTGCCTCACTGTCGCCTTTTTTTCATATTTATATATAGAACTTGGCTCCTAAACCTTGTAGGGTTAATATATAGAATTTGGTCCTAAATCTTGTTGGGTTCATGTTCAAACATGAACCGTACTATGCTACTTGTGGATTATTTTTTTGTAGAAATAGGTGATTTTTTTTTTTATTTTTTTTATTTTTTTTGATAATCCAGGTAATCGTCCTTCAACACTATTACTGTGTAAATCGTGGGATGTGCTCCGATGGCCGCTTTTTCGGGAGCGTACAACCGATCAATGAGACAAGGTCAAATTCCCCAACATGCAGAGTTTCTTCGTGCTTGCGGGGAATCGAACCCACGCTGTCCCATGCCAGAGCGCCTTAGAGCGCCCAGGCTTTGCCACTGGACTATGCCCCGGAGGACTGAAATAGGTGATTTTAAAATCTTTTTAATGGAAGTACTATGCTGGCACAACTTATGACTTACAAATTTAATATTGACTATAACATTTGATTGAGAAGTAACATTTGTTGTCCGTCCTCAGTGTAATTTCTGACTGTGAATTTTGTGCATGTACTTTATCTTCTAGCTGATGCAGATGAGTGGAGGACTCCAAAGAGTCCAGACTATTTGGACTTCTACCGAGAGGGGATTATACTCATGGTTTGAAGGTACAATGAATCATATCTTACAACTCCTTTATGAATTTTTTGGAGAAATTCTATAGTTTTGCTATATTCTCTTTTTATTTTTTCAGCTGATGGTAATGTGAATGTGTTAGTATGTACTCAAGAGTATTTAGCATCATAAGTCTAGAATAAACTATAACAGTTGAACTGGTTTTTTCGGGATTCCGGATATTCAGCCACTTCGAAGTCCACTAGATCTGAACCATCTAGATTCGGGCAGTCAACGACTCTCGGTTCCTGAGAGCTTTGTTCATAACTTCGTTTGCGAGAGGTTATGTCTTTTTCCTTTCTAGAAAAGGTATCTTCAAAGAATTGTGCATTCCTTGATTCCATGATTGTACCCCGTGGATATCTGGAATATCTGACTTATGCACTAAGAAGCGATAAGCACTACCGTTATTTGCATATCCTATGAAAATGCAATCTACAGTCTTAGGCCCAATCTTGACCTGCTTTGGCCTGGATACTTCGACCTTTGCCAAACAACCCCACACCTTTAAATATTTATATGTGGGTTTCTTTCCTTTCCATGATTCATATGGAGTTTTGTCCTTACCCTTATGTGGGACTCTGTTAAGAATCGTATTAGCGGTAAGGAAGGCTTCTCCCCATATGTTTTGGGGAAGACCGAAATTGATGAGCAAGGTATTCATCATTTCCTTCAATGTGCAGTTCTTACGTTCCGCCACACCGTTTGACTGAGGGGAGTATGGAGCCGTCGTTTGATGAACAATGCCTGATTGGGCACAATATTCATCAAATGGCGCTACGTATTCTCCTCTTCTATCGCTACAAATGGATTTAATTTGCATGCTTAGTTGGTTCTCAACTTCTGCTTTGTAATGTCGGAACGCTTCAAAGGCTTCATCTTTACTTTTCAACAAGTAAAGGTAACAATACCTTGTGCTATCATCAATGAATGTCACAAAGTACTTGTTCCCCCCTCTAGTTTGTGCAAACTTAAAATCACATATATCTGTGTCAATAAATTCTAGATGAGCAGTATTCCTTTCGATGGATCGAAAAGGAAGCTTTGTAAGTTTTTCCTCTACGCACACCTCACACTTATGTTGAGGGTTTACGTCAATAGACGGCAACAACTCTAACTTTACCAACGCTTGGATGGACTTATAGTTAACATGTCCTAATCTATGATGCCATTAATTAGAGGACTCAAGCAAGTAAGAAGAAACTTCAATATTATTGTTTACACGTAGTACAGACATGGCGTTAACTTTGAAGAGTCCTTCACAGACGAAGCCAACGTTTCATTCTTGGTGATTACAAATTTATTGGACTCAAACACTAGCCTAAAAACAGCATTAACCAATAAATAACCTGAAATTAAGTTTCTCTTAATCTCAGGAACATGCATCACCTCCTTCAGAGTGAGCTCCTTTCCAGAAGTCATCTTCAGGACTACCTTTCCTACCCCGAGTACGTCATAGGAAGCGTTGTTACCCATGAACAACTTCTTATTAGTAACTGGTGTATAAGTGGAGAAGGCATCCCTATTGGAACAGATGTGTCTTGTAGCACCTGTGTCCATCCACCATTGCATAGGATTCTCAACAAGGTTTGCTTCAAGCACTACCGCTGAGAACTCCTTAATCATGTTGTCCAGAAACTTGTCTTTGACGACGTTACCCTATGTCTTGCCCTTATGCTTGGCCTTCTCATGTTGCTCAGTCTTGAGCTTGCGGCAGTCCTTGATCATATGACCAGGTTTCCCACAGTGGTGACAATTTCCTTTGAACTTCTCAAATGCTTGGGTCTTGCCGTCTTTCTGGAACTTGCGCTTCTTTCTTGGGTTCCCTTTGGCCTCAGTGAGATTTGCCTTTGCCTTTGCCTCAGCGGGTTGTTTACCCCTACGCAAGGCCTTCTTATTATCTTCCTAGATTTGGAGTTTGATAATAAGTTCTTCAAAGGTCATCTCCTTTGTTTTGAGTTTTAAGTAACTCGTAAACTCATTCCACGAATGAGGTAACTTTTCAATCAGCGATGCAACCAAAACCTACTCATTTGGTTTCATACCTTCCAAATCCAGGTGATGTAGAATCATTTGGAATTCCTAGACTTGGGACATCACTGTTTTACTATCCACCATTTGAAATTTCAGGAATTTCTCAATGATGAATTTCATAGTGCCTGCATCTTGTGCGTTGTACTTCTTTTTGTAGCTTCTCCCACAACTCTTTGGTGGTGCCAACGGTGCAATACCGTGTAGAGAGGGTCTGAGAAGCAGTTCAAAATATAGTTCTTACACATGAAATCACTATGACTTCATGCATCAAGAACCATCTTCATGCCATTAATGGCATGGATACCTTGACCCCCTTCAGCCGTTTCAGTAGGCGGAGGGTCCATTTCATCTCCAGCTTGTGGAGGATCTTCTGTTAAGAAACGAGTCATTCCTATAACAGTCAGATAAAAAAGCATCTTCTGTTGCCATCTCTTAAAATTGGAGCCCATGAACTTTTCTAGGCATTCATGATGGAATCCAGCAGGTGGAGGAACGACAGCGTTCCCTTGAGCATCAGAAAAGGCGTTGGATGAGCCTTGTGCAGTAGTAAAGGCATTAGGTGTGCCTTGAGCAGTGGGGAAGGCAGAGGGGTTGCCTTGCGTAGTAGAAGCAGCAGAATTAGAAGTGATTTGTTATCTTTCAGTCATCTTTCTAGGTACTTATAACAAATCTTGTCTTAAAATTGTGGGATACAACAATTGCAGGGAACGGAAAGTAAGTAAATATTATAATTGCTAGAAAGGATAATCTAAAGATTACAAAAAACTGGAAATCAAGAATGAAACAACCTCCTTGTGTGATTTCTGAGTCGAGTGATGACACGCTGTCTTTAAGCCAAAATTGCCCCATATATCTCCTTTTACGTTGTCGGGTAATAGTCTCTCAAGATACAATATCAACTTAACAATTGAGCAAAGGAAACTCAAGTGTTACTCTTGAAAAACTTTGAGTGTAGTAGACTTGCTAGAGATGAAGAAGATGAAATCAGAAATTCTGTAGATATTTCTAAGTGTAGTCCTCAACAATTAAGTCAAAGGCCTCAATTTATAGTGTAGTGAGATGTCCCTTCAACTAGACAACTAATGGCCTTCAATAGCCATGTAATGACACTTATTGAGAGGGGTTACATTCAGCCAAATAATTGCTAAATTCATGTGCCAAGTAATGGAGATTGAATGCTCCAAAACCAACCCAAAGGTTAGAACTTTCCAACTTTCCGTCGCAGGATTCTGCCTCCGAAACGCCGCAGCTCTGTGAATTAGCGTCACGGCACCGCGGCTCCAGGAACTGAAGACCCAATTAGCGTCGCGGCGCTCCGGCACCTCGGCTCCGATGGGGCTGCGCCGCGGCTCCGCGACGATTTCCGACACGTTTTATCTTACACTTCGTACACTTCTTCCTTCGTTTACCAACGTGGAATACTTTGTCTAATCATACATCATTCTATGTCTCAAATGTATTACATACGTACCAATATCTCTTTCACTAATGAAATTTGCTATACTTGGCATTACGTGTGCACGTGTGTGGAAACGACGTTTTCGACGTATGGGGCCCCAATTGTTTGAGTCATAAATAATGGAATATACTTAATTCCACATTAGTAAATTTCCAACATAAACCACAACTTTCCATGGAGCCAACCAGATGATAAAATTCAAAAAAAAAAAAGAGGTTTGTTGAAACTTGGTTTGACAAATATCCATATTAGTTGGAGTATAGCATAACGGAAGATAGAGCATATTGTCTTTATTGTTATCTTTTTAACACTCAAAATAATCAAGATGGGGCAGATTCATTTGTCAGAGTTGGATTCAATAATTGGAAAAAGAATGAGAGATTTGATGTTCATGTTGGAGGACATAGCAGTTTTCATAATCAATCAAAAAATAAATGTCAAGATCTAATGAATCAAAACCTTACAGGAAGTATTTCTACTTTATTTACTCATAAAGTAAATAAAGAGAGAACCAACAACCGTATTCGGTTGAATGCAGCTGTTACATCTGTGCATTTATGTTTGAATCAAGGATTATCATTTCGAGGTATAGATGAATCTGAGCTGTCGAGAAATAAGGGCAATAATAATGAGGAAATAAAGAATGTCTCATTTGAAAATGCTCATCTAACTTCACAATTAGTTTCATCTGATATTCAGAAAGATATTTGTAAAGTTTTTGCTGCTGAAACTACTTCTGTGATCATCAAAGATATCGGTGATAAATTTTTTACATTCTTGGTTGATGAGTCACGTGATGCATCAATGAAGGAGCAAATGGAAATTTGTCTAAGATATGTGAACAATGAGGGATAGATAATTGAACGTTTTCTTGGTATAAAACATGTTCCAAATACAACTGAAGCTTTACTTAAGGAGACTGTCGAAGGATTACTCTCTGAGAACTGAAGAAAAGACTAACGATACTTATTTTCGCATCGAGTGCTTTTATGGTGTTTTGGACAAACAACTTATGGAGTTAAATAGCCGATTTTCTGTGACAAATGATGAATTGCTTCTTTTTGTTGGGTGCCTTAATCCTAGCAATTCATTCTTTGTTTTCAACAAGGAAAGTCTCATCAAGTTTGCTCGATTGTATCCTCGGGAGTTTTCTTCACATGACCTAGAGTTACTTGATAATCAACTTGAGACTTATATTATTGATATGCGTAGTAGCATTGAGTTTTCATAAATTGTTGGCATCGGAGATCTTGCAAAGAAGAGGGTGGAAACAAAAAGACACGGAATCTATCCTTTGGTTTACACGCTTCTTACCCTAACATTAACTTTGTTAATTGCTATTGCAAGTGTAGAGAGAGCCTTTTCTGCTATGAGCATCATCAAAGATCGACTGCGAAATCGAATATCGGACAATTGTCTTAATGATTTATTAGTACCTTATATTGAGAATGAAATTTTGTATGAGATCAGTAACGAAGCCGTTATGCAACGGTTTCAGACTACGAAATCTCGTCGAGAAAAATTGTGATTATATTTTCATTATTCTTGAACGATTTGTATTTATGTTATTTAGAATTTAAATTATTACCTACTTTTAAAAATTTGTATAATATAGTACTAGCCCCCTCGGAAAAATTAGTTGGCTTCGTCCCTAAAAATAGTCATTCTTTTATAGGATAACGGTGGTGTCTGGATCAGCTTGTTCCAAAATGTTATTTTGATAATATCAGAATTCCACAAACCTGGTTGTGGGCTTGAGAAAGTTCTTCTTGCAACCCTGCAAGTCCCTTCTTTGTGGTTCCAATAGATTTGTAATCACGTGCTAGAGGGTTCAATACTTCCACGACCTATTTAAATTATATCCACTTATCAGAACATATAGTAGAATACCATGCAGATCAGGAATTTGAAACAACAATACAGAGAGTACAACAGAAGGGGGAGAAAAAGGTACTCTACTTGAGAAACAAGGAATCTATAAAATTGTATCACTGGGAAGACAGTGGAAGTTGTATTTATGAAGTTTCCAAGTTCATAAAACCTAGGAAATAAATGCACATTAATTCATCCACGTACCTTTTCATGTAGGAGCATAATTGTAAGTACTGAAAGTATATTTATGTCCTAGAGACAATCTGTATTAGAACAAATGTACTTTATACACATTGATATTATTATTAATGGAGATTAATATTATGACATTTGCAATTATTGAATTATTATTTGATTGTTTATAATTATTCATTAATGTGCATCCCTTGAGCTTACGTTGTCATTAATAGAGTGAGATATTCATGATAGAGCGTAACTCTTAAAATAACCTCGACTAAAACATCGAGAATGGAATATCGATGATATGTGATAAGTCGACATGTGGTCTGCATCACATCCTTGGAGGATGTAGTATGTCTCACCTGCTACGAGTAATGGCTACTCGTGATGGACAGATGGATACTTTGGAGTATTGGTATACCCTGCTGATATAACGTTTGTTATACTTGTCTAAAGTATGATCAACGTGTGGGAGATAGAAGTCCTTATACTTGAGGTCAATACGCGTCTTGTCTACAAAGTAATGTACTTTGATCCCGTCCTAAGCTCTAATGATTTATAGGTTGAGATACGGCTTGTATTGGGTACATTACGATGTGGATTGAAGGTGGTAGTTGAGCCAAGATTAGGATTCATTCCTCGAATGTATATTCGAGAGAACACTCAGATTCTCAGTGATACTAGGTTGACTAAGTTGTTGGCCAACGCAATAGACATATTTAGAATATGGTCTAGTCGTCATTTAATATATATGAGATACAATGATTAAGTCATTTGGATAGACACTTGACAAATCCTAAGCTTGATCGGGTGTGTCGTGAGTGAAAGGATTTTATCTTACCACATAAAGGTTAAGTTTATTGGATTCGCGTAAACGTACTTCACATATTGAGTTCGTCTTCGGGCGCCTTCTAGGAGTTTCGTGTAGACCTTAATTTGATTAATGTCGATATGAGAAGGCATGTAGGGTCACACTATGTCGATTGTCCATTTTGATCTAAGGATGTATTGAGAGAGTAATTAAATGTTCAATTTGGAATCGAGATATTTAAATGAATAATGATTATTTTAATTAAGTTAAAATTGGATTTTGGATTTAATTAAGAATGCACCAAAAAATAAATCGTGATAGTGCAGGAGCACGTCGAGTGCCGCAACACCCATACCCTAGGGTTGCGGCGCCTCTGCCTCGATTTTTAGGTCAGGCCCAAGGTCAAACCCTAATCCGGTTTTAACCTATTTTTCAACTATAAATAGAGGCATTCACCTCATTATTCAACACACCAAATTCTGAAAATCATTCTAAGCCTTAGAGACTTAGAATCAAATACTCTCTCGAACATCTGCCGGATTTCCTAGCTTTCCGAAGGAGAAATACATTGAAGCTTGGAGCTTGCAATTGGAAGAGCAATCGCGTGTGCACCTCACAGTTGATAAAGATTCCAGATTATTATAACTTGTAAGTAAATGTTTTATGTTACAAGTTTCATTATTGTATAACCATACCAGAAATTATTGTTGGGGTAAGTAAGAAACAAAACTTTTAAACTTCCGATGTGCCTTACTTATGTTTGGAACCCAACAAAATTTCTACAGTGGTATCAGAGCTCAGGCTGGTTCAATGGTTATATAACAATTGAATAGAATAATAATATGGGTTAAACATAAAATAGGATTAAAACAAGGTTTCTTGAAATGCTACATGTCTTGAACGAATGTTGACCTTTTGGAATCACCCTAAATTATCTCCTACACTAACTCGAGGAAGTCATTCCGCTCTAACTCGAACTAAGCCAAGTGCATTGTCTGGCTTATTGCACGGTGCACGGCTAAGAACAAGTAAAGAACGGATGATGGTCGATATGGGCGTTATTGATAATGGTGGGTGATGATAAAGGACCTGTGAATTGATCCCTAAATTGGATTTAGAGGTTGAACAATTTTTTGAAAATCAACACAGAAACATTTGTAAGGACGTCGGCGTCGCGGCCCTATGGTAGGGAGCCGCGGCGCTGACTAGAGTTTCAATGAGGCGTCGCGGCTCCATGGTGGAGCGTCGCGGCGCTAATGCTTCGTTTCAAAATATGAACTCACTAGACAACAGGCGCCACGGCTCCATGGTGGAACGTAGCGGCGCTAATGCATTTTCAGAAATATAAATATTTCTGGCTCTGCAGCGCCGTGGCACTAATTCAATTGCAGAAGCATAAATGTTACTACCTCTGAAGCGCCGCGGCTCCATGGTGGAGCGCCGCAACGCTAGTGCATTTTTTGAAAATTGGCTTTACTGCCTCAGTGGCATCGCGACACTAATGATTGGCGCCGCGGCCCCACTTAACCAGAAACAAAAAAAATTGAGTTCAGAATGTTTAACCCAACATTATTATTACACAGTATATTATTTGATAAGTATATTGTTTATGTGCTAAATGTCAAATTGTTTGTCATTTACTTTTCTAGAATAGTGTCCGATATAACTGTCTGGGCAGGCGGCGCCCAGTGTTTGATTAAACCATCTTCTATCATGCATATTGGGTTGACGGTTCCCAAACTATATGTGTTATTAGTTTTGCATGATGTTAAGATGTCATATTGGATATGGCATAAAAGAGTTGATCTTGGTTAAAACCCCGAATTAAAATATTCCCCAAAACTTTAAATACAAGTCTAAATTAAAACGCGTCGTGCATTATAATTGTTAGAGTACAAAATCCTTTTCGGCGATACGAGTATTTATGCCAAAGCATTTGCCCTAAGTCTACGAGGACCCATACTCTTTCATAGATGTGTTTTAATGTAAAGGTAAATGATAAACTTTTATGGGTATTTACACCAAAGTGTTTGCTCACAAAGGCCAAATTTGCTTAGATACATAAACGCAGTCGTGTAATGGTGTTGACTTGCTTAGACAAATCTTGACGCCAAAGTGTCGGACTAATCTAAGGACGCAAGATTAAATGTAATAATTTGATCAACCAAGAGTTGCGAATAAGTTTTGCAATCGGTTTAGAACCTACCAAGATATGTTATTGAAGTTATCAGCCAAAGCAAATGTGAAGATAGCATAGGCTTGGATCTTGGTCCATTAGGACCTCAATTAATATAGGTTTGTATTCTACCATGGGGTCGGAGAAGTATGTTAAAATAGTGGGAGCTAATTAAACAAAATGCCTTATTGATTAGCCTAAATGAATATGTATAATAGGAAATATATTTTGAGTTTGATTTCCTGTCAATCTAATTCTTCAGATTATAAAAGATGTCGAGCCTGTGTTGAAAATGTTGATTGAGATGAATAGACTTATTGGACCGAACTACCTTGACTGGCTAAGGAATTTGCGAATAGCACTCAGACAAGAGAAAATAGAATACGTGTTGGACATGGTGTTTCCGACAGTCTCTGCGACAGATTCTGAAGAAATGCCTCCTTTGATAAAGATGCTTACCAGAAACATCTAGATGATGCCACTTCGGCGCAATGTTTAATGTTTCCTTCCATGTCGATGGAACTTCAGAGACAGCATGAGAACATGGGGTCCAATGAGATGCTCGAACACTTGAAGAGTCTCTATGACTCTCAATCCCAGGCAATGGAATATGAGTTGCTAATTGAACTCTTCAAGTGTAAGCTCAATGAAGGGGGACCGGTCTCGCAGCATGTGCTGAAGATGATAGGGTTGATAGAGAGGCTTGTTTCGATTGGAACGAAGCTTGAAAAAAATGTCGCTACCACCCTCATCCTGAACTCTCTCTCTTGTTCCTTTGAGAACTTCATAGTGAATTTCAACATGAATGGAACGAAGGCGACTTTGCCAGAGCTGCACAACATGCTCAAGACCTTTGAGTCCTCCATTTCCAAAGGCAAAGTTGTGCTCATGGTGAGCTCTTCTAGCCTACCCAAGCCGAAAGGCAAGGTATGGTAGAAGAAGAAGAAGGGCAAGGCAATCGATGCGCCCTTAGCTATGAAGCCTAAGGGAGGTGTGAAGAATAAGGTGAGCGCAGCTAAGGATGAATGCCTCAATTGCCATAGGAAGGGGCATTGGAAAAAGGACTGCACGGCACCAGGAGGAGGGAAAGCACCAGGTGCTCCTGCCTTTGGTGGACAAGGTATGTACGTCATTAAAATAAATATATCTATAATAACTCTCATTCCTGGGTATTGGATATCGCTTGTGGCTCACACATTTGTACAAATGTGCAGGGGCTAACTGATAGCAGGAAGGTTGGACCGAGAGAGGTAGACCTACGCGTTGGAAATGGAGTACGAGTGGATGCTGAGCGCGTAGGGACTTATAGATTAAATTTACCTTCCGGCTATTGTTTAGTGTTGAATGATTGTTTTTATGTTCCCTCATTAACGAGGAATATTATTTCTATCCCAGTGTTGGATATGGAGGGCTTTTCCTCGTATATTTATAATGGCGGTCACGTACTGTCTTTTAATAATGTTATATATGGAACTGCTCCTCTTGTGGATGGATTATATACACTGAACTGTAGTCAAGAGATATTCAATGTACAAAATAAATGAGCCAAGACAAGTAATAGAAACTCTACCTACCTATGGCACTGCATACTTGGTCATATCAACGAATCAAGGATAGCAAGATTGAGGAAGTTAGACTATCTCGAACCATTTGACTTGGAGTCTTATGGTAACTGTGAATCTTGCTTGAGAGAAAATATGACCAATAAACCACTTTCTGGGAAAGGTGTGTGAGCCAAGGAAGTGCTTGAGTTGGTCCATACTGATGTGGGCCATTCTCGACTCAAGCAAAAGGAGGCTTCCCATACTTCATCACTTTTACTGGCGACTTCACAAGGTATGGGTATGTGTATCTTATGAGACACAAATTCGAGGCTTTTGAGAAGTTCAAGGAGTACAAGTCGGAAGTAGAGAAGAAACTTGCGACAAGTATCAAGACCCTTAGATCGGATCGAGAAGGTGAGTACTTGAGCAAGGATTTTCTAGATTACTTAAAGATATATGGAGTCCAATCTGAATGGACACCTCCAGGAACGCCACAGATGAATGGTGTTGCCAAAAGGAGAAACCAAACCTTATTGGATATGGTTCGATCCATGATGAGCTCCTCAACTCTACCGACATACCTTTGGGGACATGTTATACAAACCTCTATATATATTCTGAACAGGGTTCCTTTCAAGTCAGTAGAAAAGATATCCTATCAGATATGGTGTGGCAAGAAGCCAGCTCTTAAACATATGAGACCCTGGGGGTGCCCTGCATATGTTAAGAAGATGCTCACTGACAAGTTGGAATCTAAAAGTGAGAAATGTTACTTCGTGGGGTATCCAAATGAAACTAAGGGATACTACTTCTATCTTTCTGGAGAATATAAGGTCATTGTTTCCAGGAACGCAACTTTCCTTGAAGAAGAATATGTCTACAAGGAACATAGCTGCACAGAGATAGAACTTGAAGAAATTCAAGAACCACAAGATAACACAAAAATGAACCCTTGTTGAATGACCTAAACAAGGATTCAGTGGGAGTATCTGGTGAAGATTGGGTACTTAGAGTACGCCCCTCAGCCAGAGGGAGTGCCGTGAGAGATAATATAGAAATGCAAGGCTCTCATACACAACCAATGGAAGATGATACAATAGTTGTACCTCATTCCATTCAGGAAATACATGAAAATGACATTCCTGAAAGCTCTCAAGGAGATGGATTGTCCAACACACAAAGACCTTATCACAATCAGAATGCAACAAACACTGAAACGCAGAGTACTCAACTCCGTAGGACCACTAGGACTCATCGTCCACCTGAAAGACTTAATCTCCTTGTTGAAACACACAATGAGATAGATATTCCTGATGACGATGAACCTACAACCTACAACGAAGTTATGTTAGACATTGATTCGCAGAGATGGCAAGAAGCCATGAAATCTGAGATGGACTCGATGTACGTAAATCAAGTTTGGAACTTGGTTGATTTGCCAACGGGGTTAGACCAATAGGATGCAAATGGGTCTTCAAGAAGAAGATTGATGCATATGGCAAGGTACAGACATATAAAGCAAGACTGGTGGCTAAAGGTTATAATCAACGGCCTGGGGTCGATTATGATGAAACATTTTCACATGTTGCTAAGATTAAGTCCATTCGGATTTTGCTTGCAGTAGCTGCATATTATGACTATGACATTTGGCAGATGGAAGTCAAAACTATTTTCCTCAATGGTAATCTAGTTGAGGAAGTGTATATTAAACAACCTGAGGGTTTTTCAATTGAGTCCAAACCAAATGTTGTATGCAAGCTACAAAAGTCCATTTATGGGCTTAAGCAAGCCTCGAGGAGTTGGAACAGTTTCTTTGACAAGGCTATTAAGTCATTTGATTTCGTCAGAAGCAAAGAGGATCCATGTGTTTATAGTAAACGCAAGGATGAGAGTATCGCCTTCATTATAATATATGTAGATGACATATTAATAATAGGAGACAATAAGACTCTCCTATAGTCAGTCAAAGAGTGGTTGTCCAGTACCTTCATGATGAAGGATTTAGGTGAAGCTTGCTACATTCTGGGGATTAGGATCTATAGAGATAGACCTAACTGATTGTTGGGGCTGTCATAATCATTCTACATAGACAAAGTGCTTAGACGTTTTTCTATGGAAAATTCCAAGAAAGGCGGTCTACCTATGGGACAAGGCATCAAGTTATCTAAGAAGGATAATCCTTCTAATTCTATAGAACTTGAACACATGAAAAGGATCCCATATGCTTCGGCTATAGGATCGATCATGTATGCCATGACCTGTACTAGGCCAGATGTGGCATTTGAACTTAGTATGACTTGCAAGTTCCAGTAGAATCCTGGGGAAGAACACTGGAATGTAGTCAAGAGTATTCTTAAGTATCTTAGACGAACTAAAGATTACTTCTTAGTCTATGGTGAGGAAGAGAAGCTAATATGTACTGGGTACACTGATGCTAGCTTCCAGACATATGTTGATGACTATAAATATCAATCAGGTTACACATTCATTTTCAATGGTGGAGCAGTAAGTTGGAAAAGTTCCAAACAAGCTACAACTGCTGATTCGACAACAGAAGCTGAGTATATTGCTGGATCGGAAGCTGGTAAAGAAGTTGTCGCGATATCTGAGTTCCTGAAGGAACTAGGGGTTGTTCCAAGTGCCACTTGTCCAATAATGGTTTATTGTGACAACACTGGTGCGATTGAGCAAGCTAAGGAACCAAGATCAACCAACAGAAACAAACATGTACCAAGGAAGTACCACATACTTAGGGAGATGGTGGAGACTGAAGAGATTAGATTAGACTATGTTCCCACAGACGATAATCTAGCTGACCCATTCACTAAACCATTAAGCTTAGTCAAGAATAATGGTCATTTTGAAAATATGGGCATTAGATATGTTGGAGATTGGCTCTAGATCAAGTGGGAGATTGAAAGTATATTTATGTCCTAGAGACAATTTGTATTAGAACAAATGTACTTTATAAACATTCATATTATTATTAATGGAGATTAATATTATGACATTTGCAATTATTGAATTATTATTTGATTGTTTATAATTATTCATTAATGTGCATCCCTTGAGCTTACGTTGTCATTAATTGAGTGAGATATTCATGATAAAGCATAACTCTTAAAATAGCCTCGACTAATGATCATCGAGAATGGAATATCAATGATATGTGATAAGTCGACATGTGGTCTGCATTACATTCTTAGATGATGTAGTATGTCTCACCTGGTACGAGTAATGGCTACTCGTGATGGACACATGGATACTTTGGAAGTATTGGTATACCCTGCTGATATACTGTTTGTTATACTTGTCTAAAGTATGATCAGTGTGTGAGAGATAGAAGCCCTTAGACTTGAGGTCAATACGCGCCTTGTCTACAAAGTAATGTACTTTGATCCCATCCTAAGCTCAAATGCCTTAAAGGTTGAGATACGGCTTGTATTGGGTACATTACGATGTGGATTGAAGGTGGTAGTTGAGCCAAGATTAGGATTCATTCCTCGAATGTATATTCGAGAGAACACTCGGATTCTCAGTGATACTAGGTTGACTAAGTCGTTAGCCAACGCAATAGACATATTTAGAATATGGTCTAGTCGTCAACTAATAAATATGAGATACAATGACTAAGCCATTTGGATAGACACTTGACAAATCCTAAGCTTGATCGGGTGTGTCGTGAATAAATGGATTTTATCTTACCACATAAAGGTTAAGTTTACTGGATTCGGGTAAATGTACTTGACATATTGAGTTCGTCTTCCGGCGTCCTCTAGGAGTTCCATGTAGACCTTAATTTGATTAATGTCGATATGAGAAGGCATGTAGGGTCACACTATATCGATTGTCCGTTTCGATCTAAGGATGTATTGAGAGAGCAATTAAATGTTCGATTTGGAATCGAGATATTTAAATGAATAATGATTATTTTAATTAAGTCAAAATTGGATTTTGGATTTAATTAAGAATGCACCGAAAAATAAATCGAGACAATGTAGGAGCACGTCGAGCGCCGCGACGCCTCTGCCTCAATTTTTGGGTCAAGCCCAAGGTCAAACCCTAATCCAGTTTTGACCTATTTTTCAACTATAAATAGAGGCATTCACCTCATTATTCAACACACCAAATTCTGAAAATCATTCTAAGCCTTAGAGACTTATAATCAAATACTCTCTCGAACCTCTGCCGGTTTTCCTAGCTTTCCGAAGGAGAAATACATTGAAGCTTGGAGCTTGCAATTGGAAGGGCAATCGCGTGTGCACCTCACAGTTGATAAAGATTCCAGATTATTATAACTTGTAAGTAAATGTTTTATGTTACAAGTTTCATTGTTGTATAACCATACCTGAAATTAGTGTTGGGGTAAGTAAGAAACAAAACTTTTAAACTTCCATTGTGCCTTACTTATATGTTTTGAACCCAACAAAATTCCTACAAGTACATCTTGGCGAGCTCGCCAATCACAGTATTGTAGATCATATCTAGCAACTTCTAAAGCTTGATTTGCATCCAAGAACTTGCATTTACTTTGTGGAACTTTAGTCCTAGGATCTTCCACATTAAAGAGCGTCAACCAGGAATTTTTCTTATCTGGCATTCCCCACCCTCCTCCCCATACACTGCAAATACTCCAAAGCTCCATTTGACAAACTGATAGTGAACAAGTCAACAAGATGCAAAATCAATAACCAGTCACTATTATTGTTCACACAGAGAAAATGCAAGTGATGTATGGATCTCCATTCTAATATAACATAAACAATAGCCTAAACGAGTACTCGATTACACGACTCAGAGCTTATTCATGAAGATAGTCTCTGGACAATCAAATAAATTTCAAATATTGTGAAAAATCAGAGCCATCACAATACATTATATTGAACTGTGTGACCATCTCATCTAAAAGCAGGTTTGATTCTTTTAGGCCGGACATGTGGAAATTTTTTTTGATAATGGGTGGTGGTGATGAAAGTATGTATGTCCTAGAGACAATCTATATTAGGGACAAAATGTACTTGAACTCATTCGTATTATTAATGAGATTAATATTTATGGCATTTGCAATTATTAAATTATTGTTTGATTGTTTGCAATTATTCATATATGTGCATCCTTTAAAATTACGTTGTCATTAATAGAGTGAGTTATTAATGATAGAACGTAACTCTCAAAATAGCCTCAACTAATGATCATCGAGAATGGGATATCGATGATATGCTATAAGTCGACATGTGGTCTGCATCACATTCTTGGAGAATGTAGTATGTCTCACAACTACGAGTAATGGTTACTCATTATGGACACATGGATACTTGGGAGAAGTATTGATATACCCTGCTAATAAACTATTTGTTATAAATGTCTATAGTGTTATCGGCATGTGGAATATAAATGTCATTTGACTTGAGGTCAATACGCACCTCGTTTACAGAATGATGTAGTTTGATCAAGTTCTAAGCTTAAAATCCTTCTGGATAAGATACGGCTTGTGTTGGTGCATCAGGATGTAAATCAAGGTGGTAGTTGAGCCAATAATAGGATTCATTCCTCGATTGGAAATTCGAGAGAGCACTCAACTTCTCAATTTTATTAGGTTGATTAAAGTCACTAGCCAGTGCAAGAGACATATTTAGAATATGGTCTAGTTGTCAACTAATAAATGTGAGATAAAGTGATTAAGTCATTTGGATAGACACTTGACAAATCCTAAGCTTAATCGAGTGTGTCGCGAATGAAAGGAATTTATAGTTTCGCATAAAGGTTAAGTTTGCTGGATTCATGTAAACGTACTTCACATATTGAGTTCGTCATACGACGCATTCTAGGAGTTTCGTATAGACCTTAATTAGATTAATGTCGATATGTGAAGGCATATAGGGTCACACTATATGTGATTGTTTCTTCGATCTAAGAGTGTATTGAGAAAGTATTAAATATTTGATTAAGAGTCGAGATATTTAATTTATAATAATTATGAAATATTTCTATTTGATAGAAATTATTTAATTAAGTCGAATTGGATTTCGGATTTAATTAAATGTGTTGGATATATTATATGGGTACTCGGACAAATACAGGGAAGCAATTGGGCCAGAAATTACTAGCCCAAAATTGGGGCTTGGCCGTCCACCTTGGACGTATGGGGTGGACTAACTGGGCTGGTCCACTGAACATTAACATGGGTCAGGTTTTTCTGTTTTAAATCTACTTAGGTTTTGTCCTGAACTCCTATATAAACAACACATACCCCATAATTGTAAAGTTACAGAAAATAACTTCTGAGTTCCTAAAGCAAGATTTCCTAGCTTTCTAGCAAAGGAAATACACTGGAGTTGGAACTTGCCGTCGATGATTCAAATCACTTGGTTACCTTAGTATTGAATCCCGCGCTCGAAAACCTGTAAGTTTTTTTTTGTTATGTTTTGAACATAAACATGATTATCGTATAAGTCATGTCAGGATCATTGTTGGGTAAGAAAATTTTAAACTTCCGTTGTGCTTACGAAACCAACAAATCCCTACATGTGAGATTTGATCCCAGGATAATTGACTGCTCTGATATCATATTGAATTGTGTAACCATCTTATCTAAAAGCTTAAATCGTTAGAGAGCACACTTTTATTTACTTAATTATATTTCTAACACATTTTATTGGCTTTGTCAGCAATTAATGCAACAAATCTTACCATCCACAAGATCACTAGTCAAAATTGATCCACTTTATAAACTAAACATAATTTAAATTACCAGCTAACAAGTACCAACCATTCAGAGCTCACCAAAATGCAAAATATCATGATCCTTGGTGTTTTGAAGTCTCAATATAGTTAACCAACATCAAGAAACTGATTTTTATTTTCCTTTTCTACTTTAATCACTACAATTTCAAAAAGGGTCTCCACAAACAAGCTTAATAAAGACAAAGAAGCAAGCTTTTCAATGTTCTGCAAATACCCATAAAAAAAGTAAACAAAAGAGTACCTTTCTTGTATAAGACTTGGTAGAGCGGGACAAAGATAAAGGATGAGAAATTGAAATAGCAGTAGCAGTACCAGTAGCAATGATGGTCATGGCATATATTTTTTGGTATTCCTTACCTCTACCTTTGTGGGGCTAGGGAGGTTGTTTCCGATAGACCTTTAGCTTAAAAGAACATAGTCAATGCAGAAATTCAAGACAAACGTAAAATAAACTCATCTCAAATTTAATCTCATAATTAATTATCTCTTTTTGCTCATACCAAACGAGCCCTAATTCTTAATGGATCATTCAAATGATATTTGTTAGATTTGCTTTTCTTTTTTGGTTTCTTTTTTGTCTTTCACAATCACTTTTTAATTCTTACTCTCTTCATCCCAATTTATGTCACGCACTTTCCTTTTTAGTTAGTTTCAAAAAGGAATAATATATTTCAATATTAACTTCACATTGCATAATTTTTTTAAAATTAATTGTTTACAACAATATTCTTCATATTATACTATGTGAGGGACTTCAGGGGAAATTGTGTCTCTAATCATACTTATGCATGTATTAAAAATGCTTGTATTGCTAATATTATAATTTGCTATTAATTAGGCATAGGATAATACTAAATATAACGTATAACTAATGCTTGTAGTAGTTATACCTAGATTTTAAAAAATACTCTCTCTGTTTCAAAAAAAATTGTCGTACTTTCATTTTTAATCCGTTTCAAAAGGAATGTTTATTTTCTTTTTTGGCAATTTTTTCATTACAACTTTCCACATGACATTTTAAAACTACAAGATTAAAGGTTATTTTTTACATTCAACACATCTTTAATTTAAGACCACAAAATTGAAAAATCTTATCTATTTTTTAAAATTTTGTGTCAAGTCAAAATCCGACAATCTTTTTAAAGGAGGGAGTACCAAACAAAAAGTTAATAATACACAAAGTTAATACATACATTATTTTCTCTAATGCATCCTGCCAAACGACCCCTAAGGCTTTATTATTTTCACTTAATGAATCACTCAAATGTTATTTGTTTTTTTGCTTTTGGTTCTCTTTTGTCTTTCACAGTCATTTTTAATTCTCTCTCTTCATTTTACTTTATGTCACACAATTTTCTTTTTAATTAGTCTCTAAAAGAAATAATATATTTCTATATTAAATTTCTCATTTTACGTTTAATGAAATTAATTATTGTCATAGAAATTTCTCAAATTTATTTTAGATTATAAATTTTAAAATCTTTCTTTTTCTTTTAAACTTTATGTCCAATTAAACATAAATTGAGAAAGCGAAAGTAATAGATTTAAAAGATTCAAATCTTGTACATAGTTTTAATCTTATGAAAACATTCACTTAAAAAGTCCTATAAATGTAACCATTTACCACAATCGTTAACCGCCTCCATTATAACTTTGCTCAAAATCTTATATTTGTGTCAATATATAAAAAATTATGATTCAAAGTTCATAAATTAAAAATCATAGTTCTGCCTCCATCGTCAACCACTATCACTATTGCGAACCACCTATCCTCTACCACTACCTATAACTACCAATCATCTCCACCACCAGCCTATACTGCACGCACAACTACCAACAACAACCTTCACCGCTAGTCACTGCCACGAGTCGCCCCTACCACCCGGCTTCATCATACAATCATCACCACTAGCCATCTTTATCACTAATCACTTTTATGGCCAAATTATACTACACAATCACTGTCGCCGCCAATTGCCACTGTGCATCCATCACATCTCGTCATCACCACAAACCATCATTGTCACCATTGTACAACCACCATCATCGGTCTCCTCTATACAACCACGAACATCATTAGGCACCACCTTAAAAATTATCATAGTGACCATTTCCACCTCCAGGTACCACTGCTAGCTTTTAGAGTGTGACGATAACTTGTTGGGGATTAGTTGTCTCTAATTTAATATCATTTAGGATTTTCTGTAGTAGTTAATAGTCATACTTTATTTAATTGTTTAGGTACCAGATAGTACAAATAGTCCATGTAAATATGAGCGGATAAATGATTAGTCTATTTATTAACTAAGTCATTTCGTTCTATGAATTCAACCTTTCTAACAGTTGGGTTAATATGCTCTAATTGAGTCATGAGAAGTATTTCAAATTACTTTATTAAAAAAATATTTGTCTTACTTAGATATATTATTTGTAATCATAATAAAATAAAGAGTTTAAGTAGATGATTAAAAATTACAAGACCATAAATAAAGAAATTAAACTTTAGTATATTTCTAACCTTTTGAAGATTGACTTTAAGGTCAAGGGGCACTCTATCCATCCAAAAGATGAAGGGGAATTATTTTCATAATCTTAAAATTAGGAAATTAAGTGAAATTTACTCAAATAAAATATAAGTAAAAATTTCTTTAGTCAATTGTTTCGTGGACAAAGTTACGCATGGAGTGTAATATAACGATTGATAATTACTTGATTACTTAGTCGTTCTTTTGGGTGGATATAGAGATGGCAGTGGATCCTGGATCCGGTCCGGACCCGTTTTATAAGATATGGATCTTCAAAATTTGGACTCGACGGATCCGGATCGGACCCGGATCCATTTCTGACGGATTGGATCTGGATCTGAATCTTATATTTGAGATCTGTATCCGGTCCAGATCCGACCCGTGGATTCATTTTTTATTAAATATATTCATAACCTAAAATGTAATTTTATAAGTATTTTAAAAAAAATTGCTAAGCACATCCTTGCAAGTTTAATTCTCAAAACAAGTTTAATTTATCCCGCGTTAACTCAAAAACCAAAAAATAAAGAGGTAACTTCGATAATAAAATCAATGTTATATTAGTGAATGACTAACATCTCCATAGACAAGTAGTTAAAATTATATTCACTTCATTTGTGAATATTCCAAGCACATGCAAGTTCTGCATTTTGAAAATATTAGTCAACATTTTCCACAACTATTGTCATTGTCTAACATTTTCAATTAATAGCTCACAATCAAAACGAGACAACGAACAAAATATCTCATATGAACATTTTAAAATTGAAACACAGTGAACTGTTAACTAAGTAAAAATCGTTTGTCAGTTCAAAAAAAATTCTTAGCAAGGTTACATTCTTAGCAAGACAAAAAAAATTACATGTGGATCCAGATCCAATCCGTGGACCCGGTGGATTCGGATTTTGACATGATTTTTATGGATCCGGATCTGGATTCAGGTATGAAAAATGAATCTGGATCAGGATCTAGTAGGATCCGATCCGTTGCCATCCCTAGGTGGATACTTGGTTCACTATATTGAAAATGTGATGTATGGTTTACAAGATAAAAGTTTACAATTTTACACTTTCAAAAGCAAATAGAACCTAGGAAAAACTATGTCATTTTGGTGTTTTAGGTGTTTTATTCTCCTAAATGATAAAAACTACATTAATTCTCAAATAAGTGATATTTTGTTATATTCAGTATAGAATAGGAACTTTTATAGAACTATTCAGACTAGATAAAAATTTATCCGTCTATACCCATTTATAAAATTTTCCCATAAATAATTACACGGCACAATTTCGTACGATGTATAATTATATACCCTGAAGGAATACAATAAAGATGAATCACATTGTTGTATACTATTAAGGTATACCATTCACAATTGTATACCTTGATGGTATACAATGTACATACCTATTACTCCATTTTGTACATATTTTTTATTGGATATCTTTGGGTAATTGTTTTTAGCTGCATCGGCTTCCCCGTTAATTTTCCTATAGAATAATATCAAAATTTTGATTCAAGATTATATCGATATTACCTACACTGAAAACAAAATACCAATCGAACGTTGTATAAGATAGAACTGTATTTCATGCCAGAATTGTTTTCCAACTACCAATTACTAAAAGAACCCTTAAATTCTCTTTTAAAGACAAAATTGAAAAATAAGAAAGAGTTTATTGGTTTATGCTAAGTTTTCATTTTACGGCTACAACTCCAATCCTGATCCTCTAACTAAAAGTGGGAGTTTCGTGTTATTCAATTTCATGGACAATTCGTTGACGAGAAAATGTGAAAATATACCCCTCAACTTTGCGATATAGAGCAGATACACTCTCGTTCAAAAATTGTTACATATATACCTCTATCGTTACACAAATAGTGCAAATATATCATTTGATTCCAAGATGTATGATTGAATCAAAGTGATTTGTACTTCATTCAAGCATTGGATCTCCTGTCTCATCTCAATTAAGAGGGGGTCATGGAAAGAACAGGTTCAAAGTCACGATCAATTCCTTTTTCAAATCCTGCTGCAGCTGCACGAGCCCTTCCCGCGTGCCACAAATGACCTACGAAGAAGAAGAATCCTAGAACAAAATGAGAGGTAGTACCCAGGATTCTATTTTATCATCAATCCAATCCATGTTCACGTTTTTTCTTTTTCTTATCAATGAATAGATCTCTTTACTTGTATGACTTAAATGTCTCGTATTTCTCAAAAAAGTTATTCGATTAATGGGATTTGGTATGAGATCGATGATCTCGATGAGATTGATATTCCAATCTTTCTTCTTAGAACGTATTGATTTGACCCCATAAGCGGGACCAAGCATGTTGCCGCCAGAAGTAGAACCCCGTATTTCTTCTAGAGAATCTCCTAATTGTTCCGGAGCAACTAGAAAGAGATTCTTTAACCGTAAAGAATTCGGTTCGGATGTAGGATACCTATCCGAAGTTTTCGCAACTCAATCATAGATGATGGAATCATCAAAGATTTGACCTTTTCGAACTCGTCCGTAACTCACTAGAGGCCCCGGAAAACAAAGAGAAGATGTGTACGAACGAGATATCCAGCAACAAGAAGAAGGAAAAGGATTGAATAGAGGAACTCCCGAGCATTTGGCGATCTCAGATGTGTCACGCCACTATTCTTGAACAACTTGGAGCCGGGCCTTCTTTTCGCACTATTACGGATATGAAAATAATGGTCAAAATCGGATTCAATTGTCAACTGCCCCTATCGAAAATAGGATTGACTACCGATTCCGAAGGAACTGGAGTTACATCTCTTTTCCATTCAAGAGTTCTTATGCGTTTCCACGCCCCTTTGAGACCCCGAAAATGGACAAATTCCTTTTCTTAGGAGAGGAAAAGATCTGGTAGCATCCTCAGCTTCTATATGAATAGGTATACTACACTTCTTTTAGTAAGAGCTTTACCAAGAGTGGTCCCCGCCTCTCGGGAATATGTAGTACTGGGCTCATCCCTCGGAACAAAGAAAAAGGGAGTGAAAGCCCTCTATGCTACGTTCCCAATAAAAAGCCGCCATCCCTCTATCGCTTGTTAGCCACACCAGACCAAGAAAAGGCAAACTAATCAACCAAGACTCATTCACGACCTTTGTAACCTCACGGCCATTTTGCTGACGGAATATTTTTTTAAAAATATTTAGCTTTTTTTTAATTTAAAAAATATTACGTGGCTTTAAAAAAAGTTTACCCAATTTTTTTAGTAGACTTATTTTTGTAATACCATGTGGTAATTTTTTTCTGGTGAGTTGGGTCTGGTTTATTTTAAAAAAATAAGCCTATCTGTTTTTAAAGCCACAAAGATATTTTTCTTAAACGAACCAGACCCGACCCACCAGGAAAAAATTACCACGTGACTTTGAAAAAATAAGTCTACAAAAAACAATAGATAGGCTTATTTTAATTAAAAATAAGCTAAATTAAAAAAAAAAATTGTCAGCAAAAAAGATATATTTGCACTATTTGTGTAATAGCAGAGATATATTTGCATCTTTGTGTAACGACAGGAATATATATGCACCATTTTTTAACGAGGATATATATGTTCTATATGGCAAAATTAAGGGTGTATTTGCACATTTGTCCTTCGTTTAATAACCTCTCCTATTTCATTTCCATACCTAACTAAACAAACCAACAAGATTATTTTATCTAGGGGATAGTCATTGTTGCCAAAAATGTAGTTCACAGGGGAAAGGAAACTAAAAGTGGATACAAAAAATACTAAAAGGGATTAAAAACAAAAAATAAAACAGCCAAAGCAGTGTAAATTCAAGGTGTCTAATGCTATTTGAAGCTCTGAACATTTTCATAACTATTGAAGCAAACAGTTTGCTTATCAAACAGTATTTGATTAGCCATGTATGTAACTGATAACCTTTTACTAATTGATGTCAGCAAATTTATGTTCCGGCTTCTCAACATTCTTCCTCTATTTATTTATCCTCATTAACTTTTAGCGTCGGGAGTGCATTCTTACTCCGAGAAAACAATTTCCCAAAACCATTTTTGCCTTTGGCAGTGGTTGCCTGAGTAGTGGATGATGAAGATGAAGATGCTGGAGATTCCCCTTCATTACCATTCGCAGAATGACTCGCGTTCTCTTCCTCGACCTTGGAAGGATCAGAATCGCGTTTTGGGGTAAATGTCTCGTTTACATGCAACTTCCATAGTTCTCCTCCTGCTTTAGCAACTGATCCTCCACCAGGAATATTTGCAGTGTCTATCAGGAAATCTTCCAAAGTAGCTAGGGATTGTAGCTGTTTCCCAAGGGATGCAATTGTTTTCTGGCATTCTGCAAGCTTGTCAGCAGCCACTGATAAATCCTCCTGCAAATGAGAAAGTTCACATACCATTACTAATTTTCATCGACGTGTATAGACACAGGAATGACAAACAACACAAGATAGGTTGAGAGAAAGAGCTACCTGTTTTATTTTTAATTCACCATTTGAACCAGAAGTTTGCTGAAGCTCAACTTCCTGGGCTCTTTTCCTAAGCTCGTTTTCCAATTCATGATACTTAGCTTCCATGTCTGATGACAAGGATTTTTCTCTTTCAACTTGTGTCTTCAAAGAATCAATATTTACAGACATGGTCCGTGCTTCTACCTCCATGCTATAAAGTTGAAATTCAAGCAACTCTTTTGACTCGTTCACCACATCCAGCTCCTTCTGCAGCTCTTCCAACCTGGTTTGAGTTTCCTTAAGCTGCACAGAGGACACCTTAAGGGCATCTTGACTCTCACTTAAAGCATTCTCCAATTCAGCTTTCTCTGCTTCAATCTTCTCCAGCTTCTGTTCTAATTCAGCCACCCTTTGTGACATGGAATCATATTCTGCTACCAAAGGGTTCTCAACATTGGGGGAATCATGAGCAACAGCATCAGATGTAACTGAAGGTGTCTTATTTGCAGTTTCAGACAATGCAGCAAGCTGCTCCATCTCCAAAAAATCATCCATCATATCGATTTCTATAGAACAGGCAGCAAGAGTTTTAGGCATGGACTTTTCATTCTTAAATTGATCAAGCTCAGCAATGAGTGCTGAAGCCCATGAATTTGAGCAACTTGGTTCATATTCTCTTGTTTCCAGTTTACTCAAATTGTCGACTGTGTTTAACCGTTCTCCGCTGTCAGACTGACTATCGGTGACAGAGTCCACATAGAAAGATGAAACAGCAGAGGAGCGTTGATCATTGAATGGGGATGTTTTGCGAGCCATGGCCTGTAGCTTTCGACACTCAGCTTCAAGTCTGGTCACCTTTTTTATGCTTTCCAGCTGCTGCTTGCTAGCAGTTTCTGCTGCTTGAGTGCTCAAATCCGTCTCGATAGTCCTAATTTCCAACACTTCTGAACAAGACCGAAGCTCAACTTTGAGAGCTGTGTTCTCCTTCTCTAGACACTTAAGCCTGATAAGGATATCAGGATGAGTAGAAGCAGGCGTTTCAGCTTTACCAGCCTCCTCTACTTGTGTCTGGAGCTTAAGTAGCTGTTTCTCAAGTGCAGTTTTTTCAGATTGCCATTCATTTTTCTCTGCCATAGCATCTTGAATTCTTTTCTCTTGCTCATCTCTAGCTTGTCTCAACTGCCTGACACATTCCTTGAGTGCACCATCAAGATGGCTGACACGAACTTCTAAAGTCAAGTTCTGCTGCACAGCAGCATCTAGTTGTTGCTTTAGTACTGAAACTTCATTTTCTGCCTTTTCCCAACCTACCAAAGTGATAAAAAGAAAACAGGAAATTGTCAGACCAAAAATCATTCTTTCGCAAAATTGTTTCAGCATGTGAACCACATACAGAAAAGGGGTATGTGTACATGAAGAGACAGCCAAGAGACAAATCTTAGCTCCCATTTGGACATGAATAGTTTTTTCCTTTTTTTTTTCAAAAAAAGCATCTCAACACAGTGTTTAGTTATACATTGTACTGATTTTTTGCAAAAAAAAATTGAAGATGAATTTCAATTTTGGAAAAGTAGGTTTGACTAGTTTTTTATGTGAACTTTTTTTTTCACTCGCTAAACTTCTATTAATTTCAAGTTAAATGCATGTCCAAACACAACTCCACCTTCCAAAAATCCTTTTTTAACTTTTTTTTTCAAATATCACATTTTTAATATCCAAATGCCTACTTAGATTGCAATGACAACTGAAAGGAAAGGGAGTGGAAGAAGATACCTGCAATAGCTTCTTCAGCAACTTTAGCATGCTGCTTAACTAAGTCTTCTTTGGCGCTAACGTTAACAAGAGCAGCTGATAATTTCTCTGTCAAACATCTCAAGCTTTCCTTGGATTCATCATCAATGATTGCAGCTTTTGAGGTTACCTCTGGTGACTGCTTGTCATGGTCAGGAAATTCTTTTAGTGCATCCTGCTTCAATGAAAAGAACAGAACAGGTGATCCTTTTTGTCGAAATAGAAAGTAATACAGTAGCTAAAAATGATAAAGGCTTTCTTAAAAAGAAAATGTACTAAATTACACAGAGTTGGTCCTCTAGCAGCTAGTCATTAAGGAATCTATTGAATGGTGATATGAGACAAATAACCCTACAAAGAAGCTATAGATGGCGCAGTGACAAGGACAACATTTTTTCCAGCAAAGCAATATGACCATCTTTACACTTGTTTAGACCATCTAATCTCAACAAAAGAAAAAAGAATAAATGGTCAAGGGGTGAAAGTATATTCCTATTTCTAAACCAAGATCTTACATCATATGTTACCATCCAACCTGGGAAACAGATCTTTATACTGGAAAGCGCATTGAAGCACCAAACTTTTTTGAGAAGGTGATTAATCAGGAAACATGGTGAAACATTAACAGTAGATAAGAGTTAGGGAGAAGTACAGGGGAGAAGAATTATAGCTTAAACCAAGGAGAAGGGAAGTTCTCTACATGATGACAGGCAGTCTGATGGTTCAGCAATTTGGGGGGCATCTATTGTTATTATTTGTCTATAATAACTATAAGCTAGTCAATTCTATAAGTAAAATTTAAGGCACTGATAATCCGCTACCAATTGTACACTATTTATAGGAAGTTGTTCCAAGTAAGGAGATAAAGCTTTGTCTTCCCACTTAACGAACATATTGTACTAACAGTTAAGAACACTTTCTCAACATACAAACTATCATTCCAAGACTTCTCATTTGAAATTTAAAAGAGAAACCATTTCACATGACACCGTTAACATCAGGTTTTACATGCAAATTACATCCAAACACATGAACACAATAGAAGTATCTTGAACCCCAACAAGTATCTCTTATAATTCTTGATCTTTCCCTGGGTCATTTCAGGAGTTGCAAGAAATAAAGGTTACCACATATACTCAGAAAACACAAAACTATATTCCCACTTGAATACCATACTGAAAGCTTAATGATCAATAAAGACCAATGAACTTCCGAATATTTCATAGTAAATAAAAAGTGGTATATATATGCAACAACAACAACAACAACATACCTAGTGTAATCCCACAAGTGGCATCTGGGGAGGGTAGAGTCTATGCAGACCTTACCCCTACCTCGTGCTGGTATATTTCATAGTAAATAAAAAGTGGTATATATATGCAACAACAACAACAACATACCCAGTGTAATCCCACAAGTGGCATTTGGGGAGGGTAGAGTCTATGCAGACCTTACCCCTACCTCGTGCTGGTAGAGAGGTTGTTTCCGATAGACCCTCAATTCAAGTAAAGCATAAACACAACATTTGTGAAAACATACGCAGTAACAACAGCAGGAGGTATATATATGCAAGTAGAAAGCAAATACAACACTTGCAGACGAACAACTCTCAGCTGCCAGAGTTTGAATATTTAGCTCAACCATTATCAATTTTGAAATCTGGGGTGCAAGTGAAGATTAAATGTGAAGTTTTAAAAAAAAACAGCAGCTTATCTTTTCCAAGCATGTGATATCAGATTATTCCATATCAACACAAATAACCTCTTTCAGTTTTTGCACTTTACCTGCTCATCAGAGTATCTCTCTGAATATGAAGACAAAGAACCAGAACTCTCGGTTTCACCAGGGCTCTTATCGGAAGGTCTCCTCTTCCACAACCATTTCCTCTTTTCCATCTCAATAACCATTTACTTAATCTCCTAAAAGCTCATAGCACCAATGTCCACCTGCATATAATTGAGACCCTCAATCAATAACAACACAAAGACTCATTAGTCCAACAGACACCAATTAAAATGATCCCAAATGCAAAGAAACAACTAATTTATGTATGCCCTAGAGAACAGAACAAGTTGTCCAAACACACTGCCAATCAACAACAACTATGACTTGGCTTAACATTCTTTCAGCTTTCCTTCAAATCCACTCAACTTAGCCATATAAACTCAAGAATAAGCATTTTAAACTATAGATAGAACAAAAACCAAACTTTACCATTACTCCAAAAATCAAACCATCAAAATTCTCGAAAATTCACAACCAAAAGTATCAATGGCAGACCAAAGTGACATTTCCTTTGCAATTGAAAATGACCTCAACTTAAAATACCAAACATAAAAAGGAACTAAAAAACAACAGATCGATTGCTGGCCCATTTCAGTTTATTGTCTCCCAGATTAAATATTTCACAGGTTATATGAATCTACTGTTTCAACCCAAAATGAAAATGAAAATGAAAAAGAAACAACAACATATCCGGTGTAATGCTATAAAGTGGTGTCCGGGGAGGGCAAACCTTACCTCTGGCAGAGACTGTTTTCGAGGAGATAGACGGTTTTCGATAGACACTGGACTCAAAATGAAAAAGAAACAGAAACAAGAATCCACATACATTAGTGTAAACCCATAAAATCTGAGAATTGGAGTTTGTGGGGCTTCAAGATTTGAGATTAGTGAAGCGATAAACAAAACCCAACAAGTCAAAGATCTGTGCTGTGAAGTGTCAGAGAACAACAAAGTACACTCAATTATATCCAAAACTCAGAACCAACAAGTCTCTATTCATTCAAATTTCTCTGTTTTATTTTTCTTTATTTAATATATACTGTTTTTAAAAAAAAATGTTTTTTTTTTTGTGTGTGTGTGAAGTGAAGATTTTGAAATAGAGAAGTGTGGGGCCAGGCATGTGAACAACGGAAGAATGAGACTTTTCGGTATCACTTTTTCAGCTTTTTTAACGCTCTTCTGTTTTTTCCTTTTTGGTTATTTATTTTTTTAGGGTCTGTGGGGGTACTCTTCTCCTATTTGTTTAAACTTATTTGTTTCAAAATTTAAGATAAATGTTCAATTCCCGCGCAGGAAAGAGGAAATAACTTTCTTTTTTGTGATGAAGTGATTCATCAACTATCGAGAGAAGTGGAGTATTTCTCCCATTTCAAAAAGATTGTTTAATTTTGATTTGACACAAAATTTAAAAAATTGAGAACGCTTTTGAATTTTGTCGTCTTAAATTAAAAATGTATTGAATATACAAAAATGACGTTTAATATTGTGATCTTAAACATATTATGTGAAGAGTTAAAATGAAATAGTTGTCAAAAATGAAAGAGACATTCATTTTAAAACAAACTAAAAAGGAAAGTAAGACAAATATTTTAAAACGGATGGATATTTATTAAATTACCATTTAGAGCATGTTTGGATTGACTTATTTTAAGTGTTTTTAAGCTAAAATAGCTTATCAATACTTTAGTAGTGTTTGGGTAAAATAAAAGTATTTTAAACACTTATTTTAAGTCAAAATAACAAAAATATTATAAGTCAAAAGTCATAAACTCATCCAAAATGTCAATTTGTTGAAAAGAGAGAGGCAAGTAGCTAGTGTAGACATATGAATTTTGTGAATTAAAATCTATTTTACATTTGGATAAATTTTAAATTCAAGAAATATCAAGCCCAAATCAAGATTAAATTATTTAAGCTAAAGACATGAATTTATAGTAAAGTTCAATTTTATTTGGGCTAGTTCATGTGATGCTAATTGTGGCGTGGTTGGGGAGGGGAGGAGATGCTAGTGGTGGAAGAAGTGAAGAAGAGGAATGAATGGGTTGGAGCGATAAGGTGCATGTCACGTGGTGTCCATCTTATCAAGTTGTCAGTTTCACGTTGAATTAATTGTCCATCTTGAACAGTCTTCACAAAATAGAGATAATATATTTGAACCACTCGAATAACGTTAAAAGTATTTTTGGTAATATAACAAAGGATAAATTTAATTCTTTTCACATAATAGGGGGTAAATTTATCCTTTTCCCCTTTGAAAAAAGACCAAATACCCTAATCATATGAAAAATGAATCATAAATATCCTTATTCACCCTTTTGGTCCCCCAATATTTGTTTAGGTTGAAGAATACTCATCAAACTAACAACATAAATCTGATGGCTTTTTACAAGTTAAAATAAATATGTGGCCTATTATGATTTGCCACATGTATTATTTAACTTATATATTAGTTAAACCTATTCATTTTTTTAAACCCAACTTTACCCGCCTAATTGTAATATATTTCTTTTAATCCTTAAACTTCCTATCTCTTTCTCATGCGACACAAAACATACATGTCGGCGATAGTGCTGAAGTTGATGCAATGGCAATATTGATGCATATCAGAAATTTCAACACTGTAGCCGATCGAATGTTTGTATGTTTTGTGATGCATGGAGTAAGGAATCAGAGGTTTAAGGGTTAAAAGAAACGGATCAGAATTAAACAATGGGTTGGGTTTAAAAATGGGTGGAGATTTTTTAATTTAATTAGTACATGTGACAATTTATAATAGGCCACGTGGATATATTTGAAAGAGTTTAGATTGAATTGATATTCTTTTGGATGATTATCTATAGTGATACATCGGATACTTAAATAAGAGAAATCGACTCCGCTGGAGTGGACGCGCTTCGGTGAAAAAGTATGCCGCCGATGAGAGGTCAC
Organism: Anisodus tanguticus; assembly: GCA_034509755.1. Taxonomy (NCBI): domain Eukaryota; kingdom Viridiplantae; phylum Streptophyta; class Magnoliopsida; order Solanales; family Solanaceae; genus Anisodus; species Anisodus tanguticus. The sequence continues at coordinate 20,414,031 of CM067553.1, read as the reverse complement.
TTAAAATCTCGAATCTCTGCTTGGGCGGAAGGAACTCCATAGAGGCGCACTCGGCTCTGCATGGAAATCATCCGCAGAAGCGGAAACTCCACTCATGGACAGATCTCGCATATGCGAGCCAAACCTCCGCAAAGGTGGACACGCAAGAGCAGATCAAGGGTCGCTGGTGCGAACACTAGAAACCAGCAACAACCAAATATGATCAAACTCCCCGTCAAACACTTGAAATACTCTCCAGACCTCCCGGATACAAACTAAACATGCATTCCCATCCTAAAACATATTCCAGACCTGCTCGCGCACCCAAAATTCTGGAAAAGGTCTCTGAGGCCCGGGTTTGACCAAAGTCAACTCTTAAGTTCTAGTTTCACAAATTCACAACCTATCACCAAAAACGCACCTGGTTACCTCGGGAACCAAACAAAAGGCTCGACTAAGTCATAAATATAGTTTCGGAGCTAATGGAACCGACGAAACTATGAAAGGAGCGTGTTTACCCAAAAGTCAACTATGAGTCAGACCTCTTTATTCTCTTAACTTAGGATATTTCCAAACCTACCAAAAAGGATCTGAAACCTACCCGATCACCTCGGGAGCCATGCCACCCATCCCCTCAAGTCACAAACAAGCAAATAAGGACTCGGGAAGGATAATGGAGGGATTTCTAAGCAAGATAAGCAAAATGACTTTTCGAGTCGTTGCACCTCCACACCTAAAAAATAATACAAATCTCCTAGATCCTTAAGAGCAAAGTCAAGGGATAACTTCTGAATGAGAGTGTTCATGAATTCATTAGAACTTCCCATGACTATATGGTTATCCACGTAAACCAACACAATAGTAATGCTTGAACCACATGAACGAATAAACAATGAAGTATCTGACTTAGAGCTATGGAAGCCAAGTCGAACTTACGTCGAACTGAGCTTCTCAAACCAAGCCCGAGGGGCTTGTTTGAGACCATCAACACCTTATGTAAACGCCACATATGATTAGGGAGTCGTGGATCAATAAATCCAATAGGTTGAGTCATATATACCTGTTCTTGTAATTCGCCATGTAAAAACGCATTCTTGATGTTGTTAAGTTGGCGAAGAGACCATCTTAAAGAGACCATCCTTTGGACAGAGCTAAAGTTGAAACAACTCTAATTGTGGTAGGTTTCACAACATGACTAATAGTGTCATGGTAGTCAATGACAACTTCCTGATTAAACCCCTTGGAAAAATATGTCACATCGATTACCTCTAAACCTCCAGCAATATGCAATTGATTGTTTGGGCATTAGGAAGTGGTCATCATGCCGAGTCAGGTCTATATGTTCTTTTGCAAATCACTATTAAAAACATTGGAAGTTAGCTTGTCATTAAGGGAATTTTCGATGGCTTTATTGTGAGTTGTAGAAGATGTTGGTTACAATGGTGCAGGAAATGGGAATAAGTAACTGCTAAGTATTACAACAAACTGAAATTACAATAAAGTTGAACAAGAAACTGGAATAGGTTTTGGTATGCTAAGTCGAGTGATTGCACTTTGTCTTTAAGACAAGATTGCCCCGTATGTATCATTTCTACGTCCTGGACAATTATCTCTCACGATAAAACAACAAATGAACAATTGAGAAAAGGAAACTCAAGTGCTACCTTAAAAAAATTTGAGTAATGAAATGATGCTAGAAAGTTTGTAGGAAGAATCTGATTCGTTTCAGTTTTTGTGTGTCTCAACAATTGTGCAAAGGCTCCTTTATATAGTTGAAGGAGAGGACTTACCAACTGCCCACATAATTGTTGTTACTGGACAAGTAATGGCAATTATGGAGGTAGTAATTCACCAAAATAAATGGTGAATTGATGTGCAACGGATTGGCCTTTAGGGAGAGTAATTCAGCCAAAATAATGGCTGAATTGAGTGCAAATTAAGCCCGTGACCGGACCGGACCGGACGGGCGGGCGGGCTTATCCTCGAACCGAAGCACATCTAGGTCCTCCCTCCTTTAAACACATGGGATACCCCAAGGGGTCCCAAACCCCAAGCCAACTTTGAGACTTATTAACTAAACAAATCTTTCTTCCCCCATTGATGAGGGAGGATTGCTCTTTACCACATTTTTCCATTATTTAAACATCTCACTTCGTGGACCAATATCTCTTTCATTTCTCAACGAAATTTGACGATCCTTGGCCCTACGGTCATCTACTTACTTAGTAGATTATGCACGTGTGAAGAACCGAAGGTTCCAACATGCGGAACACTAGTGTTTAAGTCATTAAAGATGGTTGGACGCAACTCCCGCAAAAGGCAAATTTCCAACAAAAGATTCTTCTCCTACTTCAATTGATGTCTCCTATATATTGTGGTTTGCTTGGTACTCTTCAGTATCTAACTCTGACTTGTTCGGACATTTCATTTGTTGTCAATTTTGTAGTCCGTGAGTTCATTCTCTCAAACTTTCTGATGTTTTAAAGCATATTCTACATAAGATGCTCTCTTGTATTATTATTTTTGTTCTAACCTTCATCTCTTGAATTTTGGAAAAGTAACATCCATTGTAGCAGTCAATTATTGAAGCAGAATCTAAGGATATTTGGGTGCAAGCTAACACCTTCTCTGTGATCTTCATGTGATTCTCTTGGTACTTTCTCTTGCTTTTCCGTGATTGGTGCTCCTTATCTCTCAAGTATTCATGATTTTTCAATTATCACGGTATGATCCGAAAGTAATAACTTTAACTCAAATTTTATATATATAAATTTAAAATTAACTAAATATAAATAATAATTTTGAAACCAATAATTAAATAAACTTTAATAGCATTTTGATAAATTTTAAATTTTGAATACACTTTTACTCGGCCCACCGTTTTAGAGTTCCTTGTCACAATCTCCGTGTTCAATCAAGAATCAATTGCTGCTACAACATATGTAACCCTGTGTCTTCAATATACCGTAAAAATTATGGAAGAGTGATAAACAATCATTCATTTTTAATTAAAAATTTCGGGTTCATACTCTAAATATAGGATCGCCTTTGTGGAAAACTGCTTTATCTCTTACTAAGGTAAAACTTCCTGACACAAAGGCCGATTTAATTACACCACAATGCTAATAATGAACACTAGATGGAAAAAAAAAGAGTGGGAGACGATTTAGGAATATTTACTTAGCATGACTAACTCTAAAAGGTATTTATGATTAGTAATTACTATTTAATTTAATTATCTTTCATAGCTATAATGAATTTTTAATTTACCTATTATAGCTATATAAAATACATTAGGTTTTATGACATATTTTCTCCCTCACCTCTCTCTCCCTCGTCTCACCTCCCTCTCTTCGGTCCCTCTCTCCATGGAAACCAACAAAAACAGAGACAGAGAACAGGGCAACTAGGTTGGTCTCCACCACCAATCTCTTCCGCCGTCGTCCCTCGCCACCACGAATCACCAAACCAGTCTTTGCTATATATATATATATATATATGTTTCATCTAAAATCTATCTTTTTAACTTTTTGAGATGCAAAGTTATTAATAATTTTCTTATAATCAAGATCCAATAATGCCTTTTCAATTGATGGTATCGCTAATATGTTTAATCTCCCTTGAGACATTTTGATCTTAAATAAGATGTTATCAATTTTAATTTTGATAAACTTCTCCTCGCTGAGGCAACCTATTTAGTATATTCGCCATCTTTTATCATGCATTTTCCTATTTGCTAATTTTGAGTATAATGTAAATACAACAACAACAATAATATTTTCAGTGAAATCCCACATAGTAGGATCTGGGGATGGAAGAATGTACGCAGACTTTACTTCTACCTTGGGAGGTAGAGAGGTTGTTTCTGGTAACCCTCGACACAATGACAAGCAATTCAAAGCAATACGAAAAAAGAAATAACGGAAGCGAATAAGTCATAGCAAAAATTTTGAATAAAAAGTCAGTCGAGTACTAAGCTTCTGCTATGCGCAGAGTCCAGGAAAGGAACAGACCACAAGGGTCTATTGTACGCAACTTTACCCTGCATTTCTACAAGAGGCTGTTAAAATTTTGAATATAATGTGTATTTAGAAAAATGTCTAGAAAAGGCAACCTTCGTATATTCTATATCAATAATTCTAATGGATCCCTTTTCAACTAATAGTCTCTCAACTTTGTGTCTATGCTCCTCCTCCTTCGTAGTAAAACCAAATTGCACTAATGATAAGAATAATATTTCTATATTACTTATTCGATTTTAATAAAATAAATTATCTATCGAAATCTATACACAATAACTGATTAAATCATTAATGAAAGTTGTCATACCTTTTTCGGTGTCAACAAACTCTTGAAAATATAATAAAAGTGAGCCCAAAAAGTAGTGTTTTTTTAAAAATGATAGTCAAAATTGAAAATAATTAATAGCATAACAAATATTGATATAGAAAAATTGGGGGGCCCAAATTATGGGGCCTAAGGCAATGGCTTTAGTGGCCTAATGCACAAGACGCCCCTGATCCCAGTCACTGCTCAGCACAAAAACCATTGTCACGCATCAACCTCTCACCTTCCTCCGCTAACCCACCAGATCTACGCCACCCCTGTTTCTGCCATCTCCACACCAACCTCTCACCTTCACCTCGCCGAGACCATCAAGCAGACCTGTCTCCACTTCAAACCACCGCCCCCACCTTGAACATCCATCACCTCATCTCCCCTAAACAGACCCATCTCCCACGACCAAACCCGCCACCGACCTTAATCAAATGGCTATGGAAAATGCAGCATCGAACCGAAATCTATGGCTTCTTCTCCTTCTTGTATATCAGATCTTGTAGTTGAGTGTAATCGTCATTTTTAGTGTATTTTTTTATTTGACCGGAGATTGGATCGGAATCTATGGCATCTTCTCCTTCTTGTATATCAGATCTTGTATTTGAGTGTAATCGTCATTTTTAGTGTATTCTTTTTTGTATTTAACCGAAGATTTGATCGATGGCTTTTTCTCCTTCTTTTCTCTCAGACCTGAGAGTATTTGAGTTTATTTCGTCATTTTTTTAGTGTAAATATAAGTTTAATGTATTTAGCTGATTGTATTTTGAGGCAATCCAGATGTATTTGAATGTATGTGTTGTTTGACTAAGGTTGTATGTATTAAAATATAGTTAAATACACCGACATCAGGTCATTAAAATCTCGCCCAAAAATATAGGATCCACAGAATACATGTGTTTAAATACAACGAAATACATTCAAAAATACCCTAAAAAAGCTACGAACGGTAATTATGAAAAAATAGCTATAATTGATTAGAAGGCTACAAAATATAATAATTGTTGTAAGTTTCCCTACCATTTATTACTCCCTCCAGTCCAAAATAAGTAAATTTCTCGAATTTTTATTTGGTTTGGTACAAACCAAATGATTTTTTCGAAGCCCAAAAAGGTATTAATTATTTTTTTTTTCAAAATTATCTTCTCTCTAATTGGTCTTTCAAATACTAACGTTGACTAGCAAAATTTTATTTTTCTGTACTTTTTATGTTATAAACGAAAATAATATATTTGTTAATTTTAAAATCTCAAATGATTTTTATATCTCGTTAATTAAAAAATTAAAAAGATTAATAAATTACAAATAAATCCATGACTAGTTGTACCATATCGATAAAGAATTTAAAATTTAAGGAACATATGAATTTAAAATTAATTGAGAATTTAAATACAATTTCAAGTTTGACATAAGAATTCTACAATTTTAGGTTGTTTCGTAAATTTCAAACTCTTAGCGATAATATAACACTTCAAGTCTAAATAAGATCACTATGAGAAATATATTTTTTCCTTTTAGATATTCATACTTGAATTTACTATGTGCACGACATTAATGATGATTATCATACATATTTTGATATTTTATACATGGTATACTTCTTACAAATATTATTACACAATATTTGAGTATAACTGTTACAGAAATGTCATTTTATAAATAGTGTACCGCTATAATAAATGTTATTGTTGTTATAGGTATAATGATGTTATAGAGAAATAAAATATAACATAAAAAATCAATTTTGGAGAAAAATAGTGAAATATTTTTATAGCGAATAGCAATTATAGAGAGGTTTGATTGTATTTTCAAATGATCCTTTGATTAGTCAAATTAATTTTTTTTTTTTTTGTAAGGCCTAAGAATTCACTTATTTTGAACTAAGGGAGTATAAATTATCAATCAATGTTATTAAAAGAGTTAACTGCAATTACCGTCTGTAACAGGCAGACACATATGTACGACATTAACTATCAAGGACAGTGCTCTATATTACATTTACCCGTATCACTTTACACATTAATATGAAAATGCACTAAGATAGCACAGCTGCAAAAGAGAAAAGGCCTAGTCAGTTACAGCATATCGTTCGTATTTCTACATATTAGAAGTTGAAAGACAGTCGATATTTTACCAGTTGAGTAGCAAGAAGTAACAGCGGCCACCAAGCAGGTGCCGAATCCTAGTAACAGTTAGCTTAAATTTTAAGTCTTAAACAGGGTGAAGATGTCACTGGCAATCAACTTTTCTACTAAACTAGAGTCAAATTGTGCATAAAAAACATCAAACTAGTTTAACTTCTTGAGTAAAAGGTTGAATCCCTCTCCTCCCTGTTTCTCAGTAACTTGCAGGGGCAGATGTAGAGAACAAGATTTAACTCAAATACTCCTATAGATCAAACCTAGTTAAATCAGATGTGCTGTAGCAGAATTTTGAACACGCATCATAAAAAATTTAAATCCTGAATCCGCCTTTGGTAACTTTGTGATCTCTAAGACTAGGTCCTACCTCTTATGCACAACTTTGGAAGAGTAATTCTATAACCAAAATGGAGCTCAAGAGAAATGACTGACCAAACATTTTGAATGTTATGCTTTCTTATTCAGGAAGAGACAAAATTGGTTCTCTATCAGAAACATTTCCTCGCATTTATAATTAAAGAGGGATTTACAAAAAAAACTATAGGTTGCTCCATGCATATAGGTTCACATCTAATTGCAAGCAGATCAAAAAAGATGCATACAAGCCAGATAACTTCAAGGGATTATCACATCTCTGTTCAAAATATTCTGAAGTGGATGCTTAAAGTCCAAAGGCATGTAACTTCACTAATAGATGATACCTCCAACTCCTACATTTATGAAGAAAACTGTCATTAAGCTGATCCCTTAATTTATTTTCTGCATCTTGATTATAAGTTATAACAAGGTATTGTGCGAAACGTAAGAATAGACTATGCAAAATCAGATACACAGATATCAATAGTCGTACATGAGGGTTAGAATAAGAATTCACAGAATCAGTACAGAATTTTGGGCGAAATAAATAGTACACCCGACAATCTTCAAGTGAAAATTACACCTGTCGGAAGAAACGAACAAAGAAACACAAAATTCCACATCCTTCCTCTTTAATCTAAAAAGGGGGAAATCCCTCACCTGGTCATCACGAGGATTATAATGGAAGTGAGATCGCGTATTTCATAGACAAATACAAAAAAACTGCAATCGGAAAACTAACAAAAGGATTTAACGAGCAAGCAGAAGATGTACTTCCACTTGGTCCACCTGAAGGTGGAAACGCTATGACTGAGCCAGATGCAGGCACCACAGAAGAATGTGGACCATCCATGGGAGCACCACCAGATTCAAAAGGTGAAGGGACAGGAGCAAACATTGAGTCCGAGCCTACTGATGTAGGTGGGGCAACAAGTGGAGGAAATTGTTGGGGTCCTGAAAAAAATTTGATTGTAGAATAATGCATGAAGATGACCACACCATATTATTTATCACAAGACAGCACAGATTTATTTTGGTCTCTATATTTCATAAAACAACAAATAAAACGGAACATCAATTGAATATCATTTACCAGGGCATCGAGGTTGAAGCGATGTGGATAATCTGCATCCAGCAGGACATACAAAGTGTCAGAGGCCATAGGAAACAGAAATAGCTAAGCAATTAAGACCAGAAAATTGAAGTATGATGCTCACGTAGAGATGATGGTTCCATTAACAAGGCCATCGTAATTGCAAGAAGTCACATTGCAACCACCGCCAGTCTGTTGTACAGTAACATTTCCGAGCATGAGATTGCTGTTCTTGCACTGCATGCTTGAGCAAGAAACTGCTAAGGAAGCTGGCGTGCAGTACAAACTGCAAAACAACCAGCAATGTCATGATCACAATGTCCAAAAGACCTGGATAACTGCAAATGAAATTGTGACTTACTTCCGATTCCCTGGTCCACAACTGCATTGCACACAGTGGTCAGCTGTAATAGCATAGCTCCCGTTCGCAACAGATAAGGCATAATCTGAGGCAGCTCTTGGGAAGCTAGATGCACAAGCTGCAGAGAGAAGAAACAGCATCTATCAATTATCAAATATCTATCATCAAAGAAATCAAGTAGCTTTACTGCAATGCTGCTGCTAAGTTAACATAATTTAAGTTATATCCTTGTTTACAAACACTGAAAAATTATGGCAGAGCATTGTTATTGAATCTCCTATAAAGCAGATAAATTACAACCTCAAGAAGAATTAAGAACACTAAACAATGAAAACTCAGAAGAAGAAATACTTCCGAACTACTAGAAAGGGAAAGAGTATCTTTTCTGATTTAACCAGAAACGATATATTACCCAACTGAGAAAGGTTATATCCAATCTACGAATAAGGATCCATGTACACACCTAAAATGGATAAGAAAAACTCTCGACATGCTACTCTAGGCTTATGCTACTGTAACATGTCTTTTCAAGAACTTTAAGTATTCCACTTACATCTTGTGACAAGAAGAAGAGCAAAAATTGTTACAGGTGACACTCAACTGTTGACTCCATAATCTCACACATAAAATTATGAAGTCTAACTACAGCGGTCATCCTAAGCAGTTCTCACCAAGAATATCAAAGAAAGAATATTTCCTTTAAAGAGGTAAAAATGAAATCACCCAAAACATATCAAACTAGTATTCACATTTGCTTTATAGGCCTTAGCATAACATCAACTATTAAAAGTAACTTCAGTTATAACCCAGTTATAACCATTGTCTAAATAAAGCCCTAGCTTGCACACAACTGATTGCTTTATTAGATTACAGAAGGGAAAAAAGGTAGACACAAAGGAGGGTCTTATGTTGGACATGAAATCTTTATTAGTTCAAATCGATGCTATCAAAGGCGTTAAGCCCTGAAACAAGGTGCAAATTGTGTTGAGCGCTTCATGTCGCTTAGCGGGCGTTTCAGTATTGTCATTAAGGCTCTAAGGCATACTTTTTCCTTGCCAATGAGTGTAATCCTGAAGAAACGACACTAAGCAATTGATATTCACTTTATCATAATTTTTCTTCAATTTCTTTGCCTATATATTTGTCATTCATGCTTATAATTATTAGTCTTGTACTACACATACATGTGTATTTTTTCCTCCATTTGCACTTTCATCATTAAACCACACGCTTTACTTGCACTTTTCGCCTAAAGCCCCAATGAACGTTAGAATTGTTTTACGCTTTTTCACCTTTGACAAACACTGGTTCAAATTACATTATATATATATATATACACACACACACATTAGAAGGATATAGGGAACCTTCTTTCAGATGTACAACATCCACAAGCCCACGTTGAACATATTTTCAACAATAGCATGACATGCACGCCTCCTCGGCCAAATTGGCCCTTCAAAAGGTGAGTACCACGAAGGTAAATTAAATGTATCTGCAAATGATATGTTTCCTACCCATTCAAAATTACTTATATAGCTTGAATTATCCAAGTTCCTTTCAATCTAAGCAGTTTGGACATGAGAATTTTTTACTTTTTTTCGGAATAATTTTTCACTTTATTTCAATCAGTGTTTGCTTAATAAAATTTTGAATCCAACTCCAAATTTGGAAAGGTGCTCCAAACTTGTTTTCCAACTCCATCTTCATAAATTCCAAATAAAGTGTTCTCTTCTCTCCTTCGCAAAAAGTATAACCAAACACAACTCTAACTTCATAAATTCCAAATAAATTGAAAAATATTTGGAATCCATGGCCAAACGCCAATTAAGTATCCGAAGATCCAATTAAGCACATATACACATATGGTATACATAAGGTTGAATACTATAGATGGCAAATCAAACACTTTGACCCCTTACATAGCATAAACACACACACACACACACACGCACACACACAAAAAAGAAACAGAAAAAAGAGAAAAGGAGAGGGTTGCTCACCAGACAAGGGAATAGAAAGAATGTCACCCTCCTTAATAGAAGGACCACCCAATGCATTAACATTCATAAGGTCAGTGAGAGTGGTAGAGTACCTAGCAGCAATCCCTGCAAGAGTATCCACAGGTCTAACAACATATGACATATAAATAGCAGGAAGATTATTATCAGTCCCATTAAAGCAAGTACAAGGAAGTGGAATCCAAAGGTTAGTCCCAACATTAAGCACTGAAGGGTCAGGACCAACAGCATTAGAATTCCCTTCCTTGATCTGGTCAGCAGAAACAAGACCACCATAGATAGTGTCAGCAATCAAAGACAAAGTATCAGAAGGCCTAGTCTTGTAGTGAACAAAAGCAGACTTAAAGATCCCATCAACACAAGAACATGTAACAGGGACTTTAAGGAACAGTTTAGCTGGAAGTATGTGGTTTTCAACATCTGGATATGAGATGTCTATAGCATTTGTAGTGAGAAGAGAGATTGGGTCGGTCTGAAAGAGTGAGGCAACTTCGGAGACCTTAAGGTCAGTGTAAAGAGAGTAGCCAAGAAGGGAAGAACAAGTGTCAGAATTTGAACATGGCTCAATGGTGGATTTTGAGGTTGTGGGGTGGATGAAGCTCAAGCTCAACAGGAGGAACAAGAAATGTAGCATTTTTACCTCTCTACACTACTTTTCTTGGTTCCACAGCAAGAAGTTGCAGAAACACCAAGAAAAAAGGGGGATTTGGGGTTTGAGAGAGTAAAGGGTTTTCTTGAATAGTAGGGTGGCGGGGAGGGGAAGTGACAGTAATGAGGGGTAGGGGGTGGGGGTTTTATTGGGAAGGGGAGAAAGGAAAATTCTGTCTCTGCATAAAAAAAAAAAATGATCACTTAGCATATGCTTTAAAAAAAAAAATTATCACTTAGCATATGCTTTAAAAAAAATTAATTTTTTTGATAAAATTAAATAATTTAACTAAATTATTTTAATTAAGTAGTAAACAAGATAAATATAAAAAATAACATTAATTTTTTTTTAATTTAATAAGTGAATATTTTTTTATTCAAAAAATCTAAGTAAACACTCTTTTTGTTTGGAAGGAGTATAATTTTCATTTGAAAGAAAGGAGGCAAAATGAGGATGGAAATATGGAAAATAGGAGGATTTGGGGTTTTGAGAGTGAAGAGAGTAAAGGGTTTTCTTGAATACGGGAGTGGGGGTGGGGGTGGGAGTATGGAGTGACAGTGATGAGGGGTAGGGGTATTTTTTTGTTAATCGGAGAAAGGAAAGTATAGTTTGATTTGAAAGAAAGCAGGCAAAATGAGGATTGGAATGTGGAAAAAGCCAATGGAGGAGACAAATGTGTAGTAGTATGAAGCGTGCGCCGGTTAATCTTAAGACAGACACTAGTCGAAATCTTGGTCTTTGGGGTTTTCTTACCAATTCTGCTTTTGACTATTTTACCTTTCGTGTGTTTGGAACACTCAAGTAGTGTTGGAAATTAACTAGTGTGAAATTAAGTTTATCTCATTATTTATAACTCGAACAATTGGCCTCCGCACGTCGGAAACGTCGTTTCCACACACGTGCAATCTTAGTGCCAAGTATCGTAAATTTCATTAATGAAAGAGATATTGGTACGTAAGTGAATTGTTTGAGACATAGAATGATGGACGGTTGTTGGCTAAATAACAAGTGTTCCACGTCGGTAAACGAAGGAAGGATTGTGTGAGGTGTAAGATGGTACGGGTGGAACCGAGGAGCCGAGAAGGGCCGCAGCGCCGAGAAGGGCCGCGGCGCGAGAAGGGCCACGGCGCACATAGGACTGGGCCGCGGCGCCCCCCTAGCAGGGCCGCGCGCTTGGTCGGCAGTGAGTCGTTTGGCTAATTAGAGTCGCGGCGCTTCCCAGGCAGTGTTTGCTCGACGGAATCCCAAAGGTTTGGTTGTTGAGGTGGTTTCAATGGCATTGAATCCACCCAATAATGGCCATTACTTGGACCATTATGTTGCTCTCTTACTTGGGGGTTAAATGTCATCTATTACATCGCAATTGAATGCCATTATAGGGCATTTGAAAGGTCATATTGCACACCTAGGCATTTGGCTCAATTCTATAGAGACCAAAAATAGAAAAACAAGTTAACAACACCACAAAGAGATCAGATTTTCCTGATATCAATCCTTCTCTTAGCAATCTTCATTATTCGTGTTCTTCACTGAGATCATTTGTGTAGGCTTTGCACACTTGATAGTTTGTTGTTTCATCTTGGGAGACTATTATCCACACTTTCGTAAAGCCTATATACGGGGGCAATCTTGTCTTAAAGTCAGAGAGTCATCTCTCGACTCAGTCGGTGGTGTTGTGTTTTTCTAATTTGTTGCTAAGTGTTTCAAGTGTTAACTTAACAGACAAAGGACTCTAACCGTTCGTATTCTCAGTGGATCTACAAGCCACAAGTGCAGCAGTTCAAGTTCTTGTATTTTCTAATACAAGTTCCATATTTGAAATTTCAATTCAAGATTAAGATATTGACAACTTGTTGTTGTCCTCTTTGTTGTCTATCCTTTCGATCACTGTAATAGTTATTTACTATTTTCGTACGTGCTTTACATATCCAATAATTTTAAGACAAGATTGTATTAGTGTTCGAAAGATGTTCGACAAGCGTGTGACCAAATCTGGCTGTGGTTTTCTTCTTGAAAACAGTTCTGTTAACAGTTCAAACATTGTCTCTGTCAATAACCGTGCTTTCAAATCTGGTCCTAGTTTTGGTTCTCTCTTTGACGACAGTTACAAATCTGTTTCCGTTCAAAAGTGGGATCTCTGGATCTAATGCTGAGCTTCAAGATACTGCTGATAGTCATGCTAGTACGACTAACGATCAAGGACGAGTTGGTGTCACCACTCCCGAAAATGGTGGAAACAAGCGACCACGAGAGGCTGAGGATGTCAATTGGGACAAGAGGAGAAGGCCGAAGATGATGTTCTATCATGTAGCAAAATGCCTATAATCTGTCCTAGACAAAGGATCCGAATTATGATAAGGAGGATATGGACACTCAGTCTAACTGAAGTGGGCTAGAATCCAAAAGGTCTAAGTTAATAATCCTTATTTATTAATAATATGTTTAGTTAATCTCTGAATAAAAGTATGTAAAGCAAGGCTGGGAATATGAAAGTGTTTTCAATAAAAACTTATACTCCCTACACTCTAAAATCAGATATTGAATCTCATTCCTTCCCAGTTAAAGATTGGACTATTGTAAACAAAACTTAAAAGATCAGTTCTTTTGGGTGTAATTATTAAAAGTGTGTAAAGTATGTTCGCACATACGAAGGAGAGAGATCCACTGACTGTGCGGAAACTGTTACCACTCTTAAGCAAGCGCCAGGAATTGTCTGGGCACCAATCTCAAGGGAAGAAGACTAAAAGATAATGACTTATCTTAAGACGTTGAACATGTCACACTATTTGACAGAAGATCCTTCATTTGATAGGATGATATTGGACACTCAGTCGTACAAAGCCTACAGGCGACTGGAGTGGGCTAGAATTCGTTTGATAGGATGATATTGGACACTCAGTCATACAAAGCCTACGGGCGACTGGAGTGGGGCCAGAATTTCTAGGTCTTAAATGATCTGAAGGATGGACACCTAGTGAGGTGGGCCAGAATTTCTAGGTCTTAAATGATCTGAAGGCCAAAACAAATGCAGAAGAGTGATGGATACCTAGTGAGGTGGGCCAAAGTTTTCACTTCTTAAATGATCTGAAGGCCAAAAGAAAGGCAGAAAAGAAATTGGACACTCAGTCTGGCAAAGAAACTGGAGTGGGCCAGAGTATCCAGATCACATATGATCCAGTTACACCCGAACTACAGGCAAGAGGTTGTTCATGTGAAGCAACACCACCTCTAAAGTAGAAGGAGTTGGAGAGGTTGTCCTCAAAAGGACTTTAAGGAATGAGATCACTCTAAAAGGAGGTGATACATGTCTCAAACTTGGTTTAAGGGACGTTATTGGTCAAGCTGGTTTGAGACTAGTCCAACAGGTCTGTAATAACTAAGAATGGTACAATATGTCTGTAGCTAAATGAATTATATATTTATAATCCGTGCAGCTATGCCATCATAGATTAAGACACGTTAAATAGAAAGTCATTCAAAAGCTACCGAAATTGAGATTGTTGGCTTCTATTGACATAAACCCTCAAAATAAATGTGAGGTAGGCGAAGAGGCAAAATCACCTTTCCAAGTTCCGTCAAGGGAATAGCGAAAGAAACACCGCTCCTCTAGAACTTAGTCACTCCTACGTGGGTGATTTGAAGTTTATACAAAATAGAGGGGGTAGACAAGTACTCTGTGACCTTCATTAATGATGGTATAAAGTATTGCATCCTTTGTTTGTTGAAAAGCAAAGATGAAACTGTTGAAGCAGATAAGCGCTACGAAGCAGATAAGCGCTACAAAGCAGAAGTTGAAAATCAACTAAGCCTACGGATTGAGGATTTCGTAGTGATAGAGGAGGAGAATGTGAAGCATCGTTCATCAAAGGACCGCTCCTTACTCACCTCAGTCTAACGGTGTTAGCTAAGCGCAAAGTCGTACGCCCAAAATATATGGGGCAAGGTGATCCTTACTGCTAATGAAATTCTAACAAAACTCCGCATAAGGATAAGGGTAACCCTTCATATGAAACATGGAAAGGATCCCACCTACAAATGTTGTGATGTGGGGTGGCTTAGTAGAGGTTGGAATACCGAAACAGGTCAAGTTGGACCTAAGACTGTAGATTGCATATCCACTGGATCTGCAAATAACAGTAGTGCTTATCGACTCTTGGTGTCAAAGGATGCTGAATTCTTTGAGGATAACTTTCCTTGAGAAAGAAAAAGAAGTAATTGCTCGGGGTTAACAAGAACCCACGAGGGCCTGACTGTCCAGAACTAAACGTTCCTTATCTACAGGACTCAGAAGTTGCTGACTATCCGAGACTTAATATTCCAGATCTACAGAACTCATAAGTTGCTGACTATCCGGGACTTAATATTCCAGATCTACAGAACTCGTGGATTCTAGATGTTGAACTGAGAGAGAGCAAAGAGGGAACAAAGATGTGTTCCAGGCCTTCTAGCTTGTATGGTTGAGAATGAACCATGAACAATTAACAAAGAATTATCATCTTCAGAAGTGCTGCTTTGGAAAGAAGCTACAGAGAAAAATAAATTCCATCATATACAACCATACTTGTGTAATGGTTGACCTTTCTCCGAAAAAAGAACATTTGGGTTGTAAAAGTGGATACTCAAAAGTGGATACTTAAAAGTGGGTACAAAGTAGATGGATCTACTGACGAGTATAAGGCCTCGGCTACTTGTACATGTGCTCCACTGTGAATAGCTTAACATCCAAGGCCATTGCAGTCGTGCGTGACATGGATGTTGAAATAATCTTCCTAACTGGAGAGTTGGAAGGGGAGGATCAGAGTTGGTTTGTTGGACTGTTGGGCTTCTTCATGAACTTTCATTTTGGTCCCTGAAATGTTTACATTTTGGTCGTGGAAGTTTCAGATAAAATAGAAATAATGAATCAGACAACAGAAACATTGACTCTGAAGTTAGAAAGCCAACAGTTAAAAAACCAACAGTCTGAAAGTGGAAGTCATATTGAAATAAAAGTCTCGATATGAAAGATATGAGTATCACAGATGACATCTTAGGAATTGGGATTTCTAAGACATCTAACAGACTGGTCTAACTCTAAACTCAGTTGTGACAGTCTTATTGAAGCCACCAATGGATATAAATCATAGAACTGATTGGAATCATGGTGCACCCATATACAATGAGCGATATGTGCAGGTCACATGTAGTTCAATGTATTGTACACACTACAACCGACCTGGTATCGTCCTACAAAGCAGATCAGTTGAACTAAGGTTCACTCGTAATTATGGAAATGAACAATAGAAGGTGTTAAGTCGGATATGACGATATCTGAAATATTCGTTTATCTACGGATTATGGTATTCTGGATGCCCAGCTGTTCTGGGAGAACACAGTGATGCAAACTGGACATCAGATATGAAGAACACCAAAGCCATAAGTAGATGTGTATGGTGTGTCTTGGAAAATCCTCTAAGCAAACTTGCATTGGCTGATTCATGATGGAATCGGAGTTTATCGCTTTAAACAAAGCATGAAAAGAAGTTGAGTAACTTCGCGACTCCTTAGAGGACATCCCTTATTGGGAGAAACTCGTGCCTTCAGCAATTATACATTGTGGTTAGCCGGTCGGCTTTAGGAATAGCACGGATGATGGCGTCTGGACATATCTATCGGATCTTTCAGAGACATAAGACCGTATGACAATTGATCATCACGGGTGTCACTTCCTTGATTACTAATCAAAAGATATAGCGGATCCTTTAACTAAGGGACTACCCGAAGATCAAGAGTTTTGCCTGTCTAGGGGAATGGGATTAAAATCCAAACAATACGAACCTTTGCGGTGGTAACCCAACCATACTGACTGGAGATCCCAAGAATTTGGTTCAATGGGAGAACTAAGCTGCAAAAGGTTCAGTTGAGCGCTTCGGTGGAAGCAAGAGCACTTAGATTATGATTTTTATAAAGAAACATGAATCCAAAGTCGTTCCCGCGATAGACATTAAAGTGCTACCTGCATGGTGGGTAAAGGTTAAGCTTCCAAACCTTTAATGATCCTCAACCGGTTGAGGTTAAGGTTGGGGAAACTTTTAATGATTCCTAACACTTGTGAAGTGGGGTATAGCAGGATACCTTGTAGAAGATCTCCTATTTAAGTGCGAGGACATGCCGCCTCAAATGAACGCACTTAAGAATCCAAGTGTGTCCACTGCCACAACAGATAAAATAATAAGAAGAAATGAATAAATGGGAGGTATTGTGTTGGTACCGTTGTCTAGGCTTACATTAAACACTGACGGTTCAAGACATCACGTTCACCGCGCAGTAAGTAAGTCTGATGGTATTCAACTAGGGAAGGTTCAAAGCGGAAGCTACCTCTCCTGATGCAATATCTTTTCGCTGAAAGATTGCTCCAAGTAGGCACCTTGCGTGTGCGCCCAAAATCTCTTTCAAGAGGGGATTGTTGGAAATTTACTAATGTGGAATTAAGTTTATCCCATTATTTATGACTCGAACAATTGGGCTCCGCACGTCGGAAACATCGTTTCCACACACGTGCAATCTTAGTGCCAAGTATCGTGAATTTTGTTAATGAAAGAGATATTGGTACGTAAGTGAAGTGTTTGAGACATAGAATGATGGACGGTTATTGGCTAAATAACAAGTGTTCTACATCGGTAAACGAAAAAAAGGATTGTGCGAGGTGTAAGATGTTACGGGTCGAACTGCGGAGCCGAGAAGGGCCGCGGTGCCGACCGGATTGGGCCGCGGCGTCGGAGCACCGCAGCGCCCCCTAGAAAGGCTGCGATGCTTGGTCGGCAGTGAGCCATTTGGCTAATTAGAGCTGCAACGCTTCCCAGACAGTGTTTGCTCGACGGAATCCCAAAGGCTTGGCTGTTGAGGTGGTTTCAATGGCATTGAATCCACCCAATAATGGCCATTACTTGGACCATTATGTTGCTCCTTACTTGGGGGTTAAATGTCATCCATTACATGGCAATTGAATGTCATTATAGGGCATTTGAAAGGCCATATTGCACACCTATAAATTGAGGCATTTGGCTCAATTCTATAGAGACCAAAAATAGAAAAACAAGTTAACAACACCACAAAGAGATCAGATTTTCCTGATATCAATCCTTCTCTTACCAATCTTCATTATTCGTGTTCTTCGCTGAGATCATTTGTGTAGGCTTTGCACACTTGATAGTTTGTTGTTTCATCTTAGGAGACTATTATCCATACTTCCGTAAAGCCTATATATGGGGGCAATCTTGTCTTAAAGTCATAGAGCCATCTCTCGACTCAGTCGGTGGTATTGTGTTTTTCTAATTTGTTGCTAAGTGTTTCAAGTGTTAACTTAACAGACAAAGGAATCTAACCGTTCGTATTCTCAGTGGGTTTACAAGCCACAAGTGCAGTAGTTCAAGTTCTTGTATTTTCTAATACAAGTTCCATATTTGAAATTTTAATTCAAGATCAAGATATTGACAACTTGTTGTTGTCCTCTTTGTTGTCTATCCTTTCGATCACTGTAATAGTTATTTACTATTTTCGTACGTGCTTTACATATCCAACAAGTAGTACTTAGGGGTGGCCAGCGGTGCGGGCTGGGACGGGTCCCGACGGGGAGGGTCAGCTTGCGGGGTTAGGCAACTAGGCGAGCCGGGATAGGTGGGATAGGAAGAGGTCCCGTCAGACATCCCGCCGGAAAAGAGGACCGGGATTGGGGGGACGGGTCGGGTTGCGTAAGGGGATTTGGGTTTTTTTAGACACTTAATATATATATATTTAAACATTTCAATAATTGAACAAGATAGTGTAATAAAAACATCCTAATATTGTTTTTGTGCCTCTTATATTATTTAATAGAAATATTATTTTTTTTGTAATACAATTTCAAAATTGCAACTTTGTTTCGTTGTTCAAAAGTTGCAAATCACATAGTGAAATTGCCATTAAAATAATTAGATAGTTAACCATACTTTTTCTAATTTCCTCACAATGTGTTAAGTATTTTCGGTTGGAATTGGAAGTTATTGGTCAAATTGTTCGACGTCGCTTTCTGTTCCCTCAGACAAGATTTCGTTGTAGTTGTAGTCGTCTTCTTCGTTTATCTCTGGTTGACCGCACCTTCTACGCTCTGCTTGAATCCAATCTCTGAATAAAAATGCAATCTCCAAGTTGTCTCCCGCCAATGAGTGTCTGTGCTCTCCTATTTGAAACATTCCAGCAGAAAAAAGCGCTTTCAGAAGTTGTTGATTACGCTTGAATATTCAACACATCTCGGGCCATATTTGATAGTGTCGGAAATGTCTTCTCATTCTCCCTCCAGTATCTCAGCAAGTCTTCACGCCCTTCTTCATTGACAATTAATTCGTACGGTACAACACCCTGCAAAACATAAACATCAAACTCGCTAACTTGTGAAGAAGTTGAACCACTAAAAATTCTATTTCTAAGGCCTTGAATACTAGCAACAGAAAGCACATGTCTTTTATAAGGTTGCAGCGAAGTAGAAGAAGATGGTACAAAAGTCGGTTGATTATTTGCATTTTGTTCTTGGTAATACATATATACTTTTTTGCATTCAATGTGTATGCTATACATAACTTCTTCTTTAGTTGGTTCGGGAGTTGGTTCTTCATTTGTGCCTTTTGGACTTGGAGGGGGAAGTACTTCTATACTTTCATAAATCGTTTCAACAAGTGTTTTACAATCGTATACTTTAATAGTCGGATTTAATACAACATCAATAATATAAATAGTGGAAATATGATTTTTTTTTAAAAATTTTATAAACATTTTTAATAGATTGCTTATAACTTGGTTTTTGTATATATTCATTAAGTAACAAAAATATTAGAGCTATATAAAATAACATAGTTGAAATAGTAGGATAATAAATACCAGAAAATTCTTTAGTAGCTTGAAAATTTTTCTCTAAAAATCCATTAAGTTCTAAAAAAAAAATCCAATCATTATCTACAAGCATATCTCTTGAATTTTGATTATGGGCGTTAAATAATAAAGTTATGGTCTTCTATACTCGTAAGCAACAATTAGTTGTTCATACAGAGAATTCCACATAGTCGGCTACTTCTTTCGAAATTTTTCTATAAGGTAATCCACAATCATGACAAGTTTTTTTATACTCTTTGCGTCTTTGTATTTTATTACCTTTAAAAATAAAGTTTATAGCAAATTGTACTTTATCAAGAATGTTTTCCAAAAGTTTTAGGCCATCATTTACAACTAAGTTATAAATATGGCATGCACATCTAATATGAAAAATATCAGAAAAAATGGAGTAAATCGAGTTTTTAAAAGGTTTACAGCAAAATCATTAGAAGTAACATTATCTACTGTAATAGTCATAATTTTATTAGTAATTCCATAATAATCACAAATTTCTTGAATACTTTTTGCAATAAAAGTTTCAGTGTGCCTATCATCAATATATCTATATGCTAAAATACGTTTTTGCATAGACCAATTCTGATCTATCCAATAACATGTAACAGTTAAATAATCATCACCGTTAGTACTACGGCCTATATCAGAAGTGATAGTCACTTTGTCATTAAAATGATATAATGCATAACGTAAATAATGTTGATATTCATGTGCAAATTTAAAAACGTCTCTTCTAACAATTGATGTAGGAAAAACGTTAAAAGCATGATTATATGTTTCTCTAATGTAATGAATAAAATTGGGAGAGGAAGGAAATGCAAAAGGCAACCCCTCCATCGCAACTAATTTTGCAATATTTTCTCTATCTTCGTGTTTATCATATTTATGACCTATAATTCCACCCGTCATCGGGTTAATTCGACCATGTACTTGATCGGGGCCACTATGTGAACCTTGTCCTGACTCAGAAGTCATTGGCACACCCGATTTTTCAGCCATGTGAGTTCCACCTATCTCTGTGCATGCCTTGTACATGTCTTAGTAAACCTCTCGTCCCACCATGACCTTTTTCGGTTTTTAAATTTATAAACTTCTTGACAAATTTTACATCTAACGACTTGATTTTCTCTATCCCTATAAAAAAAATATCATGCAGGTGATTTTAATTTTAATTTTTTGGGGCCCGACTCATACTAGGGGGAATAAGAGGCATTCCAGTTTCATTTCAGGCTAAGGCTCAGATGCCCTAGTGGGTGTGTTATCTACATTATCGTCAAAATTAAAGTCTGGTTCAAATGCAGAATATACCTCATGATCTTATGGTATATTAATATCATTAAAAAAATCAGTTTCATCTATATTAATGAAATCATCGGGATTAGGAATATGATTACTAGAAGATGCATCATTACCCTTGTTACCCCTAGTACCTCTTACCAGAAATAAAACGTCCAGGTCATTCCATTATAATTATACAAATAAATAATTAAAGTAAATGATATTAAGTACGATAATTAAAATTAAGTAACAATTTAAAGAAGGAACGAAAGTACCAAACACTAACGTAACGTCGATGTGTAATCGATGTTGAAAATTGAAACTTTGCTCGATGGATGATCCTCAAGCTAGTTGTCAACTTCGCTGCCAATTTTTGAATTTTGATATAAATAAGCAAATAAAATATAATATTTAGTAGTCAATGTAGACTTGTAGAGACATAGGTATATAGATTAGAGAGATGGTAGGAAGATTTGTGAGAAAAATGAAGAGGAAAATGAGGTATTTATAGTTGAGAAATAGGGTTAAAGTGTAAATATACTAACTTAGGGGTTAAAACTAAATAGTAAGGTTGTAGGGGGGCAAAATAGTCGTTATAGCCATTGCCAAACGGCCGAAATTGAAATTTGGTCATTGTTGCAATGACTATTTTTGCAAAGGGAGGGGGGACCGAGTCAGGACGGGGCCGGGCCAGGTTTCGGGACGGGCCGGGTCTAAATTTTAGATTTTGCTCCTTAAAACTTTTCCACCACAACTGCGACTTGCGTTTCCAGGTTATTAATCAGGTACTTTGTTTTTCTTCCTCGATTGTTGAATCAATTTAAATAAATTCAAGGGCTTACACATGAAATATGATGAATTTAATTATAAAAAATCTGAGAAGCCTATGATTTTATGTAGTTCGTTAATGTATTTCTGCTATGATTGATATGATTTTGGTTGAACTATTCTATCCTAGCTTGAATTGAATTGACGCATAGTTATTTGATGTAAAATTTCAAAAAAAATATCGATACATTACTTTTTCTCAATTATTATTATATATCTTCTTATCAATGTTAGAAAACATAGTGTCTTGTACTCTAATGAAATTGATACTTTACATAAAGAGACTCCCAAGATATTTCAAGTCATCAGATAAATTGAATTTGGTATATATTGAAAGACTAATGACGAACCTGGTGCACTAAGCTCCCGCTAAGCGCGGATCTCGGGAAGGGACGAACCACAAGGGTCTATTGTAAGCAGCATTACCATGTATTTTCACAAGAGGTTATTTACAATGTTCGAACACGTTACATCCTGATCACATGACAACAACTTCACCCTTATATATTGAAAGACTACTTACAAAGAAATGTATGCACAAATAAAAACTAGATATGAGGATTAAGTTGTTTTGAACTTATATGATTAACAATGCAACCTATTTGATGTTTGTATATTTTTCCTCCTGCTTGTTTTTCTTTGCACCGAGTGTAGGTTTAATTGTTTAAGAGTTGCTACAGCTCCTCAAATGGAACATGCAGGTGCTACGCTCTTTCCAAAAATAAGAAGATAATGTTGTTTAAATAGTTTTCTTTTGGCCATATGTATGTTATCCTTTATTTTTGTAAACTTTTTTCAAAGGACGAAAATAACTACTTTTCAATTATTTTTTTTGCTTCCCAAAAGCAAGGAGATGTTGGACCAATTGATCTGGACAAGACAACAACGACATTGGAACCTGATAAGACGAGTATTGGGGGTATTTTTGTTCCTGGGAAGGAGATAGTAGTTTTTAAACCTTCAGAGCAGAAATCACTTTTAGGTATGATTTGATTGACCTATATCTTTTGTGGTTTTGGCACTTCATTTAGTTCCATCTTATCTCAAATAAAAAAATGGTTTTATATAACAGAAATATTGCATAGTTTCTGTATTTCGAATAGTTCAACATCACAACAAATTGAATCTGTTAACACTCAAAAGTGGTTTGCCGAATCAAGTGACAGCCGAAGGTGGAAAAAGATTCTAAATTGGTAATTGAGCGGAATCATAGCCGAACCCGTTAGTCCCTACCCTCGGCTAGAAAAGCATCATCGGCTATTACAGTAGTTTGGTCGAGTCATAATCCCGGGGAATGGCTGAGACCCACACATACTTGGACGCCTCAAATATCAAGTCAAATGACCTTCTAGAAAAGGTAGCAACTAGAAACAACCTGAAGGGAGTGTCGTCGATCATGCTAGGGGTCCAGGCAAAAAATTCGGCACCACCTCCTCATAGTTGGCTAGTGAATTTCGTGGGTAGTTCGATGGCTAACATAGGGGGTCACGTTTATTTTTCTTGTACTATAAATGTAAAATCACTTGTATAGAATATAACAACAAAATCAATCAAAAAACATATTTTTACATATCTTCATTCTATCTTTATTGCACTCTAGCTGTATTTATGCTTCTTACCACCTAGTTTACTCAGACACCATCCTAACGCTTTCTGGAGTAGTTGGGGAACCCATTGTTGGAAGTTAGAGTTTCGCTTCCGGCCCAAATCGCTTAGTTAAGGAATCAATTTGTCATCCGATAAAACGACAAACATTTCGGACGGGAACAAATTTGGCAAGCCCAGTGAGACCATATGTGATCTCATAGTGAAGTTTGATTCTCCATGTCAGGATCACACTTGGCGTATGCGCCTATGGTTTGGTAAGAAAATGAACCAAAACTCCAGTCCACATCCTAAACAGAATCCTCCAGAAGGAACAACGGGCCACCATTTTCTTCGGGTATGCCTACATAGGTTGATACCCCTACACTTCCTCCATCAACCCAAGTTGTGGGTGAACCTAGTCAATCTGAGGGTCCAACTGTTATGACCACGTCATTCATTAGACAACAAATTGACTTGGGCATCCACCGGACTGTTAGACTTCTTCCTGAACTTTCATTTTGGTCCCTGAAATGTTTACATTTTGGTCCTGAAAGTTTCAGATAAAACAGAAACAATGAATCTGACCACAGAAACATTGACTCTGAAGTTAGAAAGCCAACAGTTGGAGAATCAACAGTCTGAAAATAAAATTCATATTGAAACAAAGTCTCGATATGAAAGATATGGGTATCACAGATGACATCTTAGGAATTGAATTTCTAAGACATCTAATGGATTGGTCTAACTCCAAACTCAGTTGTGAGATAGCCGACAGTCTCGTTGAAGCCACCAATGGATATGAATCATAGAACTGAATGGAATCATGGTGCACCCATAGACAAGGAGTGATATGCACAGGTCACGTGTAGTTCAATGTATTGTACACACTACAACCGACCTGGTATCGGCCTACAAAGTAGATCAGTTGAACTAAGGTTCACTGGTGATCTTAATAAATGATCAATAGAAGGCGTTAAGTCGGATATGACGATATCTGAAATATTCGCTTATCTACGGATCATGGTATTCTAGATGTCCAGCAGTTCTGGGAGAACACAGTGATGCAAACTGGACATCAGATATGAAGAACACCAAAGCCACAAGTAAATGTGTATGGTGGGTCTTAGAAAAACCTCTAAGCAAACTTGCATCGGCCGATTCATGATGGAATCGGAGTTTATCACTTTATACAAAGCATGAAAGAAGTTGAGTAACTTCACGACTCCTTAGAGGACGTCCCTTATTGGGAGAAACCCGTATCTTCAGCAGTTATACACTGTGACTAGCCGGTCGGCTTCAGGAAGGACACAGATGACGGCGTCTGGACATATCTGTCAGGATCTGTCGGAGATATAAGACCATATGGCAGTTGATCATCATGGGTGTCACTTCCTTGTTTACTAACTAAGGGACTACCCGGAGATCAAGTGTTCTGCTTGTCTAGGGGAATGGGCTTAAAACCCAAACAATACGAACATTTGCGGTGGTAACCCAACCATACTGATTGGAGATCCCAAGAATTTGGTTCAATGGGAAAACTAAGCTGCAAAAGGTTCAGTTGAGCGCTTCGGTGGACGCAAGAAGCACTTCGGATGATGATTTCTGTACAGAAACATGAATCCAAAGTTGTTCCCACGATAGACATTAAAGTGCTACCTGCATGGTGGGTAAAGGTTAAGCTTCCAAACCTTTAAACGATCCTCAAACGGTTGAGATTAAGGTTGGGGAAACTTTTAATGATTCCTAACACTTGTGAAGTGGGGTATAGCAGGATACCTTGTAGGAGATCACCTATTAAAGTGCGAGGATGGCCGCCTCAAATGAACGCACTTAAGAATCCAAGTGTGTCCACGACCATAATGGACAAAAACGTAAGAATGAAAACGAATAAAAGAGTTATTGTGTTAATATCATTGTCTTGGCTTACACTAAACACTGACGGTTCAAGACATCACGTTCACCGCGCAGTAAGTAAGTCCGATGGTATTCAATTAGGGAAGGTTCAAAGCGGAAGCTACCTCTCCTGATGCAATATCTTTTCACTGAAAGATTGCTGAAAGTAGGCACCTTGTGTGCCGCCACAATCTCTCTTTCATAGAGGGGATTGTTGGAAATTTGCTTTTGACGGGGAGATGCGTCCACCCATCTTTAATGAATTAAACACTTGTGTTCCGCATGTTGGAGGCTTTGTCTCATCACACATGCATAATCTACTAAGTGAGTAGATGACCGTAGGGCCACGAATTGTCAAATTTCGTTGAGAAATGAAAGAGATATTGGTCCACAAAGTAAGGTATTTGAGGCATGGAAATATGGTGTGGGACAAATCTACCACATCGGTGGGAAAATGAAGAATTGCTCTCTTTATAATTCTCTAAAGTGGTAAAGGGTTTGGGACCCCAAGGGGTATCCCATGTATTTAAAGGAGAGAGGACCTAGATGTGCTTGGGTTCAAGGCTAAGCCCACACGCACGCCGCCGCTGCCCGCCCGTCCGGTCCGGTCTCGGTCGTGGGCTGTAGGCTATAGGCTGTAGGCTGTGGGAACTTTCTGATATTATCTTTTTGGACCCCAAATTGCTTAATATTTACAGTTTGGTCCCTAGAGTTTTTGGAAAGTTGATTTTGGGAGTGACGGAAGGCATAAACTTTCTGCCTACCGTATGGGCTATTTTTTGGAGCATTAACCAGCCATTACTTGGTTGTTAACTACTCCATAAACAACATCCTTCAATGACCATAATCAGCCCTCCTTCAAGGCCATGAACAGCCTCACTAATGGCATTAAACCTGCCATTAACAGCCCTCTCTAATGGTCATTAACAGCCATGTTTTGGGCAGTTGAACAACCTTCCTCCATGCTATATATTGGTGCCTCTTTTGGCTCAATAACGTGACATAAAAACAGCAAAAATAGACACCAAACAGTGACCAAAAACACTGCAAAACTGTGAAGAAAAACAGTGAGCAAACACACTCATATACACAAGATATACACAACAGAGACACACTATATACACAGAGACAAAACAGAAGAGAAAACAAAAACTCTTCCTTCCTTTTCCATATCTTCAGCAAGTCGATTCGTATTTGTTTTCTTCGTCAGACTCAACCTATTGGTTTTGTAGCGTTGAGATTAAAGTGTTGTTTTATCTTGGGAGACTATTGCCCGCTAACGTAAAAGCATATATACGAGACAATCTTGTCTTAAGGACAGAGTGCAATCACTCGACTCAACACACAACGTTGTAACCATTCATATTTAGTTGTTTCTTGATTTCAGGTTATCAAGATTCAAGACTCAACAAGCTTGCGGTAGTTTTGAAGATTGGCTTATTTGTTCAACAAGATTCAATTTCTGAATATTGAATGTTTGTTCATCCTTTCGAACACTTGTAATATTTATTTACTTCCCGTACTGCTTTATAAAGTACATTAGAATAATCAACATATTGTTGGAGAACCAGTATTGGTGATTGAGGATTTATGGTTTAGTTAAGTCCTAAATATAAGACAGCTCCACGATAACGGCGTTAAAACTTGATCCTCAATTTACTAATTACTGTATAATTAATTCAAAGCAAACACAATTCAGCTGATCCACGATAACGGCGTTAAAACTTGATCTGCAGTTACCAATTATCATATAATTAATCACCACAAGCACAACTTGAGTCGTTTTTTCTAAAATTTAAACATTTTTGTCACCTTTAATTCAATGCCCCACACTCATTATGCCTCTGTTTTTCTTTATTTAGCCTGGTTTTCATTAGTATTATTTTTCTAATTGAATTATTCTGCATATCCTTCTTTTTTTTTTGTTATTTAATAATTTTGTTTTTCCAAAAGAAAAAAAGATTTAGACATGATGTTCATTAATATCGAGAAATAGCAGCAAGAAAGGTTTTACTGAACAATAGTAGGAGATATAACATAATCATGGGATTAACACAAGGATCGACAATGAACTCGTAATTGTTTACTCTAGTTATGGATAAATTAATCAACACAATATAGGAATAGGTGTCATTGTAGTTGTTATTTGCTGATGATATTAATATAATTGATAAAATCAATAAAGGTTAAAGCTTAAACTATGGAGAAGCAAGAGTTGTTAGGATAAATAAAAGTAAGACGGGATATATGCATTGCAAGTTTAAAAAAAGATTTGAATAGTGAAAGTCAGCTGGGGTTAGATGGGTTTGTGGTGCCTAAATGTAACTAATTCAAATATCTAGGCTCAGTATTTTAGGAAAGTGGAATTATGAAAACTGTTATAGATGATTAAAATGGAAAAGAGCTACTAGAATGTTACATGTTATGTAAAAGGAGGATGCCTATCAAAGTAAAAGATAAAAGTGTAGTAGAATAGTTAATACAAAACAATAAAATCATACCCAAAATAATTTCATAAGTGGAGTATGGAGAATAGTTGTAAGACCATCAACATTATATTAGATTGAAAGGTGGGCTGCTAAAGTCCAACACATCCATAAAATAAATGTAGTAGATATGCAGATTTAGATGAATTTGTTGTCATACAAAATTACACAAGATTAAAAATAATCGCATTCGCTAGAAGGTGCAAGTAAGATATACATTGAGTATAACATAAGATAAAATCGCTTGAGATGATTTGGTTATGCCTATGTTGACCTTGAGACATATCGGTCCATGGATATGAGCGAATGTGTTAAAAGGAGATGAGGTAAACCTAAAATCACATGGAAGAAAATTATTTTGAAAGATCTATGATCCATTGAATGCAACTTTACCGAAAAATAAAACATAATGGACAAAATATTTATATTGGCAATGCCAATAGTTAAAAATAAATTTTAGCTCTATTAGAGATTATTAGCTAAATATAGAAGTAAATAAAGCATAATGGACAAAAAATATTTATATCGGCAATGCCAATAGTTAAAAATAGATTTTAGCTCTATTAGAGATTCTTAGCAAAATATAGAGAACTTCTAGTACTTTATATTATTATTTTTATTTAATATAATATAGACTTGATTTAAATTAAATGACAAAACATGTTGATCAGTAAGAATTCATACATAGACCCAAGTCTGAAACATAGTTATTATTCACTTTCCATCTAAGGATGAGCAATTAATTCTCATTTTCACATTTTGTGGCACAGAATTTTGAGTCACTTGTTACGTTTGGCAAATGAAAGAGGAAGGGATCGGCGAGGATACAGTAATCTTTTTGGATCCACTGATTTTTTTTCTCCCTTTTAATTTGAACAGAAATCAATTTGTTATCTACGTCTCGGATCAAAACAAAGATAAGATGAAAATCAATACAGAATCTCTTCTTCTTTTTGTCATCACATAAACTCCTTTTTTTTCTTTTCATTTGATCTGAACAAAGACAATGAAAATCTCAACATAAAGAGCCAATTATGGCCTTATGGGACACATAGGAGATCAGAGAAAAGTAATGAGTGTTTTAGTAGAGCATAACATAGACCATACTTGCATTTCCTATAAAACCAGTACAAAAAAGGCCCCTCCGAAGCTTTTTGACAACTATATTTTCTGTCAATATAATCCTCTACACGAGATTGCAAAAACAAAAGCATCAGCAAAATTAAGATTTCACTGCAAACCTGAGTTTTAGATCTTTAATTTACAAATCAAGCAGAGGGAAAAATAATCAATTTAAATGCAAGAGTGCAGTTCACCAAAAAGGAATACATAAAAGGATGGAGCTATTAATCAACTCAAGAATGAGGCTCTCTAACATTAATTCCTCAATTTGGCGTTGACCTCCCATTCATGCTATCCTGAGGGTTCCTAGGAGGTTGTCCTCCTGAAAACATCTCCATAACAGACCTCAAGGCCCCAGTCAATTCCTCAGGTATCTCTTCACCAAAATCGACATTGATGTTCCTGCCTATTCTTATTCCGGCCTCGTTGGTTGAATCAGCGTTGCCTTCAGGCCCGTTTGGACCATGCTGCCCTTGGAATGCATCTCTTGTCATGTTCATAAACACGTTTGTCAAATCAGGAATGTCATTGCCATCAAATGACATTGATGCAAATGGTGGAGGCATGGTATGACTTCTAGGTGCCCCACCAGGCTGGTGATTTGAGTCTTGTCCATGACTCGAAGAGGTTGAGCTCTGCGAAAGACCAAAGGAAAGAAAATGGATATTTTTGTTAAATGCTTACTATTGTAAAATTAGATGGATACTCACAATTGAGGAATGGAATTGATACTTAGATATGTGCAGCCAATTTTGTTACCACTTTGTCAGATGGCTGAGCTACAGATACATGCTACCTTTTTTCTTAAATTTATTGGAAACCATTCTTTCTTTTAAACAGAGATTATGAGTGAGCATCAATACATGTTCATTGCAGTTTTCTCACACGAAAATGCCGACTAGATGGTGTTACCCCACACAGATAAATAGAGGTATTGACTATTGATCTCAGCACTTGATTTGGGTGTTAATTATATAACTTGTAATTATCAGCTTAATAAATCTAGTAAAGCTCTTTTGTAATGCCACTATTGTCAGGTACCTGATCATTCTCCCTCTTCTGTTGCTCTTCTTTTAACTTTTGTTCTGCTACCTACCAAGTTTAAAATACGAGTCATACTTGGGTTAATACCACAAACACCGCTTTCCTTTGAGAGAATAATACTGCAAAAAACTGTTTTCCAGCTAATAACCTCAAAAACCAGAATCAAACTAGTAACTAACCCATATATTTTCTTTGATGGAATCATTATTAGGATCCAACTGCAATGCTTCATAAACAAGGCTTTGTGTCAGAAATAGATTTCTTTTTGCGGACTAACTAGACAAGAAAATGCAAATATTTGTATCCTGTCACTGATCATCTAAATTTCTAACATGGCTGACAGAGATAAAGTGCAAACCTCTTTACAATTCACAAGATCAATGTGGAGCCAGACGCATTACTAAGCACCATAATATAACATATAATAATTCACAGTTCATTTCACCCAAACTAATCCCTCAGCCACAGATATCAGTCCACGCCCCCCTTTGCATTTGCAAGGCGGGTTCCATTGCTTTTAGCTCGGATTCTGACTGAAATTCTACTTTAATCCATTTATTGGTTGGGGATGGAAGAGTTCATTCACCTAGTATTTGTGATGTCTTCGTTATTTCTGTATTCTCCTTTTAAATCTGCTTTGATTTGTGTTACTTGAGCCGAGGGTCTTTCGGAAACAACCTCTCAACCTCCACGAGATAGGGGTAAGGTCTGCGTACACTCTACCTTCCCAGACCCCACCTGTGGAATTACATTGGGTATGTTGTTGTTGATGGAAGACTTTATTTACCAACTCTTGATGAGGGAAAAGGTAAGGAGGAAGAAAGAAAGGAGGGTGAAGGGCATTAAAGGCAGGTAGTGATTTCTTCCACTTGTATTTTCCTTTTTTTGTTTTTTATAACCATGGTGCGCACTTCGACTAATTCCGCACAATACCTGCCACCTCCCACCAACAACAGGTACCAAGTAATTCTGTCCATCAAGGCTAGGACAGATGGGAAGAAGTCACCTAAATTGCTTCTATTTGATTTTTGAAGTTATGTTTTACTGGGTACCACAAACATAATCATGACAGTAAAGTGATCTTAAACTTTTCATTAATGAAGGAGGATCTGTTTTTCTTTCATAGACATCCAGCTGTCTTTTTGACATTTCGGCCATGTTCCCTTTTCCTTTTCAAGTACAGGACTATAAACCTATGAAAAGTGAAATCTGGCAGACTGTACAAATACCAAAGAAGCACAACTTTAGACATTTGCAGTAATGTTAGCGGAGGTTGTGAAATCATCCTTCAAATCTACGTTTCATCTTTCATATATGCCAGCATATTTACTACATTGTCCTTGTTCACACTATTACAAGGTAATAACCGACATGCTTAAGATAATTGAATTTTTTACATCCTAATGATTACTTAATCTCATATTTTGTTAATTCCGACAAAAATAGTTCAGGCGGGGTACTGTATTTAATATACTTACTAAAAAATTAGCAAATAAATCCTAAATATTGTAGGACATAAAAATCAATAGAAAGGAAAAAGAAAGACCTGAATACAGTTTTCCTGAAAAACTCTATGCCTAATGCTTTCATTGCCAAAACGCAATGCCAAGTATTTTCTGCAACTGCTATGTATCATGGGAGGAACTTTAAATAAAATCTCATACGGAAATTAACTGAAACAAAATATAGAACATGAGGAAACAGTTAATTTCATCAATTAAAATATAGAACTAGAAACCACCAGTAGGCACATGTCAAAGATGTTGGAGCATAAAGATGACAATTCTCAATAAATTCAAAACTATAATGTACTCCAAAATACCAAGAAGCTTTCAAAAATTCAAAAACCAAACTAACTGAATTACTAATGAAGAGAAAAGACATTCTTGATCCAACCTTTTGTGAATCCCTTATCTATGGCATCACGGTACTTCCCTTGAGCATAATAGACAAAACCCAATCTACTATAAGCCTTGCAATAATTTGGGTTGATTGCAATAGATTTTAGGCAGTCTTGAACTGCTGGTTCATACTGGTGGATCTGGGTTAAAGCAGCTGCCCTGATGCATCACAAATACTTCATCTTAAAATAGGCCTAAATATTCACAGATTAGAATGATTCAACTCATTGCTCTTAGAATTTTCAAAAAATAGATACTCCCTCCGTCCCAAATCATGTGATGGTTTTTGACTGGGGTGGCGTTTAAGAATGAAAGGAAGACTTTTGATACTTGTGGTCTAAAATAAGTCATAGATATGTGTGACTAAATTATCTCATTAAGGGTAAGTTTAAAATTAAATTGTTACTATATATTGAAAGGTGTCATTCTTCTAGGGACTGACTAAAAAGGAAAGAATATCACATAAATTGGGACGGAGGGAGTAGTTTTTGCATGCAAATTCACTTTCTTACATCAATGTGATAATGACGCACCTGTTGCAATAGTAAACCGCATTATCTTCACAAAGTGCTATTGCAAAAGAATACAGCTCAATAGCATCAGGGTAAAGTTTTGACTGCATTGCTTTATTACCTATTTTTAAATCACAAAAAAAAGAGAACTTTAAGTAAAAATCTTTTTGAAAAAGAAAGTGGATTCAGACCAACTCTCATACGAGCTCTCCCGGCGGTCCATTCATCTGACCGTAAACTAGGGCCACTTTTGGTTCTGCAATATTTTCTTCATTAATCACCCCAGATTCTTTCATTTCCGGTTCTCTTCCTTTATGAAGAAAAGAAAGGCTTGTTATCGACGAAGATCTTTATACTGTTCATCCTAAGAAAAGCAGTTTCCACTCGGTACAACTATTCTATGCTAGCATAGCATGCTTCTACTTATGTTGTGTTGCAAGTTCCGGATCAGGAACAATCCTATACCGTTGAAAGGAAACTAAACCTCTCTGCAAGAAGATGTCAACCTCAACCACACATTTGTGAGAATATTCAAGTAAGGCCCCTCAATTGCTTTAGAATTAAAACGTAATTCTCTTGAAAACATTACTCTTCCCAGTGATTGAGGTAGCTCAAAGCTCAATCCTCTGGCCCACTGAAATTAGGATTCAGCTGTGTGTATGAATCAAGACGGGGCATGTGCTGAATTAAGGCCTGACAGCCTGAGAGAAATTAGGTTACTGTGAACCAAGACTAGCTTAGCCTGAATTCAACTCAACATGTTTTGCAGGTTTCATCCTGTAGAAATATGAAGTAATGATAGTTTCACGTGCTAATCGTGATTCAACTAGTTTGTTTTTCCTAAATATAGTGGAAACTAGGCAAGTCTTGGAATGAAACGGGTCCAAATATTCGAAGTGACTATTGAAGATTCATCTTGTGATAACAGTGGGACTCTAACCAATTTGCGCGCACCTCAACTATTCGACTGTGTACCTGCATCCTCCCACCAACACAAATATGGGATAGCACTATCCACTCAAGCTTGAGAAGATGAGAACAAATCACCTAATTTTTCTTTCCCTCACTTTATGGTCTTTATTCCATTCCAGCTTCATAGACCGCTTTGACCATCATCATGGGTGGAATATTGACGATTCTATATAGCCAAGTGTCCATTTTGAACATAAAAAGACTATGGACATCTCAACAATCTTGTAAAGCTGAAAGTTGGATATGGAGGGAAAATCAAGTTTAGGAAGATTTCTGGCTACAGCAAAATATACTGGACAAAACTTTCCGTGAGCTATACAGTTTGGCACTAGATAAGGAGGCCTACATTGAAGATTGTATAATTAGAAATGAATGGAACATCAGGTTCAGGAGGCATTCCAAGACTGGCAAATGGAAATCATATCCCAGTTCTTTGGTTACTTAGAAGAAGCTAACAAGTTATCGAGTGAACCTGATTCTTCGACTTGGAGATCAAGGACGGAAATTTAAGGTAAAATCTTGCTATGAGGTACTGATGGTTCTGCTAATGAAAGAAGAATATGGCCCTGAAATGCAATCTGAAAATCAAAGCCCTGTTAAACATTGAATACACTGCAGCAAAAGAAACGTGCTTAACAATGAGAACTTAGCAGCTATTGCTAGTGTGAAGAAATAGTGGACACGGCAAAAGACTACTGTTGGATTTCCCTGTTTGCTGGTAAAACTGGAGTTTATTCCTAAATCTATTTGATGTGCCATGGATGATGCCAAACATTGTGAAACAAGCTATAGAGTGTTTTGAAGGACAGAAAATAAGGAAGAGAATGCAAACAATCTGGAATACAGTGCCTTCTTGCACTATGGAGAGAAAGAAATAGAAGTTCTGATGGAAAGAATGAGTAAGGGTCATATTTTATGGTTACAATTCTAGAAGTCATACATCCTTACAATATTTATCTATTTTACTGAAAATGCAAAATGCAAATAATTTGATACTCTTACTTTTCATTAACTCGTTACATAGTTAATCGAGATATAGTTTGCAATACTGGTAATCTCACCACTTTGTTGTTTCATCAATAAAATATCTTTATTTTTTGAGGAAAAAAAATGTAATTACAATATACCTTGCGATTTTAAGATCTCAGCAAGGTTGTTTCGATCTAACATAGCACATCCAGATTTTTGCATCTCCTAAAACCGCAAAAATAAACATAGGAAGATATTAGAGGAACAATAACTGCAATAATTATGACAAATCACGACAGAAACAACACTAGCCAGTAGATATACACAAGCAAGTAAGCAACTGCGACAGGCTCAATGCATGTGCTTATTTATAAAAAAATTAATGAATTGAAATATGGTTTGTTGAAAGAGATGACAATCGGGACAATAAGCTAAAAAGTGGGAGAATTTTGTGGAGAGATCAAGATGGTTACTAGAATATCTTCTACCCTCGCTATTCTACCAGATTATAAAATAGATAATATAAAAGAGAGAAGGTTTAATCTACAGGGGTGATCGTACATATAGGAAGAGGGTGGAGAACTAAAGATGTTAATATGCCTTATGGTAGCAGATTGTGGGGGAATATTATGGGAGGAGAGTTAGCTTTTGGAGACAGAAGTGGTGTGGGCATAACTTGTCGAAAGATAAATTCCCAAGCATTTATAGGGTATCAACTATCATGCCAAAAGGAGTAGATAGTCTGGCACATTTAGGGGATACAAACTGTAGAGATTTTGGGGGATTTAAGATTCAGGAGGGATTTCCATGATTAGGAGGTGATTGAGTTTCAAAGATTGCTAGTTTTGCTTCATAAGCAATGTACACCAATAGATAGCCTCGATGAAGGTGGGGTTTGGGAAATAACATAGTTTTCCCCGTTAAGTCCTTTTATGAAAAGCTCTGGTTAGGAAGGAGGATGCCTTTACATATAAATCGATCTGGATACTTAACGTAATGAGGAAGGTGTGTTTCTTCACTTGGTTAGCAGCTAGAGGGTGATCTTGACAGCTGAAAATCATAGGAAGCGGAACGTTGTTTGCATCAATTGGTGTTACATGTGTAAGGAGGTGGGCGAAGATGTGGATCATCTACTTCTACATTGTAGTCTAGCCGCGAGGTTATGGTGAGGATATATTTTAGTTGGTTTGGTATCTTAGGGCTGAGGCCAAGAACCGTAAAAAATTAATATTCGGGATACTCATGCATCACAATTGTAGAACCATGAACGAAATAATTGATGTATATAGTACCTCCAAAGCAGTGTGAAATATCCTTGATGCTCTATCCAGCTGAGCCTGATCGTCTCCTCCATCTGGCAAGCTTCTGAAATAGTGAGCTTTTTCAAGAGCATAAAAAAACTGCCCAAAGAGCTCATCTTTGGATATACCTGCAACGCATGATAAACAGCAAGAGTTGATTAGCATAAACAAGAGATTAGGACAAATAGGAAAGAGGCAGTTCAACCTGCCACTTCCACAAACATATGTTGTGGGAGGAAACATATAGAAGGCAATACAAGGTTTAAAACATTTGGATGACGTATTTGGTACAACGAAGAAAGGGCACAAGAAGATGCATCTAGAAAAGAAGCAGTAACAGCACAAAAGACTACAAGAAAAGCAAGAGACCCGTACTTGCTATTCTTTGCAACCATGTCAGCTACAGGCTACATGTATGCCATTTGAACTAAAGGCCCCACTTCCACATTCTAAAGATATGCTGGAAAATAGCAAGGCACGGTGTAGCCTAAAAGAACGATTTTGTTACATCTAACAATCAATAAACTAAACCTCAATCCTAACAAGCAGAGAATAGTCTATACAAATATTCTATAAATATAATGATTTACTCGATCTATTTCATTTCAATACTAAAAAGATTTGCTTATATGGCAAATTAGGGATTCGGAATGTTATTAAAAGTCATAGCACTGTCGCTTAACGTGATGAAGTAATGCAAAGCGAGGGATTATAGCTTCATGGGTGAAGCCATGCGCTCATGCGCTTTAAAGAAATTCAAACTTCAAACAATGCTAAACAATATGATTCCAACACGAATATGTTGTTTCTTTGAGTCACAACTTTGAAGAATTGCCAACTATATTAATTGCCAAGTGTTGCCCTCTTAAAGACAAAACCCATGGTGATGAGGCGTAGATCTAAGTGTTTTGGTGCTTGCAGAACCACCTAAGCAAGGGGGAGCGCGTCTAACTTGGGCTTCACATAACTTCACAGTTTAAGGTGTTTGGTATGAAGAAAAATATTTTTCATGGAAAACAAGGGTTTTTTTACTTATTTTCTAGTGTTTGGTAAGAAAGGAAAAAAAAATATAATCCCAAGAGCATTTGTATGTACTCTAGCAAAACACTATGGGGTGGGATGGAGTGGGGAGTGGGGGTTGGGGGTGGCGGGGGTGGGTTGGTCAAAGGGTGGAGGTTGGGGGCATTGGGTGGGTTGGGAGGAGACAATGAACTTGGAATGTCACTAATGGAACTTGTTTTCCTTACTTTCGTTAAGGAAGTCATTTTCCTCATTTTTGAGGAACTTGTTTTCCTAGAGAAAAATGTTTTCCAAAAATTTTTTTAGCCAACCAAACATGGGAAAATTAGAAAACATTTTCTGGAAAATGTTTTCCTGCATACCAAACACACCCTAAGTGTGCTACAAGCGAGCATTAATGACACTGACAATGACAGCACAAACATATGGACAAGAAAAATTAAAAGTAAGATGGTTAAGTGTGGTATACAAGTCAGAATAAGAATCCGAAGACAATATATAGAGCCCTTCAATGAGAAACCCTATAATTTGGAGTATAGCCTTACCAAAAGTGTGAGCTTCTTTTGTCCCATCTTCGGCCTGATAAAAGAAATAGAATATGTTAAAGTTAAATAGGGCACAAAAATGTCGAAAGTAAAAAGCTACCACATACCAATAGTTCACTTACAGACTGGTGGGAAAAAGTGGAGATTAACAGCAGCTAATGTTGGATCTAAATAAATTACAAAAAATGTCTATTGCAAAAAAAATGTTATGTAAGTCCTCTGTCGTGGCTGTACCGTCAAGCACACAGTACATCAGATGTAAGCATTTGACAATCATTTCCATGCTAGCTTGTAGCAACTCCATCCTTAAATAGAAAGTTCTCTCAAGCAAAGATTGTCTAGTGAGTAAATTTGATGTAACCTTTCCTATCCAGAATTTGAATTTTATCCATAAAATTCTTTAACATCAAGCACATAGTTTCCGATCAATAGAACTTCCTTACATCGTAATTGTTCAATTATATGACAGCAACGTAATGATAAATTTATAAAGTACCTATTTTTTAGGCTGCATTTTGATGCTTAAGTACCATGGTCAAGCACAAGTATAAGAGTTGAGACACCCCGAACACGACATCCACATAGGACAATCTTGTGGACCTCTTTATTTCCATAGAAAGGTTTAATGATACGAGTAATATTAAACGTAAAGGTGCATGTCAAATTTTACCACTTATTAGATGCCCCGGAATGTGATTTAATGATATCATCGTCATGCCCCAAATATCTCAATTTTCCCCAACCATATAGGAAAAGCTATTATTGTGTGTACAGTAATTGAAAATAAGAGCAAATGTAGTTGTAGACAACACAGTGGATTTAAACCTCACAGGTTTATAACTGATAGGTCACCATATAGAAAAGAAAGGCAAACATGATATAAGGAATAGAAAATGGACCTAAAATACATGATGTAAGGGGAAACTATCAAAAAGAATCAAGCTGAGAAGATTAACAGACGACATTAAAACTCAACAAAAAGGGGGTAGAATGGGAGGATGAACCAGCAAATGTGATCCAGGTTTTTTACTAATAAACCGATATTCAATATCATTCCATTCAGGATCTTTTAATCTGTCAAAACGTCTGCATCTTTAGCATCTCCTACCTTCTTCCCTGAAGATGTACAAGGAGCATCTGACGAAGATGCATCATGCCTAAGATCCACATTTATTTGGCTTTGGTCAACTGCTTCTCGTGAACTGAATATGTCCACTAATGAATCTGAACTCGAGGCATAAGATGAAGGATCAATCTTAAAAGCCTCTGATAGACATTGCTTCGTCACCTCAAGTCCTTCATCATCAACTCCTGAAGCAGGTTCCACTATGAAACAACAGAGACACTATGAGTAAGAACAAAATTCATATACACCGCATTGACACTGGAGCAGGTTCCACTATGAAACAAGAGAGACACTATCAGTAAATACAAAATTCATATACTCGCATTGACACTAAGACTTGAGGAGACTTCCAAACTGACAGAACAAACACCAGAACAACAGACATGATTAAGAGAAACAACAAAGCAACATGTACAAAATAATGTAATATTGATAGGCTTTATTCAAATCATTGAGGTTCCCAAATAGATTTGGTATTTTCCGATTCTACTGCCCAGTCAAGCAGTGTTGGTACTTGTGAGGGTTATAATCATTCCCAGTCTAACCTGCAATACAAGGTTCTAATCCTAATCTCCTAAAAGAGAAAATTAGTCAGCGCGCCGGCTATATTTATGCAGTGCACTAGTATAATCCATCATCTCTGTCCAGAATTAGCCAGTATAATTTCACTTTATTAGTAGTGTGCCAATAACTTGATTTCCTTTTATAAAATAAACTGTTAATCGCTAATTTAGCTTAGAACCATACGTCTCAATGCTGAATAGCACACTCTGTGAAGCTTATTTTGTGTTTAATCGGTACAGAATTTGTAATTTGCAAATACTCCTATAGACTGATATTGGCTAGCTATGTCCATAGAAGCGAAAAAATCTGTACGGATCTATCTGAACACAATTTTTTATATATATTTGCTCTGCTGCGTATACTCTGCCCTCCCCAAATCCCACGTTGCGGAGACTGGGTAGGTTGTTGTTATATATATATATATATATATATAGGCAGAACTTACCGGAATCAAGAAAGCGCAGGAAGGAGAGGACTATGCGACGAGAGAGAGGAGAATCTGTCTTCAGCTTCGCCATTGACGGAGGAGACCACCGACTGAATTTTTATGAATCGGGTCTTCCTTTTTATTAGTAGCAGCGTCTCTAAATCTTCTTATTATATATATATATATAAGCCAGGTCTCGGCCTTTTCTATGGCGATGTCTACTACATATCCTTTTTGGATTATATATATATATATATATACGGGACAAGCGCACAAATGACCTACTTAATAGACATTACATACGGGAGAAGCGCACAAATGACCTACTTAGTAGACTAGTCAAAACGTATAAAGTTATAAAAGTTTAATACCCCACAAAATGGACTTCAAATATACTAGTTTAAAGTTAAAAATTGCAAGTTTGAAGTTGAAAATTCATATTATCAATGTTGAAGTTAGTTTTCATCACAACCTAACTTAAGACCTCATGTATCAAATTTAAAGGAAGTTTTGATTCAAACCACATGTCTAAATTTAGGCTTTAAAAAAACTTAACTTCAAGACTAAAAATTTAAATTTAAATTTTAGATCTATCAAATACGAAGTTAGGCTTTGACGGATCCTAACTTCATACCTTCAAGAATGAGAAAAAAGGGAAAAGCAAAAATAGCATTTTCAATATGAATTTTATCCAAATTGACTAAATTTTAAATGATTATTAAAATTATATATATTTTAAATAGGATTGCTACGAACAATTACCTTGTGTCATTTCAAAGTACACAAATCGACATTTTTAGGACCCTTGTTTAAATAAGAGCCAAAATTTATAAAGTATTCAAAGTTTAGTCACCTGAAATTGCCTTCATTTATGTAGGTTTGAAATTGGGCTTTAGCAAAGTTGGAGGGGAGTCAAAACGGGCCTTACGTCTCAATTTAATCTTCATATAAAAAATTGAGTGGATTTCCTTCCTACTGGCTGGTCTTCAATTTTTACCCTATTCTTCCTTTAATGAAAGTTTGTGGGCCAAATTACTTTTTATTCATTGGTCTACTAAATCAAAGATCCTGGATTCGAATTTCAAACAGAGTAAAAAAAAATGAAAAAAAATTCACAAGGAAAAATTCTATTAGAAATTATGTATATTTGGCCAAAGCGGCATAATTTCTATGTAACTAGTCAGACAAGACATAATCTTAATTTTTAACGAAATTTTGCCTTCAGGCATAATTAGACATAGTTTCTATGAAACTTTAGCCGAATACGCATAATTTCTAATGAAATTTTGCCTAACCTTAAGGTATTTTCGGAGGCATAATTAAATAGAAAGTATGCACCTTAAAACATAATTTCTATACAACTTTGGCCGAATAGACATATTGTCTTGCAATTTTTTTTTTTTTCACTCTGTTAAGATACGAACCCACAACCTCAATGATATTTTCGATCATTCTTTTATGTGAATAACAAAATTAAAAACCACTAATTTGAGGGCCAAAAATTAAAGAGCACCTAAAATAGGGACAATCCTGAGAATTGTTCATCTTCATACTCGAAAGTCTGATTCAAACTTTTGCTTTTCAATTTAGACCTTCGAATATGAAGTTGTACCTTAAGAGAACCCAACTTCAGACCTTTAAGAAGAAGAAGTAGTAGCAGAAGTAGGTTCAGTCTAAAACTTGTCAAAACTAACTGTAAGAATAATGTAATATTTTCCCCATCATTTCCTCCGTATATATACCAATATTACAAGAGTAAATTAAGGTAATGAATAAGACATGATATGCTAAAATAAAGTCTTCTAATCTATTCTAATTCTCTCTACCATAAACATAAGATATTACATTTAATACAATAATCATAATTGATAATTGGAATATTACTAATAATGATTATGATTCTATCACTCCCTCGCAGTCGAAGCGGGAGGGAGACGAATGCTGAGACTATCCGGAAATCTTCAAAGAGTATCAGCGGAAGACCTTTAGTGAAGATATCCGCAATCTGATAGCGCGATGGGACATGTAAGACACGCACTTGTCCGCGAGCCACATTTTCACGAACAAAGTGAATATCTAGTTCAATATGTTTAGTGCGTTGATGGTTCACCGGATTCCCTGAGAGATAGATAGCACTAACATTATCACAGTATACCAATGTGGCTTTCGAAATTGGACAATGGAGTTCTAGGAGCAGATTCGAAGCCAACATGATTCTGACACTACATTGGCGACCCCTCGATATTCTGCTTCGGCACTAGAGCGAGACAATGTGGCTTGTCTTTTTGAGGACCAATAAACCAAGTTATCGCCAAGAAAAATACCATAACCAGATGTAGAGCGTCTGGTGTATGGACATCCACCCCAGTCTGCATCTGTGTAGAACACCAGGGTAGATGTCGATGATGGGTATAAGTGCAACCCATAATCTAGAGTTCCTTGAATATATCTCACAATCTGTTTGAGTGCATGTATATGATCATCCATCGGATTATGCATGAAGAGGCATACTTGCTGCACAACATAGGAAATATATGGCATGGTGAATGTAAGATATTGTAAGGCCCCTGCAAGACTGCGATAATGTGATGGATCAGCAAAAGGCTTGCCAGAGGATGCACTCAATTTGGATTTGGTGTCTACTAGTGTTGCGGATGGTTTGCAAGAGGATAGTCTAGCTCGTTCAACAATCTCCGTTGTATACTTCTTTTGGGATAAAATAATCCACATGCATGACGTGTCACCGTTATGCCTAGAAAGTAGTGAAGAGGGCCGAGATCTTTCATTGCAAATTCTGAGGCAAGTTGTGACATGATGGACTTGCGAAGAGCATCTGATGAGGCTGTTAAGATTATATCATCCACATATAACAGAAGATGAGCAATATTATTACCTTGTCGGTAGATAAATAGTGAGTTATCAGAACGACTGTTAGAAAACCCAATGTGTGCAATAAAATCCGCAAACCGCTTGTACCAGGCTCGGGGAGCTTGTTTAAGCCCATAAAGTGATTTCTTGAGTAGGCATACATAATTTGGATATTTGGAGTCCCGATATCCCAGTGGTTGATACATGTACACCGTTTCATTCATCTGGACATGAAGAAAAGCATTTTTGACATCCAACTGATGAAGAGGACTAAGACTTTGAAAGAGCCAAACTGAGGATCGTCCTTATAGTTGCTGGTTTCACCACCGGACTGAACGTCTCCCCGAAATCAACACCAACCTGTTGTGTATTTCCATCACCTACTAGACATACTTTATACCTCTCAAAAGTACCATCAGATTTTTTCTTGTGACTGAAAATCCACATAGATCGAATTATATTGGCATTAGGAGGACGAGATACTAACTCCCACATCCTATTTTTAATAAGAGCATTAAATTTATCATCCATAGCCATTTTCCAATTCGGGTCATGGAGTGCAGACACATGATTGCGAGGTAAAGGTGATTTTGAGACTTGGGTGTGTAAGTTATATTTGGTGTTGGGTTTGACAATGCCATGTTGACTACGGGTGACCGGACGATGGGTTGAATTTGAAAGTGAGTCGGAGGGTGGGATAACACTGCCTGGTAGTGACTTGAGGGCTGGGCTTTGACGAAAGCTACTGCCAGGAATCGAGACAACACTGGGCAGTGGGTCAATTGGACGAGGCCCAATTCGCTGAGCATGGGTCAATTGGACGAGGCCCAATTCGCTAAGCACTATGTTGCGACTGGGACAATGTTTGTGTTCCAGAACAAATTAGGCCCAAAACAGATGGCCCAGCACGCTGGGCATCAGTGACTTGCGACTGGGCCACTGTTTCGTTGGTCGAATTTTGTGGACGGGACGAAACACTGGGTCCAGGATGGGATGAAAAAATGTGAGACAAATACGGGGGCAATCCATCATCCAAAAATGAATAGGTAGAGGGTTCGGACTTGTGAATTTTGCCAAACGGGAAATTTGTTTCATAAAAAAGGACATGACGATTCACAATTATTTTATTTGAGGAGATGTCATAACATATGTATCCCCGATTAGACGGATATCCCAAGAAAACACAAGGTGTGGACCGGGGTTGGAGTTTATTGATTGTGGTGGATGGAAAAAGATGATAGCATAAATATTTGAATACCCGTAAATGTGTATATGAGGGGTCCCATAAAAAGAGTATTTTGAGAGGAGCTTTGTAAGATAGGTTCTTGTGAGGGAGTATGTTTAATAAATATGTAGCCATGTGTAGTGCATGATGCCAAAAGGAGGGTGGTAAAGAGGCATGGGCAAGGGAAGTTTGAATAATGTTATTTATGGTTTGAATTTTTCGTTCGGCCTTTTCATTTTGCGAAGAGGTGTGTGGACAAGAAAGCCGAAAATTCAAGCCATAAAAGTTACAAAAATCCTAAAACTGTCGATTATCAAACTCCATACCATTATCACATTGGATATTGTTTATTTCCGTTCAAAGTGAGTTCGGATGAATGCTCGAAATTTTAAAAATGTGGAAAAGACTTGTGATTTTTTAGACAAGAGAAAAGTCCACAAAAAAATTGAGTAATCATCTAATAATAGCAAGTAATATCGATGGCT
Source organism: Anisodus tanguticus (assembly GCA_034509755.1). Classification (NCBI taxonomy): domain Eukaryota; kingdom Viridiplantae; phylum Streptophyta; class Magnoliopsida; order Solanales; family Solanaceae; genus Anisodus; species Anisodus tanguticus. Next base: position 20,370,044 of record CM067553.1, on the reverse strand, counting down.
TGAAGAGCTCAAACGGGAGAAGTCCAAATATCACAATGTATAATGTCAAATGGCAATAAAGTGCATGAATTGGATGAAGTAAATGGCAATTGAACATGTTTACCCAATGGATATGATCAACATTTAGCCAAAGTCCTCTTTTTAATACAAGAAATAAAATTATTGTTTTTTTGAGAGAGGCTAAAACAGATGCTCCCGGATGCTCCAAACGGTCATGCCATAATGATTAGTTGAAAGCTGCAAAAGTAGATGGTAACTTGGATTGTTGAATGGATGAAGTGATTGGATATAACCCCCTTGACTATCACATCTCATTAGGATTGTCCCCGTCTGAAAATCCTTCACGGAAAATCTAAAAGGGTAAAAAACAACAGATATCCAATTATCAGTAGTAATTTTTCTAACAGATACAAAGTTCTTAATTAATTGTGAGTCATGAAGCACATTCTTTAAGGTTAGTGGTGGATTGGGGGTGACAATTTAATAGACCCATAACCTCGTATTGGAATAGAATGACCATTTTCGACAATTATACTATTATTTTTGCTCAAATTAAAATAGGACGAGAGGTTACCTTGAGAGGACGTCATATGAGACGTGGCACCTGAGTCCATATACCAATTGGCATCGGGTGGGTTGAGTCCAAGAGTGTGCATGGCGGACTCGATGTCTGTTGGGCTGGTCATCATCGAATGGGCCTCCTGCCACTGGTTCGGCAGAGACCCATTTCCGCCTGGACTGGGAACTTCTCTGTTCTGGGCCCATAACTGGTTGGTCCAACACTGCCTGGCCTGGCGATTGCACACTGCTAGGTTGAAAATTGGCCCTGGCCCAGTTTCCAGTTGGGTAGGGGCACGGTGGCACTACCCATGGCCCCTGGCAGGCCCACTGGGTTGGGCCGCCGCTGGGCTGCCACTATTGATGTCCACCGAAATTCTTCCTACCGAAATTTCCACCACCGCCACATGAATTCTGGTGGCCTCAATTTTAATATTTCCTCGATTCCCACCCCGATTTTATGACCATTTTTCCTTTTTGTCCTCGATTTTGTTGTGTGGGTTCATAAGGTATAATACCATCATTTGTTGGAGTAGTAATCATTGCAAAATTTGAAATGGTGGTGGCCTTTTTGGCGAAGCCCGCCTCTTCAAGAATAAGCATCGACCGTGCTTGATAAAATAATGGGAGATAATTGCTTTGTCGGATGAGTGTCCCCACACCACTATAAGCGTCGGTAAGATCGACAACCATTTGCAAAACCAAGCGATTGTTGGTAACCGGCAAACCAACGTTTTTAAGTTTCGACAAGACTTTAAGGCATTGACAATATGCCGACGCAGTTAGAAAATCCGCCATATCAATGTTGGAGAATTTTGTTCTAACGTAATGGCGCATGAATTTTTGTTGTCTTGAAAAATGTCCCGCAATCGATTCCAAGCCTCCATGGATGTAGAATCGGTTCCATTATTGTGTGTAACAAGTCCGAAGAGATTGTTGCGTAAATCCAAGATAGAACTCTGGCATCAAGAGTTTCCCAGAGTTCTTTGTCATCATCCTTCAACTCCTTTCCTTTGCCATTTTTCGGCGGGATTATATGATGAATCACCCAGTGAAAACGACAACAAATTTTAAATAATTCAGCCCAAGTTGCGTAGTGAACATTTTCCATCTCAGGGTGATGGAAACGCGTGTTTTAATGTTTGAAACGGTAAGGACTGGATGAAAATTGTGTTTGGAGTCAGACATTGTTGATTGGAATACACAAAGCTTGGACAAGAAAATTTGGAGAACAATAATGGAGATGAAAGAGAGAAGAACAAGTGATAGAAAATTCGGTGGGGATGGTGGGGAGGTGGTCGAATTTTTGGAGGTTAATTTTGTTAGGGTAGGATCTCTTCCTTATCTCTTGATACCATGTAAGAATAATGTAATATTTTCTCCATCATTTCCTCCCATAAGATGTGGTACATATACCAATATTACAAGAGTAAATTAAGGTAATGAATAAGACATGATATGCTAAAATCAAGTCTTCTAATCTATTCTAATTCTCCATGCTATATACATAAGATATTACATTTAATACAATAATCATAATTAATAATTAGAATATTAATAATAATGATTATGATTCTATCACTAAGGATCTTTAAATATTTCTGAAAAAGTTGAATTTGTTTTAAATAAATGGTTCTACAAATGTCCATGTGGTCATTTATGCGATTTTTACACATGTATGAAATATGAATTCATGGTTTAAAATTTAGTAAAACTAAAAGGGTGTCAATGATAAATTTGAAGAAAGATAAAGAATAGTTTTATCTTTTGGTGTTTAGTCCATGTATTATTATTATTATTTTATATCATAACTAAATTATATCAACATTCTGTTGGGTTTACAAGGATTTGCAGGAAACGGAAATTACAAGTAACTGCTTATGTAAGAATTGAAATTATAATTCAACTCTAAAACTGAAAATTACAATATAACAACAAACTGAAATTACTATTTTGTTGATCAAGAAAACTGGAAAGTTGTTTTTGCTGAGTCGAGTGTGGCACTCTGTTCTTAAGAAAATATTGCCCCGTATGTATCCTTTATACCTCCTGGACAATTCGTCTCCCAAGATAAAACAGCAATGGAACTATTGAGCAAAGGAAACTCAAAAGCTACCGTGAAGAATATTGAATAACGAAATGATGCTTGGAAGATTAGGAAGAAAGCGCTTTGCTTTACGCTTTGTGTATTTTCGTGTATATCAAGTGTGCCTCAACAATGGTGTAAGGGGTGTTTATATAGGAGGAAGAGGGACTGTTTGACTGCCTCCATAACAACCATTATTGGCCAAATAATGACCATTATGGAAGTAGTAAAGCCACCAAATAAATGGAGAAAATTGTCAACGGATTGGCCATTATAGGAGGTGTAATTCAGCCAAAATAAATGGCTGAATTGAGTGATGGACGTTTCTGTTCTGGACCGTCGAAATTCTGACTTTCTGAAAACTTCGGGGACCAATCGTACATCTTGAAACTTCGGGGACCAAAGCTGTACATCCGAAAGAATTCGGTCCAAAGCGCACATTTGAAACTTCGGGAATCAAAGCGTACTTCGACAAAGTTTTCTGGCCCAAAAAGATAATATCAGAAGGCCCACAGCCCACGACCCATGGACCCATGGACCCATGGACCCGTGGACCCGTGGACCCGGAACCGGACGGGCGGGCGGCGGCGGCGCGCGTGTGGTCTTTCCTCGAACCGAAGCACATCTAGGTCATCCCTCCTTTAAACACATGGGATACCCCTTGGGGTCCCAAACCCCAAACCAACTTCGAGTCTTATATACACAACAATTCTTTCTTCCTCTACCGATGAGGGAGAATTGATCACACACCACACTTTTCCATGCTTCAAACACCTTACTTCGTGAACCAATATCTCTTTCATTTCTCAATGAAATTTGACGATTCTTGGCCCTACGGTTATCTACGTACTTAGTACATCATGCATGTGTGAAGAATCGGATTTCTCCAACATACGTAACACTAGTGTTTAAGCCGTTAAAGTTGGTCGGTCGCAACTCCCGCCAAAGGCTAATTTCCAACACATTCGTCATTCAAGATTCCAAATACAAACTAAATATTAAGTAAGCAACAATAAATTTAATTTATAGCATAATTATTTCATCTTATATATCAAAGCAAACGAGTCCAATTGAAGCAAAAGCCGGCCAAAATGGTTGTACTAATGAAATTTTAGACAAAAATATATTTAAATGAAGTGTTCCTGAACAGTTAAACACCATCATGTCACCATTGGTGTTGAACCACTACATTCTTCGCTCTGCTCAAATTTAAGGAAGAGAGGGGGGAAATGGTGATGTGGGTATGGATCTCTTATTTGGAAACCAGGCTTTAACTACGATGATCGCCTTGTGGGTTTCATCAAAGGCTATCGTCGTGTCTTTTATCAAGGAACTCTTTGTATTTTGATTTTTATTAAATGTACATTGAATGGTTGTGAAAATGTTACTACACGTGCTTCTTTTTCGGAGTCGAGTGGATTACTCGCTCTGTACACTTTTACTTGTTCACTATTTTAACTAATAAATGACGTATATACTTTACTATAATACCCATATTAATTGGTGTATAATTTCAATAAACCTGAAAAGTTTTTGGAAATAAGTAATTAATGTTAAGGGTTAAATAAGAAAAAAAAGTTTGTCTTTCCTTTGATATGCTAAAGTGGACAAGTAAAAGTGAAAATTTATTTTTAGAATAATGGACAAGTAAAAGTGAACGAAAGGAGTAGTTCTTTACTACGGTACAATATTTTAATTTTTGAGAAAAATTGCAACTATATGATTCATTGACTTGTATCAAAATGCACAAAGCATCCCGTATTAGTAGGATCGGGTTAAAAGGCCGCATTATCAATACTATGTTTTCAAAAAATGATTAATTTATTTTGGATTTACCTATGATAGCTGGTCAAGTTGATCATGGTAAAACGAATGTTAATGTGAATATGTGTTATGTAGGCAGTACTGATCATAGAGGGACACCAGAATTCCCAGGTAGAACAGCCACATTGGATCCTGTTGAAGGAGAAGTTTGTGTAAGTGTTTTTTCCTACATTAATCCATGTGATGTCTCTTTTTCTACTTTATGTTGGAAATTTGCCTTTGGCGGGAGTTGCGACCGACCAACTTTAACGGCTTAAACACTAGTGTAACGTATGTTGGAGAATCCGGTTCTTCACACATGCATGATCTACTAAGTACGTAGATAACCGTAGGGCCAAGAAACGTCAAATTTCATTGAGAAATGAAAGAGATATTGGTTCACGAAGTAAGGTGTTTGAAGCATGGAAAGTGTGGTATTGTGTGTAATTCTCCCTCATCGGTAGAGGAAGAAAGAATTGTTGTGTATAAAAGATTCAAAATTGGTTTGGGGTTTGGGACCCCAAGGGGTATCCCATGTGTTTAAAGGAGGGAGGACCTAGATGTGCTTCGGTTCGAGGAAAGACCACACGCGCGCGCCGCCCGCTGTCCGGTTCGGGTTCTCGGGTTCTCGGGTCACGGGGCGTGGGTCTTCGATATTATTTTTTGGGCCGAGAGAACTTTGCCGAAGTACGAGTTTGATCCCGAAGTTTCCAAATGTACGATTCGGACCGAATTCTTTCGGATGTACAGTTTGATCCCGAAGTTTCCAAATGTACGAGTTTGGTCCCCGAAGTTTCCGAGAAAATCAGAATTTCGACGGTCAAAAACGAAATGCCAAGCACTCAATTCGGCCATTTATTTTGGCTGAATTACTCCTCCTATAATGGCCAAATCCGTTGGTCTTTCTCCCATTAATGTTGGTGGCTTTACTACCTCCATAATGGCCATTATTTGGTGTTATGGAGGGCGATAATCAGCCCCCTCCCTCACATATTTAAACACCCCCTTACACCATTGTTGAGAGCCAACAAAAACGTTCATACAACACATATGCACGAAAATACGAAGCTTTCTCAAGCAGAAAATTCTTCTTCCTACAACTTCCAAGCATCATTTCGTTACTCAATATTCTTCACGGTAGCTCTTGAGTTTCCTTTGCTCAAGGGTTCCATTTCTGTTTTATCTTGGGAGACAAATTGTCCAGGACGTATAAAGGATACATACGGGGCAATATTGTCTTAAGGACAGAGTGCCACACTCGACTCAGCAAAAACAATTTCCATTTTTCCATCTTCTACAAAGCGAAATTTCCAGTTTTCGTGTGTAACTATTGTAATTTTCAGATTTCTAGTTGAATTATGGAATCCTTGTTTATCCTTTCGAATACTTGTAATAGTTATATACTTCCTGTACTGCATTATAAAGTACCATAGAGCAAAAACTCCCAACGACTTAAGACAATATCTGTATTGTATTACTATTAGTGTTCGAAAGATGTCGGTCAAAAGTTGTGTGACCAAATCTGGATATGGCAATGGTTTTCTGGTAGAAGAGAGTGACGATGATGAACGTATTCTTGGTGTCACCGCTACCAAGACTGGTGGAAACAAGCGCTCTCGAGAGCCTGAGGATGTCAAGCGGGACAAGAGGAGAAGATCGAAGATGTTATTCTATCTTGCAGCAGAAGGCCTATATCTCGTCCCGGACAAAAGATCCGAATAATGGTGAGAAGGAAATGGACATTCGGTCTGATGAAGTGAGTGAAGTGAGCCAGAAACCGAAATTGGGATAAGTATTTTTCTTACTTGTCAAGAATAAAGATTAAATGATAAGTATTTTTCTTACTTGTCAAGAATAAAGATTAAATGATGTCTGATTAAAAATGGATTAAAGTAAGGAGGAATATGAAAATAACTTATATTCCTTACGCTTTAACAAATCAGAAGTTTAATCTCATCTTCTTTTCCGTTTAAAGATTGGATTTTGTAAACAACTTAAAAAGATCCGTTCTTTTAAGTGTAATTATTAATGTGTGTAAAGTATGTTCGCACATATGAGGGAGAAAGATCCACTGACTGTGCGAAAACTGTTACCACTCTTAAGTAAGCGCCAAGAATTATCTGGGCACCAATCATAACGGAAGAAGTCTAAAAGTTAATGACGTTGAACCTGTCATATTATTTGGCAGAAGATCCTTCATAGGATGATATTGGACACAAAGTCATACAAAGCCTCCGGGCGACTGGAGTGTGCCAAAATTTCCTTTGATATGATGATATTGGACACTCAGTCATACAAAGCCTCCGGGCGACTGGAGTGGGCCAAAATTTCCTTTGATATGATGATATTGGACACTTAGTCATATAAAGCCTTCGGGCGACTGGAGTGGGGCCAGAATTCATTTCATAGGAAATGTAATGGACACCTAGTAATGTGGGCCAGAGTTTCCAGGTCTGAAATGATCTGAAGGCCTAAAGAAAGGCAGAAAAGAAATTGGACACTCAGTCTGCAAAGCAACTGCAGTGGGCCAGAGTATCGAGATCACATATGATCCGGTTACGCCCTAACCACGGGCAAGAGGTTGTTCATGTGAAGCAACGCCACCTCTAAAGTAAAATGGACTGGAGAGGTTGTCTTCAATAGGACTTCAGGGAATGAGATCACTCTAAGATGAGGTGATACATGTCCCTAACTTGGTTTAAGGGACGTTGTTGGTCAAGCTGGTTAGAGAATAGTCCAACAGGTCGGTAATAACTAAGAATGGTACGGTATGTCTGTAGCCAAATGAATGATATATTTGTAATCCGTGCATCTATGCCATCATAGATTAAGACACGTTAAATAGCAAGTCATTCAAAAGCTAACGATGTTGAGATTGTTGCCTACTGTCGACATAAACCCTCAAAATGAATGTGAGGTTGACGAAGAGGCAAAATCACCTTTCCAAATTCCGTCAAGGGAATAGCGAAAGAAGCACCGCTCCTCTAGAACTTAGTCACACCTACTTGGGTGATTTGAAGTTTATACAAAATAGAGGGGGGAGACAAATACGTTGTGATCTTCATTGATGATGGTACAACGTATGGAATCCTTTGTTTGTTGAAAAGCAAAGATGAAGTTGTTGAAGCGGATAAGCGCTACAAAGCAGAAGTTGAAAATCAACTAAGCCTACGGATTGAGGAATTCGTAGTGATAGAGGGGGAGAATGTGAAGCATCGTTCATTAAACGACTGTTCATTTCTCACCTCAGTCTAACGGTGTTAGCTAAGCGCGAAGTCGTACGCCCAAATTATGTGGGGTAGCTTGGTAAAAGATGGGCTACCGAAACAGGTCAAGTTCGACCTAAGACTTTAGATTGCATATCCACTGGATCTGCAAATAACAGTAGTGTTGATCGCCTCTTGGCGTCAAAGAATCTTGAATTCATTGAAGATAACTTTCCTTGAAATAGGAAAAAGGAGTAATTGCTCAAGGTTAACAAGAACCCGCGAGGGCTCGGTTGTCCGGAACTAGACGTTCCGTATCTACAGGACTCGAAAGTTCTTGGATATCCAGGAACTTAATATTCCGGATCTGAGAACTCAGGGATTCTAGATGTTGAACCAAGAAGGAGCAAAGAGGGGACAAAGACTTGTTCCATACCTTCTAGCTTGTATGGTTGAGAACGAACCATGGACAATTAACAAAGAATTGTCATCTCCAAAAGCGCTGCTTTGGAAAGAAGCTAAAGAGAGAAATAGATTCCATATATAGAACCATACTTGTGTAATGGTTGATCTTCCTCCGGGAAAAGAACCTTTGGGTTGTAAAATGTGCTCCCTTGTGAGTAGCTTAACATCTAGGGCCATTGCAGTCTTGCGTGGCATGGATGTTGAAACAGCCTTCCCAACCGGAAAGTTGGAAGAAGAGAATCAGAATTGGTTTGCTGAACTGTTGGGCTTCTTCCTGAACTTTCATTTTGGTCCCCGAAATGTTAACATTTTGGTCCTGAAAGTCTCAGATAAAACAGAAACAATGAATCTGATCACAGAAACATTGACTCTGAAGTTAGAAAGCCAACAGTTGGAGAATCAACAGTCTGGAAGTAAAAGTCATATTGAAACAAAGTCTCGATATGAAAGATATGGGTATCACAGATGACATCTTAGGAATTGAATTTCTAAGACATCTAAACGGACTGGTCGATAGTTGACAGTCTCGTTGAAGCCACCAATGGATATGAATCATATAAGCGATTGGAATCATGGTGCACCCATAGACAAGGAGCGATACGCACAGATCACGTGTAGTTCAATGTATTGTACACACTACAACCGACCTGGTATCGTCCTACAAACTGATCAGTTGAACTAAGGTTCACTGATAATCTTAATACATGATCAATAGAAGGCGTTAAGTCGGATATGACGATATCCGAATTATTCGCTTATCTACGGATTATAGTATTCGGATGTCCAGCGGTTACGAGAGAACACGGTGATGCAAACCGGACATCGGATCCGAAGAACACCAAAGCCACAACTAAATGTGTATGGTGGTTCTTGGAAAATCCTCTAAGCAAACTTGCATCGGCCGATTCATGATGGAATCGAGTTTATCGCTTTATACAAAGCATGAAAGAAGTTGAGTAACTTCACGGCTCCTTAGAGGACGTCCCTTATTGGGAGAAACCCGTGCCTTCGGCGCAGTTATACATCGTGGCTAGCCGGTCGGCTTCGGGGAAGGACACGGATGACGGCGTCGGACATATCTGTCGGGATCCGTCGGAGACATAAGACCGTATGGCGTTGATCATCACGGGTGTCACTTCCTTATTTACTAACTAAGGGACTATCCGGAGATCAAGTGTTCTGCATGTCTAGGGGAATGGGCTTAAAACCCAAAATATACGGACCAATACGGTGGAAACCCAACCTTACGAATTTGGAGATTCCGGTAATTTGGTTCAATGGGAAAACTAAGTTGTAAAGGTTCGGTTGATCGTTTCGGTGGAAGCATGAGCACTTCGGATAGTGATTTCGAAAAGAAACACCAAATCCAAAGCCGTTCCGCGATAGACGTTAAGTGCTACTGCAGTATGGGTAAAGGTTAAGTTTTCAAAACCTGTAATGATCCTCAACCAGTTGAGGTTATGTCTTTGGGAAACTTTTAATGGTTCCTAACACTTGTGAAGTGGGGTATAGCAGGATACCTTGTAGGAAATCACCTATTTAAGTGCGAGGACGGGCCGCCTCAAAATGAACGCGCTTAAGAATCCAAGACGTTGTCCATGGCCAAAACGGACAAAACATTACGAAGAAGAGAGTAAGGGAATTTGTTGTGTTGGTACCATTGTCTTGGCTTACACTAAACAACGACGGTTCAAGACATCACGTTCACCGCGCAAGTAAGTAAGTCCGATGGTATTTAACTATGGAAGGTTCAAAGTGAAGCTACCTCTCCTTATGCAACATCGGTCATTTGAAATATTGCTTTGGAAATGAAAAGACACCATGTGAGTGCGCCAAAATCTCTTTCAAGAGGGGATTGTTGGAAATTTGCCTTTGGCGGGAGTTGCGACCGACCAACTTTAACGGCTTAAACACTAGTGTAACGTATGTTGGAGAATCCGGTTCTTCACGCATGCATGATCTACTAAGTACGTAGATAACCGTAGGGCCAAGAATCATCAAATTTCATTGAGAAATGAAAGAGATATTGGTTCACGAAGTAAGGTGTTTGAAGCATGGAAAGTGTGGTATTGTGTGTAATTCTCCCTCATCGGTAGAGGAAGAAAGAATTGTTGTGTATATAAGATTCGAAATTAGTTTGGGGTTTGGGACCCCAAGGGGTATCCCATGTGTTTAAAGGAGGGAGGACCTAGATGTGCTTCGGTTCGAGGAAAGACCACACGCGCGCCGCCGCCGCCCGCCCGTCCAGTCCGGTCCGGTCCGGTTCCGGTTCCGGTTCCGAGTCCGGGTTCTCGGGTCACGGGCTGTGGGCTGTGGGTCTTCTGATATTATTTTTTTGGGCCAGAGAACTTTTCCAGAAGTACAGTTTGATCCCAGAAGTTTCCAAATGTACAGTTCGGACCAGAATTCTTTCAGATGTACAGTTTGGTCCCAGAAGTTTCAAGATGTACAGTTTGGTCCCTGAAGTTTCCAGAAAATCAGAATTTCGACGGTCAAAAACATAAATGCCAAGCACTCAATTCAGCCATTTATTTTGGCTGAATTACTCCTCCTATAATGGCCAAATCCGTTGGTCTTTCTCCCATTAATGTTGGTGGCTTTACTACCTTCATAATGGCCATTATTTGGCTGTTATGGAGGGCAGTAATCAGCCCCCTCCCTCACATATTTAAACACCCCCTTACACCATTGTTGAGAGCCAACAAAAACGTTCATACAACACATATGCACGAAAATACAGAAGCTTTCTCAAGCAGAAAATTCTTCTTCCTACAACTTCCAAGCATCATTTCGTTACTCAATATTCTTCACGGTAGCTCTTGAGTTTCCTTTGCTCAAGGGTTCCATTGCTGTTTTATCTTGGGAGACAAATTGTCCAGGACGTATAAAGGATACATACGGGGCAATATTGTCTTAAGGACAGAGTGCCACACTCGACTCAGCAAAAACAATTTCCATTTTTCCATCTTCTACAAAACTGGGATTTCCAGTTTTCGTGTGTAACTATTGTAATTTTCAGATTTCTAGTTGAATTATTGAATCCTTGTTTATACTTTCGAATACTTGTAATAGTTATATACTTCCCGTACTGCATTATAAAGTACCATAGAGCAAAAACTCCCAACACTTTATCCCAACTTATCAATGTGGCTGAATTCTTAAACTTTATCTGATTGTCAAGTTTATGCCTATGTTAAAATTTGACGCTGGAAGAGTTCAAACAGAATGAAAAGATAGTGTGAAAAAATTTCACAAAAAAGTTTGAATTTATCAATTAATTATTTTTAGTGACACTAAATATTAGCATGAAATTTCCTCCTACTTGCCTGTGTATGGCCTTTTCTTTTTCTCCTTTTTGTTTATGCTGATTTTCATTTCCTTAATCTGAAGTGCTTCAAGAAGGTGATTTTTTCCCTCTTGGCATTTCCATCCTGCTGATTTTCTGTTCTTCAGGAAGCTGCAGAATAAAAATAAAGTAATATCATCTAATTTTTTCTTCCAAAGAAAAGAAAAAGGTGTTTGATATGGCAAGTGAACTCGAAGGATTTGATTCATTCCATAACTATTAATCTAGAAATCATATTATTGGGTAAGTTAAGAAAGGAGCAAACTGGACAATTAAATCAAATGAATCCTTGATTACCGGCTCATGTTTCTTCTCGCTACTGGATGCCTACTGTGTTCGTAGAATACTGCTAGAGGTTTGTAGTATAGCCTGCCTTTCCTTAAATGCAATTGACTGGCTGCTTACTCTAGGTTAGGATGTTAATATGAGGAGCCTTAACTTAAATGCCTTTCAGTTGTCCCGGAAAATGAAAAACACTTTCAGTCTTTTAGGTTGTTGTATGGATTCTAAGGTGATGATGTACATTGTTTCCTTCTATATTCACATCTGCTGATTCCATACATTCCTTTGTTACAGTTAGTCCTAATGCACTCTGTATTAATGTGATTCAATGTCTGATGCCTTCATGTTAAATTAGCATTACTTAAGTCCAAAACAATGTCCGATTGATGCAAAGGAAAATAATATCTGATTCAATGACCGTCTGTTCTTTTATTTGGTGTTTTTGTTTCTCAAATGTCTGATTGATGCAATGGAAAAAAAGAAGAAAGGAAAGAGTATGAAGTCTTCTGTATACTCTGAAAGAAGATAATAAAGCTATCACTCTTCGTATCTATTTTTCCTTCCGTTTCCTCTTGTGTATCCCATTACAACAGTGTGTATCCCTTTCTCCTTTATTTTTTAGAGCTACCATAGTGATCAACTTAGCCAGTGCAAAGCACAATCTTCAGCATATTGTTTCCGGCAACAATGTACCTCCTCAATGAGAAAAAGGAACAAAGGGCTTTTGAATGCTATTATATGTGATGATTTATCTGCTTACGAGTGACTAATTCCCAATAGTTTGAAACTGATGACTCTTTACACTTACTGGGGTATGGCCTACAAGATAACGAAGAAGGAAGATCAAGAAGTTGCACTGACGGTAGGTCTTTCTTTTATACGTGTTCTTTTATTATATCCTTTCTCCATATGAAAGATTATAAACTATATGTCATTTCTTTATACATTTGTTTACCATATGTGAGAATTCAAAATTTATGCTATGGGAGATATGCATTTGAGGCACACTCCATTCTTACTGTTCGAAAGTAATGAAGTGTTATCTTGCTGTCTTAAAATTTATTGACTTTATGCACTGAAGAGTCGAGGAGACATCTGATTTGTTTGTTAACTTGATAGAGTAAGTTACGGCTTTAAGGATGTCAAATGTGGTCTAATTTAGAATTCTGTGGGAACAGTCTGATTGAAAGAAATAGTACAGTCAGTAAAACCATATAAATTTTTCGATGCAAAGTTTCTAACTTTTCATTAAATTGAGTAATGTTATTACTTATAGCGTTAAAAAGGGGAAATTATTGATTGATGCTCATTGGAATCTTACATGTGCTCCAAAAATGAGCAACAACAATGTTCCATGCTTCATCTCTTTTATGTATTTATCCATTAAAAGAGTGCTAAGATATTAGGCGGCGAAAATGACGGCTTTTGAACGCCTGTATGTGGAATTAGAGGGAAAAGGCGGGGATAGTAAGTTGTACAGACTAGCCAAGGCGAGGGAGAGGAGGGCCCGTGACTTGGATCACGTGAGGTGTATCAAGGATGAGGACGGCAAAGTACTGGTGGAGGACGCGCATAATAGGCGGAGGTGGCAGTCTTAGTTCCATAAACTCTTGAACGAAAAGGAGATAGAGACATTGTGTTGGGAGATCTGGAGCAATCTGGTAGGTAATGGGATTTTGGGTATTGTAGAAGCATTAAGGTTGAGGAGGTTAAGGATGAGCAGGGGACGAGCGACCGGACGTGATGAGATCCCAGTTGAATTTTGGAAGAGCGCAGGCATGGTAGGTCTGGAGTGGCTGACTGAGCTGTTTAACGTCATTTTTAAATTTGTGGGTAATTTCTGAAAGGGAATCTAGAACTTTAAATTTTTAAATTTGGGTAATTGTACAAGTTGATGTACGAAATGCACCAATTATTATCAAATATATGCTCATGTTCACTAAGATGAATTCAAAAACTGCATTCCCGATTTGAATCCGAAATATTTGGCTCCCCTAGTAGGTGTTATTCTAAGCTTTTTGTTTCTCGTGGTTTTCTTTTCTTCTTTGTTCTTTTCCTTCTTTTTGTTTTGTTATGTTAGTTGATATTTTGGATTCCTTAAGCATATAATTTGATTTTGAAATATGTATAAAATGCTATGATTTACGTCTTTTGACCAAAACCGTTATAGTTTTCTCGACATGCACATATTTGTTCTGCAGTATTCTCCAAGGATATACCATATCTTCACTTTGATAGCAGTGGTCTACCATAATCTGCGCTTTTACATTATCTTTCTGTGCTTGACTGCTTTACTTTTCTGGTTCCCTCAATCTATCTCCGAGTTTGACAATTTACTGGTTCCAGTCTTCCAAAATTTAATCGAGCTTCAAACTTTCACTTGTATGACAGTGTTTTTTTTGTTTGTCTGGTTACAATTCTACATGTGGCCTGAATCACATCATTGAATGACTCTATTTTGTTAATGAATATTCTTTCCATGTTTCCTTCATCTAGTACCTTGAAGTCAGGGAAAAACAATATGACCAGAAGGCTTATGTAGATCTTTTCACTGTAAGTCATACTGAGTTAACATTTAACCTAAAGAAAGTGCTTGTTGATTTATCATTCTTTGCTCTGTGATTATTGATTCATTATAACTTGTATTCCAGGAGCCTGCAGCATCAACACCAGCTGTTTCTGGTGTATTAGTGTAAGTTACAAAACTGACACACTGCATAATTTCTACTCAGTTTTTTTCATGAAGGTTCATCATGCAAAACTGACTGTTTAACTATTCAGATACATAGGGTCTCCAGACAAGAAGGTTAACGAGAACTACCTGGGACCTGCATTAGTTGAAGAAATTGATAGGTGTGCATCATATTTCAGTGCTTTTTTTTATTTTATTATTATTATTATTTGGCACTACATTTTATATTGACAAGCCCATGTCAAAATTTATGTTAAAAGAAGGAAGTACATTATAGTGAAATCTTGACATTGATATCCTATGTGAACAAAGCTGAAATTCATTTATATTTATTATAATTCCACATTGATTAAGTGTATGTGTTGTAGTCTTCTGATATGATTTTGGAAAATCCTTACGGCATGATCTAGCTTTTTGGATTAAGCCCAAGATCCGTTTTTTTAACATGGTATCATAGCCACTCCGTCTACAACCTTAAGTGATGGTTGGACAGCCCGTAGCAAGGATGTTGAGTTCCTAGAAGGATGTATGCAACATGCTAAGTAAATCCCACATCGACAAACACAACAGAAATATTGGGTATATAAGGAAGCACACCTAAGATTGGTTTAAAGTCGTGAAGGTCTAGGTTCAAAGCGGACAATATCACTAATGGATTGAACGGTGACAATATGATATTAGAGTCAAGATCATCCTTGATGTTGGCCTACTCAATTTTTTTTTTATGTTATACCACTCCACACTTCAAATGTCCTGTCCTTGGTGTGGAGGAGGTATTAAATCACACATAGGTTAAGTATATGGGTTGTATTTTCTTATATATTTTTGGACAATCCTCGTCAGTTGAGCTAGCTTTTGAGGTTTAATTAGAATTTAGGCCCAAGGTCCATTTTCTAACAATATCTTTTTCATTTAAATTTTTATTATTTAATCCAAGAACATGCATATTTCTCCCTTGAGTGAATACTGTTGTTGCACATGAGAAATGTATTTGAACAACCTTTGTCAATTCCAATGATATGGATACATCGTTTTGGTTAATCTTCTTTATTAAATTAATATAGTTAGTTAATTAGTTTCTTTTTAAAATTTATGGGGCTCCATTAATCATACATTATTAACATGGATATGAAAGTAAAGCATGTGGCAAGACTTGAGGAAATGATATAAACATTCCCTTGTGTTTTCGGGTTAAGTTCAAAATTGTCATCTAAATATAGCCGATAAGGAAAACAAATGCAGAAATGCAGATAGCAGAGGGAATTTCTCTTACAGTACGGGATTTGGTGGAAGTATTCTGGAGAAGAAAGTCCCAATAGTTTATTTGGTTTCTTTGCTCAGTAATTTTCATGATGAGATATTCGTCTGAGTTTAGTGATGGACTTAAGATCTAACTTAATAGAGATCCCTTTTAGATTTAAAGGATCAATTATGCTCAAGAATATATTTAAAAGAAAATTTTAGACTTACCTCCAAACATAAGGGAGAATTTACTTATGTGTCTTATGTGAAAGACAAAAGCCCCAGATGGCATTCTTTGCATTAACAACTAAGAATTAATAATACCAACAAAAATTTTACCCTGACGGAATGCAATGTGCTACCAATGCCAATAAAAAGTAATTTAGTTAAGATAGTTTGATCCTTTTTCCAACTGTTAGTGATAATTCCATGCTATGAAATGGTCCGAACTTGTAATCATTTACAAACAAATAAGTTGGGTGTCTGCAAGTGGGATAACTTTGGTTGCATGAATTGACTCAGTTCAGTATACTTAAATGTGTAAGTCATTTGCAATCCTTAGAGCATTTTGTTTTGAATGCCAATTTATGATTTGATCTTCACATGGTATATTTCAACACCAGACAAGGAAGAAAGATGAACCAGTAATATGTGTACACTGTATTAAGTTAGGATAATTTGTCCTTTGTACTTTACTGTTTCTATATTGTCTGTGCACAACTTGGCATCTTCTTAATGTCTATTTGAATTGTGCAGTCAAATTGCTGGTGCAGAAGGCCCCTCAGGACCCAATAGAGATTACCTTAAGCCTAAAAAGCTGCCTTTCCTACTTCATTTCTTGCTTTAGATCTGCTTATGCCTAGTTAATTTATCCAATTAACCCTCTTACATTTCTTTCTCATATTGTCGTCTTCACTTGAACTATGATGTGAAGATAAACATGTCAGTAAAAATAGCAAAAGAAGTCAGGCGCAAACCATCTCATGATGTGAAAGATGTAATATTTCAGACACTTGAGAGTGCATTGCATTGATATAGGGGAAAAGTATTGCTTTTCCATATCAGATTTGTCTTCAACCTTCCAATATACTTGGAAGTGTCAGATTGCTGTCATAAAATGGAAAAATGATGGAGTTAATAGTGTGTGATGTCATAGGATTGTTCTTAAAGCACCACTTTCACTTGAGATATGAAATAAAAAGAAAGAAAATTGATTGTTTCTCTACAATGTTTAGTGCAACCAAAACCTGTAACGTATGTACTCCACTAGAATAGGGATTTATAGATGCATAACAAGCAAAGTAAATTTAAACAAACCTTCTAATGCATGATTGGGAACGAATAATTTAAACCAATCCTCTATTATGACATAAGTTCACTGCACTGAAGTTTGAACAGCCTTCAGACCTCAATTTTCAAGGCGACTAAAATTTTAATATTTGTAATTTCAGATGTTTAAATAGCACTTCTCCAAGTGGCTTTTGTGCACGCATAAAATGAAATAACTAGGTCGAGGCATAAGTCTCATGACATGCAGTGTAAGCATCGCAAAGCTTTAAATTTTATTAATTAATGAATTATATAGTATAAAAATACAAGAAATAAAAACACATTCAAAACTAAAACAATTTTTAAAAGGTTAAAAAACAATTGTCGAAATTTCAAAAAAAGGAAAATTTTACGTACTACAAATTTCTATATTGTAAAAGTAATTTATACAAAAAAAATACAATACTAGAGAAGTTATTATGAAATACAATCAAATCAAGCACCATAACAATCGAAAAAGATGTAAACTACACATTGTACCTCCTAATAAACAAATAATCAATAACTTTTGTAGTACTACTAAAAAAACTACTCTTTTTAATAGCGTATTTCTAGTTTTGGCACAACTAGAAACATAAAAAAAAAAAAAAAGATGAATATTTGTATTAAAGAAGCAACTTGCACATACTATACAACATTATTATTATTCTCCCGGCAAGTAAATAAATAGAGAAATCATTCTTGTTTTATCGCAGTGTATTATTGTAACTTATATAGTCTTACCCATCAGCAATAAGACAACTACTTCATGTACGCTACTAAATGACGCTATTTAATGCTCGGGTTCATTACTTAGTGTCTCGCCATCTGTTATCAACTAGGTATAATTCTTTACCGGAAAAGGTAATTGTCGACCCCATGAATTTCTGATGTGATTGACAAGAAGCCGAGCATGGAATAGAGTTTAATTCATCGCGATAAGATTTCACCAAGTTTTCAAAAGGGTCGGTCATCATATGAGAAGGGGGTTTCACTTGATCACTCTAAATATGTTGATAGAGAAAGGAAGAGTTTTTTTTCTTTAGATAAAACAATAGCTTGTTCTGGACACTTTGATAATAGTTAATCCAAATTCATAACCCGCCATCTTTTTAGGCAAGATGACATTTTCTTTAGATAAAACAGAAGCTTGTTCCTGGCCACTTTGATAATAGTTAATCCGAATTCATAACCCGCCATCTTTTTAGGCAAGAGTCATCAGATCTTGCCCATGCAAAAGAGCGATAGTCACTCACTCGCGAGGACAAATTAAATCAAAAAGGAAAGAGGAGTAACCTAGCTTGATTCTTACTTGTTTTCTTTAGCAGTATGGTTACATGGGAAATTACAATCAAAGAGGTAAAGAAAAGTAGCAAAGTACATGGATTTTATCTCATTCCTTAGCTAAGAGACTCCCGACATATTTTCATTTAGAGAGATCCAATCGTCAAGACCATTCACTAAAATGAGTATTATGTGTCAATAACAATTTGGAAGTCCTTAAGTCATTAGAACTTGACAGTTAAATAATTAGGGTGTCTTCACCAATGAACACAAAGGATAATTTGTTTCAAATGAAAAATAATTAAGAAAAAATCTAACTTCTAAAAATATATAACTAAGATCTAGAAGCCATTAGCAAATGAAAACATGAAGTTCGACAATTCCCAAAAGCCAGGAAGGTGAATCTCACCCTCACTCACTTCTCAATCATATAATATGTGACTTTAGGGTTGAAATAATCTCGAACTTCATACTTGAAAAAGACTAAGACAACTTCGAGAAGTCAAGGTTAATTGAAGAATCAGAGGGTCAATAAGACTATTGAAGAAATTGTACACATTCCCGTAAAAGCTGATGAGATAATGGCATTCAATGTACTTTGGGACGAGCTCCAAGCCTTTTAAAACGCTGCTACCATCGAGATTCACCTTGCGCCAAGAAGCCTTTTAAAGAACTGATATCAGCACAAACATGAAGATTATCACCTCCTACAATGCACAACCAGAAAATGCTTCATGTACAAAATCGCTCGATAACTAACAACTATGGTATCTAATATCCATGAACGCTAATTTAACAGCTCCCAAATCTAAGTTGAGCAACTGAAACTATTGATACATTGGAAAGATCATCCCCGGTCTATAACTTAATCTTCACTCATCTGAGAGCTTCATTCACTGTCATCGTTATCATCTGCCATGGAAAAGGATGCTTTAGAAATGAGAAACACTTGTACGATGAATTTATGCAAATGATTGACAATCAGGTGGAGAACAGTTGCAAAAAATTAGTACACTAAAATAGTTGTGTTTCCAAAAGATTATACTTCATCTTATTCTTGTTACACGTAAAATTTTGAAGTGATTTAGCTTTAGGCCAATGAGCAAAAGAACTAGTACTACTTAATAGGAGACTATTTGTAATCAATCTTTTATCGCTTCGTGGAGGAATATATAGTATTTCATTGCTACACGTATAGATTATTGAAAATAATAAGACATGGATTTGGATATTTCCCCCCTTTAACTATTCATGCCAACTAAACAGGGGGGGGGGGGGGGGGGATTGAAGGGAATTTTGTGAAGAGAATGGATTATGAGTGTGTGACTTGAACTAATGATTGGTCGGTGTTGATATATGCCTGCCACATGGGAATTCACAACCAAATGTGTCTTTGTTCCAATCCCCGTGTAACCCTAACATATGCTGACAAGGAGAATAAGGAATATTGTAGTTATGAAACTTCAACAATAGAGGAGGAAAATTGCTGTTACTGCAGCACACAAACATGTCACTCACTAGAGCAGTTAGGAGGCCAATGGTGAGGAAAAATGGAAAGCGCAGGGAAACCCAACTGAACAAGAAGGTAAAACTATCTCAAATCAGCACCACTGTAGAATATATATGCTAGCAAATATACCTTAATTGAACTCCTCACTCTCACTGCTCTCATCATCTTCATTGTCATCATCGTCTTTGTCGTCGTCACTTACATCATCGTCGTTGCTATCACGATCTTTGTCATCATTCTTATCATTTTTAGGAGGTGATTTGGGTCTCGGAGGAGGTACAAAGCTAGTCGTTGATCTCCTTCGTGTATTTGAAACAATGTTGCTTAAGTCAATGCCTTCCAATTCTTTCGCTCTTTCCTTTCTCTTTTTGACTTCTTTGGTTTCTGGGAAATCAGAAGTGGCATCAGCATAAAGTTACACAATAAAACTTCCCCATACATGCACCTATAAAGCTACACTTTCCAACTCGACAAGAGAATTAGTTCAACCAAAAAGGAGTGGGTAAAAGCAGCAAGCAACTTAAAGTAGCAGAGAAGTAAACCAGAAGTGAGGAAGCTATGTATCATTTCAACTGAAAAATTGTTAGGTACCATAGTTACAACATCTTAACACTCCATTAGACGCTTTTAAATAGTCATAATTTACCTTTCTCGCTGGGGTTAGTTGATAGCCCTTCTGCAGAAAGTATTTTTTCCAACTCCTTTATCAGGAAGCCCTCACGCTTGTCGTCAGATACCTGCTTGACTCTCTTATAAATAGAAGGCGCAACACTGGTTTTTAGGATGATCACAGAAGGTTGAACATTTCAATTAGAACGTGGGTCCGAGCATCAGTTAATACAGGTAATTAGAAATCTTACGAAAAGACAAACCTCATCCCACAAGCTTTGAATATTGATTTCAGATGTTCCACACGTTTTCCATATCCAGCATTAGCTGATGCTCCCTTCACAACTTTCTTCTGCATTTAGGTAGGTTTAATGAATCAGAACCATATACGTGCATGGGGAGGGTTTTAACAATTAATATTATACGGACATTATCATATTATCATAATAATCGAACCTTGGCAGGTATTTCATCAGCAGATGATCCAGATTGACCATCTTCAGAATCATTCTTATCGGTGTCTCCATCACTATTTTCATCTGACAGCTTCTTAGAAACTTCTTTCTGCTTTTGGCAGGGACATTATCCTCTGAATTAGTTTTTTTTCGTTTCTTCAGTCCTTCAGATTTCTCAACTGTTTCTTTTGCAGCAGATCTCTTTCCTGATTTTACTTTCTCTGCTATTTTTTTACTTCGGCTGCTAAATGAGTCAGAGGTTTCACCACTCTTCTTTGCTGTTTTACTTCTTTTTTCAGGGCTTTTATTAACACTGCTAGATTTAGGAGCTTCAGAAGATAACACCTGTTAACAATTTTTTCTGAAAATGATTAACAAACATACTCCTCTTGGAAGTAAAGAGGTTTTTGAAACAAAATACCACCTCATCTATTTGGTTCTGAATAAACTTCTTAAAGGCATCAAGAGTATTTTTCTCAAGACCAAGATCTTCTTCCAGAAGTCGACGAACACCAGCAAGCGTTATTGACCTGAGATAGAACATTCACTTGAAACTGTTAAAACACAGAAAAGAACAAGAAGAAGAAAATAAAAGGCCAACATTTACATAAATAAAACGTTTGAGAGAAGAGGTGATGTTGAAATTGATCAAACTATTAAAGAAGTGTTCAGGTGTATTCACTAGTAATACATAAAACCAGCTCAAAAGAGCTTGTCTTCTTTTAAAAGTAAAATGTTAGAGAAAGTGGAAGGAGTCAACAATCAGTACTCACCTGGCAATCAAGGGCCTATTTGACTAGTGTCTTGTTCAATGTCTCTTGATTGAAAACCAATATTTGTCTTCTTTCTTTAAAAGAAAAAGAACATTTTGTTTGATATCTTTCTAGTATTAATGTGGATTGTCACTGACAACTATTTCCTTCACTGCTGTTTATCAGCTTTTCATCTCCTCTATTTAGACACATACTCATGCAACATCATACAATTAAGAAGAATTTGGTTCAATTTAACTCTACATTCTCACTGTTTTGAAGCTTCCATTATACAACAACAACACAACATACCCAGTATAATCCCACAAAGTGGGGTCTGGGGAGGGTAGGATGTACGAAGACCTTACCTCTACCTATGTGGGGCAGAGAAATATTGAACTATTATGCAAAATATTCCAAAAACACATATCACATACTCCAATGGAAATAAATCTGTCCCCTAAAGCACATCCAAAAACAATTTTCAACACATTGCACCAATTGAAAAGACTCCTGAAACCAATGATCCGAAACGGGCCTTAACGTTGTCTAATCTAGAAGAAATAAAGCACAAAGTGCATCCTATTTCTACCGCCTAGTTTCTTTCTTGAGTACTGTACTCGTTCTTTTTTCTTTGAAAAGTAACAGTAAAGAGTTTTCATTAGCAGGGCATTGAGCGGGTGCAGCGGGTGTAAAAGGCAACCAGAATTACAATCCTTGCAGGAAAAGACACACCAGTTTCTTAAAAAATCACAATTAAGACAAATAAGTCAACTCAGTCAGTCAGCTATACAAATTTAGCTCTACCAAAAAGCTTATGATCTCCTCATGTTATGACGCGTAAGTTTCTTTGCAGCAAAAATAAAAATGAAAAAGAACTATGTTGTCCATAAATTATAAACCCATCAAAGGACAACTCTTCTCCTTGAGATGCCCTTCTACTTCTTCCATTCGAATGCACCAAATATGCACGTGAGTATGATTTGTATTATGTAAGGGGAGTTTTCCTAACCAATGAAGAACTTCTTGGACTTCTACTTTTCCATATCAGTTCCCAAAGGCATCAGTCAGTTGATTATTAAGGGCATGATAAAAGTGAACCCTCAAATTATATTTCAGCAGTTTACACTCAGGAAAAATCACTGACCTCATTAAAGTGAATAAGCCTCCCACATCTGAGTTTGTAACAAAAGCAAGCTACTGAACTCTTGCTTTCTGTAAATATTTTGGAAAGAGTAAAAGAAATGTTTTCCAAGATCAACAGAATTTATTAGCTTAAATATCAAACATTGTCAAACAAGAAATAAGGAAACAACCAAAATAAGGCCGATACAAATGACCCTTAACCTTTCTGTTGACAACTTGACATAAACATGTCATCAACCAGTATATATCTTTTCTGCCATTCAATTATCCTAAAAAGATCTTTGAATTCCATGAACGAATATTTGTCCTTTAAATACTACAGGTGGTAAAATGGATAGAAGAAATACCCATGGGTAATAAAATGGATTAACTAAAACTAAAAGGACTTGTAATCAAAACTTTGATGTCTTAAATCTATTATCACCCATTTACTGCCATCTTATTTATAACCCATTAGGTTGAATGCACAAAGTCACCAGTGATTAACCCATTTTGCCACATTGTCAAGTATATAACAACACAATTACTCATGAATACTTCGTTTTCTGGTTTTTTTATTTATTATCAAGGCTTGTGTAGGAGCCACCTCGCGCACCTCAACTAATACACCGGGTAACTTGCTATAGTCCACAAACGGAGGTATTGGGTAAGCCTGCTTAGAAAGGTTAGATTAGACGGGCTTACACGGACTGTTGCAGGTAGAATTCAAACTTGGATCTTCATATTGCTGCTCCTAAGCTTCAACCACTCAGTCATCCTCTTGAGTACTACTTGTGAAGATATTCTTATGGATCTCAACAACAATAAGCCCAAAGAAAGTAAAGAAAAAGAGAAGCGGAAGGAAAAAAAATGAGAGAAAACAAGAACCTTCGTGTACTGCTACTTGAAGAGACTTAGCCTACCACGCGTCATACTCTATCATGGATGGACAGCCTTAAACACATCAATGATAAAGGGCCCAAAAAACAATTATCTAAAAATGTGTAGTCAGTGCGAATGCAACACTTAGGGTGTGTTCGGTATGAAGGAAAATATTTTCCAGGTCCGGAGTCTAGGTAAGTTCTACAGAGTGGTGGTTAGGCCGACTATGTCGTATGAGGCAAAGTGTTAGCCAGTTAAGAACTCTCATGTTCAGGAGATGAGAGCTGCGGAAATGAGGATGCTGAGGTGGATGTGTTGGCATACTAGGAGAGATAAGATTAGGAACGAAGACATCTCAGACAATGTGGGTTCTGTGGTGGACAAGATGAGGGAAGCAAGGTTGAGATGACTCGGGCTGCGGAAAGGAGATGCGTAGATGCCCCAGTGAGGAGGTGTGAGAGGTTGACTATGGCAGGTTTAAAGAGAGGTAGACGTAGGCCGAAGAAGTGTTGGGGAGAGGTAATTAGACAAGATTTAACGCATCTTCAACTTACTAAGAACGTGACCTTAGATCGGAGGGTATGAAGGTCGCAGATTAGGGTAGAAGGTTAGTAGGTAGTTGAGCGTTGTTTCGCTTTCCTCCGGATAGGCGTGGTGGTAGTGTGGTATTTTGGTGCACTTTACCTATTTCTCCTTTCCTACCAGTAGAATTAACAGTATTCACGTAGTTTCTTGTCCTTCGATTTCTGTTAATACCTGTTGTTTTCTATGCTTCGGTTATTATTTCTATGGCTACTGTTCCTTACTATTTGCTATGTTTTAACTGTTGGACTTTCTTTTTTGAACTGCTTTTATATGCGTTACTTGACCCGAGCTTCTTTTGGAACAACATCTCAACCCTTTATAACATTGCAAAAAAAATAAGGAAAGAATCTTTGTACTTTGGATCATATATGAGAAACTAAGAAACCTTCAAATCAAAGAATGACAGCATTTGAAAGGAGACTAATAGAGATACATAATTTTATTTGTTTATTCTTTTTATAAGAGATTCAATTTTTCACCTATAACCAAAAGAATGACAATTTGGATCTCCATACGCTCTGTCTCAGGATAGAAACTTTAGCTACACTCGTAGAATTAAGCCGACGGATGTAAAGGATGCCATGAAAAATATGAGAATAGAAAAGTGTGATGTCTAGACAGTATTCCCATAGAGGTTTGGAAGCGTATTGGAGAGGTAAGAGATTGAAGTAGAATGACTCACCAAGCTATTTAATGCTATACTAAGAAGTGGTACTATGTCTGACGAGTGAAGAAAGAGTATCCCACAATTTATAACAAAGACATATTCAAAGTTGTGCGACCTATCGTGGCATTAAGCTCACGAGTCATACAATGAAACTATGGGAAAAAGTAATAGAGACAAGAGTGACAGAGAACCATATTGGATTTATGCCCATTCGATCTACAACGGAGGCTATAATCTTAGTAAGAAGATTGATGGAAATTTATCGCCAAAGGAGGAAAGATCGATACATGGTGTTCATTGACCTACATAAAGAATATGATAAAGTAACACCATAAATGTTACTTTCTCAAATAAAAAATATAAACGCCATAAAGGACATGTATGAAGGAGGCATCATCAATAGCGTGAGAAAAGTAGTAAGAGATACAAAGGAGTTTTACATAACAGTGGGTTTATACCAGGGGTCAACATGAGCCCCTACTTGTTTACCCTAGTTATGGATGAGCTAACCAGCAAGATATAAGATGAGGTCTCATTGAGTACACTATTTGCTGACAATATTGTGTTGATTGACGAGACTAGTGAGGGTGTCAACCAAAAACTTGAACTATGAAAAAACACTTTAGATAGTAAGGGTTTTAAGATAAGTAGAAGTAAAAATGGATTCATGCATTGCAAGTTTAGTCAGTATGAGAAGAGCGAAGATGAGGTTAGATTAAACGAGATTGTGGTCCCACAACGTACGCAATTTAGGCATCTAGGCTTGTTGTTTCAAGAGAAGAGTGACAAATGAAGATGTTACTTAGAATTAAAACCGGATGGTTGAAATGGAAAAATGCTACCAGGGTGTTATGTCATAGAAGGATCCCTACCAAAGTCCAAGGTAAGTTCTATGGAACATTTATAAGATCGACTATGTTATATGGTAGTAAATGTTGGACCGCTTCAGTCCAACATATCCATAAGATGAGTGTTGCAGAGATGCAGATGCGAAGATGGATGTGCGATCATACTGAATCGCCAGATGGTGCAAGTAGCACACATTGAGGATAAATGAGAGAAGGCCGCTTAAGATGGTTTGATCATGCCTTTGCATCGATTTACAGATGCATACGGTTCATATATGTGAAAATATGGTGACTGGAGGTATTAAAAAGGGGACGGCAGACCTAAAATCACATAGAAGGAAGTTGTTTCAAAAGAGCTACAATCTCTTGGAATCAATGGAGACTTAGCTAAAGATATGACACAATAGAGGGAAAAGATCCATATAGGCAAATACCTACTAGTTGGGATAGGTTTTAATCATGTTGGAGGACTTATGATATTATTATTATTATATTTATAGTTACATAATTATTTCTACTTTCACTTGGTATGGTGAGGATTCATATAGCCAACCCCAACTTGTTTGAGACTCGTAGTTATTTGTTGTTGTATTCTTTTTATAAGAGATTCAGGATTGAGCTTTAGTTTATATTTCCGTTATAGTGTATAACTGCAAGGAGCTATTACGAATGTCCTAATTTAGGATATACAGGTGAGATAAAAGGGGAGAGAAGTGGTGTTCTAGCATTATTGTCATTCAAGGAAGTAATGGTTCAAAGGGGAGGTGGCACCACAGGATGAAAGGCAACAGTAGACGTTCAAAAATAATTTCACTAATATCTTTATCTCTTTCCTTTTCTCCCAGCAACTTTTGAGCAGCAGGGGTTATGCCCTGCATAACTGCCTCATACAAATTTCAAGCAACTCTGCTTGCTGATTAAAGCAACAAGAATCTTGGGAAGAATCTACCACTGGCCAAGGACAAAGTCATGGCAAGTCATTCCAGGGAACAGATGTAAATTACTTGGAAATGAAAAAAAAGGAGCTAAAGCTATGAACAAGCATGACTAAAGGGATTGCAAATCAGTGTGACAGGTGATATTGTTTGACAATGGAAGGCGAGATCCGATATATATTGAGAATAAGGGGAGCATAAATACTTCGTTCATAAAATGTTTTACTCTTGACAAAAATAAGGAAAAAAGGGGGAGGGAGCAAACAAATAAAAGTAACTTCAAGCAACTGTAGGCAACAGAAATCCTCTTTTTCCTCATTCTTTGATTTTTTAAGGCCCCAAGCGGTTGTTGGGAGAACCGGTAGGCACAGAGTCATAGTTGTAAAAGATAGAATGGTGACCCAGCTAGGAATGAAAGATACGTACTCGGAATTAGCTCTGAAGTGAGCAGCTCTCTCCCAGATGGCCTTCTTTATTGAGCTCTCACTTGCCTTTACACCTTGAGCATCCACCGACTCTGACTTGGAGCTCATAACACCCATGATAGGAGAATCATCCATTTCTGCTTCATCAAGTGGCTCTTTGATATCTTTCTTCATCACTTCCTTTTTAGGGGACTCAAGCACCTCTTTTTCTTGTTTAGTCGAAGAAGCGTCTATTTCCAAATTTTCCTGTGAATCCTTAGGGACACCATCATCATCAGCATTTTCCATCAGCTAGCATGTCAAACAAAAAAAATAATTAGCAACTGTAAAAGATCTCTAGTTTTCCTGCAGAGGGTATATAATGTTACATGCCAAAAGTGCAAAAATGACAAAAAGAAGAAGAGCTTGCAGGAAATAGCTACTGAAAGCATAGCAATTCAAAGCGTAACTCTCATTTAATTAATCAGAAACGGAGAACGTCACTATGAACTGACTAAACAACTACCGAGAAGTCTTACTAGAAACAACCATAAGAATATTTTCTAATAAAGAGGGTGTCATTTTAAGGCTTGCTTGAGGTGCTCTTAATCCCTAAAGCTAGGCACACCCAGGTACCAAGGCAATGGGCCTACATGAGCTCTATCTTGAAAAGGTGGCACTAAACAATAAATATAGTTGACAAACTGTATGTTAATTGTCAAAAGAAAGACTATGAATGAATATGTTAATGATTAGGAGTAGGAAATTAGATATTTCGTACTACCACCGGATGATGTGGCGCAACGGATGGTGCTGCTCCTTCCTTAACCAGAGGTCTCAGGTTCGAGCCTTGGGTATGGAAAAATCCTTGGTAAGGAGCGCTTCCCCGAATGGGCCCTATGCGGCACGAATCCGGATATAGTCGGGCTCCAATACTGGTACCGGACAGTGGGTGAAACAAAAAAAAAAGATATTTCGTACTAAAAACTAGCCAGCATTGACTAAAATATTTTGCATCTCATCTAGAAATTTGAGACGACTTTTTGATTTTTGATAAAGTAAGTAGCTTCACCAAAGGCATCAAGAAGATGCAGTAGATACAAAAGAGAATGTTAGTTCCATTACGAAATTTAAACGACTTTTAACCCTAATGACATGATTATTTACTTCATATATTTTAGTTAATTTTCTTGCATTAGAGGTAAGGTCTGCGTACACTCTACCCTCCCCAGACCTATTCTTTGTTTGTGCAATTTTTTTATAACTGTGATCCAGGCCAGCTTGTGCGCACCTCGACTAATTCCACGGGATACCTGCCACCTCCCACCAGCAACAGGTAACTCGTCCACCAAGGCTAGAACAGATACGGAGAAATCACCTAGTGTTTTGTCTCTGATGGGAATTGAACCTGAGACCTCATGGTGTTCAACCGACTTCATTGATCACTAGGCCACACCCTTGGGTGCTTGTTTAAGCATTTCCCAGTAAAACACGTGTCGTAATTGAGTTCTTTTCTTAAAGCCCACTAGATCTTAGTGCTTTTCTCTTCTTTCGCCTTTGAGAACACGAAACAAACAAGTGCCATTAAAGATTCATTTGAATTATGCTTGAGCCCTAAAAGTGCAATGCAAGTTGAGCACTTCCTCTCACTTGGGCAACACTTCCATGCAGACCGAAAGGTGCTAAGGCATGCACCTAATCGTCTATTGATTCTGTTGAAATCAAGAAACTTAATGTAGTTACCTGTTAGAATATGTCTAGGTGGAAAATGACTAGGTTCATTGAAACTGAGTATGAAATATTTGACAATAATCTACGATGTTCAATCAGATATCTTAGAATATTCCATAATTAAATTTTACATAATTACTTACCTTGATAGTCGCAAAAAACAGTTGCTTACCATGGTGTACATGGTTTAGGAATCCTACATAAGAAGTCTGTCTCGTACATCGTAAATCACTAAATTTCCAAGAAGTACCTTGGAGAGGGCTGATTTGTAATAACCATGGCCCCTAAATGGATATTCATGTTGGTCATGGCAATCCATGGGAGATTACTTAATAAAGATAGGCTGGTTAAATGGGGTTGATACTAAAGATAGGCTGGTTAAATGGGGATTGATACTAAAGATAGGCTGGTTAAATGGGGGTTGATTGATAATTTGCTAAGTCCATTATGTTAAGAGGAAAATGAGAATATTGACAATCTTCTCTTCAAATGTAAACTGGCTGCTAACATATGGACCAAACTGTTACACTGGCAAAGTGTGCACAGACAGGCAATGGCCAGGTCTGCAGAATTGGAATGGATTGAGGCTCATGTAAAAGGGCAGAATGCAGCAAGTGAAGTTTTTAGAATTGCCCTTGCCAGCTGTTTACCATGCATGGCAGGAAAGGAACTACATTGTCTTTCAGAAGAAGCGAAGGAGATCTGAGGTGATTACACGCTCCCGTTTGGCCAAAGATTTCGAAGTTGAAATTTGAGTTTTTGAAGTCGTGATTTTTGGAACTTGAAGTTTTGTTTGGACATGCATTTTACTTTGAATTTTTTTTGAAGTTTTGTGAGTGGAAGTCCCAAAAATCCAAAACTGGTTTACACCAGTTTTTGGAACTTGAATTTATTTTAAGACAGATTCAAAATCTGCTCCAAAATCTATGGCCAAACAGATATTTGAAGATAAATTTTCAAAGTCTGATCCAAAAACTTACAAGAATGGTTATCCAGCCAGGAGCAATGAAGCCAAAGTTTTGTATTTCTTTTGGTGAGAATGACGATGCCAAAATTAGTTAGTAGACTGAAAATGTTGAATTTTTTATACCAAAATTATGACTTAAGCATTTTTACATAGCAAATTCAAGGAATGTCCAAATTGTGATGAAAAATTAGATGGTTTGAACCTCGTATAGGGAACCCATTATTCTTATTGTAACAAAAGACTTGTTTCTCCTTAATTTGGTGTACCTTTCTAATTAAAACTGCATTTCAATTACACTTTGCGCTTAAAGCACTAATAGATCTTGGTACTTTTTACACCTTTCGAGGATCATTGAATGGTTATTTGCTGGTTTCGGATTCCCCCCCTCTGTTTCTCTCTTTGCATGGTGTGCAGTTTCTATGATTGATAAGTTGCAAAAGATATAGACATGTGGCGTTCTATCTTCTACTTTTTTCGGGGTCTGTTGGGTTACGCCAGCTGATACCAGATCTCATCTAGTAAGGTTGAACATCCAGCATGTTAGAGAAGACCAGAGACTGAAAAAGGGGACTTTTGAGCTACTCTGGGTAGTTAAAAGGAACAGGAGCATTTGAGGGAGTTGAGAATCATATTCATAAGACAAAGAGTTCCTTTTTCCCTATTTTTATTTTGATAAGTTTGTGCCAACATGAGTATTCCC
This sequence comes from Anisodus tanguticus, assembly GCA_034509755.1. Taxonomy (NCBI): domain Eukaryota; kingdom Viridiplantae; phylum Streptophyta; class Magnoliopsida; order Solanales; family Solanaceae; genus Anisodus; species Anisodus tanguticus. Next base: position 20,339,602 of record CM067553.1, on the reverse strand, counting down.
CAGAGTATTGATTCATGGCTCTAGTATGCAATCAAAATTTTAATAAAATAAAGAATACATCAGAAGATCAAGAAGCTAAACACTAATATGAAAGTAAGATACATCTATTAATTAATAATGTTTCTCTAAACAACTTAGAGTATGTAAAATGAGAAAATGAAATACTTTTGGAGGATGTGACACACACCCGATGACATTTTTGAAGAGTCCGAGCAACATAGATTATGACATACAATAAATAGCAAGACGATGGGGAAATTAGGATACACAAAATGTGAACATTAAACAACTTAGAGTACGTAAAATGTGAAAATTCAATACATTATGAAATACAATAAACAGCAAGACGATGCGGAGAGCAGAATACACAAAATGTACCATTTATAAACTAACAAACCAATAAGATTACCTTCTCCAAGAACTGCTTAATGAATCTTTTATGCACATCAAGAGCATACTTTTCAAGCTCCAAGTCTTCCTCTATCAGTCTACGCACCCTCTCCAAAGTGAAGGAGCTGCACCACAAATTCAAAGCCACCCAACAATACATTAGAACTATAAAATGTTTGATAAAATAAAGCATCCATAAAAAAAGGCATTTACTGTATGTTCTTGTTTCAACACACTTTAACTGTACCATTCAACAGAACCTGAAATGCCAAGGCTCGAAGGCGATGGAACATGGAACAGTTCTTTAAGGTTGTTCATGCTCCTTTTGAAGAAAACAAGAGCCCTTCGGGTAGAAGATCATGCATGTACAACATTTGTTGCTCCTCACCCTGAATTATCCTAACATCATCAGCTTTACAGTTACTCTCTCTTTTTAACAAGTAGCTCTTAGTCATAAAGATATTATTGAATTTCTTTGCCGAGTATTGATCAGATTTCTCATTTATTTCAGTTCGACACAAGATACCAAATTATATGAAAACATTGTAGTTAATTCAGTACATCTCTTGTGGCATCGAAGGGTGTGGTCTCTTGGTTAATGAAGTGAGTTGAGAACCATGAGGTCTTAGGTTCAAATCCCAGCTGAGGCAAAAACATTTGGTGATTTCTTCCCACCTGTCCTAGCATTGGTGGACGGCATTACCCGGTACCTATGTTGTGGGAGGTAGCAGGTACTCCGTATAATTAGTAGAGATGTGCGTAAGATGGTCCGAATATCATAGTTATCAAAAAATATTCAGTGTATATCTTGCATATCAAAATTGTTATTTTGAATAAAAAAAGGAAATAATATCAAAGTTGCCATCCATTACACTTTTGGTCCATTCTTACCCTTATTGTTAGCAAATCATCCCACATTTTCCCTTGCCTTGAAAAAAAAGGACAAAATTTACCCCTCAACTTTTAACTATGAGTTAATGTTATCCTCGGGTTGGAGCTCTATTAGGGGTTCAAGGACAAAAACAAGAACATCGGGGGTAATATTGGACTAAAATTTAACATAATGCAATGTTGTTCAATTTAAGATAGTACAAGGGCAAAGTTGACCCTTTTATACCCAAAAAAAAATCGTACAATGATGCAAAACCTAGTTAAAAATAAAGTTCAGATACCATACCACTAAGAACCAATCTAAAGATAAAATCACCAAAAGATATGCAACAAATTCCATTTGAATAATATAGTGTATGTGCAATCAACCTATCGTTGTACTACAAAGACCACAATACTATACTAGAAAATGACAAAGTAAACTCAAAGCCTTCAAAATTAATTTGTCATTCATCTCATATATCAATTCCAACACCATCACCCAACTGGAACCCGAGAAAATTATGTACATCTTCATATCATATGACAATTACTGGATATGTACTGAAAGGGTAAGACACAGATGGGTTTCACACATAAATACAGGCATAAGATTCATGCCCTTGCGGCATTTACTGGATCACATCTTAAAATACTTCCAACTATGCATGGACAAGATGTATAGTATAATGTACTTATACTAAAAAGATGTATATAATATCATATATGGGGAAACATGCAGGATGTACCAATACTCACATAAAACACATGCAGGCCAAAATAACTTCAGATTAACTCTCCTCCCCCTCTCCCAAAACTTCAGCGGAAGAACGTGTTCCCTGCTGCAACACTCAGAGAACTTTTAACACTCCCAAATTTTCCCCCCTTTTTTTTTAATAACCATGGTGTCCGTCTTGCGCGCACCTCAACTAATTCCATGGGATACCTGCCACCTCCCACCAGCAGCACCAGGTAATTCTATCAACCAAAGCTTGGAGAGATGGGAAGAAATCACCTAGTATTTTTGTCTCTGCTGAGATTTAAACCTGATACCGCCAACTCACTTCACTGACCACTAGGTCACTCCCTCGAGTGCAACATTTTTCCCCGTTTTCAATAAGAACATTCTCCGTTTTTCACTCAACTGACAGAAACGGGCACCCTTTGGCACAACTAGCAGAGAGAACACCAACACTTAAACCAGACCCGGATCCGGGCAAGAAAACACAACGGCCCTGGCACCTCCATTGCTCCACAATAATCACTAGACAGAAAAATCCCAATTGACCCATAATGTTTTTTTTCAGTTCCTACCCCTTTACCCTCACCCATATCAAACAACCACTTCAATCAAAAGTAGTGTAAAAACATAAATCAAAGTAATAATTCAATGGAAACTAGAAAAAAAATGAGGAGGAGGAGCACATACTCAGCATTATCTTTGAAATGTTGAAGACGAGAGCGCAAAGCTGTCTCAATATTGGCTAATTCTATCCCTTGCTTCTCTTCCTTCGCCATCTTTTCTACTAACCCTATTTGCCAACAAAAAATACACACACTTTGAACTGTTTCAAGTCTTGGAGATTACAGTAATCTTAAGGGAGTGTTTAGGGCTTAACAAAAACCTCACAATTGTCTCTTTCGCACCTTGTCTTTTCTCGTTTAGTATAAGTATATCAATAGACAACTTTCTGAATAATTTAGCAATAGAAAGCTTGAAACTCAATTATGAGAGGTATATTAGCTTAATAATATCATGATTTAATGAATATTCTTAACCACTTCATCCAGTAGCTTTAATCTAATAAATTCGTTTTAAATATACCACTTAACTTTATGATATAAAATAGATATATGCTTAGTTAAAAAAGTGTGGACATATACTCTTGTGATTACACAAAATGTGTATATTTACCCTTTTCGTTAATATAATCCTATTTTTCGAAGTAAAATTTTTTACTTTCTTTTCTTAAATTAAAGATTACCTTTGCTTTAAAAAATCAGTGACCCATTATCTTTTATCCCCAACCCGACCAACCTATGAAAAATGTCTCCCTATCATTTTATCCTATATTTAACGGGTTGAACTCTACATAATGTTAGTCAACGTTTTTATAAGTTCTCACAGAGTAGGGTAAATATATTTTTGTGGATTGATTATATTGATATAAAAATTGGGCTAATGCTGTTTATATGTTATTTTCAGATACGAAAATGTAATTTTTGGGATTAGGAAGAACGAAGATTTCCTCCTGGAGCAGTAGAATTGATTTACGATTGAAAATCAAACAAAAATGTCTTCGAAGTGAGAAGAATATTTTGTTGAAGAAGATTGTAAATTTAGAGTGTTCCAACAAGCTATTGATTTACAGTGTTGTTGGAGGAGAATTCGTTGTCGGATCACCAACAATAGTTATTGGACCACCAGCAAATTTTAAGAAAAAATTGTTATGTTATTTTCATTGAGTTGCTTTGTTAGGTTTATTGTAGCATGGTTGCTGAAATGAATCTTTTTGTATGAAATGAACCTTCTAGTATGATATAATCTAAACTTCCTTTTCATAGTTAGTTTGTCTTTTTGGAATGATTTTCCCCAACTTTTAGTTCAGTTTATTGGGTCTTATGTATGATTTTTGGCAAGTTTTGATTCATTTTGTTGTGTCTTATGTAATGGGGTTTGCTAAATTTTATATCATTTGGTAATGAAATGATCAAGTTTGGAACATTTAAAAGCCTCATTAAATGTCTTATTTACCAGATTCTACTTCATTTTGTGTATGATATTAAAACAGTTGATAGTTGCTGCATTGATGCAGATTTTTAAAAAGTGCACAAAATTGTTGCTTAATCTTCCAAAGGAACTCTGCTTTGAAGACTAAGATTAGTGGGATGAAAGAGCAAAATCATAACAAGAACAAAGACCATTTTGTATGAAGCATCAGTATTGGCAAACATTCGAATTTGAAAGAAAAATAATACAAAAACTTAAATATGCTTGCTTGTAAATCTTTATACAGTAATTGACGTTCTAAACTTTGATTTTACACAACCTTAATTAAACAAATCTTCCATTACAAAAATTTCAACTTGTAAATCTTTTATACACTTTCAACCCCTTGTACATACTGATGCCTAAATTAAAACAAGCAAATCTTGGCTTTTACCTATAGTTGAAATATTGAATTTAGAAGTTATTGAATACTTTTTAGCATTGGTTAATGAAGATGTTCATCGAGAAAACAATATGAAATATACTCATGTACTAAGTAGAGGTGATCATCGTCACTAGCATAACCCAATAGCTTCACCTACACGACGAATTCATAAACACTGGATTATCATCAACGTAACTAATATAGTTTTTAGTGATTAAACTTGATTACCTACAGCTGATGATATTATATTCCTTCACAATAATCAAATAGCCATTGTTTAATGTATATATTCTCAAGTCAAGTCAAGTCTTCACCAGGCTTCCTAATAATCCCATGAGCTTCCATTTGCTTCATTGCTTCTCTATCATACAAATTACCAGCTACATTATTAACATTGACTATCAAAAGGAACAGCACTAAATCACTCAAAAAGTGTAGCAGCTCACATCCAAACACTCATCAATCAAAGCACATAAATTTACTCTCACACGCCTATCAAAGCATATAAATTTACTCTCTAATACATGGAACAATTCAAATGACATTCAATTTAAATTAGTGCAATAATTTCCAACAAAACTAGTTTAACCTTTAGGTAGTTAAACCAACCACAAATACATACTTTATGGTTAGTAGCAAAAGAAATTGTTTGAATTTACATTACATGATACTATCTAAAATAACCACCTAACGTTAAATATCATAAACTACATAACGACTTCTAAACAAGATCATCATCAGGACCCAGCCCTTCCCTGCCATTTGCTTCACTCTTTTCTTCCTTGCTTTAGCTTGCAACTGGCCAATAGTGACTGCTTCCTTACACCTCTAAGTAGTCTTCTTGGGTGAATATGGTACATACCTCTAGCATCCCCCTTAAAAGAAATCTTCATGTTCCATATTGTTGCCACTCTTTATGACCTTCTTTCCAGCCTTATTTGTGTCTCAGAAATTATCATTAGCCTCATTAGTAGATCTTCTTCATTCCCAATGTCAGGACCATAGGCAGTCGACTGTTATGTTTGAGATTGTTGGTTTTCAGCTTATGCCTCATACTCTATATTAGCATTGTGTAGAGTTTTGTCCAGCTCGACTCTTGAACCTTTGACCTCTTATTTTCTTATTTCTTCCTTATCAACTTTCACCAACTTCATGGTCCTTCAAGTCAAAGAAAACTTGCTGTGAATTTAAAGAAAAAACCAACATTGAACTAAAATAAAACATCCCCTTGCATTATGATTGAAATCATCACACTTGTTGCATCTCTTTGTTAAATATACACAATATACACACAATATACATGTGTATATTGTGTATATTAAATCTCGGATTTGGTCCCAATAATAGCTCTCGGTTTTGGATGTTTATGTAAAGTAATTTATGGTAAATATTTAGTATCCTAGTTTAGGTAATATTGTAATATAATTAGTAGTGTATTACCATAATTAGTGTATTACCATAAATGTATAGAACAAGGTTTTTAGAATAGAATAGGAATATGATTCTCCTATTTTGTAACTTGTATATATAGCCTTTCAAGTAATGAAAACAATCAAGGGGATTATTTCTTTCATGGTATCAAGAGACTAGGTCTAAACCAAAGTTTTCTCTCCCAACTTTTGTACCCTCTCTCGGCCGAGACCCCCCCCCTCGGGTTTCTCTCCCAAATTTTGTCTTCCGCTCTAAAAAATCTCTCTTAAATTTCCCCTCCTTCTTTGTTCTTTCAATATGTCTAAGAACAATTATCATTCTGCCCTCATGGTTTCTAACGTCAAGAACAATATCCCTATTGTGCTTGAAATGGAAAATGTCCAATATGCGACATGGGCAGAATTGTTTAAAATTCACGCTATCTCCCATCAAGTTATCCATCACATAATTCCTCCCGCTACACCTCTTCCCGCGGAAGATCCTCAATTATGGATTATGCTTGATGCTACCGTTCTCCAGTGGATTTATTCCACTATTTCGGTTGACCTTTTACAGACGATTATTGAGCCGGACACCACGGCTATGGCTACCTGGAATAGATTGCGTGACATATTCCAAGATAACCAACATTCATGTGCCGTCACACTCGAACATGAATTCTCTCTAGTTCGCATGGAAGACTTTCCAAACGTATCGGCATATTGCAAGAAACTCAAGGAGTTGGCGGATCAACTCCGTAATGTTGGCGCACCTGTAACAAATAATCATCTGGTTCTACAATTGGTTGCCCGCCTTTCGGAGGCCTATAATGGCGTTGGAACTCTCTTTCGTCAAAGCAACCCTCTTCCGGCCTTTTATCAAGCCCGCTCCATGCTTACTTTGAAAGAAGCCGGTTTGGCTAAAAATGCGGCTATCGGAGCAAACCCCGTCATCATGATGGCGTCCTCTCCAAGTTCTTCAGGTTTTGTTGATAATTCAGGTCAAAACCGCACTCATGGTGGCGGCAAAAATAATCGTAAGAATAATAACAAAAACTGCGGGGGCAAACACGGCGGTTCCGGTGGTGGTTCTGGTGGTCAGCAAGAAGGAAGTGGGCCCCGTCCAGTGAACAATGGCCCACCATCCTACTGGTCCCAGCAATGGGGCCCATAGCAGTGGGGTTGGGGCAGTGGGTCGTAGGCCAGCAGCTCCCAGCAGCCAGTGGGCTGGCCAGCCTTTCAGGCCCAATAATCAGCAGTGGCGGCCCACTGGCCACTGGCCCAGTAACGCAACAACCAGCAGCTATGATACAGTGTAGCCTAGTCTTGGAATACTTGGGCCCCGACCTCCGCAAGCTCACCACGCAGCAGGCCCCACTCAGACAGATATCGAGGCCGCGATGCACATATTGGGTTTGACTCAATCGGACCCAAATTGGTATATGGACACCGGTGCCACTACTCACATGACTTCCGATTCAGGTACTCTCTCATCTTATTCCAATTTGAGCAACCCTCGGGGTATAATTGTTGGTAATGGCAACTCTATTCCAATTCAGGATTATGGTCAGAAAACGTTGTCTTCCCTCAATCCACCCCTTTTCTTGAAAAATACTTTACATGCCCCCAAATTGATTAAAAACTTAATGTCTGTCCGAAAGTTCACCACTGACAATTATGTTTCTGTTGAATTTGATCCTTTTGGTTTCTCTGTGAAGGATTTCAAAATGGGGAGTCATCTCATGAGGTGTGATAGTAGGGGGGATCTTTATCCTATCATGCCCGGTTTCAGTCCATCGAGTCAAGCCTTGCATTCAGCTTTTGCAGTCATTTCTCCTTCCGTGTGGCATGCTTGCCTTGGTTATCCGGGATCTTCTATTTTATCAGTTTTAGATAAAAATAGCTTTATTTCTTGTAAGGGTACGCGTCGTACTCAAATTTGTCAATCTTGTTCGTTAGGAAAAATTGTTAAGTTGACATCTGTGGACTCAAATTCTCATACTTCAAAGCCATTTGATATTATTCATAGCGACTTATGGACGTCTCCTGTTCTAAGTTCGTTAGGTCATTGATATTATGTTCTTTTTTTGGATGATTATTCTAAATTTTTGTGGACGTTTCCAATTGCTATTAAATTTCAAGTGTTTTCTGTCTTCATAAAATTTAGAGCATTCATTAGAACACAATTCGAAAGAGAAATAAAAAATATTCAGTGTGATAATGGGAAAGAGTATGACAATAGGGTGTTTCGGGAGTTCTGTGATAATAATGGGATAAATTTTTGCTTTTCGTGTCCTCATACATCTTCTCAAAATGAGAAAGCCGAATGCAAAATTCATTCCATAAATAACATTATCCGCACTCTCTTACTTCATGCTTCGTACCCCCATATTTTTGGCATCATGCTCTGCAAATGACAACATATCTCCTTAACATAATTCCGTCCAAAGGTCTGACATGTTCTTCCCCCCTCCAAATCCTATATAATAAGAACCCTTCTTATTCTCATCTTCGGGTTTTTGGGTGCTTATGTTATCCGTTATTCCCATCTACCACAATTAATAAACTTCAGGCTCGGTCTACTCCGTGTGTATTTTTGGGTTATCCGTCTAATCATCGTGGTTACAAATGCTTTGATTTATCCTCCAAGAAAATCATAATTAATCGCCATGTCATTTTTATGAAACCCAATTTCCTTTTACGAAAGTTCATACTCCCGAGCCTAGGTCGTATAATTTTTTGGATGACCAAATATCTCCGTATATTATTCGGCATTTTTTGGACATCTCCCGCACCCAAAACTCTCCAGCGGGCACACTACCCGCTGGTCCCACTGGCACACTACCCGCTGGTCCCACTGGCACATCTCGGCAAAGATCGCCGCTCCCTCTCAGGCCGAGTTTCGGTGATTGGGCCAGTCTAGCCCACCACTGGAACTAGTCCACTGGAACTGGTCCAGTCCTAGGTACCGTTCTCGGCCCAGCTTCTGCGTCCAGCTTTGGGCCAGCAGGCCCACTGCCTGCTGGCCAGTCCATCCCGAGCCCAACAAATTCCCAAAATTCGCTCAATTTCTCCTCGAGTCATAGACCAGTCACTCGTAGTCAGCGGGGTATTTTTACACCTAAAAGACATTTTAATTTACACTCTAATGTCTCTAAATCCCCTTGCCCCGTAATCTTGTGTCTGCCTTAAACGACCTGAATTGAAAAATTGCTATGACTGATTAATATAATGCTCTTATTGATAATAAGACGTGGGCGTTGGTGTCCCGTCCATCTGGTATTAATGTTATCAGGTCTATGTGGATTTTTTCTCGCAAGGAGAATTCCGATGGGTCCTTTGCTCGACATAAGGCGCGGCTTGTGGGTGATGGTAAGACTCAGCAGGTTGGGATAGATTGTGGGGAGACGTTTAGTCCGGTGGTCAAGCCGGCTACCATTCGCACTGTGCTTAGCCTGGCTCTTTCTAAGGCATGGCCTATTCATCAGTTCGATGTCAAGAATGCTTTCCTACATGGTGATTTCAAGGAAACAATATATCTGCATCAGCCATTGGGGTTCAGGGATCCTAACCGTTCTCATCATGTCTGTTTGTTGAAAAAGTCCTTATATGGGCTTAAGCAGTCTCCACGGGCTTGGTATACGAGGTTTGCTGACTATGTTTTGACAATTGGGTTCATTCACAGCAGGTCAGACAATTCTTTGTTCATCTACCGACGTGGTTCATCCTTGGCCTACATCCCGTTGTATGTGGATGATATCATTTTGACGGCCTCTTCCGATGCCTTACGCCAGTCTATCATGACCATGCTCAGCTCTGAGTTTGCTATGAAAGACTTAGGGCCCTTGAGTTACTTTTTGGGGATTGCCGTCAAGCGTCATTCAGATGGTTTGTTTTTGTCTCAAAGAAAGTATGCGGCTGAGATCATCGAGAGGGCTGGGATGTCATCCTGTAAGTCCACTTCCACTCCAGTTGATACTAAGCCCAAACTTAGTGTCACGACCGAAATCCCTTATGAGGATCCGACCCGCTATCGCAGTCTTGCAGGGGCTCGTCAGTATCTTACCTTTACCAGACCGGATATTACGTATGCTGTTCAGCAGGTGTGTTTATTCATGCATGATCCCGAGTTGAGCACATGAATGCAATCAAACGCATCATCCGGTATATTCAGGGTATACTGGACTATGGTTTGCATTTGTATCATTCATCGATATCCACACTTGTCTCATACACTGATGCAGATTGGGCTGGTTGTCCAGACACCAGACGGTCTACGTCTGGCTACTGTATGTTCATTGGCAGCAACTTGGTCTCCTGGTCTGCGAAGCGTCAGGCGACTCTATCCCGCTCAAGTGCCGAGGCTGAATATCGAGGGGTAGCCAATGTGGTCTCAGAATCATGTTGGTTACGTAATTTGCTTTTAGAGCTTCATTGTCCAATTCAAAAGGCAACCTTGGTTTATTGCGATAATATTAGTGCCATCTACTTTTCAGGTAATCCGGTTCAGCACCAACGTACTAAACATATCGAAATAGACATTCACTTTTTTCGTGAAAAGGTTGCTCGGGGTCACGTTCGCGTATGCCATGTCCCGTCAAGATATCAGATTGGAGACATCTTTACAAAGGGTCTTACCTCGGTCCTTTTTGAAGATTTTAGGGACAGTCTCAGCGTTCGAAGACCGCCCACTATGATTGCGGGGGTGTGTTAAATATACACAATATACATGTGTATATTGTGTATATTAAATCTCGGATTTGGTCTCAATAATAGCTCTCGGTTTTGGATGTTTATGTAAAGTAATTTATGGTAAATATTTAGTATCCTAGTTTAGGTAATATTGTAATATAATTAGTAGTGTATTACCATAATTAGTGTATTACCATAAATGTATAGAATAAGGTTTTTAGAATAGAATAGGAATAAGATTCTCCTATTTTGTAACTTATATATATAGCCTTTAAAGTAATGAAAATAATCAATGGGATTATTTCTTTCACTCTTTAGAGTTCTCTTTCTTGACAACCTTTATGCCTTCTTTCTTAAACTTGCCTCATTTGGTTCTCTATGCCTTTTCATCTTGGATCTGCCAACAAGTTTGACAATTTCTGGAGATTTCATTGCTTGAACATGATCTATTTTTCATAATTTGGGACTCCTAACTGACTGCAACTTGTACTTATGTCAATAGATAAGCCTTTTTCTTGTACCAGTAATGTACCTCTTCCAATGAATCAATTTTTTTGTGCATGAGTGTCTTGACAGCATGGTGACATTGTATTCCACCCGAGTTCAGTAACCTGCAGATGCATTTCTTCTACTCCAAATTCATTGTATGTCAGTCCTCTCCATCTTTCACTTCATAACCATAATCTCAATTGAACTCAATTGTACATGTGGTCGCCATTAATCTGTACTCATTGTACAATTTCATAGCTGCCGATCTGATATCATTTGACCAATTCCTGTCCATCTCTTCATTTTTCACAAACATATTCATCACCTTCACCAGAATTTCCTCCAGCATTTTAATGATTGATTTTTGTTAGTTTAAAGTATCCAACTATTAAAAGACTCAGTAAAATTATTGTACACCATGAGGTTCTTGCATTGAATATCAAAAATATGTCCTACACCATTTAATTGGAGCAAATGAAAAAGATCCCTAGCTGAATCATTTTTCACCTTTCATAACTCCTTTAAGATGTCTTGAACTCTTTTTTATAGGTATTCTATATACATCACCACATCAGTTTTCTCTCTTCATCACTCCTCTACTTCTTACACCAGTTGGTTTCGATATTCCTCATACAGAACCTATGGTATGCTTCTGGAAGAACATTGGCTATAACATCCCACAGACCCTGCATATCAAAAGGACATGAAAATCATCAAATGGGAATATGGACATTTTAAGAACAAGTTATTATGGACAACAACGAAATAAAAATCAGGGAATATGGACAACAATGAAAAGAAATGGCAATAAGAAAAAGGATTAGAAATGACAGCAAAAAAATACAGTAAAGTTACCTTTTGCATATCAGACATAAATGTTACAGCTTCACAACTTTTCAGCTCCAAAGAAACCTTCAATAACTGAATAAACCAGGTCTATGTTCCTATATTTTCCTTTTCCACCACTTCCTAAGCTATTGGGTAAAAATGGTTCATTGAGTCTTTTCCTAATAGCTACCAAAAGTAGCCCCTTACATTTGTGAAGAAGAAGGACAAGTCTATGCGTACGTGTATTGATTATCAGCAATTAAACAAGGTTGCAATCAAGAATAATTGTCCCATTCCTCGCATTGATGATTTATTTGACTAGCTACATGGAGCTTCGATCTTCTCTAAGATCGATTTGAGATCAGGTTATCACTAGTTAAAGATTAGGTTGGAGGATGTCTAAGACATCCTCAGGATGCGTTATGGTCATTATGAGTTTTTGGTGATGTCTTTAAGACTGACCAAATGCCCTAACGACCTTTATGGACTTTATGAACGGTGTGTTCAGGTCGTACTTGGACTCTTTTATTATTGTCTTCATTGACGATATCTTGATATAATCTCATCTAGAGAAGAGCACGAACAACATTTGAGGATTGTGCTCAGAATTCTGAAGGAGAAGAAGTTTTTGGCCAAGTTTTTGAAGTGTGAGTTTTGCTTTAGCTCAATGACATTTTTAGGACATGCGGTGTCCAAATATAGTATTATGGTAGATTCTAAGAAGATTGAGGCGGTTCGTGATTGGGTTAGACCTACCTAAGTCACCGGATTCAGAGTTTCATTAGTCTTGCGAGTTATTATCGGTATTTCGTTGAGAGGTTCTCATCCATTGCGTCCCCATTTACCAAATTTGCTCAAAAGAATGTGGCTTTCTAGTGGTTGGACGAGATTGAAGTGAACTTTCAAAATTTTAAGACTTTGTTGATCACGACTCTGATTTTGACTTTATCCATCGAAGGAGAGGGCTTTACCATGTATTGTGATGCTTCACAAATTGAACTTGGTTGTGTTCTGATGTAGAAAGGAAAAGTGATATCTTATAAGTCAAGGCAGTTGAAGGTGCATGAGAAGAACTACTCCACTCACGATTTGGAATTGGCAACAAATTTAAATTGAAGATTTGGAGGCATTATCTCTATGGTATGCATTGTAAGGTGTTTACCGATTATCGTATTCTTCAACATATTTTCAATAAGTGGGGTCTTAATTTGAGGTAACGGAGGCGGTTGGAGTTGCTTAAGGATTATGGCATGACTATCCTTTATCACTCGGGCAAAGCCAACATAGTGGCGGATGCTTTGAGTTGGAAGACGGTGAGGTATAAGTAGCCTAGCTTCGTTAAAGGTGTGAGAACACCCTTTGGTCTATGTTCCTATATTTTCCTTTCCTACCACTGCCTAAGCTATTGGGTAAAAATGGTTCATTGAGTCTTTTCCCAATAGCTACCAAAAGTTGCCCCTTACATTTGTGAAGAAGAAGGACAAGTCTATGCGTATTGATTATCAGCAATTAAACAAGGTTGCAATCAAGACTAGTTGTCCCATTCCTCGCATTGATGATTTGTTTGACTGGCTACATGGAGCTTAGATCTTCTCTAAGATCGTATTGAGATTAGGTTATCACTAGTTAAAGATTAAGTCGGAGGATGTCATGCGTTATGGCCATTATGAGTTTTTGGTGATGTCTTTAAGACTGACCAAATGCCCTAACGACCTTTATGGACTTTATGAACGGTGTGTTCAGGTCGTACTTGGACTCTTTTATTATTGTCTTCATTGACGATATCTTGATATAATCTCATCTAGAGAAGAGCACGAACAACATTTGAGGATTGTGCTCAGAATTCTGAAGGAGAAGAAGTTTTTGGCCAAGTTTTTGAAGTGTGAGTTTTGCTCTTGCTCAATGACATTTTTAGGACATGCGGTGTCCAAATATAGTATTATGGTAGATTCTAAGAAGATTGAGGCAGTTCGTGATTGGGTTAGACCTACCTAAGTCACCGGAATCAGAGTTTCATTAGTCTTTCGAGTTATTATCAACAATTCATTGAGAGGTTCTCATCTATTGCGTCCCCATTTACCAAATCTACTCAAAAGAACGTGGCTTTCCAGTGGTCGGACGAGTTTGAAATGAACTTTCAAAAGTTTAAGACTTTGTTGACCACGACTCTGATTTTGACTTTATCCATCGAAGGAGAGGGCTTTACCGTGTATTGTGATGCTTCACGGATTGAGCTTGGTTGTGTTCTGATGTAGAAAGGAAAAGTGATATCTTACAAGTCGAGGCAATTGAAGGTGCATGAGAAGAACTACCCCACTCACGATTTGGAATTGGCAGCAAAAGTATTTGAATTGAAGATTTGGAGGCATTATCTCTATGGTGTGTATTGTAAGGTGTTTATCGATTATTGTAGTCTTCAACATATTTTCAATAAGAGGATCTTAGTTTGAGGCAACAGAGACGGTTGGAGTTGCTTAAGGATTATGACATGACTATACTTTATCACTCAGACAAAGCCAACATAGTAGATGATGCTTTGAGTTGGAAGACAATAAGGTATAAGTAGACTAGCTTCGTTAAAGGTGTGAGAACACCCTTTGGTTATGGATGTTCAGTCTTGGCTAACAGTATGGTGAGATTTGATATTTCAGAACCTGGCAATATTTTAGCTTGTGTGGAGGCAATGTCTTCTTTGTTGGAGAAAATTAAGGCTCAATAGTTTGACGATGAGAATTTGCGTAAGATCCGGGATAAGGTGTTTCAAGGAGAGGCCAAGAAGGAGATGTTAGATGACGAGTGAGTTTTAAGGATCCAAGGTCGCATTTATGTTCCTTAAACAAGTGATTTGACTTAATTGATTATGGATGAGGCGCATAGTTCGAGGTACTCTATCCGACCAAGGGCTACAAATATGTATGGATATTTGAAATAATATTATTGGTGGTGTCAGATGAAGATGGACATAGTGGAATATATGCCTCGGTATTTGAATTATCAACAGGTAAAGTATGAGCACCTGAAGCTTGTTGGTATTACTAAGAGAATTCTCATACCTGAGTGAATGTGCGAGCAAATTGCTATGGACTTCGTGGTAGGGTTGTCACATACTTTGGGAAAATTTAATGCTATTTGAGTCATTGCAGATAGATTGACCAAGTCGGGTCATTTTGTACTGGTTCAAACTACCTTAAATACAGAGAAATTAACTCGAATCTACATCCGAGGGAGTTCGTTTGCATGGGGTATCCATTTCTATCATTTCGGATTGGGGCACGCAGATTACCTCTCATTTATAGAGGTCTATGTAGAATGAGTTATGTATCTAGGTGGAGCATAGTATAGCTTTTCACCCACATTGATGTCAGTTCGAAAAGACTATTCAGGTCCTTGAGGATATGTTGTGGGCATGTGTTATTGACTTTAATTTGGTGGTCATTGGGATCAGTCTTGCCTTTGGCAGAGTTTGTGTACAATAATGGTTACCATTCAAGCGTTGAGATGACACCAGTTGAGGCATTATATGGTAGGAGATATCGTTCTCTGATTGGTTGGTTTGATGCATTTGAGATTAGGCCTTGGGGTACATACTTGTTAAGGGATCCTTTAGACAAGGTCAAATTGATTCAGGAGAGACTCCTGCAGCTCAGAATAGACAAAAATGTTATGCAGATAGAAAATTTTGCGGTTTGGAATTCATGGTTGGCGAACTAGTTCTATTGAAGGTTTTACCCATGAAGGATGTGATGAGATTTGGAAAGAAGGACAAGTCGAGCCTGAGGTATATTGGTCTGTTTGAGATTGTTCAGCGTTTTGGTAATGTAGCTTATGAGTTGTCTTTACCACCTGATTTATCGGGTGTTCACCTCGTATTTCATATTTCAATGCTCAAGAAGTACCTATTCGGTGGTTCTTATGAGATTTAATGGGATTCAGTATTGCTTGATCATAATTTGACTTTTGAGAAAGAGCCGGTAGCCATTCTTGATATAAATCTCTAAGTTAAGGTCCAAGGATATAGCCTTAGTAAAATTTCAATTGAGGCATTGTTCGATTGAGTAGGCTACTTGGGAGACTCAGATGGACATGCGGAGTATATATCCTAACTTTTCAATAGTTTATGTACTTTTTTTCTTTATGTTCGAGGACGAACATGTGTTTGGGTGGTCGCTGATGTAACAACCCGTTAGGTAATTTTGAGTTTTAGGTCCCCTTTTCCTAAACAACCCTTTTCGTAGCTTTAAAATGATATTTTTAACTTGCGGGGATGGGTGACGCAATTTCTGAGGCAAACGGGTGAGTAACAGAGAAGAAAATGTAAATTTTGAAAATCCTTAAATTAAGAAATTGAAATGGTTTACCAAAGTCAACATCGGGGTATAATGAACTCATATGCAAATTTGAACAATTCCATTAGGTCAGAAAATATGATTTTTGACTTAGTTGGATAGTGAGGACGAATCTTGAATGGCTCGGGTGTGTTTTGGACCCTTGGCGGAGAAATTAGTTAAAGTGAGGAAATGGAGTTGACAACAAAATCAACATGGGGTCAAGATGACCCCTTTTAGGTGTTTTGAGTACACGAGCAGGTTCATAGCATGTTTTATGACTGAAATGCATATTTGATTTATATTCGGGGGAGGGAATCCCAAATGAGTTTCAGGCACTGATTTCAAGTTTAGAGAACACCAAAAGATATAGTGTTCAATTGTTGATTTCCTTCTATGCGAACGCGAGGCACATGTTATGATCACGATGAGTTGTGTGGTCAAGCATCATGATTATGGTGGGCCAGATCACAATCGTGAAGGCCATCTGTGGGCCGAGTTGGTTTTTGCTCTACGCGGTCGCGAGGAAGGTCCCACGATCGCGAAGAAGGGACTGTTCCAGTGGGTTTAATCCCTAAATATGGGATTTGACGTTTCATTTCATATTTTGAGCTAGAGACATCAAATTTGGAAGATTTTCAAAGGGTTTTTCAAGATTCATCGTGGGGGTAAGATTCTAACCTCCCTTTACCATTCTATCTTAGATTCTTACGGGATTCATCATTTTAGTCATGACTTGAGTTATAGAATTAAGTTTTTAAAGTCCTAACTTGGAAATAAGAAATTTTTAAAATTGAATGTCGGATTTGAATCATTTTTGGAATTTAGACTCTTATGGGCTATGTGTAAACATATTTTATCGCGAAATTATAATTTTTCCCTCTAGAGCTCGAGACTGCCTTTTTAGATTCAAAATTATAATATAGCAATATGGTGTCTACGGACATGCTTACCTATATTTCATATTTGAACATATTGGGATCATTCGGAAGTTCTACGAAAGGGCAAGGCTTTATTGTGCTCGTTGGTCTTTGAAATAAGGCAAGTTGAGACCTTACTTGACTCTATTTAAAGCACGTGATTGATAAAATTAATTAATAAGGAGGGAGTATTGAGGAATAAGGGGGTCTCGTACTTGTAAGATGACGAACACTTGTACGGGTACCGGTGCTATAATTTTGAAATGTGTATCATATTTAGGTCATTATGTTTGTGTCTAAAGCATGTGAGCAAAAACTGGTAATAGTTGATAATGACTAATTGATTGTCATCCGGGATATAATTCCCTTATTTATTTACTTATGTGATATGTCAATCTCTTACTTATTGATTGTGTGTTCTTATCACTACGTAATGCTCGTCTAGTGATAAAATAGAATTAAGAGGAACTTTTACCTTATAGCCTTGTTGCTTATCGTGTGTGCATGTCATATTCATGCTTTCATATAGTATCTCATGCATATTACACTTGAGGATACATAAGTGATGTCCGATGGAAATGATTCCGAATGAAGTGATGCGAATGATGCCGAATATGAGCTAAGTGTTGAGATCGAGCGCCCAGTTGGTTAAGTGTTGAGATTAAGAAACTAAATGGCTAAGAACCCGATGGAAAATAATTTTGGGTAGTGTACAGACCTCATGAGTCCCCCATGAGTTATATTACAGAGCGTGTGTATACCGGTGATTGATGGCCTTTGCATGTCATTTCATATCATTTTATTGATGCTTTATTGTTGGATCTACTTGTAGACTTATTTAAAATGTACTTGTCTCGTTCGACGGACTACTTAGATATTTGTTGAAGTGAGCTTAGGCTTTTGTTATCCTTACTTGCTACGTTACAACTATGCCTTTGAAGTAATAGCGGATAAGTGTGGGAGTAAGCATTCGGAAGACCAGCCCTCATCACCATTTTAGTTTAAGGTCGGTCGACGATACTGCTGAGTATGCGTTGATTTTTCGTATTCACTCTACACTTGCTGCATTTTTTGTGTACAATTTCTAACCCGAGTACTAGTAGTGACCGAGTTGAAGAGTGCTTTTGGAGTTGTCAGGGTGAGCTGTTGGTAGGGATGGCAACAGATCGGATCTGGACCGGATCCTACTAGATCCAGATCGAGATCCGTATTTCATATCTAGATCTAGATCCGGATCTAGATCCATTGGGTCCATAAAAATCATATCCAAATCCGGATCCATCAGATCTGGATCCACATTCTTGAGTGCATTTTTGACGCAATAATTTGCATGCTACACATGGAGAATTGGACGATGACATCTTTGGCCTCCCTATATTGCTGTAGACAAATGAATGTCTCATTGATTCTATAATAGCAAAAAAAATCAGGAAGCCTCATAAAATGATAAAGACCTAATTAAATATGAGAAACATGTACATATACTTGTAACAAAATGCATTTTTCAGTATGATAGATAGAAAATTAAATAAGTAAACAAGAGATAATTTGAGTATGTTAAAGAATGCATGGTATTTAAAGAAGTTGTTTCATTACCATTTTGGAGTAGAAATGCATTAAAGTCATATTGAAGCAAACATGGAAAGTAAATATATTACAACACTAATTTATATCTATAGAATAAATTAAGAGATCTGTTAATTTATTTATTCAATGAAACTAAGAGGTGTGAGAATGGAAGCTGAGGGTGATTAGTGGAGTAATAAAATTGTTGTTCCAGCCAATTCTTCCTAAAATTTCCAATATTCATTACTCCAAACCTGAATGTAAAATACAAAAAATATGAAAATTTTAAAGAAAATACTTATAAAATTACATTCTAGGTTATGCATATATTTAATAAAGAACGGATCCATGGGTCGGATCTGGACCGGATACGGATCTCAAACACAAGATCCAGATCCAGATCCGATCTGTCAGAAACGGATCCGGGTCCGATCCGGATCCATCAGGTCCAGATTTTGAAGATCCATATCCTATAAAACGGATCTGGATCTACCGGATTCGGACCAAGTCCAGGATCCACGCAATCTCTAGCTGCTGGTTGTTCCGCTGTACCAAAATCCATCTCTATTTTACTTTCTGTCTTTATATTTCGGACAACTTTGTAGACTTTCAAAATTGTTTCTGTAATAGTATCTCTTGTACTTATGACTCTAGGTTTTGAGAGGTGTATGACTTAGTTTCTGTATAATTGAGTATTGAGTCACTTTTTTGACTTATGTGTTAGTCTTATTTTTATTTTCGCTTAATAATTGATTTGAAGACATGTAAATCGATTTAGATCCGCCTTAAAATTTTTGGGTAGGTGTCCTCATGACTTCATTAATAATTTGGGTCATGAAACATCTAAACAATTACCTAAAAAAGGTATAGTGTATAAATCAGCCTATGTCAAGCTTTCTGTCTTAGTTGTCACGATAATGAGATGACCACTTCTTTAGATTATGTCCAACTTTCAATTTTTATTTTAAACGGTTGTATTTTCCAAAACTTCAATTATGCTTTGGCCTCTCAATTCCCATCCACATTAATCAATTAAATAAAATTGAACTCTAAATTATATTATAATAGATAAGTCATGTCAAAATAAATAAGATCAAATCTGGAAAGGAGTAAACGAGCTCATACTACTACATTTACTAAAGCAACTCCACTTAAAAAGAATGAAAAGGAAAAAACAAAATTCCACGACAAAGACAAGTGTTCGTTCTTGATGACACGTGGAATCTTCTCTCGTGTCTTTTGACTTTCTTTGCTTAGCCTAGCATGGTTCTTAGGATTTTCAAAACGATGTTTGTTTGGTATAGTTTCCTACTTCATGATTAAGTCAGTGAATTCCCCCATTCAAAAGAAAATAAGAAGTTAACGGAGTAAAGGGTACATGCATTAGTAAACAAGAGGATGAGAAAAAAGAAAGTTAACACAGTAAAATAGAACATGCATTAATAAATTTAGGTGGATGAAAATTCAAATAACTGGCCGGCCATTACTTTAAAATTTAGACAAAGGAAATTGGTTTTTAAAGATTAACGGTAAGAATTGAATTCATGGTGTATTTCATTCCATTCATAGAATATATATATAATTATGGTATGTAGTAATAATCTAGGTTATCTAAAATATAAGATGCTAATTACTAATTAATTGATTTGTCTAATAATTATAATATTACTAATTGATTATAATTACATGATTTATGGTGGAGGATGATAATATGGGGTTTCCCCCATAATTATCGTGTGCTAATAGTCCCCCAAGTCCTAGCGGGAGGTTCACAAATGATGAGACTGTCCCGGAAATCATCAAAAAGTACGCGCGGAAGCCCTTTCATGAAGATATCTGCAATTTGGTAGTGGGACGGTACATGAAGAACTCGGACTTGTCCACGGGCAACCTTTTCTCAGACAAATAGTAAATCCATTTCAATGTGTTTCGTGCGCTGATGCTGAACAGGATTGCCAGATAAGTATATCGCACTCACATTGTCACAATTAACCACCGTTGCCTTTCCAATTGGACAATGCAACTCCAACAGTTGATTACGAAGCCAACATGATTCAACAACTACATTGGCTACGCCTCGGTATTTTGCCTCAGCATACTTGACCGAGACAGTGTGGATGTCGTTTGGACGGCCAGGAAACGAGATTGTCCCCCCCAAACACATAATAACCGGAAGTGGAATGGCGTGTGTACGGGCAGCCACCCTAATCTGCATCTGTGTAGGCCGAAAGATGGGTGACAAAGGATTTATACAAATGAAGCCCAAAATGGAGAGTACCCTTCACATACCGCAAGATCCTTTTTATAGCCTCCATATGTTCCTCCTTCGGATCATGCATATGTAAACAAACTTGCTGAACTGCATAGGAAATATCTGGTCTTGTAAAGGTCAGATACTGCAAGGCTCCTTCAAGACTTCGGTAATGTTTCGGATCACTGTATGGAATACCTGTTGTATTGCTCAACTTCGCCTTTGTGTCAACTGGAGTATGGATGGTTTGAGACATACCAACTTTTTAAATTATTTCTTCGGCATATTTCTTTTGATTGAGAAAGAAACCACTTGTATATTGGGTTACTGCAATGCTAAGAAAATAATTCAATAGACCCAAGTCCTTCATTGCAAATTTTACGGCAAGAAAAGACATGATAGTATGGCGAAGTGAAATGGATGATGATGTGAGAATAATATCATAAACATACAGAAGTATATAGGCCATGTCAGCGCCCTTCCGATAAATGAACAATGACTGATCATATTTGCTGTGAGAAAAGCCCAACTTGGAAACAAACACTGCAAAACAGTTATACCATGCTTTATGAGCTTGTTTCAAACCATATAACGATTTTTTCAATAGGCAAACATGATATGGACATGAATAATCTCAGAACCCCAACGATTGATGCATGTACACTGTTTCCTGTAAGTGGTCATGTAAGAATGTATTTTAACATCCAACTGATGAATAAACCAGGATTTGGAGTGAACCAGACTCAGAACCGTCCTGATAGTCGTTGGCTTAACTACCGGACTGAATGTTTCACCACAATCGACCCCAACCTGCTGAGACCTGCCATTACCAACAAGACGAGCTTTGTATCTCACAAAAGAACTGTCAGAAATTTTCTTATGACAAAACACCCACATAGACCGAATGGCATTCACATTAAACGGGTGTGGTACTAATTCCCACGTCTTATTTTTAATAAGAGCATTAAATTCGTCTAACATAGCAGCTTTTCAATTCAGGTTGGACAAGGCAACTTTGGGATTTTTTGGTATAGGTGAAGGTAGTTCTGTGGATAGAAGGTTAAACTGACGTTTGGGCCTAAACATTCCGTGCATTGCACAAGTTTCAATGGTCCGACACTGTATAGTATTAGTAATGGGCCGAGGGGGTATGCGGTGACCGGTGTTGGGATCCGATAGTGGGCTGGTTTGCGAATGTTGGTAAGGGAGAAGTGGGCTCCCCCACTTGAGTCTGCCCGCCACGAGAATGGGACTGGGCCGAGACCCCAGGCGACAAGGCTGTGGTCTCCGATCCAGTCTCATTTTGTGGATGTGCCGAAAGATGTTGGTTATGTTGTTGAGGTGGTTCCAGTTGTGTTTGGTTATTAAAATGGTGGTGTAAAATGGGATGTATTCCGTTATCCAAAAATTCATATGAAGGTGAGGATGCCATATGAGACTTAGTAAATGGGAATGTAGACTCATCAAAAATCACATGACTAGAGATAATTATTTTCCCATTCGTCCAATCATAACATTTATAGTGATTTTGTGGGTATCCCAAAAACACATAAGGAGTTGAGCGAGCCTGGAACTTGTTAACGATAGTGGATGGACACAAATGATAACACAAACACCCAAACACCCTCAAATATTGAAAAAATGGGAGACGATGATACAACATTTATGTGGGAGACACATTTGATAGTAATTTACTAGGAAGAATATTTAAAAGATATGTGGCCATTTGAAGTGTATGTTGCCAAAATTTGGTGGTGTGGAAGAATGAACAAGAAGAGAGCGAATCATATTGTTAATTGTTGAATTTTTCTTTTGGTTTTCCCATTTTGTGGTGATGTATGTGGACATGAAAGACGCATTGACATCCCATTTTGATGACAAAAATCATTAAATTGGGCATTGATAAATTTCTCCCCGTTGTCACATTGAAAACATTTAATGCTTTTGCCAAATTGGATTTTGATAAAAACACTAAACTGTTTAAAAAATGGTGTAGGTTTGTGATTTATATCCTAAGGGAAAAGTCCACAAAACATTCGAATAGTCATCTAGGATGAGCATATAATATTTATGACATGCAGAACTCAAAATCGATGATGTCCACAAATCACAATGCACAAGATCAAATGACATATAAGAATAAGAAGTAAATGATGCAAAATGAAGCTTAATATGTTTACCAAGCACACAAGTCTGACAAACAAAAGAGTCCGAAAGTTTGTTACAACCAAACAAATTATTCTTCCTAATATTATTAAAAACATGGGCTCTTAGGTGTCCCAACCGACTGTGCCATAGAGAAGGAGAATTGGCAGTAAATGTGGATGGTTTGGTCATGCTATTTTTGGAAACAGAGATGACAAGATATAAGTCCCCCGTGCTATTGCATCTCATAAGTGGCATCCCTGTCCGAAAATTCTTCCAGGAAAAGCCAAACGGATCAAAATTCACAGAAACATTATTGTCAATGGTAAAACGTCTAACAGATATCAAGTTTTTAATTTATTTTGGTGCATGTAAGACATTTTTTAAGTATAAGGGTAGGTGTGGAGGTTGTAGTTGTACCTGACCAATACACTAATTGGAATTTCCTGCCCACTGCCGACACTAATATTTTTATTATTGCTCATATTAAAATAAGATGAGAGATTAACTTGAGATGCCGTCATGTGTGACGTAGCCCCTATGTCCATGTACCAAGACTCACCCGGAACACTTAAATTCATGTTGTTCATGGCTTGTTCAATGTCCGTGGGCGCATATCCAACCGAGGACGGTGCCTGAGCCGCAAATGCATGCTGTGGACGAGACCCTAGAATACCGGATTGGCGATTTAAAGCAGGAGGAGGTTTGGCCCACGAAGACGTCGGATATGACATGGCAGGGCAACCCACGGTGGAAACTGCGTCCACTGGTTTCTACTACTGCCAGCATTATTACCGCCACTGCCAGTCCGCCACTGCGTCCGCCACTACCGCCAGCGGGTTGGCCCCCGCCCCATCCACGTCCATTTCCACTATTATTTTTGCCTTTATTATTTCTGTTTGAACCCCATTTTTTGCCATTATTTTGACGATTATTATGGGCCCCCGAACCAGAATTTTAGGACTCTAAATCATTGAAAAATGAGTTGGTGGAGATGAGAGAAGTTCCGACGGTGGTTGCCCCAAAAGATGCCTGTTTTGCTTACCGAGTTTCTTCGAGAATCAATCTCGAACGAGCCTCATAAAAGGGAGGCAATGGATTACTTTTTTGAATGAACGTAGCCACTCCATCATACTGTTCATTCAACCCTGCAATCAACTGAAGGATCAATCTTTGATTTGTTACGGGCGAACCAATGTTGGATAATTGGTCCGCAAACATCTTTAATTCCTGACAAGAAGCATAGATGTTGGAAAAGTCCTCCAATTTAACATTAGTAAATTGGTGTTCAAGATAAACGGCTCGAGAAAGTTTGTTATTCTGAAATATATTTTGTAGACGTTCCCATGCATGTTGAGCCGTAGAATTGAGCTCCAATATGGTGTGTAAAAGATCATTGGATATGGTGCCATAAATTCATTGAAGAACAATGGCATCCAAACGGGACCATAATTTTTTGTTCGTCACACTGGCGTCAGATGATGATTCTGAAGGTATAATATGGTCAATCACCTCATAAGCGCGATAATGAATTTTAAACAGTTTCGCCCAAGAGGTATATTGCCCTTTCTCCATTTCAAGAGTTATTGAGATAAAGTTTTTGACGTTATTAACAGCAAGAGCAGGATGAAAAGTTTATTTTTCAGCCATAGGTTCCACTAGAAACAAAAGAAGAAGGGAGGTAGGTGGTGTTTTGGAAGAACCCTAAATTTTGGTTAGGGTTTTTTGGAAGAGAAAATGAGTGATTGCCGAGGATGGGGTGGGAGGTATTTGTCGGCTAGATTAGTGATTAAGGTTGTTTTAGGGATTGTTTAGTTTTAGGCTTTAAGAGAATAAGCCTAAGTCGGCCGAAAAGAACAAGAAAATTAGTGAAGAATTCGGCTAAGAGAAAAAGGAGAATAGGGTTTAGGGCAAAGGATCTTTGGCTCTGATACCATGTAAGAATTGAATCCCTTGAGTATTTTATTACATCCATAGAATATATATAAACAATCATGGCATGTAGTAATAATCTAGGTTACCTAAAATATAAGATGCTAATTACTAACTAATTGATTTGTCTAATAATTACATTATTACTAATTGATTATAATTACATGAGTTATGGTGGAGGATGATAATGTGAGATTTCTCCCATAATTATCGTGTGCTAATATTAACATCTTTATATGCCCCTGCGGACAACATTAATTCATATTATGCTCGCTCCTAATTTTTTCAACTTTTGAGTGGCTCGGTTCATCCTTCGTAGAGTCTTGAGGTGATATTATATGGTACGAAAGTATGTTACAAGGGTAATATTTGACAATAGAACAAGACATTCTAGACATTAAAATATTAAATGACGGACAAACATGTACTGATAGAATATTTGTAAATATAGGAATGATCTTTAATTATCTTTTGTATATGGTAGATGTATAATTGGTTATTTGTTACCTTAATTACAGCATAGGATTATGCTTGTAAGAGTAGTATATTACTAACCTCTTTGGAAGGTAATCGACACGAAATTAAACACTTTCATGGTATTAGATTCTAGGGCAACTTTCCTCTCCTCCACACCTTCCGTCGTGCCCTAGTGTTGCTCCGCCTTTACCTCTTCTTCCTTCTCTCCTCTTTCTCGTCAGCCATGTCTGACTAAAAATCAAGTTTCCATTCCGCTCTTGCTGTTTCGAACATCAAGTCCTATATCTCCATTACTCTTGAAATGGAGAACGTCCATTACGCGACGTGGCGGGGCTCTTCAAAATTCATTGTAGGTCACACCGGGTTATCAATCACATAATTTCACCAAAAAAGGCAAGGAGAAGGTGCCGACAACTGATGATGAAAAGGAATTATGGTTGACCCTCGATGCAATGGTTCTCTAGTGGATTATGCAACGATTTCAAGTGACTTGTTGCATATAATTCTTGAACCCGACTCCACAACAATGGAGGCTTTGGACCGATTGCATGACATATTCCAGGACAATAAAAATTCACGTGCCGTAAAACTTGAGCAAGAATTCTCTACCACTGACATGACGGATTTTCCCAGTGCATCCGCATATTGTCAAAGGCTCAAGTTTTTGTCGGATCAACTCAAGAATTTCAGAGCGCCGATTGCTAACAACCGACTCATTTTACAGATGGTTGTTGGTCTCACTGATGCGTATAGTGGTGTTGGTACACTCATCCGTCAAAGCAACCCTCTTCTACCCTTTTATCAAGCGTGTTCTATGCCTATACTAGAAGAAGCATATTATGCTAAAAAGGCTACCACCGTCTCTAATTTTGTCATGGTCGCTGCTTCGTATAAGGAGTCCGATGACAACTCCTCACATTCTGAAAATATATCACCTCGTGGTCAAAGGAGACAAAATCGAAACAATAGTTGTAAAAATTGCGGTGGTGGCCGCGATAGTGGAAGGATGGTGGCCACCGTAGTGGCGGCAGTGGCAGCAGGGGCGGCAGCCAACAACAGTGCTCCGGCCAGACATGGCAGCCGCAGGCCGAGTAGGGTGGCGGTT
Organism: Anisodus tanguticus; assembly: GCA_034509755.1. Lineage (NCBI taxonomy): Eukaryota > Viridiplantae > Streptophyta > Magnoliopsida > Solanales > Solanaceae > Anisodus > Anisodus tanguticus. The sequence continues at coordinate 20,313,048 of CM067553.1, read as the reverse complement.
AACCCTAGTAGCCTTGGCAATAGCCCTGGGCTATCCACCATGCCCTTTTTCCTTCCGCTCCGTGGGCTAGGCCCAGTCTGAAAAATAGGCCGCAGCAGCAGGCTAACATTTTCGGGCCACATCAACAGTAGCAGGCCTATTATGCAACAGCCACACCAACCGACATCGAGGTCGCAATGCATACTCTTGGACTCACTCCACCCGATGCAAATTGATATATGGACACCGGAGCGACGTCTCATATGACATCCTCACAAGGTAATCTCTCATCATATTTTAATTTAAGCAATAATCGTGGTATAATAATTAGAAATGGTCATTCAATTCTAATTCGTGGTTATGGTCATACAAACTTATCCCACCCCAAACCCACCTTTAACCTTAAAGAATGTCCTTCATGCTTCTCAACTAATTAAAAACTTCGTTTTAGTTAGAAAATTTACCACTGACAACTCGGTTTCTGTTGAATTTGATCCTTTTGGGTTTTCCGTGAAAGATTTTTGACGGGGATGCACCTAATGAGATGTGATAGTCGGGGCGAGCTATATCCCATCACCACTACCACCACAAATCGAGCCAACTCACCATCAACTTTTGCATCTTTAGCACCTTCTTTAGGGCATGGACATTTGGGTTATTCGGGAGCACATGTTTTTGCCTCCCTTAAGCTAAATAAATTTATTGAGTGTACTAGAACTCATAGTTCTCATGTTTCTCACTCATGACCTCTTGGAAAACATGTTAAATTGCCTTTTGTTGCTTCTAATTCATGTACTTTTTTGCCTTTTGATATTATCCATAGTGATAGTTGGACATCTCCCATTTTGAGCTCTTCAGGCCATCGATAGCATATTCTTTTGTTGGATGATTACTCTAATTTTTTGTGGACATTTCCTTTGTCTAAAAAATCACAAGTTTTTTCCACATTTCGCTCTTTTAGAGCATTCATTCGCACTCAATTTGAATGGAAAATTAAAAATATTCAATGTGATAATGGTAGAGAATTCGATAATGGGCCGCCGTTTTGGGATTTTCGCAAAGCTAATGGTTTATCTTTTCGTCTCATTTGTCCATATACCTCATCTCAAAATGGAAAAGCGGAAAGAAAAATACGAAATATTAACAATATTATTAGAACTTTACTTGTTCATGCATCTCTACCACCATCATTTTGGCATCATGTATTACAAATGACAACCTATCTTCTCAACATACTTCTAAGCAAACAATTAGCCTATCAATCCCCTCTCAAAATTCTATACCAAAGGGACCCATCTTACTCTCATCTTCGGGTATTCTGGTGCTTATGCTATCATCTTTTTTCTTCTACTACCATAAATAAGCTTTAAGTCCGTTCTAATCCATGTGTTTTTTGGGATATCCATCAAACTATCGTGGTTACAAATCTTACGATTTATCCTCTAATAAAATCATCGATAGTCGTCACATCATATTTGATGAATCAAATTTTCCTTTTGCTAAGTTGTATTCTCCCTTGCCTCACACTTACGAATTTCTTGATTATAACTTGTCTCATTATTTGGTCTACCAGCTGACCTCACAAACAAGCCCAATAACTCAGCCCAGCTCGCCTACCCTTCCTGGCAATCCGGTCCGTCTCAGCAACTCGGCCCAAACACTACCTATTCGAGCCCAACCGCAGCAACCCACCTATATGAGCCCAGCAACTGCCAGCTCAGCGACACCACTCCCTGGTAAACCACTATCGAGCGGCCCACCCCGTAGCAGCCAATCTCACTCTCGGGTAGCCGATTACACTCTCACCCATTATATAATTCTTCCCATGTTGTTGGGTCGCATGCCTCAGGACCCATCACGAGTCAGCCCACTGCACCCTCCCCTGTCCAACCAACTCCAATTACGGCCCAAAGTCCAATCACTCATAGTCAACATGGTATTTTCAAACCAAACAAAAAATACGGTCTTCACACCCATGTTACCAAATCACCTCTACCTCGTAATCTTGTGTCTTCCCTTAATGACCCGAATTGGAAAATTGCTATGAATGATGAATATAATGATCTTATTAATAATAAGACTTGGGATTTGGTGCCTCATCCTACTAATGTTAATGTGATTCGGTCTATGTGAATTTTTAGTTATAAAGAAAAATCTGATGGTGCGTTTGAGAGGCATAAAGCCCATCTTGTCGATGATTAAAGACTTAACAGGTTGTCGTGGACTACGGTGAGACTTTTAGTCTGGTGGTCAAATCGGAAACTATCTGCACTGTACTAAGTCTAGCTCTCTCTAAGGCATGGCCTCTACATCAGCATTCTTGCATGACGAATTCAAAGAAACGGTGTACATGTATCAGCCCATGGGTTATAGAGACCCCACTTATCCTAATCATATATGCTTACTGAAGAAATCTTTGTATGAGCTCAAGCAAGCTCCTCGGGCCTAGTACAAGAGGTTTGCAAATTATGTTTCTACTATTGGGTTTTCTAACAACAAGTCTGATCATTCTCTCTTCATATACCATCACGGTAATGATATAGCTTACATTCTTTTGAATGTGGATGATATTATTTTAATTTCTTTCTCTAATTCTCTTCACAAGTCTATCATGTCTCTTCTTAGCTTAGAATTTGCTATGAAAGATCTGGGCCATTGAGTTATTTCTTAGGAATAACTGTAACACGTCATGCGAGTGGTCTATTTTTGTCACAGAGAAAGTATGCAAAAGATATCATTGAACAAATTGGCATGTCCTCTTGTAAGCCTTCTTTCCATATTAGTTGATACTAAACCCAAGTTGAGTGCTACTTCCAGCAGATCATATAATGATCCATCACATTACCGCAACCTTGGAGGAGCCCTGCAATATCTTACTTTCATGAGACCCGACATATCTTATATTGTGCAACAAATTTGTTTATTCATGTATAACCCGATTGAGGATCATATGCATGCTCTTAAGCGCATTGTGCGCTATATTCAGGGCACTCTCGATCATGACTTGCATTTATATCCATCTTCGACAACCACTCTCATTTCTTACACAAATGCAGATTGGGATGGATGTCCGGATATCAGACGCTCCATGTCTGGTTAATGTGTCTTTCTTGGTGACAATTTGATCTCTTGGTCCTCTAAACAGCAGGCTACCTTGTCTAGGTCCAGTGTCGAAGCCGAGTACCGAGGAGTTGCCAATGTGGTTTCTGAGTCTTGTTGGCTACGAAATCTTCTTCTGGAGCTCCATTGTCCTATTAAGAAGGCTACATTGGTTTATTGTGATAATGTTTGTGCGGTATATCTCTCCGGGAATCCGGTTCAACATCAGCGCACTAAACATATTGAGATGGATATTCACTTTGTCCGCGAAAAGGTTGCTCGTGGACAAGTACGTGTCTTACATGCCCGTCACGCTATCAGATTGCCAATATTTTTATAAAAGGTCTTCCATTGGTTCTATTTGAAGATTTTCGGGACAGTCTCAGCGTACGACAACCTCTCGCTTCGACTGGGGGGGGGGGGTGATAGAATATTTGTAAATATAGGAATGATCTTTAATTATCTTTTGTATATGAAAGGTGTATAATTTGTTTTTTGTTACCTTAATTATAGTCTAGTATTATTCTTATAAGAGTAGTATATTACTAACCTCTTTGAAAGGTAATCGACACGAAATCAAACACTTTCATGCACAACATAGGCGAAGGACTTAAAAGTGTTGCGCTACTTGGACATGGCATACACCACACTCGCTATATATAGGTAGTAATGAGGACAAGTGACAAGCTAGCATGAGAATTGGAGTTTGTGAGCTTGACGGACGCTTAGTGGCCAGCATGAGAGAGCATGTCCTTAGCCATTCCTAGGTGGGCATGCACATATACAAAACTCAATATATACGAGATGCGCGAGGAGTATGCTAGTTAGTTAAGGTTGAAGCGTTGACGGATAACACAACTTGAAACAAACATCACAACAAAGGCTTAAGATGAGGCAACCCTAGCCATTGGGCTTGTTTGTATTTTCAAAATGGTGTTTAAGGCTTGTTTGAAGTTCGAGGTATTATAATTTGGTTGTCTCAAATATGTCTTTGCAGTTCCCAAAATTCCCTTGACAACTTATAGAACGCCATTTACAATATTTGTAACCTTAAGTCAAAAGTTTAAGGGAACTGGACACTACCTAGCCATTAGGAATTTGTTTGGTCCATGTTTGGGCTTAATACCACGATATGACCTTTCGGCTCAAACTATTCCGGGGCTAGCCCAACAACCCATTCACTATAAAAAAAAACTACTTTTTTGTGCGACTAAAGTCGCCACAAAAGATAAAAAAGTCATGGTAAACGAAAAATATTCATATTGAGCCTTCAAAAAATATCTCAAAACATGTCTAATATGTGTATAATTATCCCCCCCCCCCCTCAAAAAAATATGTGTATAATTAGTAAGTATACGTCGATTGAGCCTTCAAGAAATGTCCCAAAATATGTATAATATGTGTATAATTAGTAAGTATACATTGCTTATATATTTATTAAATAGAAACTATACATTTATGATACATTTTCTAAGCTCATACTGTAGGGATACATATTTTATACAACAATATACAATTTCTATACATATGATAGATTTTTTATACAACAAAAATACAATTTCTATACACATACTGAAATTAGTTTTAAAAAAGACTAAAAATAAAATTATTTTATAAAGGCTAAAAAAAAATCTTTTAAGCTTCTTGGGCCATCCGATTGTCAATAGTTTGGGCCGGATGGCCATTTGTGTCCTTTCTCCAAAGTTTAATACATTCAGTAGTAACTATTAACAAATTGAAATTGTAACCTATCCTTGGAACGGGCCGGAGCCCGGATGGGCCGGGGTAAATGTGTGGGATGAAGAAGCCAATTAGTTCTACCAGCGAATAGACTCTAAGAGCCTGTTTGGCTAAGTGGTTTTAAGGCCAAAATTATTTTTTTTTGAGAAAAAACACATTTTTTTTTGGATATTTGGAGTGTTCGGCCAATTAGTAAAATTGCTTTAAAGTAGAAGCAGAAGCAGAAGCAATTTTTCTGCGATTAGGAGAGAAGAAGGAAATTTCACAGAAGCAGAAGCAAAAACTTATTTTTTTCACGACAAAAATATCTTTATCATAAATATATATTTACCAAGTATATCCCTTATTAATACATTAATTTTCAATTAATAATCCTCTTTTTTATTTAAATCTTCATGGTATTAACATAAATATTTAATATATTTTTTATTAATCTTTGTATTATATTAATTGAAAATTTTAATATGTGTTTTTAAGTTCTAATTAGATAAAAGTAAGAACTTAATTAAAGTCCTTCACCGTAGATATTCAGGATAATTTCTCTCTATAAAATAATCTTAATAGTAAACATTCATTGATACTTGTCCTTTTTCGTAATGACACTTAAAAGCACCTTTTAAAAAAGATTAGCCAAACACAATTTGTTTATCAAAAACACTTTTCAAATGAATTAGCCAAACCAAACTGTTTCTTATCAAAAGTACTTTTTTAAAAAGCACTTCTCAAAATAAGTTGTTTTTAGCTGGTTGGTCAAACAGGGTCACAATGTCCTAATATCTTTGCTTTGCTCTTTCTTATATCTCCAATATTTATTTTCTTTTGAAAACATGATTTTCCCTTTTTAGGGGGAGTTCTCAGATTATTATTATGTAAGTTTGCTATTTATATTATGTACATTTGCTATTTATGCTATTGTATTTTCATATTGAGCGGGAATGACACTTGTCAAATATTTTCTTTTCGAAAATACATAAACTAAAACAGTAGGTTTTAATGGAATATATAGAAACGAATATTTTATCTATTATTGAATTTGTGCTCCTTCATTTTCAGCATACAAAATTCTGCAAATTATACGAATTAATATATTTTGCGCCGATGAAGCATAGCCACGAGATTAAAAATTTCCTTCAACAAAAATTAAGTGTGAAGAATTAATGGTTCTTAATTTTAATGGAAAATAGATCTTCTAATGATGGGGAAAAGATTATGAAAAAAGGGACAATGTGATAAATTTGTTCTTGAGACGCGTTCTTAGTGAAAGGAAAGAAGAAGTTTCAAGAGCATATGTCCGTATTCTTTTTGGCATGCCAATGTAATCCTAAAAAATCTTATTTTTTCTGCAGTTTTCCTTTAGAAGATTCTCAATGAAAATGATATCCTAAGAATTCATTTTGAGTAATTGACTCCAAAATAAAAGGCTTTGTGTCAGGCATAAAATAAGGCAGCCCACAGAACAATTAGGGATATATTCTTTTCATGATAAGTCCAACAAAAGTGATGAGGTATTGACTCCAAAATAAAAAGCTTTGTGTCATGCACAAACCAAATAGGGATTATGACAAGTCCAACAAAAGCGATGAGGTAATGTCGGCCTTCGATTGAATAGCATTTTCGTTTTCACATGTGACAGATCACAAAATAGAACAAGTATAGGAATGATACTGTTCCAATTCTAAGATGTTATTTTATTTTTAAGGTTTTCCTTGATAATGTTGATCTATGCACATCTTTTTGGTAAATAATTGTATTATTAACCAAAGTAGAAAATTCACTAGAGGGGAAAATGAGCTCTGCTACTGGACAGTCAGCCCCAGTAGTCGGCTCTAGCACTATTACTAAACAAGACTCTCTACTCAACACAGACACATCAGAAACATGCTTTAGTTGGATAGCCTAGCCATTACTCACTAACTAAACTGGATAAAAGTTGAAATTTGATAACCACTTTGTTAACTTTGGTTTGGTATTAGCTCTCTGGTGCACCTCCTGAATGATCAGCTTGATAATCAAGTTCTGATTTTGCCTTTTGTGTTGGAAGATTCTTTGGTTCCTTTCTCTCCATACACAACACACTGCAGCACCTAAAAGCATGAGATATACTTCAGCTTGAGGAGTTTTCCCCCCTAGCATTCAGTTCTGCCTAGCACAGTTCCTCAGTCTACCCCCTTGCGGCCCTGTTGATGCCCATCCAAGTGAGAAGTTTACCACATATTTGAGATGAGAAATCACATAAGAAGAATAAGTGTTCCATGCTCTCATCTATAGATTCACATAGAGGACACTGTTTCATTTGTTATACCCCATTTGAATAGCCCGTCTCTTGTTGAGAGCCTTCTATGAGCAGCTAGAACCAACATAAAAATTCGTCTTGGCATACCACTGTTATTGCACACTAGCTTTCTCCATGTAACCTTTTGGAACTTCCCCCTGAGCTTTGTGTAGATCTGCTTAGTTGAGAACTTCTGCATCTGTTGAACTTCATTCATAGTATAACCAGCTTGAGTGAAATACTTTGTTGCCTTCAGAATTTTCTAAACAATCAAAGAGGCCTGCTTTGGGACATCAGCAATCATATCTGTATTCCTTCCATAATAACTATGTATCCACCTCATCCATAGTTTATCCTACTTGGCACATATATTCCATAAAAGCTTACATATAGCATATTTGTTCCACAGTTCCACATCAAGAATATTAAGACCTCCAGCTGACTTTGGATAGCAGATCCTTTCCCATGCTAGAAGTGCTTTTTTAGACAAATTAGTCCACCCAGTCCACAAGAAAGTTCTGCAAGAGGCTTCAAAGGCCTGGATGATTTTCTTTGGCAAAACAAACACTTGTGCGCAGAAGACTTGGATTATTGAGAACAAGACAGACTTTATCAACTAAGTTCTTCCAGCATATGAGAGAAACTTAGTGGTCCATGATTTGATCCTACCTAGCATTTTATTAAGCAAGGGCTGACATTGAACAACAGAGACTCTTTTGGTACTTAAAGGGACACCTAGGTACCTAAAAGGCATTGAACCCTTGCTTATCCCCAAGAGGTCAACTATTTCCTGTTGCACACTATCTTTCACACCCCCAAAATATATTGAGCTTTTACTCAAATTGGCAATCATTCTTGAAGCTCTAGAGAATAGACTAAATTTTTCAAATAAAAGTTCAACATATCCTACATCCCCCTACAGAATAAAAGTAGATCATCTGCAAACTCAAGCTGTACAAGTTTCAACCTACTACACTTAGGGTGAAAATGGAACTGTGGATTTTGCCTCAATTAATTAAGTAGCCTTCTAAGATATTCCATAGCCATTACAAAAAGGAAGGGGGAGAGAGGATCCCCCTGCCTCAGGCCTTTTTTAGCATCAAAGGGAGAAGTAGGTTCACCATTTATAAGAATAGAATAGGAGACAGATTTGATACACATCATAATCCACTACACAAATGTACTGGGAAAATTCAAAGCTGGGAACTTGTTCAAGAAAGCCCCACTTCAAGGAATCATAAGCCTTTTGCAGGACAATTTTGAGCATGCATCTGGCTGACACTCCTTTCCTAGAATAACCTTTCACTAGTTCATGACTGAGTAATATATTATCACCTCCCTGGTACAAATGTTGTCTGACTACTATCTATTATACTGTCCATTACCCCTTGCAATCTTTTGGTTAACACTTTAGAGATCAATTTATACAACACTGTGCAACATAAAATGGGTCTAATTTCTTTGACATAAGAAAGATTTTGTACCTTTGGGATCAATGTCACTGTGGTGCAGTTTATAGCTCTGAACATCCTCTTTGTGTGCATTATATTGGTCACAACAGCCATCACTCCATCTCATATAATCTCCCATGATTTCTTAAAGAAGACAACATTAAAGCCATCACAGCGAGAAGCTTTCAGGTCTGAGATTTCCGTCGAGGCATCTTGGATTTCCTGCTTTGTCACAGGTGCCATGAGCATCAATTGTTGATCTCTCTTCAGAAGAGGCCAATTATTCATGACATCAGGCTGAATACCAGGTAGTTCAAGTGCAGGAGCCAAGCAAATTCTTATAGAACCCTATAATCTCTTCTTCAACCTCCCCTTTACGCTGTAGGATCCTTCCATTATCAGCAACAAGCTTTTTGATATGATTTTGGTTAATTCTTCTCCTCACACTTGTAAAGAAATATGCTAAGCTAGAATCTCCCAATCCCAACCACTGCACCCTTGATTTTTGCCTCAAAATGCTTTCCTCCACTAGATTCCACCTCTCCAGATCAGCCTTCAGTTGTTTCTCCCTTGCATATAGTTGTTGATCATCATAGATGTTTCTCAAAAGTACTTGGACATCACTAAGCTTTTGTCTTACTGACTGGATATTCATTTCTACCTTTGATTTTTTTTTTTTGATTTATCTCCTTCATAGCTCCCTTCATGAGTTTAAATTTCTTCCACACCCTCTCCATTGGACTGCCCTGTATCTGTTTACTCATGTGACGATCCAAAATTCCATTCGTGCCGTGAGGGTACCTACACTAACCCGTCGGAGAACCACTATCATTAGCCATAGAAAATATATGAATTTAAATGCGGAAGTAGAAGAAAGATGTTTATAAATATATAACAAACTCCTTTGATAATTACATCGTTCACTACCCAAAACCTGGTGTCACTCGTACAAGGACTCTAAGATACAAAGTGCGGAAAGAATTAATAGCTACACCCTGAATCAATAAGGGCGACCTGACTGGATGAAGACCAAGGCTACCGAGAATGAACGGTACCGAGTACCTGCAACCACGTAAAAGATTCATCAAGCATAGCAAGAGTACACAACGTACCCCGTAGGCATCATAGGCCGACAACGACGGAAGCTACATAACAGATATAAACATCAAGTTGACTCTCAGATAGGTCCTATTCTAGGCAATTCAAATAATCACCTTAATCACATACGAATTCATAAACTAAATAAATCACTCAGTTCACATCAGGGTCAATCACAGCCAAGTACACTTCAATACATGTAGCACACATGAACTTCACTACCGATACCTATCGATCTAACCCTCTGTCCAAGTCATATTCATATTTCACCTACTTACCCGACTTGACACAACCAACAAGCAAATTGACGCTTAGTACACAACATCATTTTAAGAATACCTTCCAAGGATATGATACCTAGTCTAACGTAACACCTCAACTCTTTTATTAACTTAGCCTTTAGACTCGGAGTTACGACTCTAGGCGTCCACGGTCATAACACACATTAGTTCATTAACGTCTTCATTATATACAAGTAGGAGTCTACGCCCTACACCCTTGGATCAAGGAGAAAGTCTGCATACACTTAGTATACAAGTCAACAACTACCACAACAACACAGAGACACACATAGTTCCCTGGATCTAGATGATAATTCTAACAAGTAGGCATTTCCGACCATAATAACAGTTTAACATCAATTACTTAGATTCGTAAGTTGTAAACCACACTACCAAATTCACAGAGAACAAGCCTAATAATGGCAGCCAATCCAATAGGATCAATCCAATCATTCAAGTATAGTTAACCAGAAGAATCACCCAAGTTCCAATCACTATCAAGATTCAATCTTTTATCCAAATAAACAAGTTTATCATTAAAGGCACAATCTTTTAGTTCTTATGCTAAGGAACACGTAAATATCTCATCTCTACATCGTTCCTAACAATCCAAGTCATAAAGATCCCATCTTTATTAGCATTTCTAGCAATCAAGGTCATAAAGATCCCATCTTTATATCATTACCATACCGTCTCATATTTCAGTCTTACCTTGAGAAGAAGTTACAAGGTGCCAGTATTTCTTTCCTCAAAATTCGCAAGTCTACAACTTTACATCACCGAGTACACTTAGCAATAATTACACGTCAAGAAGTATGAATGAAATGAAACGCAGATGATATGTATGCAATGCAATGGCCATATGTCCCGGTATACACACATTGTTGTAGTAGTTGTCACGTGACCCATGGGGGACTCATGAGGTCCATATATCCATTCGATCCCATCGGATCCCAACTCTGTGGCTGTAGTATCATCTTCAATCATCACTCTTTTACCATGTACCGTATCTAATAACCGGCTTCCAACCTTATTTTATTAGTATCTCCACAGTTCAAATGCCAATAATAACGTGTATGAATGATATGGATATGTGTATACCATGCAAAAGCATAATCAATAAAATCAATATTATCGAATCCTTTTCAAGTATTTAGATGGGATGTAGAGTGATGAATGCATGACAAGACAAATCACAATAAGCTATCAACATAAGGAATAAATATCACAAGCTTACAGAAGCTCAACAACACGTAATTTCATGTACATCAGTTTATCATATCGAAAGCAATGTGATGACTAAAAATACAATATCAATAATGGCGACAAGCCCACATAATGGCAACAAGCCCAAATAATAACAGTCGAAATCAATTTAAGGTTGATCCCCCAAATCACCCATCAACACAGTTCAACACTGGTATCCGTCCAGGTATTCATCACAACCGCTAAGGTGGGACCCCCAAACATGTTCAATACCCCTTAACATTTATAACTACTACGTACTTCTATCGGAGTCTAAAATAGTTAAACCGTAGCCTACCTCAATAACGAGCATGAGCCAAAAACCTCAATCTTCAACGCAAGCCTTGCCCTTTTGAAGCGTCTCATAGTACTCGTAGTCTAACATATACATGTTACGTTAATAAGTAATCCAATGAAAACACAAGAACTTAGTCCTTTCAAACAATGCATGGATTCATCCCAAAAATGACCTCGGGCCCACGGAGGTGGAAATCGAAACTTTACTATTCAAAACCTTGAGAATATTCTATAGAGTCATAACCTTAAGTTAATTTGAATACTAATCTCATTTAGGCTTCCAATTGCATGAACAAGCCTAGATTCTAGCATATAATCATGGTGAAGGAATAGAAAGAGATAGAAATCTTACCCCAAGAGAAACAATGAAGAAAACCTTTAATATTCACCTCCCCACCGAGCTTAGGTCTCCAACTTGTGAATGAAAAGAAACGACTTCGAGTGATGAATGCATGACAAGAAAAATCACAATAAGCTAGCAACATAAGGAATAAATATTACAAGCTTACAGAAGCTCAACAACACGTAATTTCATGTACATCAGTTTATCATATCGAAAGCAATGTGATGACTAAACATACAATATCAACAATGGTTACAAGCCCACATAATGGCGACAAGCCCAAATAACAACAGTCGGAATCAGTTTAAGGTTGATTCCCCAAATCACCCATCAACATAGTTCAACACCGGTACCCACCCAACGTTCATCACAACCGCTAAGGTGGGACCCCCAAACACGTGTAGTACCTCTCAACATTTATAACTACTACGTACTTCTATCATAGTCTAAAAGAGTTAAAACCGTAGCTACCTCAATGCCGAGCATGAGCCACGAACCTCAATCTTCAACGCAGGCCTTGCCCTTTTAAAGCGTCTCGTAGTACTCATAGTCTAACATATAGATGTTACATTAGTAAGTAATCTAATGCAAACACAAGGACTTAGTCCTTTCAAATAATACAAAGATTTATCCCAAAATCGACTCCGGGCCCACGAGAGGTAGAAATCGGAACTTTACTATTGAAAACCTTGAGAGTACTCTATAGAGTCATAACCTTAAGTTAGTTTGAATACTAATTTCGTTTAGGCTTCCAATTGCATGAACAAGCCTAGATTCTAGCACATAATCATGATGAACGAATAAAAAGAGATAGAAATCTTACCCCAAGAGAAACAATGAAGAAAACCTTCAATATTCACCTCCCCACCGAGCTTAGGTCTCCAACTTGTGAATGAAAATAAATGGCTTCGAGTTGGGGAGAGTATAAGTTTTTGTTTCTCAGCGATTCTGCTTCTACAGACCATCCCTAGCAGATGCGGGTCGCTTCTGCGGAAAATCACTCGCAGAGGCAGACTCACTTAAATATCCCAGGCTTTGCAGAAGCGAGGATAAATTTGCAGAGGCGGTCTCGGTCTCGCTCATACAGAAGACACTTCGCAGGTGCAGAACTTGCATGACTTCCCAAAATCCGCTCCTGCGGACCAAACTTCGCAGAAATGAGCCCGTAGGTGCGGACCAGCCACCGCAGAGACAGGACACCAGAAACCAGCAAAAAATTGTTTTTTCACTAAGTTCATCCCGACACCCGAAACTCATCCGAGACTCCCGGATACAAACCTGACATGCATACATATGTAAAAATGTGCTATGAACTGCACCCTCAGAATTCCCAACGGAGGTCACCTTGACCGGGTCAACCTCCAAAATGGCCAAAATCAAGTTTCTAACCAAGGATACAAAATGATCTCGAATGCCTCGGAACCAAACTAATCATGCCACCAAGTCATAATCAACCTTCCGGACCTCATGGAATCAACGGAATTCCGCAAAAAGGTCCGTTTACTCAAAATTCAACCATTGGTCAAATGATTTCAAATTAAAAGCTCTAGTTTCCTCAAGTCCTTTCAAGACTCGCCCGATGACCTCGAGAATCGTGTTGCCCATCCCCACAGGTCAAATGTGCGCTAACAGTGCTAGGGAAGGGTTAGCAGGTGTAAAAGGGTAAAATGTCTAAATGACCAAACGGGTCGTTACAACTCCACACATCCCTCACATATGCCAAGAACTCATTATGTTGTGTCAAGTGGTTGAGGAATTTGAATGGTCTAGCTGCTTGATCATGTTGTTGCTCCAATGTCACACAAAGTAGTGCATGATCAGAAAACTGAGGGTCCATGACTGTTACATCAACCTAAGGCCATTTACTCACCCATGCAGGATTCACTAAGGCCCTATCAATCTTACTAAGCACATGGTTGTTAGTCCAAGTGTAGAACCTACCTACTGCCTTTATCTCAGTCAAACCTGCATTCAATAAACATTGTTCAAAGTCCTGTACTTCAGCATCTACAATCTGACTACCACTTATTCTATCTTCCCCTCTAAGAATAATATTAAAATCCCCCATAACTAGCCAGGATGCAGTACCAGAGGCTCCAGACTTTCCAAACTAGCCCAAAGGCTTCTCCTAGTCTCAATAGTATGGAAACTATATATAGCTATAAACTCCATTTTGAGTCCTTAGGCAGGTAACTCAATCATACAGTGTATAAATTGATCATTTGTGTGCAATATGGACACATCCACATAAGCTGAATCCCAGATGAACCAAATTCTCCCTTTACCAGAAGCATTATAGTTATGATGCCACTCCCACCCAGGTGCTACTTCACTATCTGTGCTGCTTTATTTTGGTGTACTCTATGCTCTACTATAGCTATAATATTAATTTGCTCTTTTCTTATTGTCTTAAAAAATTCCATGTGCTTATGCAACTTATTAAACCCTCTAACATTCCATGCAACAATCTTCATGTAGGAATATGTACAGGGTTATGATATCTCCCTCCATTGCCCATCTTATTCTGCCCCACTCCAGCTACTGCAAAAGCTGCTTGTATTATCTATTGCAAGGTATGTTCATGAATGAGATTGAAAGCATTAGAAGTCCCTATATCTTCACAGTTCTGAGTAGATATCATTGGAGCTTTAGAGGCAGACTTAGCTTTAGTCTATCCCTCACCAGCCTGATCAGGATTCTCCCCAGTATCATTTTTTGGATTGTCAGCATCTACAACACTTTGGCCATGTTCCTCGTGTGTTGGAACAACAATTTGCTCCCCTTTATTCTTCCATATCTGCTGAGTTTTCCCTCTATGAGCACCCTTTTTTACAGCTGGTTGTTCCTTTGGAGGTTCATTCTTCTTGGGCTCAACCTGTTATACCTTGCAGATATGCCCAATTTGACAGCAAGTAGAGCAATAATGGGGTTCCCACTCATATCGAATCTCCTGCTCAAAATTTACCCCATTAGGATCCATGACTTTCACCACATTAGGAAGAAGCATAGTGACATCCATTTCTATTAATACTCTAGCATAAGAAATCCTCTCCATCTTGGCAGTACATTCATCAGCACAAATTGGCTTTCCCAATCCACTGGTGACTCTGCTCAACGACTTAACCCCCCAACAATTGAGTGGTAGATTAGGAAATTTCACCCACAATGGTATTACCTTCAGTACCTCATCCTTAAAACTAAAATCAGCACTCCATGGTTTAACTATTACAGGTTTAGAGTTAATCATATGGAGCCCTGTATATAGTATCTCATCCCTATCTGCTGACGTCTTGAATTTAATCACAAATTAATCATCATTATGATAAAATATTACCGGCTTAGATGAATACTTTTGTGAATCCAGGAATCTACCAATAGCAGCAATAGTGGGTGAAGCTCCAATCATATACAAAATCAGTGTTGTTTTCCACTGTTCAGCTTCCTTAATCATTTCCTCCTTGTCCAATTGCACATATTTAACTCCATCCCTTATCATAGGCGGCACAAATTGAAGTTCCATACCCTTTAGGCCATAGTATTACCCTCAAACATGCTCACCCATGGTTTGTCAACATTACCATTTTTCGGCATCTCAAGTCGTCTTTGAGCAACTGGAACTGAGCCCACTGGGGCATCATTGACTATTTCCTGCTGTAGCGGCGCCGTCTCCGTCACCTGGCTTCTCAATCGATTGTTTTGGGCCCTTTGTTGCATTACGGCCCATCGGAGTGACATAGAAGGCCACCGGCGTATTTGGCTTACTTCCTCCTACAGTCACACTATACTGCTGTCCCACTGGTGTTGCATGGTGAGGCTTCACTACGACTGGATCTATCGGTATCATTTTCCTTGGTCGGCCTTTTGCCATACCGGCGATGAATGACGGTTTTCACTACTATCGTGCACCATTTGATAACGTGCGCCGAGAGAGAACCAACCTCAATTAATTAACAATATTACTTATGCAAAATTTAATACATACACATCTTAATTTATTGTTTATGATTACTAAACTATCATGTAGACGTAGGATGTAATTAATTTATATGTGGCTGAAATCTAAAACCTTTATGAAGAAGCATAGTGATATATGGCTGAGGATCAAAATAGTAATGAATTAGGTCACATGTTTAATTCATCCCAAATGTATGAGTTTATCCAATATAATACTATCTCTAACACTTGTTTTTTTCAATAAATATTACTTAATTCAGAATAAATACTACCTCATAGTTACTTGTTCTTTTGATTTTATGTTTAATTCAGTCTTGCATTTCTGTCAAAGGTTATTTCCACGATCTTCTGGTCACATGACAACAAATTTATCAGTTGTGATCTGGTCTTTTTTCGGATCCCGCGCATAGCAGGAGAACTTAATACATCGGGTTGTCCTTTTTTATATTATTTCTTGTACTTCAGTTATCATATTCTGTAGTTATGTCTTGCTTTCCTTATTATTTGTCATGACTTCTTCACCTTTGTATTTTTATTTTCCAAAATTGCTTTTTGAATTGTTTTTCTTGATCCGTTGGTCTTTCAGAAACAACCTCGTTACTTTCACATGATAGAAGTAAGATATACGTACACATTACTCTCCCAAACCTCACCTATAGGATTATATTGGATATGTTGTTATTGTATTATAGTTCAAAATAAATTACTTTTATAATTAATTTAAATAAAAGTAATCTCTTAGGTTCTCCTTTTAAAAGTAAAAACTTTAAAATTAGATTTCAAAGTATGATAATACTAAAATTAAGTTGAAAAATACGTCAAAATTTCTTGTCATTTTTCCCCCAATGGGACAAGTGCACAAATCGTCGTTTTAAGGACTTCTATTTAAGGAATAATGATAGAACTTTACAAATTTTTTTAAGTTTAATTTCCTATTAAAATCGAATTCAGACTTGCAGAATTGAAGCTGAAAATTACGCGGATCTAAAGTTGGATTGCCCAAGTCTTACTTCCCGAAATTCCTTCTAAATTTGAATTTCGGACTTTAAGGTCTAAATTAGATTTTGACAATTCTAATTTCAGACCCTTATGACTAAAATTTGAAACTTTCAATCAAAACATTAGATGTTCAATTTACTTCTCTTCAGTTGTTGAATGCATCTGTTAAACAAATGGTTATGCACTTATGCATTTGTAATTATTAATGTAAAATTTGCTATTTACAATTCACCATGTGGTAAGAAGCTGGTTAAGAAGTTGTAGCAGCGCGCGAGCGATTTGAAATTATTTAAAAGTTAAAATTGGCTAAATTTTAAATAATATTTTAAAACTAAATATATTTTAAATAGGAGTTGCTACAGACAGTTACCAGTGTCGTTCCAACTTATTCAATACTGTCTCATACATAGACTGGATAAAGTCTTTTTAGGTAAAATGCTAAGCACTGTTTTACGGGGCATTGAGCAAACGTAACCCCACAATGTGCCCCATTGAAGAAGGTTGAAACTGTTATCTATAAGTGGTATTAACATAAAAATAGATCGAAGAAGAAAACTTTTCTATGATTTATGACAATTTTGTATCATTAATGGCAGATGATCACCAAAAATTAAAAAATATGTTACTGCTTATAGATTCCCTTAAAAATTAAAACAAAAGGTAAACTAATAGGAGAAGAAAGAAGAAAAGACTTAATATCGGTCATTACCACTTTTGTTTGGAATAAATGCTGAACCAACCACCTGAAAATATTTAACGAACTTTAAATATTCTGTTGGAAGAAAAGCATCAGTGAATTTTTTGTCCCATCAAATTATAACATTATCTAAGATTGAACGTTTTCATATCAAGCAATATTGATTTTTTTTCCCGTTAAATCCATTCACCCAAGTTAGCACCCGAGGTGATGGGGTTTTGGCATTGACCCTTACCTTGTATATTTAACAAAATAATTACACTTGGAGGGCTACATAAACCAAAACCTCCCGAGAAGCTCACAACAAGCTTATTTACAGCTAATAACTAGGCTGCTGGAGGGAAGTAACACCAAAAATATTGCTCGGAAATATCCTGCTTACAGGATAAGCCTATGGAGGATCAAAATGCCATCCAGAGTGCTTTTTAGCTCTGATTCTGAAGAAATGGATCTGCATTCTGTCTGTCCAGCAAGATTGATTAAATATATAATTGGATAAGCAAGTTTTTAACATATATAAGGAGTGCTTGTTAGGGTGATCAGGTCCGGTTCAACGTCCTCGGTGGCCTAAAGCCAAATCTGTTGGAGTTATACTTCTATTTACATTACTCTTTAATTCCAAGTAATGCAAAGCCAAAGAATCTTTGAGTGTCTCTTTTCATCATCTCTTTCTTGACTTTTGTGAAATGCTCTTTGTACCACATTTGTGGTGGAAAGTCATTTCTTGCACCTTATATTGAAATGTGCATTATTGGGTTGGTAAATGTGCTAGAAAAAGAGAGGGGCCTCGCGCTTATGAGAGTTGGGTTTCGTAGGCAAAATGGGTCGATTTGTCCCCCCCGTGCGCGAGCTATACGTGAGGCCTAATTCAATTTCGGTTTTATAAAATATTATTTTGCTATTTTTGAGCTTACCCGAAATTGTCTAAATTCATACTTCCGGATTAAAGTCCGGGCATAGCTCTCATATCCATGCTTCCGGCGCAATCCCGGTGCTGGTCAAAGTTCATTACTTTAGAATTAATTATTGCAACGGTCATTATCCATAAATACTCTGACTTAAAGACGATCTTAATTTTTTGAACGTAATGAGACGTTGAAAATATCATTCTTTATTTTATGAACGTTAGAGTTGTTTCAGATTTCAACATTTACTATCGAGACCCTGACCTCTTCCTACATATAGAGGTAGAAATCTTTATTGTTGACCTACCGAAAAATATATCATCTTCTCAAAGTTCTCTTTCCTTGTTATATTTTCTGGGCAAAATACTTTGTGCAAACTCCAAACTTTCAGCCACTAGTGCAAGTGTCCGGAAGTGCTGTGGAACCTTGGGTAGCGACCGGGCTAAACGATTTACACCGGAGTCGGTCCTAAATCGCTTTCAAGGCAGTGACTTGCCACGACACATCTGTGATTCGATAGGTTGCTTTTATTGTTTTAATTGTTCTTTATCAATATTGTTCTTATATTTTACCAACAAAATATTGACGAGAGGTCCTAAATTTTCTTTTAAAATAACTTCTTATATATTTTATTATGAAGTTTATTTTCTAACCGATGCAATTAACATTAGTAACAAATATAATAGTTTATCTTCCCCTTTTTAGTTACAATTATATCTTTTTACTTTTAAATACTACTGTTGAGATTCATCAATGGAGGTTGAGAGCATCTGTTAAGAGAGTAGAGAGAGAAATACTATTGTATTGAATATCAAAACTGAAATGATACAGAGTCATTAGATGTACATATAAGCTCTAACTAACTAGCTAACTGACCAACTTAATACATTAATTTAATCTAGTTACATTTATACACACCTAGTTACAGATAGTTACACTTCAGTACCACAAGTCTACTAATCTAATATATGTCCTATCACAATACCCCTCCTCAAGCTGATGCTTGAAAGATATCTTTCAAGCCCAGTTTAGACACCAAGTACATGTGTTGAGTCTTGCGCAGACTTTTAGTAAGTAGATCAGCCTGTTGTTCTTTAGTTGGAACATGATGAGTCTTGATCATCCCTTTAGTTAACTTTTTCCTGACAAAGTAGCAATTAATATCAAAGTGTTCAGTTCTTTCATGGAAAATTAGATTTGCAGTAATCTGCATTGCAGCTTTACTATCACAATAAAGATCAACTGGTACTTTGAGTTCAACTCCCAGTTCTGTGTAAATACCAATTAGTCAAGTTATTCCTGCTACTACTGAAGCCATACTACTAAATTCAGCTTCTGGCCACTATTTCATATTTCTTGGACTTCCAGGACACCAAGGCATCTCCAAATTTCACCAAGTAACCAGTAATAGACCTTCTTGTATCTAGACATGTCCCCCAGTATAAGTCACAATAGGTGGTTAGCAGTTCAAAGCTCTGTGAGGGCATCAACAAACCTAAACCTGGTAAAGTCTTGATATACCTTACCACCCTCAATGCAACCTTCACGTGAGACTCTTTTAGTGCATGCATGAACTAACTAAGAACCTGTACTACAAAGGCAATATCAACTCTTGTCATGGTAAGATATAATAACCTTCCAACCAGTCTTTGATACTTACTAGCATCTGTTAAAGGTTTATCAGTAGATACATCACAAGGATCCCTGACATGTGTGTCACATTCAATAGAAGTAAGCCTGAGATTAGAATCTAGGGGATCTTATACTAGCTTAACATCACTTAGTCTATTTTAGATATAAGTTCCAATGCATACTTATGTTGGCTCATAACAATCTCATCATTTGATATGAGAAATTCTATTCCAAGAAAGAATTTGAGTTCACCTAGATCCTTCATTTTAAACTTCAATTTCAAGTCATTCTTGGTTCTGTCAATCATATCTCTATTACTACCAGTGATCAACAGGTCATCAATATACACTAGCACTACTATAAGATCACTTCATTCCTTTTTGGTAAACAAAGAATAGTCAAAATGACTTTGAACAAAGCCAAGTTGAACCAATGGTGTTGTAAGTTTCAAATTTCACTGTCTTGGAGCCTGTTTGAGACCATGCAATGACTTGTATAGTTTGCAGGCTTTACCATTCTCCTTCTGTCTGCAAAACCCTTGAGGAATAACCATATAAACATCCTCAATTAGATCTCTATGCAAAAGAGCATTGTGTATATCCATATGAGCAATGGACCACTGTATTGCAGAAGCAATAACTATCACAGATCTAACTGTGAGCATCTTAGCCACAGGGGAAAAAGTCTCTGAATAATCAAGCCCCTCCTATTGTGCAAAGCCTTTGGTAACCAATCTGGCTTTGTATCTTTCAACTGCACCAGAGGCCAGATACTTCACCTTGAAAACCCATTTACATCTAATTTGGTTATTACCAGGAGGTAGATCAACAATACTATATGTGTTGTTTTCTTCTAAGACTACAATCCCAGCCTTCATAGCTTGAATCCACTCGTTGTCAAATGCTGCCTCCTGAAAGGTCTTAGGATTAGTAATAGCTGAATAAGAAGCAAAAGTTGCACTATAACCAAGAGACAAAGACTGATATCCAACATTGTTGGAGACATGATACAAACATGAGGCTGATCCAATGGACTTCGTAACATAGTCTTGGTGCCATATGGGTGTCCTGCTTTGTCTAGTATATCTTCTTTTATCAAGAGATACAAAGGCAATAAGATGAGAGGATGCAATAGGGGGCTACCTCCTCATCAGATGTATCTATAGGAGCAAATACTATAGGTTGTACAGGAGATGCATAAGGAGAAGAAACACTCTCAGAATATTAGTAAAAGAATCTACAACAATCTAGCTAGGACACACATCATCATGTACTCCTGTAAAATTATTTTCCTGAAATACCACATCTCTGTTGACAAAAATTTCCTTGTTGTGTAAATCATATAAATTTTATCCTTTCTAAGAGATAGAATACCCAAGTAACACAGATGGAATAGCTCTAGAGGAAAATTTATCAGTCTTTCTCACTTGGGTGGCATAAGCTAGACATCCAAATACTCTTAGATGAACTAGATGGGGAGATATACTGTATGAAAGATTAAATGGATCCTTGCCCTGAATAACAGAGGTCAAAATTCTATTTATCAAGTACACAACAATTAGGATAGACTCACCCCAAAATCTTAAGGGAACACTGATTGGAATCTCAAAGATATGTCAGTATCTAAAATAGATCTATGTTTCCTTTCTACTACACCATTTTGCTGAGGTGTGTAGACACAGGAACTCTGGTGAAGAATAGTAAGAGATTGCACTAGTTCAGTCATCTGAGAATTAAAGAACTCACGGCCATTATCAGTTCTTAGTACCTTGACAGAGGCTCCAAGCATATTTTTAATCATAAGTAGAACGCTTCTAACAGCCACAACTACTTCAGACTTAGAGTTCAACAAGACTATCCAATATAACTTGAGAAATCATCTACAAAAGTTTTAAAATACCTCTTGCCATTATATGTAGGTACCTTATATGATCCCCAAACATCACCATGCATCAATTGAAAACAAGCTGTAGAACTAGTATTACTCAATGAAAAAGATAACCTGGATTGTTTTGCCAAAGGACATACAATACAATGTTCAGCATCAGAAACTGATACATGCTTGAAGTAATTGAACTTTCTCAAAGTAGCATAAGGATTATGTCCTAATCTCCCGTGCCACAGTGACACACTTATTCTAGATGGTTTTATTATAGCAACTGCACAAGAAACTATATGACCTCTAGGTCCAGCAAGTTGAGGCCCGTGTGATGTCAACTGACAATCAAGATTCAACACATATAGATCATTTTTAAGCCTTCCAATCCCCCTCACTTTTCCACCGGAGAGAGGTTTGATATGTGAGAAATAGCCCTTATGTCCAAAATAAAGACAAGCAATGATCAAAACCTAAAATTTCACTCTACACTCTATCTCCCACTTTTCCTTACCTTAAAGTGGCTGGTGATCTGTCTCTGACCAAACCCTTCTCTACACCCTCCGATTCTTCGTTCATCAATCATGCAATCCTTGTTGGAGACCCCGCTGATATACTGAGAAATAAAAAGACAATCCATAAGCAAAACAAATTATCCAGCCATATATTAGAATGCCTGAGTGAGTTTTCGAATAAAAAAGAAATTAAGTTTCTGAAACAAAAAGTAGAAAACGTGGAAATCCTAGTGACTATAATGGTGGGACATTTGTCCTTTTGTACAAACCCATCAAAATATTATACCCCAATTTCTACTTATCAGTCCCTCTAAAGCTGCACACCAGTTTTATTCCCGCATCCCACTGGTGCCGTCGACGAAGCTTTTGCTATGTAGTCTCCACCGTTATTAAAAAACTCAAATTCGAACTTATTGAGAGTGTAGATATCTATTGTGTATAATATGTGTTCATTAGTGTGTATACATTATACACTGATTATGCGATGATTATATATTTAATATACACAAATTATACAACAATGATACATATTGTGAGGGACCTACCATAGTGCGTTGGTCAAGACCCAGATAGACTACTTGCTTCTTAGAAAGTGTGATAGAGGTCTTTGCAAGAACTGCAAGGTTATATCGAGTGAGAATTTTATGACTCAACATAAGCTGGTGGTTATGGATTTATATATCCATAGGAGGAAGAAGCGGAGGGTTTGCTCATGACCAACAAATGATTAGATGGGGAGGCCTGATTGAGGCCAAAGCTCATGAGATCGGGGAGAAGTTGGTGGCTATGAGGGTTTGGGAGAGCAAAGGGGACGCATATAGCACATGTTCTAGGACTACTAACTTCATTAGAGAAGTAGCTAGAGAGGTGATAGGGGTCTCAAGGGGAAACTCAGGTGGGCATAAACGGGATTGGTGGTGGAATGGAGAGGTCCAAGGAAAAGTGGAAGCCAAGAAGGTTTCCTATGTGACATTAGTAGAAAGCTTAGATGAGGAGGATAAAAAGAGAAATAGGCAGAGGTTTAAGGCAGCGAGGAAGGATGCAAAATTAGCGATCACGGCGGCTAAAACAACAGCTTTTGAGAACTTGTATGAAGAGCTCGAACACAGAAGTGGGGATATGAAGTTGTATAGGCTCGCCAAGGCAAGAGAGAGGAGGGCCCGTGACCTGGATCAAGTGAAGTGCATCAAGAATGTGAATGATGATGTGTTGGTAGAGGAGGCACATATTCGACGGAGATGGAAGACGTACTTCCACAAGCTCTCCAATAAAGAAAGAGACAAGGATATAGTATTGGGAGAGTTAGAGCATTCTGAGAATCGTAGAGATTTTGAATATTGCAGGGGCATAAAAGTTGCGGAAGCTAAAAGGGTTGTTCATAAGATGAGGAGAGAATGAGAGACCGGTCCAGACGAGATCCCGATAGATTTTTGGAAGAACGCAGTCGAAACATGTATGGAGTGGCTGACCCAGTTGTTCAATGTCATTGTTAGGACAACTAAAATGCCAGAATAATAGAGGTGGAGTATAATGGTTCCCTTGTATAAGAACAATAGTGATATTCAGAATTACAACAACTAGATGGGTATCAATTTACTAAGCCATACTATGAAAGTCTGAGAGAGACGGTCGAGACCAGGATGATGAGGGTTGTGTTTATCTTCGAGAACCAATTTGAATTCATGTGGGGAGATCAACTACAAAGCCATTAATCTTGTACGGAGGATGATGAAGCAATATCAAGATAGGAAGAGAAATCTACACATGTTGTTCATTAATCTTGAAAAGTCATATGATAAAATAACTAGGGAGGTCCTTTGGCGGTGGTTGGAGTACAAAGGGTGCGCCTATGGTTTAAATTAGGAAATTAAGGATATGTATGATAGACCCAAGACCTGGGTTAGAACAGTGGGAAGTGACTCAAAGCCCTTTCAGGTCATGATGGGGTTGTACCAAGGATCAGCCCTTAGCCCATTTCATTTTATCTTAGTGATGTACAAATTGATGTGGCCTATCAAATGGGAGGTACCGTGGTGTATGTTATTCGCAGATGACATAGTGATGATTGATGAGACACATGGTGGAGTTAATAATAGACTAAAAGTTTAGTGACAAACCTTTGAGTCTAAAGGTTTTAGGTTAAGCAAGACTAAAATAGAATACTTAGAGTGCAATTTCAGTGACGAAGTGGAAGTGAAGATCGATGATCAAGTCATATCCAAGAAAGAAAGTTACAAGTATCTTGGGTCCATAATTCAAGGAGATCGGGAGATTGATGAGAATGACGCATATCGTATTATGGCAGGGTGGGTGAAATTGAGGCTCTCATCCGGGGTGTTGTGCGATAAGAAGGTGTCACTGAGACTTAAAGGTAAATTCTACAAAGTTGTAGTTTGATCGACTTTGTTGTATGGGGTAGAGTGGTAACTCCTCATTCATTCAGGCTAAGGTTTGACCCGGATAATGGGAATATAGTGGAACCAAGATGGGGAGTGTAGGAAGTGTTTTGAAAACTAATCAAGGTATAAAAAGAGTCTTTGGGCAAAGTATAGTCGGAAGCTACCCTATGGAATATGTTTTCAAGTGAGTTTTCATGAGACCTCACTTCAAATGAGCATAATACCATTATAAGTTGTGAATTTGGAAGACTAAAAACCTAAAAGTTGTAGCCCTTTGAAATACATTTACATCCATATATAGTGTATCCCAAAAGGACATCTATACAAAATGTTATTACCATTTTACTATAGGGTCGTAGAGTAGTCCACATAACACATATCTTGAGCGAGAATGCAATATGTGGCATATTTTGCTTTACATTTTGACCATATTTTAGTCATGAAGCTGCAACGTTCTGTTTCGATAAGACTTAGTTATGTTGCACATAATGCAATCTTCAGTGCAAATTGAATCGCAGATCGCACCCGAGTTTCTTTAAAGTCGTGTTTTTAGTCTTTTTAAGTCATTCTTCATTCTCTCAAGCTGTAGCATGAAGTTCTTCTCCTTCTCTCATGCTCATAGATAAAGGTAAGTCATTCTCATGTATTCCAACATGTTCATTAACGATTATACATGAATTTTAATTGAAATCATTTATCTCTAACCTAGGGTTTTTAAGAAAACCCATCTCAAGGTTCAAGATTTTGGATTTCTCCTTCAAGATTAAGACCTTACTACAAGTTTAGGAGCGCTAAAGGTATGTAGGAATTCTATACACATGTGGGAACATCATTGTTCTTCCCCACGCCACCTTCATCCATGAAATACAAATTTCCACAGTCTTAGGGTTATTTCTTTAGTTCATGATGACCCTAATTACATGTACCATTGTATATCATAATTACATTATAAGCTCGTTAATTGTAGTCTTAATATATTATTATGACTATCATGAATCCGTCAATAATTCATGAACACCCATAAATTGAATGCCAAATGTTTCTAAATATATGCCAAAAACCAATATCATTCTATTGTATAAACTTTACATGATTTTCAGACCTCTTGCAATGTTATGTTATAATTACACATACTATGCTATATCCAAAATTATGTTTACAAGTTTTGATTATGAAATTTATAGGTTACATGCCAACAATATTCATATTCATATTTTGGGAGCTGCACAGATCACCGAGAAGGTTTAATACTTGAAACTACGTATGCCAACGTAGGATAATGATCGATCTGCCCAGTTAGGATGATTCCTTCATGTTACCACTTGCGGTTTTTTCGATCCATTCATATCATGTTCATGTCTCATACCCCAGTAAGGTACGAGATGGCTCAGCTGATCCGACAGAGATAAGATGCCACATTCTCATGTGGTAGTTTCATGTCAGTTATACTAAAGCTCTCCCATTTAAAATGATTTACGATATTTTATTATACTCATGTTAAATATTATACATGCTCATACTCAGGTTACAATTTCAGTTTCAATTCCTATTATCATGTCCCTACTTATTCATTAAGTTCTTTACATATAAGTATAATTCAAATATACTTATATCCCTTTTTTGCCCGGGGCCTACATTTTATGATACATGCATGGAGTTTTAGGACGACGGATCAGTTCACTAGGATTCTTACGTATCAACTATTGGTGAACCTCATTTCATTTGGGGTGTTATCTTTTCTTTATTTTATGTCATGCCTTGCAAAAAAGGTATGCCAAAAGTCTTGTCCCGGTAAAATAGTTTTAGCTGTCAGACTCATGTTTAGAGGTTTCATCAACTTGTTCAGCATAGAATGTCAGTTATTCAGACTTATTATCTTTTTCAATTACTTTCACAATTATGTTTTCAAATAATATATTTTCAGCATTCAGATTTCTATGTTTTAAATGATTATTTTATGAAACAAGCCATGTAGTTCGCTCGGTCATATAAAGTTAGACACCGAGTGTCGTGTTACATCCAGATCATGATTCATGGCGTGACAGATCATAGTATCAGAGCCTCAGGTTCAAGTGTCCTCGGGAGTCTATGAAACCGTGTCCAGTGGAGTCACTTTTATATGTGTGTGCACGCCACATATGTAAATAGTTGACTACCAATACATTTAGGATTGTCTCACATCTTTTATACCATAGATCGTGTAGTTAGAGATATATCTTCAGGAAATTCTTCTAACTCATGCGTATTATGTATTTCAAAAAATGTCTACTAAAAGAAAGTCAGTTATAAGCAAGCGAGCTGCTGCTAATGCTGCCCACCGACTTTACCCCTACCAGCTATCGAAAGGCATGCAGGAGCTCATGCTATAGTCAATCCTCTTCTTAGTTCCACGTATATATATATATATATATGTGTGTGTGTGTGTGTGTGTGTGTGTGTGTTAGAAGCGCTATCTAGCTTCTCATTAAGATTGTTTCCACTCAAGCTCAGCGTTAGGGGACGACTTTGAATAATGTTGCTAGCAAATGGTCGTCTAGTTCCAGGATCATGGAGTTCATTCGCATGAAACTGCCAGTGTTCACAGGATCTAGCAAGACTGAAGACCCTCAATTTTTTTATGGGATTCAAAAGGTCCTTCGTGCTATGTATGCCACCGAGACAGATGTGATAGAGTTTGAGGCCTATCAGTTGCAGGACGTAACAATATTTGGTATGAGATGTGGGAATAGTCCCGAGGGGAAGATGCGCCACCTGTAGTTTGGGATGAATTTGGAGATGCCTATATTGAACACTTCTTGCAACTAAAAGTTAGGGAGGCTAAGGCCCTAGAGTTTAAGTGGCTCAAACAGAACAATATGAGCGTACATGAATACTATCTTAAGTTCGTCTCATTGGTCAAGTATGCTCCGTACATGGTTACAGATATGAGAGCCAGATTTAGGCGATTTATGTTGGGTCTAGAGCCTTACTTGTTCGGTGATGCTAATATTACTGCTCCTAATAAGAAGATGACCATCACTAAGATAGTTGCTTTTGTACAGGGTAATGAGGACAAGAAGAAGGAAGATGAGCAGTTATAGAAATAGAAAGATAAAGAGTTCAGTAAGAGGGATAAGTCTACAGGACACTTCAGTCATAGGAGAGGTGGAGGCAGATAATACTTTAAAAATAGGTCATTAGGACTCGCTCCATTTGCAGCCAGGGCTCCAGCCCTTAAGTTTAGAAATGATTAGAGAGACAAAATTTTATGGTAACAGGTTTGCAATCTCAGACCAGTGTAGGTTAGAAGACGTATGGTAATCCATTTTACAGTAAGTGTGGTAAGAGACACACAAATGAGTGTCTTTTGGGCATGGATATCTATTTTGGTTGTGGCCAATGGGGTCACTATCAGAGGGACTATCCATCATCAAGATAGGGTACCAGAGGCAATGTGGCTCAGTCCACAAATTCAATAGCTCGTCGCAATTTTTAAGCCCAATCAGGGCGTGGCGCAACTAAGTCTGCAAACTAGAGGCAGATGTCCAAACCAATAGTATGCTTTAGCTAGTCGTTAGGATACATGCTTGTGCAAATGTTGTTACAAGTAAACTAATCATTTTTACTTTTGACCTTTATGCCCTTATGGATCTTAGACCCACTCTATCATATGTAACCCCATTTATTGTTAAGAAATATAGGATAAAAGCAGAAAAGTTGCATGAACCCTTTAAAGTGTCTACTACAATTGGAGAGTCAGTTATAGATAGACGAGTGTATAGGGGTTGTCTAGTTAGAGGCTATCACCGCAGTATAGTAGCCGACTTGGTAGACTTCAATGTAATCATAGACATGGATTGATTGTCTTTATGTTATGCCACAATAGGATGTAGAACCAAAATTGTAAGTTTTGAATTTCTTGATGAGCCAGTCATAAAATGGAAAGGTAATACAGTAACACCCAGGGGTAGGTTTATTTTCTATCTCTAAGACATAAAGATGCTCTCCAATGGATATATCTATTATTTAGTCTGGGTTAGGGATGCAGATACCCAGATCCCAACTCTTCAGTCCATACTAGTTGTTAATGAGTTTCCAGAAGTCGTTCTAGAAGATCTTCGCGGAGTTCCTCCCGACAAAGCGATTGACTTTGGAATTGATTTACTTCCCGACATTAAGCCAATATCTATTCCACCATACAGAATGGCTCCAGTAGAGTTAAAGAAATTAAAAACCCAGTTGAAAGATCTCATTGATAAGGAATTTATTAGGCCAAGTGTCTCACCTTGGGGTGCACCAGTCTTATTTGTTCGAAAGAATGATGGATCTTTACATATGTGTATTGATTATTGCCACTTAAACATGGTCACTATAAAAAATAAGTATCCTCTCCCCATAATTGATGATTTATTCGATCAATTTCAGAATGCCCAATGCTATTCCAAGATTGACCTCAGATCAGGGTACCATCAACTTAAGGTTAAGGAAGCTGATATTTCGAAGAATGCCTTAGAACTCGTTATGGTCATTTTGAATTTTGTGTCATATCATTCGATTAACGAATGCACTAGCAGCTTTTATGGACCTTATGAACAAGGTTTTTAAGCCTTACCTCGACCTTTTCGTCATTGTATTTATTGATGACATTTTGATCTATTCTCGTAGTGAAATCATCCATGCAGAACATCTCAGAATAGTGTTACAGACACCCCAATATCGCAAGCTTTACGCGAAATTTTCCAAGTAAGAATTTTGGCTAAAGTCAGTGGCATTGTTAGGCCATGTGATTTCAGGCAAAGGTGTTCAAGTTGATTCTAAAAAAATAGACGCTGTAAAGAATTGACCCAGACCCACTTCTGTTATGGAGATACAAAGTTTCTTGGGTATAACGGCTATTATAGGCATTTCATAGAGGGATTTTCCTTTATTTTAGCTCCGTTGACTAAGTTGACTCAGAAGAAAGTCAAGTTTTAGTGGTCAGATGCTTTTGAGCGCAGTTTTGAAGAGTTGAAAAATGAGATTGACTTCTGGCCCCGTGTCCTCGCTTGTCTCAAAGACATGATTTGATTTGGGTGATTGTGGACTAACTTACTAAATTAACACACTTCTTGCCGGTCAAGACCACAGATTCAACAGAAGATTATGCCAAACTCTATATTCGAGAAATTGTCAAGCTTCATGGGATCCCAAAGTCCACAATTCTAGATCATGGTGCTTAGTTCACAACGAATTTGAACCTTTACTGTGTCACCAGGCACTAATCCATAGGTTACTCTATTGATGCTTGGCCGCTAAGTGCTTTAATATATGTTGGATATTGCACAAAAATGCGATTGCTGAAAGTCTTTTAAGAAAAAATTAGATAGCAAGGTAAATCTCAACACAACTTTTCATCTTTAGACAGACGGCTAGGCAGAGCACACTATTCAGATACTTGAGGATATGTTGAGGGCATGTGTCCTTGATTTATAAGGTAATTGAGTTGGTCACTTGCTTCTCATTGAATTTACTTATAATAATAGTTACTATGCTAGTATCAAGATGACACCGTTTGAAGCTCTGTATGGGCGAAAGTGTAGGTCGTCAATTGGTTAGCTCAAAGTTGGTGAAACAGAGTTGTTAGGGCCAGAATTTTGTCCACCAAGCTATGAGGAAAGTCAAGTTGATCCAGGAGCATTTGAAATTGGCTCAGAGTCACCAAAAGTCCTATTCGGATGTGAGGCGTGGAGATTTGGAGTTTTAGGTTGATGATAGGGTATTCCTAAAAGTTTAACCTATAAAAGGTGTTACGAGATTTCGAAGGAAAGCAAAAGCTCAATCCCAGATATATCAGGACAGGATCCTGCAAGGATTGGCCAAGTAGGTTATGAGCTTGAGTTTCCACCAGATTTGATTTCTGTACACCAGTGTTTCATGTATCCATGTTGACGAAGTGTGTGGGAGACCCATAATTTGTTGTTCCTACTAAAATTATCACAGTTAAGGACGGACTAGCCTATGAAGAGGTCTATGTGGTTATTCTTGATCGTAAGGTCCGCAAGTTGAGGATTGAGGAAGTTGCCTCAGTAAAAGTGTTATGGATGAGTCCGAATGTCGAAGAGGCTACATGGGAAGCCAAATAAGACATGAAATCCAGATATCCGCACTTGTTTGAAGAGCAAGCATAAAGCATTTAAGGTAAATACCCTTCGTATCCATGTCATGTCCCCATATGTATTCATGTCATATATTTCACATTTATGTATCCACTACTCATGTCTCATGTCACGACGTTCATGTTTTCATATAATCATGTCATTTCTGTCCCTAGGTTGTATGTCATATTTCTTCACGCTTATGTACTCATTCCATGTCCCTAAGTTCTTGAGTTCATCGCATTCCTAACTGTGACCCATCATTCGAGGATGAATGATCCCAAGGGAGAGATATTGTAACACCCGTACCTTCAGGCTAAGGTTTGACTCATACGATGGAAAGATAATGGAACTAAGATAAGGAGTATTGGAAGTGTTTTGAAAACTAATCAAGGTATAAGAAGAGGTTTTGGATAAATTATAGTTGCAAGCTACCCTACCGAACATGTTTTCAAGTGAGTTTTCACGAGGCCTCACTTCAAGTGAGCATAACACTATTATAAGTTGTGTATTTGGAAAATGTGAAATATGAAAGTTGTAGCTCTTTAAAATACATTTATATATATATATATATATATATATATATATATATATATATATATATATATATATATATATATATATATATATATATATATAGTAAAGCTCAAACGGGCATCCGTAAAAATAATTATTACCATTTTACTGAAGGGTCGCAGAGCAGTCCTCAGAAGACAGATCTACTCAAAATTTTAATCAAATTTTAGTCCGGAAGCTGCCATCATTCTGTTTCAATATGCCTTAGCATCTGCTGCAACATAATGTAATATGCGGCGTAAATTAAACCGCAGATCGCATCCGAGTTTCTTTAAAGTAACATTTTTCTATCTTTTTAAGCCATTCATCATTCCCCCAAGCCCTAGCACGAAGTTCTTCTCCTCTCCTTATCTGCATAGCTCAAGGTAAGTAATTCCTATGTGTTCTAACACATTCATTAACGATTATACATGGATTCTAAGTGAAATCCTTTGTCTCTAACCTAGGGTTTTCAAGAAAACATATCTCAAGGTTCAAGGTTTAAGCTTTTGGGTTTCTCCTTCAAGATTCAGACCTTACTACAAGTTTAGGAATGCTAAAGATATGTGGGGCTTCTATCCACAACATCATTGTTCTTCCCCACACTATGTTCATCCATGAAATACAAATTTTTACATGCTTATATTATTTTAGTTCATGATGGCCCTAATTACATGTACCATTGTATATCATGATTACATTACGAATTCGCTAATTGTATTCTTTATATTTCATTATGAATATCATGAATCCGTTCGTAATGCATGAACTCCCATAAATTAAATGTCATAGGTTCCTAAATACATGCCATGAACCAATATTATTCTATTGCATAAACTTTACATGCTTTTCAAACCTCTTGCAACGTTATGTTATAATTACACATGCTATGTTATATCCAAAATCATGTTTACAAGTTTTGATTATGAAATGCATGAGTTACACGCCAACTATATTCATGTTCATGTTTTGGGAGTTGCACAAATTACCAAAAAGATTTAATACCTGAAATTACGTATGACAACGTACGATAAGGATCGTTCCGCCCATTTAGAACGATTCCTTCATGTTACCCATTGCGGGTTGTTGGATCTATTCATATCATATTCATGTCTCGTACTTTGATAAGGTACAAGATGGCTAGGCTGATCCGACAGAGATCAGACGCCACGTTCTTACGTGGTAGTTTCATATCGGTTATACTAAAGCTCTCCCATTTAAAATAATTTACCATATTTTATTACTCTCATGTCAAATATTATACATATTCATACTCAGGTTACAATTTATATTTCTGTTCCTATTATTTATGTCCCGCTTATTCATTTAGTTTCTTTACATACAAGCTATGTACAATTCAAATACATTTACCTCTCTTTTTACCTGGGGCCAGCATTTCATGATGTTGGTACGGAGTTTCAGGATGACATATCAATTCGCTAGGATTCTTACGTATCAGCTATTGGTGATCTCCATTTCATTCGGGGTGTTATCTTTTCTTTATTTTATGTCATGCTTTACAGAAAAGGTATACCGGGGGCCTTGTATCGGTAAAATAGTTTTAGCAGTCAGACTCATGTTTAGAGGGTTCATAGACTAGTTCATCATGTCATTTTAGATATTCAGACTTGAAAGGTGTCAAATGCTACGGAAAGTAAAAACAAGAGATGAAAATAAATTGAATGCCAATTTTGTTTCCGAATATCAGCAATTATGTCGTCCGACACCAGTAACAACACTTTAGCAAAACTGAAAAAACTTAAAAAGCAAATGCAACGAAAATTTAAAGAACACAAAGGTTTTAAATTTTCATAAGTTATATATATTAAATAACTTATGATGGTCAATGACCAAATGTATTGTATATATATTATATACAAATAGACAAATTCTTTTCTTTACAGATTTACAAGATAAAACGGAAAGAAATTAAAAGTTAGTCGCAGATGACTTCTGCCTGAAAGATATAACTAAGTAGACATAGAAAACATATCATTATAATCGCTCCATACAAAACTAATCTAGAATCTAAAAAACAATTGTAATGTTGGACAGAATGTTGTCAACGCACTCAGGCAACACTGGTGATCTAGATTTATGAGATGAAATCCCGAGAGCTCTCTTGGTATTTTTACTTTCTGATTCTGGATATCGATTCACTGTAGTAGCCTCTCTATTTATAGTAGAGCGTCTTCCTTGAAAAGCTCATCGATTGGTTATGGAGGTTGAGGAAAATATGGGCAACTGGTAGGATTGGTTAGAGACGATCAAGGAGTAAAAGCCTTTAATAACTTTGACTTGTTCCTTACGAAAAACAGCAGCCTTGACTCGTTCTTCACACGTGTTTACCAACTCCTTTTTACCTTGCCAAGTCATATTTACTACATAGTAATCATTACGGAAGTAAGGCAAAATCAGTTCTGAAAATGTTGGTCCGAATGTTGTGCAACATTTGTCCCAATATTCTTATACATTCAAATCAATACTTCAGGAGATATGTTGGGTCTAATGTCACAAAATCAAATCCAACATTAACAAGACTAATTATGTTTTTGAATTACTTCCATTATTATGTTTTCAAATAATATATTTTCAGCATTCAAATTTCTATGTTTTAAATAATTATTTCATGATATTAG
Organism: Anisodus tanguticus; assembly: GCA_034509755.1. Taxonomy (NCBI): domain Eukaryota; kingdom Viridiplantae; phylum Streptophyta; class Magnoliopsida; order Solanales; family Solanaceae; genus Anisodus; species Anisodus tanguticus. Next base: position 20,278,960 of record CM067553.1, on the reverse strand, counting down.
ATCCTCCCATATTGATCCTGTAAACAATGTGGTTCGCTCGGTCACATGCAGTCAGGCACCAAGCTGTGTTACATGCAGACCATGGTTCGGGGTGTGACAAGAGTGTTGACTAGTCAAGAATGCCCACGTTTAGAAGATGAATGTAATGGAGATGATGATGCTTAGATGTATGTGTGGGCATACTAGGAGAGATATGATAAGGAATGAAGTTATACGGGGTAACGTGGAAGTGGCACCCGTGGCAGATAAGCTGAGGGAAGCGAGACTGAGATGGTTTAGGAATGTGAAGAGGAAGTTCATGGATGCACCGGTAAAAAAGTGTGAGAGGTTGTCGATAACAGGAGTTAGGAGAGGTAGGGGTAGGACAAGGAAGAACTGGGGGAGGTGTGGAGGACATGACCCTATATAGAAAGGTGTGGAGGTCGAGGATTAGGCTAGAAGGCTAGTTGATAGCCGAGGGTTCTCTTTATTAGTAGTATCTGGATAGTAATCGCTTAGTTTCTTTTCCTCTATGGGTATTAGTATTTGTTGTCTTCATTTACATGTAACTTGTTATTGGATATCATATTTTTACTTGTTATCTTGTTTCAAACGCTTTTTTTCCGAACCGAGAGTCTATCGGAACAATCTCTCTACCCCACAAAGGTAGGGGTAAGGTTTGCGTACATCTTACCCTCCTCAGACCCCACTTTGTGGAGTTATTCTGGGTATGTTGTTGTATACTGTAGGGATACATATTCTATACAATAATAATACAATTTCTATATGCATGATACATTTTTCATATATAGAAGTGATACATATTATCTATACAACAATGATACAATTTCTATACATATGCTGAAATTAGTTTTAAAATGGCTACAAAATGGAATTAGTCTTAAAAGGCTAAAAATGTCTATTAAGCTTCTTGGGTCATCCAGTGTCAATAGTTTCACCCGAATGACTATTTTTGTCTTCGTCCCTTTTTTTTTTTTTGGTAAAGTGGGTGCGCCAGGTCCTGTGCAATAGTGCAATGCATGGCCATGGTCGAGAGCCCTAATAGCAAGCTATCGAAATGCTCTTCCCCTAAAAAAAATTGAATTAATTTCACGTGAGTCGATGTACCATTACTACTTTACTATTAAGGATAGCTTTTTTTCCCATCAAAATGTGGATCTTTCTCATTCATTTGATAATAGAGCAAGAGTCACGAGATTCATGACAAATTCCATTTAAATTTTTAGATTTATTTGTCAAATATTTTGAGATATTTCTAAATAGAAATATTTTTGTACAACATTGCGACAGTGTGTATGTATAATTTATATTATGGTGGAATTTAATTTAAATGATGTGAAGTGGAGAAGTTGGTCCAGAGATTTTTAATTAAATAAAACATCACTTGATATTGTCCAAAATCTGAAGCTTTATAAATTAATTTGAAACAAATGAAGTATAGTATTATTATCCATCTGTACTTCATTAAAGAAAAGAGAAACAAAAATGCAGTTGCTTTGTAGCATTTAGGATAAGATACGCTGACATTTAACTCAATCAGAATATTCTAGCACAAAAGAAAAAGAGGCCCAAAATATATCAATGACATAAAGTAAGCACAAGAATACCTAAAAGTACAATTCCTTTCACAACTTATACTTTCAACTCAAATGTTTTAAGGTTGGTTCCTAAGATTTGTTTTCTGAAAGGTCTGAACAAACTAAGATAATGTCTGATGAATATGATCTGAATTTCAAGAATGAGCTTCTCTAGAATATGCCTAGAGATGGCAATGGATACTGGACCCGGTCCGGATCCGGTGTATCCAGATCCGTTTTATAGGATATGGATCTTCAAAATTTGGACCCGACGGATCCGGATCGGACCCGGATCCGTTTATGACGGATCGGATCTGGATCTGGATCTTGTATTTGAGATCCGTATCCGGTCCAGTCCGACCCGTGGATCCATTTTTTATTAAATATATTCATAACCTAGAATGTAATTTTATAACTATTTTCTTAAAATTGCTAAGCACATCCTTGCAAGTTTAATTTATCCCCGCGTTAACTCAAAAATAAAAAAATAATGAGGTAACTTCGATAATAAAATCAATGTTATATTAGTGAATGACTAACATCTCCATAGACAAGTAGTTAAAATTATATTCACTTCATTTATGAAGATTCCAAGCACATGAAGTTTCGCATTGTGGAAATACTAGTCAGCATTTTTCACAACTATTGTCATTGTCCAACATTTTTAATTAATAGCTCACAATCAAAATGAGACAACGAACAAAATATCTCATATGGACATTTCAAAATTGAAAAACAGTAAACTGTTACTTAAGTAAAAATCGTTTGTCAGTTCAAAAAAAAATTCTTAGCAAGGTAAATTTTTTTACATGTGGATCCAGATTCGATCCGTGGATCCGGCGGATCCGATGGATCCGGATTTGGATATGATTTTTATGGATCCGCTGGATCTGGATCCGGATCTGGATTCAGGTATGAAAAACGGATCTGGATCTGGATCTAGTAGGATCCGGTCCAGATCCTATCCGTTGCCATCCCTAAATATGCCCTACGAAATTAGTGGAATCGGGAATTTAGGGACCAAAGCAATAACTTTCAAAGTTTGGGGGCTTGAACGAATATTAAAGTCCAACTTTTGTAAAATTTGGTGGGAGCAAATTTAACTTTAGTAACTTTAGGGATTTCCTCGGTAATTGATAATTAGCTCCAAAGTTGAGGTCCGCAATGAGGGTGATTTTTGTCATGCCATTTCAATTTTTCTTTTGGGATTCGAAAGGAAATATATTATAACATATTTTGTCATACCATTTCAGTTATGAATATAAAATAAGCTTACCCCTCACAAAATATCTAAATAGTAGTATTTAACATCTTTCTGCACACCTTCTCCGTAAAGAGAAAAAATATCATGTGGTCATATAAAGAGATAGTAGTAAATTATCAAAAGAAAATATAAAGAGATAGTCATACACTAATTAATATCTTTATTTTGAAAATATTAAAATACTGTAAAAAGGTTCGAGTATACAATATTAATATGTAAAAAAAATATAGGAAAAATATACAAATAAATAGTAAACTGAAAACTTTTTATGGCTACAATGTAAATACCTCATTGAAGAATTTAACTTTTTTTTTATTATATTGCTACAACAACAATAACTACACCAACAACGTACACAATATAATTCCATAAGTGGTCTGGAGAGGGTAGAGTGAACGCAGACCTTATCCCTATCTTACTTTGTTGATTATATTGCTACAACGTAAATTAAATTTGATAAAAACAATTTGTTAAGCCCATCACTCAGTTTTTGGCAAGCTAACACATGTTATTAGAAAAAAAATATGTCAATATTATATCTTCAAATAAAACATAGTTTTATACATTGGGACAATGTTAGCAAAGTATATACTTTATATTATGTTGCAGTTTAATTTAAATGATGAAAAGTAGAGAAGTTGGTCCAGTGAAATTTTTATTAATTAAATCATCACTTTGATAAGGCCAAAATTTGATCTTTACAAATTAATTTGAAACAATCAAGTAGAGTTTTAATATCTATTTGTACTTCGTTAAAGAATAGAAAAACGAAAAAAAGAACATCCAAAATACTAGTCAACAATGTTTAGGATTGTTGTGAAGCTAATGATGTATGATGAGTCTACATGCAAAGACATCACATAAAAGAGACAAAATGAAATGGAAAACGTATATTATGATTGATTCGGTAATAAACAGTAGAGGAAGCCACCACAATTTTTGTGAAACATATACAGGTAAGTACGTATTCCGTGTGAAAAATATGTTAGCTAATCATGTGTTTGAGATGAAGAAAAATATTTTTCAGAAAATATCTTTCTGGAAATTCACTATTCTCTAAGATTTAGATACTATTATAAATGGACTATCTGAAAAAATATGCGCGAAGAAAATAATTTTTTCCTTTTAATGATAAAATAAGTTTTAAAAAAATATTTTTAAAGTTCGATTATCAAAAAATTAACCTATTTTTTAATTCTTTTTGTCAGAACCAGACATCTACTAAACAATCTCAAAATTTTCACTAAAAAAAATGTTAGTGGCTATTTCCACTGAATGTCGGTGAGAAAAACCTAAATATTTGAGTTTTTACACGGAAAAATTATGAATTTTCCCACCGTTTCAATGAGAACTTGTTTTCCACCATGCGTTTTTCCAGTGATCTGATGCGGTGAGAATAAGATAAAAAAAATCATATTCTATAATATAAATTTCTCACTGAATGTCGATGGAAAAAATATTTATTTCTAGTAGTAGTGCATATCTTTAGAACTAAACCGAAATAATTGAAAGATCCACTTGGAAACCGATGATTGGAATATGAGTCTGCATGCAAAGACAATAAAATAATCAAAGAGATCAAGAAAAGGAGAACAAACCATTATTTATTTAAAAAGAAAAGGGAAAAGAAGTTGGGTGATGAAAATTTTCAACCACATATATGTATTTATCTCTTCATGGCAAAGTAATTGAATCACCCTCAGACACGAGAATTATTTTATGATATTTAATTATAAATTGAGTGCTTCTCTAGTCCTTTTTGCATGGAATTTGTAAGGTGGGAAGCCACCAAATTAGGCATTGGAATCTTAGCCCAAACGCACCAACTTTTCTTTCAATGGATTTTGTCTCCTCAGTGCTCTAATGCTTCGCAAAGCAAGTTACTTATCTCGAATAGTGTTCTTTGTTTCTCCAATAATATTCCTTTCATCCAAATCTTGGGCTGAACTCTCGAATTATGTTTCAATCATATAGTGATACAACCTTCATTCCTTGTGTAAAACTTTTAATTACTAAACATGTTAAGCCTACAAAATTTAATAGAAAATAGAATATAGTGTTAAATATGAATATGACCATTGTCTCGATTTGAAACAGGACCATGGTATTCAACAATAACATAATAAGTGAAATTCCATAAAGTGGGGTATGGAGAGGGTAAAGTGTATGCAGACGTTATCCCTATCTTGGGAGGTTGAGAAATTGTTTTCGGTAGACCATCGACATTAGGATAAGTAATTCAAAGAAGTACAAAAAAGAAATAAAGAAAACTAATAAGCCATGGAAAAATACTACAAAAGCATGATAGAGCAGTAACAACCACATAAAAGTAGTAGCAACCACAAATTAATACGATAATTGAAGTACAATAAATAAAAAATAGTAATAGAAAAAATTGAAGGACAAGAGACTACAAGAGTAATAGTACGACTACTAGTATAAAGGATAAGCGGGACAACGCTTAGCTACAGACTAACCTTCTACCCTTCCATGTCCTCCATAACCTCTTGTTTAAGGTCATGTCCTCGGTAAGCTGGAACTACGTAATGTATATCTAATTACCTCTCCCCAATACTTCTTCAACCTACCTTTACCTCTCCTGAAATCGTCCATAGCCAGCTTCTCACACCTCCACATTGGGGCATCCATGCCTCTCATTCTCATATGCCCGAACCATTTCAATCTCGCTTCCCGTATCTTGTTCTCTACCGAGGCCACTACCACTTTGTCTCAGATTCTTCATTTCTAATTCTATCTCTCCTAGTATGTCCACACATGCATCACAACATCCTCATTTCCACAACTTTCATCTTCTAAACGTGAGAGTTCTTGACTAGCTAACACTCTGCCCCATACAACATAGTTGGTCTAACCATCACTCTTTAGAACTTGCCTTTAAGGTTTGGTGCACCTTCTTATCATACATGACTCCTGATGCGAGCCTCATTTTCATCCACCCTGCACCAATACGGTGTGTGACATCATCGTCAATCTCCCCATTTTCTTGGATAATAGACCCAAGATACTTGAAACTTTCTTTCTTTTATATGGCCTGGGTACCAAACCTCACCTCCACGCCAACCTCATGTGTTACGCCACTGAACTTATACTCCAAGTACTCAACCTGAACCCTTTAGACTGCATGGTTTATCTCCAAACCTTCAGCTTAGTGTTAATTCCACTTTGAGTCTCGTCAATCAGAACTATATCATCCACAAATAATATACACCATGACACCTTACCTTAGATATGCCGCGTCAATCCATCCATGTACCAAATCAAATAGAAATGACATTCAATCAATGTAATTTCTAATAGTCTCCTTTAAGCGGGCATAAATTTGTCCTATAAAATGTTACTCTCTACGTCCCAATTTATGTGGCACCACTTGACTTGACACGGAGTTTAAGAAAAAAAAATGAAGACTTTTGAAATGTGTGGTCCAAAATAAGTCTTATATAAATGTGTTGCTATAAATCATCTCATAAAGTTAAATTATTTAAAATATAGAAATGTGACATTTTTCTGGAACAGATCAAAAAGGAAATGGTGGCACATAAATTAAAACAGAGCAAGTACATTTTTTCTTATATCAAATCAACTCACAATTAAATTATCATTCATATCAAACAACTGTCGTATTCTTTTTATTTTTTAAATAATTTTGGTATACGTGCGTTAAATATGTTTGTCGCATCAATAAATTTAAATTACATACAAAAAAGTAACTTTTAAATTTTTTTGGACAATAAAATCATCAAACTATGCTCACATTTTTTAAAAAGTAAAACAATCCATTTTGGACATAGACCCTTTAACCCTTTTAAAATATAAAACCCATTTGAATATTTTTATTTTATTTTCAAAATGTGGAAAACATCAATTTGAACAAAAATTTATCCTAAAGTAATGTGTTGCCGCGAATCGGCTGAAAGAGTTTCAATAGGCCAGGATACCATTTCCGCTAAAGAGTTCTCGATTGCAATATTTTTGGCGGGGCACTTTCTTTTGAAAAGAGAGGTTTCGCCCTTTCCGGCTCTTCTCCTCCACGCTTAGAGCAAGTGGAAGAAAACGTAAGATCGCGCGTTAGCACTCCTGCAAGAAAAGGGATGAGCTAAGGCATAACTACTATACCTTTGCTTCTTTCTCCTTATTTCAAACTCAAGAAAAGCCTTGATCAATATGAGAAAGATGTGCTCAAGCGCTCAATCTATACAAGGGGTAATAATTTTTCTATATTGCTCGGGTAAATAACCCTTTTCCCAATTTGAACTTGGTTTATCTGATACTTGGCTGAAGCTTACTTTAACACGATTTTTTTCCATGAAAAATTAATTCAAATATCCTACCAATAAAGCAAGCTTATTCTAATTCTTATGAACTGGATCTCAAATCATTATAAAAATAGATTTTGAGAACAAAACAATATGTTCACATAAATTTCCCTAGAAAACCATATTCATCTTCTTAATTCCCCTCCCCACCCCTTTTTCATCGTCTTCTCCTCCCCTTACCTATTCTATCGTCTTTTACCCCTACTAGTCATGACAAATTAAATGAAATATCAGTTGACGTTAAAATATAGATGCTAAATGAATATGTTGCTTCATTTTATTGATGAATGATTTACAATATATATAAGGTTACAAGAATATTTACTTTGATACAAACTAGGTAACTAATTAACCTAATTACAAAAGGATTATAATTCTACCTAAAATAAGAGATATACAATTAATGAAAGAATATTGGTAAATATTCTATTACACCCCCGCAATCCAAGCGGGAGGTTCTCGAACATTGAGATTGGCTCGAAAATCATAAAACAGTATGCGCGGAAGTCCTTTGGTGAAGATGTCGGCAATATGATATCTGGAAGGAACATGAAGGACACAAACTTGACCACGAGCCACTTTTTCGCAAACGAAATGAATGACCATCTCAATGTGTTTAGTGCGCTGATGTTGGACGGGACTACGAGAAAGATATATTGCACTAATATTATCGCAGTAGACCAATGTTGCCTTTTGAATCGGGTAGTGAAGCTCAAGTAAACCCATAGGCTGATACATATATACCATTTCATGCCTATGTAAGAAGGCATTCTTGACATCAACTGATGAATGGGCTAAGACTTGGATATGGCAATGCTGAGGATGGTCTGGATGGTTGCGGGCTTTATGACCGGGCTGAACGTTTCATCACAGTCCACTCCCATTTGTTGAAACCTATGCCATTACCTACAAGACGAGCCTTGTACCTCTCAAAAGAACCATCCGATTTCTTTTTATATCTAAAAATCCACATAGAACGAATAATGTTAGCATCAGGTAGATGGGGTACTAGGTCCCACGTCTTATTATCAATAGAGCATTATATTCGTCAATCATTGTGGCTTCCTAATTAGGGTCGGACAAGGCATCCTTCGGGTTACGATGGACAGGGAAAGGGACAACTGAAATGGAAAGGTTAAACAACTATTTAGGTTTATGAATTTTGTGCATGGCACGGGTTTCCATGGTATGAGAGTGTGTCTCGGGATGCGGGATGGGAGAGGGGTTTTCCGCAGGACTGCCGGGAAGAGGAGGAAGTGAAGGGGTGACAATACTGGCTGACCGAACCTCAATTTGCTGAGAGGTGGCTGCGGAATCACCCTGAGGCAGGCTGTTCTAAGCCACCGTCAGCAGAACCGAGTGGACAGCTAGTCCCGGACTGGCTGAGGTGGTGGCGGGTACCGGGGTATGAGACGGTGAACTATGTAAATGGTGAATTAGAAGAGTGTTTAGGCCATCATCTAGGAAGTCGTAGGAATGTCGAGGTGACGAGTGTAGAGAGGCAAAGATGAACTAAGACTTATCAAATAGGATATGACGTGAAATAATAATTTTACGACTCGACAAGTCGTAGCATGAGTAACCATGATGATTGGCAGGGTAACCTAGAAACAAACAACGGGGAAGATTGGGGTTGGAGTTTGTGAGTGGTTGGATGAAGAGGGTAGCAAAGACATCCAAAAATACGCAAGTGTTGGTAGGAGTGGTTCCTATGAAACAAAACTTGGGTGGGCGACCGTTGAGCTAGAGACTTGTTTGAGATTATGTTTAGGAGATAGGTGGCCATGGAGAGTGCGTAATGTCAGAATTGAGGCGTGAGCAAGTAGGGCACGAATGAGGTTGTTTATGGTTCTAATTTTCCGTTCAGCTTTACCATTTTGGGAGGATGTGTGAGGGCTGAAAAAATGAAAGGTAAGACCATTTTTGGAGCAAAACTGTTTGAATTGGTTATTATCGAATTCCCTGCCATTGTCACATTGAAAACATTTAATGCTCTTTTCAAATTGTATTTTTACGAAAGCACTAAATAAAGAAAAATGGGGTAGACCTGAGATTTATTTCCAATTGGAAAAGTCCATAGAAAGTTGGAATAATCTTCCAAAAATAACACATAATATCGATGGTCAGCCTTACTCAAAATAGGAGATGTCCACAAACCACTATGTATGATATCGAAAGGCATGAAAGTACAATTTGTGGATGCAGAAAATGGTAATTTGACATGTTTTCCAAAAATGCAAGATTCACATATAGGAGTCCTAGAAATACGGTTGCAATTAATAAAATTATTTTTTCTTAGGGAGCGTAAAACAGAGTCTCCCGAATGTCCTAATCTAGAATGTCATAAGGAAGACGAAAGAGTAGTAAAGATTGAGGGAATTGATGTTGGATTGTTAACGACATTTAAAATAGGGTAGAGATCTTCGGTGCTATCGCATCTCATTATTCATCTCCCTGTCGTAAAATCCTTTACAGTAAAACCAAAAGGATCAAAGTCAAGGGAAACCCAATTGTCAGTTATGAAATGTAACACGGATATTAGATTCTTAATGAGTTTAGGGGCATAAAGGATATTTTTTAAGATTAGTGGTGGATGTGATGGGGATAGAGAGGAATGACCATAACCACAGATAGAAATACCTTGTCCACTACCAACAATAATATTTCGATTTAAGTTACACAAATTGGAATAAGATGAGACAGTACCTTGTGATGCCGTCATGTGAGATGTGGCGCATGTGTCCATATACCAATTTTCATCTAGAGTGTTGAGTGACATTGTGCTCATAGCTGCCTCAATGTCAGTCGGTGTATAAGTCGATAGCGAGAGGGCTTGTGTTGTATAGGTCTGTTGTGGACGTGGGCCAAGTATGCCAGGTTGGTCCTGTCGGTTCTGAGGTGGAGTCCACGAGGATGTCGTATATAGGCAAGTAGGGGAGGCCCATGACGGTGGGGCCTAAGCGGCCCACGGCGGGTAGGCAGACCACGACGGAGGCTGCTGCCACTGCCGCGATCGCTGTTGGCTGTTTCCGGCCGACGGTGACTGCCCCTTCACGCCGCCATTATTGCCGGAATTTCTTTCACCGCGGCCCTTGTTGGACTGCCTGCTCCAACAATTGTTATAGGAGGAAGTGGACTGTTGCGGGTCCTCTGTCCGACGGTTCTGATCGCCAGACCGGGAGGCCCTGCCATTGGAGGAGGGTCCGACGGTGGTTGTGAGGGCGGCGTCGACAATGTTGGCCCGAGTAGTGTTGCGCTTGATTTTTCGGGTTTCCTCAAGGATGAGCTTCAAATGAACCTCACAAAACAGAGGTAACTGCGTGCATTGTTGAAGGATGATGTCAATGCCATCATAGGATTCGTTCAAACCTGTAATGAGTTGCATGACCAATCATTGATTAGTGATTGGTGCACCGACGTTGGAGAGTTGGTCGTCAAGCAAATTGAGTTCTTAACAATAGGCAGACATGTTTGGGAAATCATCCTGATGAACGTCCTTGAACTGATTTTCAAGGTATAATGCTTGTTGAGTTTTGTTGTCGTGAAAAATACTGTCCAAACGTTTCCACGTTTGGCGGGCAGTGGAATTGGTCTCAATAATGGTGTGCAACAGATCATTAGATATCGTGCCGTTATCCACTGGAGGACGGTTGCATCCAAACGAGACCTTTGTGCATCATCAGAAATCGAAGCCGATGGTACGTCTGTGGACTTCTGCGTGGGAGGGATGATGTGGTCGATAACTTTGTAAACATGACAATGAATCTTAAAAAGCTCTACCCACGAGGAGTATTGACCCTTTTCCATCTCAAGAGTCACAAGAATGAAGTTTTTGATGTTGTTTACGGCAAGTGCCAGATGGAATTTGATTTTATCAGCCATGGAAGAGAAAATTTATGAGGAAGAGGGAGAATGGCCGGAAAAACTAGGGTTCTGTTGTGGGAAAAAGAGGGGGGGCGGGGCGAGAGGTCGGTGGCTAGGGTTTCGTCGTGGGCTAGGTGCCGACGTGGAAAAAAAGTGGCGGGCGAGAAGGTGTATCGACGGCTAGGGTAGGGTTTGTAGTTTTAGGCTACTGATACCATAAAGAAATATGTTCCTTGATTTTATTGATGAATGATTTACATATATATATAAGGTTACAAGAATATTTACTTTGATACAAACTAGGTAATTAATTAACCTAATTACAAAAGGATTATAATTCTACCTAAAATAGGAGATATATAATTAATACAATTAATGAAAGAATATTGGGAAATATTCTATTAGATACAAAATGCATTTAAATAACAAAAGCAAAGATATTGACGAAAAAAAAGGTTATTACATGATATAGTAATTAAATTAAAAATAATTAGATAGCTTCTAAACCTACAATTGACAAAGATAAACAACTCAGTTAAGTTAATTATATAGTATTTTTAGTTATAGATATCTTATCGTATGAGATAATATTATCTAATATTTCTTCATAAACGAAGTTCTCAGTGTATATGTACCTTTTGTCACTTCAGTTGATATTATTATTCATCCTGAAAGTATAATGTATAATTGCCTGACTATGTCAGAAAATATGTGCATCAAGTATAGTAAAAATTGTTTGACCATATATTTGTTTTATTATCATTGAAAGTCAGTACGAATAAATATTTATACTTTAACCGAGCATACTTGATGTTAAAGAAAAGGGATAGTATTGTGGAAATGCATGCATAATATAAAATAATTTAGTTAGTCAAGTTAAAACATTTCTTTTATCATAGTTCAACTTGATTAATAATTAAAGACAACAATATTTAGAGACTTAGAAACTTTAAATCAATTTGAAAATTGACTTCTAAATATGAAAAATTGCATAATTCAACTACCAGAAATTTTAAAAAAAGAATAACTTATACATGATAAAGAAAAAAAATTTAAACACAAAACATATGCACACAAATAAAAATCATGTTAATTAATACTATTATGCTTATAAAATTTTCAAGTTATAAAAAAAAAAAATTAAACTCACCTCTAGGGTGCTACGGGGACAATAAGTAGAATCAAATTAACAATTTTGAGTCAGGAACTGAATCTACAATAAATTTCTATTAACTTGCAATAAATTGTCTAAGAACTGAAATTTTTATCACTTGAACTGTGCTTATAACTACTGCTTGAAAAACATCCGAAGAAAAAACAAAATATATGACAAACTTACAAAAATTATGATTCAATATTTATCCTCCAATTAGGAATGTTAATGTACGGTTCGCTAAGTTATTTACTAAAAAAATATATCATACCAATTTTTTTAGTTACTCTATTGCACATAGGCCTGTGCACAAATCAGTTCGATTTGATTTTAGCCATCAACGATCTGAAATTTTGCATTTCTGTTTTTTAAAATTCTCATCCAAACTTGATCCATTCTAGGTCCAATACTCAATTCGTATTTTTACTATTTCAGTTCGGTTACACGAATCGGTATGTTTGATTTCAAAATTTAAACAAACAATTATTTTTATTTCAATTTTAGAGCAAACATAATTAAAAGTAATGAAATTCTAAATTTACGGCCTTATAACCAGGAAAATTCATAAACTTGCAAGCATTATAGTATGAAGGAGACATGTTAAGAACTTACCACTAAGGAATTGAAATGAAATCACAGAAATTAGGGTTAGTCGGGCTGTGTAATGTTTATACTGTAAATAATTCAGTTTGTTCGGTGGGTTCGATTTAAACTATGTCAAATCGGAACCGAACCGAGAATTTGATTTTCCACACTTAGCAATTCATAAATCAAACCAAAATTCGAAAATCGAATCGAATTGAATCAAATTTGACGAATCATGTCGAAATTTCGAATCAATCCATACAATGTACATGCCTAATTGCACATGACTAAATTTAAAATTTTCAAAACCGTCCTACTCATCTCGGTTTCTCTTCGATATCGGTACGGTTCGATAATTTTTTTAAATGTCATCTAAAAGTTGCATTGTTATTAGAATGTCCAATTGGTTGTATAAAACAACAACAAATTATAATATAATACAAAAAATAGACAATTCTCATGACTACGTGAGACTAATATAGTTCTAAACTAGTCCCCCGGGCATAGCTGGATGGAAAAGGAGGGAAACTTAAAATCAGCTGGAGGCCTGCAACGTGGGTTCGAACCCTGGTGGGAGCAATTTACTTTCTTCTGGGTAGAACCTTGTAGGTGATATTAGTTGCTCTGTTCTCAAACCCTGGTCATTCAGGCACATCCCGCGATTTACTGGTAGTAATACGGAGGAACCGGGTTTACTATCTCCAGGTAGCTGGCGTAAGACGGAAAGCGGGATATCAAAAATAATAATATAGTTCTAAACTACTCGTTACAATGAGAAACTAATGGAAAACAAGCCATACTTCTTTACACGTCTTACGATGCCAACAACTAGATAAAATTATCTTATAGAACGCAGGACTATATCATCTAAAATATATACGAAAGAGGTTGCTCTACAAAATATAACGTTCATATAAATCAGGCCGCTAAACTCAAAGTAAAGCGTTATATTTTAAAGAATTTTATTGTCATATATAATACCCCTTAAACACGATTATGTGTCATTTTCAATATTTGACTAAGTTTTTGAAGAACTATAGATGGGAGAACGACATATAGGGTTGTTGGTACTCTATTATACTTTATAAAGCAGTACGGGAAGTAAAACTATTACAAATATTCGAAAGGATGAACAAATATTCAATATTCAGAAATTGAATCTTGTTGAACAAATAGGCCAATCTTCAAAACTGCTGCAAGTTTGTTGTGTCTTGAATCTTAATAACCTGAAATCAAGAAACAACTAAATCTGGATGGTTACAACGTTGTGTGTTGAGTCGAGTGATGGCCCTCTGTCCTTAAGACAAGATTGCCCCGTATATATGCTTTTACATTAGCGGACAATAGTCTCCCAAGATAAAACAACACTTTAATCTCAACGTTACAAAGCCAATAGGTTGAGCCTGACGAAGAAAACAAATATGACTCGACTTGCCGAAGATATGGAATAGGAAAGAAGAGTTTCTGTCTACTCTTCTCTTTTGTCTCTGTGTATATAGTGTGTTTCTGTTGTGTATATCTTGTGTATATGTGAGGGTTTGGTCACTGTTTCGAGCAACCACTGTTTTGCTGAATTTCAGTCACAGTTTTGCACTGAATTTCAGCCATTGTTTCGCTGAATTTTCAGCCACTGTTTTGCTGAATTTTAGTCTGTTTTTCGTGTGTTTTCTGTGCTATATTGCTGACTATTTTTCAGACTGTTGTGCAGTCCCGAATTGAGCCAACAACAACTCAATATATAGCATGGAGGAGGGACTGTCCAACTGCCAAAAACAAGGTTTTAATGGCCATTAAGGGAGGCCATTAAAATAGCCAAGTAATGGCTGTTAATGGCCATTGAAAGAGGCTGCCCAACTGCCCAAGAATGGGCTGTTAATGGAGGAATTAATCAGCCAAGTAATGGCTGATTAATGCCTCAAAAAATAGTTCCAACGGAGGCAGAACCAACTTTCCAAAACTCTGGGGACCAAACTGTACATATGAAAGAATTCAGGTCCACATTTGGCAGAGTTCTCTGGTCCAAAAAGATAATATCAGAAAGTTCCCACAGCCCACAGCCCACGACCCGAAACCCGAAACTCGAAACCCGAGCCCGAGCCGAGCCCGAGACCGGACGTGACGGGACGGGCGGGCGGTGGCGGCGCGTGTGGGCTTATCCATGAACCCAAACACATCTAGGTCTTCCCTCCTTTAAACACATGGGATATCCCTTAGGGTCCCAAACCCTTTACCAAATTGAGACATATATAGAGAGCAATTCTTCCTATTCCCACCGATGTGGTAGATTTGTTCCACACCACATTTCCATGCCTTAAACACCTTACTTCGTGGACCAATATCTCTTTCATTTCTCAATGAAATTTGACGATTCTTGGCCCTACGGTCATCTACTCACTTCGTAGATCATGCATGTGTAAAGAGACAAGGTCTCCAACATGCGAAACACTAGTGTTTAATTCATCAAAGATGGGTGGACGCATCTCCCCGCCAAAGGCAAATTTCCAACAATCCCCTCTATGAAAGAGAGATTGTGGCGCACACATAAGGTGCCTACATTTCAGCAATCTTTCAGCGAAAAGATATTGCATCAGGAGAGGTAGCTTTCGCTTTGAACCTTCCCTAGTTGAATACCATCGGACTTACTTACTGCGCGGTGAACGTGATGTCTTGAACCGTTAGTGTTTAGTGTAAGCCAAGAGAATGATACCAACACAATAACTCTTCTTATTCATTTTCCTTCTTACGTTTCTGTCCGTTGTGGCCATGGACACACTTGGATTCTTAAGTGCGTTCATTTGAGGCGGCCATCATCGCATTTAAATAGGTGATCTCCTACAAGGTATCCTGCTATACCCCACTTCTCAAGTGTTAGGAATCATTAAAAGTTTCCCCAACCTTAACCTCAACCGTTTGAGGATCTTTTAAAGGTTTGGAAGCTTAACCTTTACCCACCATGCAGGTAGCACTTTAATGTCTATCGCGGGAACATCTTTGGATTCATGTTTCTCTACAGAAATCATCATCCGAGGTGCTCTTGCTTCCACCGAAGCGCTCAACTGAACCTTTTGCCGCTTAGTTTTCCCATTGAACCAAATTTTGGGATCTCCAATCAGTATGGTTGGGTTTCCATCGCAAAGGTTCGTATTGTTTGGGTTTTAAGCCCATTCCCCTAGACAGGCAGAACACTTGATCTCCGGGTAGTCCCTTAGTTAGTAAATAATGAAGTGACACCCGTGATGATCAACTGCCATACGGTCTTATGTCTCTTGACATATAATGACAGATATGTCCAGACGCCGTCGTCCGTGTCCTTCCTGAAGCCGACCGGCTAGCCACAGTGTAGAACTACCGAAGGCACGGGTTTCTCCCAATAATGGACGTCCTCTAAGGAGTCATGAAGTTACTCAACTTCTTTCATGCTTTGTATAAAGCGATAAACTCTGATTCCATCATGAATCGGCCGATGCAAGTTTGCTTAGAGGATTTTCAAGACCCACCATACACATTTACTTGTGGCTTTGGTGTTCTTCAGATCTGATGTCCAGTTTGCATCACGGTGTTCTCCCGACCGCCGCTGGACATCCAGAATACTATAATCCGTAGATAAGCGAATAATTCAGATATCGTCATATTCGACTTAACGCCTTCTACCGATCATGTATTAAAATCATCAGTGAACCTTAGTTTAACTGATCCGCTTTGTAGGCCGATACCAGGTCGGTTGTAATGTGTACAATACATTGAACTATACATGACCTGAGCATATCGCTCCTTGTCTATGGGTGCACCATGATTCCAATCGGTTCTATGATTCATATCCATTAGTAGCTTCAACGAGATCGTCAACTATCGACCGTCCGTTAGATGTCTTAGAAATCCAATTCCTAAGATGTCATCTCGTGATACCCATATCTTTCATATCGAGACTTTGTTTCAATATGATTTTCACTCTCGATCGTCGTTGGTTTTCCAACTGTTGGCTTTCTAACTTCGAGTCAATGTTTCGTGGTCGATTCATTATTTCGTTTTATATGAAACTTTCGGGACCAAAATGTAAACATTTCGGGGACCAAAATGAAAGTTCAGGAAGAAGCCCAACAGTCCAAGCAAACCAACTCGATTCTCTTCTTCCAACTCTCCGGTTGGGAAGGCTGGTTCAACATCCATGCCACACAAGACTGCAATGGCCCTGGATGTTAAGCTACTCACAGGGGAGCACATTTTACAACCCAAAGGTTCTTTTCCCGGAGGAAGATCAACCATTACACACGTATGGTTCTTTATGATGGAATCTATTTCTCTC
This sequence comes from Anisodus tanguticus, assembly GCA_034509755.1. Lineage (NCBI taxonomy): Eukaryota > Viridiplantae > Streptophyta > Magnoliopsida > Solanales > Solanaceae > Anisodus > Anisodus tanguticus. Next base: position 20,261,880 of record CM067553.1, on the reverse strand, counting down.
TTTAGCTTCTTTCCAAAGCAACCCTTTTGGAGATGACAATTATTTGTCAATTGTCCATGGTTCATTCTCAACCATACAAGCTGAAGGACTGGAACAAGTCTTTGTCCCATTCTTTGCTCCAACTTGGTTCAACATCTAGAATCCCTGAGTTCTGCAGATCTGGAATATTAAGTTCCGGATAGACAGCAACTTTCGAGTCCTGTAGATACAGAACGTCTAGTTTCGGACAGTCAGGCCCTCGCGGGTTCTTGTTAACCTAGAGCAATTTTTTTTTCTTTTCAAGGAAAGTTATCTTCAAAGAATTCAGCATTTTTTGACGCCAAGAGAGCGATCAACAGTACTGTTATTTACAGATCCAGTGGATATGCAATCTACATATTTAGGTATGAAACCACCTCACATCACAACATTTGTATGTAAGATCCTTTCCATGTCTCACACGGAGAGTTACCCTTATCCTTATGCGGAGTCGCATTAGCGGTAAGGATCGTCTTGCCCCACATAATTTGGGCGTACGGCTTAGCGCTTGGTTAACACCGTTACACTGAGGTGATTAATGAGCAGTCGTTTAATAAACAATGTTTCACATTCTCCCCCTCTATCACTACGAATTTCTCAATCCGTAGGCTTAGTTGATTTTCAACTTCTGCTTTGTAGCGCTTATCCGCTTCAACAACTTTATCTTTGCTTTTCAACAAACAAAGGATTCCATACGTTGTACCATTATTAATGAAGATCACAACGTACTTGTCTCCCCCCTCTATTTTGTATAAACTTCAAATCACCCAAGTAGGAGTGACTAAGGTCTAGAAGAGCGGTGCTTCTTTCGCTATTCCCTTGACGGAATTTGGAAAGGTGATTTTGCCTCTTCGTCTACCTCACATTTATTTTGAGGGTTTATGTCGACAGAAGGCAACAATCTCAATATCGTTAGCTTTTGAATGACTTGCTATCTAACGTGTCTTAATCTATGATGGCATAGATGCACGGATTACAAATATATCATTCATTTGGCTACAGACATACTGTACCATTCTTAGTTATTACAGACCTGTTGGACTAGTCTCAAACCAGCTTGATCAACAAATCCTTTAAACCAAGTTTGGGATATGTATCACCTCATCTTAGAGTGATCCCAATCCCTGAAGTCCTATTGAGGACAACCTCTCCAACCCCTTCTACTTTAGAGGTGGCGTTGCTTCACATGAACAACCTCTTGCCCGTGGTTTGGGCGTAACCGGATCATATGTGATCTGGATGCTCCGGCCCACTCCAGTTGCTTTGACAGACTGAGTGTCCAATTTCTTTTCTGCCTTTCTTTAGGCCTTCAGTTCATTTAAGACCTAGAAACTCTAGTTTACCACACTAGGTGTCCATTACCTTTCCTATGAAATGAATTCTGGTCCCACTCCAGTCGCCCGGAGGCTTTATATGACTGAGTGTCCAATATCATCATATCAAAGGAATTTTGGCCCACTCCAGTCGCCCGGAGGCTTTGTATGACTAAGTGTCCAGTATCATCCTATGAAGGATCTTTTGCCAAATAGTGTGACAGGCTCAACGTCATTAGCTTTTAAACTTCTTCCTTTATGATTGGTGCCCAGACAATTCTTGGTGCTTACTTAAGAGTGGTAAGAGTTTTCGCACAGTTAGTGGATCTTTCTCCATCGTATGTGCGAACATACTTTACACACTTTTAATCACTACACTTAAAAGAACGGATATTTTTAAGTCGTTTACAAAATCCAATCTTTAAACGGGAAAGAAGATGAGATTAAACTTCTGATTTTAAAGCGTAAGGAATATAAATTATTTTTATATTCCTCCTTACTTTAATCCATTTTTAATCAGATATCATTTAATCTTTATTCTTGACAAGTAAGAAAATACTTATCCCAATTTTGGATTCTTTGTCTGGGACGAGATATAGGCCTTCTCTGCGCAGATAGAACTACATCTTCAACCTTCTCCTCTTGTCCCAGTTGACATTCTCAGGCTCTCGGGAGCGCTTGTTCCCACCACTCTTGGGAGCGGTGACACCATGAATATGTTGAACTTCAACAATATCATCATCACTGTCTTCAAGTAGAAAACCATAGCCATATCCAGATTTGGTCACACAACTTTTGACCGACATCTTTCGAACACTAATAGTAATACAATACGATCTTGTCTTAAGTTTTTGGTACTCTATTGTACTTTATAAAGCAGTACGGGAAGTAAAACTATTACAAGTATTCGAAAGGATGAATAAGTATTCAATATTCAGAAATTGAATGTTGTTGAACAAATAGGCCAATCTTCAAAACTGCTGCAAGCTTGTTGTGTCTTGAATCTTGATAACCAGAAATCAAGAAACAACTAAATCTGGATGGTTACAACGTTGTGTGTTGAGTCGAGTGATGACCCTCTGCCTTAAGACAAGATTGTCCCGTATATATGCTTTTACGTTAGCGGACAATAGTCTCCCAAGATAAAACAACACTTTAATCTCAACGTTATAAAGCCAATAGGTTGAGCCTGACGAAGAAAACAAATATGACTCGACTTGCTGAAGATATGGAATAGGAAGGAAGAGTTTCTGTCTACTCTTCTCTTTTGTCTCTGTGTATATAGTGTGTTTCTGTTGTGTATATCTTGTGTATATGTGAGGGTTTGGTCACTGTTTCGAGCAGCCACTGTTTTGTTAAATTTCAGTCACAGTTTTGCACTGAATTTCAGCCATTGTTTCGCTGAATTTTCAGCCACTATTTTGCTGAATTTTAGTCTATTTTTCGTGTGTTTTCTGTGCTATATTGCCGTCTATTTTTCAGCCTGTTGTGCAGTCCCGAATTGAGCCAACAACAGCTCAATATATAGCATGGAGGAGGGACTGTCCAACTGCCAAAAACAAGGTTTTAATGGCCATTAAGGGAGGCCATTTAAATAGCCAAATAATGGCTGTTAATGGCCATTAAAAGAGGCTGCCCAACTGCCCAAGAATGGGCTGTTAATGGAGGAATTAATCAGCTAAGTAATGGCTGATTAATGCCTCAAAAAACAGTTCCAACGGAGGCAGAACTAACTTTCCAGAAACTCTGGGGACCAAACTGTACATATGAAAGAATTCAGGTCCACATTTGGCAGAGTTCTATGGTCCAAAAAGATAATATCAGAAAGTCCCCACAGCCCACAGCCCACGACCCGAAACCCAAAACTCGAAACCCGAGCCCGAGCCCGAGACCGGACGGGACGGGACGGGCGGGCGGTGGCGGTGCGTGTGGGCTTAGCCATGAACCCAAACACATCTAGGTCTTTCCTCCTTTAAACACATGGGATATCCCTTGGGGTCCCAAACCCTTTACCAAATTGAGACATATATAGAGTGCAATTCTTCCTATTCCCACCGATGTGGTAGATTTGTTCCACACCACATTTCCATGCCTTAAACACCTTACTTCGTGGACCAATATCTCTTTCATTTCTCAATGAAATTTGACGATTCTTGGCCCTACGGTCATCTACTCACTTCGTAGATCATGCATGTGTAAAGAGACAAGGTCTCCAACATGCGAAACACTAGTATTTAATTCATCAAAGATGGGTGGACGCATCTTCCCGCCAAAGAAAATTTCCAACAATCCCCTCTATGAAAGAGAGATTGTGGCGCACACATAAGGTGCCTACATTTCAGCAATCTTTCAGCGAAAAGATATTGCATCAGGAGAGGTAGCTTTCGCTTTGAACCTTCCCTAGTTGAATACCATCGGACTTACTTACTGCGCGGTGAACGTGATGTCTTGAACCGTTAGTGTTTAGTGTAAGCCAAGAGAATGATACCAACACAATAACTCTTCTTATTCATTTTCCTTCTTACGTTTCTGTCCGTTGTGGCCATGGACACACTTGGATTCTTAAGTGCGTTCATTTGAGGCGGCCATCATCGCATTTAAATAGGTGATCTCCTACAAGGTATCCTGCTATACCCCACTTCTCAAGTGTTAGGAATCATTAAAAGTTTCCCCAACCTTAACCTCAACCGTTTGAGGATCTTTTAAAGGTTTGGAAGCTTAACCTTTACCCACCATGCAGGTAGCACTTTAATGTCTATCGAGGGAACATCTTTGGATTCATGTTTCTCTACAGAAATCATCATCCGAGGTGCTCTTGCTTCCACCGAAGCGCTCAACTGAACCTTTTGCCGCTTAGTTTTCCCATTGAACCAAATTCTGGGATCTCCAATCAGTATGGTTGGGTTTCCAACGCAAAGGTTCGTATTGTTTGGGTTTTAAGCCCATTCCCCTAGACAGGCAGAACACTTGATCTCCGGGTAGTCCCTTAGTTAGTAAATAATGAAGTGACACCCGTGATGATCAACTGCCATACGGTCTTATGTCTCTTGACATATAATGACAGATATGTCCAGACGCCGTCGTCCGTGTCCTTCATGAAGCCGACCGGCTAGCCACAGTTTAGAACTACCGAAGGCACGGGTTTCTCCCAATAATGGACGTCCTCTAAGGAGTCATGAAGTTACTCAACTTATTTCATGATTTGTGTAAATCGATAAACTCTGATTCCATCATGAATCGGCCGATGCAAGTTTGCTTATAGGATTTTCCAAGACCCACCATACACATTTACTTGTGGCTTTGGTGTTCTTCAGATCTGATGTCCAGTTTGCATCACGGTGTTCTCCCAGGACCGCTGGATATCCAGAATACTATAATCCGTAGATACGCGAATAATTCAGATATCGTCATATCCGACTTAACGCCTTCTACCGATCATGTTTTAAAATCATCAGTGAACCTTAGTTTAACTGATCCACTTTGTAGGCCGATACCAGGTCGGTTGTAGTGTGTACAATACATTGAACTATACATGACCTGAGCATATCGCTCCTTGTCTATGGGTGCACCATGATTCCAATCAGTTCTATGATTCATATCCATTAGTAGCTTCAACGAGACTGTCAACTATCGACCAGTCCGTTAGATGTCTTAGAAATCCAATTCCTAAGATGTCATCTCGTGATACCCATATCTTTCATATCGAGACTTTGTTTCAATATGATTTTCACTCTCGATCGTTGGTTTTCCAAGCGTTGGCTTTCTAACTTCAGAGTCAATGTTTCGTGGTCGATTCATTGTTTCGTTTTATCTCGAAACTTTCGGGACCAAAATGTAAACATTTCGGGACCAAAATGAAAGTTCGGAAGAAGCCCAACAGTTCAAAGAAACCAACTCGATTCTCTTCTTCCAACTCTCCGGTTGGGAAGGCTGGTTCAACATCCATGCCACACAAGACTGCAATGGCCCTGGATGTTAAGCTACTCACAGGGGAGCACATTTTACAACCCAAAGGTTCTTTTCCCGGAGGAAGATCAACCATTACACACGTATGGTTCTTTATGATGGAATCTATTTCTCTCTTTAGCTTCTTTCCAAAGCAGCGCTTTTGGAGATGACAATTATTTGTCAATTGTCCATGGTTCATTCTCAACCATACAAGCTAGAAGGACTGGAACAAGTCTCTGGCCCCTTCTTTGCTCCAACTTGGTTCAACATCTAGAATCCCTGAGTTCTGCAGATCTGGAATATTAAGTTCTGGATAGCCAGCAACTTTCGAGTCCTGTAGATACAGAACGTCTAGTTCCGGACAGTCAGGCCCTCGCGGGTTCTTGTTAACCTTGAGCAATTTTTTTTCTTTTCAAGGAAAGTTATCTTTAAAGAATTCAGCATTTTTTGACGCCAAGAGAGCGATCAACAGTACTGTTATTTACAGATCCAGTAGATATGCAATCTACAGCTTTAGGTATGAAACCACCTCACATCACAACATTTGTATGTAAGATCCTTTCCATGTCTCACACAGAGAGTTACCCTTATCCTTATGCGGAGTCGCATTAGCGGTAAGGATCGTCTTGCCCCACATAATTTGGGCGTACGGCTTAGCGCTTGGTTAACACCATGAGACTGAGGTGAGTAATGAGCAGTCGTTTAATAAACAATGCTTCACATTCTCCCCCTCTATCACTACGAATTTCTAAATCTGTAGGCTTAGTTGATTTTCAACTTCTGCTTTGTAGCGCTTATCCGCTTCAACAACTTTATCTTTGCTTTTCAACAAACAAAGGATTCCATACGTTGTACCATTATTAATGAAGATCACAACGTACTTGTCTCCCCCCTCTATTTTGTATAAACTTCAAATCACCCAAGTAGGTGTGACTAAGTTCTAGAGGAGCGGTGCTTCTTTCGCTATTCCCTTGACGGAATTTGGAAAGGTGATTTTGCCTCTTCGTCTACCTCACATTTATTTTGAGGGTTTATGTCGACAGAAGGCAACAATCTCAATATCGTTAGCTTTTGAATGACTTGCTATTTAACGTGTCTTAATCTATGATGGCATAGATGCACGGATTACAAATATATCATTCATTTGGCTACAGACATACTGTACCATTCTTAGTTATTACAGACCTGTTGGACTAGTCTCAAACCAGCTTGATCAACAACATCCTTTAAACCATGTTTGGGATATGTATCATCTCATCTTAGAGTGATCCCAATCCCTGAAGTCCTATTGAGGACAACCTCTCCAGCCCCTTCTACTTTAGAGGTGGCGTTGCTTCACATGAACAACCTCTTGCCCGTAGTTAGGGCGTAACCGGATCATATGTGATCTGGATGCTCCGGCCCACTCCAGTTGCTTTGACAGACTGAGTGTCCAATTTCTTTTCTGCCTTTCTTTAGGCCTTCAGATCATTTAAGACCTAGAAACTCTAGCCCACCACACTAGGTGTCCATTACCTTTCCTATGAAATGAATTCTGGTCCCACTCCAGTCGCCCGGAGGCTTTATATGACTGAGTGTCCAATATCATCATATCAAAGGAATTTTGGCCCACTCCAGTCGCCCGGAGGCTTTGTATGACTAAGTGTCCAGTATCATCCTATGAAGGATCTTCTGCCAAATAGTGTGACAGGCTCAACGTCTTTAGCTTTTAAACTTCTTCCTTTATGATTGGTGCCCAGACAATTCTTGGTGCTTACTTAAGAGTGGTAAGAGTTTTCACACAGTTAGTGGATCTTTCTCCATCGTATGTGCGAACATACTTTACACACTTTTAATCACTACACTTAAAAGAACGGATATTTTTAAGTCGTTTACAAAATCCAATCTTTAAACGGGAAAGAAGATGAGATTAAACTTCTGATTTTAAAGCGTAAGGAATATAAATTATTTTTATATTCCTCCTTACTTTAATCCATTTTTAATCAGACATCATTTAATCTTTATTCTTGACAAGTAAGAAAAATACTTATCCCAATTTTGGATTCTTTGTATGGGACAGATATAGGCCTTCTGCTGCAGGATAGAACTACATCTTCAACCTTCTCCTCTTGTCCCAGTTGACATCCTCAGGCTCTGTGAGCGCTTGTTCCCACCACTCTTGGGAGCGATGACACCATGAACATGTTGAACTTCAACAATATCATCATCACTGTCTTCAAGTAGAAAACCATAGCCATATCCAGATTTGGTCACACAACTTTTGACCGACATCTTTCGAACACTAATAGTAATACAATACGATCTTGTCTTAAGTTTTTGGTACTCTATTGTACTTTATAAAGCAGTACGGGAAGTAAAACTATTACAAATATTCGAAAGGATGAACAAATATTCAATATTCAGAAATTGAATCTTGTTGAACAAATAGGCCAATCTTCAAAACTGCTGCAAGCTTGTTGTGTATTGAATCTTGATAACCTGAAATCAAGAAATAACTAAATCTGAATGGTTACAACGTTGTGTGTTGAGTCGAGTGATGGCCCTCTGTCCTTAAGACAAGATTGCCCCGTATATATGCTTTTACGTTAGCGGAAAATAGTCTCCCAAGATAAAACAACACTTTAATCTCAACGCTACAAAGCCAATTGGTTGAGCCTGACGAAGAAAACAAATATGACTCGACTTGCTGAAGATATGGAATAGGAAGAAAGAGTTTCTGTCTACTCTTCTCTTTTGTCTCTGTGTATATAGTGTGTCTCTGTTGTGTATATCTTGTGTATATGTGAGGGTTTGGTCACTGTTTCGAGCAACCACTGTTTTGCTGAATTTCAGTCACAGTTTTGCACTAAATTTCAGCCATTGTTTTGCTGAATTTTCAGCCACTGTTTTGCTGAATTTTCAGCCACTGTTTTTTCTTGAATTTCGACCGTTTTTCGTTGTTTTCTGTGATGTATTGCTGACTGTTTTTCAGCCTGTTGTGCAGTCCCGAATTGAGCCAACAACAATTCAATATATAGCATGGAGGAGAGGCTGTCAACTAAGTCCCCACATCCCACAGCCCACAGCCCGAGCCCGGACGGGCGGGCGGCGGCGGCGCGCATGTGGGCTTAGCCATGAACCCAAGAACATCTAGGTCTTCCCTCCTTTAAACACATGGGATACCCCTTGGGGTCCCAAACCCTTTACCAAATTGAGACATATATGGAGAGCAATTCTTCCTATTCCCACCGATGTGGTACATTTGTCCCACACCACATTTCCATGCCTTAAACACCTTACTTCGTGGACTAATATCTCTTTCATTTCTCAACGAAATTTGACGATTCTTGGCCCTACGGTCATCTACTCACTTCGTAGATCATGCATGTGTAAAGAGACAAGGTCTCCAACATGCGGATCACTAGTGTTTAATTCATCAAAATGGGTGGATGCATCTCCTCGCCAAAGGCAAATTTCCAACAAGGGTTTCACCAATTCACCCAAGATAATATTTATATCACGATTCTAAGTTAAAAAAACTGGATTAACACCATTAATATCAATTAATTCCACAATTCTAGATTTTTCACGAAAGATTCAGAAAGTTCTTTAAGATCCAAGACCTAGAGTTTTTTAGAACTATTTACAAGATAATTTTCTTGCCCTCTACTATTAAAATTAGAAACTTTATAGTGTATAACAATGTTCATGAGTAGAAACAATGTGATATCATTTATGACCATGTAAAACCTAAAATTTGGAAAAATAGGTTGTGATTATAATTCGATTAACGATTTTTACCGTTTAATTTAGATATTCGAAAAGATTGACATGAGTTCGTTGGTAGAGGTCTTCATAGTTGATTGAGGTAAGTGGAATGTATAATTCCCTAAGTCAAGGTATTGACAAGAAAATGCTATGAATAATGTGTGATAAGAAAGTACTTGAAAGTTCCTAAGCGTAAATGTTCAGATTGTTCATTTGAAAACCTTTGATCGCATAAATGTTATGAATCTATCATTAGTTCATGATACATATTATTTCATAGAAATTGAACTGCATTGCTTGACAACCCAGTTACCTCAGAATATTGGAAGCAATTGAATCTCTTGTCTGTTTAGAAAAATTATATGCAGGTAGTAGCTAGTGATGATGGTGGTTGACAGTAGAGATTGATTATGGTAGTTGATGATGAAAGTTGATAATTATAGTGGATGATAGTGATAATTAATTATGATCGTGAATAATGACAGTGGTTAGTGATAAATAATGTGGTGACTGATGATGGTGATTGTCGTTGATGATTGGTGATTGTTGTGGTAATAATGGTTGGTGGTGATGATTGTAAATGGTGGCTAGTAATAATGACATATGATTTTAGTGATTGACAACAATGTCGATTTTGCATGGTGGGTGGTGATACATAGTTGATAATGATGCAGGACAATGACGATAGTTGATAATGGTGGATGATGAGGATAACACCAAATGAACGGGATTGGTGAACTACCGTTTTTATAATCTTTAAAATGACAACTTAATGATATTAAAGGCTTTGTTACAGATATTAATCATTAGGATCTTTTGGTAGTTGAAACATAAAAAGAAAAACAAACGCACTTAATGATTACAATCTGAATAATTTAAATTCTGACTTAAAAACTGTTGGAAATTTACTAATGTTGAATTAAGTTTATCCCATTATTTATAACTCGAACAATTGGGCCCCGCACGTCGGAAGTATTGTTTCCACACACGTGCAATCTTAGTGCCAAGTATCGTAAATTTCGTTAATTAAAGAGATATTGGTATGTAAGTGAAATGTTTGAGACATAGAATGATGGACGGTTATTGGATAAATAACAAGTGTTCCACGTTGGTAAACGAAGGAAGGATTGTGCGATGTGTAAGATGGATCGGGTTGAAAAGGGACGCGGAGCCGAGAAGGGCCGTGACGCCTCCTGGACTGGGCCGCAGCGCCGGAGCGTCGCGACGCTAATTCCATGTTTGGCTTCTGGAGCTGCGGCGCTAAATACTGCAGCGCCGTGGCGCTAAATACTGCAGCGCCGTGGCGCTTCCCAAGCAGTGTTTGCTCGACGGAATCCCAAAGGTTTGACTGTTGAGGTGGTTTCAATGGCATCCACCCAATAATGGCCATTACTTGGACCATTATGTTGCTGCATTACTTGGGGGTTAAATGTCATCAATTACATGGCAATTGAATGCCATTATGGGGCATTTGAAATACCATCTTGCACACCTATAAATTGAGGCCTTTGGCTCAATTCTATAGATAAACAAAAATAGATGCACACAATATACATACAAGTATACAACACCACAAAGAGATCAGGTTTTCCTGATAAACAATCCTTCTCTTAGCAATCTTCATTGTTCATGTTCTTCGCTGAGGTCATTTATGTAGGCTTTGAACATTTGATAGTTTGTTGTTTCATCTTGGGAGACTATTGTCCACACTTCCGTAAAGCCTATATACGGGGGCAATCTTGTCTTAAAGGTAGAGCCATCTCTCCACTCAGCCGGTGGTGTTGTGATTATCTAATTGGTTGCTAAGTGTTTCAGGTGTGAACTTGAATCTCAAAGGACTCTAACCGTTTGGATTCTCAGCGGATCTACAAGTCACAAGTGTAGCAGTTCATATTCTTGTATTTCTGAATACAAGATCCATATTTGAAGTTCCAATTCAAGATCAAGATATTGACAACTTATTTTTGTAATCTTTGTTGTTTATCCTTTCGATCACTGTAATAGTTATTTACTATTTCTGCACGTGCTTTACATATCCAACAATTTTAAGATAAGATTGTATTAGCGCTCGAAAGATGTGTGCCAGCAGATATGGTCCCAAATCTGGCTGTGTTTCTCTTCTTGAAAACAGTTCTGTTGACAGTTCTGTTAAAAGTTCAAACATTGTCTCTGTCAACAACTGTGCTTTCAAATCTGGTCCTAGTGTTGGTCCTCTCTTTGACGACAGTTACAAATCTGTTTCCATCAAATGTGGGATCTCTGGATCTGATGCTGAGCTTCAATATACTGTTGATAGTCATGGTAGTACGACTAAATATCAAGGACGAGTTGGTGTCATCGCTCCCGAGGGTGGTGGAAACAAGCGCCCATGAGAGGCTGAGGATGTCAACTGGGACAAGAGGAGAAAGCTGAAGATGATGTTCTATCATATAGAAAAAGGCCTATATCTGTCCCAGATAAAGGATCCGAATTATGGTAAGGAGAATATGGACACTCAGTCTAACTGAAGTGGGCCAGAATCCAAAAGGTCTAAGTTGTTTATCCTTTCGATCACTGTAATAGTTATTTACTATTCTTGTACGTGCTTTACATATCCGACAAAAAACAAATAGACTTAATGATTGAGGGTTGAATGATCAATATTAAGACTTTTATTAACTGAAAATAAATAAGGCCTAAAAGAGTCGTCCAGATACCTTAACCTACTCAATTATCGTTTTTCTTAAAATAATAATGTTATGATTTAACATTATAAAGAGAAATTAATTAGAATTCGCTGGATTTTTGCACGGAAATATCTTCAAATGCACTGGTCTTTAGTTTCTTTCCCCTAATATATTTAGTCTTCCCCCTACTACTTATTTAATGAAAGTATCAAGATATGCTTCGTTCGGCGCATAAGTTCCTCAACATTTTTATCTTCGGAAATTGAACTTTTACCTTGCTTGGCACAAGTTCTGTAGGACTCAAGTTACGAGGCATAAGTTGTGTAGTATTTTCAGATTATGTTGAATGTTGCAAGTTTTGTCTTTTCCGGCATAACTTGTGTAGATGTGATGATACATATGCCGTTGCTAAACGCTAACTACGTAGAGCGAAATATGAACTTATGCCCTTTTTTTCCAGATTATGTTGAATGTTGAAAGTTTTGTCTTATCCGACATAACTTGTGAGATGTTATGATACATATGTCGAAGTTAAACGCGAATTATGCCGACCGAAATTTAGTTTATGCCGGACCAAAAGTGTTGAAGGGCAAAGATTAAAGACCAAAATTTAAGGGGTAAAAATTAAAGACCATCCTGATATAAGGGTATTTGTGCGAAAATAGTTAAACCTTGTGATTAATAAATTGGACAACTAGATTGATTTCTAGCAAATATATTCGGACAACTACGTTATACTAAAACCATACTTCTAATTATTTAAGCTTACTCTCTCCGTATTAAAAAAAGTGTTTACTTAGCTTTTATTTTTTAAATAAAAAAGAGTGTTTACTTATCAAATCAAGAAAGAATTAACTTTGATTTTCCAGATTTACCCTTATTAAATGTTAGGTGACCAAATTCCAATACTTATTTAATTAGGGACATTTTAATTAAATTACCTATTTTTACCTAGAAGTTAATATTTTTTTAAAAGGTGTGTAAATGACTAAGTGAACATTCATTTTGATAAGAAGGAAGTATTTTCTTAACGTTATTGTCTCAAGTTTTACTTTACTTAATTACACATTGTTTTTCACTACATAAATAGGAGCGCCCACACTCTAAATTATGTTGTCTCAGTTAAATTCAAATAAAATAAATCGTAAGAACAAACTAACTTAAGATGACCTGTTGGCATAATGGACCCAATATCATAAATATCTACTAGATACTAGATTCTGTGCCAGCACGAGCTCAATATATATTTATAATTTTAATTTTTTTAAATCATATTGTACGACGTTTTTTGAAAGTCCCGTGTGAAAAGTTAGAAGTTTTGACAGCACAAGTTCAATAATTTGTGTTATAGTATTTTTCTTTATTTTAGATTAATTGAAATAATTTGTGTTGAATCAAACTATTAACGAATGACATTTTTATTCAATTTCACACCGTTTAAGGTCTTTTTTTTTTTACCCTTTTTCCCTACTCAAAATAAAATAAGATAGCCTGATACGTACAACATTAACGCACTGTTCAATATTCTTGGTTAGAACGGCTCTTCAACGTAATCGAATTCAAATTTGAATTTGTGTCCCATTATCACTACAAGAAATCAGATTTTGCCACAACAAGGGGCAGTTTCAGTGGCAACCCTCCAAGTCGCCACTGAAAGTGAAGTTTTGGTGGGAGTCACAATATAATAACATATGCACAAATTCTTTACTTTCCACTTTTAACAAAATTTGGTATAAAGTATTTGTGACGATTTATTCATAAATCTCCACCTTCTTCCTAGTTGCATAATCAAGTTATAAGTTTTTTTTTTTCATTTTTAACTTCCTTATAATTTCTTTGATATCTAGCATAGTATACTCCATTTATATATTATGATCGTTTCGTTGAATGAAGTATTGCAATTTGCCTTTCATCCTTTATAATCATATGATTGTTAACACTTAAAAATACTTTTAGTGTTTAGCCGAATCAAGTGGCAGCCGAAAGTGAAAATATGAAAATAAGCAGGCAACAAAATTTTAAGTTGATAACCAAACTGACTCGTAGCCGGATCTATTAGTCCTACGCCTCGGCTAGAAAAGTTTCATCGGCTATTTCGGTAATATGGCCAAGTCATAATTACGAAGAACGACTGGGACCCACATATATCTGGACGGCTCGAAGACCAAGTCAAACTACCTTCTAGACCCAAAGAAACGGAGACAAATTGTCAACAGGTAAAAGGAAGTGCCGTCGGTCGTGCGAGAGGAAATCAAGGAGCAAAATCGGCACCATCTCCTCATAGTTGGCTAGTGGATTTAATGGGTGATTTAGTGGCTAACATTGGGGGATCACATTTTTTTCTTGTAGTATAAATATAGGATCATTTGTACAGAATAGACACAATCCAATCAATCAAAAAACTGATTTTTACATATCTTCATTCTATCTTTATCGTCTTTATTGCACTCTAGATGTATTTATGTTTCTTACCACTTAGTTTACTCAATCACCATCCTAAAGCTTTCTGGAGTAGTTGGGGAACACATTGATGGAAGTTAAAGTTCCGCTTCCAGCCCAAATCGCTTAGTTAAGGAATCAATTTGTCATCCGACAAAACGGCAAACATTTCGGACGGGAAGAAATTTGGCACGCCCAGTGGGACCATAGGTGACATCATAGCAAAGTTTGATTCTCCAGGTCAGGATCACGCTTGCGTATGCGCCTAAGGTCTGATAAGAAATGAACCCAGAGTCCAGCCCACATCCTAAACAGAATCCTCCCAGAAGGAACAACGAGCCACAATTTTCCTCGGGTATGCTTACATCGGTTGATACCCCTCCACTTCCTGCATCAACCCAAGCTGTGGGTGAACTTAACCAATCTGAAGGTCCAACTGTTGTTGACACCCAATTTTGTCTCTCTTTTCCGATTGTTTATTCGCGCTTTTAATATCGTCGTCTATTTTTAATATTATTTATTTATTATTATTATTATTATTATTATTATCATTCACATTTTTTACTATCATTTTCCTTTTAATATCATAATCATAGTTTTTATCCTAATATTCTATGTTATTTTACTTTCGCCAAATGACATCGCATTTCTATTTTTTATTAAGCATTAAGCATTTTGTAAGTATTATGTTTTATTATTATCACATCGTTATTTTATTTTAAATAATTTACATTTTTTTCTCAACGCATTTCCTTTTAATAGTAAACCCTTTTTATTTTAACCCAAACCCATATCACCTAGAACATTCTATCAACCCCAAAATCAACCTACAAAGTTAACCCCCATTTTATCCCATTCGACCAAAACCCCCTATTTTTTTCCCAAGACAAACGAACCCCCTCCAGGCCCAATCGGTCGACCGACTCGTGGCCCAACTCCCCTATCTGCCCCAACTTCCCTATTTTTTTCATCTCCTAAAACCCTAATCCTAACCCTAAAAACAAAACAAAACTTAACACCCCTAACCCCCCCACTAAACCCCT
Source organism: Anisodus tanguticus (assembly GCA_034509755.1). Lineage (NCBI taxonomy): Eukaryota > Viridiplantae > Streptophyta > Magnoliopsida > Solanales > Solanaceae > Anisodus > Anisodus tanguticus. The sequence goes on along the minus strand of CM067553.1, from coordinate 20,246,706 downwards.
GCCCCCATCACCTTCCCGACCCGACACCACCACCTACCCCCACCTACGCCGACCTACACCCCTACCCCCACGTCGCCGCACCCTACATCCTGACACCCCCACACCAGGCCGCAACCTGCACCCTAAAATTCGTCTAAAAAATCATCAACTTTGCCCTTTTTTTTTAAATTCAAACTCGGTTCTTGGGGGGGGGGGGGGGAATCCACCTATAACCCCCCCCCCCCTTGTTCTTCATGAGGGGGGAATTTGGAGGACCGAAAATCTATTTTTAAAATTTTGAAAAATCCAAAATCTTTTAAGGTTATTTGTTTCTGCTTCGCATGTGTTCTTCATTTTAAAAAGGGGTCCGAAATATAAGTTGAATTTTTTTGGTATTTGGGGGTCCGAAATTCATATCTAGAATTCCAAATTTGTGTTTTTAATTTCAACAAAGATACAAAAATGGTTTGTTTTGGGTGTTGAAGAATTTGAATTTTTTGCTATTCTTCACTTTTTTTGGATTCCGGGTCGGGTCGGGTAGAATACGGGTTCAAAGACTGTAAATTCAAGTTTGTTTGTTCACAGTTTTGGTTACGAATCACCCCTTTCGTTTCTTAATTCCAATCCAAAGATACCCCTTTTTGTTCTTAGATTTTCGAATCCGAAAATACTACTTTTAGCCTTTAATTTTGCAATCTGAAAATTCCATTTCATTCCTCATATTTTTGCTCAATTTGGGTTTGATTTGATTCCGGGTCGGGTCAGGTCACTGTCGGGTCGGATTTCCAAAAATAGAATTCAATTCTATTTTTCGGGTTGAAAAATCAGAATTCGGTAATAAAAAAATCAGAATTCTGAAAAACATTTCCGAGCGGATTCGATGATTCGAGACAACGCCTCGGTTTGCTACCCAGAAAAGGTCAGTAAACTCCTATTTTATCTCTCATTTTGAGCATGCTTAACATTCTTTTTTTGTTGAAAATTAGTCTAGGATTATGTGGGATGATCTCGGGCATGTCTAATTTTAGTTTCGGGTTTATAAGTATATTTGTAGATTAATTTTTGATTGGTTATTTAAATGATACTCTGTTTGGTATTGTTATGATAGACGATTGGTGAACTAACTACCATTAGTTTGTTCTAAGATGTTGGTCTTGTTTTAAAATGTTGGTTAAGATTAGTATGGGCTTAGAAAGAAACTATGGTTGGTTAAATGTGCTTGTGATACTTAGTTGATGATTTATGCCTAAATATGTTGTGGTTTGTGTGATCTAAGCATGGTTTCAATATCCGTTTATTAAAGATGATGATTAGCTAAGTCCCTACATTGGTTAACTTTATTTTAAATGGTAGTTTGTTATATTCAAAATCTATTTAGTAACCATAATGACAATGTTATGTTGTGGTTTGGAAATATCACTATGTTTAATGTGGAGTCTAAATGTTTGTGTGTTTAGTTTGAGTCAAAATGGTTATGCCTATTTGAAAATTCTATGTTATTTGATTATTTATCTATTTCTATTTTAGTGTGATTGTCAAACTAGTCGTATAATATCATATCTAGCTAAAGTCGTGATGCCTATAATTTCTTTCAAGTTGATTGGGTATGTAAGGTAGAAGTGATCTTAGTACGTCATGTTGTTATTGAGATGACCAAATTTATTCTAATGCACTCCTTCTATTTCGTTAGTTGTATGTAAAAAATGTGGAAAATAAAATTTGTTAAGGCTTCTTTTTCCTACTTCCTGATCCAAACAAGACCTTTCTTTCCTATTTGAATATGAATTTGTCTATGTGTGCCTAGTATTTTACTTATTCACATGTGATATCATTTATGTGATTTCTAATTGTAACATGTATTTTTCCACTCTTTGTGTACAACCTGTGGGTCTGTGGCCCGTCTCACACTATTTCTTTGCCATCGTTTGAGTCGTTGGGACTAGGGACCCAACAATATACTCTTTTCATCAAAGTATGGCATAAATAAAGAATCAACAACATATTATTTTCATGAATCATTTATCCATATTCTTGATATATCTATATTTTATGTTTTGTCTACTAATTCTTTTCTTTTCTTTTATTTACATGAAATGCATCGGGAGCAATGAAGAGTCTCGTTATGAGACTCATCAAACGAAGACCCGCGTCTATGTTACTTGCAATCTCCGGCCTCGGAACGTCAAAATAAATAGGGCGCGATGATATCGTCATCCGCCCTAGTCATTGCCTTTATTACTTGTCTGATTTGTCTTTCATCATTATTCGGGTTGTAATAATTATTTAATTCCGTATTGTCATTAGGATTCTTAGAATAATTAGGCCGCGAATAGATGAATGAATAGAATAGTTTAACTTCTTATTTCTTAGGCTCGGTTAATTTGGAAACCCATCGCTAGCTTTATTCGTTTTAGGGCCGTCACGTATGTTCCAAATTCAGACGCTAGTTATTTTATTTTAGGTTCGTTATGCATGTTTTAATCTCTTTCAAAACAATTTGGCTATCTTTTACTCACCCTTTTTTTAAAATCCTAAAAATAAGGTTTGCATTTTATCCGATTTGTAACATTGAAAGATTTCCATAGAATCATCTCTTCACATTATAAATAAAAAATTGCTTTCTTCTATTATCAAATCGCCAAATACGTATTTTTGTAAACAAATAAACTTTACATCTATTTTTTATGAATAATGTCATATAAAATGCATACTTTTCTCAACTCTACATGTATTTTATAAATAATGCTTTACAAATGTATGCTTTTATGTATTCTATAAATAAATGCATGCCTTTTCCAAAATCAAGTTCACATATATACAAAATGCATACTTTATGTGTATAATGTATACTTTTCATCAAAATCAATTTTACATGCAAACACATGCTTTTCATGAAAATCAATTCACACGCATCTTGTAAACGATGCTATACAAGTGCATGCACTTTGATTCTACATGCATCTTATAAGCCATGTCTCATAAATGCACGTTTTTTCAATCCTATAAGCTATGCCATGCAATTTGTCAAAAAATATATTTTTAATTAATTATTTGCAATATCCTTTTCTTAAACTTCAAACTTTTAAAGATACATTTTCAGCATAATAAATAATCCGAGTTTGACCGGATAACAACAAGTTAGCGGATCTTAAAGGATGCCTAACCCCTTCTCTTTAGGATAATAAAAAACCCTTACCTAGAATCTCATTAGTTTCGCAGACCATTAAATGGAGTTCACATTGCAGCATTTTTTATTAACGTTTAGGTGTCCTAATTCACCGTAGAATAATTAGGTGGCGACTCCTTAAGCATTTTATAAACTCTAGGGAAAACGCCCGTGTGTTACGACCGCAGTAAAAATGGGCGCGGACAACTATCATGACACGTCATTCATTAGACAACAGATTGACTTAGGCATCCACGACATTATATACCAGATTTCCAAACAGTTGGCTGACATTGTCAAGCCAAATGTGCATAATGAGGTTCAGCAGGCGAGGGAACTGGAAGCCAATCGACTGCATCCAGGAGAAGGTTCGGCTAGTTTTGTCATCCCTCTGACGAGCGGCGCTATGCAACATGCAACTATGACTCCAGGTGTTGTTCCTCAGCTGAATGCGTATCAGTCAGTACCTACCCTGGTTTAACCGATAGCACACCTAAAGCACAAGCCCAGTCACTTGGTAACCAGTCTACCGTATGGGTGCCACTAAACGCTGGGTGGAAAATTGTGCCACTCGACCAAGCAAGTCTGCAGTATGGGCAGATCAATATGGCTCGGAGGCCAATTCAGGCATATGGACAAATTGGTTTGCCGCCCGTTATGCCGTACGCTCCTGCAAACGGCCCTATGGTACATGCGACCAACGTTGGCCAGCCGAATTGGCAGCCGGTAGCCTCTGGCTATGACCCTGCTCAGCTATCTGGTCACGCTGTCTGCAGCGGGACACCATTCCAGCAGTCATAGACGGTACCCAATCCATACCATCCAGGAAGTACAAACTTTCTAAGAATGGCTGATGTCCGGGGAGAGTAGACATGAAACACTGTTCCAACTTATCCTCAGGCTCTGTCAGCTGTTCTAGGAGCTCAGGTTGTAGGCTTTGGTGGCTATGCCCAACAACAACAATGGGGGTATACCCCACCTATTGATAATAACCAGGAGAATACTTACAACTTTTAAAACCCTGCTCAACAAGGTATAGAAAGGAGGCCTCCAATTCAGAATGCCTACCAGCCGGTTCAAGTTGAGAATCGGCGAGGGACTTCACAACTGAGGAACCCTGAAACTATCGCAAATACCATGAAGAGGTACTTTGGCATCCAACTGAAATCCTTGGAAAAGCCTATTTACAGGAAGTCCTACCCCGATTGGATAGATCGAATAACACCATTGCCAAGAGGCTTCAAAACGCCTGATTTTGCTACTTTCTCGGGTGATGACAACAAATCTACCACTGGGCACATCAGTAGATTTACCGCCAAATGTGGCGAGGTTGGCCAGAAAAAGTATCATAAGTTGCAGTTGTTCCATGTTTCTCTAACTGGAACATCATTTGCATGGTACTCATTCTTGACCCCCGACTCCGTGCATAGCTCGGCGGACATAGAGCGTTGTTTCCATGATAGATTATATTGTCCCCAACCTCAGGTCACTGTAACCGATTTGACGAATCTCAAGCAGCAGGCCAATGAGTCGGCTACTGATTATATCGAGAGATTCAGAAGGAAGGTCGGGAAATGCACTGTACACTTCTCCGAATCGGAATGTGCCCATATGATAATCAACAATATGCATCCTCAACTAAAATAGAAATTAGTGGGATAATCCTGCTCTAACTTAAGCCAGTTAGCCGAAAAGGCTAGCCAAATAGAGCAGTATATCCAGGAGAAGGAGAAAAGAAGAGTTAACTGAAACCGAGGCTCCCATTTGGTATCCATTATGACCTCTGTGTTTGATCGGCTAGGCAACTTACATGACATCTATGAGGACACAGACATATAGCCAGCTAGAAATAATTTTTGTGACTGTCCTTATAAACCAGAGCACATTGCTCGGTAACCTCACAAACAGTATCCAGTATTCAAAAGGGACCCAGCAGATCTCAGGAGCAGGCTTGGGGGGCAAACATGGCTGCCAGTCGATGAGAAGCCGAACGTGTCCCAGATAGGCTAGAAACCACTCCCCATGGCTAAACAGAGGGTGGCTGAGTTCAACGTAAAAGAAGGCATTTCTTCCTTGCATATCACAGTGAGGGATGAAGGTCAGCTGAGGTCCCGGAGGATGATTAAGCCAACCGCCAATATAGAGGAAGGAAAGTGGTTCGTCAATCAGGCTCCTAAAAAGAAAGATGCCCCACCGAGTGTCATATGCAGGACTTAGCAAATAAGGATACAGCGTGCCAAAGCCTTTCGAAAGATGAAGCAAACATTGCACATGATATCCATCCCTAAGGCGGCCGATAAGTAGGAAATTCTTGAGTCTGCCGTAGATGAGGCTATCGAGCGAGCATTCGGCTCAATCTCTTTAGAGATAGTGCTGCATGAAGAAGAAATTGTGGACCAACCAGAGCTGAATATGCAGCCTGATGACAACCCGACAGAGGAACCCCAATGAGTGATTACTATCCTGAAGGAATCCCTAGCCGAGACGGCTCTACAGATCGCACAGAGAATCCAGGCATTAGAACCTCAACCGGTTTCTCTATGCCTCTAGGAAATGGAAGATATTAACTTCTCATTAACCGAATTGGACGAGGTGGGAGACTCCATCCTTGATTTATTTAAGCATGATTCAGTCGATGAGATTTGGGCAGCTATTGAAATGGTCAGCCTGATTCCATGTGAGTTCTAGGCCGGCCGCTTTACGCTGGACAACCTTGAAGGTGTTGTGTGTTTGGAAGAAACTGAATGGGTAACTATAGCCAATACTATGTGTAGGGACGCTTTAAGAACAATATTTGGTGCGCCTACGGAAGAGATGGTTAAACACCTCAAACCCCTCTATATTAAGGCTTATATTAACGGCAAAGCTATCAGCCGAGTGTTCGATGACAATGGGGCTGTGCTGAATGTGATGCCGATGCTTACTTTGAAAGCCCTCAACAAAACCAGAGAGGATCTCATCCCAACTAGCATGAAAAATGGCTAGCTTTATGGGAGAGGCTTCTGAAGATTTGAGGATTTTAGTAGCAGAAATCACCATAGGTCCTAAAACGATCAGATCTGCCTTTTTTGTAATAGATGGCAAGCCATCCTACACCATTCTATTGGGCAGGGATTGGATTCACATCAGCCAATGCCTTTCTTCTACCATGCATCAAAAACTCATTTTCTGCGAAGGAGACAAGATAGAAATAGTCCCAGCCGATGATAACCCATTTCAAGCAGGGGTTAAGAACTTGAAGGCTATTTTATATTCACCCTATGTGGCTCTCATAGCTATCATGGAGCAATATGAAGAAAGATCTTGGGAATACTGCAATCTCACTCCACGAGGTTTTGAAATAAAATAATTAGTCGAACCACAACTTACTTTGGAAGAGTTAGATGATTGGGGAGACCCAAACCATACATGATCTGTGGCATCAGTTGACTGCTCTAAGTTTTGAAGCAAGAATAGCCAAGGCATCACAGGTAAAGGACGACAAGGAAGAACCAACACTGGCAACCAATGACATTGAGTTGCCGATGGAACTTGAATCGCCCATAAGGAGGGCTATGCCTAGTTTTTAATCTCAGGATCCCTTGGAAGATATCAACTTGGGTACTGAGAAAGTCCCTCGGCTAACACATATCAGTGGTTTGCTGAAGGAGGAGGATAAACAAATCATAACGACTCTTCTACTGTAATATAAGGACTATTTTGCGTGGGATTATCATGAGATTCCTGGGCTGGCACGTACTTTGGTAGAGCATAGATTGCCAATTAAGGAGAGTTTCACACCTCATAAACAATCTCCCAGAATATATCACCCTCAACTGATGCCTCAAATTAAAGCCAAGATTGAACAACTCCTGAAGGTCGGGTTCATCAGAACGACTAGGTATGTGGAATGGTTGTCAAACATTATGCCAGTCAAGAAGAAGAATTGCAAGGTTCGGGTATGTATTGATTACAGGAACCTAAATCTAGCCACTCCCAAAGATGAATACGTCATGCCTATAGCCGATATGCTAGTCAATTCGACGGTGTGCTGGAATTCATGGATGGATACTCTGGCTATAACCAGATAGTTGTAGCCGAGAAAGATATTCACAAGATTGTCTTTAGGTGTCCAGGAGCCTTGGGCATTTACGAGTGGGTAGTCATGCCATTCGGACTGAAGAATGCTGATGCTACTTATCATAGGGCAATGAAGACCATTTCTATGATTTGATCGGCAAGACTGTGGAGGTCTACATTGATGATATGGTGGTAAGGTCTAAGGACTTCAAAGATCATTTAGCCGATCTGGAACAAGCACTAAAAGAATGAGAATTCATAATCTTAAGATGAATCCAGCCAAGTGAATGTTTGGAGTATCGGCTATCAACTTCCTTGGCTTCTTGGTACATAAGAAAGGTATTGAGATAGATCATAACAAGGCCAGGGCAGTATTGGAGTCTTCACCACCCAGAACAAAGAAGGAGTTACAAAGCCTATTAGGGAAGATCAACTTCCTGAGGAGGTTCATATCTAATTCAGTTGGCAAAATGAAGCCTTTCTCACATTTTCTAAGGCTTAAAGGGTTAGAAGAGCTAGTATGGGGCCTAGAACAGCAAAAGGCATTTGACCAAATTAAAAAGGCCCTAGCAACTCCTTATGTGCTGGTGCCTCCCATGCCAAGAAAATCGTTAAAATTGTACATCTCGACTGCAGATTTATCTATCGGCTGCCTGTTAGCACAGGATACCGATGATGGAACCGAAAGGGCAGTTTACTACCTTAGATGAATGCTCAATGAAGCCAAAACTAGATATACCCCTATAGAGAAGCTTTATTTGTCCTTATTCTATATTTGTACAAAACTTGAACATTATCTAATGCCACATATGGTTCACATTTTGTGCAAGTTTGACATCATCTGGTACTTATTGAATAGACCTGTTTTGCAAGGACGACTAATGAAATGGGAAATTAAGCTCACTGCATTTTCTCTCGAGTATAGGCCACTCAGGGTTGTCAAAGGTCAGGATGTTGCCAACTTCCTGGAAGACCACCCTCGTGTAGATATGGAGGACCCATGCGCCCCCTACTGCATGTATGGACGTTGTCCTTTGGAAGCTAACTTTTGATGGATCAAGAACCCAGAAAGGAGTCAGAGCCGGAATAACGATAACCGATCCTAGAGATAAAATATGGAGGTTCTCTTATCGGTTAGATTCTGACTTGACAAATAACCAAGCTGAATATGATGCTCTCATCATAGGACTCAAACTCCTAGTTTATATGAAAGCAAAGTGCATTGAGATTCGTGGAGACTCTCAGTTGGTTATCAAGCAGCTGGCTGGAGAATATGACTGCAAAGATCCAAATTTATTGGCCCGTTACAAAATGGCTAGCATGTTACTTAGTAGGTTCGCATCATCTACGTTAAGTTATGTTCCCAGGGGTATGAATGTTGAGGCTAACGACTTAGCACATGAAGCTTCTAGATTTATGAAGTCTCTACTCACCCTAGAGTATGATGAGCTACCAGCCGAAGTGTTAGCCATGGACCAGATCGACTCGTGGAAGCAGGTGTTAATCAGCTACTTAAAATATCCTTCCACTTGCAAGGACCTTAAGGTTAAGAGGATAGCCTTGAAGTATGTGCTCATTGATGATGATCTTTACAAAAGGAGCATAAATGGAGTGCTACTCAGGTGCATTGATAATGCAGAGGCCTTAAGAGTTATGGGAGAAGTTCATGAAGGAATTTGTGGATCACACAGAGCCGGGCCAACAATCGGCTAAGGACATAATTTCATTATTATGGCTACCCATTACTTCACTAAATGGGTAGAGTCACAGCTGATGAAGAGGGTTCAAGATGTCATTCAGTTTATCCAACACCAGATCATATATAGATATGGTATTCTTGAGACGATTACAACCGATCAAGGAATAATGTTCATTGTTTCTAAGGTGGTAACCTTTGTTGAGAAATTTGGGATTAAGATGATCACATCCTCGCCTTATTATGCACAGGTGAATGGAAAAGTCGAGACAACTAACAAGGTTATTGTGGACATAATCAGTAAAATTGTGAAGGATAAACCGGCAGTATGGCATCTCAGTTTGGACGAAGCTATTTGGGCAATCATAAACTCTAAGTCTACAGCTAATGGGACGACACCCTATCGGCTCACCTATGGCCAAGATGCAGTGTTGCCCTTGGAGATTAATGTTAAGTCATTACGGGTGGACAATCAGAGTTCTTTAAGATTAGAAGAATATCAGCAGGCCATGCTAATAGAGTTAGATCAGCTAGATGAAGATTGACTGATGGCCTTAGAAAGAATCAAAGCCAATAAACAAAAAATGGCTAAAGCATACAACAAACATGTTAATCCTAAGAGGTTCGCCGAAGGAGACTTGGTTTGGAAAATCGTATTGCCATTTGGAATGAAAGATCGTAAATTTGAAAAGTGGTCACCGAATTGGGAAGGACCCTTCGTAGTAAGCCAACAGATTGCTGGCAACGCATATAGACTAATAAACATGCATGATGAAGAGCTTGACAGAAACGTAAACGACAAGTACTTTAAAAAGTATTACCCTTTGATTTGGGGTATGCATGAGTAACAATAGTGACAGACCGGCTGCCCAGCCACACAAGCGAAAAGTACTTCCCTTCTATTTGGGGAATGTAAGAGTAAACAACAGCCACAAACCGACTACCTAGCCAAGTTGAGGTCAGTAAAACTACGAAGCCAAGTTGGCTGGCATTTTGCTAGTTGGAGGTTGCGCTACATTACCAGTTACAGAAATCTCAGGATTAGCCGAATCTACGGCTGCTTGGTCATCAGTGGTAGCTATAGTTTCTTTTCCATCTTCAGCCGCACCAATGACTACTACCTCATCCGCTCCTACTTCTCTTGGGAATCCCCTTCCCATATCGGACAAAGGCTCAGCCATTATAATTGATGAGGTTTCAGTAAAAGCTTGGGTGTCGGCCATTAGAGTGTCCTCTGGCTACTGTTCGGCTTTTGATAATACCTCTTGAGGAACAGAAGCAGCGATGTCTTTGGATTGTAAGTCCATGAGGATGTCGGCTGACAATTGAGTAACGAGATCTATTGGCAAAAGAGTAGTCATAACCGAAGAATAAGTTCCATCGGATACCACTGTGGAAAGACTAGCAGAGAGTGTTGGTGTTGCTTGAGCAAGTATATTTTTTCACGCAGTCCAGTCATTCTCCAGTTGGGCCAGCCGTTCACTACCCGCTTTCTGATCCAATTCCCAAACTACTTGTTGGTTATCGAGCTCCCGAATCTTGTTATCCAAATGAATGCCCTACCAAAACAAAGAAGAGTGGGAGGAATCTTGGGCCTTAATAGTTGATTTCAATGCACCCATAGAAAGAGTAATAGCCTTTATCTCCGACTGGATCCTCTCCAATTCGGCTTGCAGTTTTGTCTGCTGCTCCTGCAAGACATTCCTTCGGCTAACATTCTGCTGCCTTTCTACATTCACCTCATTGAAAGAAGTTTGAATGTGGTTCTTCTCTTACCGAAGAGACCCCAAGTGTTGCAGAGTAGCGACCGCCTCATCATGGCTATCTTTGACCATTTTGTGTAAAGCAAATAAGTTACTTAGAGCCAATGCCATGTCATTATAGGGGAATCCAAAACTGGGGAATCCTTTATTTCTTTTGACAATCGGAACAAAGAAGCCCTCAAAGCATGGAAATCTTTTTTGTTGGTTGGAATCCCCTTGGTAAGAGACTCCTCAACTCGTTCCCGATGAATGCCAACAGGCGAAGACAGTGTAGGTGCAATATCGACTAAGCCAAAATAATGCAGAAGCACGTCTTCAGGATGATCTCGACTGGTGCTTCTGAGTCATCTGTTGGACTAGTTGGGGATTATCTCCAGCCATCTCTTGTACAGAAAAGACAGGTTTAGAATAGAGACAAGGGTTTGGAAACGGTGAAGGACCAAGCATAAGAGAAATGATATACCTCTACGGCTGCATCAACATAAAAATCTTCGGCTGCCTCGACAGAAGAAATGTTGGCCTCAGGGACAGCCGATAATGGATCCTGCGGCTGCGTGAAAGCATGAGCCGAAGAGGTCAATCTAATATGAAGAGGGGCATTGAACGTTGTCTGCGACCGTCTGCATCTTATGAGTTGTGGTCCTTGAAGGGCCAAAAGAAAACATGAATATTGAAATATAGCCGATGCGAAGGTACTTAAGCTAGAGAAGGGATATACCTCAATTTTCTCTTCTTCCTCGGCAAAAACATGAATTCTGGTTCTATGGGGTTCTTCCTCACTACGATCTCGGATGACAATCCCTCTGCTTCCTCTGGGTTGCTTGGGAACAAATTTCTTGGGTGACAGGGATTTGTTGTTGGAAGTGGTCTCCATATCGACAAACAATGGGGGGATTGAGTTGCTGAAAGACGCATAAATATGTTAGCTGAAAATTCACAAGAATAATCTGGTCAATACATATGTAGAAAACAGTTTACATTTTCTCTTCGTTTGCCGCAATCTGACGGAAGATCTTGAGGCAACAGGCCTAGCCGATTTAGGGACAACAGCTGTTTGAGGGGCCTTTTTATCCGCGGTTTAGGGGTTTCTTGGGTCTTTTTCTTCTTTAACAAGACCAACCGATCACAGTAGACATCTAGAGGAAACTGGAAGAACTTCTCCTTGGCCGTATTCCACTAGTCATCAAAGGAAATAGTGGTATTTGCTCTTTGGGGAAATGACTGTCAGTCAAATAGGGGGAGCTCTATCAAACATTATCAAGATTGTGATCGACTATTTTCCTTGCCTGTTTTGCATCAAGAATACAACGTTGGGTTGAACTGATAATACTGCGGTGAGGCCATGGTACGTGCCGAGTGAGACCAAACTGCCTTGCCATAAAATTTGGCCGATAGGGCTCCGTAGTCAATTTATTATTCCTAGAATTGGACTTCAAACCACCCAACAGATCCCTTGCCGTAAGAATACACCCCCATGTGAGGGCCATAGTTCTCTGCTGGGAGAATGTAAGGCTGGTATCGGCTATTTGACAGACCCAATCGGGGGTGGCCTATCTTTCAAGAACTGGTTGCCAATCTGTGTAATGGTGTCGAGACAAACCATGCAGGGTGGAGACCACATCGAAAGCATCCTGGGGCACGAAGGGGGTTTTTTTGAAGAGTATCGGCTAGAACCGGCAAGTTTAATGGAAAACGGCGGTCATCAAAATCATCAGGGATAAACTCCGGGAAATACAGGTTGATCCACAGCTGAAGGAACCACAGGGGACTGTCTAAGGTATCCAGATTTCTGGAGTCCCTTAACCATGCCTGGGCATCGCCAAGAGCCATATAAAGATAAGTTAGGAAGAGAGATGCCCAATTGACATCTTCCCCTGAAATGGCTAATGCCGCATAAATTTCCAGTTCCTTCACGATTGCACATGACCCGGTACAGACAAAATATCGGTTGAACTAAAAAAATAGGAAAGCATGATACTCGGCATCATTGACTGTGAGAGGCGATACTTGGCTGTTGTTGGTCATAAAGTGGCCATAGCCGGAAGAAGTCTTTGAGACCTTGATGCCAAAATTGGCAACATCTATATCGCCAAAAATAGGCGCTTTGGCTCCCAGTATCGGAAGGCCAAGTACCGTTGACACGTCAAGCAGTGTGGGGGTCATCATCCCCTAAGGGAAAACAAAGGCATTGGCAGTAGTCGACCAATAACCAAGGAAGGCATATATGAGACCAATGTTACAGGAGAGGTCAAACTCCGATAGCGCAATGGTGTCATAAAGACCCACGCGTCTCTATTCGGCCTCTTTGGCCGACTTCAGTCGTTCCAACCAACCAAAATAGTTGACAATCTTTGCCGGCCAGGTACGCAGGCTAGCCAGACAATGGTCACCGGTGAACCAATCATATATGATAGGAAGATCATAGTTAGTCGGGCTAAGATGCCGAGAAAGAAGGAGGTCACCCTGTTTAGATGTACCATAAGGGGCAAGAACCAACTGTTTATCGATGAAGGCAAAGGTAGGGGTTAGGTCACCAACAGCCAAATCGACGCTATCTGATCCCTGAGATAGAGAAGAAGATGAAGACATAGTTTTCTGATTAAGGAAATATGGTTTTTTTGGAGGAGAAAAGGAATTTAGGAACGGGTGAAAAAGTATATCAGAAACCCCTGGGGAATGTCTCTCTTAAATCTTTTTCCTTTTGAGAAGTGGCTGACACACATCGGGACTACTCTCTTTCAAACATGCGACTATAATGCATCGACATTTATTTGTGGAAACCGAGATGCCTCGATTTAAAATGAATTCAGAGAAAATTATCATTGCACACATTTAGGGCAAAAGTGATTGAAATGACACACGCGGCTGCCACACGAAATGATGGCTATTTTTTACATCAACTCAACAGCTGCACTCGAGTTAATGTAGGGGGCAATTGTTAACACTCAAAAATACTTTTAGTGTTTAGCCGAAAGTGGAAACCTGAAAATGAGCAGGCAACAAAATTTTAAGTCGATAACCAAACTAACTCGTAGCCGAATCTATTAGTCCTAGCCCTCGGCTAGAAAAGCTTCATCGGCTATTTCTGTAACCTGGCCAAGTCATAATTCAGAGGAACGACTGGGACCCACACATATCTGGACGCCTCGAAGATCAAGTCAAAATACCTTCTAGACCCCAAGAAATGGAGACAAACCGTCAAAAGCTAGAAGGAAGTGCCGTCGGTCGTGCGTGAGGAAATCAATTAGCAAAATCAGCACCACCTCCTCATAGTTGGCTAGTGGATTTAATGAGTGATTTAGTGGCTAACATAGTGGGATCACGCTTTTTTCGTGAAGTATAAATATAGGATAATTTGTAAAGAATAGACACAATCCAATCAATCAAAAAACTGTTTTTTACGTATCTTCATTCTGTCTTTATTGCACTCTAGCTGTATTTATGTTTCTTACCACTTAGTTTACTCAATCACCATCCTAACACTTTCTGGAGTAGTTGGGAAACCCACTGCTGGAAGTTAGAGTTCCGCTTCCAACCCAAATCGCTTAATTAAGGAATCAATTTGTCATCCGATAAAACGACAAACATTTCAGACGGGAACAATAGTGTAACAAATTAACATCGAATACTGATAAGTGAATGCAATAACAGAAATATTATTAGTTTAATATTGTTATTGCTGAATTGTATGATCAGTTCATCTATAAATTTAAGTTATTAAAGACTGTATATTTTAATTTACTAATTATACTTTCCACACAACTCATCATGTATGAGCTTATTCCTTTAGATGAGCCAAACACATAATTTTTTTTTGATATTAAATGGTGGTGAGACTCGAACCTGGACTCTCTATTTACTCTGATCCATATTGAGTCTCATAGAAGAATAATCTCAACAATTATGAGTTAGAAAATTATTCTCAAAACAAAATAAATAATTAAAATATTACTCCTTTTGATCCCTTTTAAAATAACTTTCTAACCTTTTAAAAATAAACAAAAATAAGGCTAATATAGATCAAGAAAGTACTATTATTTTTCCCAACTTAGTCTTTGTTATAATTAAATTGTATGAACAACTCTCTAAAAGGTCTTCCAATATGTAATTAACTTATATTTTAATGGATGTATCACACCCTAGAAAATCATTTAAAAAGGGATCGAAAGGAGTAGTATGAAATAAGCTTGTATTTATACATTGATCATAACAAGAAGTTGCCTTAATAGCCCATAAATGATGGCATGAAATTAGGCATAGGTTTAAATATGTAATCAATTTGAGAAAGTTAATGCCTTTCAAATCATGTACATGATAAAGGAAAAAGTATTTTAGTTTTCCTACGTTTTTCCAAGCTATGCTACCCAAAAAAAGTGAAAATAATCCAAATAATGTGCCTTCTTCCCTTCCAAGAAGACAAATAAATAAAGGGGAAGAGATATACTTCATCAAGGCAAGAAAACAAGTAACTACCCCTCTTACCCATTGCTTTCTTGTCTTTTCTCCCTTTTTATTGAACGACTATATACGTCTATCAACTTTTCCTCTAAAGAAAAAAAGGAAATAACATTAAAGTAATGAAATTGAAAGAAAGAAAAAAAAATAAAGCCTATGCCTCAATAAAAATTATGACCTTTACCAACTAGGTCTAGTTGAAAGAGCCACTATCCATGACACTTCTTTGACCAAGAATGATTAACATTGCCTTGTACTCTTACTGTCTTTACATAGAATAGAGGGGGCAATTTATCTTCATTCCAAAATTTCTAACTTAATATTTTATCGTGTATCGTATACATTTTATCATACCAACATAAGTTTATGGCAATAGTGGAATAATTCTTGGTTTTACAATCATTAGGAACCGTCATTTATCTAAGTGCAAGATGCTATTTATTTCTCTTAATAGAATTAGTACTCCATACCTTGGCAAAGATTCATAGTTTTATAAAAATATATGTCGACCAGGCTCTACATATTACTAGAAAAAGTGTTGTGTAGAAGAAAATAGATATTTTATAGGAACATGAGACAGAAAAAAGTACTATATACAATTACTTGTACGTACGTAGCTATAGACACTATAAGCTTCTAGTGGCCCGCTCCTTCTACCTAATAGAATGGGAATGCGGGATGAGCCATTAAAAATTTAAATTTTATGAATTTGATTTTATAATTTTATCATAATCAACTTGATTGAAGAAAAAAAGAAGAAGAAAGAGGATAGTTTTATACGTTGATCCACGGTTAAGTATTTGTATTAAGGGCATGTTTGATACGACAGAAAATAGATTTTCTATTTTCTCTTATTTACTTACACTAAATATCTTGAAAAATCTTTTCCTCAAAATAGGAGAAATTTTTTTCCTTAAAATTTTGACGAAAATATTTTCCATATTATATAAAAAACATACCAACGCATCCCAACACTATCCCCCGCCTACCCCTGACCCCACCCCACCTACCCCTAACCTCCCACCACTACCCGTACCCACCTCCCACCTTATCCACCTACACCCCACCCGCCGAACCCCACACCTCCCCCTTCCCGCCCCTACCCCTTAATGTTTTTTTTTCATATATTTTATTTTACTTTTACAGAAAATTTTAAAAAATGTAAAATTTTTCTTGCCCCCACCCCAGTCTACCCAACACCTCCTCCCCCAAATTTTCTATTTCAAATATTTTATTTTACTTTTATAAAAATTAGTAAATAATGGAAAAAAATTCTTACCCCTGGTCTCCCCTCCCCTGAATTTTCTATTTCATATATTTTATTTTACTTTTTTATAAATCTTAGAAAAAATGAAATGAAATTTCTTACCCTACCCACACCTACCACCCCCCCCCCCCCCCCCCCCCAAAAAAAATTAATATGTAGAATCAGAACAAGTAATTGCTGAGATTCGCTCAGGAATATCCACTTTGAAAATTTAAAGAGAAGGTTCGAAAAACATATTTATTCTGATTCAGACGAAGAAATGCACTGTCAAAGGGCCTTCTTACTTCCCAAACAGATCCTCCTACATCTATATATAAACACTGGTTTATCAAGAATACGCAAGAAAAGCTCCCGCTGAAGCAATTGTAGCAGCTCCTGCACCTATTGATTTTGCACCTTCTAACATTTGAATCTCGAATTCTCCTTACGCTTTTTTCATCATCATCAGGATTTTCTCCCCCCCCCCCCCGCCTAACCCCCTCCGGATTTTTTATTTTATATTTTTATTTGACTTTTATAACAACTTTATTAAAATTGAACCTTTTTTCTTACCCCCTACCCTCCCCAGCGGCATACCCAAACCCAAACCTCTTTGCCTACCTCCACTATCAGAAGTTGTACTCCAAATTAAAAAACTTCATAGTGTTTTGTTTTGAATATATGCAAATATTCTTAAAATGACATTTTTTAACTTTCATATCAAACACAAGAAAATGAGTAGGAAAATCACTTATTTTTCAAAAAAATATTTTCTTGAAAATATTTCGTCATACCAAACATACCCTTATTTAATGAATTCCTTTTACATAGATATTCAATATTTGATATAAAACAACTGAATTTAGATTAATTCATGACTTATACGTTAGATTCGCCACTAGATTGGAGGTGTTGGGGTGTGGGTATCGGGAGATAGTTTTGTTGGTTTATAACTCTCAAAATTATGCTTAATTTAGTGCTTTCTAACTCTCTCATAATGCTCTACAAAAGCTTACGCTAATTAGTGGTGGGTGGACCCTCACCTCCATGGTATTTCACCAACTGATATTCAAGATTTGGATGACAAACTGAAATCCATTTGCTTCTCTATTATCTATATTTGGTTCATATAAGGTCATCTTCATGTTCTAGGTCTCCATTTTCTCAAATGATCATTCTCGTAGCTTTAAAATGATGATTTTGACTTGTGGGATGAGTGACACGATTCTCGAGGTAATTGGGTGAGTATCTGAGAAGAAAAAATAATTTTTGGAAATCCTAAGTTAAAGAATAAGAAATGATTGATCAAAGTCAACATCTGGGGTTAACGAATGTTATACAAATTTGGAGAATTTTTTTTAGGTCATGAATGTGATTTATGACTTAGTTGCATGGTTGAGATGGATCTCGAGGGACTCGGGTGTGTTTTGGACTCTTGGATGAGAAACTAGTTAAAGTGATGAATTAGAGTTGACCACGATCAACATCGAGTAAAGATGACCCCGAATGAATATTTTGAGTGTACGAGCAGGTTTGTAACGCGTTTTTATGACTGAAATTCATATTTGGTTGTATCCTGGAGGTTCTGGATGAGTTTCAGGTGTTTATTCCATGTTTGGGAGACACCAAATTTTCTGGTGTTTGGTGCAGAAATTAACCCTACGGGATCGCATGGGCAGTGTCGCGATCGCGAAGGGAGACTGAGCAAAGCATCGGGATCGCAGTGGGGGAGTTTGCGAAGGCCTTTTGGGTAGGGTCTAGTTTGGTCTTCGCGGCCGATCCGCAATCGCGAAGAAGGGACTGCTCCTGACAGTATTGAATAACCAAGAATTGAGATTTGACATTTTATTTCATAACTTGAGCTAGCAACCTCGGATTTGGGAGATTTTTGAAGTGATTTTCAAGATTCATCGCGGGGTAAGAATCTAACCATGCCTTTATCGATTTATCTTAGATTCTTATGGAATTTGATTATTTAAATCATAATTTGAATTGTATGCCTGTCTTACTTATTGATTATGTGTTCTCAACATTATTAAATACTCGTTTAAGGATGAAAAATCGCTAACTTGAGCTTTTATTTTATAACATTGTTGCTTATTTCATGTGTGTATCATATTAATGCTTTTATATGGTATCTCATGCATATCACACTCGAGGATACATATGTGGTTCCCGATGCAAAATAGTTTCGGGCAGAGTGATGCGGATGATATCTGAATTGGCTAATTACAGGTAATAAGAGCCGAAATAGCTAAGTGTTGATATTGAGAGCCTAAATGGTTGAGAACCCGATGGGAAATATTCATGGACCTCGTGATTCCCCCATAGATCTCGTATTTCATATTACGGAGTGTGTGTACACCGGTGATGGAAGGCTTTTGCATTGCATTGCATTACATTGCATTTGCATATCATATATCATTTCATTGATTCTTTACTATTTGACTTAATCGAAGGATTGGTTGAAATATACTTATCTCACTTGATTGATTGCTTGAATACTTGTTTAATTAGGTGAAGCTCTCATCTTTTACTTTTTGAATTGAAAGTATGCCTTTATGAATTAATAGTGGTTAAGTGTAGAAGTAAGCGTTTGAAAGACCAATCCTTATCACTATTTTAGTTTAGGGTCAGTCAACAATGTTGTTGAGTACACATTGATTTTCTGTACTCACTCTACACGTATTGCATCTTTTTCTGTGCAAAGTCTATCCCTAGCACTATTGGAGCACGAGGCTTCACCGATCATCGAAGAGTCTGTCTTGAAGGATTCAGGGTGAGCTATTGACTGATATATGGCAGCAGATTCTCCCTATTTTGTATTATTATGTCTTTTTCTATTCAGACAGTGTGTTCGGATAAAATTCTAGACTTGTATTTACTATCCTAGTAGTTCTTGTACTTATGACATCAAGTTTTGGGTTGTATTACTTGTTCCGCTTATTTATGAGAATATGACTTAGTTATGACCTTGCCCCGACGACCAGGTCAGGACGTATTATGGCTATTATGAGTTTTTGCTAATGTCTTTTGGGCTGACCATATGCCCCAACAACCTTTATGGACTTTATGAACACTGTGTTGAGATTGTACTCGAACTCCTTTGTTATTTTATTCATTGACGACATCTTGATGTACTCTCGTAGTAGAGAGGAACACGAGTAGAATTTGAGGATTGTGCTCGAAATTCAGAGGAGAAGAAGTTTTATGCCATGTTTTTTAAGTGTGAGTTTTGACTTAGCTCGATGGCATTTTTATGACATGTGGTATCCAAGGATAGTATTATGGGGATACCAAAAATATTGAGGCGGTTCATGTTGGGTTAGACCTACCTCGGTCACATAATTCAGAGTTTTATTAGTCTTGCGAGTTATTATCGGCATTTCGTTGAGGGTTTTCATCCATTGTGTCCTTATGGACCAAATTGACTCAAACGAACATAACTTTCCCGTTGTCAGACGTAAGACTTTGTTGACTACGACTCTGATTTTGAATTTACT
The DNA here is from genome assembly GCA_034509755.1 of Anisodus tanguticus. Lineage (NCBI taxonomy): Eukaryota > Viridiplantae > Streptophyta > Magnoliopsida > Solanales > Solanaceae > Anisodus > Anisodus tanguticus. The sequence goes on along the minus strand of CM067553.1, from coordinate 20,226,839 downwards.
CATCAAGGGTGAGGATTTTATCGTGTTTTATGATGCTTCACGGATTGACCTTGGTTGTGTTCAGATGTAGAAAGACAAAAATATATCTTACGCGTCGAGGCAGTTAAAGGTGCATGAGAAAAACTACCCCACTCATGATTTGGAATTGGCGGCAATAGTATTTGCATTGAAGATTTAGAGGCATTATCTGCATAGTGTGCATTTTGAGGTGTTTACTGATCATCGTAGTCTTCAACATATTTTCAATCAGAGGGATCTTAATTTAAGGCAATGGAGGTAGTTGGAGTTGCTTAAGGATTATGACATGACTATCCTTTATCACCGAAAAAGGCCAACGTAGTAGCGGATGCTTTGAGTCAGAAGGCCGTGAGGTGGAAGAACGCCCCTTGGATGTGGATGTTCAGTCTTTGGTTAACAGTATGGTGAGACTTGATATTTTAGAACTTGAAAAAGTTCTATTTTATGTGGAGGCAATGTCTTTTTTATTATAGAATTTGTATAAGATTTGGGATAAGGTGTTGCAAGGAAAGGACAAGGAGGTGATGTTAGATTACAAGGGAGTTTTGAGGATCCAGAGTTGCATTTGTGTTCATCAGGTGATTTGACTTAATTGAGTATGGAAGAGGATTATAGTTTGAGGCGCTCTATTCATCCAGGGGATACAAAGATGTATCGAGACTGAAACAACATTATTTGTGGTGTCGGATGAAGAGGGACATAATAGAATATATGTCTCGGTGTTTGAACTAAAAATAGGTGTAGTACGTACACTAGAAGCATGATGGTATTACTCAGAGGATGCCCATACATGAATAGAAGTATGAGCGAATTACTATTGACTTTGTGGTAGGGTTCTCACATACTCTAGGCATGTTTGATGCTATTTGGGTCATTATAGACAGATTGACCAAGTCAACTCATTTTGTATATGTTCAGACTACATTTAATTCATAGAAATTAGCCAGAATCTATATCTGAAAGATAGTTTGTTTATATGGGTACCCATTTCTATCATTTCGGATTGGGGCACACATTTATCACTCATTTTTAGAGATCTATTTAGAAGGAGTTGGGTACTCGGGTGGAGCTTAGCACAACTTTTCATCCACATATTGATGGTCAGTCTGAGTGGACTATTGAGGTCCTTAAAGATATGTTGTAGGCCTATGTTATTGACTTTGGTAGTCATTGGGATCAATTCTTGCCTTTGGTAGAGTTTCTGTACAACAATAGTTACCATTCGAGCATTGGGATGAGACCATTTAAGGCATTATATGGTATGAGATGTCGTTCTCCGATTGGTTGGTTTGATGCATTCGAGTTAGGCCTTGGGGTACAGACCTATTGAGGGACTCTCTGGACAAGGTCAAATTAATTTAGGAGAGACTCCTTGCAGCTTAGAGTAGACAAAAGAGTTATGCGGATTTCAAAGTTCATGGTTAAGAGTTCATGGTGGAAGAGCGGGTTCTATTGAAGGTTTCACACATAAAGGGTGTGATGAGGTTCAACGTGTTGTTGAGGTAGCCTATAAGTTAGCTTTTCCACTTGGTTTGTCAGGTGTTCACCCCGTATTTCATATTTCAATGTTCAAAAAGTTCAATTTGGATTATTTTCACATGATTCAATGGGATTCAATATTGCTTTATCATAATTTGACTTTGAGGAAGAGCCGGTAGCCATTTTGGATAGGCAAATCCTGAAGTTGGGGTTGAAATATATAGCTTCAGTAAAATTTCAATGGAGACATCGTCTAGTTGAGGAGGCTACTTAAGATACTGAGATGGACATGCGGAGTAGATATCCCCAGCTTTTCGACAGTTCAGGTACTTTCTTTTCCTTTACGTTCGAGGACGAACGTTTGTTTAAGTGGTGGATGATGTAATGACCCGTTAGGATATTTTGAGTTCTAGGTCCCCTTTAACCTAAACGACCCTTCCCATAGCTTTAAAAATGATATTTTTGATTTGCGGGGATGAATGGCATGATTCTCGAGGCAACCGGGTGAGTAAGGAAAAAGAAAAAGATAAATTTTAGAAATCCTTAAGTTATGAAATGGAAATTGTTGACCAAAGTGAATATCAGAGGTTAACGAACCCGTATGCAAATTTGGACAGTCCTGTCAGGTTCAGAATATGATTTTTAGCTTAATTGGATGGTAGGAACAAATCCCAAAGGGCTCGGGTGTTTTTAGACCCTTAGCAGAGAAACTAGTTAAAGTGAGGAAATATAATTGACCACAATCCACATTAGGTCAATATGACCCCTTTTGGGTGATTTGAGTGCATGAGCAGGTTCATAGCGTATTTTATGACTGAAATGCATATTTAGTTTATGCACGGGAGGAGTGGGGAGTGGGGTCCTGGATGAGCTTCAGGTGTCAATTTCAAGTTTGGAGTGGTGTTCAGTTGTTGATTTCCTTCTATACAAACCAGAGGCACGTGTCATAATTGCAATGAGTCACGTGGCCAAACAATACGATCGCGGTGGGCAAGTCGCGATCGCGAAGTCCATCTATGGGCGGGGTCAGGTTTTGCTCTTTGCCATCACGAAGGAGGTCTTTCGATTGCAAAAAAAGGAATGTTCTAGTGGATTTTAGTTCTCAAATACAGGATTTGACATTTCATTCTATGTTTTTTTGCTAGATACCTCCATTTTGGAAGATGTTCAAAGGGTTTTCCAAGATTCGTCATAGGGGTAAGATTCTAACCTCCCTTTTACCATTCTATCTTAGATTCTTGCGGGATTCATCATTTAAGTAATGATTTGAATTGTAGAATTGAGATTTTAAAGGCCTATGTTGGGAATATGAAATTCTTCAAATTGGATGTCGAATTGAAGTTGGATTTGAGTCATTTTTGAAATTTAGCCTCTATGGGCTATGAGTTATCGCAAAATTATAATTTTACCCTCCGAAGTCGGGATTGCCTTTTTGAGTCACTTTTTGGGTTTAAAATTATAATATAGCAATACGGGTGTCTACAGACTCGGATGCTTATGTATGTTTCATATTGAACAGATTGGGATCATTCAAAAGCTCTATGAAAGGGCAAGAATTTATCGTGATTGTTGGGCTTTGAAATTAAGTAAGTTGAGACCTTACTTAACTTTATTTAAAGCACGTGATTGGTAAATTAATTAATAAAGAGGAAGTAATGGGGAATAAGGGGTACAATACTTATGAGGTGACGATCACCTGTATGGTTACTGGTGCCATGATTTAGAAATATGTATCATATTTGAGTCATTATATTTGTGTCCAAAGCATGTGGGCATTAGTTGGTAGTTGATAATGACTAATTGATCGTTATTCAGGATATGATTCCCTGATTTGTTTACTTATGTGATATATCGATCTCGTACTTATTGATTATGTGTTCTCATCACTACAAAATACTCGTCTAATGATAAAAGAAAATTAAGAGGAGATTTTAGTTTATAGCCTTGTTACTTATCATGTGTGCATGTCATATTCATGCTTTCATATGATATCTCATCCATATTACACTTGGTGATACATATGTGGTGCTCGATGGAAACTTATTCCAGGCGGAGTGATGCGAATGATAGTCGAGTATGGGCTAAGTGTTGAGATCGAGCGCTGCATTGGTTAAGTGTTGAGATTAAGAACCTAAATGGCTAAGATCCCGACGGTAAATGATTCTGGATGGTGTATGGACCTCGTGAGTCCTCCATGGGTCACATATTCTATATTACGGAGCGTGTGTATACCGGAGATCAATGGACTTTGCATTGTATTTGCATGTTATTTTATTGATGCTTAATTGTTGGATCTACTTGTAGAGTTGTGGCAGCAAATTCTCCATCTTTTGTATTATTCTGTCTTTTCTTCTATTCAGACAGTGTGTTCAGATGGCATTTTAGACTTGTATTTGTTATCCTAGTAGTTCTTGTATTTGTTATCCTAGTAGTTCTTGTATTTGTTGACACTAGGTTTTGGGTTGTGTTACTTTTTTCGCTTATTTATGAGAATAAGACTTAGTTATGACCTTGAAACAAATTTATTTCTTTCTTTCCATATCATATACTTGTTAAAAATTGACTTAATCAGTTGTTGATAGTTTGCCTTCCGGGTGGGGTAGGTGCCTTCATGTCTTGGAATTTGGGTCGTGAAAAATTGGTATCGGAGCTTTAGTTTCATCAATCTCACGAGTATGAGAACAATGTTTAGTAGAGCCTTGCGGATCAGTACGATGAGCTACGTACCTATCTTTAAGAGGCTATAGGACATTTAGAAAACTTTCATTCTTTTATTTCGTATTCATGCGTATGTGATTCGATTTAAATTATAAACTTTCTTGTTTCAATCTTTCACTAATGGTGAGGACATGTTCTCATGTTAGAACGCGAGCGGTTAGATGTGACATCGTGGTATAGTACAAGATGTGCCACAGTGATAAGTACTCGTGACCACGTTTATATTTTGGCTATGACTTGAAGACTCAATTTAGTAGGTTCTTAATTTAGACTCTTAGTTCAGTGATACCCCTAGGAAATGGAAGTAATGGTACGAAGGAATGCATTGATCGTCATGTTGTCTACAGCTAGTTGCCCGAAAATTGAGCGAGTGTATCTATGCCATAAGGAGTAATGAGAAGCGAGTTGACAACTTTAATTGGCACTGTTAGCAAAGTAACCACGTTATAAGTGTTGTGACCGATAAGAAAAAAGACAACTTGGATGAATTAGTGATCGAGTAAGAAGGATAGTTGATGAGGAAATGAAGAGAAGTTGGGAAAAATATACGCTTGAAAGGTGACCTTCTGTGATAGAGTATGAGGAAGTAGGACTTGCGTATGGGGTGCGTGTGAAGAGTCTTTGATTACTTTATGGAACAGTAATGTAATGAAAAGAATTCGAATGGATCAACCTCAGGTTTATTACAAGCACAAGTGGTGGATATGCTCATCTGGAAAAGGTTGCAAGATGTGGTTGGTTTATTGTTAACTAAGCTTGTGAATACATAGGTTGAGTGTTAGCGAGATGACACAATGATTGAGTAAGAATAATTTATTGTGGATCTCTTAATGGCTGGTTTGGGGAGAATTTACTATGAATGATTGGATCTTGTGGGAATAGGCGGGTGTAGTCTTTTAGTAAAGGGTGTGTTCTCAAGTTCTATTGATATCTCTGGGGATGGTGATAAGAAAGAGTCATTTTGAGCCAAGAGCTTGATAATTTTGTGAGATATACTGCAGTTGTTTGATGTGCAAGGACGATGAGTGACACTAGTTGGCATCCTCAAATGTTATTGTGTCAGAAGTGGGATGAATCCATTACGGTGTCATGGAATTAGGCTACTCTGTTTATGAAGTGAATGTTGAAGGAACAAGAATTGATCGTTAAGTATGAGTATGTCGTAGGCTTCTAGGTAACAGTGATCGAATAATAGAAATGACTCTAGCGATGGACGAGTATGAAGATTTATTACTTAAGGAGTTATCAACTATGGCACCTTATTTTGGAGAATGAGTATATATATTGTATTTGTTTCTTAGGCTCGACAAGTTTCTACGATCACTGGTGATGTGACTCTGTGAAGTTGACGAGATAAAAGAAATGATCACAGATTTGCTGGAGGCATTCCAGTTTGGCAAAATAAGATAAGAGTTGGTTCGTCGTGTGCAAGCATCGCTTAAGGACCCTTACGAAGGTACCGGTAAATAAGGATATTTAAAGTGGTAGATTAATGGTCGATGTTAACTTATTCAAGTTGCAAGGTGCATTTCAGAGATTTAATTGAGGATCAGTAATAACAGTTGGAACCAAAAAAAGTGAATTCACTATAAGACTTTCATGTGTCATTGTTGGGTTGGTAAACGCATGAACAAATATGGAAAGCGGTTTCTTCTGTTAAAGGATTTGGGCATGTATACTAGGATGAAGCTATATGAGAACGTTGGTAAGAATGTATGTATAGTAATCTAGGAAATCCCTACAAGATTATGGACTAGTGTTCCCACTGGTAGGCGAATCACTCCCAATCATTCACAAGACATGATATAAATAATAGCGGAAGATAACAAATTCTACATAAGCTATCTCATAATATAAATGTGGAAGAAGAAATAAGTCTGATACACCAAAACATCCCCCAACGATCTAGTCTGTAGATACAAGAGCACTAATAAATTTGAAATAAGTCTGAATAGGCACACATGACAAAACCAACATATATAGTCTAAGAAAGTCTGTCATCTCTCTCAAATGCAACAAAAGAATGAAATAGAGATAACACTCCAGGGTATGTTGGAGATAGCATACTGACCTTGAATGTTGGAGATCCAATACTCGAACTCAGCCACGTGGTGCTGCAGAGGTAGAAGGTACCGAATTTGCATCCAAAAAGAATACAACAAATGTAGCATATGTACACAATGTACCCCCGTAGACATCATAGGTCAACAACGACGGAAGATACATAATCAGAGATAAATATCAAGTTGACACAAGTAATCATATACTAGAAGTTCAATCATCCATGTAAATCACATAACCCACTTATTGTTCACAGACTTCAACAATGATTCAAGTATCAATTAGCATGTATAATTCTTCAATTCCAGAATCCAGTCAATTTATCAACAATCACCTCAAGTACAAGTCCAATCACAGTTTATTAATGAAATGGCATAAATATGTATGATATAAATGCAATGCATATGCAAGGTACCTTTCTCAACCTAGTATACAGTACGCCAAGGTTTTATTATGAATTGTACACCCATGAGGGACCCACAAAGTCCATATATCGCTCCTAGCCAGCCGGAATTCCACACACGAATCTGACTAGAGCCCAAGACTCATTTTCGAGCCTTATCATATTACAGGTGTACCACTCCGCTCCCCGTGTATAAATATCATCTCAATGTGCCATAATCTCATAGTATTCTTACCTCGCTCAACTCGGCTGGAGCCATACGAACAAGACATGAGCACCCAATGGAGATACACTCGGTCGAATAAAGCCCCTACTCAACAAATCCTGAAGCTACTCATTCAACTCTCTCAACTCAACTGGAGACATACAGTACGAAGGAATAGAAATGGGTCAAGTACCCAGCTCAAGATCAATATAGAAGTCAATATCTCTGTATGGCGGTATACCTGGTAAGTTTGAAGGAAAGACCTCGGTGAACTCACTAACTACCGGAATTGACTCAAGAGAAGGAGTCTCCGCATTAGTATTCCATTTATGAGCAAGGTAAGTGAAAAAACCCCGGTCCACTAACTTCTTAGCTCGGATGTAAGAAATCACTTTCGTAGGAGCAGGGCTGGGATCGCCTCTCCACTCTAACTCAGAAGACCAGGCATATCTAGCGTGATCGTCTTGGAATAACAATCCAGAATCGCATGATATGGTGCTATCTAATACCCAATATAACATCGAAATCCACCATATCTAAGATGAACAGATCTACCCAAGTGTCGTAACCCATGAAAGTAACTACACACATGCGATAAACTCTATCTACAATCACAAAATCACCAACTAGTGTAGACACACAAATATGAACATCAAGCATATCACACCATATTTCCAATTTAACAGAAAAGTAGGCAGACACATAAGAGAATGTAGACCCTGGATCAAATAACACACTAGCAGACCAATGATCGACTAAGATGATACCTGTGATGACTGCCTCTAATGCCTCAACCTCAACCCCACCAGAGAATACACAACAATGAGTGCAACCTATATCAGACTGAGTATCCCACTGGCAACCTCAGCTTAAACGAGCTCCATCTCTCCTCGACTAAGATCCACCACTACCCGATTGAGATCCACCCCGGCTAGTCTGACTACCACGTCTAAATATCTATATTGGGGTCCTAGGTGCACGAAAGACACCCAAAAATTGTCTAGAGAAATCTCTCTTAAAGTGCCTAACCTCTCCACAACCATAACAAGTCCTAGCCGTTGAGGGTTGCTGAATGGAGATAAAAGAACCCGAACCAACATGATATGAGTATCTAGACTGAGAACCCCTTAAATACCAACCCCCATCCATCAATAATCTTAAGAGCTGCCTGAACTGGTTGACTAGGCTGCGACTGTTGATATCTACCCTGATACCCATAATCATGAGAAGTAGAACCACTGAACTGTCTATGTCGCCTCGCTCTCTTATCGGACTCATGTCTATACATCTTACACCTCACATACTCCACTATCCTAGCATGCTCAGCTACTATCTAAAAAAAAAGCTCCAGCAGCCACCAAGTGCAATGTAGCCAACTAAAGTTGAATAATCAAACCTCTAACAAAACATCTCACTGGTTCAACCTTAGTAGGTAGCAAATGTACTGCATAACGAGATAAGGCATGGAAGCGAGTCTCATACTGTGCAACTGTGAAATTGCCTTGCGAAATCTTCTGAAACTCATCACGCTTGCCCAAATGCAAGCTCAAAGGCACATACTTCTCAAGGAACACTCTGTAGAACCTTACCCATGTCAATGGAGGTAACCTCGTAGGTAAGCAATCAACATACACCCTCCATCACTGTTTCACGTCCCCAAAAGCTGAAGGGCCATGAAACTAACTCCAAGAGACTCAACAATACCAAGAGTATGCAACTTCTCATGGCTGCTTATGATGAACTCGTACGCATCATCCTCGGGCTATCCATAAAATACCGGAGGCTTCATATTTGAAAAGTGCTCCTAAATCTTTCGCTCATTACTGGCTATAGTTGTATCTCCAATAGGCCGGGAACCAAACTCTAAAGCATGAACCTCATCAATATAGGGCACTGACATCGCCGTTGACTGAACCCCGAGAGTATAAAACTCAGAGGTATGAGTCAGCCCCTCTTCTACACGGGTATAAGAACCATCCGAAGTAGTAGAATGTATGCATATCTGAGAAAAACTATCAAGAACACTCAATAACCTGATCAGTGTGTCCTGTAGAATCGGAGTAGCAATAAATCCAGGCTGATCCTGGGCTGACCTCATCTCCTCCTCTAGCATATCATCTTGAGGCTCAATAACAGGCTAAGGAGAAACAAATCTAGCATAAGACTGACCGACACTATATGCCCTACCCCGAGCTAGTGTTGCCGCTTTGGCTCTACCTCGACCCTGAGCACGACCACGCACCACCGAATCTAGTACTGGTGAATCCTCCATCGCTGCATCAGCACGAGTCCTCACCTTATTTGAGAGAGTGAAACAAAGGTCAGATACCAATTTGATTCAACTTAGCACGAAAGAAATGAAGAAAGTGAAATTTCCTTAATGTCTCATAAACTCTCGAAGATAAGTACGGACGTCTCTGCACCGATCCGTAAGACTCTACTAGACTTTACTCTTGTATCTAAGATCGTTTAACCTAGGGCTCTGATACCAACTTTGTCACGACCCCTTTTAGAGATCGTGGTGGCACCTATATAATCCCACCGATAGGCGAACCACTCCCAATCATTCATAAGACATGATATAAATAAAAGCGGAAGATAGAAAATTCTACATAAGCAGTCTCATAATATAAATGCGAAAAAAGAAATAAGTCTGATACACCAAAACATCCCCCAATGATCTAGTCTGTAGATACAAGAGCACTAATAAATTCAAAATAAGTCTGAATAGGCACGCATGCCAAAACCAACATAAATTGTCTAAGAAAGTCTTTCATGTCTCTGAAATGCAATAAAAGACTGAAATGGATATAACACTCAAGGATATGCTGGAGATAGCATTCTGACCTTGAATGTTGGAGATCCAATACTCAAACTCAGCCATGTGGTGCTGTGGAGGTGGAAGTTACTAAATCTGCATGAGGCTGATCCCCCAGATCTACCCATCATCACAGTTCAACACTGGTACCCATTCAAACATTCATCACAACCGGTTGAGTGAGACCCCCAAACATGCCCAATACCCCTCTATAGTTATAACTAACTATGCACTTATATCGAAGTCTCTAAAAACTAAATTGTAACCTACCTCTGGGACGAACAAGAGCGCTACCCGATTAAGCCTCGACGATAGCCTTGCCCTTCCTATGCACATTGTGATAATTAAAGTCTAATCATGCATATTATATCGCTAATATAAGGCTAACACAACATAATGCAAGACTTTAAATACCCATCCCGAGCCCACGCTACAAAGACTCAAACTTTAATACTAAATTTCTAATAATACATACTAAGTAGTCACATCCTTAAGTTAATTGGAAATCTATACATATTTGAACCCTCAATTGGACAATAATTAAAAGCCCCAATTTGAAACCCTAGAATTTTCACCAATTGAAATATGCTTCTACAACCAAATTAAGCCTTTAAACATGATCAACAACAACAACATACCCAGTGAAATCCCACAATGTGGGGTCTGGAGAGGGTAGAGTGTACGCAGACCTTACCTCTACCTTGGTAAGTAGAGCGATTGTTTCTAAGAAACCTTCGGCTCAAGATAGAGCAAGCCTTTAAACATGATCCTCTAACAATATCCATCACTAACTCGCAATAATACAAGTAAACTAATCCATAAAGCTCCATTAATCAATAACATAACTCTCTTAATCTCACAAACATGCATAACTCATCTTCTCTAACTTATATTCATACTATATCATCATTAATGAAGAACTTAAAAGCATAAACTTAATCCACAAAGGAAGAATCACTTACCCCAAGGATGAAATTGCTCCTAAACCTCAGAAATTTCTCTTATGATAGCTCTGGTCTCGATGTTTCTATTTTGGGGAAAAAATTCTGACCTAAAGATTTTATAGGACACCTGATACAGTACTTCCGCCCCGACGGAATCGACTTTGCTGGAGTGAACTCGCTACGGCAGACCAAACCTTCGATGGGGCAGAGTCCTTTAACACATCACTCAGCGCCACACCGGACAAGACTCGCAGCGGCGGGCTAGCCCATGCAGATAACTCTTCCACTATGGTGGAAACCCACCATCCTCCAACTTCTACTTCGGTGAGCCAACCTCTCGCTAGGGCGGATACGCTAGAGCAGACACTGTTGTCGCCGCGGCGGACACCAGATACCAACAATGGGAAAATCAGCCTAATCTCCTATTCAACACCTGAAACATTCCCGAGACCCCCAGGACACGAACTAGACATGCTCGTCTAAAGAATCATCTGAGAGAAATCAAAATCCAAATTTTACAAATAAGGCGACAAAATACATCCAATTGTCTTGGGAAGCGAACCATTGACTCGACTAAGTTATAAATGACCCTCCAAAACTATCGAAAGCGACGAAACCCAGAAACAAACCCATTTAGCCAAAAGTGAATTTTGAGTCAAACTATCCAACTCTAAGTTTCTAGTTTTTGAGTTTTCATCTAAAATGCATATGAATGGACCTCGAGATCCGTGTTACCCATACCCACACATCACAAATACCACATAGGGCCTTCGAGGAGGGTCAAATAAGAAAATAAGGTCTTTAGCTAAAAATGACCGGATGTGCCATTACATCAGATACCAATTAAAACAACATTCATCCTCGAACAGATAGAAATGAATAGAGGTAACGTACTTGAAATAGTGAACAAGCCATGATATCTTCTTCACATATCAGAGTCGATCTCCCAAGTCACCTCATCAACAGGACGATGCCTCCACTGAACCTTCATAAAAGCTATCTCCTTCGACCTCAACTTTCTCACATGTTTGTCCAAAATAGCTACAAGCTCCTCCTCAAACTCTAAATTCAGATCGAGCAATACAAAATCCCACTGAATGATATAAGAAAAATCGTCATGATACTTATTTAGCATAGATACATGGAAAATTGGTAAAATGCCTAAAAGACCTAGTGGAAGAGCCAACTCATATGCCACATCCCCAACTCTCTAAATAATCTCAAAAGGTCCAATGTACCTCGAACTCAACTTTCCTCTCTTTCGAACCACATCACACCCTTTATGGGGGACACCTTCAGAAGAAACTCTATCTCCAACCATAAACTCAAAATCTCAGACATTCGGTACGCATACTCCTTCTGCCTACTCTGAGCTGTCAAGAGCTTATCCTGAATCATTTTACATTTTCTAAGGAATCTCTCAGCACATCGGTACCCTAAGATCGAATCGCGAACACATCAAACCAACTAATCGGAGATCGACATCTCCTACCATATAAAGCCTCAAATGGTGACATATCAATACTAGAATGATAACTATTATTGTACGCAAACTCTGCCAAAGGTAAGAACTGTTCCCAATGACCACCAAAATCAATTACGCAGGCTCGTAACATGTCCTCCAATACCTGAATAGTCCGCTCGGACTGACCGTTAGTCTGAGGGTGAAATACTATACTGAGATCCAAACGAGTACCCATCTCATTTTGCAAAGTCCGTTAGAAATGCGAAGTGAACTGAGTACCCTGATCTGAGATGATAGAAATAAGAACCCCATGAAGACGAACAATCTCATGAATGTAGATCATAGCTAACTTCTTTGCATTATAAGTCATCTGGACCATAATGAAATATGCGGACTTGGTCAACCTATAAACAATGACCCAAATAGCATCAAACTTGTCCAAAGTCTTGGGCAACCCAACAATGAAATCCATAGCAATCCTCTCCCTCTTAAACTAAAAAATGGGCATCCTCTAAGATACACCACTGAGTCGTTGGTGCTCATACTTGACCTACTGATAATTCTGACACCGAGACACGAAATAAACAATGTCCCTATTCATCCTACCCCACTAATAGTGCTGCCTTAAATCATGGTACATCTTAGTAACACCTGGATGAACCAAATACCTAGAGTTGTGGGCCTCCTTCATAATCAATCTAGTCAAGTATCCCACACGAGGCACACATATTTTACCCTTGATCCTCAGAATACCCTCACTATCGATCTTGGCCTTCTTAGACTCACCACTCATTACATTATCTCTGATTTTGCACAACTTCACATTATCATACTGGTGAGTCTAAATATGATCCAAAAGAGACGATCTCACCTCCACACAAGCCAGAATCCTACTTGGATTTAAAATATTAAGTCTCACAAAATGATTAGCTAGAGAATGGACCTCTAATGACAAATGATGATAAAAAATAGTCAAACAAGCTAAACTTGCTATGCTGGCTGCCTTTCGGCTCAAGGCATCCTCCACCACATTAGCCTTGCATGTATGGTACAAAATGGTCATATCATAATCCTTCAACAACTCCATCCACCGACACTGTATAAAATTCAAATCGCTCTAATTAAATATGTGCTGAAGACTGTGGTGGTCGGTATACACCTCACAATGAACGCAGTACAAGTAATGCCTCCAAATAATCAAGGCAAACATAACGACAACTAACTCCAAATCATGAACATAGTAGTTCTTCTCATGCACCTACAACTGCCTCGATGTATAAGAAATCACCTCACCCTCATGTATCAAGACACAACCCAACCCAATCCTTGAAGCCTCATAATACACAGTAAAGTCCTTCCCCTCCACTAGAAGGGATAAAATCGGGGTTGTGGTCAAAAGACATAACCCAACCCAAGCCTCGATGTATAATCAATCACCTTACTCTCTTCACACTGATCGAACTACTGAAATAACACTTCATTTTGAGTCAAGCCCATCAGATGTGAAGTGATAGAAGAGAAACCTTTGACGAACCAGTGATAATAGCTAGCAAAATCCACAAAACTCTTAATATTCATCACAGAAGTCTGTCTAGGCTACACCTTGACAACTTCTATCTTCTTTGGGTCGACCATGATCCCATCCTTGGACACTACGTACCCCAAGAACGCTACCGAACTCAACTAAAGCTCACACCTTGAAAATTTGGCGTATAGCTTCTTCTTCTACAAAATCCCAAGAACCACCCTCAGATGGCGCTCATAGTCCTCCCGACTCTTCAAATATATCAGGATGTCATCAATAAAAATGATCACAAAAGAATTCAAGTACGGCTTGAATATCCCAATCATCAAATCCATAAAGGTTGCGGGGGCATTAGTAAACCCAAATGACATCACCAGGAACTCATAATGCCCATAATGAGTCCGAAAAGTCATCTTGGGAACATCCTCAGCCTGGATCTTCAACTGATGATACCCAGACCTCAAATCAATCTTTGAAAAGGCAGAAACATCCTAAAGTTGATCGAATAAGTTATCAATATGTGGAATCAGATACCTTTTTCTCATGGTGACCTTGTTCAACTGCCTATAACCCATGCAAATGCGAATGGTGCCATCAATCTTCTTCATGATTAAGATAGGAGCACCCAATGGAGATACACTCGGTCGAATAAAGCCCTACTCAACAGATCTTGAAGCTACTCATTCAACTCGCTGAACTTAACTGGAGCCATACAGTACGAAGAAATAGAAATGGGTCGAGTACCCAGCTCAAGATCAAAATAGAAGTCAATATCTCTGTATGGCGGCATACCCGGTAAGTTTGAAGGAAAGACCTCGATGAACTCACTAATTATCGGAATTGACTCAAGAGAGAAGTTTCCGCACTAGTATCCAGTATATGAGTAAGGTAAGTGAAATAAATCCAATCCACTAACTTCCTAGCCCGGACGTAAGAAATCACTTTCCTAAGAGTAGGGCTGGGAACGCCTCTCAACTCTAATTCATAAGACAAGGCATAGCTAGCGTGACCATCTTGGAATAATACTCCAGAATCGCATGATGTAGTGATAACTAATCCATACCCAATATAACATCAGAATCCACCATATCTAAGATGACCAGATCTACCTAAGTGTCATAACACATGACGTAACTACACGCATGTGATAAACTCTATCTACATTCATAGAATCACTAACTGGTGTAAACACACGAATATGAACATCAAGCATATCACACCATATCTCCAATTTAGCAAACAAGTAGGCAGCTATATAAGAAAATATAGACCTTGGATCAAATAACACAGTAGCAGACCAATGACCAATTGAGATGATACATATGATGACTGCGGCTAATGCCTCAATCTAAACCCTATTAGGGAATGCATAGCAATGAATGCGCCATACATTATACTGAGTATTCTGTTGTCCACCTCGGCCTGAACGAGATCCATCTCTCCCTGACTAAGATCCACCACGACCAGATTGATAGCCACCACAGCTCGACTGAGATCCTCCCCGACTAGTCTGTCTACCACCTTTAGAATCTGTGTTGGGGTCCTAGGTGCATGTGAGCCACCTAAAATTTTCTAGAGCAATCACTACTGAAGTGCCCAACCGCTCCACAACTATAACAAGTCCTAGCCATTGAGGGTTTTTCGAATGGAGATAGAAGAACTCAAACCACTATGATTTAAGTATCTAGACTGAGAACCCCTTAAAGACTATCCCCTATCCATCACTAATCTTAAGAGCTGCATGAACTGGTCGAGTGGGCTACGACTATTGATATCTACCCTGATACCTATACCCATGAGAAGTAGAACCACTGAACTATCTATGTCGCCTCACCCTCTTATCGAACTCATGTCTATACATCTTACACTTTACAGACTCCACCATCCTAGCATGCTTATTATAGTCTCAAAAGAAGCTTCAGCAGCCACCAACTGCAACATAGCCAACGGAAGTGGAACAATCAAACCTCTAACAAAACATCTCACTCACTCTACCTTAGTAGGTAGCAAATGTACTGCATAACAGGATAAGGCATGGAAGTGAGTCTCATATTGTGCAATTGTGGAATTGCCCTGTGGAATCTTCTGAAACTCATCACGCTTGCCCAAACACAAGCTCAAAGGCATATACTTCTCAAGGAGCATTCTATAAAACCTAACCCATGTAAATAGAGGCGACCTCGCGAGTAAGAAATCAACATACGCCCTCCACCACTATTTTGCATCCCTCAAAAGCTGAAAGGCCACGAAAATAACTCCATGAGACTCAACAATACCCAGAGTATGCAACATCTCATGGTTGCTCACAATGAACTCGTACGCATCATCCTCGGGTTGTCCATAAAATACCGAAGGCTTCATATTTAAAAAGTTCTCCCAAATCTTTTGCTCATCGCTGGCTATAGATGTCCCTCCAATAGGTCGGGAACCAAACTCTAGAGCATGAACCTCATCAATACAGGGCACTGACATCACCGTTGGCTGAACCTTGAGAGTATAAAACTCAGAGGTATGAGTCTGCCCCTATCCTACATGGGTTTGAGAACCATTCGAAGTAGTAGAATGTATGTCTGTCTGAGAAAAACTATCAAGAACACTACCTGATCAGTGTGTCCTGTAGAATCGGAGTAGCAAATTCTACATAAGCTGTCTCATAATATAAATGCGGAAGAAGAAATAAGTTTGATACACCAAAACATCCTCCAACAATCTAGTTTGTAGATACAAGAGCACTGATAAATCCGAAATAAGTTTGAATAGGCACGCATGCCAAAACCAACATAAATAGTCTAAGAAAGTCTTTCATGTCTCTCAAATGCAACAAAAGACTGAAATGGAGATAACACTCAAGGGTATACTGGAGATAGCATTCTGACATTGAATGTTAAAGATCCAATACTCAAACTCAGCCACGTGGTGCTACGGAGGTGGAAGTTACTAAATCTACATTCAAAAAGAATACAACAAATATAACATGAGTACACAACGTACCCCCGTAGACATCATAGGTCGACAACGACAGAAGATACATAATCATAGATAAATATCAAGTTGACGCAAGTAATCCTATACTAGTAGTTCAATAATCCATGTAAATCACATAACCCACTTATTGTTCATAGACTTCAACAATGATTCAAGTATCAAGCAGCATATATAATTCTCCAATTCCAAAATCCAGTCAAGTTATCAACAATCACCTCGAGTAAAGTCCAATCACACTTTATCAATGAAATGACATAAATATGTATGATATGAATATAATGCATATACAAGGTACCTTTCTCAACCTAGTATACAGTACATCAAGGTTTTATTATAATCCGTACACCCATAGGGGACCCGCAAAGTCCATATACCACTCCTAGCCAGCAGGAATTCCATACACGAATCTGACTAGAGCTCAAGACTCATTGTCGATCCTTATCATGTTGCTGGCATGCAACTTTTCTCCCCGCATATCAATATCATCTCAATGTGCCATAATCTTATAGTATTCTTACCTTTCCGGCCTCTTAGACCCACAATATATCCATACCACTCATATCAATATAATAGAATCATGAGTGTATGAATGCAAATGATAATACAAGGCAATATATCATGATATAATGAGATGCAATCAAGTGTAGAGATGACATGTCACATGCTTTCACAATTCAACAATGCATTTATATAATCCAAGTCAAAATTAAGATATCATGTTGAAAGCATGTGTGATCAACAAACAAACAATAACAAGTATGGTGACAAGCCCAAATAAATAGTAGTCGGAACCAGCACGAGGCTGATCCTCGAGATTTACCCATCAGCACAGTTCAACACTGGTACCCACTCAAACGTTCATCACAACCGGCTGAGTGGGACACCCAAACATGCCCAATACCCCTCAATATTTATAACTAATTACTCACTTCTATCGAAGTCTCAAAAAACTAAACCATAGTCTACCTCTAGGCCGAACAAGAGCTTTACACGATTAAGCCTCGACGATAGCCTTGCCCTTCCTCTACGCTCTAATCACGCATATTATATTGATAATATAAAGCTAACACAACATAAAGCAAGACTTTCAATACCCATCCCGGGCCCATTCTATCAAGACTCAAACTTTAATACTCAATTGCTAATAATACATACTAAGTAGTCACATCCTTAAGATAATTGGAAATTTATACACATTTGAACCCTTAATTGGACAATAATAAAAAGCCCTAATTTGAAACCCTAGAAATTTTTTCCCAATTGAAATATGCTTCTACAACCAAATTAAGCCTTTAAACATGATCCTCTAACAATATCCATCACTAATTCACAATAATACAAGAAAGCTCCACTAATCAATAACATAACTCTCTTAATCTCACAAACATGTATAACTCATTTTCTCCAACTTATATTCATACTATATCACCATTAATTTAGAACTTAAAAGCATAAACTTAATCCACAAAGGAAGAATCACTTACCCCAAGGATAAAATTGCTACTAAAACTCTGAAATTGCTCTTATGATGGCTCTGGTCTCGAGGTTTCTATTTTGGAAAAAGAATTCTGACCTAAAGATCTTATAAGATACCTGATACAATACTTCTACCCCGGCGGAATAAACTTCGCTGGAGTGGACACGCTACAGCAGACCAAACCCTCGCTGGGGCGGAGTCACTTAACACCCCACTCAGCGCCACAACGGACACAACTCTGCAGTGGCGGACTGGACCCTGTAGATAAATCTTTCACTGAGGTGGAAACCCACCATATGCTAACTTCTACTTCGGCGACCTAACCTCTCGCCGAGGCAAACATGCCGGAGCGACAACAGATACCAGCAATGGGAAAATCAACCCAATCTCCTATTCAATACCCGAAACACTCCCGAGACCCCCCGGAATACAAACTAGACATGCTCATCTAGGTAAAAATTTCTATGAACTCACCCGTACCCTCGTATTTCCCATTTAACTGAGCTAAAATATACTTTTCTAAAGAATCATCCGAGAGAAATCAAAATCCAAAATTTGGCCACAAAATATATCCAATTTTCTCAGAAAGTGAACTAATAACTCGACTAAGTCATAAATAACCCTTTGAAACTACCGGAAATGATACAAAATCTGAAAATGAACCCGTTTAGCCAAAAGTCAACTTTGAGTCAAAATATCCAACTCAAGTTTCTAGTTTTGGGGTTTTCATCTAAAATGTATATAAATGGACCTTGGGATCCGTGTCACCCATCCCCATGCATTTCAAACCCCACACAGAGTCTACGAAAAGGGTAAAATAATCAAATAAGGGTCTTTAGCTAAAAATGATTGAATGAACTATTACAAGCGTAGTGGCGGTTTAGGATATTTCATCAGCTATGATAAATAACTTTGTTGGAGTAAGGTAATTTCTATTAGAAAGGCTTCGTGAAGGAATGTACTTGTAATTTACCTAATTAGAGGGATATTCAATTTTGGGATTCGAGTAAGACAGGGGGAACTTTCGGTTGATCTAAGTTAGTGACTTACTACTGTCTCCATGATCGTCGTAAGCGTAGTGGCGGTTTAGGATATTTCATCAGCTATGATAAATAACTTTGTTGGAGTAAGGTAATTTCTATTAGAAATGCTACGTGAAGGAATGTACTTGTAATTTACCTAATTAGAGGGATATTCAATTTTGGGATTCGAGTAAGACAGGGGGAACTTTCGGTTGATCTAAGTTAGTGACTTACTACTGTCTCCATGATCGTCGTATCTATTCTGTAAAAGTTATGATATTACGATACACCTCTCGAATGGTTTTGAATGATTTTAGTTGATAACCGTAAAGGTGATTATGAATGGAATATGGAAATTGAAGAATCAGGTTAGAGGCATTTTGCTCTTGATTTAGAAGGATTAAGGTTCATCTTCATAAAAAGGACTTAAATTCAAATCAATAGGATTACTTTATTCACGTATTGACTATGGCGGTGTTATCTTGCTTCATACAAATAGGGTGTAAGTGTTGAGTAAGCTTGAAGGAGGGGCTTTGCGATTGGTGATTGGAGAGGTGCATATTGCAGATGGCTAGCGTGACAAGATTAATGAATGAATGACTTGTGCAGCTCCAATGTGGGTAATTTTATGTTATCCTTGAGTGAGTGGGCTAGATTTCATTGATAACGGTAAATCTCTACAATTTGAAGGTTGAAGTCATATTATCAAGGTGAGACTATATCCGTGGTAGTAGATTTAAAGATTTGTTGTCTAGATATCCTGATTGAGTATTTTAAATAGGAATGACTTGGGGGAGCCTCGCATGGAAAGGCACATGAATTACAAGACTTGGTACTTTTGCGATGTGCTAAAGATGTAGCAAGGTATTACAATAAGAGATTCAATGGTTGAGAAGTATGGTATACGAGACAACAAGCATTGCATCAAAGTGTTCAAAATGGTGAACGAGTTAAGTGAAGGTACAAGAAGAAGAATTTGATGTATTTAGACTCAATGAACCTTTATCAGATTTAGGTGACTAGTGTGACTGAGGAACATGGAGATTTGAAGTCATTAGTTCAAAGGTACTCAGAGACAACTCGGGTGAATTTCATCTTTTGAGGTCGGGAATGACATCACGAGGTTGAGTATTCATAAGAAAAGGATTGCAACGCGTCACCAGAGACTCATGAAAGGCTTACTATTTATTTTGTAAATAATTGGAGTCAGTCGGGTGATTATTGGTGATGTTTAGAGAATTTGTGAATTTTACATTGGGTCAGATTTGTTTATTAAATGTCAGGTGGCCTTATGGGTATATTACCAGGAGGATTTATGGTTGTTTTAGTAGCCCATTTTCGGTGATTCGATAGATTTACAATTTAGGATAGAGGTATGGCAGGTTTTTCCATACTTTATCAAAAGTTACAAAGAAATTTGATAATATTTTATAAATGACAGTTATACAGATAATTCTAATGATTTGCACATATACTTGGTGATGTATTAAGGGAGTATAAATGGATATGGAAAGTTTTTAGGGGTGATCAGTAGATTCTCTACAAATTGGGCACGTCGAGATAATCATTAGAATAATGTGCATAACGCATAATTGAAGTTTTAAGAGAAATTGGATGACGAGTGTTGACTCAGTAGCATTAACACGATGGAACGAGACTAACGGATTTGGAAATAGCGCAATCAGCCTTAGATAAGGTCAGTTTTGATATAAATACTTAGAATCGGCTCAATACCAGCGAGGATTCTTTTCTGGCGTAAGAAAGTCATAATTTAGACTTGCGGTATATGACGATGTGTTCTCTAAGAATTTTGGTACAAACAATGACTTTGAGAGGTGTGAAAGAAAAATAGTAGAAATTGGATATCTTACCGGTACATGTTAGACGATGGATTACCGCCTCAACTAAGGGATTGTGGTGATTGTAATGGTAATTATGGAATTAACCAGTTGCTTTCAAAGGGTTGGTTATAATCAAAATCAGGTATTTTGAGTGGACTATTCAGGTCCTTAAAGATATGTTGTGAGTAGTGTGATTTTGTTGGTCATTGGGACCAGTTCTTGCCTTTGACAGAGTTTGGATACAACAATTACTATTCGATCATTGAAAGGGCAACACGTTATATGGTAGGAGATGTCATTCTCTGTTTGGGTTTGATGAATACCAGGTTAGGCCTTGGGGGTAAAGACTTATTGAGAGATTTTTTGGACAAGGTCAAATGGACTCAGAAGAGACTCCTCATGGTTCACGATAGATGAAAACATTATGCAGATCGAAAGGTCTGTAATTTAGAGTTCACTGTTGGCGAGCGGGTTTTGTTGCAGGTTCACCGTGTGATGAGGTTTGGAATGATGGACAAGTTGATCCCAAGGTATATTGGTCTATTTAATATTGTTCAGCATATTGTTGTGGTAGCCTATGAGTTAGATTTGTCGCCTAGATTTTAGATGTTCATCCCATAATCCGGTGCTCAAAGAGTACCATTCAGATGGCTTCATATGATTCAGTGTTGCTTGCTCAGAATTTGACTTTTGAGGAAGAGCCGATAGGCATTTTAGATATGCAGATTCAGAAGTTGAAATCCAGAGAGATAACTTCAGTGAAGGTTCAATAGAGGCATCGTCCAATTGAGCATGCTACTTGGGAGATCGAGTCAGACTTGCGAAGTAGATATCTAGCTTTTCAACAATTAAGGTACCTTCTTTTCCTTACGTTCGAGGACGAACATGTGTTTAAATGTCAATATCATATCGTACCCGGCCCTAATATGAGACTCGGTGTTGCCATAACTGGCCCTAATATAGGACTCGATGTTGTCGTACCCGGCCCTAATATGGGACTTAGTGTTATTGTACCCAGCCCTCATATGGGACTCGGTGTTTCCGTACCTAGCCCTAATATTGGACTCAGTGTTATCGTACCCAGCTACAGTGGTGTGCACATATAAGTGTCATATCCGACCAACTATAGTGCGACTCGATATCACAAAATAGATACAATATATGTATATATGATGCATAAATTACCTTATAAACCCAATAGGAACTGGACGGGTGGCACAAGATCGTTAACCCTCCATCAATCATTATGGAACTCTTTACAGCCAATGTTATACTTTATCATAACTCAAAATTAATAATATAATAATGACTCTCAAGAGATTTGCGACACAATCCGGATAAGGGGAAACCAACCAACGGATTTAAATAGAATACAAGGACCCTTTCGACAAGGAAAATTGAAAGATCATAGGTTCAATAGTATAACAAAGGTAACGAATAGCGCTAAACAACTTCATCAAGGAAACAAGCTTTATAATTTTATTAGAACACAAGAATCACCCTTGACAAGGAATGTACGATGATCATGAAACCAATTTTAAGAGTTACGAATAAACACAACATCAATGATTAAGAGCAACCATGTTTATATCTTCTATGAATAGGAGTTTCTTTTGGAACGTTCAATTTGATGATGCTTAACTTTGAATCATGTCAATAATGAAGAAGAAGAAGAAGGTAAAGGTTACATATCTTTAAGATGATCCGCTTGCTTGCTATCACAATCCTCTCGTTACGCCTTAATGTTGACCTATAATCATGGAGCAATCCGATTATCACTATTTGCTAGTCCCGTCCCATAAGGTTATTCTTTCTTTTTTTGGTTCATTATCGACAACAATTTCAAGATAATCATATTCCCAAAGTCAATCTACAGCTACAACACACATGGAACCCCTTTCCAACACAATTATCAAGCTACAATGCCAATTATCAAAACCTAGTCATAATTTCATAGATTCCCAACTTTATGCTCACATGAAAGCCAATTTTATCCAATTGCATGTAGAATGGGATGAGATCTTACCTTAATTTCCTCAAACAATCCTCAATTCTAGCTGGGTTTAGTTTATCTCCACCTCAATTCCAAGAATAAGAAGTCAGATGACGATCCCACAATGTCCACGAACCTTTCGAACCCTAACTTGTGTAGATTCCCTTAGATTTGATATATGTTGGTGTATATATCTTAGAGATAGATAGGCTTTAGAGAGAAGGATGATATGTTTGGGTATGAGAAATAATGAATGAAATTCGTCCTAGCACCTTTATATACTAGGCCCACCGCCTCAATGTGGGCCGTGTGTTAGTATGATATCGAGTACAGTACTTATCTGATTTGCAAATTGTCGGTTAAATTGGAAAGAAGACTCTCTGAACTTGAATTTAGATAGGTTATGCATCTTATAATTTCTTATACACTAGGATATATACCTCCTGGAAGTTGGGCCAAAATCCTCTTCATAATTCTGCCTAATTTTCTCCGAACTCCGACTAACTTAAATTTCTTCGATTTGCTTGATCCCGAAACCTTCCCACACTTAACAATAATGCTTATGAACCTCCTTAATCTTGTTACTAACATAGTTGTACCACTTGAACTCTTACGATACTTCCGTCCTTACGCTTACACGACCTTAACTCCCGACGCGAATTAGCATACGGAGGGATGGGATGTATCAAGACTCGTATTCTTATGTAAATTCGTATTTGAATAGATTGGAATTGTTTGAAAGCTTTAAGAAAAGTCAAGGCTTTGTTGTAAGCTTCGGGCTTCGAAATCAGGCAACTTGAGACATCATTTGACTCTCTTAAAGCGCATGGATGATAATTTGACTAATGATAAGGGAAAAAGGTAACTAGGGGTACCATACTTGTGAGGTGACGATCTCTCGTATTGGGTATTGGTGTCATGTTTTGAGAAGTTTTGTTGTATTAAATTATTTACTTTCCTTGTAAGAATGCCAAAGCATGTAGGCATTATCCAATAACTTAAATTGATTGATGTGAATCTTGATTTGAGATTTGAATCTCCTACTTAATGTTTTTATGATATATGTCTATCTTACTTGTTGATTATGTGTTCTCGTCACTCCGAAGTACTTGTTTAAGGATGAGAAAGAGTTAAGTTGAGTTTCTAGTTTATAGCCTTGTTTCGTATTTCGTGTGCAGGTAATATTCATGCTTTCATATAATATCTCATGCATATTACACTTGAGGATACATATGTGGTGCCCGATGGAAAATCTTTATGGGTGGAGTGATACAGATGATAGTCAAATTGGCTAAGTACATGTAATAAGAGCCAAGTTAGCTGAGTGTTGAGATTGAGAGCCTAAATGGCTGAGAACTTGATGGGAAATGGTTTCAGGTGGTTTATGGACCTCGCGAGTCCTCCATGGGTCACGTATGTGTATACCAGTGATGGAAGGCCTTTGCATTGCATTGCATTGCATTTGCATACCGTATCATATCATTTCATTGATTCTTTACTATTTGACTTACTTGAAGGATTTACGAAAATGTACTTATCTCACTTGATTGATTACTTGAATACTTATTGAATAAGGTGAAATTCTCATCTTTTATTTGTTGGATTGAAAGTATGTCTTTATGAACTTATAGTGGTTAAGTGTGGAACTAAGCAGAAGACTAACCCTCGTCATTGTTTTAGTTTAGAATTGGTCGACGATTGTCAATTACAGAACGAGGCATACAACGGTGTGCTGAAAGTGTCACGGCCCAATTATCAAATGCTCTTGTATTCGAGCCACCTTAAAGATTCTATTTTATTAGATCTTTTATTTTTGAAAGATGATGTATCTAGTGTTTTTTGTCTAGATATTAAGAGCTTGGATTGCCAAACTCTCTCACATTGTATAAGAAGGTCAGGTTATCCCCCATTCTCCAAAGTGTACCTTCAACAAAGTGATAATAAATTCCTGATGCCCCGCGCATATGCTAACGCCTACCTTGCACATGCCTTAGCTACATTTTTCTTGTTAGTTACATAAGCATTTTTGCCTTGTTTTGTCATCAATTGTCCATGCCTTAATGCATATTGTCATGGCAGTCCATCGAATAAATAAAGACTATAGTTCGCGATCAAGTCATTGTTGGAATTTTTCTATGTACTTATGTTGTGTCTTGAATCTTGATATCCCGAAATCAAGAAACAACTAAATCGGAAGGTTACAACGTTGTGTGTTGAGTCGAGGATAGCCATCTATCCTTAAGACAAGATTGCCCCGTATATATGCTTTTACGTTAGCGGGCAATAGTCTCCCAAGATAAAACAACACTTTAATCTCAACACTACAAAGCCAATAGGTTGAGCCTGGCGAAGAAAACAAATATGACTTGACTTGCTGAAGATATGGAATAGGAAGGAAGAGTTTATCAATACTCTTCTCTTTTGTCTCTGTGTATATAATGTGTCTCTGTAGTGTATATCTTGTGTATATGTGTGGGTTTGCTCACTGATTTTCGTCACGCGCTTGGTCACCGTTTTTCGCCCGATTTTCGTTCTAGTTTTCTGGTCGTTTCTTGCCTTATTTCAGCCAGTTTTCAGCCTGTATTTTCGTCTATTTTCTGCTCCTGAATTGAGCCAAAGAAGGCTCAATATATAGCAAGCAAGAGGGGCTGTCCAACTGCCAAAACATGGCTGTTAATGGCCATTAGGAGGGCATTAAAACAGCCAAGTAATGGCTGTTAATGGCCATTGAAAGGCTGCCCAACTGCCCAAGTAATGGGCTGTTAATGGAGGAATTAATCAGCCAAATAATGGCTGGTTAATGCTCCAAAATGCAGGTCCATATTTACGAGAAAAAGTCTCCGAAGTCGGGGACCAAACCGTAAATATTGAAACTTCGAGGACCAAACTCGTACATATAAAAGAATTCTCGGTCCAAACTCGTACATATAAAACTTCGTGGATCAAGCGTACATCCGGCGAGTTCTCTCGGTCCAAAATGATAATATCAGAAAGGCCCACAGCCCACGGCCCACGACCCACGACCCGTGACCCGTGACCCGAGCCCGAGACCGGACCGGACGGGCGGCGGCGGCGGCGCGCGTGTGGGCTTAGCCTTGAACCCAAGCACATCTAGGTCTTCCTCCTTTAAACACATGGGATACCCCTTGGGGATCCAAACCCTTTACCACATTAGAGACTTATATAGAGAGCAATTCTTCCTATTCCCACCGATGTGGTAGATTTGTCCCACACCACATTTCCATGTCTCAAACACCTTACTTCGTGAACCAATATCTCTTTCATTTCTCAACGAAATTAGACGATTCTTGGCCCTACGGTCATCTACTCACTTCGTAGATCATGCATGTGTAAAGAGAACAGGTCTCCAACATACGGAACACTAGTGTTTAATTCATCAAAGATGGGTGGACGCATCTCCCCGCCAAAGGCTAATTTCCAACAATCCCCTCTATGAAAGAGAGATTGTGGCGCACACACAAGGTGCCTACATTTCAGCAATCTTTCAGCGAAAAGATATTGCATCAGGAGAGGTAGCTTACGCTTTGAACCTTCCCTAGTTGAATACCATCGGACTTACTTACTATCGCGCGGTGAACGTGATGTCTTGAACCGTCGTTGTTTAGTGTAAGCCAAGACAATGATATCAACACAATAACTCTTCTTATTCATTTTCCTTCTTACGTTTCGTCCGTTGTGGCCATGGACACACTTGGATTCTTAAGTGCGTTCATTTGAGTCGGCCATCCTCGCACTTAAATAGGTGATCTCCTACAAGGTATCCTGCTATACCCCACTTCACAAGTGTTAGGAATCATTAAAAGTTCCACAACCCTAACCTCAACCGTTTGAGGATCTTTTAAAAGGTTTGGAAGCTTAACCTTTTTACCCACCATGCAAAGACACTTTAATGTCTATCGCGGGAACAACTTTGGATTCATTTTTCCGTACGTAAATCATCATCCGAAGTGCTTCTTGCTTCCACCGAAGCGCTCAACCGAACCTTTTGCCGCTTAGTTTTCCCATTGAACCACATTCTTGGGATCTCCAATCGTATGGTTGGGTTTCCACCGCAAAGGTTCGTATTGTTTGGGTTTTAAGCCAATTCCCCTAGACAGCAGAACACTTGATCTCCGGTAGTCCCTTAGTTAGTAAATAAGGTAGTGACACCCGTGATGATCACTCGCCATACGGTCTTATGTCTCTTGACATATACGTCCGTACGCCGTCATCCGTGTCCTTCCCGAAGCCGATCGGCTAGCCACGTGTATAACCGCGAAGGCACGGGTTTCTCCCAATAAGGGACGTCCTCTAAGGAGCCGTGAAGTTACTCAACTTCTTTCATGCTTTGTATAAAGCGATAAACTCCGATTCCATCATGAATCGGCCGATGCAAGTTTGCTTAGAGGATTTTCCAAGACCTACCATACACATTTGCTTGTGGCTTTGGTGTTCTTCGATCCGATGTCCGCTTTGCATCACCGTGTTCTCCCGTAACCGCTGGACATCCGAATACTATAATCCGTAGATAAGCGAATAATTCGATATCGTCATATCCGACTTAACGCCTTCTATTGATCATGTATTAAGATCATCGAGTGAACCTTAGTTCAATCGATCTCGTTTGTAGGACGATACCGGAGTCGGTTGTAGTGTGTACAATACATTGAACTACACATGACCTGTGCATATCGCTCCTTGTCTATGGGTGCACCATGATTCCAATCGTTCTATGATTCCTATCCATTGGTGGCTTCAACGAGACTGTCTACTATCGACCGATCCGTTAGATGTCTTAGAAATCCAATTCCTAAGATGTCATCTCGTGATACCCATATCTTTCATATCGAGACTTTGTTTCAATATGACTTTTACTTTCAGATCGTTGATTCTCCTCGTTGGCTTTCTAATTTCGTAGTCAATGTTTCGTGGTCGATTCATTGTTTCGTTTTATCCGAAACTTTCGGGACCAAAATGTAAACATTTCAAGGACCAAAATGAAAGTTCGGAAGAAGCCCAACAATTCAAGCAAATCAACTCGATTCTCTTCTTCCAACTCTCCGGTTGGGAAGGTCGTTTCAACATCCATGCCACGTAAGACTACAATGGCCCCGGATGTGAAGCTACTCACGGGGGAGCACATTTTACAACCCAAAGGTTCTTTTCTCGGAGGAAGATCAACCATTACACAAGTATGGTTCTATATGATGGAATATATTTTCCTCTTTAGCTTCTTTCCAAAGCGGCGCTTTTGGAGATAACACTTATTTGTTAATTGTCCATGGTTCGTTCTCAACCATACAAGCCGGAAGGTATGGAACGAGTCTTCGTCCCCTCTTTGCTCCTTCTCGGTTCAACCTCTAGAATTCCCGAGTTCGCATAGATCCGGAATATTAAGTTCCGGATAGCTTGCAACTTTCGAGTCCTCGTAGATACGGAACGTCCGATTCCGGACAGTCGAGCCCTCGCGGGTTCTTGTTAACCTTGAGCAATTACCCTTTTTCCTTTTTCAAGGAAAGTTATCTCCAAAGAATTCAAGCATTCTTTGACACCAAGAGGCGATCGCACTATCGTTATTTACGATCCAAAGTGGATATGCAATCTACAGTCTTAGGTACAACTTGACCTGTTTCAGTATTCCAACTTTTACCAAGCCACCCCACATAATTTGGGTGTACGACTTTGCGCTTGGCTAACACCGTTGGACTGAGGTGAGAAATGAACAGTCGTTTAATGAACGATGCTTCACATTCTCCCCCTCTATCACTACAAATTTCTCAATCCATAGGCTTAGTTGATTTTCAACTTCTGCTTTGTAGCGCTTATCCGCTTCAACAACTTCATCTTTGTTTTTCAACAAACAAAGGATTCCATACGTTGTACCATCATCAATGAAGGTCACAACGTACTTGTCTCCCCCCTCTATTTTGTATCAACTTCAAATCACCCAAGTAGGTGTGACTAAGTTCTAGAGGAGCGGTACTTCTTTCGCTATTCCCTTGACGGAATTTAGAAAGGTGATTTTTCCTCTTCGTCTACCTCACATTCATTTTGAGGGTTTATGTCGACAGAAGGCAACAATCTCAACATCGTTAGCTTTTGAATGACTTGCTATTTAACGTGTCTTAATCTATGATGGCATAGATGCACGGATTACAAATATATCATTTATTTGGCTACAGACGTTATGTACCATTCTTAGTTATTACAGACCTGTTGGACTAGTCTCAAACCAACTTGACCAACGGCGTCCTTAAACCAAGTTAGGAACATGTAACACCTCTTTTAGAGTGATCTTATTCCTTGAAGTCCTAATGAGGACAACCTCTCCACCCCTTTGATTTTAGAGGTGGCGTTGCTTCACATGAACAACCTCTTGCCCGTGGTTGGGGCGTAACCGGATCATATGAGATCCGGATGCTCTCGGCCCACTCCAGTTGCTTTGGCACCGAGTGTCCAATTTCTTTTCTCGCCTTTCTTTAGGCCTTCGGATCATTTAAGACCCGGAAACTCGGCCCACCACACTAGGTGTCCTTTACTTTTCTTATGAAATGAATTTCGGCCCCACTCCGCCGCCGGAGGCTTTATATGACCGAGTGTCCAATATCATCATATCAAAAGAATTTTGGCCCACTCCGTCGTCCGGAGGCTTTGTATGACCGAGTGTCCAATATCATCCTATGAAGGATCTTCTCGCCAAATAGTATGACAGTTCTACGTCTTTAACTTTTAGACTCCTTCCGTTAAGATTGGTGCCCGGATAATTCTTGGCGCTTACTTAAAAGTGGTAACGATTTTTCGCACGATTAGTGGATCTTTCTCCATCGTATGTGCGAACCTACTTTACACACTTTTAATCACTACACTTAAAAGAACGGATCTTTTTAAGTCGTTTATAAAATCCAATCTTTAAACGTAAAAGAAGATGAGATTAAACTTCGATTTGTTAAAGCGTAAGGAATATAAATTATTTTCATATTCCTCCTTACTTTAATCCATTTTTAATCGACATCATTTAATCTTTATTCTTGACAAGTAAGAAAAACTACTTATCCCAATTTCGAATTCGGCTCACTTCGGTCACTTCATCGACCGAGTGTCCATTTCCTTCTCACCATTATTCGGATCTTTTGTCCGGGATAGATACGGTGCCTTCGCCGCAAGATAGAAGTACATCTTCGATCTTCTCCTCTTGTCCCAGTTGACATCCTCGAGCTCTCGAGAGCGCTTGTTCCCACCCGATCTTGGTAGCGGTGACACCATGAACACGTTCATCATCATCACTCTCTTCTACCGAAAACCATTGCCATATCCGATTTGGTCACACAACTTTTGACCGACATCTTTCGAACACTAATAGTAATACTATACAATCTTGTCTTAAGTTGTTGGATTTTTTCTATGTACTTTATAAAGCAGTACGGGATGTAAATAACTATTACAAATGTTCGAAAGGATAAATAAATGGTCAAACTTCAAAACCGCCGCAAGTGCGTTGTGTCTTGAATCTTGATCACCTTGCAAAGCCAACTTTGAGAACTCGCCGCAAGTATGTTGTGTCTTGAATCTTGATATCCCGAAATCAAGAAACAACTAAAACGGAAGGTTACAACGTTGTGTGTTGAGTCGAGGATAGCCCTCTATCCTTAAGACAAGATTGCCCCGTATATATGCTTTTACGTTAGCGGGCAATAGTCTCCCAAGATAAAACAACACTTTAATCTCAACACTACAAAGCCAATAGGTTGAGCTGGCGAAGAAAACAAGTATGACTTGACTTGTGAAGATATGGAATAGGAAGGAAGAGTTTATCAATACTCTTCTCTTTTGTCTCTGTGTATATAATGTGTCTCTGTAGTGTATATCTTGTGTATATGTGTGGGTTTGCTCACTGATTTTCGTCATAGTTTGGTCACTATTTTCTGCCTGATTTTCGTTCGGTTTTACGGTCGTTTCTTGCCTTATTTCAGCCAGTTTTCAGCCTGTATTTTCGTCTATTTTCTGCTCCTTAATTGAGCCAAAGAAGGCTCAATATATAGCAAGCAAGAGGGGCTGTCCAACTGCCAAAACATGGCTGTTAATGGCCATTAGGAGGGCATTAAAACAACCAAGTAATGGCTGTTAATGGCCATTGAAAGGTCGCCCTAACCGCCCAAGTAATGGGCTGTTAATGGAGGAATTAATCAGCCAAATAATGGTGGTTAATGCTCCAAAATGCATCCAATATTTACGAAAAAGTCTCCGTAAATTCTGGGGACCAAACTGTAAATATTGAAACTTCAGGGACCAAACTGTTTCATATGAAACTTCAGGGATCAAACTGTACATCTGGCAGAGTTCTCTGGTCCAAAAAGATAATATCGAAAGGCCCACGCCCCCGTGACCCGTGACCGTGACCGTGACCCGTGACCGTGACCGTGACCCGTGACCCGTGACCCGTGACCCGTGACCCGTGACCCGTGACCCGAGACCCGTGACCCGTGACCCGTGACCCGAGACCCGAGACCCGTGACCCGTGACCCGAGACCGGACCGGACGGGCGGGCGGCGGCGCGCGTGTGGGCTTAGCCTTGAACCCAAGCACATCTAGGTCTTCCCTCCTTTAAACACATGGGATACCCCTTGGGGATCCAAACCCTTTACCACATTAGAGACTTATATAGAGAGCAATTCTTCATATTCCCACCGATGTGGTAGATTTGTCCCACACCACATTTCCATGTCTCAAACACCTTACTTCGTGAACCAATATCTCTTTCATTTCTCAACGAAATTAGACGATTCTTGGCCCTACGGTCATCTACTCACTTCGTAGATCATGCATGTGTAAAGAGACCAGGTCTCCAACATACGGAACACTAGTGTTTAATTCATCAAAGATGGGTGGACGCATCTCCCCACCAAAGGCTAATTTCCAACAGTCATTTGCTTCTATAGCTGGATGCAGAGAACAATCCATGGATTAGATGGAAGATCATGTTTGAAGAAGTTTTGAATAAAAAACAAACTTTTTTCCATGACAACAGTCGCGACTATAAAGGATGGGGCGGTAAGCTCTCTATCAACCGTAGGGGGCTTGTTTGTTGCATGTCTGATGCCTTGATACCAATGTCATATTATCGTGCCACTGTCTGCCCGAACTCGTTGTCAAGCCCTTGACAAGTCGCATTGCCTCCCTCAAGATTGTAGCCATCAGTTGCCCATTTCTCGTTGTGCCTTGGTGCCATTGTGTACATCTTAGCCAAGCAACACTCTTTGTTGACCATGATAACACACTCATTATGTCAAATTCATTCTCGTACACGTTGGTTTTGCGCCTGCATAGGCATTACAGGAAAAAAATAAAATTTATTACGAACTGCATTACTAATCTGTCGCTAAATTTCGCGTAGTTAACATAATTTTTTGATAATCTGTCTCTAAATAGGATTAGCAACGAATTTTATTGTTTAGATACAAAATTTATGGGTGACTGATTTCTATATTTTTTAGTAGTAAGGCCTGTGACATAAGGAAAACATGCAAATACCCTTGTCACAACCACACCACATTCCGAGTACCTTGTTTAGAGGTCTAACATCTAGCTTATAAGTGCACAACTCAGAAAGATATCAGTTGGTAATGAGTGAGAAGATATGGGTCAATAAATGCATCACTTCGATCACATGGATCAGGCCTCCATTACTATTTGTCAAAATATATATAGAGTGATAGTAGTTGTATGAATGGAGTTTGTGGAGGGAGTGGTCGGGAACAAGATGGGTAGCAGCTAGGCTGAGACTACTACCCTCGTCTTTAGTTTGAAATGATATATTCGGAATGGGCATGACCTAATTATTGGTGAAATCAAGTCTCGGCTACTTCACAACTGCATATTGGGTATTCCATGGAGAACGGAAGTAGTTGACAATGAGATGAAGCAATTGATGGAAGATCATGGTCTTTGCAATAAGCATTATTTTAGAGAAGCCAATTAAGTGGCAGATAAAGTGACTTCCCTAAGTCATCAATTAGAGGGTGTGTACATTTATACATGTTTTGATACCATGCCAAAACATGTCAAAGCATCGGTGAATATAGGATGGAAATTACTAACTTTCTGAGTCCAGAAGAGAAGATCAAATACTCTTGTATTCGAGCACACTTTGAAAGACTATGTTTTATTACGTCTTTTTATTTTTTGGAAGTTGATGTATCTAATGTTTTTTGTCCACATCTTAAGAGCTTGAATTGTCAAACTCTTACATTGTATAAGAAGGTAGGGTTATCCCCCTCCCCCCTTCTTCAAATTGTACCTTCAACAAAGTGGTAATATATTGGTAATCTGAAATTAAATAAAAAAGCAAATTGATGTTTGGTTTTTTTTTTTTCTGGGTAGTGACTAATTTTGACATGTTTAATATAAATTGGATCGGAACTTTGAAATAAAGGAACTTGAATTGTCCTTTTCTTGTACTTTTTGGTACAAAGTAATATGAATTAAGTTATCATAAATCTAAAGCAAAGAACCACTTAAACATCAACAAACTTACTTTGGGAAAATAATATATACATGGAATTAAATGCAAGTATACAATAATTCATTAAAAAAGATGTCACTAGTCCTAGTCCTCTATAGTAGCTAGTTTTCGATGATCTCCTCCTAAAAGTTAAAAGATTGAAGATGGGAGAGGCAAAATTAATCAACTGCAACATAATCAGTCGAGGCATTTTCAAGAAAAGTGTCCACTCATTACCCACTTCTATCAAAGACTACATATCTTTTATACCTACATCATCTCCCACTAAACCCTAGCAGCATTTGGTGGTCAATAGTTCAAACTCCACCTTCACAAAATACAAGGACAAAAGGGGGGAAAATTAAAGTATTTTTTTTTCTTTTTCCAAGAAAAGAATTTACGTAGAGAAAAAGAAAACCCTCTTTCATCCAACTCTTATTTCTCTCTCTTTAATTATTAAGTTGACAGCAAAGATTCTTGTTGCTTGAAGAATGGATACTACATTGCATATACAAAACATAATTTCTTTAAAATGGATAAGGGGAATCTACTAAGGGGGGAGGGAGAAACACGAGTTAGTGCAATCATGAATAAGCTAGACTATTTTTTGGTTTCCCATTTCTAATTTAAACTATTATTATTATTATTATTATTGTTATTATTATTATTGTTTAAGCTTTTTCCCTTTTGCTCCGTGTATAAAAGGCGCACACTTCCTATATTTGCATACCCCATCCTAAATCCCCTTCTTTGTGTGTAGAAAGAAGAGAAGGAGAAAAATGGCATTTAGCTCCTTCCTCAACAAGGTGAAGCCTTATTTGGCTATGTTGTCCTTGCAGTTTGGGTATGCAGGGATGTATATTGTTACCATGATGTGCTTCAAAAGGGGAATGAGTCACTGGATACTTGTTGTCTATCGACATGTATTTGCAACCATTGCGGTTGCACCCTTTGCTATCGTTCTTGAAAGGTCTCTATTTTTTTCTCTCTAATTCGTTCACTTCATCCATAGTAGAATTATGGGGACATAGGTCTTTTTGTTTCTTGTCTTTCAAGAAACTCTTGCTTGAATCACGATCATATTTTTTCAGTACATATGATCATTTCATCTAAAAAATTAAGTTGTACTTAAGACATTTGCATGTTCTAATACCATATTGAATTGTTGAAGTCTGAGATGGTGCATTTTAAATCTCTAACGTCCCAATTTGAGAACTTGTCATAAATTTTGACACATATTTCTAGCTTGCATAGTAGTAGTATTAAGTTGCGGATATCTAGCATCATACCTTCTTTTTGCTTTGTTTGTCTGCAGGAAAATAAGGCCAAAGATGACAGTCAGGGTCTTTATTAAGATAGTGGCTCTTGGTTTTCTAGAGTAAGTGATTCTTTAAACTCATACCGTATTGTACTCAATTTACATGTGAACAAATTACTATAAATCTATACTCGAAAAATATTTGTTAATTCCTCTCATGAAATTTAATTGTCTATTCAGTCATGCAAACGCATGAGATAATTCTAGTGTCTCTTTTTCTTAATTAAATGAACCATAACTTTTTCATCTAATAGTTTTTTTCTTTCTGTTTTAGCCTTCATTTCTCATGTATCACACTGAACGTAGAAACATAGAAAAATGTCCAACTTCATCCTACAAGGTTACTCTTGCATGAAAGGGGTGAAAATCCAACTTTGCACCTTAAAATACGATTTAGCAGCTCCCCAATCCCCATATATTTTATTTGAGTTCATCTTCCAATAAATTCTAGACTTAACAATCAATATGACATTGAGATATTTGCCATGTGCCTAAAGATTCTCATTTTCTTTCTTTTTATTTATTTCCTTTGAGAAACGTTTTGGTAGTATTAAAGAAACGTTTGGTTAAAGGATAAACTACAAATTAATTTAACAACTTTTATAGCTTCACATCACCCTAAGGCCTAAACTATAGCTTATATCCCTACCCCCCCCCCCCCCCCCCCCCCTCATACACTCAAATAATTGTTTATGCACTGAATTAATTATCACACGCAACTGAATACATTTAAAGTCTGCTGCTTTTATGGTCTTTAGAGGTACGTTCTTTTGTTAAAATTTTGTAATAGTACGTAACATATTTTGGTGATAGTGTTTCCACATTTTTCGTTCATCTTTTGACGTTAGCTTTAGTTGAAAGAAAATAATATTACTCATAGAAGCAACTTCCTATAATAGAGTAATCACTAATGATTAAACAAGACAAAAAACTCCAATAAAGAACGTCTAAGAAGTCCTAATCATTCTGAATTAGCTAGAAAGGAAATTAAATTCGTTAGTACTATATGTTTAATTTATTTGGAAAGTTTAGGTACTGGAGACAAAGACATGTTTAATAATATCAATATAGGTGAGTGTAGGGTTATAGATTCTATTTTAGGAATCGACACATCGATCAAGAATATGGCATCTATAGTACTATTAAAGCATAATAAAATGATTCCAGAGAGATATTGTTCACGGAATAATTATTTTTTTTAAACAATTAATAGGAATGATTTTATATTGTATTTTCTAATTATACTTCTAAATGAAAGTTTTAAATACATGGAATTTCAGGCCAGTGATTGATCAGAACTTGTACTATGTGGGACTGAAGAGCACAACTGCAACCTATGCATCTGCCTTTGTCAATCTCCTCCCTGCAGTAACCTTTATTCTGGCTGTAATTTTCAGGTATTTTTTATTTTCTTTATCCTAATTAATTTAATGTGTAGCAATAGTATTAAATTAATATCTTAATTATGGAGAAGTAGATATATAGACAATACTCCATTAGAATCAGCAAAACACTAAAAAAAGAGGAAATAACATGATATGGTAGCTTTTGATGCCCTTTGTTTATTCCATAAAAGATGCTGTACACTATTAGTTCATTTTACAAGTAGTAATAAGTTGTAAAAGCATGACCTCACATAAGCAAAGTTGCTTCCCACTTGGAAAGCAATGATCTCAAAAAAGTTAGTGGTTGCTTATGTTGTTATGTTATATATATGTTTATTGGCACGTTATACAACAAAATAATGTAGTACTAGTACTAGAGAAAAGAAAATACAAACAAAAATCACTACTAAAAGATCAGGAATTAGCAACAAACAATTCTTAGAGCTAAATATTAAAATCTGTCGCTAATTCTATTTAGCAATGAATTATCAGAAAATTCTGTTATGTACAAGCAATTTAGCGATGAAATTCATATCTAATTGCAGTTTTTCTTTTAGTAAATAGGGAACTCATGAACATTCTTGATTTATTTTTATTTTGTTGTTAATGACTAGAATTGAGAAAGTAAACCTGAAGAAGAAATCAAGTATGGCAAAGGTGATAGGAACAGCAATAACAGTGGTAGGAGCAATGGTGATGACTCTTTACAAAGGGCCAATGTTCAACTTGGTCGCTCGCTCTCACGGTGGCGGCCACCATGAAGTCGCGGCCGCCAGCCCTGAGAACTGGGTCGCCGGGACCATTGAGCTCATCTCTTGCATTGTTGGTTGGTCCGGTTTCTTTATTGTTCAAGTAAGTTTATAAAGGGAAAAAAAGACTTGGAATAAATTTATTTTACTCATTTATGTATATAATTTATTAATCTATCTTTTTGCATGTCTATATAGTCGATGACATTGAAGGAGTATCCAGCAGAGCTATCTCTGGCAGCATGGGTATGTGTGTTCGGCGTAATAGAAGGTGGAATTGTGGCTCTTATAATGGAACGTGATTGGAATGCTTGGGTTATTGGCTTTGACTCTAGGCTACTTGCTGCTGCTTATTCTGTAAGTTTTTTCTATATTAATTTAAAATATTTCTCATAATTATTAAAAAATATGTTTTCTTATTTTGTTTCTTTAAGGTTCTAATTTAGAGCACATAATTTGTGTTTGGTTAGGGTGTTGTATGCTCAGGAATTGCATATTATGTGCAAAGTGTGGTTAATAAAGTAAAAGGGCCAGTGTTTGTGACAGCCTTTAGCCCATTGAGTATGGTCATCACTTCAGTTCTTGCTGCTGTTATCTTGGCTGAGTCAGTCCACCTTGGAAGGTAGTCATTCTATCTCATTTTTTTTCATGATTATTAATTAAGTCCTTCCTGACTATAAAGTTAAATATCATAAAATGATCTTTTTATAAAGATTTGATTGTCACTAGCGATTTTGACATAACTTATTACATTTAGTAGAAACCAAGGTCAAGAATTTGAGGTCTAGTACCACATCATTCTTTGTCAAATAAAGAAGGGACAGTGAAAATTGAACTGGCATATTTATCGATAGATTTCCACCGATGTTGTTCAATTGAATTCACGTAGACATTTTCACGTCATTGTCCTTCTTCTCTTTTTAGCTCGCTTTCTCATTTTGATTAATCTAATAATTTCTTGATTCTTTTGACAATAATTTCAGCTTAATTGGAGCAATTATAATAGTCATGGGACTTTACTCTGTGGTGTGGGGCAAGAGTAAGGAGGGGAAAGGAAATGAAATCACTGGAAAAGACCAAGAATTACCAGTTGTGGACATCAAAGAAAGGTCAACCATTGTTGATGATAACACTGATGCCATTGTGAAATCAAAGATTCCAGCTGAGAAGAATGCTTCAATCTTCCAAGAGCTCTGACATCCAAAAGAACAAAAAAAAGTTGTATCTTTAAATTTGTATTTAATTTTTGACTTGTTGCAATGTTAATATTTCTAAGTGTTGCTTTGAAACAATGCCCTAATGTTATCAATTGTTGCCTGATGCGAAAAAAAATGTGTAATCTACTTTTTGTGTACAAGTCCAGGAGTGGGATCTCCATTTGGGAATGAAAAATGAAAATGTTCTATTTTATCCCTAATGAGTAATAACGCTTTTATGTTCAATTTTTTTATTTTTTATTTTTAAGCCTGTCACGCTCCAATTTTGGAGGACCACGCCATCGATATCCAATATTTTAAAATGTGCGCCTAATGAATCACATAAATACATCTACTATTCATCCATCATGATCATATACACCTAATTATGTTAAGAAAACATTCACAATTGTAAAATCTGAACATATAACTCACATAACCTAACTATAAACTGAAAGATATTAGTATGCCTACATGCCAAAAGAAAATATAGTGTGAAGATATATAGTAAAAAATTAAACCTGAGTAGACAAAAAATGTAGAATTCCACATGCTCCATAAAACTAGACCTCCAACGGCGTGTATTATGGAACCATTAAAAACATAAATGAGGGTATAAAGGTACGGTGACAAACTCCGACTCAACAAAACAATAATTATCTAACACTAGTATCCATTGATAAAATAGAAATGGGACTTACCAAAATATATGAATGCTGGCAAAAAGAAATGTCGAAAATCTGAAGAAAAAAAAAAAGTAACTCCCAAACGGTTGAGTACAAGTTCCTTATACGTAATAATTGTCATCGACTCCTCCAATAATAAGGTTGGAGCGAGACTTTGACAACATGAATATTCATAATAAGCATAGTATGTATTCTAAACATTTCATAAGTAATGTTTATAAAAAACAATAAGCATTTCAAGCAAAACAAAAGCAGACTATTTCGGTCTGAGTATACCTTCACATTACTCATAAGTCTCATTGACTACCCCTAAATGGTGCTGAGGGAAAGCATGCAACACAATAAAATATATAACATCTCATAAGGCGGATTCAAAATTTAAAATCTATGATTTCAATCTTAAGTTTTTTAGCATTAAACGCATTATATTTTTAAAGTTATAGATTCATATCTATTATTTATTACAATATTAGTAATTTTTATATATAAATTTATATTCCACTATCAAAGTTAGGAAGATAATTAAACCCCTGTATATAAGGCTATATACGCCTCTGCCTAATGTGAGACTGTAACTGAAAACTAATATTGGTACTGATATTAAAAACTGTTACTAATTTATTTAAAAATATCTTGGAACCCGCTCTGAGCTCGAGTTTTTGCTTAATGATGCATATCTTGAAGACCATTGAGCTCAGTACCACCAGCTAAACTCAACATTCAAATCTAACATACTTGTGTTAATCATTCTGAATTATAATCTCTTGATTATTTTCATTAATGAAAGACTATAAATATAATTTATAATTTCTATAATACGAAAATTCTATTCATATTCTACTCTCAAAACCTTATTCTACTTGTACAATAATTATACAATTATGGTAAGTGTACAATTTTAACTTACCTACAACAAAACATCACCTAAAATAGACCACCAAACTATGATATACACGGTATGTATACATCGTGTATATCACGGGTTTAACAGCCCATATTTGCCTATTCAGCCTGTGATATACATGGCATATATACAGTGTATTTCACGGGTGTTTATCACACCCCCGAAGTCATAGCGGGCGGGCTTCGTACGCTGAGACTGTCCCTAAAATCTTCAAACAAAACGGAGGGAAGACCCTTGGTAAAGATGTCTGCAATTTGATACCTGGAAGGGACATATAAGACGCGTACTTGTCCA
The DNA here is from genome assembly GCA_034509755.1 of Anisodus tanguticus. Taxonomy (NCBI): domain Eukaryota; kingdom Viridiplantae; phylum Streptophyta; class Magnoliopsida; order Solanales; family Solanaceae; genus Anisodus; species Anisodus tanguticus. The sequence continues at coordinate 20,186,855 of CM067553.1, read as the reverse complement.
CGAGCTACTTTTACGCGAACAAAATGGATATCCATCTCAATATATTTAGTGTGTTGATGTTGGACCGGATTCCTAGAAAGATATACTGCACTAACATTATCACAATAAATCAATGTAGCTTTTTGAATGGGAAAGTGAAGTTCTAAGAGAAGATTACATAACCAACATAATTCAAAAACCACATTAGCCACCCATCGATACTCGGCCTCGGCACTGGAGCGGGATAAGGTAACCTGACATTTTGCAGACCATGAGACCAAGTTATCACCGAGAAACATACAATAACTAAAGGTAGAGCGTCTGGTGTCCGGACAGCCACCCCAATCAGAATCTGTATACGAGACAAACGTAGACGTCGATGAAGAATATAAATGTAAGCCATAGTCAAGTGTTCCCTGGATGTATCGAATAATGTGTTTGAGCGCATTCATGTGCTCAACCCTAGGATTATGAATAAACAAACACACATGTTGTACGTCATACGTGATATCCGATCTCGTGAAGGTGAGATACTGAAGTGCCCCTGCAAGACTGCGATAGTGGGTGGGATCCTCGTAAGGTGAGTCAGCCACAACACCCAGCTTGGGTTTAGTATCAACTAGAGTGGAATCAGACTTGCACGAGGACATACCAGCTCGCTCAATGATCTCAGCAGCATACTTCCTTTGCGTTAAGAATAACCTACATGTATGACGAGTGACATCAATCCCCAAAAAGTAACTCAAGGGCCACAAGTCTTTCATAGCAAACTCAGAATTGAGCATTGTCATAATAGACTTTCGCAAAGCATCAGAAGAAGCAGTCAAGATAATATCATCCATATATAATAGTATATAAGCCAGCGAAGTACCACGACGATATATGAATAATAAATTATCCGACCTGGTGTGTGAAAATCCAATAGATGAAACATAGTCTGCAAATCTCTTATACCAAGCCAATGGGGCCTGCTTAAGCCCATACAAAGACTTCTTCAATAAACAGACATGATGAGGATATTTGGGGTCTCGAAAACCCAAGAGTTGATGCATGTAAACAGTCTCCTTAAGATCATCATGTAAGAAAGCATTCTTCACATCTAACTGATGAATGGGCCAAGCTTTCGAAAGAGCCAGACTGAGAACAGTGCGAATGGTAGCCGGTTTGTCCACCTGACTAAACGTCTCACCACAATCCACGCCAACTTAATGAGTCTTACCATCACCTACAAGACAAGTCTAATGCCTCGCAAAAGAATCGTCAGAATTATCCTTATGAGTAAAAATCCACATAGACCAAATAATATTAACACCAGAAGGACGGGGTACCAACTCCTACGTCTTATTTTCAATAAGAGCATCATATTCGTCATTCTTAGCCAATTTTCAATTCGGGTCATTTAATGCGGACATTGGGTTATGGGGTAGGAGGGATTTAAGAACATTAGAATTTAGATTAAAATGTCTTTTTGGTTTAAAAATACCCTGTTGACTACGAGTGACCGGTCTGTGACTCGGGAGAGAATTGCGTGAATTTTAGGACAAAAGTGGTGGGGTGACGGACTGGCCAGCAGGCAGTGGCCTGCAGGCCCAATACGGGAAACAGGAACTGAGGCGGGAGTTGGCAGGGATTGGGTTGGAATGCTGGACTGGGCAAATGGCCAACTGGACAGACTTGAAAAAGTCGGGACAGACCTGAGAGTGGGTTGGGTCGATAGTGGGCCATCAGGCAGTGGGCCTACCGGCGGGTCAGTGGCACGGGATTGGTCCAACAGATGATGCATAATATAAGGTCGGACCCCGTCATCTAAAAAATTATACGAACTAGGCATGGGACTACGCACTTTAGCAAACGAAAATTAGGTTTCATCAAAAATAACATGGCGACTAATTATGATTTTATTATAGGATAAATCAAAACATTTGTAACCACGATGATTAGAATGATAACCCAAAAACACACAAGCGGTAGAACGGGTATGAAGTTTGTGAATTGTAGTTGACGGAAATAGTGGATAACATAAGCACCCAAAGACCCTAAGATGTGAATACGAATGAGCCTTATTATAGAGAATTTTAAGAGGGGACGAATATGTCAATCCTTTGGTGGGAAGTATGTTAAGGAGATAAATAGCCATTTGTAGAGCATGATGCCAAAAGGAAGGGAGTACGGAAGCATGGACCAATAAAGTGCGGATAATATTATTAATGGTACGAATTTTGCGTTCGACTTTTCCATTTTGTGAGGACGTATGAGGACAAGAGAAACGAAAATTTATTCCATTAGTATCACAAAAATCCTGAAACAACCCATTATCATATTCTTTGCCATTATCACATTGAATATTTTTTATTTCCCGTTCGAACTAGGTACGGATGAATGCTCTAAATTTTTAAAAAAGTGGAAAATACTTGAGATTTTTTTGCTAATGGAGAAGTCCATCAAAATTAAAATAATCATCCAAAAATAGAACATAATAACGATGGCCCAAAGGACTGAGAACAGGAGATGTCCATAAATCTCTATGAATAATGTCAAAAGGCATCAAAGTACGAGAAGTAGAGTCTAAAAATGGTAATCTAACATGTTTTTCTAATGGACATGAATGACAAATTGGAGTACTCCGCGTACCCTTACAAGAAATAAAATTGTTTTTATGTAAGGAAACCAAAATTGACAACCCCGGATGACCTAGACGTGCATGCCACAAGGAAGGAGCAAGAGCAGCAAAGGTGGATGGCAAGGCATGGCTTGTGGAAGTAGAAGTGGAGGTAATTGGATAAATCTCCCCCACACTATTGCATCTCATTAGAGGTGTCCCCGTCTTGAAATCCTTCACAGAAAACCCAAAAGGATAAAAAATAACAGACACCCAATTATCATTGGTAAATTTTCAGACTGAGACTAAATTTTAATTAAGTGTGGGGCATGAAAAACATTTTCAAGACAAAAGGTGGATGTGGGGAAGACATATTGGTATGACCATAACCACGAATTGGAATTGAATTACCATTACCAACTATAATACCACAATTTTTTCTCAAATTGAAATATGACGAGAGAGTACCTGGGTCGGATGTCATATGAGTAGTGGCTCTAGTGTTCATGTACCAATTGGGGTCTGGGGGATTCAATACAAGCGTGTGCATTGCGGCTTAAATATTTGTGTGAGTGGGGCCCGCAACATGGTGGGCCTTTGGAGGCCGAGGCCCAAGCAGACCCGCTTGTTGCCCCGGCCTAGAAGAGTGTTTCGGGTACCACTGTTGCTAGAATAACTGAGCCTGTTGGCGGCTGGAAATTGGGCCCAGTTCTGGTTGTGGGCATACGACGGGCAGTAGGGGCCGTTGGGCCCAGGGCCACTGGCCTAATTCCACGGCCATGGACCCCAGGGTGGTGGCCAGGTGTCTTACGGCCCACTGCCTCGAGGCCCCGTGCTACCGGTCTGGTCCCCGTTATTGTCACCTCAATTTCCACCCCATTTTTACCATTATTTTTGCGATTCTGACTCTTTTTGCCTCCTCCGTTGTTGCGGTTTTAGCCGGAATTGTCGAAGATGAATGTAGAATAGTTGGACGCGGTCATCATTACGACAGAAGGAGCCTTAGTGTCCGCCTTCTTAGCCAAGCCTGCTTCTTCGAGCGTGAGCGTTGAACGGGCCGGATAAAACTGTGAAAGAGGATTGCTCTGACGAAGAAATGTATCGACGCCACTATAGGCCTCAGATAGGCCTGCAACCATTTGAAGGACAAGACGATCATTGGTAACGGGTGCACCAACGTTGCGGAGTTAGTCCGCCAATTCTTTCAACCTTTTGCAGTAAGCTGAAACGTTAGGAAAGTCTTTCATATTGATGTGGGATAATTCCTGCTCAAGGGTAACAACACGTGAATTTTGATTATCTTGGAATATATCAAACACTCTATTCCAAGTATTTATCGCCATAACATCTGGTTCGATAATCGTTTGCAACAGGTCAATAGAAATAGTGGAGTAAATCCACTAAAGAACGGTAGTATCAAGGGTCATCCATAATTTAGGGTCATCCTTAGGTTTAGGCACCTCCGCATCAGCAGGAGCCAAGGGAATTATGTGATGGAGGACTTGATGCGAGTGTGCGTGAAGTTTGAACAATTCGGCCCACGTCGCGTATTGAACGTTCTCTATTTCAAGAATGATAGAGATGTGGTTCTTGATGTTAGAAACAGTAAGGGCAGGGTGACACGTGTTCTTAGCCATTATAATCAACGCAAGACGTGACGTAGGGATTTGGAAGAAAATTTGGGAAGAGAGAAGGGAGCAAAGTGCACGGAAACCGAGGGAAAGTTCTTAGAAATCGAGGCACGAGAGAAGAGAGTTTGGGAGAGGAAAAATATTTGACCTAGACTTCTGATACCATGAAAGAATAGAATCCCTTGATTATTTTCATTAATGAAAGAGTATATATACAATTTACAATTTCCATAATAGGAAAATCATATTCCTATTCTACTCCAAAAACGTTATTCTACTTGTATAATAATTATACAATTATGGTAAATGTACAATTCTAACTTAAGTACAACAAAACATCACCTAAAATAGACCACCAAACCGTGATATACACGGTATGTATACACCGTGTATATCACGGGTTTAACAACCCATATTTTCCTATTCAGCCCGTGATATACATGGCATATATACCGTGTATATCACGAGTGTTTATCACATTCAGTGGGAGATCCTATCTTTGTTAATTTACATAAAATTTGTTTTAGTATTTCGAGGAATGTCCTCGAGACTTTATGTACTCAAAATTCTAGAATTTTTTAGAGCTCATGACTTAGGGTGTGTTTGGTATGGAGGAAAATGTTTTTCATAAAAAATGTTCCTGAAAAATGAGTTTTTGGAAAACAAGTGAACCTTTTGCTTATTTTCTCATGTTCGTTTGGTTAGTGAAAAATAAGTGAATTTCTTATTTATTTCTCATGTTCGGTTGGTTACCAGAAAATATTTTTTAAAAATACTCACTCCAAGCCCACCAACCCCACCACCCACCCCACACCCACATTCCCACCACCCATCATCCACTACCCACCCTCACCAAACCACCACCCTCGAACGCACTTCATTTTCACCTACCCCCTACCACACACCACCACACACACCCCAATCGCTGCACCCAACCCACCCCCTCCCAATTTCCTATTTCATATATTTTATTTTATTTTATTTTTATAAAAAATGAGAAATTTTTCTTAGTCGTTCTCTCCCCCAACCACAACACACCCACACCAAATTATATATTTTTTATATAAAATAAGATAAAATATATAAACTAGAAAATTCGGGAGCAGGTAGAGGTGAGGGACGGGAGAGTAGGGGGGAGTTGTAAAAACCAAAAAGAAAAAATTTGAAAACTTTTTTTTCTAAAAAGTTAAAAAAATATTGGAGGGGTGGGGTCGTGGGAGGTGTGTATGGGGTACGCAGCTGCGGGCAGGGGATGGTGGGTGGGGGTGTAGAAAATAAGAAAAAGTTCACTTTAAAAAAAATCTTTTTTTAGAGGGGGGATGGGGGTGGGGTAGGGGGTGTAGGGATTGTGTAGAGGATGTGGGAGGAAGGGGTGGGTGGGGAGGGATGGTGTAGAAAATCAAAAAAAAAAATAGAACTTTCTAAGAAAGAAATTGGTGTGAGGGGAGGGGATGGGAGGAACTAGTGTAGAAAATTTAAAAAAAAAAAACTTTTTGGAGGGGTGGGGTGGAGTGGATGGGGTTGTGGCTTTCTTTAACGGCTTAAACACTAGTGTTCCGCATGTTGGAGAATTTGGTTCTTCACACGTGCATAATCTACTAAGTAAGTAGATAACCGTAGGGCCAAGGATCGTTAAATTTCGTTGAGAAATGAAAGAGATATTGGTCCACGAAGTGATGTGTTTGAAACATGGAAAAGTGTGGTATTGACATCAATTCTCCCTCATCGGTGGAGAAAGAAAGAATTGTTTTGTTTATAAGTCTCAAGGTTGGCTTGGGGTTTGGGACCCCAAGGGGTATCCCATATGTTTAAAGGAGGGAGGAACTAGATGTCCTTCAGTTCGAGGAAAGCCCACACGCGCGTCGCCGCCCACCCGTCCGGTCCGGTCCGGTCCGGGTCAAGGGTCACGGGTTGTTGAGACACACATAACACAAAAACAGAAACGAAATCAGTTCTTCCTACTACCTTCCAACATCATTTCATTACACAAAATTCTTCACAGTAGCACTTGAGTTTCATTTGCTAATTTGTTCATTTGTTGTTTTATCTTGGAGACAATTGTCCAGGACGTAGAAAGAATACATACGGGGCAATATTATTCTTAAAGACAGAGTGAAAACACTCGACTTAGCATACCAAGTTTATTGCAATTCCAGTTTCTTGTAATTCTAGTTTATTGTTCAAGTTATTTATAAGTACAGTTGCTTGTAATACTTAGCAGTTATATATTTCCGTTTCCTGCATCATTGTAACCAACAAGTTTAAGACAATATTCGCCATCGTAGAATCTTACTGTAACTGCTGCAACATGGCTGGAAACATGACTGATTCTGCTGCTGCTGCTGCTACTCAGGGCAACAATGATGCCTTCCCGCATCGCCGCTATCGTCCAAGGCGCAACTCTCTTGCCGCCATTCATTGCCGCGCCGCTATTGTCCAAGGCAGTAACTCTGCTGCCTTCCCCGCTACTGCTCCATCCTCCGCATTCCACCATGATCGACCTGAAAAATTCATGGGCTCAAACTTTAAGAGATGGCAGCAGAAGATGCTGTTCTACTTAACTGTTATGGGCATGGCCCGATTCCTAACGGAAGATCCTCCACAAGCTAGAGATGAAATGGACCCTTCGCCTTCTGAAACGGGTGAAGGGGGCCTTGGTATCCATGTCATTAATGGCATGAAGATGGTTCTTGATGCATGGAATCATAACGATTTCATGTGTAAGAATTACATACTGAACTGCTTAGCAGACCCTCTTTACAGGGTCTATTGCACCGTTGGCACTGCCAAAGAGCTGTGGGAAAAACTGCAAAAGAAGTACAAAGCATAAGATACAGGTACTAAAAAGTTCATCGTTGGGAAGTTTATAAAATTGCAAATGGTGGATAGTAAGACAGTGATGTCCCAAGTCTAGGAATTTTAAATGATTTTACATCACATGGATTTGGAAGGAATGAAACCAAATGAGCAGTTTTTTGTTGCATAGCTGATTGAGAAGTTACCTCCTTCGTGGAATGAGTTACTTAAAACTCAAGACAAAGGAGATGACATTTGAAGAGCTTATTATCAAACTCCAAATTCAGGAAGATTATAAGAAGGCATTGCCTAGGGGTAAACAACCTGCTGAGGCAAAGGCAAATCTAGCTGAGGCCAAAGGGAACTCAAGCAAGAAGCGAAGTTCCAGAAAGACGGCAAGGCCCACGCAGCGGAGATGTTTAGAGGCAACTGTCACCACTGTGGGAAACCTGGTCATAAGATCAAGGAATGCCGCAAGCTCAAGACTGAGTAACAACATAAAGCCAAGGCTAAAGGCAAGACGCATGCTAACGTCGTCAAGGACACGCTCCTGGATGACATGATTGAGGAGTTCTCGGCAGTGGTGCTAGAAGCAAACCTGGTTGAGAATCCGATGCAGTGGTGGATGGACACAGGTGCTACTAGACACATCTGTTCCAACAGAGATGCCTTCTCCACGTACACACCGGCATCGACAAGAAGTTGTTCATGGGCAACAACGCTTCGTCTGACGTGCTGGGGGTAGGAAAGGTGGTCCTGAAGATGACTTCCGGAAAGGAGCTCACCCTGAAGGAAGTGATGCATGTCCCAGAAATTAGAAGAAATTTAATTGCAGGACCTTTATTGGTTAATGCTGGTTTTAGGCTAGTGTTTGAATCCAATAAGTTTGTACTCGCTAAGAATGACACTTTTGTGGGGAGAGGCTTCATCTGTGAAGGCCTCTTCAAAGTGAATGCCATGTCTGTAATGCGTCCAAGTAATAAAGTTGAACCTTCTTCTTATTTGCTTGAGTCTTCTAATTTATGGCATCATAGATTAGGACACATTAACTACAAGTCTATCCAAAGGCTGGTTAAGATGGAGTTGTTGCCGTCTATCGACGTAAACCCTCAACATAAGTGTGAGGTATACGTAGAGGCAAAACTCACCAAGCTTCCTTTTCAATCCGTCGAAAGGAATACCGCTCCTCTAGAACTTATTTACACAGATATATGTGATTTGAAGTTCGCACAAACTAGAGGGGGGAACAAGTACTTTGTGACATTCATTGATGATAGCACAAGGTATTGTTACCTTTACTTGTTGAAAAGTAAGGATGAAGCCTTTGAAGTGTTCCGACGTTACAAAGCAGAAGTTGAGAAACAACTAAGCCTGCAGATTAAATCCATTCGTAGCGATAGAGGGGGAGAATACGTAGCGCCATTTGAGGAATATTGTGCCCAAGAAGGCATTGTTCATCAAACGATGGCTCAATACTCACCTCAATCGAACGGTATGGAGGAACGTAAGAACCGCTTATTGAAGGAAATGATGAATTCCTTGCTCATCAATTTCGATCTTCCCCAAAATATGTGGGGAAAAGCCATCCTTACCGCTAATACGATTCTTAACAGAGTCCCATATAAGAGTAAGGAGAAAACTCCATATGAATCATGGAAGGGAAAGAAACCCACCTACAAATATTTTAAGGTGTAGGGTTATTTGGCAAAGGTTGAAGTACACAAGCCAAAGTAGGTCAAGATTGGGCCTAAGACTGTAAATTGCATATTCATCGGATATGCAAATAGCAGTAGTGCTTATCGGTTCTTAGTGGATAAGTCATATATTCCAGATATCCACCAGGGTACAATCATGGAATCAAGGAATGCTCAATTCTTTGAAGGTACCTTTCCTAGAAAGGAAAAAGACATAACCTCTCACAAACGAAGTTACGAACAAAGCTCTCGAGAATCGGGAGTCATTGACGGCCCAGATCTAGATGGTTTAAATCTAGCGGATCTCGAGGTGGCTGAACATCCGGAATCTAGTGTTCCAGATTCTCAGAACTTGGAGACTCCAGAGATGGATCTAAGGTGAAGTAAAAGGGCCAGAAAGGACAAATCCTTCGGTCCTGACTTTGTAGCTTATATGGTTAATGATGAACCAAGGACAATTGCTAAGGTGTTGTCAACTCCAGAAGCACTGCTCTAGAAAAAAGCTATTGAGAGTGAAATAGGCTCCATTCTGCATAACCATACTTGGGAGTTGGTTGATCTTCCTCCGGGAAATAAACCGTTGGGTTGTAAATTGATACTCAAACAGAAATATAAAGCAGATGTGTCTATAGACAAGTACAAGGTCAGGTTAGTAGTCAAGGGCTATCGGCAGATAGAAGGTCTTGACTACTTTGACACATACTCCCCGGTATCTCGGATGACATCTATACGGGTATTCATTGCGATCGCAGCCTTGTGTGACCTTGAGATACATCAAATGGATGTCAAGATAGCCTTCCTAAATGGTGATTTGGAAGAAGAAATTTATATGGACCAACCCGAGGGGTATGTGGTTCAAGGGCAAGAGAAGAAAGTCTGTCGGCTTGTCAAATCTCTATACGGGCTGAAACAAGCCCTGAAGCAATAGCACGAAAAATTTGATAGTACTCTACTATCGAAGGGTTTCGCCATTAATGAGTGTGATAAATGTGTCTACATGAAAAGTAATTCTGACTCATTCATCATGATATGCCTATATGTAGATGACATGTTGATCACAAGAAGCAATCCTAGAGACTAAGAACATGTTGAAACAATGCTTCGACATGAAGGATATGGGTATCGCAGATGTCATCTTAGGGATAAAAATCTCTAAGACGTCTGACGGACTGGTCTTATCTCAGTCTCACTACATCGAGAATGTTTTGAGAAAGTTTGAGATGTTAGACAGTTCACCGATAAAGTCACCAATGGATACAAATCAAAAGCTTGATAAAAATATTGGTGCACCCGTATACTAGGAGCGATATGCACAGGTGATCGGTAGTTTGATGTATATAATAAACTGCACCGACCTGATATTGCTTATGCAGTCAATAAGTTGGCTAAATTTACTCGTAATCCGAGTGATGATCATTGGAAGACGTTGAATCGGGTATTACAATACCTGAAATACACGTTAACTTTTGGGTTACATTATTCGAGATATCCAGCTGTACTAGAGGGTACAGTGATGCAAACTGGATATCTGGTATAGAGAACACCAAGTCCACCAGTAGATATGTATTTACAATTGGTGGTGGGGCTGTGTCTTGGAAATCCTCTAAGCAAACTTGCATCGCCCGATCCACAATGGAATCGGAGTTTATCACTTTAGTCAAAGCAGGAGAAGAAGCTGAGTGGCTTCATGACTTCTTAGAGGATGTTTCGTATTGGAACAAACCCATACCTTCGGTAATGATCCACTGCGACAGCCAGTCGGCTCTAGGAAGGGCACGGAATGTTATGTACAATAGCAAGTCTCGTTATAATCGACGGAGGCATAAGACCGTTAGGCAGCTGATCACCACGGGTATAATATCCATCGATTACATTAAGTCAAAGGATAATATAGCAGACCCGCTGACAAAGGGCTTACCCAAGGATCAGATGGTTTGCCTGTCTAGGGGAATGGGCTTAAAACCCAAAGTATAATGACCACTACGGTAGTAACCCAACCTTACTAACTGGAGATCCCAGTAATTTGGTTCAATGGAAAAACTAAGTTGTAAAGGTTCAGTTGATCGCTTCAGTGGAAGCATGAGCGCTTCGGATAGTGATTTCTGTAAAGAAACACCAAATCCAAAGTCGTTCCCGCGATAGATGTTAAGTTCTATCTGCAGTATGGGTAAAGGTTAAGTTTTCAAAACCTTTAATGATCCTCAACAGTTGAGGTTAGGTTTGGGAAAACTTTTAATGGTTCCTAACACTTGTGAAATAGGGTATAACAGGATACCTTGTAGGATACCACCTATTTAAGTGCGAGGATGGGCCGCCTCAAATGAACGCACCTAAGAATCCAAGAAGTTGTCCATGGCCACAACGGACAAAACACTACGAAGAATAGAGTAAGGGAATTTGTTGTGTTGGTACTATTGACTTGGCTTACACTAAACACTGACGGTTCAAGACATCACGTTCACCGCGCAGTAAGTAAGTCCGACGGTATTTAACTATGGAAGGCTCAAAGCTGAAGCTACCTCTCCTTATGCAACATCGGTCTGCTAAAATATTGCTAGAAATGGAAAGGCACCATGTGAGTGCGCCAAAATCTCTTTCAAAAGGGGATTGTTGGAAATTTGCCTTTGGCGGGAGTTGCGTCCGACCAACTTTAACGGCTTAAACACTAGTGTTCCACATGTTGGAGAATCCAGTTCTTCACACGTGCATAATCTACTAAGTAAGTAGATAACCGTAGGGCCAAGGATCATCAAATTTCGTTGAGAAATAAAAGAGATATTGGTCCACGAAGTGAGGTGTTTGAAGCATGGAAAAGTGTGGTATTGAGATCAATTCTCCCTCATCGGTAGAGGAAGAAAGAATTATTTTGTTTATAAGTCTCAAGGTTGGCTTGGGGTTTGGGACCCCAATGGGTATCCCATGTGCTTAAAGGAGGGAGGACTTAGATGTGCTTCGGTTCGAGGAAAGCCCACACGCGCGCCGCCGTCGCCCATCCCGTCCGGGTCTCGGGATGTGGGATGTGGGATGTGGGATGTGGGATGTGGGATGTGGGATGTGAGATGTGAGATGTGCTTCTTCTGATATTATCTTTTTTGACCAGAATTATTTCATATGTACAGTTTGGTCCTTGAAGTTTCAAGAAAGTCAAATTCGGCAGAGAACTTTGTGGTTTCTGGAACGTCAAACAGCACTCAATTCAGCCATTTATTTTGGATGAATTAATCTTCCTAATTGCCATTACTTGGCCAGTAATGGCACTTATGTGGGTAGTTGGTAAGTCTCTCCTTCAACTATATAAAGAACCCTTTGGCCAGATTGTTGAGACACACATAACACAAAAACAAAAATGAAATCAGTTCTTCCTACTACCTTCCAACATCATTTCATTACACAAAATTCTTCACGGTAGCACTTGACTTTCCTTTGCTCATTTGTTCATTTGCTGTTTTATCTTGGGAGACAATTGTCCAGGACGTAGAAAGGATACATACGGGGCAATATTGTCTTAAAGACAGAGTGCAAACACTCGACTCAGCATACCAAGTTTATTGCAATTCCAGTTTCTTGTAATTCCAGTTTATTGTTCAAGTTAATAATAATTTCAGTTGCTTGTAATACTTAGCAGTTATATATTTCCGTTTACTGCATCATTGTAACCAACAGAGTATTAGTCAAGTAACATTAACATTACTAGCCAATGATGATATAATCTAACTTATATGAGTTGGAAGAAGAAAAAACATTAACATTACACTTGGTCACTTTGAGTTAAGTCATAATCTATGTGCCAAATTGCCAATATGGGATTCCATATCGTGTTGATTGCAAAATTTAGGGTGCAAAGGGCAAAGAGGCCGTAAAAATCACAACCTTTTTCCGTGGCAGTAGGGGGGACGGAGGAGAAGCAAAGCAGCAATGGCAACTGGACTTGCAATTGGATTTACTACTATTGTAAGACCACCATTAAAGCAAGCACTAGCATTGAAATTCATCAATTACCAGAAAGGCAATTGGTTCTTTTGCCTTTTGGCTTTTTCATCATCTTCAATATCAAGAAAGCTAACATTGTATTCAAACTCTGATTATTGTTTGTGTGATGTTATCAGCTTTTGAATGCAACACATTGTACTATTTTTGATGTTATTTCCCAAGAAAACTTGGGAGTCTATTAGTAGGGCGATAGGAGAAGGTGAAGGAAAAAGATTGTTGAAAGATGGAATAATTTCCCTTAGGGATTCCTTTCATTATTCACAATATATATAGTTGTACAAATGTTGATTCCTAATATGGTACGAATCCTAACTTACCTTACAAAGGTTGATTCCTAATACAATTAGAATCCTAAGTTACCTTAAATATACATCTATCATAATTACAAAATATACAGAGAATATTCGCTAATACTCCCCCTCAGACGAAGCGGGAGGAGGCCGAACGCTAAGGCTGGATCGAAAGTCGGTGAAGAGCTGTCGCGGTAGTCCCTTTGTGCATACTGATAAGAGGAAGGCACGTGTAATATTTTGACCTGACCACGGGCAACCTTCTCTCGCACAAAGTGGATATCCATCTCAATATGCTTAGTCCGCTGATGTTGGACCGAATTATGAGACATATAGATAGCAGATATGTTGTCACAATAGACTATAGACGTCTTGCGGAGTGGACACTGGAGCTCCAAAAGAAGATTTCGGAGCCAACAGATCTCAGTAACTACATTAGCAACACCGCGATATTCTGCTTCCGCACTCGAACGAGATAGTGTGGCCTGCCTCTTGGTGGACCATGAGATAAGATTATCCCCAAGAAATACACAGTACCCTGAGGTGGAGCGACGTGTGTCTGGGCATCCTGCCCAATCTGCATCCGTGTAGGCAAGTAACTTGGTTGGGGCAGAGGGGTATAGGTGTAATCCAAAGTCTAGTGTGCCCTTAATGTATATGATAATACGTTTGCGGGCAGCAAAATGGGACTCTCGGGGGTCGTGCATGAACAGACACACCTGCTGAACGACATATGCAATATCAGGCCTAGTGAATGTAAGATACTGAAGAGCACCTGCTATACTCCGATATAGAGTGGGATCAGAAACTGGCGCACTGTCATTGGCACTAAGCTTGGATTTGGAGTCCACCGGAGTTGGCATAATTTTACAATTTGACATCTTGGCCCTGTACAATATCTCTTCTGCATACTTATGCTGACACAGGAACATAGTGGCTGCAGATCTGGTTACCGATATACCCAAAAAATAACTTAGCTTGCCCAAGTCAGTCATAGCAAATTCAGTTTTGAGTAGAGCAATGATTTCATTCTTCAAACCGTCAGATGAGGCAGTAAGAACAATGTCATCGACATATAATAACAAATATGCAGTGTTGCTACCTCGGTGAAAAGTGAAGAGAGAGTTATCACACCTGCTACATACAAAACCAATCTGCAGAAGATACCTGGCAAAACGATCATACCAAGCGCGGGGTGCATGTTTCAATCACTTCCTGAGACGACACACAAATTGCGGAGCTGTCGGATGAACAAAGCCAGGAGGTGTATGCATGTACACATTCTCTTTTAAATCCCCATGAAGGAATGCATTCTTGATATCAAACTGATGAATCGGCCAATGAATGCCCATAGCAATACTGAGAACAGTCCGAATAGTGGCCGGTTTAACAACCAGACTGAATGTCTTACCACAATCAATACCTTCCTACTGATTAGTGCCATTGGCAACTAGTCTTGCCTTATACCTCTCTAAGTCACCATTGTCTCTGGCACAATGCCGAAATAGCCACATACACCGGATAACATTCACACCTTCGGGTCTAGGTACGAAATCCCAAGTGTTCTGCTTGGTTAAAGCGTTAAATTCCTCGCACATGGTCGCATTCCAATTTGGGTCCTGTTTTGCTAGTTTTGGATTTTTTGGAATGGGTGATAAGGTTTGTGTGGAGAGATTGAAGTGAACCTTGGGTTTGAAGATCCCGTGTTATGCACGAGTCTCCATGCGATGAGACGGCAGTGGCGGTGGGTCGGGGCTGGGAGGTTGCTAGTCCACTGGTTCTGGACCAGTGGGCAGCAGTTCAGCTGGACTGGTTTCGGTGACTCGACTGGGGTTGTAGGGGTGAGCAGTGAGCTGTTGGGGTGGTGCCGGACAGTGGCAAAATTGTCGGAACAGTGGGCTGCTGTTGGTATAGATTTTGGATGACCAGGGACATACTTGGTTCATCAAGAAAGATGTAATCGGTGGTCTGAAATTTCCGGAGATTTGAAAAAGGAAAGGTTGTCTCGTCAAAGGTGACGTGATGGGAGACGATGATTTTACGAGTAGCAATGTCATAGCACAAGTAGCCCCGATGATTAGGAGATATACCAAGGAAGACACATGACAGAGTGCGAGGGATAAGTTTGTGAGGTGCAGTGGAGGCCATGTTGGGGTAGCATAAGCATCCAAAAATACGTAGGTGATCATATGATGGTAGCCTCCGGTATAAGATTTTGGTAGGGGTCTTGTTTTGGAGTGTGCTAGTTGGTAAAATAATAAGAAGGGATTCTACCATTTTGACAACATAGACCCAAAAAGGCGGTGGTAGACAGGCATGAAACAGAAGTGTGCGAATCATTTTATTGATGGTACGTATAATTCTTTCAGCCTTTCCATTTTGGAAAGAAGTATATAGGGATAAGAAAAACGAAAAACCATGCCTTGTTTAGAACAGAATTGTGAAATGCAGAGTTATTAAATTTACGTCCATTATCACATTGGAATGATTTGATAGATTTTTCAAATTATGTTTCAATGAATTTTTGAAACTCGAGGAATTTTGTAAAAACTTCAGATTTGAATTTCAGTGGGTAAATCCAGACAAAATGTGAAAAATCATCCAAGAATACTAGATAGAATTTATGACCCAAAGAGCTAACAATCGGAGATGTCCACAAATTAGCATGAACAATATCAAAGGGAGAAAAAATAACACTGTTTGATGACATAAATGGAAGACGAGTATGTTTGCCTAGTGGACAAGAAAAACAGTGTTGGGCAATTTTTCCATTATTACATTGAATACGCTTAGAAGTCCTAAGAAAAGTAAAAACTGAGTCTCCGGGGTGTCCGAGTCTGTTGTGCCAAGTGGTGGGAGAGATTGCCGCAAGGGATAGAGGTGCTTGCGGTCTGACAGCGGAAGATTGAGTGAATGGGTAGAGGTCTCCCACACTATTGCAGCGTGTAAGAATTTTTCCTGTATTGATTTCCTTCACAGAAAAACCAAAAGGGTCAAATTCGACTGACACAGAACTATTGCTAGTGAATTTTCTAACAGAGATTAAGTTTTTAATGATGTTAGGTGTGTATAGGACGTGGTTTAGGGAGAAAGGTGGGTGTGGATGTTTGGTGTGTGTGTTATCGTACCTTCAATTAGAATGCGATGACCATTGTCGACAGTAATAAATTGAGGACACTTTAACCGACGTAGTTGAGATAGGTTACCTGATGACCGGGTGAGGTGAGATGTGGCTCCGGTGTCCATGTACCAATTGTCGTCGGGCTGTTGAAGGTTCACGGTGGTGTAGGCCTGGCCCAAATCAGTCGGGGTCAGGCCACCGCCTGCGCTCGCTTGCAGTTGTTGTTTCGGATTGCAACCAGGTGGTGTTGTTGTTTGCTGGCCTTTGGTGGGCTGCTGGTGGCCGGGGCAGACCCAAGAGGCCGGTCGACCAAGGCTCTTGGAACCGGGCCCCTTCCGGTCGGGTACGGGCATGGGAGATCCCTAGTTCTCGCTGGTTGGGCCACCGCGCCGCTGGTTGGACTTGTTGTTGTTATTCTCGCTTGTCCGTGCCACCGGTTGCGTTGGCCTTTTCCGCGGCCCTTGCCTTTGTTGTTGCGACCTCTCGCCGCCCATGACCTCCGCCACCGGCTCGCTTCGTCGCTTGGACATCTTTGTGATGGCTGGTTGCTACTGGCCGCAGGTGTTGCCATCCCATCAACGGCTAACGCCTTTTGATTATGTTCCTCTTGTTTAGCACGTCTAGTTTCTTCCAACAATAGTTGTGAACGTGCCTTGTTGAAACTTGGGAGAGGGTCGGCTTGTTGAATCATTGTTGCGAGTGTGTCATATTCACCTTTTGGTAAACCCGCAACAAGTTGAAGCACCATCTTGGTTTCTGAAACAGAAGTCCCGACGTTGGATAGTTGATCGGTTATGAGTTTCAGTTGCTTACAATATCCGGACATGTTAAAATTCTCGAGGCGGGTATTATTGAATTGCTCTTCCAAATATACGGCCCGAGTATTTTTATTGTCCTGAAAGATTTCTTCTAGTCAGACCCAAAGTTCACGTGTCGTAGCACCTGTTTTCATGATAGTGCACAACAGGTCTTTGGAGATGGTGCCGTAGATCCATTGTTTGACGATGGCGTCAAGACGACGCCGAGTCTGTAACATCGATGGGACGAGGAACAGATTCATCAATATGATCGAGCACGTTGTTTGCACATGCATGAATGTAGAATAGTTCCATCCACATGGTATATTGACAGTCTTCTTGGTCAAAAATTATAGGGATAAAATTCTTGATGTTGTTAATGGCGAATGTCGGATGAAAAGAAGATACTGAACGTTAAGAGGGGTTGTCAAGTGTGCCAGTGGATGAACCGGAATTTGTGGGGAAGACATGGTTGCCGCCCGCCGAGGGAAGGGGATTTTCTGGTTTGGCCGAGAAAGGGAGGAAGAAACCAGAAAAAAAAAATCTGTGAAATCAGAAAAAAAAATGTTGATTTCGGCCGAGAATGAGGAAGAGAAGGGATTTAGGTTTTAGGCTCTTGATACCATGAAAGATGGAATAATTTCCCTTAGGGATTCCTTTCATTATTCACAATATATATAGCTGTACAAATGTTGATTCCTAATATGATACGAATCCTAACTTACCTTACAAAGGTAATTCCTAATACAATTAGAATCCTAAGTTACCTTAAAAATATATCTATCATAATTATAAAATATACAGAGAATATTCGCTAATAATTGCAACAACACCCTTCGTCAACCTCTTCTTTCTATCTATTAAAAGTTAAAGGCAATCAATTAGTTTATCTTGCATGTAATACATTATAAATTCATCAAATTAAAGAGATAACTTTAGTCATGTACTGGCGAACTACCACACAAATAGTGTGGGGCTGGATCACTTCCAGTACTAAATGCTTAGTATTTTTCAATAGTAGGTTGGATTAACGTCACATGGCTACTTGAAGTATTCATGGTCTGGATGCATCGGTATGCAAATTAAAGAAAGAGGGGAACTTTTTTGGCAAAGCTCCGCCCATGGATACTGATGGCTTGAATAATGGAAGCACCAAAATCTCTCCAATGGTTTTCATGTGTGCTCTAAAATTACAGTTGTTCGATTTATTCCATCTAACCAGTAAAAAGTAAAAATAAACCCATTATTTGATCTATCCAACAAAAAACATTCAAGATAACGTGGAACATTTTAATAAATAATTATCTAGAAAACAACAGCTACTTGAATTATTTGAGTCGTCATTCACACGACATTGCAACAGAGTTGCATGGGTTCTGAAGAGCATTACGCTCACCAGGGATGCCTAAGACTTTTTGGACAAACAAAAGAGCGTTGTGATTTGGTGAGTAAAGGTTGAGCCTTGCTTGAACAAGAATGATAAGAATGCACAGAGATAGAAGAGATAGGTGAGTATGGGAGGAAGTGAAGGCCATTCGGTGGCGGTTTCCCGGTGGTGGAATTGGGTGAAGGTAGTTGTTGGCTGATAGCATTTAGACCAATAATCTTTATCTTCTACTTCCCATAAAAGACAAATGCATCCAGACCATGAGTATTTTAAGTTGTCTACATGGTGTTAACGCAACAGACTATTGAAATATACTGGAGCATTTAGTATTGGAGGTGATCCAATCCCAAATAACTGTAGTGTACAACATTTCTGTTTATTTATAAATCCCTAAGTATATTTACTGCTGCGAAAATCAAATAATTTAGCAGGTACAGGTTTTTCTATAATAGGTTACTTTGAAATTTAAAATCTTACAAACTTAAGAAAAGTTCTATTCTGCTTTCTGCCTACTGTTGTGGCACTGCCAAGAAGCTTGCTTCAGATACAAGGTTTTGACCCTTAAGTTGTTTTTTCTGCTGTCTATGAAGGAAACAGTGCAAGGCCAAAACTTTTACAAATTATTACTACAACAACAACAACATACCCAGTGTGATCCTACGAGTAGGGTATGGAGGGTGGGTGTATGCAGACCTTACCCCTACCTTTGAGGGGTAGAGAAGCTGTTTTCGAGAGACCTCGACTCAAGAAAAGCATTTTCTAAAACAGGTTTGAAAAAAATAAAAGAATTAAAAAGTTATAATGAAAATAAGTATAGACAACAAAAATAGTAAAGATAATCATAGTAAAAGAAGCAACAGTAGTGATAAAATGAAGAATATGATAATGATTTAATAACAGTAATAATAATAATAATAATAATAATAATAATAATAATAATACTTGAATTGTGCTCGACTAGAACTATGCTAAACTAAAGCCTGCTCTCCCTCAGAAAAGAGAGCAATCGCTCGACTACCAACTAAACTTCTACTTTAATCCTCGACCTTCATGCTCTCTTATCTAGGGTCATATCATCGGTGAGTTGAAGATGTGTCATGTCATGTTTAATCACCTCTCCCCAATTCTTCTTCGGTCTACCTCTACCTCTACTTATACATATCACTGCCAACCTCTCGCACCTCCTCATTGGGGCATCTGTGCTCCTTCTCTTTACATGCTTGAACCATTTCAGCCTCGTTTTCCGCATCTTATCTGCCACGGAGGCCATTCCCACATGTCTCTTATATCTTCATTTTTAATCTTGTCTCTCTCCTAGTGTGTCCGCACATCCATATAGGAATTCTCATTTCCGCTACTTTCATCTTCTCAATGTGCGAGTTCTTGACTAGCCAACATTCTGTCCATATAGTATAGTTGATCTAATAACCATTCTATAAAACTTACCTTTAAGTCTTATCACATAGGACACGGATGCGAGCCTCCATTTCATCCACCCGGCTCCAATAGAATGTGTGACATTGTATCAATCTCCCCATCTCCTTGGATTATTAACCCAAGATTATTGAAGGTTCCTCTCTTAGGGACGACTTGAGTATCAATCCTCACTTCTGCACCCGGTTCATGTGGTGCATCAATGAACTTGAACTCCATGTACTCTGCTTTAGTCTTGCTCAATCTGAAACCTTTATGAATTATTACTATTTTAGTAAATGAGATGATTGAAGCACTTGGATGGTACCAGCTTGTGTCATTTCTAAATTTGAACAATTGGTGTTGACGACCAATGGTAATGAAGGGGCTAGCATTCTTAGATGTTGAGAAGTACATTGATCAATGAACCTGAAGCCAATCTAGTACCCAGGTTTCTGGGCTATGAGTGGCATCTCTCTATGACAACCATGTATTTCAAAATCCCAAGAGTAAGTATCATCATAACCCTAAAAATAGAAAATTTGACCCAAAATGCCCCTGCCTTCCTTCATCTTCACTCTTCAGACAGGTTCTGATAATTATTAATCTTTTCCTGAATCCTAATTTTCCATCTTCTTAACTAAATATAATCCATTATTATTATTTAAGTTATTGAATCATGCTTTGTGAGTTGGCCAAATGGCGGACTGCTCCCCTCATCGTAAAGCTGATACCTAAAGCCAGCCTGAAAAATCTGTAAAAGATAGCATTGGAATTCTCAGAACTGCTTGACTTAGATCATGTCTCAGTCGATCTTCGAAAAGATATAACTTGACTCAAGCCTAGTGCAAGCAAAAGCTGGTTTTATAAAACTCCACTTCTAAAATCCCTTCAACTAGTTTACCTTTGACATTATAGGCAGAACAATGTGAACTGTGTGGCAGATATAACCCGACTAAGATTCAACTACTATAAAATCAATCAATCAACCATTATCCCTACCTAGTTTCAAACTGTGCACCAATAGCTATCGAGGTTTTTGCGATTATAAAAAAAAATCAATCGGTCAATCATGCCTCAGTTACAAAATAATTCAGGTCAGTAATATGATTCCGCTTATATCATTTCTCTCTATTCAAGCCCACATTCCAAAAAAGTTAAATTATTTGTCTATTGAGACAAATAGGGGTTTCTAGAACTAGAGGTTTCCCTTGGTCTAACACTTTACAATTACACTAACTTAAAAGTCTCTAGTTAGACTAAACTCAAATGTTAGTGTAACAAGGAAAAAGAAACATGTTAATCCAACTAAGTGGTATAGCCAATAAGGATTTTGCTCCATATGTGTTTTATTTCTTAGCTAAGTCCACATTAGTTTCAAGAGATTGTTTTTTCATTTGAGACAATTTTGCTCATATGATAACTCTACCTTGTATTCTCTTAGCACCTTCAATCATCATAGGGAATTTAAAAAAGAAAATCACCATAGGGTTGCACCAATGGATCAGAGCATTTGAGAATCTGCATTGATTATGGCAAATAAACCATCTGCAGCAACATTATTCTACAACATCATCTTGTGGATATGTTAAGCCTTTGAGGTCCCGCATATACTCCCATGTAACATTGGTCTTATAACCATTCTCTAGAACTTGTCTTTCATATTGTTAGGTATGTTCCTATTATATAGCAACCATATTCAATCCTCATCCTGGTATTAATCTAGTAATGTCACACCCATGCTAACTCGGGTGTTCTTGTTGCAACTTGCATGGAGTTGTAAAGTTCAGCCGCTAAGAGGCTTTGTATGGTAAGGCTTTGGTTTCTATTTTATTGTTTCTCTAGGAATGGCAATTGGGGCAGGGCAGGGCGGGGCGGGATAACCCATAATGGGGCAGGGCACGGGAACAAATAAACGGAGAAGGGCAGGGCAAAATTTATATTTTGAAAATTTTAATAGGGCAAAGCAGGTCTGGCAAAATAGGATCGACCCTTTTTTTTAATTATTTTTCCCTAGTTTGAATCACAATGTCGATTCAAATTGAAGTCACGTCTCCTCTCCAAGACAAATCCTTGTGCCTCTACATCTCAAAGACAAATCCAACCACAAATCTGTGTCTCCAAGACTCCAAGCGATTGGCTTCCATTTGACCATCTGGTAATACTTTCTAATATGTTTCTCCTATGAAAATTTGCGTATTATGTATGTGATGTGTATTTAGATACTTCTTCAATGGAGTACAAAGGTTCTACTATTATATCATGAATGTGGATTCATTTTTCTTTTATTATGAGTTAAATAGTCTTAGGTCTCCTTAAACAGGTCAAAATAGTCATCTTTTACAACTCATTGATGTTATTGTTTATCTTGTGCGTTTTCTTGTGAGTGTTCCTTTTCTTTGTTTTCACTATTGAGAAGTGATATGCAGTTGAGGTTTTGGGTTCCTGTCACTGCAATTGATTTGTTAACTAAAGGTTTCAACTTTGCTTCTCTTCTCCTTGTTCTTTTTCCACTCTTGATGTTCTTGGTTCCAAATGTTATTTTTCCTTTGAATTACTGAGTAATAAAAGATAAATGGGGTATACATATTTCATTTTAGTTAAATTGGTAGCTAATAAGATTTTGAATCACTTTAATGTCCTTTGTCCTCATGAAAGTTAAAACAATAGCAACTGGACAGAGTTGATTGCCTTTTCAAATGTTTTTCTTCTTGTAGTAGTCCCTTGAATTATGAGCAAAATTGTAACGATGTTTTTACGATTTTGTAATAGATAATCATGACATATCGAAATGATGAGAATCTACCGCTTCATCTTCTAACGCTTTCTTAGAAACTGAGTCCAAGGCCTTCATAACTTAATGAAGTTGTTGAACCGGGAAAAAGGAACAGATATTTTAAAGCATGTAATCGTTTTAAGTTTGGTGTACATTAATGATGTTCCGTATGGTAAGTGTATGTATTGCATCTCGATATAAAAATGCTAAAAATTGTGGGACGAAGTGTATGTTAGATCACACACCTAATTGTCCTAATAGGTCAAGAAGTTAGGGGGATATGGGGGTGATGATGGACAACACTATTTTGATCAAGATGTTTCACGTAAACAACTCGCACATGCCATTATTTTACACGAGTATCCACTATCTATAGTTGATCACGTGGGATTTAGGAACTTTATTACGAGTTTCCAACCTATATTTAAGATGGTTTCAAGAAATACGATAAAAGAAGAAAATGATTTTTTTGACAATTTGAAATCGAAAACTTATAACTCATTTGAGAAAGTCACGAGTAGAATTGCAATAACAACCGATATGTGGACTTCAAATAGCAACCAAAAAGGATTCATGGCTATTACTGGGCATTTTATTGATGATTCATAGAGGCTTCAAAGTCATATTTTGAGGTTTGTTTATGTTCCCCTCCACTTGATAAAGATGTTTTGTGTGGTGCTCTGGATAATTGTTTTTTGATTGGAATCTTGAACGGAGAATATCAACTACCACAGTTGATAATTCTAGTACCAACAATTCAATGATGAGAACCTTATTAGATGAGAAACTTAATAAAAGAGATTTGTTATTGGTTTCAGTGTTTCATGTGTCTTGTGCCGCACACATCTTAAATTTGATTGTGCAAGAAGGGTTATTGGAAAAGTACGTGATAATGTCTTTTATTGGGCTAGATCAGCTGACAGAATTGAGAGATTTGAAGAAGACTCACATCTACTACACTATTCTTGTAAAAAGAAGTTGTATATAGATTGTCCTACCCATTGGAACTCAACATATCTAATGCTGAGAATAGCCTTGTAATACAAAGAAGTGTTTAAGAAGTTGATTCTAACTGACACAAATTGTAAGTCTTATCTAACTAAAGAGCAATGGAGTGATGCATAAGATGTTTGTGACCAGATCAAACTCTTTTACTGATTTATCGAACAATTTTCAGGAACTCAATATCCAACTTCCAGTCATTACTTTACATAAGTTTGTAAAATTAAGATAGAGTTGGAAGATTGGGTGAAGAGCTTTAATCCTTTGATTAGCTCTATGGAATCTGCAACAACAACAACAACAAATATTGGAATGATGTGCGTATTTTGATTGGTATAGCTGCAAACTTTGATCTAGGATATAAGATGAAGTTGGTAGAGTTCTTTCTTCCAAAAATTTATGGGAGGAAGCTTAACCTAATAATAAATTGAATCTCATTGTTATGATCTATTTCAAGATTATAAGAGTAGATTATCTGCTCCACGAAGGTTATTTGAATCATCTGATTCTAGTGAAGTCGCTAATCTTACTGAAGATGATTGACTATCGAGCATTGATAGATTAGTTGCTTCGAGTAGAGCAATCATGGAGACCAGATCCAAGTTGAATTTATATTTAGAAGAAAGGGACTCTATATCATTTGACAATTTGAGTTGGCGGAAGATAAATGGATTGAAATTTCTTACTTAGCAAAAGATGGCTCGTGACCTCTTAACCATCACCCCAACGCTCTTCAGTTGGCTAAGACTTATGATTTGTGTCAGTTAGACTCAACTTCTTAAACACTTCTTTGTATTCCCGATTGTTCCAACAGGTCGGGCAATCATACTCCAACTACTTGTTACAAGAAGAATGTAGCATGTGCAACTTCTTCAAATCTCTCAATTCTGTCAGTTGATCCAATCCAATACAAGACAGTATCACGTACTTTGCCAATACTATCACCTTTAACCTTTCTTGCACAATCAAATTTAAAATGTGTGCGACACCACACATATGAAAAACTCGGCCAGCCAACAACAAGTCTTTTTTATTAAGTTTCTCATCATTGCATTGTTGGTACTAGAATTATCAACTGTGATAGTT
This sequence comes from Anisodus tanguticus, assembly GCA_034509755.1. NCBI lineage: Eukaryota > Viridiplantae > Streptophyta > Magnoliopsida > Solanales > Solanaceae > Anisodus > Anisodus tanguticus. The sequence goes on along the minus strand of CM067553.1, from coordinate 20,162,294 downwards.
GATATCCTTCATAAAAAAGATTCCAATCAAACAAAGCACCACACAAAGCATCTTTATCATATGGAGCGGGAACATAAACAAACCTCAAAATATGATTTTGAAGCCTCCATGAATCATCAATAAAATGCTCAGTAATAGTCGTGAATCCTTTTTTGTTGCTATTTGAAGTCCACATATTAGTTGTTATTGCAATTCTACTGTGTCTTTCTCCAACAAGTTAGAAGTTTCAGATTTCAAATTGTCAAAATATTTCATTATGTCATTTTTTTATCGTATTTCTTGAAACCATTTTAAACATAGGTTGGAGATTCAGAACAAAGTTCCTAAATCCACATGATCAATTATAGAGAGTGGATACTCGTGTAAAATAGTGGCATGTGCAAGTTGTTTACGTGAAATGTCTTGATCAAAATAGTGTTCAGCCTAACTTCTTGGCCTATTAGGTATGTGATCTAACAGACTTCGTCCACAATTTTAGCATTTTTATATCGAGAAATGCAATACTTACCATCCGGAACACCATTCACATAAATCAGCTTGAAATGATTCCATGGTTTAGAATTTCTCTTCCTTTTTCCCGGTTCAACAACTTCATTAAGTTGTAAAGCCCTTGGACTCATAGCCTCTAAGGAAATGGCGTTAGAAGTTGAGCAGGTACATTCTCATCATTTTAAGATGTCATGATTATCTATTACAAAATCATTAAAATATCGTTAGAATTTTGCTCATAATTCAAGGGACTACTAGAAGAAGCAAAAAAATTGAAAAGACTATCAACTATGATCTGATTGCTAATGTTTTAAAATTTTGTGAGGAATCATATCATCCAAAAAAAAATTAACTACCAATTTAACGAAAATGAAGTATGTATACCCCATTTATCTTCTATTACTTAGAGGCAAATTAAAATTTGGAACCAAGAACATCAAGGAGAAGAGAAGCAAAAGGTGAAACCTTTAGTTAACAAAATCAATTGCAGCGGCAGGAACCCAAAACCTCAACTCTGTATCACTTCTCAACTGTGAAAACAAAATCCACAGGATAAACATCACCTGAATTGTAAAAGATGACTACTTCAGACCTTTTTAAGGAGACTCAAGTCGATTTGACTCATAATAAAAGAAAAAACATTCACATTCATGATATAATAGTAGAACCTTTGTACTTCATTGAAGAAGTATCTAAATACACAGCACATAGAGAATATGCAATTTGTCGTTGGAGAAACAAAATAGAAAGTATTACCAGATGGAAGTCAATCGCTTCTTGTAGACGCGGAGGTAGAAGGATTTGTCTTGGAGAGGAGACGCGGCTTCAATTTGAATCGACGTTATTATTCAAACTAGGGAAAAAGAATAAATTAAATGGGTCAATCCTATTTTTGCCCGCCCTGCCCTATTAAAAAATTGAATAATTAAATTCTGCCCCGCCCCATTTATTTGTTCCCCTGCCTCAATTGCCATCCCTAGATATAGAGGATTCATAGAGCGAACCTCAACTAGTTTGGTACTGTGGCATAGTTGATGAATTGATTGTCATATAAAATGATCATTGAGTACTGGGATACTCCTATATGTACTTGCATGAAATTTCTTCCTTTAGTCCATATACATAATAGTTAGTTTCTCAACCGTCTCTTTTGATTATGGCGGTCTTTTATGTTGATTAAACAGATATGTATTGGTCTAAAACTTTTGGCGCATTATGCCTATGCCTTAAAGGATAAGAAAAAAGTTATCCTTTTCAATTTTGCGAGATATTTAGGGTGGCTATGATTACAATACAGTGCAAGGTGAATGCTTTTTTCTCCAACCAAAAATCTCAAGCAGTTGCATACTTTCGGAAGCTTATTTATCACAGTGCCTTAGATAACAATTAAGTTATCACTATGTAGTACGTACTTTACATAATAAAACTTAAAATGTATGTACGAGAATTTGGTATTAGTGATATTCTGGAATTTTTACTTAAAATATGAATGTTTCTTATTACAAGTTGCTTTTGAGGGAGTGTCGATTGAAGAATTAAGCTTCACTAGGGATTCTTTTTGTTAAACAGAGCAATATACATGTGATATACACTGAATATACAGCAATGTATATCACATATATATCACTAGCAAAGCAACAAAACAGAGGTGCAGTCAGTTGGGCCTCTCGGCCAGTGGCCCAAACCAGCAGTGCAGCAAGGCCTTTTAGCCTCTAGGCAGTGGGCCGATAGTAGCCCAGTTCCAGCCCATCACGGGATTACAGGCAGCAAAACAGTAGATATAAGTTGTATATTAAGGAAAGAATATTGTGTGTATATTGTAGTATATTTATTACCATAATTATAATTAGGATATACACTTACCATAATTGTATAGTTAGAATTATGGTAGAATAAGGTTTTAGGAATAGATTAGGAATAGGATTCTCCTATTTTGTAACTTGTATATATATCAATTCAATCAATGAAAATAATCAAGGGGATTATTTCTTTCATGGTATCAAGAGACTAGGTCTAAACAAAAGTTTTGCTCTCAAACTTTTGCCTCCGAGACCCCCCCCCCCCTCCCTCGGGTTTTCTCTCCAAATATCTCGTCTTCCGCTCTCAAAAACCTCTCTTAAATTTATCCTCCTTCTTTGTTCTTTCAAATATGTCTAAGAACAATTTTCACCCGCCCTCACGGTTTTCAATATCAAGCTAAGTGTCCCTATTGTCCTTGAGATGGAAAACGTTCAATATGCAACGTGGGCGAGTTGTTTAAAATTCACGCTATATCTTATCAAGTTCTTCATCACATCATTCCTCCCGCTAGACCCCGTCCCTGCGGAGGATCCCGAGCTATGGATTACACTTGATGCTACCGTTCTTCGGTGGATATACGCCACTATTTCGGTGGACCTTCTACGGACGATTATGGAGCCGGATACCACGGCTATGGCTGCATGGAATAGATTGCGTGACATATTCCAAGACAACCAACATTCCCGTGTCGTCACACTCGAGCGAGGAATTCTCTCTCGTTCGAATGGACGTATTTCCGAACGTTTCTGCATATTGCAAGAAACTAAAGGAATTGGCGGATCAACTCCGTAATGTTGGCGCACCGGTAACAAATAATCGTCTAGTTCTACAGTTGGTTGCCGGTCTTTCGGAGGCCTATAATGGTGTTGGAACTCTCCTTCGCCAAAGCAACCCTCTTCCCGACTTTCATCAAGCCCGCTCCATGCTGACGTTGGAAGAAGCCGGTTTGGCTAAAAATGCGGCTACCGGAGGAAGCCCAGTTGTCATGGTGGCATCCTCTCCTAGTCCTTCGGGTTTTGTTAATAATTCGGGCCAAAACCATAATAATGGTGGAGGCAAGAATAATCGCAAAAATAACAAAAACCGCGGGGGCCAACGAGGCGGTTCTGGTGGCGGTGATCAACAAACAGGCGGTGGGTCCCATCCGGGGTACAGTGGCCCACCACCACCGTGGGCCCAGCAGTGGGGCCAGTGGCAGTGGAACCCGCACCCTCCGGCGGTTTGCCGGCGGCCGGTGGGGCGGCCACGGTCCGGAGCCCAATACCCGGCATTGGCGGCCCGGCGGCGGTGGCCCAGCAACGGCACCCACAGCAGTTACGGCCCAGTTCCAGCACGGCCAGGAGTCCTTAGGCCCAAACCTCCGCAAGCCCATCATGCAGCAGGCCCAACTCAGACCGATATCGAGGACGCGATGCACACGTTGGGATTGACTCAACCGGACCCAAATTGGTACATGGACACCGGGGCCACTACTCACATGACTTTCGAATCAGGTACTCTTTCATCTTATTACAATTTGAGCACCCCTCGGGGAATAATTGTTGGTAATGGCAGTTCTATTCCAATTCTAGGGTATGGTCAGAAAATGTTGTCTCCTCCCAATCCACCACTCCTCTTGAAAAATACTTTACATGCTCCTAAATTGATTAAAAATTTAGTGTCTGTCCGAAAGTTCATAAATGATAATTCTGTTTCTGTTGAATTTGATCCTTTCGGTTTCTCTGTGAAGGATTTCAAGACGGGGAGTCATCTCATGAGGTGTGATAGTAGGGGGGATCTGTATCCTATCATGCCCGGTTTCAGTCCATCGAGTGTAGCCTTGCCATCAGCTTTTGCAGCCATCTCTCCTTCCATGTGGCATGCTCGTCTGGGTCATCCGGGATCTTCTATTTTATCAGCTTTAGATAAAAATAGCTTTATTTCTTGTAAGGGTACGAGTCGTACTCCAATTTGTCAGTCTTGTTCATTAGGAAAAATTGTTAAGTTGCCATTTGTAGACTCCAATTCTCATACTTCTATGCCATTTGACATTATTCATAGCGACTTATGGACATCTCCTGTTCTTAGTTCAATGGGTCATCGATATTATGTTCTCTTTTTAGATGATTATTCTAGATTTTTGTGGACGTTTCCAATTGTGAATAAATCACAAGTGTTTTCCGTCTTCATAAAATTTAGAGCGTTCATTCGTACTCAATTCCAAAGAGAAATAAAAAATATTCAATGTGATAATGGGAAAGAGTATGACAATAGGGAGTTTCGAGAATTTTGTGCTGCTCATGGGATAAATTTTCATTTTTCATGTCCTCATACATCTTCACAAAATGGGAAAGCCGAACGCAAAATTCGTTCCATAAATAACATTTTCCGAACTCTCCTAATCCATGCCTCCATACCTCCATATTTTTGGCATCATGCTCTACAAATGGCCACTTACCTTCTTAACATAATTCCGTCTAAAGGTCTGACATATTCTTCCCCTCTCAAAATCTTATATAATAAGAACCCTTCTTATTCTCACCTTCGGATTTTTGGGTGCTTGTGTTATCCGTTATTCCCATCCACCACAATTAACAAACTTTAGGCTCGGTCTACCCCGTGTGTGTTTTTGGGTTATCCGTCAAATCATCGTGGTTATAAGTGTTTTGATTTATCCTCCAAGAAAATCATAATCAATCGCCATGTCATTTTTGATGAAACTCAATTCCCATTTACGAAAGTTCATACTCCCGAACTAAAGTCATATAATTTTTTGGATGACCAAATATCCCCGTATATTATTCGGAATTTTTTGGACATCTCCCGTACCCAAAATCCTCCAGCGGGCCCACTACCCACTGGACCAACAGTACCGCCACACAATTCAGCCACTGGAACAGTTCCGGCAAGAATGGGCTGCCCATTGTCTGGGCTGCTCCGAATCGATTCCAGCTTGTACCGATTTGGGCCAGCAGGCCCACTGCCTGCTGGCCAGTCCGTCCCGAGCCCAGAAAATTCCCAAAATTCCATCACTTCTTCCTCGAGTCATAGACCGGTCACTCGTAGTCAGCGGAGTATTTTTACACCTAAAAGATATTTTAATTTACATTCTGATGTCTCTAAATCCCCCTTGCCCCGCAATCCGTGTCGCATTAAATGACCCTAATTGGAAAATTGCTATAACTGATGAATATAATGCTCTTATTGATAATAAGACGTGGGAGTTGGTGCCCCGTCCATATGGTATTAATATTATCAGGTCTATGTGGATTTTTTCTCATAAGGAGAATTCAGATGGGTCATTTGCTCGGCATAAGGCGCGACTTGTTGGTGATGGTAAGAACTCGGCGGGTTGGTATTGATTGTGGTGAGACGTTTAGTCCGGTGGTCAAACCGGCTACCATTCGCACTGTACTTAGCTTGGCTCTTTCAAAGACTTGGCCGATTCATCAGTTGGATGTCAAGAATGCTTTTCTACATGGAGATCTCAAGGAAACAGTCTATATGCATCAGCCGTTGGGTTTCAGGGATCCCAACCGCCCTCATCATGTCTGTTTGTTGAAGAAGTCATTATATGGGCTTAAGCAGTCTCCACGTGCCTGGTATACACGATTTGCTGATTTTGTTTCGACTATTGGGTTCACTCACAGCAGGTCAGATAATTCTTTGTTCATCTACCGCCGTGGTTCGTCATTGGCCTATATTCTGTTATATGTGGATGATATCATCTTGACTGCCTCCTCCGATGCTTTGCGTCAGTCTATCATGGCCATGCTCAGTTCTGAATTTGGTATGAAGGACTTAGGGCCATTGAGTTATTTTTTGGGGATTGCCGTCAAACGTCATTCAGGTGGCTTGTTTCTGTCTCAACGGAAGTATGTTGCTGAGATCATATAGAGGGCTGGGATGTCATCCTATAAGTCCACTTCCACGCCAGTTGATACAAACCCAAAGCTAAGTGCCATAGCAGGTGCACCATACGAGGACCCGACCCGCTATCACAATCTTGTAGGGGCCCTCTAGTATCTTACCTTTACCAGACTGGATATTACATATGCAGTTCAGCAGGTGTGTTTATTCATGCATGATCCCAGAGTTGAGCACATGAATGCAATCAAACGCATCATTCGGTATATTCAGGGGACACTAGACTATGGGTTGCACTTGTATCCGTCATCTACATCCACACTTGTTTCCTACACGGATGCTGATTGGGGTGGTTGTCCCGACACCAGACGGTCGACTTCTGGCTACTGTATGTTCCTAGGCAACAACTTGGTCTCCTGGTCGGCCAAACGTCAGGCAACTCTGTCACGCTCGAGTGCCGAAACGGAATATCGAGGGGTAGCAAATATGGTCTCCGAATCATGTTGGCTACGTAATTTGCTTTTGGAGCTTCATTGTCCCATTCAGAAGACAACCTTGGTATATTGCGATAACATTAGTGCCATCTACCTGTCAGGTAACCCAGTTCAACACCAACGCACCAAGCATATCGAAATGGACATTCACTTTGTCCGAGAAAAGGTTGCAAAGGGTCAAGTTCGCGTCTGCCATGTTCCGTCTCGTTATCAAATTGCAGACATCTTTACAAAGGGTCTACCAGCGGTTCTCTTTGAAGATTTTAGGGACAGTCTCAGCGTTCGAAAACCGCCCGCTATGACTGCGGGGGTGTGTTAAACAGAGCTATATACATGTGATATACACTGAATATACAGCAGTGTATATCACATATATATCACTAGCAAAGTAGCAAAACAGAGGTGCAGTCAGTTGGGCCTCTCGACCAGTGGCCCAAACCAGCAGTGCAGCAAGGCCTTTCAGCCTCTAGGCAGTGGGCCGATAGTAGCCCAGTTCCAGCCCATCACGGGATTACAGGCAGCAAAACAGTAGATATAAGTTGTATATTAAGGAAAGAATATTGTGTGTATATTGTAGTATATTTATTACCATAATTAGGATATACACTTACCATAATTGTATAGTTAGAATTATGGTAGAATAAGGTTTTAGGAATAGATTAGGAATAGGATTCTCCTATTTTGTAACTTGTATATATATCTATTCAATCAATGAAAATAATCAAGAGGATTATTTCTTTCACTTTTCTTATGCTAGAATTACTGTAATTTATTCAGAAGTTGTTAAACCTGAGATATTTGTACCTGACAATGCATTGTTTCCCATATATACCCCTCTAATTATTAAGAATGTGTTAAGGTATTTTAGAATTTCATCAAACAGGTGATTTGTCTTTTGAATATTTGGTTCCAACGGTCAAGACTAGTGGTGTCTAGTAAGGCTAGAGAATAACAACAACAACATACCCAGTGAAATCTCACAATGTGGGGTCGTGAGAGGGTAGAGTGTACGCAGACCTTACCCCTAAGATAGAGAGGTTGTTTCCGAAAGACCATCGGCTCAAGAGAAAGCACAAAAAAGTCAGATAAGGACAAGCAATTCAAAACAATATGAAAATGTAAATAACGACAACGAATAAGCAGTCTACAAAAAAAAAATGAGTGGTAGCTACCACAGAGAAACAAGATAATCAAAGTACAAAAAATAACAAATAATAACAGAGGTCAAAGGACAAGAAACTATGTGCAATACTGCGACTACTAGTATAAATAGATAAACGGGACACTTACTAGCCTTCTATCCTAATCTGAATCCTCCATAACCTCCTATCTAAGATCATGTCCTCGATAAGCTAGAATTGCGTCATGTTGTCTAATCACCTCTCCCCAATACTTCTTCGGTCTTCCTCTACCTCTCTTGAACCCATCCATAGCCAACCTCTCACACCTCCGCACCGGGGCATCCATATCTCTCCTCTTCACGTGACCAAGCCATCTCAGTCTTGCTTCCTGCATCTTGTTCTCCACCGAGGCCACTCACACCTTGTCCCGGATATCCTCATTCCTAATCTTATCTCTCCTAGTGTGTCCACACATCCATCGCAGTATTCTCATTTCCGCAACTTTCATCTTTCGAACATGGGAGGTCTTAATTGGCTAACACTCCGTCTCATACATCATAGTCGATCTAACCACCACTTTGTAGAACTTACTTTAAGTTTTGGTGGCACATTCTTATCACATAGCACTCCGGACACGAGCCTCCATTTCATCCACCCTGCACTAATATGATGTGTGACATCGTCAATTTCTCTGTACGTCACTGACCTTACACTCGAAGTATTTTATTTTGGTCCTACTCAACTTAAACCCTTAGACTCCAAAGTTTGTCTCCAATCATCCAACTTAGCGTTAACCCCGCTGCGTGTCTCGTCAATCAGAACTATGTTATCCGCGAATAACATACACCATGGCATCTCACCTTGAATATGCCACGTCAATTCATCCATCACCAAGGCAAATAAAAACGGGCTAAGAGTTGATCCCTCATGCAACCCCATCACAACTGAGAAGTGTTCCGAGTCTCTTCCCATTGTCCTTACTCTGGTCTTGACAGTAAGGCTAGAGAATAGGGAGGAAAAAAAAACTATGGAAAATCTTGGATGCGGACAGTTGTGACAAGCACCTTGTACGAATTGTAAGTTCTCCATAAAGAGGTGTAGCTGCCATAGGCTGACCAACTTTAACGGCTTAAACACTTTAAAGGAGGGAGGACCTAGATGTGCTTCGGTTCAAGGAAAGACCACACGCGCGCCGCCGCCGCCCGCCCGTCCGGTCCGGTTCCGAGTTCCGGGTTCCGGGTTCTCGGGTTCTCGGGTTCACGGGTTCACGGGTTCACGGGTCGCGGGGCCGTGGGGGTGTGGGAAGCTGTGGGTCGTGGGCCTTCGATATTATCTTTTTGGGCCGAGAGAACTTTGCCGAAGTGCGGTTTGATCCCGAAGTTTCAGATGTACAGTTTGGACCAGAATTCTTTCAGATGTACAGTTTGGTCCAAGAAGTTTCAAGATGTACAGTTTAGTCCCTGAAGTTTCAAGATGTACAGTTTGGTCCCTGAAGTTTTTCAGAAAATCAAAAATTCGACGGTCAAAACAGAAACGCCAAAGCACTCAATTCAGCCATTTATTTTGGCTGAATTACTCCTCCAATAATGGCCAATTCCGTTGGTCTTTTCACCATTTAATTTGGTGGCTTTACTACCTCCATAATGGCCATTATTTGGCCAATAATGGCTGTTATGGAGGCAGATAAACAGCCCTCCCTCACCTATATAAACACCCCTACACCATTGTTGAGACACACAGAAAATATACTAGCTATATACACGAAAATACACAAGCAAAACAGTTTCTTCCTACACCTTCCTTGCATCATTTCTTGCTCAATATTCTTCAAGATAGCATTTGAGTTTCCTTTGCTCAAGTGTTCCATTGCTGTTTTATCTTGGGAGACAATTGTCCAGGACGTATAAAGGATACATACGGGGCAATATTGTCTTAAGGACAGAGTGCTACACTCGACTCAGCAAAAAACAGAAAAACAGTTAAACAGTTTTTCATTTTCATCTTTGTAATTTCCAGTTTTCTAGTTGAATTGTAATTTCAATTCTTACATTAGCAGTTGTTTGTAATTTCCGTTTCCTGCAACTTTTGTAACAACCAACAACTTAAGACAATATTTGCTTACTGAAACTGCTATAACATGGCTGGAAATATGTCCGATGTTGCTACTACTGCTGCTGCCTCTCGAGGCAATGTTGCTGCCTTCCCTACCAATGTCTTGCTCTTGCTCAAGGCGGTAACACCGCCGCCTTTGCCGTCTGCTGCTGCTGCCACTGCTCAAGGCAGTAACACCGCTGCCTTCCCGGCTACTGGAGCTCCACCCTCTTCTTCACACCACCATGATCGCCCTGAAAAATTCATGGGATCAGAATTCAAAAGATGGCAGCAAAAGATGCTGTTTTATCTAACAGTTATGGGCATGGCCCGATTCCTTACGGAAGATCCTCCACAAGCTGGAGATGAAATGGACTCTTCGCCTTGAAACGGGTGAAGGGGCCTTGGTATCCATGTCGTTAACGGCATGAAGATGGTTCGTGATGCATGGAATCATAGCGATTTCATGTGCAAGAACTATATACTAAACTGCTTGGCAGACCCTCTCTACACGGTCTATTGCACCGTTGGCACCGCCAAAGAGTTGTGGGAAAAACTGCAAAAGAAGTACAACGCACAAGATGCGGGTACTAAGAAGTTCATCGTTGGGAAATTTCTAAAATTCCAAATGGTGGACAGCAAGACGATGATTTCCCAAGTCCAGGAATTTCAGATGATTCTACATCACCGGATTTGGAAGATTTGAAACCAAACGAGCGAGTTTTTGGTTGCATCGCCGATTGAGAAGTTACCTCCTTCATGGAATGAGTTTATGAGTTACTTGAAACTCAAGACAAAGGAGATGACCTTTGAAGAGCTTGTTATCAAAGCGCAAATCCGGGAAGATAATAAGAAGACCTTGCCAAAGGGTAGACAACCCGCCGAGGCGAAGGCGAATGCGGGCGAGGCCAAAGGGAACTCAAGCAAGAAGCGGAAGTTCCGAAAGACGGCAAAGCCCTGCGGCGAGAGATGTTCGAGAGGTAATTGTCATCACCGTGGTAAACCTGGTCATAGGATCAAGGAATGCCGCAAGCTCAGGCGAGCAACAGCGAGAAAGCCAAGTCTAAAGGCAAGGCTCAAGCAAACGTCGTCAAGGACACGCTCCTGGATGACATGATCGAGGAATTCGCTGCAGTGGTGCTCGAAGCCAACTTGGTTGAGAATCCGATGCAGTGGTGGTTGGACACAGGTGCTACAAGGCACATCTGTTCCAACAAAGATGCCTTCTCCACGTACACACGGTCGGCGACAAGAAGGTGTTCATGGGCAACAACGCTTCTTCCGACGTGATGGGGGTTGGAAAGGTGGTCTCGAAGATGACTTCCGGCAAGGAACTTACTCTGAAGGAAGTGATGCACGTCCCAGATATTAGAAGAAATTTAATTTCTGGAACCTTATTGGTTAATGCTGGTTTTAGGCTAGTATTTGAATCAAATAAATTTGTACTCACTAAAAATGGCACATTTGTAGGAAGAGGCTTCGTCTGTGAAGGCCTTTTCAAAGTGAATGCCATGTCTGTATCGCGTCAAGGAAATAAAGTTGAACCTTCTTCTTATTTGCTTGAGTCTTCTAATTTATGACATCATAGATTAGGACACGTAAACTACAAGTCTATTCAAAGGCTGGTAAAGATGGAGTTGTTGCCTTCTATCGACGTAAACCCTCAACATAAGTGTGAGGTGTGCGTAGAGGCAAAACTTACTAAGCTTCCTTTTCGATCCGTCGAAAGGAATACCGCTCCTCTAAAACTTATTCACACAGATATATGTGATTTGAAGTTTGTACAAACTAGAGGGGGGAACAAGTACTTTGTGACATTTATAGATGATAGCACAAGGTATTGTTACCTTTACTTGTTGAAAAGTAAGGATGAAGCCTTTGAAGCGTTTCGACGTTACAAAGCAGAAGTTGAGAATCAACTTAGCCTACGGATTAAATCCATTCGTAGCGATAGAGGGGGAGAATATGTAGCGCCATTTGAGGAATATTGTGCCCAAGAGGGCATTATTCATCAAACGACGGCTCCATACTCACCTCAATCAAACGGTGTAGCGGAACGAAAGAACCGCACATTAAAGGAAATGATGAATGCCTTGCTTATCAATTCCGGTCTTCCCCAAAACATGTGGGGAGAAGCTGTCCTTACTGCTAATACGATTCTTAACAGAGTCCCACATAAGAGTAAGGATAAAACTCCATATGAATCATGGAAGGGAAAGAAACCCACCTACAAATATTTTAAGGTGTGGGGTTGTACGGCAAAGGTTGAAGTACCCAAGCCAAAGCGAGGTCAAGATTGGGCCTAAGGCGTAGATTGCATATTCATCGGATATGCAAATAACAGTAGTGCTTATCGCTTCTTAGTGCATAAGTCAGATATTCCAGATATCCACCAGGGTACAATAATGGAATCAAGGAATGCTCTATTCTTTGAAAGTACCTTTCCTAGAAAGGAAAAAGACATAACCTCTCTCAAACGAAGTTATGCACAAAGCTCTCAAGAACCGGGAGTCCTTGACTGCCCGGATCTGAATGGTTCAGATCTAGCGAATCTCGAGGTGGCTGAACATCCGGAATCTAGTGTTCCAGATTCTCAGAACTTGGAGACTCCAGATATGGATCTAAGGCGAAGTAAAAGGGCCAGGAAGGATAAATCCTTTGGTCCTGACTTTGTAGCTTATATGGTTAATGATGAACCTAGGACAATTGCTCAGGCGTTGTCAACTCCAGAAGCACCGCTCTGGAAAGAAGCTATTGAAAGTGAAATAGGCTCAATTCTGCATAACCATACGTGGGAGTTGGTTGATCTTCCTCCCGGAAATAAACCGTTGGGGTGTAAGTGGATACTCAAACGGAAATACAAAGCCAGATGGGTCTATAGACAAGTACAAAGCCAGGTTGGTAGTCAAGGGCTATCGGCAAACAGAAGGCTTTGACTACTTTGATACCTACTCCCCGGTATCCGGATGACATCCATACGGGTATTCATTGCGATCGCGACTTTGCGTGACCTTGAAATACACCAAATGGACGTCAAGACAGCCTTCCTAAATGGTGATTTGGAAGAAGAAATATATATGGACCAACCCGAGGGGTACGTGGTTCAAGGACAAGAGAAGAAAGTCTGCCGACTTGTCAAATCTCTGTACGGGCTGAAACAAGCCCGAAGCAATGGCACGAAAAATTTGATAGTACTCTACTATCGAAGGGTTTCGCCATTAATGAGTGTGATAAATGTGTCTACATGAAAGGTAACTCGACTCGTTTGTTATGATATGCCCGTATGTAGACGACATGTTAATCACGAAGCGATCCTAGGGTCATCCTAGAGACTAAGAACATGTTGAAACAATGCTTCGACATGAAGGATATGGGTATCGCAGATGTCATCTTAGGGATTAAAATCTCTAAGACGTCGACGGGCTAGTCTTATCTCGGTCTCACTACATCGAGGATGTTTTGAGAAAGTTCGAGATGTTAGACGAGTTCACCGATAAAGTCACCAATGGATTCAAATCAAAAGCTTGATAAAAATCTTGGTGCACCCGTATACGGGAGCGATATGCACGAGTGATCGGTAGTTTGATGTATATAACAAACCGCACCCGACACGATATTGCTTACGCGATCAATAAGTTGGCTAGGTTCACCCGTAATCCAAGTGATAATCACCGGAAGGCGTTGAATCGGGTATTACAATACTTGAAATACACGTTAAATTACGGGTTACACTATTCGAGATATCCATTTGTACTAGAGGGGTACGGTGATGCAAGCTGGATATACGATATAGAGAACACCAAGTCCACCGGTGGGTATGTATTTACAATTGGTGGTGGGGAAATTTGTGTCTTGGAAATCCTCTAAGCAAACTTGCATCGCCCGATCCACAATGGAATCGGAGTTTATCGCTTTAGACAAAGCAGGAGAAGAAGGCGAGTGGCTTCATGACTTCTTAGAGGATGTTCCGTGTTGGAACAAACCCGTACCTTCGGTAATGATCCACTGCGACGATCGGTCGGCTCTAGGAAGGGCACGAGAATGCTATGTACAACGGCAAGTCTCGTCATATTCGACGGAGGCATAAGACCGTTAGGCAACTGATCACCACGGGTATAATATCCATTGATTACATTAAATCAAAGGATAATATAGCAGAACCCATTGACAAAGGGCTTACCCAAAGATCGAGATGACTTGCTCTGTCTAGGGGAATGGGCTTAAAACCCAAAATATAAGGGACCGATACGGTAACCCAACCTTACTAACTGGAGATCCCGTAATTTGGTTCAATGGGAAAACTAAGTTGTAAAGGTTCGGTTGATCGCTTCGGTGGAAGTATGAGCACTTCGGATAGTGATTTACGAAAAGAAACACCAAATCCAAAGCCGTTCCGCGATAGACTTTAAGTGCTATCGCGGTGTGGGTAAAGGTTAAGTTTTTAAAACTGTAATGCTCCTCAACGGTTGAGGTTAGGTTTGGGAAACTTTTAATGGTTCCTAACACTTGTGAAGTGGGGTATAGCAGATACCTTGTAGGAGACCACCTATTTAAGTGCGAGGACGGCAGCCGCCTCAAAATGAACGCACTTAAGAATCCAAGACGTTGTCCATGGCCAAAACGGACAAAACATTACGAAGAAGAGAGTAAGGGAATTTGTTGTGTTGGTACCATTGACTTGGCTTACACTAAACACCGACGGTTCAAGACATCACGTTCACCGCGCGTGAAGTAAGTCCGATGGTATTCGGCTATGGAAGGTTCAAAGCTGAAGCTACCTCTCCTTATGCAACATCGGTCATTTCGAAATATTGCTTTGAAATGGAAAGGCACCATGTGAGTGCGCCAAAATCTCTTTCAAGAGGGGATTGTTGGAAATTTGCCTTTGGCGGGAGTTGCGACCGACCAACTTTAACGGCTTAAACACTAGTGTTACGTATGTTGGAGAATTCGGTTCTTCACACATGCATGATCTACTAAGTACGTAGATAACCGTAGGGCCAAGAATCGTCAAATTTCATTAAGAAATGAAAGAGATATTGGTCCACGAAGTGAGGGTAACAACCAACAATATATCCTCTACCCTGTGAACCTTTGGTCTATTTCGTGCAGTTATTCTTTCATTTATATAATGATGTTTATTGCAAATTACAAGATGTTGAGATATTAATTCTGATCATTGAGTGTATTGTGCAGGATGTACTTCCTAGTTTATCTCCTCGTCTTGGTCTTGAGGCCATCCACCAGAAGATTGCTGCCGCATTTACGGAATGAGCTTTCTCTAAACAACAATATTGAATCCAGTCTTTGCTCATACCATAAGGGTGATGACATAGATAACTGTCTTCTTCTTCCTCTCCCTTTTCCCTGTCAACCTGTGTCTTGCATTCACCCAACCACCAACCCTTGAGATTATGGTGGGCATATACAGTTTAGCTGTGTAATACGCCATATGATACCAACTATGAAAATACCAATGAATAAAACCAGATATTTATACATTTTACTGCTAGCGAATTTGTCTGGTATTAGCTCCAATCTTGGCACAAGTCTGGGTTGTTCTTACCCCACTAATCAATGCATCTGCGAGAAATTTCAATCGATTTTCTTGTTAAATTCAATTTGGCAGAACAAATATTGTACTAGATAGGATCCATATTATGTCCGACAAGTTCTAGGAAACAGGTGGGCTGATTTGGTAAATATTCAAATCTTACTAAATACTCTGGAGCATGAGTTTTAAAAGGATAACATTTTCAAATCTTCCTCCAACTTTGGAGCCGTTTACTGAAAAGTGAAAACTTACCCTAACCTGGTGTTTGCATATAAACATGAGTAAAAGTTTGTTATACTCTGTAAATGATGTGGCGAGATGCACAATCTTTGGCAGATACCCTTAGATCTAAGCTTTGGTAAATTTCCCACAAGCTTACCTTAGGTGGCTGGTAGGAAGACACAAGACTTTGAGCAAGATCTGGTTTACAATTCCTGCATGCATTGTGGGGATATAAGATAGGGATAAAATTGAAGTTGTTTTCCTCGTACAATTGAGCCTAGTCATATGTTGAAAGCCAACTGTTTAACAGGCCTTGTTTTTAGGTACACCTTAAAACAATTTCGATGCCTTAATAGATATGGCTAGCTCCCTAAAACAATTAATACTATATTTATTTGGTCAAATAAAAGATAGAAGAATGACAGTACATTTGGATTGCACTTGTCCCCTGAACATAGGGAACTAGTAGTTTCACTTACAGAAGATATGATATCCGGCCTTTTGGTTCACTGTAGATCACAAAGTCTAGTCCATTGCATATACAAAAAATGAATTCAAGTGAAGAGAAGAAATAATTTAGATGTTATGGCAGAAGGGTAAAACGCCATGGTTGATCTATTCTGTAAGCTACTGTAGTATCGTGTGATGGAAGAATTTGCCAAATTGTCAAACCTAAATGAGCTTTTTCTTGCGAAAGTAGGATTTCAGATAGAATATTTGCAGAGCTGCAACTACTAAGCATATACCAAGGGACATTATACTGAACCATGCCACTCTAGCATTGGTTTTCTCACTAACTTCCCTCATTTCTGCTTCCCTGCACGCGAGATACAAGAAAAAACCATGTTAATTATGAGGTAGTAGACAAAAAGGATAAAAGCATCGGTTACACCAAAGGTTCTATAAGAATGTTTTTATCATTTCTTCTTAAAAAGTGAAAAAAAATAAGTATTTTTTTAATCCATTAGCTTTTCTATTTCTTATTTTGTTGCAGAAATGTGATGTATAATACACTTTCCTATTGTGTGTCTTCATAGGTCAAATCCAATAAGTACAGCAGTAACAAATGTCCCCTACAAAAACCAAAGTCTCTTACCCTCCGACATTTTTGAAACTGTTTGCTTGCTTGTTGCTCTCTATAAATTAAGGACAGTATCAGAGAATTGCAAATTTGAGCATGTAATTATAAGTTATTCACTATCCTAAAATCCTCTCTCCACGATAGATTTCCCCCATTGTCTTTTGGATACTGCATGAGAAGACCTGCTTCTTATCACTTTTAATATGCACTCCTATTACTCATAAATTTATGAATTGAAACAACACTTGAGGCTCCAGAAACCAGCATAGGTACATAGACGCACGAAGCAATCATAAAGGTAGAAGGAAAGGTATACTACCAAAAAGTTAAAAGACTTGCAACAAAAACGAACAGCAAACATATATAATCCGGGGTGTGGAACACATCTGAAAAAGCTAGTATGTACTTACCTATTCTTCAGGTACTCTAAGTTTTCATGAATGGCTTGCACTATCCCTTCAAGTTTCACCAACTCAAGTTCGACACCCTACAAGGGAAAAACATATGATGAAGAATACAACACGCGGAGTTACAAAATAGGAGCATACACATAACTAGTCCCCTCCTGATCTGGCCTTGAGGGAATTGGTGTGGATGGAAAATATATACTTGTCAACTTACTTCTATCTTTTCCTTCCTGGCAACTGATTCCCAATCCTTTGCACTGATTCCTGTCTTCCAGTCAAGACCGATAGTTATAGCTTTAGCCCCAGGGGCATGGTTGTCCATCCAGAAGCATGCCAAGTAGTTACCAGCTTCAGTGGTTGTGAAGGCAAATTGACCATGAGTTGTATTCTCTTTATGGTAAAGATTGTTTCCAAATGGTGATGTGACCTAAAAAGAATGTTACAATGATCTAGCTCATTAAAACTGAACCATTAGTGGAAAAATGTGCAAAAGGAAATTACTTTTCTCAAGGTTAATTAACCATTTCAAGAAGTTATGCTGCCTGTCTGAATGAGATGATAATTCAAGCAACATAGAGCACTTTTAGGAAAAACACATTTCAAGTGTTACAACACCTAAAATTCCTCTAACACCTTTTCATTTTGGACAAGAAACTTTCCCTTGTTTATGTACGATTTAATCAGTAATAGCTCTAATGAATTGTCAAATATCATAATGTTCTTTTTTACCGATAAAGCAGTGTAGAACCATACTGTTAGCATGTTCATCCGTAAATTGACCTCGATAAAGACAAGATAATTTGTCTACACATGTTGTGCATGGAAATAATGTTAGCTGTTATAAAGATTGTTTGGTAGGAAAAATTCAAACTAAGATTTACATTCACACTAACATCTATGCTAGTCTCGGGGAATTTGATTTCAGAATGACGAGAAAGCATCTATGCTTAAAGAGACACCAGGTATGGGAGAAATTGATTGCAGGAGTATTTGGATAGGTGAGGCTGCTAAGGAAATCAACGAAACAACCAATATTGAAGCAGTAGCTGTTGCTATTAGAGAAGCAATATACTACTGTGTTGTGAAGGGAATGGTACAGGTTATTATAGAGACTGACTCTGTGGTAATGAAGAACATATTAGAAGGCAGAAGTGGGATTCCATGGCATCTTATAACTTTGATAGAGGACATTAAACTTCTGATGCAGAGCTGTAATGTTCACTTGACGCATACCTACAGGAAGGTAATACTTGGGCTGATTTCCTTGCAAATCATGCTTTGGAAAGGATGGAAGAGTAGAATGTTGTTCCTTTGAAGATTTTCCAGTGAAAGGTAAAAGACTGCTCAATACAGATAAGTCTAAGTGCTCAGCTTTGAGGATCAAGACTAGAAGAATCTCATCATGGTTACAATGCATACAGAGATCTGTTATGGTTTGGCTTAATGGATGATCTTGCTGCAGTGAGCTGCTCAAATTAGCATGGAGAGGGACTGCACTATGAAGATCACTTACAGCTTGATATGTTGCTCATTTTGTAATAATACATTAGGGAGGAAAAGCATAGAATGCTTGAACTCCATTTTAGTTATAGCATATCTTCTTTTATCTAGTTCTTATTTTGAGCATGATGTATATTTCAACATTGATTCTTCAATATCAATAAAATAAGCCATTGGGCCTGGCCTAGTGGTATGTTCATAAAAGAAAAAGAAAAGAGGCTGCTAAAAGTAGAGCTATAATGAGCTTCTGGATCTCTAAAAAGGTAGCAGAGCTATTTCACAATTTCACAAGCATGATCTTCCTCAAAGAAACCAACTTACAGGCCCGTTTGGACATGATTCCAAATCGTGATTTGAAATCAGGTTGAATTGAAGTTGAAATTTTATTTGGCTATGCAATTTGGATTTCTTAAGTTGTATTTTTTCCCATAAACATTAAAATCCTACAATTTATGAAAACTATCAAAACTACCCCAACTCTTATACATCTTACCAAATGAACAAATTATAGTTCATAAACAAGGTATCGGAATATCCTAAGACACAGTATTAATAAATCATATATCTCATGTTCTTTTATAAATAAATTCTTGTAATTACATGCTATTACAAACTTCCAAATACACATAATTTTACAAAGATCCACCGGTCCAAAAAATAACAATAGTAGCAGCTAGTCTTTAATATAGTCTCTTCACCTCGAGCATGGGTCTTTTTTTTTTTTGAGAAATTTAAAATGATTTTTCTGCAAAATATAAACCTATGGGTCAAGTTTTACATTTAAAGAAAATTAAAATCACAACTTCGAATTTGAAATCCTACTTTTTGGAGAATTTGGAATTTCAAATCAAGATTTGAAATTGAAGTTGAAGTTTTGTTCACATTTTATAAACAAACGCTGCTTTCAAATCAAAACTTCAAATTTGAGCCCCAAATCCTATGGTCAAACGCTTACTAACCTT
Source organism: Anisodus tanguticus (assembly GCA_034509755.1). Lineage (NCBI taxonomy): Eukaryota > Viridiplantae > Streptophyta > Magnoliopsida > Solanales > Solanaceae > Anisodus > Anisodus tanguticus. Next base: position 20,142,727 of record CM067553.1, on the reverse strand, counting down.
GTCTTTATATAAGCAAAATGGAGTAAGTGCAAAAACGGATGATCTTTATTTTCTTTTTGAATAAAGTTGATACCATCTTTACTATAGTACGTAGTTGAGGAAATATATAGTTTAGCCAAGTTTATGATTTCACCACATCCATGAGAGAACCAAGTACCTTCCAACATAAGAAAATCTTATTTAACTATAGAATGCACAAATCAATCTTAAGAACTAAAGTGACACAACAAAATACTCTATAGATCAACAATGCAACACATTCTCACCATGACAAAGAGTAAAAATAAGTATTGGAGTGTTGAAGGATAAACTTATTATGTCAGTGTCTATCTTAGTAGTTGAGACCTAGCTAATCTTGTTACTTTGTTGATGCGGTTTAAATTAAAGGCAATTAGTCTATGTACTTATGAAGTAACATAAATTTTGAAATTTTGAAAATACAATTATTCTCTTAGATATAATTCATAACATGGGTTCAATTATTTAAGTTTCATTCTCTAACTTGAATTAATTCAATTAAAATTTTAGAAAATAATTCATCTCAAAAAAGAAAACGAAAAGAAAATAGAACAAATTGTGTCCAAATAAAATGAAAAGTATCAAGTACTTTATAAATGAAGACCTCATCGAAGTTTCTATATGGAGTATTGAACAGACAAATGGATTCCAGTGTACAATTAACTTTATTAAGTTGACTTCGAAGATCAAAATTACGAGATTTGAAAGTCAAAATATTCATAATGTGCTTAGTCTTTTCAATTAAAGCTTACTATTTGATACTCCCCCCCTTCATTTATACTTTTCATGTATTGATTTGTCACACCTAATGAGTCAAAAATAGAATAATAATTTTACTATATCACCCTAAGTAACTTAATTATTGAAATTAATAAACATGCTTTAAAAGTTGGACAGACACTAAAAATTCCTTAAACTTATTAATCTAATAATTAATAATAAAAGTAAAATAGGTATGAAATGATAAATTACTCTTTATTTTCCAAACTGGACAAGTAAAAATGGACAACTATTTTTATTATATATGACATGTAAAAATGGGCGGAGGGAGTAGCATCATTTGTCCTAGTTCAATTATTGCAGGAACTCAAAATTAAGAGATATTAAATGCAATAACAAACGCAAAGTTAGTCAATTGGATCCATTCACATCCTTCAGCTACTATACATCACAATATCAATCAGTTAAAATTAGAGCAGTGATGATTTGCGGTGCCTTACCTTGACGGAGATGGTGGGAACAACATTAGCTTGCGCGTGCTCTTCGTCACCAATTACATTATAATCGGCCAAAACGACGACGTTATTATGAATATCCTCCGATACACATTTGGTCCCCGACGTCGGGACTTCCATCCATATCGCTTCTGCAGTCGCCGTTACCGTCAACAACAGCACAACAAGTTTACACAACTCCATACTTTTTTTACTTCAGATTTGAGATTTGGTGTTACTTTTAGAGAGGGAGACAAGACTTTTTGAAATGATGACAGTTTTGGGGTAGTTTAATTAGTTTTAGATTTCTGTTCGTTGGATGAACGTGCGTCGCACGGACTAATTGAATGATGGCGGGTGTGATTAAGCGCGTAGGTATTGAAGATTATTTTTTATTATCTTTCCTACCAAACGATCCTAAGGAAGATTAGATGCCAGGAAATAATAAAAATAAAGAGATTTCAATAAATTATGTCTCAATGAAAAATGATGGAATCAAATGATATAAACATCAGTAATATTGTTGTTGAAATAACGTAACAATATGATGATCTTGAATCAAAATATGTCGAGGAAAATGGCCAAAATAGAAATAAGCAATTTAAGTTGAATTGGCTTCACTTGAAAAAAAAAAAAAACAAAGTTTTCGAATCTATAGTCCGAATACATGAGGCATAAAATCAGTGGGGTGCAAATGATTCTTTTTGTTAAAACAAAATTAAAAATGAAAGATATAAAGCACGATTTGTGGCACGCATATCATTGATTATTTGGAAACATAATTCTGCAATGAATACAATCACGTTGAGGTATCTTGTCAAACTGATAGCATGAGTTTGTTGGATGTTATCACAATCTCTTTGTATGACTCACTGAATAACAAAATATTTATGAAAATTCATTAACGATTCAAAGTCACAAACTTTTTTGTTTTCATGTCGGAGAGTTCTTAATAATATTTATATTATAAAAGAGTACGGAAAAAAGTAACTTAAACATATAAAATTCTCAAAAAACTTGTCTAATAAAACTTTTGAAATTCTTATACAGATTAATACAATCATCGTGCATATAGTATAATCGCCTTAGCAAATACCTATTTAAAAAAGATACAACAATTACCCAATTCGCCTTATAATAGTTAATTGTGTGTAATGACTTGAATACCATTAGAATTTTTGAAATCTTCCAAAGGCAGTAGAATGTTTGAATAAAAAATAGAAATGAAAGATCATAAAGACAAAATTGTCTCGACCAATAAATTGAGAATTTAAAAAATGAAATATGTGTCAATCAACCAACATCCCCTAAAATATTTTAAAGAGATTTTATATGAATAAAGGATTTCTATTTCATTCAAGTCTTAATTCAAGTAAAGACAAATTCATATCATTTCGATTTGGATAGACGAGTTTGTCTCGCTGCGAGTCAACACCTCATGCTCTCTTTTTCACATTCATTGAATATCAAGATGATTGTGAAATCGCTTGATATAAATAAAGATTCATTTCGACTTCAGAAAAGTGATAATTAAGAGTTACTTGGTGCTGAAATACATAACTTAGTGTCATTGGGACATCAATGTACTTTCTAATAGTTTCCCAATAGATATAGCTTTCTCTTTAAGTCTTATTAGCAAGATTTAGTTCTCTCCAACAAAAATATAGAATGGTACTTTTAAGCATTTATTAAGATACCTCTTAGGGCCATCGCTATGAAATTGTTTTATTCAAATAAATTAAATTATGCAAATGCAAGATATTTTCTCAACCCACATAAAGGTCGATTGCAGATAAACTATTTATTTAATGTGGAAATAAAATCATATCATAGCGTTCGACAAAATAATTATGATAGCTATTTTGTCAAATTATACAGAGATAATAGTCATTCATTAAGCAAGTCAATAATACGTTTGGCTGTGATCAAACTCACCACATTCATGAAACATGTAATCTTCCCCTAGAAATAGATATTGCACCTACATTGTATGAAAACAATGTTTGATGCATAGCTCACTTGAAAAAAAGGATACAAAGTCTGTTTGAAAATCATTTTGTAATTACATGACTGTGTAATTACTTACATATCAATAACAATAACAATAATAATAACAATAACATACCTAATATAATCTAAAGGTGGCCAGTGGGTCGGGCCAGGACGAGTTAGGTCGGGATCGGCGGGATCGGGACAGGCGGGATTCACCGTCGTCTCATCCCATTTCCGATCCCGTCGGAAAAGGGTGGGGCGAGATCGGGCTGGGGCGGGATCGGGATCGGGGCGGGAGTTTTTTTTTCTTTTGCACTTAATTTAAAAAATAACATATATATAAAAAAAACTCAATAATTAAACAAGATAGTGTAATAAAAACATCACAAGAATGTTTTTATGCCTCTTATATTATTTAATAGACATATGATTTTTTTTGTAATACAAATACAATTGTCAAAATTGCAACTTTGTGGTGTTGTTCAAAAGTTGCAAATTACATAGTAAAATTGTAATTAAAAAAATTACATTTTGAAAAAAACATGTTCTAGTTTCTTGATAATTTCATGTGGTTCTTCGGTTGGAATTGGTATTTGTTTGTCAAATTGCTCCATGTCGCTTCCACCACCTTCGGATAAGATTTCGTTGTAGTTTTCGTCTTCCTCTTTGCTGATATCCGGTTGACCGCACCTTCTCCGCTCCGCTCGTATCCAATCTCTGAATAATACTGCAATCTCTAAGCTGTCTCCGGCTAATGAGTGTCTGTGCTATCCCATTTGATATCTGCTGGCAGGAAAAAATACTTTCAGACGTCGTTGATGACGCTTGAATGTTCAAAACATCTCGGGCCATCATTGAAAGTGTCGGAAAGGTCTTCTCATTCCCCCTCCAGTATTTCAGCAAGTCTTCACATCCTTCTTCATTGAGAACTGTTTGGTACGGTATATAACCCTGCAAAACAAAAATATCAAATTCGCTAATTTGGTTAGTAGCGTTACGACCGCACATTCTATTTCTGAGTCTTTCAATACTAGCCGCAGAAATAACATGTCTTTTGTGAGGTTGTGTTGAAGAAGAAGAAGATGGTATGGAAGCCGGTAGGTTGCTAGCACTTTCTTGTTGGTAAAACCAATATACTTTTTTTGCATTCGTCTTCTACGCTAAACAACACTTCTTCTTTAGTTTGTTCAATAGGTGGTGGGTGATTTGGATATTTGGGACTTGGAGGTGATAGTACTGCTATACAATCATAAATAGTTTCAATAAGTGATTTAGTACCATGTATTTTAATAGTCAAATTTAATACAACACCAATAATATAAATAGTGGGAATAGGAATAAAATATTTTTTTATTTTGATAAACATTTTTTAATAGCTGCTTTATAAGTTGGTTTATCCATATATTCATTAAGCAGAAAAAATATTAGAGTTATATAAAACAACATAGTTGAAATAGTAGGATAATATATACCGGAAAATTCTTTTGTTGCTTGAAAAAATTTCTCTAGAAATACAATAAGTTCAAAAAAATTTCCTCAATCACTATCTACAACCATATCAGATGAATTTTGATTACGAGAGTTAAAAAAAAGTTATAGGTTTTCAATAGTCATAAGCAACAAGTAGTTGCTCGTATAAAGAATTCCACCTAGTGGGTACTTCTTCTGGAATTTTTCTATAAGGTAGTTGGCAATCGTGACAAGTTTTTTTATATTCTTTTTTCGGTTGTATTCTATTATTTTTAAAAATAAAGTTTATAGCAAATTGTATTTTACTAAGAATGTCATCAAAAAGTGATAGACCATCCTTTACAACTAAGTTATATATATGACACACACATTTTATATGAAAATGATCTGGAAAAGATGGAATTAAACTATTTTTTAAAATTGTAATAGCATAATTGTTAGAAGAAGCGTTATCTAATGTAATAGTCATAATTTTATCAGTTATTCTGTAATAATCGCACACTTGATAAATATTTTCTGCAATAAAAGTACCAGTGTGCCTATCATCTATATATCTATACGCTAAGATACATTTTTGCATAGACCATTTATAATCTATCAAATGACAGGTTACCGTTAAATAATCATGACCGTTAGTACTACGGCCTATATCAGAAGTGATAGTCACTTTGCCATTAAAATGATATAATGAATAACGTAAATATTGTTGATATTCATGTGCAAATTTAAATACATCTCTCTTAGCAGTTGATCTAGGAAAACCGTTAAAAGCAGGATTATACATTTCTATAATGTAATGAATAAAACCAGGAGATGAAGGAAATGAAAAAGGCAAACCCTCCACATCAACTAATTTTGTTATTGCTTCCCTATCTCTAGCTACTTGATTCTCTACGTCTCTATCAAAAATGTTCATGCATCTGATTTTAATGATCGTTTTGCTAGATCTCGTCTCATACTAGGAGGAATAAGAGACATTTCAGTTGAAGGTGCACTAGTGGGTGTGTTGTCATCTACATTAGTGGGTGTATCATCTAGATCATCGTCTAAATTAAAGTCTTCTTGAGTTCTAGAAAATAGCTCCTCGTCTAAATCTAATGGTATTGTAGAAAAATGTTCAGTAACAACAAAATCATCCTGTGTAGGAATAGGATTCTGTCTAGAAATAGGATGACTAGAAGAAGTACCCTTGCCCTTGTTACCCCTACTAGAAGAAGCCTGACCCCTACCCGTAAGCATACGTTTAAATCCTTCCATTATAAATTTATAATTATACTAATAAATAATTAAAGTAAATGAAATTAAGTGCGCTAAATAAAATAAACAGACAATAATAATTTAATGAAGGAACGAATGTACCAAACACCGACGTAACGTCGACGTGTAATCGAGAGGTTGAAAATTGAAACTTTGCTCGATGGAAGATCCTCAAGCTAGTTGCCAACTTCACTCCCAAATGAATAAATAAAATTCAATTTAGTAGACAATGTAGACTTGTAGAGAGATAGATTGAGAGATTTAGAGAGATTGTAGAAAGATTTGTGAGAAAGATGAAGAGAAAATGAGGTATTTATAGTTGGGAAATTGGGTTAAAGTATAAATATAATAACTTATGGGTTAAAATAAATATTAAGGGGGTAGAGGTTGGGGGAGGGGGGAAGCCAAAAATGGCTGTTGCACAACGACCAAAATGTAAAATGGTCGTTGGTGCAATGGTTATTTGTGCAAAGGGATGTTTCGGGCGGGACGGGGGTGGGCCGCGATGGGCCGGGACGAGACCATGTCCCGTCCTGGTTCGAGTCCCGATACCATAATTTTTTTTTTAGAAAAAAATTGGGGTCGGGATGGGACCGGGCCGACCCGGCCCACTGGCGAGCCAAAGTATAATCCTTTCAGGTGGGATCTGGGGAGGGGTAGAGAACTGTTCTGATAGACTGCCAACTCAAGTAGAAATGAAAAAGTAACAATAATAATAAATAGTAAAAGCAGTAAGAAAATTAAATAACAAAGTGAAAGGAACAAATAGGTAGGAATAGGAAATATGAGAATACTAAAATAAAAATGACAAAAATAATATTGATCCTACACGAAAGGATAATAATACTAATCATAACACTAGCCTTCTACACTAATCCTTGACCTTCATACCTACTAACTAGGCCATGTCCTCAATAAGCTGAAGACTCGCCATATCTTGTTTGATCACATATCCCCAATACGTCTTCCGCGTACCTCTACCTCTCATACAATCCTCCATTGCCAATATGTCACACCTCTTCACCGGAGCATATGTGCCTCTCATTTGGACATGTTTGAACCATCTTGGTCTCGCCTCCCGCATCTTGTCTGCCATGGAGGCACTCCTACCTTATCCTAAATTTCTTCATTTCTGACCATATCTCTCCTAGTAAGCCCACACGTCCATCTCAACATCCTCATTTTCGTCACTTTCATTTTTTGAACATGAGAGGTTTTTGATTGGTCAACACTTCATCCTATACAACACCCCTTCTCATCTTACGCATATCCCCCTCAATCTCCTCAACCTTAATATGCCTACAATACACAAAATCACAATGACTCTCGAAATGTTCCACATCACCCAACATGATACTCTTATCCCACTCTTAATTTAAAAGTGTATGGAAATATGTCATGCCACCTTAGTCTAATATGCTCCTCCGCCATCAATACATTTCCCTCATCGTCTTTAATGCTTTTCACTTGGTCCAGATCACGTGCATTCATTTCTCTTGCCTTGGATAACATGTATAGCTTCTTGTCTCCACCTTTGTCACATAACTCTTCATACAAGCGTTCAAACGCTATCATCTTCGCCGTCATAACTGCTAACTTTGCCTCATTCCTCGCCGCCTTATACCGCTCCCTATTCGCCCTTTTCTCTTCCTCGTCCTTACTTTCCACTAGCTTCAGGCACGTCACATTTTTTGCTTTCACTTTCTCTTGCACCTCTTCATTCCACCATCAATCCCCTTTGTGCCCACCAGAGAAACACATTGACATCCCTAATACCTCTATAACTACTTCTCTAATGCAACTTGTTGTCTTGGTCCACCTACTACTTGCGTCCCCACTACTCCTCTAGACCCTACCGTTATCAACTTCTTCTCTAGCTCTTGAGCTTTGTCCTTAGTCAAGGTACCTCACTTGAGCTTTGGTTGCCCTCGTCTTCCTTTTGATCTCCACGTCCATCACCAAGAGCCTATGTTGGGTCGTGAGAATCGCATTCGGGATAATCTTATAGTCCATGCATAAACCTCTATTACTCTTCAGAAAGAGTAGGTAACCTATTTGAGTCTTGGCCACCGCACTCTGAAAGGTGACCAAGTGCTCCACCCTCTTCTAAAAACTTACGTAAGGTATCACCAACTCAAAAGCTCTAGCGAAATCTAACAACGAAGTTCCTCCTTCGTTTTTTTCTCCATAACCAAAAACAGCATGCACATCGTAATATCCTCTAGCCGCCTTCTCGATGTGACCATTGAAATCACAACCTATGAGTAACTTCTCGGTGGGTGAAGTACCTCGGACAATCGTAGTAATTACACATTGTAGTAATTATATACTATAGTAATTATATACTATAGTAATTATAATAACTATTTATTTGTCATAACGTAATTACAAAGTAAATCTCAATGTCATGTTAGTTGCTAGAGATGGCAACGGATCGGATCTGGACCGGATCCTACTAGATCTAGATCCAGATCCATTTTTCATACCTGGATCCAGATCCATCGGGTCCATAAAAATCAGATCTAAATCCGAATCCACCGGGTCCTCGGATCGGATATGGATCTACATGTAAAATTTTTTAGCTTGAATAATATTCTCACATGTTGAAACTTTTATGACAAAATGAAATGCAATTTGATTGAAAAAAATGATTGAGTCCATTCAATCAACCTACACAAACATGACATCATTCTTCCAAAATACTAAACAAAGTTTTAGCATCACAAAAAAATAAAGACGATTGACTTCATTAGTGATGTTGAACAAGTTGCAACTTTGAGCTAATTTTTAGAGGCTTTAGTGATGCTCCACTTGTAGTTCTACTGATTGACTTCATTAAACAACATAAGACAATGTAAGTAATATATCAAAAGTCCCAATTTTTTTTGTTGATCAAACAAATGAGAGAAAGATACTTAAAGCTTACGGCTAGCAGATTCAAGAAAGGAAAATTTAAAGAAGAGTGATAATTTTTTCTTTTTATAGAAATGAAAATATGGGAAACTGCAGAGAGCATATAGGTAAAAGAAATGAAACTTCAAAGATAAATTACATGGCTGTGTGACTTGTGTCTTATCCTGGTTCAACCATTTACTCAATACATAAATTATGAATTTTTTTTAAAGAAAATACTTATAAAATTACATTCTAGGTTATGGATATATTTAATAAAAATGGATCCACGAATCGGATCTGGACCGGATACAAATCTCAAATACAAGATCCAGATTCAGATCCGATCCGATCCGATCTGTCAGAAACGGATCCGGGTCCAATCTGGATCCATCGGGTCCAAATTTTGAAGATCCATATCTTATAAAACGGATCTGGATCCACCGGATCTGGACCGGGTCCAAGATCCATTGCCATCTCTATGGTTGCACAAGTGCAATTACATACTTGAGTAGTCTTTTAGCTAATTATAAAAAGTAAATAAATGTTTTATATGAACATGCAAATAAGTTTTAACGTGTGAAAAATATGTGTATAGAAAAATATTTTAAAAAAAAAAAAGAAATAAAGGATTTGAAGATTCATAAGGTAATTACACCATGTAATTACCACCGATTCTTTGTTTTCCCTTAAAAATGAAGAGTGTAATTGTTTCCCCTCAATTACACTCTTCAATTTTTAAGAAGTTGATATGCAAGATTGCAATGCGTCATTTATGAGAAATTAAGTGATATTTTTTATTAAGTGGAGTACAATAAGTGATTTACACTTTTTTCCTCAATCAAGATTTTGGTTCCCATTCTTCTTTTCATCTTTCTAGTGTATGGTGTGAGCGTTCTCGTGTGAGGTACTAGTGGAAGTTGTCTTTGGAGATCGTACACATTCTCTTTTGTATTCTCTTTTTAGTCCCCAGTTGTAGCCTTCGTGACTTAATCTAAATACCGATGTGGTGGTTAGGAAGCGTCCATTCAAATTAGTAGATTGTCCTAATATTTTTACGGTGTTCACTGGAAACCGGTAAATCACACCAAATTAAAAACCGAATCAAACTGAATATACAAATACAATTTAAAAATTATAATTTTACATACATTTTGAAAAAAAATTATAGTATATATTATGTTATTCTTTTGGACCTAAGTTAACAAAAATATGCAAAGAGGAAATGACCCTGTCAAGAAGCAATAAGTTTATACATGCCTGTCGAAAAGAACCATAAAGTACGAGGAAATTTGTATTATGATCCTACTTTTCAGAATACTGACTATGCTTGATAAAATTAAATAAATTCACTTTAATCGAGATTGCCTTGACCTCTTATGCGTTTTAGCTTCGTGTTTTGTCATTGAAGTTCTTAATGATACACAGTTTCAAACATATAAAAGCAGCTGGGTGAGCTTTTTATATTTCCTGCAAGCTGCTATAGGTTCTTTTATTTGTGGCGTTTTTTTTCATTCTCGAAGTTATTGAAATGAGATCACACCACAAGCAAATTCTTCCCAAGAGGTCGCATCATTATTTAACAACTCGATCAATCTTACTAAAAAATGATAAAAACTATAAAAACTGATAAAAATCGACTTAATGAAACATCTAGTTAATTGAATTGATTTGATTTGATCCTTGTACTTGAAAACCCAACTTAATTGGTTTGGTCATATTTAAAGTAAAAATCGACTCAAACAGCAATCATGAACACCCCTAATTTTTTAGTGAGACAACTAGCAATGAGTATCACTGGATATTGTTGGTTACAATGGTGTAGAAAACGGAAATAAGTAACTGCTAAGTATTACAACAAACTGAAATTTCAATAAACTGGAACAAGAACTGAAACAGTTTTGATATGCTGAGTCGAGTGATGGCACTTTGTCTTTAAGACAAGATTGCCCCGTATATATCCTTTCTACGTTTTGGACAATAGTCTCCCAAGATAAAACAACAACTCAACAAATGAGCAAAGGAAACTCAAGTGCTATTTTGAATAATTTTGAGTAATGAAATGATGCTAGAAAGTAGTAGGAAGAATCTGATTTCGTTTGTATGTTCTGTGTTGTCTCAACAATTGGCAAAGGCTTCATTATATAGTTGTAAGGAGAGGACTTACCAACTGCCCACATAATTGTTGTTACTGGCCAAGTAATGACAATTATGGAGGTAGTAATTCAGCCAAAATAAATAGTGAAATAATGTGCAACGGATTAGCTTTTAAGGAGAGTTATTTAGCCAAAATAAATGACTGAATTGAGTGCATATTAATGTTGGTTAACGTTCCAAAACCAACAGCAAAAGCACAAGTTCTCTGCCTAATTTAACTTACCAGAAACTTCAGGGACCAAACTGTAAATATGAAGCAATTTGGGTCCAAAAAGATAATACCAGAAGAAGCCCACGACCCGAGACCCTAGACCCGAGCCCGGACCGGACGGGACGGGTGGGCGGCGCGCGTGTGGGCTTATCCTCGAACCGAAGCACATCTAGGTCCTCCCTCCTTTAAACACATGGGATACCCCTTGGGGTCCCAAGTTTGAGACTTATAAACTAAACAAATTTTTCTTCCCCCACCGATGAGGGAGGATTGGTCTAAATACCACACTTTTCCATGTTTCAAATACCTCACTTTGTGGACCAATATCTCTTTCATTTCTCAACGAAATTTGACGATCATTGGCCCTACGGTCATTTACTTACTTAGTAGATTATGCACGTGTGAAGAACCGAAGTTTCCAACATGCGGAACACTAGTGTTTAAGTCATTTAAGATGGTTGGACGCAACTCCCGCCAAAGGCAAATTTCCAACAATCCCCTCTTGAAATAGATTTTTGGCGCACTCACATGGTGCCTTTTCCCAGCAATATTTCAGTGAACCGATGTTGCATAAGGAGAGGTAGCTTCAGCTTTGAACCTTCCATAGTTAAATACCATCGGACTTACTTACTGCGCAGTGAACATGATGTCTTGAACCGTCAATGTTTAATGTAAGCCAAGTCAATAGTACCAACACAACAAATTCCCTTACTCTTTTCTTCGTAATGTTTTATCCGTTGTGGCCGTGGACAACTTCTTGGATTCTTAAGTGCGTTCATTTGAGGCGGCCTGTCCTCGCACTTAAATAGGTGGTCTCCTACAAGATATCCTGTTATACCCCACTCCAAAAGTGTTAGGAACCATTAAAAGTTTCCTCAAACCTAACCTCAACTGTTGAGGATCATTAAAGATTTTGAAAACTTAACCTTTACCCACACTACAAATAGCACTTAAAGTCTATTGCGGGAACGACTTTGGATTTAGTGTTTCTTTACAGAAATCACTATCCGAAGTGCTCATGCTTCCACTGAAGCGATCAACTGAGCCTTTACAACTTAGTTTTCCCATTGAACCAAATTCCTGGGATTTCCAATCAGTAAGGTTGGGTTACTACCGTATTGATCCTTATACTTTGGGTTTTAAGCACATTCCCCTAGACAGGCAGAACATCTAATCCTTGGGTAAGCCCTTTGTCAGTGGGTCTGCTATATTATCCTTTGAGTTTATGTAATCAATGGATATTATACCCGTGGTGATCAGCTGCCTAACGGTCTTATGCTTCCGTCGAATATGACGAGACTTGCCATTGTATATAGCATTCGTGCCCTTTCTAGAGCCGACTGGTTGTTGCAGTGGATCATTACAGAAGGTACGGGTTTGTTCCAACACGAAACATCCTCTAAAAAGTCATGAAGCCACTCAGCTTCTTCTCCTGCTTTGTCTAAAGCGATAAACTCTGATTCCATTATGGATCGGGCGATGCAAGTTTGCTTAGAGGATTTCCAAGACACAGGCCCACCACCAATTGTAAATACATACACACTGTGGACTTGGTGTTCTGTATATTAGATATCTAGTTTGCATCACTGTACCCCTCTAGTACAGTTGGATATCTCGAATAATGTAACCCGAAATTTAATGTGTGTTTTAGGTATTGTAATACCCGATTCAACGCCTTCCAGTGATCATCACTCGGATTATGGGTAAACCTAGCCAACTTATTGACTGCATAAGCAATATCAGGTCGGGTTCAATTTGTTATGTACATCAACTACCGATCACATGTGCATATCGCTCCTGGCATACGGGTGCACCATAATTTTTATCAAGCTTTTGATTTCTATCCATTGGTGACTTTATCGGCGAACTGTCAAACATCTTGAACTTTCTCAAAACATCCTCGATGTAGTGAGACTGAGATAAGACCAGTCCGTCAGACGTCTTAGAGATTTTTATCCCTAAGATGACATCTGCGATACCCATATCCTTCATGTTGAATCATTGTTTCAACATGTTCTTAGTATCTAGGATTACCCTAGGACTGTTTTCTGTGATCAACATGTCATCTACGTACAGGCATATCATGACGAATGAGTCAGAGTTACCTTTCGTGTAGACACATTTATCACACTCATTAATGGAGAAACCCTTTGATAGTAAAGTACTATCAAACTTTTCGTGCCATTACTTCGGGGCTTGTTTTAGCCCGTACAGAGATTTAACAAGCCGACAAACTTTCTTATCTTGCCATGGAACCACATACCCTTCGGGTTGGTCCATATAAATTTCTTCTTCCAAATCACCATTTAGGAAGGCTGTCTTGACATCCATTTGATGTATCTCAAGGTCACGCAAAGCTGCGATCATACCCGTATGGACGTCATCCGAGATATTGGGGAGTACGTGTCAAAGTAGTCAAGACCTTCTTTCTGCCGATAGCCCTTGACTACCAACCTAGCCTTGTACTTATCTATAGACCCATCTGTTTTATATTTCCGTTTGAGTATCCACTTACAACCCAATAGTTTATTTCTCGGAGGATGATCAACCAACTCCCAAGTATAGTTATGCAGAATAAAGCTTATTTCACTCTCAATAGCTTCTTTCCAGAGCGGTGCCTCTGGAGTTAACAATGCTTCAGCAATTGTCCTTGGTTCATCATCAATCAAATAAGCTACAAAGTCAGGATCGAAGTATTTATCCTTCCTGGCCCTTTACTTCGTCTTAGTTCAATCTCTGGAGTCTCCAAGTTCTGAGAATCCGGAATACTAGATTTCGGATATTCAGCCACTTCGAGATCCACTAGATCTGAACCATCTAGATTCGGGCCGTCAGCGACTCCCGGTTCTTGAGAGATTTATTCATAACTTCATTTGCGAGAGGTTATGTCTTTTTCCTTTCTAGGAAAAGTACCTTCAAAGAATTGAGCATTCTTTGATTCCATGAGTGTATCCCCGTGGATATCTGGAATGTCTGACTTATGCACTAAGAAGCGATAGGCACTACCGTTATTTGTATATCTGATGAATATGTAATTTACAGTCTTAGGCCCAATCTTGACCTGCTTTGGCTTGGGTACTTCAACCTTTTCCAGACAACCCCATACCTTTAAATATTTATAGGTGGGTTTCTTTCCCTTCCATGATTCATATGGAGTTTTGTCCTTACCCTTATGTGGGACTCTGTTAAGAATCGTATTAGCGGTAAGGATGGCTTCTCCCCACATGTTTTGGGGAAAACCGGAATTGATGAGTAAGACATTCATCATTTCCTTCAATGTGCGGTTCTTACGTTCCATCACACCGTTCGATTGAGGTGAGTATGGAGCCATCGTTTGATGAAAAATGCCTGATTGGGAACAATATTCCTCAAATGGAACTACGTATTCTCCCCCTCTATCACTACGAATGGATTTAATCTGCAGGCTTAGTTGGTTCTCAACTTTGCTTTGTAACGTCGCAACGCTTCAAAGGCTTCATCTTTACTTTTCAACAAGTAAAGGTAATAATATCTTGTGCTATCATCAATGAATGTCACAAAGTACTTGTTCCCCCTAGTTTGTGCGAACTTCAAATCACATATATTTGTGTGAATAAGTTCTAGAGGAGCGGTATTCCTTTCGACGGATCGAAAAGAAAGCTTGGTGAGTTTTGCCTCTACGCACACCTCACACTTATGTTGAGGGTTTACGTCAATAGATGGTAACAACTCCAACTTTACCAACCTTTGGATGGACTTGTAGTTAATATGTTCTAATCTATGATGCCATAAATTAGAAGACTCAAGCAAATAAGAAGAAGTTTCAACTTTATTACTTGGACGTATTACAGACATAGCGTAAACTTTGAAGAGGCCTTCACAGACGAAGCCTCTCCCCACAAAAGTGTCGATCTTAGTGAGTATAAATTTATTGGATTCAAACACTAGCCTAAAACCAGCATTAACCAATAAAGGTCCTGAAATTAAATTTCTCCTAATCTCAGGGACATGCATCACTTCCTTCAGAGTGAGCTCCTTTTCAAAAGTCATCTTCAGGACCACCTTTCCTACCCCCAGCACGTCAGAGGAAGCATTGGTGCCCATGAATATCTTCTTATCGGTGACCGGTGTATACGTGGAGAAGGCCTCTCTGTTGGAACAGATGTTTCTGGTAACACCTGTGTCCATCCACCACTACATGGGATTCTCAACTAGGTTTGCTTCAAGCACCACCGCCGAAAACTCCTCAATCATGTCATCCAGGAGTGTGTCCTTGACGACGTTAGCATGCGCCTTGCCTTTAGCCTTGGCTTTCTGTTGTTGCTCAGTCTTGAGCTTACGGCATTCCTTGATCTTATGACCAGGTTTCCAACAGTGGTGACAGTTACCTCTGAACATCTCCGCTGCATGGGTCTTGCCGTCTTTCTGGAACTTTCGCTTCTTGCTTGGGTTCCCTTTGGCCACAGCCAGATTTGCCTTTGCCTCAACAGGTTATTTACCCCTAGGCAAGGCCTTCTTATTATCTTCCTGAATTTGGAGTTTGATAATAAGCTCTTCAAATGTCATCTCCTATGTCTTGAGTTTTAAGTAACTCATTCCACGAATGAGGTAACTTTTCAATCAGCGATGCAACCAAAAACTGCTCATTTGGTTTCATTCCTTCCAAATCCAGGTGATGTAGAGTCATTTGGAATTCCTGGACTTGGGACATCACTGTCTTACTATCCACCATTTGAAATTTTAGAAATTTCCCAACGATGAATTTCTTAGTACCTGTATCTTGTGCGTTGTACCTCTTTTGCAGTTTTTCCCACAGCTCTTTAGCGGTGCCAACGGTGCAATACCCCGTGTAGAGAGGGTCTGCCAAGCAGTTCAATATGTAATTCTTACATATGAAATCACTATGATTCCATGCATTAAGAACCATCTTCATGCCATTAATGACATGGATACCTAGGCCCCCTTCACCCATTTCAGAAGGCAAATGGTCCATTTCATCTCCAACTTATGGAGGATCTTCTGTTAGGAAACGTGTCATTCCCATAACAGTTAAGTAGAACAACATCTTCTGCTTCCATCTCTTAAAGTTTGAGCCCATGAATTTTTCAGGGCGTTCATGGTGGAATGTGGAGGGTGGAGCAGTAAAGGCAGCGGACGTGCCTTGGGCAGCAGTGGGAAAGGCAGACGAGTAGCTGCCTTGAACAATAGCGGCAACAAATAGGGATGGCGTAATTGTCGCCTTGATAGGCGATAGCGGCCAAATGATGGCATCAACAGTGTTTCCAATCATGTTAAAATAGTTACAGCAAGCATAATCTTGTCTTAAATTTGTTGGTTACAATGGTGTAGGAAACAGAAATAAGTAATTGCTAAGTATTACAACACAATGAAATTACAACAAACTGAAATTTTAATAAACTGGAACAAGAACTGAAACAGTTTTGATATGCTGAGTCGAGTGATGGCACTCTGTCTTTAAGACAAGATTGCTCCGTATATATCCTTTCTATGTTCTGGATAATAGTCTCCCAAGATAAAACAACAACTCAACAAATTAGTAAAGGAAACTCAAGTGCTACTTTGAATAATTTTGAGTAATGAAATGATGTTAGAAAGTAGTAGGAAGAATCTGATTTCGTTTGTATGTTCTGTGTTGTTTCAACAATTGGCAAAGGCTTCATTATATAGTTGTAAGGAGAGGACTTACCAACTGCCCACATAATTGTTGTTACTGGCCAAGTAATGACAATTATGGAGGTAGTAATTCAGCCAAAATAAATAGTAAAATAATGTGCAATGGATTAGCTTTTAGGGAGAGTTATTCAGCCAAAATAAATGACTGAATTGAGTGCATATTAATGTTGGTTAACGCTCCAAAACCAACAGCAAAAGCACAAGTTCTCTGCCTAATTTAACTTACCAGAAACTTCAGGGACCAAACTATAAATATGAAGCAATTTGGGTCCAAAAAGATAATACCAGAAGAAGCCCACGACCCGAGACCCGAGCCCGGACGGGACGGGCGCGCGGCGCGCGTGTGGGCTTATCCTTGAACCGAAGCACATCTAGGTCCTCCCTCCTTTAAACACATGGGATACCCCTTGGGGTCCCAAACCCCAAGCCAAGTTTGAGACTTATAAACTAAACAAACTTTTCTTCCCCCACCGATGAGGGAGGATTGTTCTAAATACCATACTTTTCCATGCTTCTAACACCTCACTTCGTGGACCAATATCTCTTTCATTTCTCAACGAAATTTGACGATCCTTGGCCCTACGGTCATCTACTTACTTAGTAGATTATGCACGTGTGAAGAACCGAAGTTTCCAACATGCGGAACACTAGTATTTAAGTCATTAAAGATGGTTGGATGCAACTCCCGCCAAAGGCAAATTTTCAATAGATATGTGTATTCTCTTTTTTACACTAAAATATTTTTTCATATAATTTTTTATTATAATATTATATGGTGAAGACATTATCTACTAATGAAAATTCTAAGGAAAAGTGTTACAAATCCACTTGATTGTGAATATCCCGGAAACCAAATTGGTTGAATACCAGATTAGTTGTTTTCAAATAACTAGTGATTTCCCAAATAAAGAAGGCTGGAAACTAAATTTATTTTTTCACAATAAACAAGATTCACTTATGTGAAATTTGTAACTACAAGGTCACCCAACTTTTTTTATATGACATCTAAAGTCACTCAACTAATATTTGGACAACAAAACATGATGTCATTTAATTTATTCCACATGACCTTTAATTTACTAAAAATGGTCAAATTTGCCCTTGTACTCTCACAAATAAGTAATATTTACCATTCGTTATACTTTTTGATATATTTGTCCTTCTTATCCAACTTTCAGATCATATTATCCCTTGTACTCTAAAGAAAGTCATATTTATCCCTACGTGGTTAGATATTCATTTCCATCTTAATTTTCCTATGTCCATGAGGCAATATTTTTTTTAAAAAATCTAGAAAATGAATTTTTTAAAATGAAAAAATTGGATTTTTTTATAAAATATCAAAAAACTAGATTTTTTTTTTTTAAATGGTGAAAACCTGTTTTTAAGAAAAATATGGAAAAGCTGCATTTTTTTTTAAATCAGGAAAAGAAATTACTTTTTTCTACATCTAAAAAAAATTCCAGATATTTTATTATTAAAAATTAAGTTTTTTGAAATTTTTTTAAAAGATCCATTTTCGGATTTTTTAAAAAGTAATCCAGATTTTTTTCCAAAACAAAAAGTGTCCTAAAAAATGAAATCATGAAAATCTGGATTTTTAGGGACACTTTCTTTTAAAAAAATTCAGTTATCCAGATTAAAAAAATATTTTCCCCATATTTTTTAATAAAAATCCAATTTTCCGGATTCTCTAGATTTCAGATTCTAGAGAAAAGTCTAAGCTCACTTAAATTACGTTAGTTAGATAAATTCCAATTCCCCTCATATGATTGTTGACACCCAATTTTGTCCCATCTTTTATGATTTTTATTCGTAATTTTTAATATTTTGACGCTTTTAAAATAATTTAAAATATAGGCATATATGTGTGTATCTTCGTATTATTATTATTATTCGCATATTTTATATCATTTGCATTTTATAATAATCATAAGTTATCCGAAAATTCTATGTTATTTTATTCTCGCAAAATTGCACCGCATTTCCCTTTTATTAAGCATTAAACATTTCGCAAATATTATATTTTTTATTATTATCACATTGGTATGTTATTTTAAATAATTCACATCTTTTACAAAAAATATATTTTAATGTTAAGCTCCTTTTTATTTTAACCAACTCCCCATTTTTCATTTTTCCAACCCAATACAAATTCTACCCAAACAAAATTCACAAGCCCAAACCCATTCCCATTATTCCCTTCCCCTTTATTTCCCCCCCAATTCCCAAGCCCAACCGGACCAGCCCAACTCCCCAAAACAATTAAACCCAATTCCCAAGCCCAACCGGACCAGCCCAACTCCCCAAAACAATTAAACCCAATTCCCAAGCCCAACCGGACCAGCCCAACTCCCCAAAACAATTAAACCCAATTCCCACAACCCAAAAAAAGAAAAAATCGCGAGCCCAACCCGACCGACCGACCCGACCCGACCCGTCGCCCCCCCAAACCCCTTACCCCTTTTAATTCCCCAAAAACCCAAAACCCAAAACCCAAAAAAACCAAAAATCGAAAAACAAAAAACCGAACCCTACCACCAACTCCCGACACCTCCACACCCCTCCCATCACTTCACCATACCCATGCCCCTCAAATCCGCGATTTTCTTTACCTTTAATTCGAATTTCAAACTCGTTCTTGGGGGGGAAATCCACCTATAAATACCCCATGTTGTTCTTCATTTTTAGGAGGAGATTTTCGGGGGGAGAAAAATAGATTTTCGGAAGGATTTTCGGAAGATTATTCCATATATACATAAATATTTTGTTGTGTTCTTGAGTTTAAAGCATTTTGGTTTCTTTGTTATTCAAGAATCAAGTCCGAAAAGGTTTGTCATCCCCTTTGATTCTCTGATTTTTCTTCACTGATTTCGGGTCGGGTCGACCGATTCGGTCGACCGGTTCGGGTAACACTTTCGTAATCCTTGCATTTCATATTTTTGTATGTTGGTTATCCGGAATTGATGGAATTATTTGATGTCGGGTTGAATCTCCGATTCGGGTCGGGTTACTGAACCGGGTCGGGTCGACCCGGTTTGAATTTCCAAATTTCTTGCATTGTTGCTGTTGTTATTATTGGCTATCTGAATTTGATGAAATTATTTGACTTCGGGTTGGAATCGATGATTGGTCGGGTCGACCGTTTAGATTTTTCCAATTTTCTTACATTTCTTTGTTGTTATCATTGGTTATCCGAAATTGATGAAATTATTTGATTCCGGGTTGAAACTCCAATTCGGGTCGGGTCGACCCGATTTGAACATTTTCAGAATTCTTGCATTTCATATTCTTGTTATTGGTTATCTGAATTTGGTGTTGAAATCGATTCGAGTTTGGGTCACCGATTCGGTCGGATCGACCCGATTTGAATATTTTAGAATTCTTGCATTTCATATTCTTGTTCTTGGTTATCCGAAATTGGTGCTTTGAAATCGATTTCGGGTTTGAATCACGACCCGGGTCCGGGCGACCCGATTTGAATATTTTTAATTTCGAACTCGGGTCGGATACTTTAATTGCTCAACGCTCGTTGCTTTTCTTGTTTTATTGTTTTATTAATATTGCATTAAGGCCGACGAAATTGAATTCAAGGTCGCGCTTTTCTTTCGTTTCATTTTCTCTGTTTTTCGCATTGTTTTAAGTATCCGGCAACGGATATTTTCCATCGTTTTTACCGTTTTGAATAAATACCGCGTCTTTCCGGTCGCCTTCTATTTCGTTCACTTTGCTCGGTTCAAAATTACCGTTCTATGTTTTTCTTGTTTTAAACTAGACACCGCATCATTTTCGGAAACTGCTCTTTTTTTTGCCTCTCGTTTTCCCTCGCTTGCCGCCTCGCCACCGTTTGTCGTTTCAATTTTAATTTTACTGATTTGAACACGATACTACACCGGCCGATGAAAAATATCCGTCGATTTTGAGGCCTCCACGATTGCAAAGACGGAAATATAACTTCGGGCAATGATGAAGACTTAAACCTTTTATTTCATCCGAGATCAACATGTTTAGTAGGCGAGGTGAATTATATATTCGCAGCCACGATGTGATTATAGTGATCTTTTCTATTTCACCCGAGAGACCAACACGTTTAGTAGGCGAGGCAATCAAAATAAACCACATTAGTCATATGTTTGCGTAGCCACGGCGTGATTGGAATGTTCTTTTCAAAATTTAAGTCCGAGCCCTCCGTGATCAAAACATTCACCTTGTTTTGAATACGAATATGAAGTTATTTGTATTTAATTGTTTTTAACCGTTTGTTCTTGACAAACTTGCAGGATTAAAGTAAATGAAGGCGAGATATTCCTCGGAGTTTATCTTATTTTATTTCTTTCTTTAATTCAGCTTTTATCCCGCTTTGTATTGTAATATTATTTATCGCACTTATGTAACTATTGAAATGCTTAGAATAGGCAAACTTAGGATTAATTCATAGGGTAGTTTAAGATTTGAAGCCCGTCGCTAGCTTATTTATTTGTAGGCTCGGTTAAATTCAAACTTAGAAATCCTTCGCTAGTTTATTTATTTTAGGCTCGTCACGCATATTCAAGATTTTCAAAACAACTTTTGTCATCTTTTATTTGCTTTATTAAATCATACTGAATAAGTTTATCTTTTGGCAACTTACAATTCATTGATTCCCCAAATTTTACTTCTTTGGCATTATAAATAATTTGTTTTACTATCAATTGTCAAATACATATTTTTCAACTCTACATGTATTTCTCTTTAAATACCATACAAATGCATATTTAAAAAATCTCTACATGTATCTTTCTTTTTAAAATGCATCATTTGCTAATTATTTGCAAACATCTTTAAATCTGTTATACTTGTAAAAACATATATTTTTCTAGTAATAATTAACCTGAGTTTGACCGGATAACCGCAAGTTAGCGGATCTTAAAGGATGCCTAACCCCTTCCCTTTAGGATAATAAAGAACCCTTACCTAGAATCTCAAATAGTTTCGCAGACCTTAAAATTGGAGTTTACATTGCAGCATTTAGTTTAAATATTTAGGTGTCCTAATTCACCGTAAAAGATAATTAGGTGGCGACTCCTCAACCCTCCTTTACCCAGGAATCACCCGAACACGTCCGCGCTCCGCTTCGGCCCGAGCCAGGTCAAAATAGGGCGCGACAGCATGGCGACTCCACTGGGGAATTTCAGGTTCTTAACCATAGCAAAATCAGGTTAATTATTATTGTGCTTTACTTTTTTTTGCTCCTTATTTGTTTTAATGCTTTGATATGTCTCATTTTTTGTGAAAATTTTGCATAATTGTTTTAATTGCTATATTGTTTTACTGTTTTCCTTAAATTGGCATTTCGCTCATATTTCTTCCATTCTGGAAAATTGACACTATCACACACTACACGCGAGGTGTGTTTTGCGCACCCGCAAATTTCTTTCAAATTACCAAATTTTAGAAGAGTTGGCGTATGCGCGGAGTGACCGGACCATCCGGTGGCCGCGTAGCCTTCTCACTCGAGTTGTCCGCTCGGGAACCTTGAGTCTAGTCAGCCAAATCTTAGAAAATTTAGGATAGAGCTATACCACCCTTTATTTTAAGTCATGCATGCATACACCTTAGGTGGGTCGATCCTTGGTGTCGACTCCACAATTAAGAAATCCGCCAAAGATATCTACGGGTCTCACAACCCAACGATCAATCATCATATTATGTGTAGCGTGATAAGGATAGACTAATCCAAGACTAATCATGACATGCTGAAATTGGAAAATGTACATTCATTTTGTCTCATTTCCGACAAAGCATTGCAGTTTAGCAGCTTGGATCAAATCTGTCGTAATCCCGCATATCTGGCGTTTAGGCCCACCTCCGGCATAAGAGAGGCCCCATGTATATTAGGATGCACATATAATTTTCATACAATCTGCTTGTTATTTCATGCTACTTCACACTCTGTGCATATTAATTGAAACAATAATTACTTGCCTTATACTAACTTGGTTCTCTTCATTTTTCAGGAGGTTTATTTTGTCTAATTTATTCCCCCCCCCCCCCCAAAAGTTGATTCGTATTGACTAAAACTGGCGGAGCACCCCATCTTTTATTTTCCAATCATGTCTACCCAAATTGTATTAGTACTTAATGAAAAATGCGATTTAAATTGAGGCCTGAATCGCATTTATGCATTTTAATGTATTTTGCCTCCACCTTTTGAAAGCTTAAAAATGACACATTTGCATTGCTTTTGCTATTTTAAAATTTGTTTCGTCTAATAATTTTCTTCTTTTTCATCATGCAAATTAATTTGTCGGTAATATGTGACATATAATGAAACAAGCAAACAAGGTCCCAAACAACGAGCAAGACTTCGAAGAATATGAAGAAGACTCGCAATCGGAAGAACTGGGGCATTTTTTTTTAAAAAATAAGTCAAAGCCAGATTTGGATGAAACATCAGGATGGTTGATAAGTTACAAGCATCGGCACAGACGTTTGCCATTTGTACTCTTGGGTTACCGCACTACAATCAGAACTTCTACTGGGGCAATGATATATTTTTCGCAGCCAAGTGGATACAGAATCATGTACAGACACATTTTGTCTGGGGCAACCTGAACTACGTTATGACCTGATTCCCTCGGCGGGATACGTAGGCGGCCACATCGGCTTCGGTCCCATCTTTAGAAAAACCCTTACAATCTCCTTTGCTTGTAATGAACTACGTCATGACCTGATTCCCTCATGGGGATACGTAGGCGGCCTAAATCGGCTTCGGTCCCACCATTAGGAAATATCTTCTCCTTTATCTCACATATGACAATTTGCACCCATCTGATCACCCTGATAGGACAGGCAAGCAACCCAGACAAGACTCGGTTGTCCGTTCGAAAGTTCATCATCCTCACATATCAAAAACTGGGGCATTTTTAAGGGATCACTACCAGAGGACGCCGATAAACATGGAAAAGCATCGGCAAACTAAGTCTTCAGCCTAAGAGGATTTTGGATAAGACGTTTGCTCTGTTTCACCGCATGTCACTGCTCGACAGATATTTACATATATGCATACTTTCTTATAAGCAATTTATTTTTAACAAATATTTCCATTAGAGTTCGACAGATCTTTTTACCTATATGCCTACTTTCTTATAAGCAATTTATTTTCAACAAATACTTTCATTAGAGTTCGATATAATTTTTTACATATATGCCTACTTTCTTATACGCAATTTATTTTCACCAAATATTTTCATTAGAGTTTGACAAGATATTTTACATATATGCATACTTTCTTATAAGCAAATCATTTTCAACAAATATTTTTTCATTAGAGTTCGACAAGAACTTTTTAATGATAAGCATACTTTCTTATAAACAACTTATTTTCAACAAATGTTTTCATTAACGGTTAGCCAAGGCGGGAACGGAGACGGGAGCTACAGTCCGAATCGCAGGACATGCGGCCATCAAGAGCCAAAGCTACAAAGTCAACGCGAATCAACCACCCCTCCCCAAACTCACAAATTTTCTTTGAGTACAGGTTCTTCAGGTTAAAAAAGCAGGGAAGCCACATCACTTATGATCAATTCCCCAAAGAATTTCGGCACCACAACTCACTACAAGGATTATGTTTTTGTTTTGCATTTATACGAAGGCATCATTTGACCTACAGGGTCCCGACTATTATGTCTGCGCAAAGATGTTATTTCAAATCACAAGGAACGACAACCCGGCAAACCCAACGGCAAAGACGTCGCGTCACATTGTCGTCCTGGATTGTCGCCCGTGCCAGGACGACATTTCTATTCACAGTCCACATGAGTTTGGATCGGCAGAAGACACAGCAAACTGAAGTGGAACCATCACATTACGACAAGAACCGACGGCAAGAACGTCACTTGCATCAAACGACGACAAGGATGTTGCATCATATTTTCGTCTGGGTGACATTTTCAATTCACGGTCCACAGGAGTTTGAATCAACAGAGGATTCAGCACAACGTGGAACCCTATTACAGCAAACTGACGGCAAGGACGTCACTTACATCTCTTACAACAGGACAACATTACAATAACGTCATCGACGTTATGGCAGCACGACAATTATCTTTTACGGCATCTCAACGATGTCAACAACACTACAATGACGTCTTCAAACGCAGCAACTATCTTTTACGGCAATGCAGTAACTATCTTTTACGGCAATGCAGCAACTATCTTCTACGGCAACGCAGCAACTATCTTTTACAAAGCACCTCAACGACGTCAACAACATTACAATGACGTCTTCAATGCAGTAGCTATCTTTTACTGCAGCACAACAAATATCTTTTACAGCATTACAACGACGTCAACAACATTACAATGACGTCTTCAACGCATCGACTATCTTTTACAAACATTACAACAACGTCATTGGCGTTATCTGCGACCACAAATATCTCTTACAAGCATTACAACGACGTCAACAAAGCATTACAATGACGTCTTCAACGCAAAGACTATCTTTACAAGACATTACAACAACGTCATCGCGTTCTGCAAGACACAACAAATATCTTTTACAAGCATTACAACGACGTCAACAATATTACAATGACGTCTTCAACGCGCAAAGAACTATCTTTACAAACATTACAACGTCATTGACGTTATCGCAACACATCAACTATCTTCAAAAGCATTACAACAACGTCTACGACGTTACGGCAGCACGACAACTATTCTTTACAACAACAACAACATCAGCAAAGTCTATGCAACGACAACTATTCTTTACAACAACAACAACATCAGCAAAGTCTATGCAACGACAACTATTCTTTACAACAACAACAACATCAGCAAAGTCTATGCAACGACAACATCATCAACGTCTATACAACGACGACATCAGCAAAGTCTATACAACGACAACAACATTACATTCTTGCAACAACGTTATCAGCATTACATTCTTGCAACAACGTTATCAGCATTACATTCTTGCAACAACGTCATCACAATGACGTCTTCAACACAACTCGTCGATACAACGACGACATCAGTGTTACATTCTTACAACAACGACATCAACAGCATTACAATGATGTCATCAACAACGCGCCCATACAACGGCGTCATGAACACCACGCCTATGCAATGACGTCTTCTGCAAAACAACTACCTTTTACATCATTTACAACGACGTCAACAATATTACAACGACGTCTTCAACACAACACGTCAATCCAACGACGTCATTTCAGGCGCCCCACCTTATAATGCGGGTATTTTAATTTCAGTTAGGCGCCCACCTCCTAATGCGGGTATTTTAATTTCAGTCAGGCGCCCACCTCCTAACGAGGGTATTTTAATTTCAGTTAGGCGCCCACCTCCTAATGCGGGTATTTCCAAGTTATTATTCTCTACAATTTTCCTCAGCAGTTATACACTAATTTTATCTTAAGCTTTAGTTTGCAGGAGTTTTTTAATTTGCAGGAACTTCATCACGGCGTGGGACTATCTTTTACGGCGAACCGATGCAAATTGGTCAATGACCTACTTCGAACGTCGATCCGCTTTTCCCATTAGTTTCTCGCATCAACGACCAGTGTCATCCTAAGTCGACACTGGGGCATTGTTGTTTGAATGTGCACCATCTTTTTTTCAACTTCTTCCCCCCGGGGATTCTATTTCTTACCACGCAGTCCCGATGATCGGGACAAAATTGGCTACTCAGTCAACTTCTTTGGCCGAAAACTCTTTCATCGTCTCCGTCCAAAGAGGGGCATCTGTTGACACCCAATTTTGTCCCATCTTTTATGATTTTTATTCGTAATTTTTAATATTTTGACGCTTTTAAAATAATTTAAAATATAGGCATATATGTGTGTATCTTCGTATTATTATTATTATTCGCATATTTTATATCATTTGCATTTTATAATAATCATAAGTTATCCGAAAATTCTATGTTATTTTATTCTCGCAAAATTGCACCGCATTTCCCTTTTATTAAGCATTAAACATTTCGCAAATATTATATTTTTTATTATTATCACATTGGTATGTTATTTTAAATAATTCACATCTTTTACAAAAAATATATTTTAATGTTAAACTCCTTTTTATTTTAACCAACTCCCCATTTTTCATTTTTCCAACCCAATACAAATTCTACCCAAACAAAATTCACAAGCCCAAACCCATTCCCATTATTCCCTTCCCCTTTATTTCCCCCCCAATTCCCAAGCCCAACCGGACCAGCCCAACTCCCCAAAACAGTTAAACCCAATTCCCAAGCCCAACCGGACCAGCCCAACTCCCCAAAACAATTAAACCCAATTCCCAAGCCCAACCGGACCAGCCCAACTCCCCAAAACAATTAAACCCAATTCCCACAACCCAAAAAAGAAAAAATCGCGAGCCCAACCCGACCGACCGACCCGACCCGACCCGTCGCCCCAGCCCAAACCCCTTACCCCTTTTAATTCCCCCAAAAACCCAAAACCCAAAACCCAAAAAAACCAAAAATCGAAAAACAAAAAAACCGAACCCTACCACCAACTCCCTGACACCTCCACACCCCTCCCATCACTTCACCATACCCATGCCCCTCAAATCCGCGATTTTCTTTACCTTTAATTCGAATTTCAAACTCGTTCTTGGGGGGGAAATCCACCTATAAATACCCCATGTTGTTCTTCATTTTTAGGAGGAGATTTTCGGGGGGAGAAAAATAGATTTTCGGAAGGATTTTCGGAAGATTATTCCATATATACATAAATATTTTGTTGTGTTCTTGAGTTTAAAGCATTTTGGTTTCTTTGTTATTCAAGAATCAAGTCCGAAAAGGTTTGTCATCCCCTTTGATTCTCTGATTTTTCTTCTTCGATTTCGGGTCGGGTCGATTCGACCCGACTCCGGTCGACCCGGTTCGGGTAACACTTTCAGAATCCTTGCATTTCATATTTTTGTATGTTGGTTATCCGGAATTGATGGAATTATTTGATGTCGGGTTGAATCTCCGATTCGGGTCGGATTCATCGAACCGGTCGGGTCGACCGGTTTGAATTTCCAAATTTCTTGCATTGTTGCTGTTGTTATTATTGGCTATCTGAATTTGATGAAATTATTTGACTTCGGGTTGGAATCGCTGACCCGGGTCGGGTCGACCCGGTTTAGATTTTTCCAATTTTCTTACATTGCTGCTGTTGTTATCATTGGTTATCTGAAATTGATGAAATTATTTGATTCCGGGTTGAAACTCCAATTCGGGTCGGGTCGACCCGATTTGAACATTTTCAGAATTCTTGCATTTCATATTCTTGTTATTGGTTATCTGAATTTGGTGTTGAAATCTGATTCGAGTTTGGGTCACTGATTCGGGTCGGATCGACCCGATTTGAATATTTTAGAATTCTTGCATTTCATATTCTTGTTCTTGGTTATCCGAAATTGGTCTTTGAAATCGATTTCGGGTTTGAATCAACGACCGGTGCGGGCGACCCGATTTGAATATTTTCGAATTTCGAACTCGGGTCGGATACTTTAATTGCTCTTTGCTCGTTGCTTTTTCTTGTTTTATTGTTTTATTAATATTGCATTAAGGCCGACGAAATTGAATTCAAGGTCGCGCTTTTCTTTCGTTTCATTTCTCTCGTTTTTCAAACATTGTTTTAAGTATCCGGCAACGGATATTTTACTTGTTTTTTTCTTGTTTTGAATAAATACCGCGTTTTCCGGCATCGCCTTCTATTTCAGTTCTTTCGCTCGGTTCAAAATTACCGTTCTCTTGTTTTCTTGTTTTAAACTAGACACCGCATCATTTTCGGAAAGCTTTTTTTTTTGCCTCTGTTTTCTCGCTTTGCCGCCTCGCCTACTTGTTTGTTGTTTCAATTTTAATTTTACTGATTTGAACACGATACTACATCGGCCGATGAAAAATATCCGTCGATTTTGAGGCCTCCACGGTTGCAAAGACGGAAATATAACTTCTGGGCAATGATGAAGACTTAAACCTTTTATTTCATCCGAGATCAACATGTTTAGTAGGCGAGGTGAATTATATATTCGCAGCCACGATGTGATTATAGTGATCTTTTCTATTTCACCCGAGAGACCAACACGTTTAGTAGGCGAGGCAATCAAAATAAACCACATTAGTCATATGTTTGCAGCCACGGCGTGATTGGAATGTTCTTTTCAAAATTTAAGTCTGAGCCCTCCGTGATCAAAACATTCACTGTTTTGAATACGGATATGAAGTTATTTGTATTTAATTGTTTTTAACCGTTTGTTCTTGACAGCTTGCAGGGATTAAAGTAAATGAAGGCAGATATTCCTCGGAGTTTATCTTATTTTATTTCTTTCTTTAATTCAGCTTTTATCCCGCTTTGTATTGTAATATTATTTATCGCACTTATGTAACTATTGAAATGCTTAGAATAGGCAAACTTAGGATTAATTCATAGGGTAGTTTAAGATTTGAAGCCCGTCGCTAGCTTATTTATTTGTAGGCTCGGTTAAATTCAAACTTAGAAATCCTTCGCTAGTTTATTTATTTTAGGCTCGTCACGCATATTCAAGATTTTCAAAACAACTTTTGTCATCTTTTATTTGCTTTATTAAATCATACTGAATAAGTTTATCTTTTGGCAACTTACAATTCATTGATTCCCCAAATTTTACTTCTTTGGCATTATAAATAATTTGTTTTACTATCAATTGTCAAATACATATTTTTCAACTCTACATGTATTTCTCTTTAAATACCATACAAATGCATATTTAAAAAATCTCTACATGTATCTTTCTTTTTAAAATGCATCATTTGCTAATTATTTGCAAACATCTTTAAATCTGTTATACTTGTAAAAACATATATTTTTCTAGTAATAATTAACCTGAGTTTGACCGGATAACCGCAAGTTAGCGGATCTTAAAGGATGCCTAACCCCTTCCCTTTAGGATAATAAAGAACCCTTACCTAGAATCTCAAATAGTTTCGCAGACCTTAAAATTGGAGTTTACATTGCAGCATTTAGTTTAAATATTTAGGTGTCCTAATTCACCGTAAAAGATAATTAGGTGGCGACTCCTCAACCCTCCTTTACCCAGGAATCACCCGAACACGTCCGCGCTCCGCTTCGGCCCGAGCCAGGTCAAAATAGGGCGCGACAATGATCCTAAATACTTTAACCAAAATTCCCCAAAATACCTTGAAAATTCCCAAGATAAATCTCCTTGATATAAGTCTTTGTAACTTTTAATATTTTGAATATATATGATTATGGAAGGTGTTACCTCCTAATCTTTCAAATACATGCTTTAAATTCTTCATGCTTTTAAATTCCTGAAATTCTTGCATTAAATCCTTGGTCGGTTCTAACGCCTATTTGATTTAAATTCTTGCAGATACTTTGAATTATGGTTTCCTTAACTGGAACCTTAATTTATTAGTTAATCTTACTTTCTGCATATTTCAATTATCTTTTAATTCTTTATTCCCTTATATATCAATTCATTCCTTGTCTATTATCCCCTTTAGATCCTCGGTTGTAGTTTGGCATCAAAGCCATAAAGGCTAGAGATATAGAGAGATACGATATCCAGACCAGATGAAAGTCCTGTTTAGAGGTTCCGATTCTTCTGAGGTTTTTTGCTTAGGATGGTCCGAGGTAGTAAGTCCTCAAGAGTGTAGGCTGTCAGTTCCGTGAAACGCCGGGATTGTAGGAAGAAATCGAGTTTCAAAAATAAGATTTTTATATACATGGATTTGTTTCTTAATAGATCTACTTCTTGTGATTTTGATTCAACATCTTCCATGGATTCAAAAAAGATAATAAATTCGGAAGAAATCGTTATACAAGATTTTAAAAAATCAATTGATAATTGGGAAATACCGAGAGTAAATAGAGATCAAATTTACAAAAAAAAATCCAAATATCAATTCTTCAAAACCGATTTCACAATCAAAACTAAGGAAAGAGGTATTCAATTATCAAAACCCTTTGAAACAATCCAATTACTTTCTCCAAATTTCTAAAAAAAAAAATACAGGGAAAGAAATTACAAATACATCCATATTGGATTAGTCCAAGTAAGGATAAAACCCTTTACTAAGGAAGAATTGAACACATCAATCCTTGCTATCCTAAGAGATGTCAGATTCACAAATTTTGAAGATTCCTTATTGAGTTATGTTGAGTCTAGTCTATGCACAAGACCAATCTCTTTTGATTGTTACACAAACTTTTCAGTAT
Source organism: Anisodus tanguticus (assembly GCA_034509755.1). Taxonomy (NCBI): domain Eukaryota; kingdom Viridiplantae; phylum Streptophyta; class Magnoliopsida; order Solanales; family Solanaceae; genus Anisodus; species Anisodus tanguticus. The sequence continues at coordinate 20,111,618 of CM067553.1, read as the reverse complement.
CCCTCAATGATAAAAATATCCAAAAATCCCTTGTCTTACAGATAAAGACACACAATTACCAAATGCTTGAAGGATCAATTCTTGTAGCAATAATTTTTAGAATCCATTACATAGCTATGACATCTGCTTTTGCCACAAAAGTCAGATACCATAGTAAAAAAAAGGTGAAACCCTTCTTTTACAAACAAATCTTTTCAGATCAAACACAGTAATACCAAGACCTATTAGGTGGAAGGATATTACCCTACCCGATGAATGGATCCTAGAAGGAGTAGTTAAACCCGAACCTATAGGAACTTCACAATCAAATACCCATCTTACAGAAATAACCCAATACCGGGATGGTAGAGTTAGTCTATCATTCCATAGAAGATCTACGAGTAGTAAATAGATGATACTAGTTTCGTAGAAACCCTAAACTTAGGAAGAGTCTCACAGATTCCTTCGGTAATAAATACTCCTTACAAAACAAAATCTAGACATTCTACGTCAGATTTACCCAATCTATGAAACGTTGACTACACCAATGAATTACCTAGACCTGTTAATGGAGATACTACGGTTAGAGAGAAAATAGAGGACCAAGAACCTACTAGTCCAATGCTTTCCTCGATAACAGAAAACATAGTAAACGAAATTGAAGTTTTAGAAAAAGAGTTCCAAGTAGATAAAAAAATTCATACAAATAGATTTTTATGAAAAATACAATCTAGAAAAAAGAATTTGGTTCTTCAAAAATATTTTAAATACTAGGACAAAAATACAAGAAAAATTCTCTGATTTTGTAAATAATAAACATCCTATTCTTTGACTGGTTTTGAAATATATTCCTCCGAAAATTCCATAGCATACCCCTTTCCCAAAACGGTAAATCCCATTACAACTAGGAATAAAACACCGGAATGGGAAACCCTAGCTGATTCTAGGAAAGTCTAGTCCAACCACCCTCCTCTACAAGGTATTAGGCTTAACATTCATGGTCGTCCTGTAGAAGCAATTCCTATTAAAAACCCTGTTGAGGATGAAAAAACAAATACAAAATTAATTCTGGCACAGAATAATTTCACAAATATTAATTTAAATACCACAGGAAAGTAATTAGATCGAGTAGAAAACCATATAAAAACCCATCATTTGGTCACTATAGATTTCCCAGAAAAGACCAAAGAGATGAAATTGAAAAGCCCAATCTTTAAGCCTTTTCTGGTATCCAAAGATTGTGTTAGAAATATCTTACAAAATAAGTCTAAATTTATTCAGGCTGTACAAGATCAATTGAGTAAAATTGGGATATCCAACAGTTCTAACACATAATACATTATTCCAGATACCCCACAATCAACCAATAAAATAACAACTTTAACGTGTGATTCCGATAACAATGATACTTTAGAACAATTGCAAAATAATACACCACTTATTAATAAAATGGACTGGAAACTACCCGTGCAACAAGTACAACAATAATTACAAATAATTCCTGCTCCAGACTTAGGAATAGTAAAACCCCTAGCTCAATTCCGATTCAATGCCTCTTCCATTTACGATTGGGACATAGATGGAATAACTGAATACAATATTCTCATCTTCCTCCAACAAATGATCATGACTGCAAATGCCTATAAAACACAAAATGGTACACAAGATAAGATCATTGCAGAACTGCTCATCGTAGGATTCTCTAATCAATTAAAAGGTTGGTGGGATAATTATCTCACTGATCAACAAAAAGAAGACAACATAACCTCCATCAAAACTGATGAAGAAGGAATATCAATCCTTGATGAACAAGGTGAACCCCTACAAGATGCAGTGTCAACCTTGATACTCACTATCTCTTTAAACTTTATAGGAGATTCTTCGCATTTTAAGGATAAAAATGCCGAGTTACTTTCAAATCTCAAATGCAAAAAACTTAGTGATTTCCAATGGTACACGAATACTTTCTTAACTAGAGTCATGTTTAGGAAATATTCCAACCAACCATTTTGGAAAGAGAAATTCCTGGCCGGACTACCTACAATATTAGAAATAAAATCAAGGAGCATTGTGGAAAATAGATAATACCCTACATTGAGTTTACATACGGACAACTAGTCAGTATAACTCAATAGGAAGGTCTAAAGATCGGCCAAGACCTAAAATTACATAAACACCTTAAATGGGAGCTAAAAAGAACTAGGTGCGAACTATGTACTTTTTGCAAACAATTTGATACAAATTCCACAAAACCCTCTTCAAGTTGTACAGAAAACTGTAGCAAGACTCATAAATCTCATAAGAACCCATCAAGAGGTTACAAGAAAAAGGATTTCAGGACTAACGAAAAGTATTATAAAAATCTTACAAAAATACTCGTTATTCCAGGAACAAACCAAATCCCAAAAAGGCTGATTCCAAATATAAAGATATTACATGTTACAAATGCAATAAAAAGGGACATACATCGAGATACTATAAAATGAATAAAATATTCCAAGAATTGAAATTAGACGATGAAGTGACCCAAAAAATCTCCAATCTTCTAATAGATTCCTCCGATTCAAACGCCGAGTCAGAACCTGACTATTTTTCTCTGTCTTCAGAAGATAATAAAGCCCTTCAAATTGATGAATTGCTCACAACCAGTTCATCTAAAAAATCTGATAAGGGTAAAGGAAAACGTGTTTGTGTTTTAACCTAAGATCAGGAATTTATGTTAGATATGGTTAAACACGTAGATACCCAATACCAAAAGGATTATTTGAATAAACTCCTCAAATTCTTTTACAGAGGAGAAAAAAGATAATAAAAATACTATTTTGTCTAATACTTCCAAAAATACCTATGAATTAACAAATATCCTGAAGAAGGGTAAAAAGATGAAAAATCCAAAGAAACACCAGTTCTAGAACTACAAAAAGAGATGAAACAAATAAAACTAGAGATCAAGGTTCAAAGGGAAAAATAAGAACAAGATTCTTTGTTAATAAAAACAACCCTTTCAAAAGATACCCAGGAGTGTTTGAGTCCGATAATTCTGACTCTGAAAATTAGAAGAACCTTCTAAAGACCGACATCTAGAAGAGATCCAAAAAGAATTCCTCACTGTCTTAAGACAAATCACATCAAAAAAATACTTAATGAAATTAACCCTTAAATTCCCAGACAATTTTAGGATCACAACAATTGTTCTTTTTGACACAGGAGCAGATTTAAATTACATAAAAACAAAATTAATACAAGAAAAATTCCATGAGAAAACTCATGAAATATTAGAATCACCTAATAATACTTAATTAGAGATCAATTCCCAAACATGTGCGTCAATTATTAATGATGGTATTACTATAGCAACATCGTTTGTTTTAGTAAAAGACATACACAATCCCGTCATCTTAGGAACATCGTTTATAAATCTTATCACCCCTTATAAGATAGATAATGATTTCATATCTTTTGATTCCAATACAAAAAATTTAAAATTCCATTTTTTTGACAAAACCAAAAGCAAGAGACCTCAATCTGATAAAGACTTATTCTTATCATCTAGAAGAATTGAGGAATGATTTTTTAGATCAGAAACCTGAGTCCCCTAGAACCTATGCTACCAGTTCCATCAAATTAATTGATACCTTTGCATACACAAATTTTTTGAAGTTTGATTTACAATGTCAAAAATATTTTCAAAACATTGCATTAAAAATGTTTTCTTCAAATTGATTCCTAACATTTTTTTATTTTAAAGAAAATATCCTAACTCGTGATTTCCTCAAAAACATGAGAGAAAACCCACAAATTCTTGATACTAGTTGTAACGCAGAAATGTCCTATCACTGTCTCTTGCCCCACTGTTTGGTCTACAAGGACAAGATATCCAAAAAACACATGCGAGAATCCGGACAATATTATAACCACGCGATGTGTGGAGCCTTACTTCAAAAAAGAAAGGATGAACTTTCCCTGCCAATAAATACACCAGTTGTTGCACCACAACAACAACAAAAAAATTCCATTGTCCCAAAAAACCCATAAACTCCACCACTTCCAAACCAACCAAAGAAGAAAAAGAAAAACTCTTCCAAAACTCCTATCGAAAAATCCATGACATGGTATGATGCAGTCATGAAAGAAGAAAATGAAAATGCAAACACCGCATAATCTATGCAAAAAACACCAGCAAATATCGCACAAGAAATAACTGCTGAAAATCTTCTACAACTTCTTGCAAAAATCTCTTGAATTACATCAGGCATTGTTACAACTCCAAATTCCTAAATAAGAAGTTGTTCAAAGCTCAGAAGAGGAAAAAACCTCTCAAAATTTTACAAAAATCGAGAAAGGAGAATCTTCAAAAACCCTTTCTCAAAAACAATTTTCAAAAAATCAACTTGTAGTACCACAAGTCCCCAAAAAACATGTTTCTGAATTTTTTACAATACTTTTTTTCCAAAATATTGTGACTCTTGAAAAAAGATTATTTGATCAAGACCCTTTTTTAGCATTACAAAATTATTTTGGACAAAGATAGTTTTACAAATCATGAGATATTTTAAAAACCCCATATTTTTATCAAGATATCCTTGAAATATCAGGATCATCAACAACTAAAAATAATAATTATATAAATAATCCAGATCCCTCTTACTCTATTTGCAAAATATTAGGGGTAATTGCTTCAAGCGATTGGGGAATGAATTGTCTCAACTCCTAAACTTCCTAGATACCTATCAAAATATCCCATTTTTTAACATTCCATTTAATTACTGGGATTACCAACAAGCTTGGTTCAAATTTTTTTTTCTTCAAAATACCGGTCGACGCCATACTTGGCTATTTCATTTTGATACCTCATTTTTTCCATCCCAATTCCCAACATGGTGGAACTCATGGTGGGAACAATTTGGATCCACCCTTGAAATTTTCAAAAACCCCAAGTCACTAAATCTTTCTGCCTCTTTAAATCCCTTTATAAACCCACGGAGGAAGAAAAAGATTTGTGCCACTAGTTCTTTTTCACACCAAATTTCATTTGCCATGGGTATTCACATGGTTTGTATATTATTCTGAAAATAAATTCCCAACGGTCCGAAGAAGGTTCAAAATCAGATGGTGGGACAACTTTAAAATATCAGCAAGTCTCGCACCACACAGAGTCCAGGAATGGCTAAATACCCAGGAATCCATTCAGGTACAGTTGACACTAAAAACACCACATGCACCGCTACAAACACCGGAGCACACCCAATTCCTTTCACATAAATCACAGATGACCTCAATGCTTGTAGCAGAACCAAAAATCTAGAAGAAATGCAAGCAATAATTTTGAAGTTTGCACCGTCTTCATCAAAACAAAGTTCTTAAACAAGAAGAAGAAGAACCAGAAATTGATATTGAAGACAGTCCAGTTTTTTACAATAGTGGATTCTGAAGAAAAGATTGTCGAAAAAGACAAAATATCGGGAATGAAGTTCATACAAAAATTCCGACAAAAGAAAATTCCCGAAAAAGAGACTTTCAAAAAGGAAATAGTAAAAGCAAAAGATTCAAGCAATAATTCGAGAAAATGCCGAAATTAATGATGTCATTCTCCACTCAGATGAATAGTTAGATTCCTTTTTTGTTCAAAATACCATGTAAAACTCCTATAAAAGGAGACCCCTCTCCCTTAGTCAAGCTTTTTTTTCATAGATTTTAGATTCTAGAGAGAAGTCTAAGCTCACTTAAATTCCTTAGTTAGATAAAATTTCAATTCCCCTCATATGATTCCCCTCATATGATCCTAAATACCTTAACCGAAATTCTCCAAAATACCTTGAAAATTTCCAAGATAGATCTCCTTCAAAATATTCAAGTTTAAATCTTTGTAAGTTTTAATATTTTGAATAAATATGATTATGGAAGGTGTTATCTCCTAATCTTTCAAATACATGTTTTAAATTCTTCATGCTTTTAAATTCCTTAAATTCTTGCATTAAATCGGTTTTACCGCCTATTTGATTTAAATTCTTTCAGATAAAGAAAAAACATTTTCAGATTCTAAAAATAAAACACATTTCCCAGTTTTTTTATTAAAAAATCCAATTTTCCAGTTTTTTTTTTAAAACGGGTTTTAAAATGTCATTTTTCTAGATTTGTTTTTTAAAAAAAAAACAGTTTCCAGCTTTTTGGTTAAAAAAATCAATTTTTCAGATTCTTTAAAAGTTGCCACGTAGGCGTTACATATGAAGCTACGGGCGGTTCTCCAAGGATTGAAAGTTGCTCTCTCACATAAACTTTTACCTCTGGACATAGAAACAGATTCAACGGTGGTGATAAATTTACTTTCAACTCCAACACCACTTTATAACAACATTCCTTTGAATGCAGGTACTTGTTGAAGAAACTGGGGAATCCAGCACCTCACTCTTTGGCTCAGTTTGGTTCAAAGAATGAAGCACTTTACAATTTTTCGGCTCTCAACCACCAACCTGGCTGGAGGAACAACTATGGAAGGATAATGAAGATAGTTTTGCCTTGAAGAAAGTTAGTCCATGTATGTAATAAGCATCTTGAAACTTCAGGGATCAAACTGTACATCTGACAAAGTTCTCTGGCCTAAAAAGATAATATCAGAAGAAGCACAGCCCACGACCCGTGATACGGAACCGGACCGGACTGGACGGGCGGGCGGCGGCGGCGCGCGTGTGGGCTTTCCTCAAACCGAAGCACATCTAGGTCCTCCGTCCTTTAAACACATGGGATACCCCTTGGGGTCCCAAACCCCAAACTAATTTTGAGTCTTATAAACACAACAATTCTTTCTTCCTCCACCTATGAGGGAGAATTGATCCCAAACCACATTTTTCCATGCTTCAAACACCTCACTTCGTGGACCAATATCTCTTTCATTTCTCAACGAAATTTGACGATTCTTGGCCCTACGGTTATCTACGTACTTTGTAGATCATGTATGTGTGAAGAACCGGATTCTCCAACATGCGTAACACTAGTGTTTAAGCCGTTAACGTTGGTCGGTCGCAACTCCCGCTAAAGGCAAATTTCCAACAATCCCCTCTTGAAAGAGATTTTGGCGCACTCATATGGTGCCTTTTCATTTCCAGCAATATTTCAGCGGACCGATGTTGCATAAGGATAGGTAGCTTCAGCTTTGAACCTTCCATTGTTAAATACCATCGGACTTACTTACTGCGTGGTGAATGTGATGTCGTGAACCGTCAGTGTTTAGTGTAAGCCAAGTCAATAGTATCAACACAACAAATTCTCTTACTCTCTTCTTCGTAATGTTTTGTCCGTTTTGGCCATGGACAACTTCTTGGATTCTTAAGTGCGTTCATTTGAGACGGCCCGTCCTCGCACTTAAATAGGTGGTCTCCTACAAGGTATGCTGCTATACCCCACTTCACAAGTGTTAGGAACCATTAAAAGTTTCCCAAAACCTAACCTTAACTGTTGAGGATCATTAAAGGTTTTGAAAACTTAACCTTTACCCATACTGCAGATAGCACTTAACGTCTATCGCGGGAACGACTTTGGATTTGGTATTTCTTTACAGAAATCACTATCCGAAGTGCTCATGCTACCACCGAAGCGATCAACTGAACCTTTACGGCTTAGTTTTCCCATTAAACCGAATTAATGGGATCTCCAGTTAGTAAGGTTGGGTTACCACTGTATTGGTCCTTTATATTTTGGGCTTTAAGCCCATTCCCCTAGACAGGCAAGCCATCTGATCCTTGGGTAAGCCCTTTGTCAATGGGTCTGCTATATTATCCTTTGACTTAATCTAATCAATGGATATTATACCTGTGGTGATCAGTTGCCTAACGGTCTTATGCCTCCGTCGAATATGACGAGACTTGCCATTATACATAGCATTTCGTGCCCTTCCTAGAGCCGACTGACTGTCGCAGTGGATCATTACCGAAGGTACGGGTTTGTTCCAACACGGAACATCCTCTAAGAAGTTATGAAGCCACTCAGCTTCTTCTCCTACTTTGTCTAAAGGGATAAACTCCGATTCCATCGTGGATCGGGCGATGCAAGTTTTCTTAGAGGATTTCCAAGACACAGCCCCACCACCAATTGTAAATACATACCCACTGTGGACTTGGTGTTCTCTATATCAGATATCCAGTTTGCATCACTGTACCCCTCTAGTACAGCTGGATATCTCGAATAATGTAACCTGAAAGTTAATGTGTGTTTCTGGTATTGTAATACCCGATTCAACGCCTTCTAGTGCTAATCACTTGGATTACGGGTAAACCTAGCCAACATATTAACTGCATAGGCAATATCAGGTCGGGTTCAGTTTGTTATATACATCAAACTACCGATCACCTGTGCATACCCCTCCTGGCATACGGGTGCACCATGATTTTTATCAAGCTTTTCATTTCTATCCATTGGTGACTTTATTGGTGAACTGTCTAACATCTCGAACTTTCTCAACACATCCTCGATGTAGTGAGACTGAGATAAGACCAGTCCGTCAGACGTCTTAGAGATTTTAATCCCTAAGATGGCATCTGCGATACCCATATCCTTCATGTCGAAGCATTGTTTCAACATGTTCTTAGTCTCTAGGATTACCCTAGAACTGCTTCCTGTGATCAACATGTCATCTACATACAGGCATATCATAACAAATGAGTCAGAATTACCTTTCGTGTAGACATATTTATCAAACTCATTAATGGTGAAACCCTTCGATAGTAGAGTACTATCAAATTTTTCGTGCCATTGCTTCGGGGCTTGTTTCAGCCCGTACAGAGATTTGAAAGTCGACAGACTTTCTTCTCTTGCCCTTGAACCACATACCCTTCGAGTTGGTCCATATAAATTTCTTCTTCGAAATCACCATTTAGGAAGGCTATCTTGACATCCATTTGGTGTATCTCAAGGTCACGCAAAGCTGCGATCGCAATGAATACCCGTATGGATGTCATCCGGTATATCGGGGAGTATGTGTCAAAGTAGTCAAAGCCTTCTGTCTGCCGATAGCCCTTGACTACCAACCTGGCCTTGTACTTGTCTATAGACCCTTCTGCTTTGTATTTCCGTTTGAGTATCCATTTACAACCCAATGGTTTATTTTCCGGAGGAAGATCAACCAACTCCCAAGTATGGTTATGCAGAATGGAGCCTATTTCACTCTCAATAGCTTCTTTCCAAAGCGGTGCTTCTGGAGTTGACAACGCCTTAGCAATTGTCCTTGGTTCATCATTAACCATATAAGCTACAAAGTCAGGACCGAAGGATTTATCCTTCCTGGCCCTTTTACTTCGCCTTAGATCCATCTATGGAGTCTCCAAGTTATGAGAATCTGAAATACTAGATTCCGGATGTTCAGCTACCTCGAGATCCGCTAGATCTGGATCATCTAGATCCGGGCCATCGACGACTCCCGGTTCTTGAGAGCTTTGTGCATAACTTCGTTTGCGAGAGGTTATGTCTTTTTCCTTTCTAGGAAAGGTGCCTTCAAAGAATAGAGCATTTCTTGATTCCATGATTGTACCCTGGTAGATATCTGGAATATCTGACTTATGCACTAAGAAGTGATAAGCACTACTGTTATTTGCATATCCAATGAATATGCAATCTACAGTCTTAGGCCCAATCTTGACCTGCTTTGGCTTGGGTACTTCAACCTTTGCCAAACAACCCCACACCTTAAAGTATTTGTAGGTGGGTTTCTTTCCTTTCTATGATTCATATAGAGTTTTGTCTTTACCCTTATGTAGGACTCTGTCAAGAATCGTATTAGCGGTAAGGGCGGCTTCTCCCCACATGTTTTGGGGAAGACAGGAATTGATGAGCAAGGCATTCATTATTTCCTTCAATGTGCGGTTCTTACGTTCCGCCACACCGTTTGATTGAGGTGAGTATGGAGCCGTCGTTTGATGAATAATGCCTTCTTGGGCACATTATTCCTCAAATGGCGCTACATATTCTCCCCCTCCATCGCTACGAATGGATTTAATCCGTAGGCTTAGTTGGTTTTCAGCTTCTGCTTTGTAACATCGGAACGCTTCAAAGGCTTCATCCTTACTTTTCAACAAGTAAATGTAATAATACCTTGTGTTATCATCAATGAATTTCACAAAGTACTTGTTTCCCTCTTTAGTTTGTGCGAACTTCAAATCACATATATCTGTGTGAATAAGTTCTAGAGGAGCAGTATTTCTATCGATGGATCGAAAAGAAAGCTTGGTGAGTTTTGCCTCTACGCACACCTCACACTTATGTTGAGGGTTTACGTCAATAGACGGCAATAAATCCATCTTTACCAGCCTTTGGATAGACTTGTAGTTAACGTGTCCTAATCTATGATGCCATAAATTAGAAGACTCAAGCAAATAAGAAGAAGGTTCAACTTTATTACTTGGACGCATTACAGACATGGCATTCACCTTGAAGAGGCCTTCACAGACGAAGCCTTTCCCCACAAATGTGCCATTCTTAGTGAGTACAAACTTATTGGATTCAAACACTAGCCTAAAACCAGCATTAACCAATAAAGGTCCAGAAATTAAATTTCTTCTAATCTCTGGGACGTGCATCACTTCCTTCAGAGTGAGTTCCTTGCCGGAAGTCATCTTCAGGACCACATTTCCTACCCCCAGCACGCCAGAGGAAGCATTGTTTCCCATGAACAGCTTCTTGTCGGTGATCGATGTGTACGTGGAGAAGGCATCTTTGTTGGAACAGATGTGTCTGATTGCACATGTGTCCATCCACCACTGCATCGGATTCTCAACCAAGTTGGCTTCTAGCACCACTGCAGAGAATTCCTCGATCATGTCATCCAGGAGCGTGTCCTTGACGATATTTGCTTGCGCCTTGCCTTTAGACTTGGCTTTCTGTTGTTGCTCAGTCTTGAGCTTGCGGCATTCCTTGATCCTATGACCAGGTTTCCCACAGTGGTGATAGTTACCTCTGAACATCTCCGCTGCGGGGGCCTTGCCGTCTTTCTGGAACTTTCGCTTTTTGCTTGAGTTCCCTTTGGCCTCAGCCAGATTCGCCTTTGCCTCAACAGATTGTCTACCCCTTGGCAAGGTCTTCTTATTATCTTCCTGGATTTGCAGTTTGATAATAAGCTCTTCAAAGGTCATCTCCTTTGTCTTGAGTTTTAAGTAACTCATAAACTCATTCCATGAAGGAGGTAACTTTTCAATCAGCGATGCAACCAAAAACTGCTCGTTTGGTTACATTCCTTCCAAATCCAGGTGATGTAAAATCATTTGGAATTCCTGGACTTGGGACATCACTGTCTTACTATCCACCATTTGGAATTTTAAAAATTTCCCAACAATGAACTTCTTAGTACCCGCATCTTGTGCGTTGTACTTCTTTTGCAGTTTTTCCCACAGTTCTATGGCAGTGCCAACGGTGCAATAGACCGTGTAGAGAGGGTCTGCCAAGCAGTTCAGTATGTAATTCTTACACATGAAATTGCTATGATTCCACGCATCAAGAACCATCTTCATGCCGTTAACGACATGGATACCAAGGCCCCCTTCACATGTTTCAGCAGGCGAAGAGTCCATTTCATCTCCAGCTCGTGGAGGATCTTCCGTTAAGAACCGGTCCATGCCCATTACAGTTAAGTAGAACAACATCTTTTGCTGCCATCTCTTAAATTCTGATCCCATGATTTTTTCAGGGCAATCATGGTGGTGTGAGGCAGAAGGTGGAGCACCAGCTATCGGGTAGGCATCAAAGTTGCTGCCTTGAACATTAGCGGCAGTAGCAGTGAAGGCAACAGAGTTGCTGCCTTGGCCAGTAGCGGCAGTAGCGGGAAAGGCAGCAACGTTGCCTTGAGAGGCAACAACAGTAGCAACAATATCATTCATGTTTCCAGCCATGTTACAACAGTTACAGTAAGCAAATATTGTCTTAAACTTGTTAGTTACAAAGGTGCAGGAAACGAAAATTATAAATAACTGCTAAGTAATACAAGAACTGAAATTACAATTCAACAACAAACTGAAATTACAATGATGTTGAACAAGAAACTGGAACTGTTTTGTGTATGCTGAGTCGAGTGTGGCACTCTGTCTTTAAGACAATATTGCCCCGTATGTATCCTTTATTCGTCCTGGACAATTGTCTCCCAAGATAAAACAACAATGGAAGAATTGAGCAAAAGAAACTCAAGCGCTACCGTGAAGAATTTTGAGTAACGAAATGATGCTTGGAAGATTGTAGGAAGAAGAATTCTATTTTCTGTTTTTCATCTAGTGTAAAGTGTGCTCAACAATGGTGACAATGGGGTCTTTATATAGTAGAAGGAGGGACTACATCTTGAAACTTCTGGGATCAAACTGTACATCTGGCAAAGTTCTCTGGCCCAAAAATATAATATCAGAAGAAGCACAGCCCACAGCCCGTGACCCACGACCCGTGACCCGTGACCCTTGAACCCAGAACCGGACCGGACGGGACGGGCGGGCGGCGGCGGCGTGCGTGTGGGCTTTCCTCGAACCGAAGCACATCTAGGTCCTCCCTCCTTTAAACACATGGAATACCCCTTGGGGAATAAGCTAGCTAAGTTAGGTAACCTAAGTACTCTCTATGGCAATATAGCAATCCCAACAATGGCAATGTTATGCCCCCTAACCCTAGTAGTAATCTTGGTAATGTAGTGTCCAATGATCCTAGTACTAGCTATTGAAAATATGATGCATAGTACCTCTTATGGTATTGTAATAAAATGTAACATCCAGTAATTTTGGGAGATGATTGAACATCTAAACGTAGGGAAGTAGATGCCAAGTCTCTTTGATTGAATTAAGTGAATTGGGGTCACGAGATTAATTATGTGTGTGATTGATTAATTGTGTGTATAATAAATCTTAATAGGGGGACAAGCTTAATGGGGACATCGCGTGTAAGCATTGCAATAAATCTCGTAATTGACTAAGCTTAAGGGACGAAATGGTGGCAGCATTTGGAGGAACTTAAAATGACTAGTGGGAGACCAAATTATGAGCCTTCATTAATACTAACCTAAGACATCTTATAAGAGGAGTGAATAGTGAATGCATTAACTAGGACTCCTCCAAATTCTTTTCTTTTGTGAAACAGAAAAGCACATAGTAGTAGAAGTATAGTATCGTGTAGAATAGGAAGTAAAACGTTTTTAAAAAAAAAAACAAAAACAAACACAACAAAGAGATACAACACCCATTTTTAAGTACTAGAAATTAGAATTGTAACGTCCTAAACAAAGAGCAACAACATTCATTCTATGTTGTGCTCTGGAGATTCGTAGCAGCCGCGTTATTCCTACTTTAGCGAAACAAAGGTATGTTAAGACAAATTATTTCTTTCTTTTGGTACGTTCCATGTAACAAAATATAACCGTGATATTGTTTCATAAATTATTCTACTCCTAGTAGTTAATAATATTCATGTTGTTGATTCCTATGTTAAAAGCACGTCTAATTATGTTCCTAAGTCCTTATTGAGGCATACAGAAAAGATGTTGATATTCACAGTGTTAGCCGAAGGTACAAGGATATTATGTCACTCAAAATATTTTTTTGTCATTCATGCATTTTCATTTGTATTATATTCATGTATTACCATGGACCCACTGGTGCTATGCACATTACTATATGGTAAATATTGTACATATGTAGGGAATATGGGGAAAGAGAAAGGCGTTATATAGGCACACCACCTGCAGCTGGTACAGACTATCACGAAAGAGACCGAAGAGGCCAATATTGATGCCTTTGTGTGGCCAATACGATATAACCTGATGCCCACAGAGGTAGTTATGGACAGGAAGATGCCCTTGTGTGGCCAATATATATATATATATATGTATATCGCATTTGCATTATGCATAACATTTAGGCATATGTATTAGGGCCCTCGGAGGCATTTACTGTTGGTCAGTTGTTTTTGTTTCAGTTTATTCTTATATTCCTGTTATGCTATTGTTCATGCCTGACATACTTAGTACATCGGTCGTACTAACGTCCCTTTTATCGGGGGACGCTGCGTTTCATGCCCCCAAGTTCACGTAGGCAAGGAGACGATCCATGTTAGTAGGCTGCGGATTCAGCGGATTTTGGAGCACTCCCCTTGCTTTCGGAGTGTCGGTCTATCTTGGTACGGTACATCTTTTCTTGTGTATACGGGTATGGCGGGGCCCTGTCCCGTCCTTTTGATGTCGTATACTCTTTATAGGCTTGTAGACATGTGTCCTGTGTGTAATAGTATTGTATGTCCTTGTCGACCTTGGGGATGTATATATATATATATATATAAGTTGGTTATCTAATTTTACATAGTCATTTTTCGGCTTAGTCCGTATTTATTTATGATTAGGTGTTGAATGTACGATTAGTGGTACCCGGCGGGTGGGGTCCGACTGCCCGTCGTGGTCCTCAGGTTTGGGTCGTGACAAATTTGGTATCAGAGCATGTCTGTCTTAAGGAGTCTATAAGTCGTGTCTAGTAGAGTCTTGTTTATGAGTATGTTGTGCACCATACTTATAAACATGAGGCTATCTGACATTTAGGGATGGTTTCTATTCTTTCATCTCATTAATTGTGCAATAGAGCTGAGTTTTAAGTATTTTACTCCTAATCCGCCTCGTGTTTATAATTCCTGTGATACCTACAGCAAGGAAGAAGTTCAAGAGTATGAGGGCGTTAGATACAGGAGCTGGCGAAGGTGCTAGCAGATTGCCACCCGCTAGAGAGGGCCATAATGAGACCCATAGTGTGACTCCTTCGTACGATTCCCCCAATTCACCTCATTCGAAGGTGATTAGTGGAGCTGCAGTACCCTCCAGTTCCTCCACTTGATACTCCAGATGTGGATCTTGATATGCGGAGTGTTGTACAGTTATTGACGCGATTAGTGGCCATTCAGGCCCAACATCAGGTTCCCAGTCCTTCTGATAGAGCTGCTAGCGTGTGAGCTCGGGATTCCATTAATCTAGACCCTCCGATATTCACGGGATAAACCTGAATACGGACCCGCAGAATTTTCTGGATCAGATACAGCGTACCTTGCGGGTGATGGATGCTACCGATACTGAGTCGGTAACGTTTGCTTCTTATAGACTGTGGGATGTCGCGGTGACCTGGTATGAGACATGGGAGCAATCTAGGGGACCTCGTGCTCCACCAGCTGGATGGAGAGAATTTTCAGAGTCCTTCTTACAACACTTTCTGCCAGTCGAGCTTCGACGGGTCAGGTAGGATAGATTCCTATATATTGAATAGGGCAACATGAGTGCTCGAGAATATAGCTTGCAGTTTAATTCATTGGCCAGATATGCTCCTACTATTATAGCTGAGATGAGTGACCAAGTACACAGGTTTGTTACTAGCTTAGGGCCGCACTTGGTCAACGAGTGTACTACGACTTCTCTGAATTCGGATATATGTATTGCTCGCATTCAGGCTTATGTACAGAATTTGGAGGATCGTAATAGGCAACAACTGGTTGATCAGGAGTGTGATAAGGGCCAGTATAAGAGTGCTCGATATATAGGTGACGTAAGAGAGTCAAGAGGTGGGCCTAGGCCACAGCTTTATAGACGACCATCTTACCCAACAACCAGCGCATTATTGCCATTTTCAGGATCGAGGACTGATCAGTATGTTCAGTCAGGATCATATTAGAGTTCACGAGCATCAGGGTCTTATTATAGAAGGGATTCTACTCAGATGAGGCCGCCGTTGGCTCGATGCGGGCAGTGTGGTAAGACCCATACATGGCCTTGCCAATGAGGATCAAATGTGTGTTATTCTTGTGGTGAACCTGGTCATTTTATGCGAGACTATCTGACGGGAGGTGAAGGTGTTAGGGCACAGCCAGTCGGATCTGCAACAGCTTCATCATAATTAGTACGCCCGTCATGGAAAAATCATCAGGCATTATCCGGCCGAGGCAGAGGTAGGGGACAGAAGCGCATTTACGCATTGATGGGACGACAGGATTAAGAGTCCTCACCTGATGTTATTATAGGTATATTATCGGTTCTTTCACATAACGTGTATGCATTTTTAGATCCATGCTCCAATCTATCATATATCACTCATTTCATTGCCTGTAAATTTGGTATGGAGTCTGAGTTGATAAGAGATTCATTTGTGGTATCTACACCAGTTGGTGAGTCGGTAGTTGCTAGACGGGTCTATCGGAATTATGTAGTATTAGTTTGTAGCCATCAGACCCTAGCGGATTTGGTAGAATTAGAGATGGTTGATTTCGATGTTATTATGGGCATGGATTGGCTGGCATCGTTCTACGCTAATGTTGATTACTGAACAAAGATTTTTAGATTCTAGTTCCCAGGCAAGTCAGTCCTTAAATGGAAGGGTAATACGGCGTTGCCAAAAGGTAGGTTTATTTAATACCTTAAGGAAAGAAAGATGATTTCTAATGGTTGCATATACCATCTCGTTTGGTCTAGAAATGTCGAATCCGAACCACCTAATTCTCAATCAATTTCGGTGGTTAATGAGTTTCTTGATGTATTTCCAGATGAACTTCCAGCCCTTCCTCCCGAAAGGGAAATTGAGTTCGATATAGATGGCTTGCCAGACACTCAACCGATATCTATTTCTCCTTATAGAATGGCTCCAGTTGAATTGAAGGAATTAAAGGAATAATTAAAAGATCTGCTAGAGAAAGATTTTATTAGGCCCAACATATCTCCTTGGGGTGCACCGGTATTATTTGTACGAAAAAAATATGGCTAATTACGAATGTGTATCGACTATCGGTAGCTGAATAAAGTCACGATCAAGAACAAGTACCCTCTTCCCAGAATTGACGATTTGTTTGACCAGTTACAAGGTGCAATGTGTTTCTCAAAAATTGACCTAAGGTCAGGGTACCATCAGCTAAGAGTTAAGGAGAAGGACATTCCGAATACGGCTCTCAGAACAAGGTATGGGCACTTCGAGTTCTTAGCAATGTCGTTTGGACTCACAAATGCACCAGCAACATTTATGGATCTAATGAACAGCGTGTTTCGCCCATTTTTGGATGTATTTGTGATAGTGTTTATAGATGATATTCTGGTTTACTCTCACTCAGAGGCAGAGCATGTGGATCATTTGCGAATAGTACTACAGACGCTCCGGGATCACAAGTTGTATGCAAAGCTTTCCAAGTGTGAATTTTGGTTGAATTCAATGGCTTTTCTTGGTCATATAATCAGACGAAGGTATAAGGGTTGATACTTAGAAGATTGAAGCGGTGAAGAATTGGCCGAGACCTATGACTCCATCAGAGTTTCGCAGCTTTTTAGGCTTTGTCGGCTATTATAGAAGGTTTGTAGAAGGATTTTCTACTATATCAGCACCATTAACCAAGTTGACATAAAAGACTATAAAATTCCAGTGGTCCGATGCTTGTGAGCGGAGTTTCCAAGAGTTAAATGATAGACTAACATCGACACCAATCCTTACTTTCCCAGAGGGTCAAGAAGGCTATGTTGTGTATTGTGATGCCTCAGGAGTAGGTTTACGATGCGTGCTGATGCAACATGGTAAAGTTATTGCCTATGTTTCACGGCAATTGAGGAAATATGAGAGAAACTATCCGACACATGACTTGGAATTGGCCGCAGTGGTCTATGCACAGAAGATTTGGCGGCACTACTTATATGGTGTTCATGTGGACATTTTCACGGATCATAAAAGTCTACAATACATATTCAAACAGAAGGAGTTGAATCTGAGGCAGAGAAGGTGGCTGGAATTATTGAAAGACTATGATGTGGACATCTTATATCATCCGGGCAAGGCTAATATTGTAGCAGACGCACTCAGTCGTAAGTCGATGATCAGTTCAACTCCAGTGCAGGTCGAGAAGAAGGAGTTAGTAAAAAACTCTATCAGTTAGCTAATTTTGGAGTCCGACTAATGGACTCGGAGGAGGGTGGTTTTGTGATTCAGAATAAGTCAGAATCGTCCCTTGTATCAGAAGTTAACGAACGTCAATGGGAAGACCCCAGTTTAAGAAAGATCAAAGAAGGCATTCAACTGAAGAAGATCACAACCTTTGAGATTGACAAACATGGGATTCTCAAGCACCAGAGCCGTTTATGTGTTCCAAATGTAGCAGGATTACGGGATAAAATTTTGACAGAGGTCTATTGCTCAAGATATTCTATTCATCCTAGATCTACCAAGATGTATCATGTTATCAAGAGTATTTATTGGTGGAACGACATGAAGAGGAGCATGGCAGAATTTGTAGCTCAGTATCCTAATTGTCAACAAGTAAAAATAGAGCACCAAAAGCATAGTGGCTTGACTCAGAATATTGAGATTCCGATGTGAAAGTGGGAAATGATTAATATGGATTTTTACGGGTTTACCTCATTCTTATCGGAAGTTTGATTCTATTTGGGTAATTATTGACTGACTGACCAAATCAACTCATTTCTTGCCAGTCAAAACTACCTACACAGCCGATGATTACGTGAAGTTGTATATTAAGGAGATTGTTCGAATTCATGGTGTGCCTATCTCTATTATATCTGACCGATGTGCTCAGTTTACAGCTAACTTTTGAAAATTATTTCAGAAAGGTTTAGGCACCCAAGTTAATTTTAGCAAAGTTTTCCATCCTCAAACAAACGGGTAGGCCGAGCGTACGATTCAGACGCTCAAGGATATGTTACGAGCTTGTGTATTGGACTTTAAGGGAAGTTGGGATGATCATTTACCCCTTATTGAGTTTTCGTACAATAACAGATATCATGCCAGCATTAAAATGGCTCCATACGAAGCTTTATATGGACGGGGATGCAGATCTCCTATCGGATGGTTCGAGGTAGGCGAGTTAGAGTTATTTGGGCCTGACTTGGTATACCAAGCCATATAGAAAGTGAAACTTATCTAAGAATGAATGTTAACGGCTCAGAATCATCAGAAGTCATACGCATATATGCGATGACGAGACTTAGAGTTTTAGGTAGACGACTGGGTATTCTTAAAGATTTCACCTATGAAGGGTGTAATGAGATTCGAGAAGAAAGGAAAGCTCAGTCCAAGGTATATTGGGACATATCGCATAATTCGACGAATTGGTCAAGTATCTTATGAATTGGACTTACCTTCAGAGTTGGAGTTTGTTCATCTGGTTTTCCATGTTTCCATGCTGAGAGCGTGTGTTGGAGATCCTTCTCAAATTGTACCGATTGATGATGTGAAGGTTACAGAGGATCTATTATATGAAGAGGTTCTTGTTGCTATCCTAGATCGACAAGTCCTCAAGCTGAGGACTAAAGAAGTAGCTTCTGTAAAAAATCTGTGGTGAAATAGGAACGTGGAAGAGCTGATGTGGGAGGCGGAAGAGGAAATAATGCACAAGTATCCACACCTATTCCAGACTAATGCCGAGGTTCTAAGAGGAGCATAAGGTAAATTCCAATTCCTAATATGATATTTAATGCTTGCGTACCGTGTGAGGTCTAATGCAGTGATGTATATTACCTTATATGGCCATGGAGAAGTAGTTGTATTTTCAGGCTACGTAACGGGGATTAGATATGTCATCCCAACATTCGATGACGAATGTTAAGGGGGGAAGGATGTAACATCCTGTAATTTTAGGCGATGGTTGAGCATCTAAACGTAGGGAAGTAGACCTGAGCCTTAGGGAATTTATGTCATATTTATGTATGCTAATAAAGAGATTAGTATATAAATGGATAAAACTCCGAAATAATTTTGGACGTAACAAGTATAACGATGGGGATTGATAATAATAGTTGTATATCCCCAAAGAGATTATGGACTAGTGTCATATCACAAAATTATGACATTGAGTATATAAAGGTCTTATAAGTTATTAAGATTAAAGTGAATTGCGGTCACGAAATTAATTATGTGTGTGATTGATTAATTGTGTGTATAATTAATCTTAATAGGGGGACAAGCTTAATGGGGACATCACGTGTAAGCATTGCAATAAATCTCCTAATTGACTAAGCTTAAGTGATGAAATAATGATAGGAATTGGAGGAACTTAAAATGGCTAGTGAAAGACCAAATCATGAGCCTTTATTAATACTAACCTAAGGCATCTTATAAGAGGAGTGAATCGTGAATGCATTAACTAGGACTCCTCCAAATTCTTTTCTTTTGTGAAACAGAAAAGCACATAGTAGTAGAAGTGTAGTAGAAGTGTAGAAAAGGAAGCAAAACGTTTTTTTAAAAACAAACAAAAACAAACACAACAAAGAGATACAACACCCATTTTTAAGTACTAGAAAATAGAATTGTAACCTCCTAAACAAAGAGCAGCAACATTCATTCTATGTTGTTCTCTAAAAATTCATAGCAGCCGCGTTATTCCTACTTTAGCGAAACGAAGGTATGTTAAGGAAAATTATTTCTTTCTTTTAGCATGTTCCATGTAACGAAATATATCCGTGATATTGTTTCATAATTTATTCTACTCCTAGTAGTTAATAATATTCATGTTGTTGATTCATATGTTAAAAGCATGTCTAAATATGTTCCTAAGTCCTTATTGAGGCATACAGAAAAGATGTTGATATTCACAGTTTTAGCCGAAGGTACAAGGATATTATGTCACTAAAAATGTTTTATTGTCATTCATGCATTTTCATTTGCATTATATTCATGTATTACCCTGGATCCACTGGTGCTATGCACATTACTATATGGTAAATATTGTACATATGTAGGGAATATGGGGAAAGAGAAAGGCGTTATATATGCACACCACCTGCAGTTGGTACAGACTATCACGAAAGAGCCCGAAGAGGCCAATATTGATGCCTTTGTGTGGCCAATACGATATAACTTGATGCCCACAGAGGTAGTTATGGACAGGAAGATGCCCTTGTGTGACCAATATTTATATGTATACCGCATTTGCATTGTGCATAACATTTAGGCATATGTATTAGGGCCCTCAGAGGCATTTACTGCTGGTCAGCTGTTTCTGTTTCAGTTTATTCTTATATTCCTGTTATGCTATTGTTCATGCCTGACATACTCAGTACATCGGTCGTACAAACGTCCCTTTTATCGGGGGACGCTGCGTTTCATGCCCCCAAGTTCACGTAGGCAAGGAGACGATCCACGTTAGTAGGCTGCGGATTCAGCGGATTTTGGAGCACTCCCCTTGCTTTCGGAGTGTCGGTCTATCTTGGTACGGTACATCTTTTCTTGTGTATACGGGTATGGCGGGGCCCTGTCCCGTCCTTTTGATGTCGTATACTCTTTATAGGCTTGTAGACATGTGTCGTGTGTGTAATAGTATTGTATGGACTTGTCGACCTTGGGGATGTATATATATATATATATATATAAGTTGGTTATCTAATTTTACATAGTCATTTTTCGGCTTAGTCCGTATTTATTTATGATTAGGTGTTGAATGTACGATTAGTGGTACCCGGCGGGTGGGGTCCGACTGCCCGTCGTGGTCCTCAGGTTTGGGTTTTGACATAAATTTTTTCCCTTTATCAAAAAAATAAAATAAAACTTAAGTCGTTCATGAAAAGTAAAAGAGAGTTATAGTTTCTGATCTAAGTTTTGTAAATTTTACCTATTGCCACCTTTAGCATTACCTGTAAATGAACGGGGACAAATTTGAATGTGATAAAATCACATATTGGCCAGTATATAAGACCATTAATAAAAGTAGGAACCAAGTGACGTTTGAGCCTGGCCACAATTTCTGAACCACTTTCACCTAGTGCGGCAACCACAAGAAACATCAGAGATATAATAAGCATCGAAATTCAATATCAAGGTAGTTCAGATAAGAAAGAAATCAAAGCTCAAAGAACAATTTAAAATATATATGACTAAGAGCTAACACTAGAAGGGTTTATAAAGATTAAGAAGATACATCTTATTAAGATGGTTGGTTGAACAATAATTTAATTGAATTAATTAACTATACTTCCGCAGAACTCCGTAGCATTGGCCAAAAATTTTGTATTTGTGCTGCAGACCCAATATAATCATTGTTCTGTCCTAAAATTAAGAACCTATAAATTTCAACTTTTGAATGCGTCGTTGTTCGAATTAAGAACCTATAAATTTCAGGAACAGTCTTAACTACGAGAACCTCCCGTTTCGATTGCGGGACTGTGATAGAATCATATATTCTGTATATTCCAGAATATATGATTCTGATTCTATGCATCAATTACAATCAGAATCATATTATAGGCAATCAGAATCATATCATGTATTATCTTGTAGATTAGAATATATACTAAATATTATATTTCTTTGATTTATAGCCTAATATAACACATGTTTATCAGTATATATATTGTAAAGAATCATCAATGAAAACTCACCAATTGAGTTCCTTCATCTTTCATGGTATCAGACTAAGATCCCTCTTCCGCTGCAACTCATATTGGTCTCAACCAAACTCTAGTCTCCCCTGTTTTCACGACCCTTCTCTGTTCTTCTTCTTCTTCCCAAAACCTTACACATAGCCATGTCGGAAAACCAAAAATTTCATCCAGCATTATCTATAACTAATGTTAGACAAATCATTCCAATTACATTGGATAATGATTCTAGTCAATATCATTCTTGGGCATCACTTTTTAAAGTCCACGCAAAAGTGCACAACGTTCTTGCCCACATCATCCCTCCTACGGATGCAACAACCAAGGCAGCGACTGATGCTGCAAAAGCTGTCAACCCTGAACTTTGGCACCACCTCGACACCGCTGTATTACAATAGATGTATGCCACAGTATCAAAAGACATCCTCTAATCAATTCTTGTGAACGATGACACTGCGAAGGTGCCTGGAAATGAATTGCGGCAATCTTTCAAGATAATAAGCATTCCAGGGCTGTTCATCTTGATAATCGGTTCAGCAATACCAATTTGGAAGATTTTCCAAACACAACAGCCTATTGCAATCGCCTCAAACTCCTCGCCGACCAATTGGCTAACGTCGATGCCCCGGTTTCCAACACCCGCTTGGTATTGAAATTAATTGCCGGACTAACTGAAGCATACGCCGGATTTGTCACACACATTCAGCAGCACAATCCTCTGCCCAATTTTAAAACAGCAAAATCAAAATTAGGGCTCGAGGAATCAACAATACTTCAATGAAGTGCGCGCTAATCTGATTCATCTTCATCGGAGTCGGCTCTCGTTGCAAAATCTCAAAATTCCAATGAAGATTCCACTTCTGGTAATCCCAATCGGAACACTAATAATCGCAACAATCGTACCAAGAATAATAACAAGAAAACTGGCGGCAATGGTCAAAATTCCGATAAAACTGGTCGGGGTGGCGGCTCAAATGGTTGCGGTGGGGGCTCAGGTGGCGGAGGTGGCGGGCAAGGCTCCAGTCCTGGTAATGGATAAGGACAGCAACAAGCCTGGGGATCGGGTTTTCCGTGACAATAATGGGCTCAATGGCCAATGCCTTATTGCCCTTATCCATCTTATGGATACCCGAAGTGGGCCAGGCCCAATTTTGCTCCAAGGCCCCAACAGAACAGTAACGGGATTTTGGGCCCAAGACCAGGAAATCAGCAAGCTTTTAATGCTAATGGTCCAAGCCCAACAATTATTGAATCAGCCCTACACATTCTTAGTCTTTCTCAACCCGACCTATCTTGGTATATGGACACCGGGGCAACATCCCACATGACTTCCGAGCAAGGTAATCTCTCGTCTTATTCTAATTCGAGCAAAAATAATGTTATAATTGTTGGAAATGGCCACTCTATTCCGATTCGTGGTTTTGATAGTGCAAAATTAAAACCCCCTCACCCTCCATTGGTATTGAAAAATATTGTTCATGCTCCTAAATTAATCAAGAACCTAGTTTCAGTTTGCAAATTTACTACTGATAATTGGGCTTCTATCTCATTTGATCCTTTTGGATTTACTATGAAGTATTTTTAGACGGGAATGCAACTAATGAGGTGTAATAGTCAGGGTGAACTATACCCCATCACCACCACTACCACTAATCAAGCAGCCTCTCCATCCACTTTTGCAACTTTATCGCCTTCTATTTGGCATGACCGTTTAGGTCACCCGGGAATATCTATTTTAGACTCTCTTAGGCGAAATAAATTTATTGAATGTACCAAAATAAAAAACTCTAGTTTTTGTCATTCATGTCCTCTTGGTAAACATGTTAGTGTGCGATTTGTTGATTCTTATAACTCTACCTCTATGCCTTTTGACATATTGCATAGCGATTTATGGACTTCTCCTATTTTGAGCTCCGTGGGTCACAAATATTATGTGCTATACTTAGATGATTTTTCGAATTTCCTATGGACTTTTTCTATCTCAAAAAAATCACAAGTATACCCAACCTTCATAAATCTTCAAGCCTATATTAAAACTCAATTCGAACGGGAGTTGAAAAATATTCAATGTGATAATGGTAGGGAATATACTAATGGTCCTTTTTTGAATCTCTGTCAATCAAATGGAATTTCTTTTCGCTTTTCCTGTCCACACACTTCTTCTCAAAATGTTAAAGTTGAAAGCAAAATCCGGTCCATTAACAACATTATTCAAACCTTAATGGCTCATGCCTCAATCCCTCCTTCATTTTGGCATCATGCATTACAAATGACAACATATCTCCTTAACATTTCACCAAGTAAATATCTCGCCTATCAATCTCCTCTAAACATCTTATACCAAAAAGACCCATCATATTCTCATCTTCAAGTATTTGGTTTCTTATGTTATCCCCTCCTCCCATCCATTATGATAAATAAGCTCCATCCTCGCTCCACTCCTTGTGTCTTCTTGGGCTATCCGTCAAATCATCATGGTTACAAATGTTATGATTTATCCTCAAATAAATTATCATTAGTCTCCATGTCTCATTTGATGAAACTCAATTCCCTTTCTTAAAGCTGCATACACCCAGTACCTCAACCTATAATTTTCTCGATAACGGTCTTTCACCTTACGTGATTCACCAGCTTCAAAATCCACTGACACCTGACCAAAATGCGCACAGCCTACCTTGTCCACCGCAGGCTGCGGCCCATTTCGTCTCTCCACCTAATGTCGAAAACTCAAGTCCAAACCAGCATTATTCTCTTCCACCTATTTTTTAGCCAACTTCGAGTTCATATCACAAACCCATTACGAGAAGTCAACATGGTATTTTTAAACCAAATAAAAAATATCACCATGTCTTCCTCACTAGCACCACAAAATCACCATTACCCCGTAACCTTGTGTCTGCACTCAAAGACCCGAATTGGAAAATGGACATGGATGACAAATATAATGCTCTTATTAAAAATAAGATGTGGGATTTAGTGCCCCGTCCACTTGGTGTTAATGTCATTCGATCTATGTGGACTTTTAGACATAAGGACAACTCTGACGGTTCTTTTGAGCGGCATAAAGCCCGACTTGTAGGTGATGGTGCAGGTCAACAGGTTGAGATGGATTGCGGAGAAACTTTCAGCCCGGTTGTCAAACCAGCAACTATATGTACAGTACTCAGCCTTGCTATCTCAAAATCATGGCCCATACATCAGTTGGACATTAAGAATGCATTTTTACTTAGTAAACTGAAAGAAACAGTATATATGCATCAGCCATTGAGTTTCAAGGTCCCAAAACGTCTAAATCATGTGTGCCTTCTGAAGAAATCATTATATGGGCTCAAACAAGCTCCCAGAGCATGGTACAAACGGTTTGCTGATTATATCTTCTCTATCAGATTCACTCATAGCAAGTCTGACAACTCACTATTCATCTACCGAAAGGGCAATGATATGGCTTACATTCTTCTATATGTAGATGACATCATCCTCACAGCCTCTTCTGATTATCTACGCAAATCTATCATGACGCTTCTTAACTCCGAATTTGCCATGAAAGATTTGGGTTTATTGAGCTACTTCTTGGGTATTGTAGTCACTCGTCATACAGGTGGTTTATTTCTATCCCATAAAAAGTATGCAGAAGAAATTATTGATCGTGCTGGCATGTCATCTTGCAAATCTTGTCCCACTCCGGTAGACACCAAACCAAAGCTTAGCGCTACATCAAGCACTCCTTATGAAGACCTTTCTCACTACCGCAGCCTTGCAGGGGCTCTACAATATCTCATATTTACGAGGCCTGACATCTCCTATGCGATACAACAGATCTTCCTGTTTATGCATAATCCGATGGTTGATCATATGCATGCTCTCTGGCGAATTCTCTGCTACATTTAGGGTACACTTCATCACGGACTGCATCTTTATCCTTCTTCAACTACATCTTTGATTTCATACATAGATGCAGATTGGGGTGGATGCCCAGCTATCAGAAGGTCCACTTCAGGTTATTGTGTATTTCTTGGTGATAATCTGCTCTCCTGGTCATCTAAAAGCCAGCCCACATTGTCTCGCTTGAGCGCCGAAGCTGAATACCGCGTCGTCGCCAATATGGATTCTGAATCATGCTAGTTACGCAACCTTCTCCTGGAACTCCATTGCCCCATCCATAAAGCTACATTAGTCTACTGTGATAATGTTAGTGCCATATACCTCTCGGGAAATCTAGTTCAACATCAACGCACTAAGCACATCGAAATGGACATTCATTTTGTTCGTGAAAAGGTTGCTCGAGGACAAGTCCGTGTTCTACATGTCCCTTCGCGCCATCAAATAGCAGATATCTTCACAAAAGGTCTTCCGTTAGTGTTGTTTCAAGATTTCAAGGGCAGTCTTAACGTACGAGAACCTCCCATTTCGACTGCGGGGGTGTGATAGAATCATATATTCTATATATTCCAGAATATATGATTCCGATTCTATGCATCAATTACAATCAGAATCATATCATAGGCAATCATAATCATATCATGTATTATCTTGTAGATTAGAATAGATACTAAGTATTATTATCTTTCTTTGATTTATAGCCTAATATAACACATGTATATCAGTATATATATTGTAAAGAATCATCAATGAAAACTCATCAATTGAGTTCCTTCATCTTTCATAAACCAACTAAAATGACACAGTAAATGTAAAAGCAGGAGAAATGGCTCTACCTTGTGCTGCAGCGTTGATGGAGAAGAAAATAGCATTCATGGTAGGTCCATATACGATCTGTCCTAAAGCTATCTTTTTCAATGTTGTGATCACGTCAGTGGAAGGAGTGCTGCCAGAGAGTTGTACCATACATGAAGTGAAGACCCTAAAATTAGCACTCCAAAGCCAGCTACTCGCAATGTTCTTATTAGATCATACTGCCCTGACAATGCCCCAGCAATTGTCTGTGGAGAGTGAAAAAACATGTAGTACTATAAGATTGTCATCAACGCCATAGTTTCACATCAAGAAATTAAACTTATGAATCGGATTTTTCATTTAAATAAACATTTTTCTTGCTTTTCTTGCTAATTTGCTAATTTGCTGAAGAGGTGTTTTTTTGTGTGTGAATGGGAAATGAGAAAGGAATGTTGTCTCTAATTAGATAAAGAGAGATTTTTTTTGTATTTATATTGAAAAACACTTATATAACTAGTTGTTAAAGAGTTGAGAAGAAGATAAGTCTTGCACCATCGTCGTCGGCTTCGGTCAAATGGTCTAATTGAATGACAATTTTTGAACCAACGAAATTTATTTATTTTTATTTCGTGAAATGTTATTTTATCGCATGATATTTATTCGCATTCGTGGATTTTATTTAATTTGCGGCCTTCATTTTCCGTAAATGACACATGATCCTTCTCATAAAGGATTAAAGGTCATACCAGATATTTCCCAAAAGACACTAGGAAAAGGCTGCAATTCGAAGCATTCAAAGTTCTTTGAATGACACCTTTTCAAATCTCATCCATTCGTGGCTATAAATATCGAGACATTGTCTGCATCGAATTTTTGCACTCTTCATCGGCATATTTTTTCACAAACAAAAGAGAGATTTTGCGTTGTTCCTTACTATCTTGAAGTTCGACAAACTCCTGGAGTTTGAAAGTACCGGTATTCCAACAAAAGGTATATCCTTTTTATGTTGGGAGGAAAATCTTACACATGGGATATAGTCAGAAGATTAAATTCCTTAAGAAGATATAATAAATTTTGTGGGCTCGAAATATTTAATTAACATTTTTGTTCTTCTAGTTTGTTTGTTTTTCAGTTTATTTCGTATATTTTAGTATACTGTTTTGAACAAAGTCTAATAACAACAGGTAGAGTGGTAGGTGTTGGTCTGCTATTGTACTTTATAAAGCAGGACGGGAAGTAAATAACTATTACAAGTGTTCGAAATGATGAATAAATGGTCAATCTTCAAAACTGCCGCAAGCTTGTTGAGTCTTGAATCTTGATAACCTGAAATTAAGAAACAACTAAATCTGGATGGTTACAACGTTGTGTGTTGAGTCGAGTGATTGCACTCTGTCCTTAAGACAAGATTGCCCCGTATATATGCTTTTACATTAGCGGGCAATAGTCTCCCAAGATAAAACAACACTTTAATCTCAACGCTACAAAGCCAATACGTTGAGTCTGATGAAGAAAACAAATATGAATCGACTTGCTGAAGATATGGAAAAGGAAGGAAGAGTTTCTGTTTTCTCTTCTGTTTTGTCTGTGTATATAGTGTGTCTCTGTTATGTATATCTTGTGTATATCCTCACTGTTTTTCGTCACTGTTTGGTGTATATTTTCGTGACTGTTTTGCAGTGGTTTTGTTCACTATTTTGTGCTATTTTTCTGTCTGTATGTGTCATCCACAATTGAGCCAAAACAGCTCAATATATAGCATGGAGGAGGGCTGTTCAACTGCCCAAAACATGGCTGTAATGGTCATTTAGGGGGAGGGCTGGAAGGAGGCTGTTTATGGAGTAGTTTCGCCTTCCGTCACTCCCAAAATCAACTTTTCAGAAACTCTAGGGACCAAACTGTAAATATTAAGCAATTTGGGGTCCAAAAAGATAATATTAGAAAGCCCGCAGCCCGAGACCGGACCGGCGGCGGCGCGTGTGTGGGCTTAGCCTTGAACCCAAGCACATCTAGGTCCTCCCTCCTTTAAACACATGGGATACCCCTTGGGGTCCCAAACCCTTTACCACTTTAGAGACTTATAAAGAAAGCAATTCTTCATTTTCCCACCGATGTGGTAGATTTGTCCCACACCATATTTTCATGCCTCAAACACCTTACTTTGTGGATCAATATCTCTTTCATTTCTCAACGAAATTTGACGATTCTTGGCCCTACGGTCATCTACTCACTTAGTAGATTATGCATGTGTGAAGAGACAAAGCCTCCAACATGCGGAACACTAGTGTTTAATTCATCAAAGATGGGTGGACGCATCTCCCCGCCAAAGGCAAATTTCCAACAGTAGGTACCTGAGATGACAAATCAGCAGCAGTGAGAATAAGAGTGCAAGTAGCAGTCTTGGTGAGGATGGGGCAAGAGTCAAGCTTTTGTAGATACCACCCAATGAAGCCAGCCTTGCTGGAAGAAGCTCCAGCAGCAGATGATGAGAAATACCTGCATGGAATTGATTTTGACACCTCAGTGGTCTTATTAATTCTGTTCATAGCTTGAGAATATATTTTGGAAAGTTGAAGTTGGTGACATGATATAGGATGTTGGTGGACCAGCTTAAAGCTATTTCTGAGGAAAGAAACAAACATATCTTCTTCTTCTTTTTTTTTTTTTTTGGGGGGGGGGGGGGGGGGGGGGGGGGGGACTTGAAAGAGAGAATAAAGGAAGGTCTTGACATAGAGTAAAGTAGTAGGGAAGAGATATTGAACTGATAATTAACTAGTCCAAAGTGAAGTAGGATGGCTATAGGAAGGCTGCATGCCTAATTTCTGGTGGAAAGTTTGGCTGCTTATAATTTCTGTGCATTGATCACCTTATAAAGGATACTAATGTGCTACACATTTTGGATTAGAATTGACACTAATCATCCCTCTAATAGTTGATCTTGTTATATTTTAGAACTAGTTATTTATGATGTCAAATGACCAAATACTGTGGTTATCAAAATAAACTCATACTACTACTTTATATCCATTATGTAAAGAACAAAAGAAAAAGCAATATAAGGACCGGGCAAAACTTGTTAAATATACACAATATACACACAATAAACATACAATATACATGTGTATATTATGTATATTACTCTCGGTTTCTTCCTCTCGGTTTTACCGTATATAGAGTATATATTTAAGTAATATTTAGTATTCTAGTTTAGGTAATGTTGTAATGTAATTAGTATTGTACACTTACCATAATAATTGTGTTACCATAAATGTATAAGTTAATATCCAAGTAGAATAAGGTTTTAGGAATAGAATAGGAATAGAATTCTCATATTATGGAAATATGTAACTTGTATAAATAGTCTTTCAATTAATGAAAATAATCAAGGGATTATTTCTTTCATGGTATCAGAAGTCTAGGTCTTAAAGTCCTCTCCTCCTTCTTCTTCCTCTTGATCAGTCGACCACCAATACCCAAAATCGAGACCAAAGTTTTTCCGCAACTTATTCTCGGATTGGTTGATTCCGACGGTACCTCTACTTCCCAAATTTTTTCTCCCAAAATCCCTCAATCACATATTGTTCTATCAATATGTCTACATCCCGGAACTGCCCCTACAGTTTCTAACATCAAGAATAACATCTCTCTTGTTCTTGAAATAGAAAACGTCCAATATGCGACGTGGGCCGAACTGTTCAAAATTCATGCACGATCTCATCAAGTCATCCATCACATAATCCCCGCTGCTCCTAAGGATACGGATGTGCCAAAACGCGAGGATGATCCTAAGTTGTGGACAACTTTTGATGCTACCGTCCTTCAGTGGATATATTCCACAATTTCTACCGACCTTTTGCAAACAATTATTGAGCCTGACGCTACGGCACATGCGACTTGGGATAGACTGCGTGATATATTCCAAGATAATCAAAATTCTAGAGTCGTTACCCTTGAGCAGGATTTCTCCCACGTCAATATGGAAGATTTCCCTAATGTTTCGGCCTATTTCAAAAGATTAAAAGGATTGGCGGACTAACTTTGCAACGTTGGCGCACCAGTTTCAAGCGATCATTTGGTCCTTCAAATGGTTTCCGATCTCTCCGAGGCCTGTAGTGGTCTGGGAACGCTTCTTTGGCAAAGCAACCTGCTTCCGCAATTTTATCAGGCTCGTTCTATGCTTACACTCGAAGAAGCAGGCATGGCAAAACGACCGGCTACCGGGGCTAGTCCCATAGTCATGATGACCGAGTCCACAGTGTATCCTACCGGTTCCAACAACTCGGGCCAAAACCTCAACAACGGTGGCGGTAAAAATGGTGGAAATAAGAAAAATAATGGCAAGAACCGCGGCGGCAATAACGGCTGCAGCCGGCAGAATGGTGGCGGCAGTGGGGGTCCTCGCGGTGGTCAGCAGTAGCAGCAGCAGTTCTGGGGCCCATAATGGGCCCCTATGCAGTGGCAGTAGGCCCCACAATAGCATATTGGGCCCAGCCAGTGGGCCGATGGCGGCGATTTCAGCCCTGGCTACTTCACGCCCAATGGGCGGTGGGCGGCCCGGCAACGGTCCGGGCCCAATTCACCGGTCTACATACCGCGAGCAGTCTGGGCCAAGACCGCAAGCAGGGGTGCTTGGGCCTCGGCCCCCGTAAGCCCATCACGCAGCGGCACCCACGTCTACCGACATCGAAGTCGCAATGCACACACTTGGTTTAACTCCTCCGGACCCAAATTGGTATATGGATACCGGTGTCATTACCCACATGACATCCGATTCAGGTACGCTCTCGTCTTATTCCAATTTGAGAAACCATCGCAGCATAATTATTGGTAATGGTAATTCTATTCCAATTCGTGGTTATGGTCATAAAACTTTGTCCTTCCCCTTATCCACCTCTTATCTTGAAAAACACCCTACACGCCCTCAAATTGATTAAAAACTTAGTCTCTGTCCGTAAATTAACTACTGACAATTCCATTTCTATTGAATTTGATCCATTTGGTTTCTTTGTGAAGGATTTCAAGACGGGGAGTCCTCTCATGAGGTGTGATAGTAGGGGAGATCTTTATCCTATCACACCCAGTTCTGGTCCATCGAGTCAAGCCCTGCCATCCGCTTTTGCAGCCATTTCTCCTTCCTTGTGGCATGCTCGTCTTGGTCATACCGGGATTATCTATTTTGTCGTCTTTAGATAAAAATAGTTTCATTTCATGTAAGGGTACGAGTAGTACTCTAAATTGTCAATCTTGTTCTTTAGGAAAAATTGTTAAGTTTCCATTTGTAGACTCAAATTCTCATACTTTAATGCCATTTGATATTATACATAGCAATTTATGGACGTCTCCTGTTCTTAGTTCTGTGGGTCATCAGTATTATGTTCTATTTTTGGATGCTTATTCTAAGTTTTTATGGACGTTTTCGATAGCAAAAAAATCTTAAGTGTTTTCCATCTTCCTAAAATTTAGATCATTCATCAGAACCCAATTCGACCGAGAAATAAAAAATATTCAGTGTGATAATGGCAAAGAATATGACAATGAGGTGTTTCGGAAATTCTGTGCTAATAATGGGATCAATTTTTGTTTTTCTTCTCCTCATACATCTTCACAAAATGGGAAAGCCGAACGCAAAATTCGTTCCATAAATAACATTGTCTGAACGTTATTGATTCATGCTTCCGTACCCCCGTCTTTTTGGCATCATGCTCTCCAAATGGCTAACTATCTCCTTAACATAACTCCTTCCAAAGGTTTGACATATTCTTCCCCCCTTCAAATTTTATATAATATAAATCCTTCATATTCACATCTTCAGGTTTTTGGGTATTTGTGTTATCCGTTATTCCTGTCCACCACAATTAACAATCTTCAGGCCCGATCTACTCCGTGTGTGTTTTTGGGTTTTCCGTCTAATCATCGTGGCTACAAATGGTTTGATTTATCCTCTAATAAAATCATCATTAATCGCCATGTCATTTTTTATGAATCCAATTTTCATTTGCTAAAGTTAATACTCCTATGTCTAGTTCGTATAATTTTTTGGCTGATAGTATATCCCCATATATTATTCAGTATTTTTCGGACATCTCCTGCACCCAAAATTCTCCAGTGGGTCCACTAACCCGTCACCCCATGTCTATCCCAGTACCTCCACTAGACCAGTTCCAGTGATTGGGCCAATCCAACCCAATTCTGGAACGGGTCCAGTTACTGTTCCAGTATATCGTGTTGGGCCAGCAGGCCCACTATCTGCTGGCCAGTCTGTCCCGAACCCAGCAAATTCCCAAAATATGTCCAATTCTCTCTCGAGTCATAGACCGGTCACTCGTAGTCAACGGGGTATTTTTAAACCAAAAAGATATTTTAATTTACATTCTAATGTCCCTAAATCCCCCTTACCCCATAATCATGTGTCTGCCTTAAATGACCCGAATTGAAAAATTTCTATGACCGATGAATATAATGCTCTTATTGATAATAAGACGTGGGAGTTGGTGCCCCGTGTATCTGGTATTAATATTATCAAGTCTATGTGGATTTTTGCTCATAAAGAGAATTTTGATGGTTCATTTGCTCGACATAAGGCGCGACTTGTGGGTGATGGTAAGACTTAGCAGGTTGGTATAGATTGTGGTGAAACATTTAGTCTGGTGGTCAAGCCGGCTACCATTCGCACGATGCTAAGCTTGGCTCTTTCGAAGGCATGACCTATTCATCAGTTAGATGTAAAGAATGCTTTCCTACATGAGGATCTCAAGGAAACAGTCTATATGCATCAGCCTTTGGGATTCAGGGATCCCAATCATCCTCATCATATCTGTTTATTGAAGAAGTCCTTATATGGGCTTAAGCAGTCTCCCCGGGCCTGATATACAAGGTTTGATGACTATGTTTCGACTATTGGATTCACTCATAGCAGATCGGATAATTCCTTGTTCATCTACCGTCGTGGTTCGTCCTTCGCCTACATTCTGTTATATGTAGACGATATTATCTTGACTGCCTCTTTCGATGTCGTACGACAGTCTATCATGACAATGCTCAGCTCCGAGTTTGCTATGAAAGACTTGGGGCCCTTGAGTAACTTTTTTGGGATTGTTGTTGCTCGTCATTCCGATGGGTTGTTCTTGTCTCAGCGAAAGTATGCAGCTGAGATCATCGAGAGGGCTGGGATGTCATCCTGTAAGTCCACTTCCACTGTAGTTGATACTAATCCCAAGCTTAGTGTCGCGGCCGGCGTACCTTACGAGGTTCAGATCCGTTATCGCAGTCTTGCAGGGGCCCTTCAGTATCTTACCTTTATAAGACCGGATATTACGTATGCTATACAGCATGTGTGTTTGTTCATGCATGATCCAAGAATTGAGCATATGAATGCACTCAAACGCATCATTCGGTATATTCAGGGTACATTGGACTATGGTTTGCATTTATATCCTTCTTCAACATCCACACTTGTCTCATACACGGATGCTGATTGGGGTGGCTGTCCAGACACCAGACAGTCTACGTCTGGATATTGTATGTTCCTTGGCAACAACTTGGTCTCCTGGTCTGCGAAGCGCCGGTCGACTCTATCCCGCTCAAGTGCCGAGGCTGAATATCGAGGGGTAGCTAATGTGGTCTCAGAATCATGTTGGTTACGTAATTTACTTTTGGAGCTTCATTGTCCCATTCAGAAGGCCACCTTGGTTTATTGCGATAATATTAGTGTCATCTACCTTTCTGGTAATCCGGTTCAGCACCAACACACTAAGCATATCGAGATGGACATTCACTTTGTCCGTGAAATGTTGCTCGGGGTCAGGTACGCGTCTGTCATGTCCCATCAAGATATCAAATTGCAGACATCTTTACAAAGGGTCTTCCCTCAGTCCTTTTTGAAGATTTTAGGAACAGTCTCAGCGTTCGAAGACCCCCCGCTATGACTGCAGGGGTGTGTTAAATATACACACAATATACATGTGTATATTATGTATATTACTCTCGGTTTCTCCCTCTCGGTTTTACCGTATATAGAGTATATATTTAGGTAATATTTAGTATCATAGTTTAGGTAATGTTGTAATGTAATTAGTATTATACACTTTCCATAATAATTGTATTACCATAAATGTATAAGTTGCTATCCAAGTAGAATAAGATTTTAGGAATATAATATGAATAGGATTCTCCTATTATGGAAATATGTAACTTGTACAAATAGTTTTTCAATTAATGAAAATAATCAAGTGATTATTTCTTTCAAAACTAACAGATTTTCCATACTAGTTAATTACATGAACATAGTGTGGTTTAGATTTTGACTAATTTACATAAATTCTTAAATATTACAATTAGCTATGCAATCACAATCACCATTAAAATTTCCCCGAAAAATAACTCTTAAAAGGAATTTTTGAATATTTTAACATAAGTAGTTTATATTATATTGAGTATAAGTATCAAAGAATTGTTTGTAGAGGTATAGAAATATTTTACAAATATTGGGATTGTACCGTTACTAGTGCAAGCTTGTTTTTTACCCTCTTCTTTCATGGAGTAAAATACTTGTGTTGATTGAGATAAATAAGGAGAAATTACCAAAAGCAAAGGATGAATATACAGAAAAGATAAAAGCTTATCCGAACCTGATATTTACGTCAACCTGATAAATATACGACACATGTCCTAACATATATTTTTATAGCTGAATCATAATTAATTAATATATATTAATTCAATTAACTTAAGTACTATGTCAAAGTAATATAATTTTGATATAAATATTGTATGCGAATAACTTGTTTACCAAACATGAAATCCCGATTGAGGGGTAGTATATACGCTTCATTTTCCCTGGTAAATATAATGCCAAATAGATTGAACCAAAGAAATTAGAAAAGAGCACCTAAATGAATGTTAAAATATCAAATACGTAAATAAATATAAAGGAAAGTGAAACGTTTGAAACCATAAATTAGTGTAAACAATGTGTAATAAATAAGCATTATAAGGACAGTGTCACAATCCGATATGGTGTGATCGCACCTAATTTAAACCCGTTAGGCGAGTGTATATGCTAAGCGTATATAATAAAATAGAGTGAAAAACACAAAACCTTTAATATAATAACAATAAGATATGAATAAATTTAATAACAGGTAAATATCAATACATAAGTTCGAAATCTACTATAGTGCGAAAATAATCAATAGAATCTCTAGAGAACTGGCAAAACTAGTCACTAGCGTCTAGTAAGGAAAATGGTGCAACTGTCTCAAACTACACAATATTGTCTAAAATAAGAACAATAATGGAATGGAGTCCCCCGGGCATAGCTGGATGGCAAAAGAGGGGAACTTAAAATCCAGCTGGAGGTCTACAGCGTGGTTCGAACCATGATGGGAGCAATTTGCTCTCTTCTGGGGTAGGACCTTGTAGGTGATATCAGTTGCTCTGCTCTCAAACCTTGGTCATTCAGGCACATCACGCGATTTACTGGTTGTAATGCTGAGGGACCGGGACTACTATCTTCAGGAATAGTCTGGTGTAAGCCGAGAAGCTGAATATATATATATATATAAAAAAAATAGAATGGATAGATGGGAATCCAATATGCTTTGAACTAGTCCAAGCATCTCACAGCTGAAAGTATCCAAGAAAGCCCCTATACTTTTTTCTGGACTCCGCTGGTACTAAGTTTAGTAACCATACATACAATGCAGAAGTGCAGTATGAGTACACCAACATATACTTGATAAGTATTATCGGCCATTTCTAACAAAGTAGTGGCGAGGATTGTACCAAAAACTCATGTGACCTATAATATAACAATGATAAAAGTAAATCATAGAAGCATCACTTATATGAAATGCATCAACATGAGTTTATAAATTAATTATGCATGATAAAGACGGTAAGAAATAATTAATGAAAGAGTATATATACAATTTACAATTTTCATAATAGGAAAATTTTATTCCTATTCTACTCCTAAAACCTTATTTTACTTGTACAATAATTATATAATTATGGTAAGTGTACAACTCTAATTTAATTACAACAAATCATAACCTAAAATAGACTACTAAACCGTGATATACACAACATGCATTTACCGTGTATATCACGGGATTTAACAGCCCATTATGCAACAATCTGCTCGTGATATACACAACGTATATATCGTGTATATCACGGGTATTTAGCACACCCCCGCAGTCATAGCGGGTGATCTTCGTACGCTTAGATTGACCCTAAAATCTTCGAAGAAAATTGATGGAATGTCGGTAATTTGATACCTGGAAGGGACATACATGACGCGTACTTGTCCACGAGCTACCTTTTCGTGAACAAAATGTATATCCATCTCAATATGTTTAGTGTGTTGATGTTGAACCGAATTTCCAGAAAGGTATACGGCACTAACATTATCACAATAAACCAATGTAGCTTGGTGAACTGGAAAGTGAAAGATTTCGTAGTCAATAAGATTCAGAAACCATATTGGCCACCCCTCGATACTCGGCATCTGCACTAAAGTGGGATAAGGTAGCTTGTCGTTTGGCAGACCATGAGACCAAGTTATCACCAAGAAATATACAGTAACCATACGTAGAGCGTCTGGTGTCCGGACAGCCACCACAATCAGCAACTGTATAAGAGACAAGTGTAAAGTCCGACGACGGATATAGATGCAACCATAATCAAAAGTGTCATTTAGGTAGCTTATAATGCGTTTGAGCGCATTCATGTGCTCAATCCGAGGATCATTCATAAACAAACACACCTGTTGCACAACATACATAATATACGGTCGCGTAAAAGTGAGATATTGAAGAGCCACTGCAAGACTAAGATAGTGGGTGGGGTCCTCATATGGAACTCCGGCCGCAGCTCCCGGCTTGGGTTTAGTATCAACCGGCATAGAAGTATACTTACAAGAGGACATACCAGCTCGCTCAATTATCTCAGTAGCATACTTCCTTTGTGATAAGAATAACCCCCCTGCATGACGAGTGACATCAATACCTAAGAAATAACTCAAGGGTCCCAAGTCTTTCATAGCAAACTCAGAACTGAGTAGTGTCATGATCGATCGGTGTAAAACATCAGACTAGACAATCAATATAATATCATCCACATACAACATAATATATGCCATGGAAGCCACACGACGATAAATAAACAGTGAATTATCTGACCTGTTGTGAGAAAACCCAATAGTAGAGACATAGTCGCAAACTGCTTATACCAAACTCGTGGGGCCTGCTTAAGTCCATATAAAGATTTCTTCAACAAACAGACATGATATGGAAAATTGGGGTCTCGAAAACCCAACGGCTGATGAATATCACCATGCAAGATAGCATTTTTCACATTTAACAGAAGAATAGGCAAGATTTCAAAAGTGCTAGGCCGAGAATAGTGCGAATAGTGGCCGGTTTAACAACCGGACTGAATGTCTCCCCAAATCCACGCCAACCTGATGAGTCTTACCATCACTTACAAGATGAGTCTTATGCCTCGCAAAAGAACCGTCAGATTTTTCTTTATGAGTAAAAATCCACATAGAGACCGAATAATATTTACACCAGAAGGATGGGGCACCAACTCCTACGTCTTATTATCAATAAGGGCATTATATTCATCGGTCATAGCTATTTTCCAATTCGGGTCATTTAATGCAGACACTCGGTTACGGGGGAGGGGATTTAAGAACATTAGAATTTAGATTAAAATATCTTTTTGGTCTAAAAATACCCCGTTGACTACGAGTAACCGGGCGATGACTCGAGGAAGAATTGGGTGGAGTTTGGGAATTTTTGGGATAGGGGACATACTGGCCAGCAGGCAGTGGGCCTGCTGGCCCAACGCTAGAACATGGACTGGGATTCTAGAATGGAACAGGGCCAAGTCGGCAGTGGGCTGGGCAACAGGCCCACTGGACCGAGCTGGAACAAAAGAAACAGTGGACGGTGAGGTAATGGGCCAGCAGGTAGTGGGTCCTGCTGGTGGGTCAGTGGGCTCGGGTTGGTCCAAAGCTGACGTAAAATATAAGATGGGACCCCGTCATCCAAAAAATCGTACGAGTCATGCATTGTACTACATACTTTGGTGAATGGAAATTGGGTTTCATCAAATATAACATGATGACTGATTATGATTTTATTAGAGAAAAAATCAAAACACTTGTAACCACGATGATTTGATGGATAACCCAAAAACACACAAGCGGTAGAACGAGCTTGAAGCTTGTTTAACGTAGTGGACGTAAATAGGGGATAGCATAAACAC
The DNA here is from genome assembly GCA_034509755.1 of Anisodus tanguticus. Classification (NCBI taxonomy): domain Eukaryota; kingdom Viridiplantae; phylum Streptophyta; class Magnoliopsida; order Solanales; family Solanaceae; genus Anisodus; species Anisodus tanguticus. The sequence goes on along the minus strand of CM067553.1, from coordinate 20,072,350 downwards.
CCAAAGACTCTAAGATGAGAGTATGAATGGACTTTATTATAGAGAATTTGGAGTGGTGACTTAAAAATCAATCCTTTGTTAGGAAGTATGTTAAGTAGATAATTAGTCATTTGTTGTGCATGGTGCCAAAAAGATGGAGGGACGAAAGCATGAGCTAATAAGGTACGGACAATATTATTAATCGTATGATTTTTTTGTTCTGCTTTCCCATTTTTCTGAAGACGTATGTGGATAAGAAAATGAAAAGCTATGCCATTAGCAGCACAAAATTTCTAAAACACCCCATTATCATATTCTTTGCCATTATCACATTGAATATATTTGATATCACGTTCGAAGTGGTTACGGATAAATGCTCTAAAATTGATGAAAGTGGAAAATACTTGAGATTTTTTTGCTAACTGAAAAGTCCACAAAAAATTAGAATAATCATCCAAAAATAGAACATAATATTGATAACCCACAGAACTTAGAACCAGAGATGTCCATAAATCACTATAAATAATGTCAAAAGGAATTAAAGTGCGAGATGTAGAGGCTACAAAAGGTAATCTAACATGTTTTCCTATCGGACAAGAAGGACAAAGTGGAGTACTACTCGTACCCTTACAATGAATAAAATTGTTTTTATTTAAAGATGACATAATTGACGACCCTTGATGACCCAAACGTGCATGCCACAAGGAAGGAGCAAGAGCAGCAAAAGCGGAGGACACGGCTAGACAGACGGAATTTGCGGTGGTGATTGGATAAAGATTGTCCCTACTGTTGCATCTTATAAGAGATATCCCCATTTTGAAATCCTTCACAGAAAACCCAAAAAGATCAAAATTAACAGAAACTCTATTATCAGTTGTGAATTTCCGAACATACACTAAATTTTTAATTAAGTTAGGGGCATGAAGGGTATTTTTCAAGACAAGATGTGGATGGGGGGGACAAAACCGCACTTTTGTGACCATGAATTGGGATCGAATGACCATTACCAACAATAATACCACGATTGTTGCTCAAATTATAATAAGACGAGAGGGTACCTAGGTCGGATGTTATATGGGAAGTGGTGTCGGTGTCCATGTATCAATTATTATCCGGAGAAGTCAATCCAATAGTGTGCATCGCGGCTTCAATATCTGTCGGAGTGGGGCTCGCTGCATGATGGGCCGGGCAGGCCGAGGCCCAAGATCACTTACTTGCTGCCCTGACCCAGAACCTGGTCGCAGACTAAATTGATGGACTGGAAAACTGGGCCTATTGGGAAATTGGGTCCAGTTTCCCGGGTAAGCCCATTGCGGTAACAGGGGACATTGGGCCAATAATCCCTGGCCTAGATCCAGGACCACAGACCCCAAGGCTGTGGCCAGTTGTTTTGCGACCCATTTCCCTGAGGCCCACCCTCATTATTCCCACCTCGGTTTCCGCTATTATTTTTCCGATTATGTTTCCAATTTTTACCATTTTGCCTCCACCGTTGGTGCCATTTTGGCCTGAATTTTGGAGAAGGACGGAGTAGCCTCGGATGTTGTCATCATGACGACTGGATTAGCACTAGTAACCGCCTTTTTAGCCAAGCGGCTTCTTCCAACGTAAGCATGGATCGAGCTTGATATAACTGTGGGAGAGGATCACTTTGATGAATGAGAGTTCAAACGCCACTATAAGTCTCGGATAGGCCAGCAACCATCTGGAGAACAAGACGATTATTGCTAACGGGTGCACCAACGTTGCGGAGTTGATCCGTCAATTCTTTCAGCCTTTTGCAATAGGCTGAGACGTTCGGAAAATCCTCTATGTTAACATGAGAAAATTCCTGCTCAAGAGTAACAGCACATGAGTTTTTGTTATCTTAGAATATGTCACGCACCCTATTCCAAGTGTCCATTATCGTAGCATCGGGTTCAAAAATTGTTTGCAAGAGGTCCGTAGAGATAGTGGAGTAAATTCACTGCAGAACGGTAGCATCAAGAGTAGTCCATAATATCGGGTCAACTTCTGGGGCAGGCTCCCTGCTGCGGCGGAGGGAATGATATGATGAAGAACTTGATGCGAACGTGCATGAATCTTGAAAAGCTCCGTCCACGTCGCATATTGGACGTTTTCCATCGCAAGAACAATAGGGATGTGGTTCCTGATGTTGGGAACTATAAGGACAAGATGAAACATTTTCTTTGACGTAGACATAACGAAAGAACAAAAGGTGAATTAGTGTAGTAGAAGAAATTTGGGAAGAGAGGAGAGAACAAGAGAGGGCTTGAAAACCAAGATAGTGTTCCTTGGGAAACGAGCAGATGCGGCGGAAAAGTGTAGGAATTTTGTGAAACCTAGACTTCTGATACCATGAAAGAAATAATCCCTTAATTATTTTCATTAATGAAAGAGTATATATACAATTTACAATTTCCATAATAGGAAAATCCTATTCCTATTCTACTCCTAAAACCTTATTCTACTTTTGTACAATAATTATACAATTATGGTAAGTGTACAACTCTAATTTAATTACAACAAATCATAACCTAAATTAGACTACTAAACATTTATATACATGGCATGCATTAATTATGTATATCACGAAATTTAACAGCCCATTATACAACAATCCGACCAGTGATATATACGACGTATATACCATGTATATCACGGATATTTATCAAAAGTTGCATCAAATCAACTCTACCCGTGGCAAAACAAACTTCTACGCACACTTTTTATGGTAATCAAGTGATATAGTGACTCATGAGGAATAATTTCGTATTCACATGCAATATCTTTGCCTTACACTCAATTAAACATGGACTACTCACACGTATACCACCAACCACACAGATAATTCACGTGCCATAACCACAATCAGATGCTAAATCATATATGCAAATTATATTGAATATGTATAGTGCATGAACATACATATAACTTAGGGAAAAGGCGCAAATATACCCCTTAACTTTGTGATATATAGTAGATATATTTCTCATTAGAAAACTTGTGCATATATACCCATGATGTTACACAAATTGTGCAAATATACCTCTGTCATTACACAAATAATGTAAAATACGCTTTTCTCTGACAATTTTCTTAATAAAATTATTTAGCTTAATTTTTAATTAAAAAATGCCACGAGGATTTAAAAAAATAAGTCTATCTATTTTTTAGTAGACTTATTTTTTAAAAGCCACGTGATATTATTTTTATTGGTGGGTCAGGTCTGGTTCATTCAAAAAAATATCTTTGTAGCTTTAAAAAAAATAAGTCTACCTATTTTTTAAATGAACCAGACCCAATCCACCAGAAAAAAAATTACCACGTAGCTTTAAAAAATAAATCTACTAAAAATTGTGTAGACTTTTGTATTAAAGGCACATGACAATTTTTTAATTAAAAATAAGCTAAATGATTGTTTAAAAAATATTCAACAAGCAAAAGGGTATATTTGCATCATTTGTGTAACGACATGAGTATATATGCAACACTTTTTTAAATAGGGGTATATCTGCTCTATATCGCAAAGTTATATTTGCACCTTTTCCTTATAACTTATAATGTTAAACTTGTACGTGGGAGCTACCTATAACATTATATAATCACAATATCTACACATATGCTCATCACTTCACATATACAGTACCCGCATATACGCAACATATGTCGAGCAAGTCAATTTGTCTTTCCCTCATTGAGGTCAAAGTCTTAACTTACCTCGATATAAAAAAACCGCATTTCCTGGCTCCATATCCAAATAACAAGCTCGATCTATCAAATGAATACTCAACGAGATTAAACAAGGCCATTGGACCCAATTTCATAATTTTACACTAAATCAAAATCAAAATCAACCCGATCCCACATGATTAAACCTTGAAATAAAATACATCTCAATTATCTATTAACTCTCAAGTCCAAATCCATAATTAAATTATCAATTTGAGTCGATTTCGATGTTCAAATTGCCATTTTAGTGTTTCTAGGTTTAGGTTCAAAATCCCCAAATTCACCTCTTAAATTTCATGTCTTAGATGTAATAATCAATGGGTACATATAATATATACTCAAATCCAAATTAAGAACACTTGCTCAATATTTACAAGTGAAATTCTCTTTAAAATTTATTTCAAATCGAGCTCCCAAGACCCATAAATGGTGGAATAAAATAAATATTTTTAAATTATCCAATTTATATCCTATGTACTCTTCATCGCGGTCGCGACTAAGCCTCACACGATCGTGATATAGCCTGACAGATCCTATGCGACTGCGGTTAATACTGACACGATCGCGAAGGCTCCCTGGTCATCCTTACTAAGAGATCGTGACACCAACTTTGTGAGCACGAATAAGGCTGCACTAGCAGAAAATTTGCAATTGCATTTTAGGTTCTAAGTGCGCTAAAACACCCTTGAGCCTTTCGAGTCCCAAACCAAATGTACCAACAAGTATAAAACATAAACCTGTGAGAAGTCACAAAAAATGTAATACTCAAAACATGGGGTTCTATTGTTACATTTTCCCCTCTTAAACAAGCATTTGTTCTCTATAAAGTGTAGAATTATACTAAACTATTAAACAACTGTGAAGATCTGATCCGCATGTTCGATTCGGTCTCCTAAATACCTTTCTTGCTCAGATGATTCCTCCAAATCACTTTTATCAAAAGAATCTCTTTGACCTTAGCTTTTGGACCTATTTGTCCAAAATAGCTAACGATTCCTCCTCGTAAGTCCAGTTTTCATCTAGTTGTATCGTATCCAACTTCAATACATGTGACGTATCCTTAATATACCTCCTCAACATAAGTACATGAAATGCAGATGTATTATTGTCATGCTTGGTGGCAAGGTGAGTCTATAAGCCATTTCTCCCACCCTCTCCAAAACCTCAAATGATCCAATGAACCTCGGATTCAACTTTCCCTCTTTGTCGAACCGCATTACACCTTTTTTGGGAGAGACTTTTAAATATGTTCTCACCCTCTATGAACTCCAAGTCATGAATCTTTCTGTGCATGTCACTCTTTTGCCTACTTTGAGCTGTACGAAGTCGCCCCTAAATCAACTTGACCTTTTCCAAGGCCTGATTTACAAGACATGTGCCCAATAGCTCGCCCTCACCAAGTTCAAACCAATACAATGGAGAACGACACTACCTATCATATAAAGCCTCATATTGTTCCATCTGAATACTAGATTGGTAATTGTTATTGTAAATACTATGTCAAGGGAAAGAATAGATCTCAATGATCTCCAAAATTAATAACACATGACCTCAACATATTCTCAAGGATATGAATAGTCCGCTCACACTAACCATTTGTCTGAAGGTGAAAAGTTGTGCTAAGCTCAACTTGTGTACCCAACTCTTGCTGCACAAACCTCTAAAAGTGAGATGTGAACTATGTTCCCCAATCTAAATTGATAGAAATAGGCACCTTGTCCAACTAAACTATATCTTAAATGTAAATTTGTGTGGGCTTTTCCAATGAGTAAGTAGTATGAACTAGAATGAAGAGTTCAAACCTATCAATAATGATCCAAATCGTGTTCAAACTTCCTCAACGTGCGTGGTAAGCCTCCCATTAATTCCATAGTGATGTGTTTCTAGTTTCACTAAAAAATAACTATATTCTGAGTCAACCCGGTTTTTGGTGCTTATATTTGACATGTTGGTAATTCAAACACTATGAAACATGTCTAACAATGTCTTTCTTCATCATAGGCCATCAAAAGTGTTGTGTCAAGTCACAATATATCTTTGTAGCACCCGGATGAATAGAGTATCCAAACTTTGAGCCTTCTTATGTATCAACTGCCACAAAGCACCTATATTACACATACAACGCCAGTCTTGGAGCGGCATAACCCCATCATTACTATAGAAACCTTAGTAGCACCCCTTTGTTATACCGTGTATCTAAGAGCAAGCAAGTGAGGATCCTGGTACAAGTGAGCCTTGATCCTTCCAATCAAAGACGCAGGGCAATAACACAAGCAAGAAACCTTACCACCCTCGAAAATATTCAATCTTACAATATGTTAGCCAAGTTCTGAACAACTATGGCTAAAGGATGCTCCTAGACTGACAAAAGAGCCAAACTATCCATACTATCTGATTTTTTACTCAAGGCATTCACTACCATATTAGCCTTATTCGGATGATACAAAATAGTGATATCATAGTCTTGAGTAATTCAAGCCAACTGCGTTGCCTCAAATTCAAGTCTTTCTGCTTGAATATATATTGTAAGCTATGGTAGTCTATATAAACCTCACAGGATACATCATACATGTTATGTTTCCAAGTCTAAGTGCAAATACAATCACTGCTAACTCCAAACACATGTACGATAATTTTTTTCATAAACCTTCAAATATCGTGAAGCATAGACAATTACCCTAACATTTTGCATCAACACATACCTAAGGACAATGAGCGATGCATCACAATACATGATATAACTCCCAGAACCAGAGGGTAATCTCAAAATTGGTGTGATAGTCAATGTAGTCTTGAGCTTATGAAAGCTTTTCTCATATTCATCATACCATCTGAACTGAACACTCTTCAGCGTCAACTGGGTTAACGAGGCCTTAATGAATGAAAACCCTTCCATAAAATAATGGTAATAATATGTGAAACCTAAGAAACTATGTATCTCGATCAGTATAGTACTAGACCAACTGAACATTATCAATCTTCTTAAAATCAACCTTTATAACCCTACTAGATACAATATGACCCAGGAATGCAACTGAATTAAGCCAAAACTCACACTTAGAGAACCTACCATAATGACCTAAGTACTTAAAGCACAATCCACAAGTGTTGCCCATGCTCTTCTGGGACTAAATCAAGATGTCAATGAATACTATCACATAGGAGTTAAAATATGTCTTAAAATCCTATTTATCAAATCCATGAATGTTGTTGGGCGTTAGTCTATCTAAAAGACATAACTAGAAACTCAGAATGCCCGTAGTAAATCCTGAAAGCTTCCTTAGGAATGACGGAAGCCCTAATCATTAACAGATGGTATATAGACCTCAAATCAATCTTAGATAAGACTATAGTCCTTGTAGCCGATCAAACAAATCACCATGCGACAATGGATATTTTTTCTTAATTGTGACCTTATTCAACTGTCAATAGTCAATGCACATACACATTGACCCATCCTTATTCTTTACAAATAAGATTGGAGCACCCCAATGAAAGACACTCGATCTAATAAATTCCTTGAACAAGAAATCATGTAGCGGATCCTTTAGCTCCTTCAATTCAGCTGGAGTCGTTCAGAAAGGTGGAATAAATATGGGTGTGTGCCTAGTACCAAGTCAATACAAAATCAAATCATGGTCAATAGGAATAACAAATAGATCTATAGGAAACACATCCAGAAATTCTTTTACAATCGGTACCAAATCAATAGTACTAGAAGTCTCCGCACTATTGTCCTGAATGAAATCAAGATAGGTCAAAACACCCCTTAGCCACCATATGATGTGCCTTCAGGAAATGGATCACCTTGCTCGTGGGAAGAATAAATGCTCACATTTATAATACCCTAGGAACCCTTAACATTGACAACATAATTGTCTTGACATGTCAATCGAAGATCGTATGATACAGAGAACCAATCATATAAAGAATAACCTCGAAGTCCACCAAATCGAGAATAAAAGATCAACCAATATATCATACATGTGAATAGTAACTACATGAGACTGATAGACTCGATATATTATAATAGAATCTTTAACAGGTGTAGATACATGAATAGGAATATCAATTAACTCACAAGACATACCCAGATTCAATATAAAGTATGATGATACATAAGAATATGTAAACCCTGAACAAATAATATAGAGGAATCCCGATGACAAACTGAAATAATAGATATGATGATCACATCAAATTTAACTGCGTCTAGCCTACTCGAAAAGCATAGGAATGTGCCTGACCTCATCCAATCTGACCACCACCTCTATGACATCCTCTACCACCTTTCTAACCAGCCCTAGCTGGTTGAGTCACTATTGTAGTAACTAGGGCTTGAGTACCCTCCTAGGTGTACGACTCAACAATCCAGGGCAATTCTTCTTAATGTTGGTATGTCTCCATGCTCAAAGCAATCCCTATACTGACAAGGCTGCTGGGACTATTCCTGATGACCAAAATAACCACTGTAAGCCACCTACCTCAAGGGTGAAATATAAGTCCCCTGTCCTGGAAGTGTACTGTAGGATAGGAGCACTATAAGTATCATGCCTCAAAGTAACATTATAAGAAGTCTGCAAAGCTGACTGCACTGTCATGTTGGAAGAACCCCTAGAATGATAGCCCTTGCCTCCAAATGACACCATTAAAGCCACCTGAGTCACGAGGCTTCTTGGTCTCGCGCTCCTCTCTCTCTATCTCCTACCATCAGATACTATCGATCCTCCTAGCTATGTCCGCAACATAATAAGGATATTTCCAAACTCAGCCTCAAGTGCCATACAAAGATTAAGGTAATCAATAAACATTCGATCCTCACCTTCTCTAACTCGATGGGAATTAAGAAAACAATATGACAAGATAACTCTGTGAACTTCTTCCCATATTGTTAACAATCGTTCCCTCCAGGGCCAAGTGCTTAAACTTTACCACACAACTCGTCCCTCCTCCTGAGTGGAACAAACTTCTCAAGAAAGTGATATAGAAACTATGACCAAGTAAAAGGAGTCAACTTGTTGTCCTGCCACCTAGGCTCTCCACTACTATCTGGACTGCCCCTCCAACTAGAAGTTAGTGAATTCCACACCATCAGACTCAATAAGACCCAAAAATAATGTAGAATCTACTCACAATGATATAAAAAATCCCGAACATCAGTTATTGGATCATAGAGGATACAACTTCTGCTCCTCAGCAGACATAGTAACGTGAACCACTGGTTGTGGCCTAACAACCTTCTGATATTGCGGTTACTCTTTCAGAATCTCATCCTGAGACCTAAGTATGCCATTCTCTTCGTCAAGAAAGATCGAGCAGCATAGAAGCCTTGACTTCAAGCTTAGGTCTTTTTTTTTGAAAAGGAAACTAAGGCAACTTTTAGGTACAGAGAAAGAAAAAGGCTAGCGAACCTCTTTCCGGGCGGTACATTGTGGGGAAACAATAGGTTGTGGTGCCATAACTAGCTGAATCCGTGGAGTCTATACATGGGTGCATTCTACTTCCCAGAGTGTGAGTAGCTGGTACTTTGGTCCTAGTTTGTGCTACTGTGCGAGCCCTGACCTGTGTCCCCGCCCATCTTCTAGACCTACCTCTACCTTTGATAGTATCTCTAACATTGGATACCGCCTCCTACACTCCATACACAGATGATCACGTCCTCACCATCTGTAAGAGAATATAAAGGAAAGATACAAACGTTAAGCTGAAACAATTATTTTAAGAAATCACAAGATCTTAGTAGAATGGATCTTTTCCTCGTCTGATACTTATGGCGCTAAAGTATGACACTTGGAGGCCTGTTTAGCCCAAATCAATGAGGGGAATCTTATTCGCATATTCACGACAAAGATAAAAGGAAAAAAAGAAAATGGGTATCCAGTGCATTTAGTGAGGTTACAACATTTCAAATTACTTAGCCCGCAAATTCCTTCATATACCAATAATAAACTATTTGACATCAATAATATTCTAGTATATACTTCAAAATATATTTGGCCAAATAATCATGTAACTATGTATGCGCCATTTATATGCATATTATATGATAGTAATATACAATTTCATTAACTTGTTTAGTTAATTATATAATACATATATACCATTTATATACATTGTATATAGTACTAGTATACAAGTAATATACTGTACAAATAAATTTATACAACTATAATATACCTTGAATATATTGTTGGTTATTAATTCCATGTCAAATTTTCTGCCTTCTGAAATTCGTATCTTTCAATTCACATTTTTTTTTATGGAATATGTTTTTTTTTTATAAATATAAGTATTTATAATTTGAAGTTTTGATATGCATAAAGAGAAACATGGACAAGTTTGGATATACTTATTAAGTTATCCGTTTTTTGTTTCATTTTTGCGAATTTTTAGAGGTTATTTAATTAGTATCCTTATGGTAATGGGATTATGTGAGTTTTCTACTACACGACTGTAATACTGTAAATTGTGTTATAAATTTATCTGGTTTATTTTAAACATGGATAATTACTAACATTCCCTTATTTAATGAAAGTTGGTTCAAGCCAAGACTAAAAATGGGTCCAAAACAGTGATTGGACATGAAAGCCCAAAGTGGTAGGAAGACTTGTCATTGTTTAGGTAAAACTTAGCTCGAACACCAACTTTTGGACCCTTTTTGTTTAATCCTTAGCCACCATCTGAAATATAAATGAGTAGTAGTCACTTTTAAGGCAAAAATAACATTATCAAAAAATATCTCTAATTAAGACATGAAAATTTTTCATGATAAATATCTCTTATTAAACTCTAATTACCTCTAATTAAGACATGAAATTTTTTCATGATAAATTGCTTTCAAACTCCATGAACGATTTTTGGAGTTTAAATTACAAAAACGATTCATGGAGTTCAAATTTATACGATTCAAGTGTGAAAATTTACTAAGTTCCAAACTCAATGAACGGTATCTTAGAGTTTTGTGACTCAAATAGTACTCATTTCACTTTATGAGTCTTACTTCGACTGGGTAAGGAATTTAAGAAAAGTCAAATAAAATTTTAGATTTTATAGTGTTAAATTAAAGATATGTATAATGTACCAAAATGTTTTTTAAATCTTGTGTTCTTAGACATGTCATATGATGTTGGAATTAAAAGTAATAAAATATAAAAAAAATAACGTTTTCTAATAGACTAAAAAAGAAAGTAAGACACATAAATTGAAATAAATGGAGTATTATTTATGATCACACCGGGTTTAAGGAAATACTTGCTCAATTTGTAAATAATCATATTGAAGTCCGAACGTTTAATTTTAATTTTTTTTTTTTTTGAAGTAGCACAAGTTTCATTTTCAACTTTTGCTGGTAGGATTTCAAAGAACTATTAAATTGACAAAAGGTCATTAAAAAGAAAGAGGAGATGTTGATTTCTCTAATTCCCATACGGTAGATTGTATGTTACCGTATAACCTCAATAAATGAATAACTTCGTCAAATGAATAATTTTTTTCAATCCCGACTTGAGCAAATGGATTAAATGAATAACCTCGCTAAATGCATTAACGAATAAAAAAATTTGAGTCCTTAAAGGCCCCATGTAAACATAAATGAATAATCACTAAATTCCATTAAAAAAATATGTATATATAATAAATGAAAATATTTCATTCAATCAACAACGTTCATATAAGAAGTCATTTCTTCTCAAAAAATGCATCTAAAGTTCTCTCCTTTTCTTTCTTCCGTCCTTCAAGCTGCTTCGTGGCAAGTGAATGGTCAGCTTCCAATCGGTAAAATAATCCAGTTTCATCCATATTGTAAATATCTTTCAACTGAAATTGGTCTAATTTTGACCATATTCCTGGTAAAGCATTTTCAATGTCCTCCATGTTAAAAGATTCACTTTCACCGAATCGTCGGTAAGACTTGATTGAATATCTTGCCTTGAAACGTTCTAATCATCCACTAGAAAAACTGAATTCTGGATTTGTTTCACCATACATTTTCTGCAAAAACTTTTTTGCTTTACTTTGGATCATTTCTCCTGACATATTCACTTTCTCTTGTCTTTGAAGAAATCATTCATATAAAGCTTTCTATAAATCGGGATACTTAGCTGACTTGTGCCACTTAACATCTCTATTTTTCATCTCCTCCGACAAATATTCAGATGATCTTTTGAGAGTATTTGATATTGTGGTTTGGCTAGTAACCAAATCAAACTTTTGTTTCACTCATGCTTGCATATCTTTTTTACTAATACTTGGATGTTCCTTCTTATGCTCAAATATGGCCCTCCTTATCTGATCGGTTAAAGTTGTTTTTGTTATTGATTTTGAGTGATGATTGGAAGCCAATAAATTGAAGATTAAGAAAGATACAGTAGTATAGATTCTTTATCAAACTAAGATTTTAGAACTATATATAGTTTGTAGTGTAGGTTAAGTATATTTCTTAGACTCTAAGAATTCTATACATACAATCTTATTAGTACATGAATGTTAGTACACTGTACTTAGTCCACACATATAGTGCATGTATTCATAATCTAGAGTCTAAAGAAAATGAATGTAATTAAGTTTTTTCATAAGATTTTTGACCATTACCCTCTAGGTTAAGGGTGAGCGGGTCCGGGTACCCTAACATTTTTGAACTACCCGGACCCTATCCGATAAAAGATCAGTTCCTAAATTTACTACCCGGAACCTACCCGTAGCAATCATTAGGTTCCCGGGTACCCTGTAAATATAAAAACACAAATTAAGCAACAATTTTTTAGCCTATGAGAATCAAAAAGAGTTTTAAAATAATTTCATCCAGTAATTTTTTAGCCTTCAATCAAAGTTTTTAGTAACCTTATAAGAAGTTTTAGAAAACTTATTCATTGTAGAAAAGCTAATTCGGTAACCAAAACCTAAAATTGCAAGCCAAATTTGACACTCAATTAATTGAACGTGTTGATTTCAAAATAAATTTGAAAATATCTGAATTAAACTTATTTTCGTGTTCATAAGCTCTTCGATACAAAAGAAAAGCTTTATTATACTAGTAAATCCCTAAATTTCATCTTCACAACTACAATAATATACATAAATTTTAAAAATAGATTTACATTTCAAATCAAAAAGTAATACAAATTGAAGATGAATATCGCATGAAATAGAACAGAAGCATAGAATATTAAAAAGAAATTGAAGAGTTAGATATGAACCCATATGCATTTTATGAACGACGTGAACACAACCAAGGGAGAGAAAGAGGCAAAGGTGAAGCTTCAATGACGACAACGATGAAAGTACATGAGAGAAAGCTTCAACAACGGCGACGATGAAGCTCGGTGGTGTAGCTAAAACCCCATTGTTATTGAGAGAGTTTTTGGTGTTTTCTCTTAGGGCACAAAGAGCATTCTAGAATAAAGGGGTGAAAAACCTGAAATATTTGCGTCTTGGGGTGGAGAAAATCAATGTGCAGGCGAGAAACAAACAATTTTGGAGAAAGTTAAAAGTGGTCCAAATGTTTCTAAAAAAAGTAAAAATATTTAATATTTATAGGTTCCGGGTATAGGTTCCGGGTATCGGTTCCGGGTCCGGGTACCCTGTCTCTATTTGCCGGAACCGGACCCGACATTGATCGGTTCCTAATTTTACTACCCGGACCCTACCTGTTATTATAATATATCTACCGGAACCTACCCGTTAGTGTCGGTTCCGGTCGGGTATCTGGCTACCCTGTACCCGTGCTCACCCTTACTCTAGGTACATTTGTACATTAAATATAAAAATACTAATCATAAGAAAAAAATAAAAAAAAATGTAAAAATACTATCTAAATAAATAACTTCGCTAAACGAATATTTTTTTTCTAATCTTGAGGGTATTCATTTATCGAGCAGGATCTTATATTTATAATGTATTTTCCTATTTGAGTCATTATATTTATTCTCAAAATGTAAAAAATTATTAGAAGGCCAGGGCAGGATCTTATATATGTAAAAAAAAAAAAATACTTTAACCCCCTTAATATTTTATGGATTTGAAAAATAAAATGTCATTCACTTATTGAATGAACGATAAACCCGCTTAATCACACAAAATATAAGTTGAGTCATTATATTTATTCTCAAAATGTAAAAAATGACCACCATTATGATGGATCAATGTATTCACTAAGTAATAAAAATATTAGAGTTATATAAAATAACATAGTTTTTTCGGAAATTTTTTCCCAATCACTATCTTCAATAATGAAAAAACACATAGGTACGCAATAAATACTGCATAAAAATTACAAATTTTATCTAATTATCCTAATATTTTGAGGTAATAAAATAATACTTCATTCATCTAAGGCATAAAATTAAAAACCCACATGTAAGAGGAGTCACTTGCATGTTTCGTTTGGTGCAACGGTTATTTTTGCAAAAAGGTCGGGGTCGGGGTCGGGGTCGGGACGGGCTCGGGGCGGGCTCGGGTCCGGCGGGCTCCGGGGCGGGCTCGGGTCGGCGGGACGAGACATCGTCCCGTCCCGAGTTCGAGTCCCGCCCCGTTAATTTTTTTTTTTTTTTTTTTAGAGCGGGGTCGGGTCGGGACCGGGCGGGGTCGGGACGGGGTCGGGCCGGGGTCGGGTCGTCCCGGCCCACTGGTCAGCCCTAGTTAGAACTCGATTGTTTAAAGCGCTCACTTTTTGCGGTTGATCGCACCTCCCTCCCATTACAATAACATTTTATATCATTTTTAAAATTTTAAAATATTATATCACCTATAAACTACAAACACGTAACTTTTTTAAAAATAATTACAAATAATGTACTTTTAAGAATAATTAGACCTTTGAATAAGTAAGAATGATATGAAAATAGAAAAATAATTTATATTAAATTAATTAGTTAAGGTAGAATTTCTATAGTAGCAAGAATACTAGTAGCATCTGAAGCTATACACAAAAATAGAGGTGGCCAGTGGCCGGGCTCGGGTCTGGCGGGACTTGCTCCAGTCCCGTCTCGATCCCGATCCCGTCGGAATTGGGTCGGGATCGGGGCGGGTTCCGGCGGGTTTTCCTTTTTTTTTTTTTTTTAAATAACATATGTATAAAAAAAACTCAATAAACAAGACAAGATAGTGTAATAAAAAACATTCCAATGATGTTTTTGTGCCTCTTATATTATTTAATAGACATGATTTTTTGTAATACAAATACAATTGTCGAAATTGCAACTTTGTGGTGTTATCCAAAAGTTACAAATTACATAATAAAACTGCAATTAAAAAAATTACATTCTCAAAAAAACTTGTTGTAATTGCTTGATAATTTCCTCTGGTTCTTCGGTTGGAATTGATATTTGTTGGTCAAATTGATCCACGTCGCTTCCACCACATTCGGATAAGATTTTGTTGTAGTTTTCATCTTCTTCTTCGTTGATCTCCGGTTGACCGCACCTTCTCCGCTCCGCTCGTATCCAATCTCTGAATAATACTGCAATTTCCAAGCTGTCTCCGGCTAATGAGTGTCTGTGGTCTCCTATTTGATATCTGCCGGCAGAAAAAGCGCTTTCAGACGCAATTGATGACGCTTGAATGTTCAAAACATCTCGGGCCATCAATGAAAGTGTTGGAATGGTCTTCTCATTCCCCCTCCAGTATTTCAGCAAGTCTTCATGTCCATCTTCATTGATAACTTCTTGGTACGGTACAGAACCCTGCAAAACAAAAATATCCAACTTGCTAATTTGGTTAGTAGTAGAGGTATGGCCGCACATTCTATTTCTGAGGCTTTCAATACTAGTCGCAGAAACAGCATGTCTTTTGTGAGGTTGTGTTTAAGATGAAGAAGATGGTATGGAAGCCGGTAAGTTACTAGCATTTTCTTGTTGATAAAACCTATATATTTTTTTGCATTGGTGTTCTACGCTAGACAACACTTCTTCTTTAATTTGTTCAATAGGTGGTAGGTGATTTAGATTTTTGGGACTTGGAGGTGGTAGTAGTTCTATACAATCGTAAATAGTTTCAATTAGTGATTTAGTACCGTCTATTTTAATAGTCGGATTTAATACAGAACCAATAATATAAATAGTGGGAATAGGAATAAAATATTTTTTTATTTTGATAAACATTTTTTAATAAGCTGTCATATAAGCTGGTTTTTCCATATATTCACTAAGTAATAAAAATATTAGAGTTATATAAAACAACATAGTTGAAATAGTAGGATAATATATACCGGAAAATTTTTTTGTTGCTTGAAAAAATTTCTCTAAAAATACAATAAGTTCGGAAATTTTTACCCAATCACTATCTACAATCATATTAGCTGAATTTTGATTATGAGAGTTAAAAATAAAGTTATAGGTTTTCTATAGTCATAAGCAACAAGTAGTTGCTCGTATAAAGAATTTCACCTAGTGGATACTTCTTGTGGAATTTTTCTAAAAGGTAGTCCACAATCGTGACAAGTTTTTTTATATTCTTTTCTTCGTTGTACTTTATTACTTTTAAAAATAAAGTTTATAGCAAATTGTATTTTACTAAGAATGTCTTCAAAAAGTGATAGACAATCCTTTACAATTAAGTTATATATATGGCACGCGCATTTTATATGAAAATGATCTGGAAAAGATGGAGTTAAACTATTTTTTAAAATTGTAATTGCGTAATTGTTAGAAGAAGCGTTATCTAATGTAATAGTCATAATTTTATCGGTTATTCCGTAATAATGGCACACTTGATAAATATTATCTACGCAATAAAAGTACCAAAGTGTGCCTATCATCTATATATCTATACGCTAAGATACGTTTTTGCATAGACCATTTATAATCTATCCAATGACAAGTTACAGTTAAATAATCATGGACGTTAGTACTACGACCTATATCAGACGTGATAGATACTTTGCCATTAAAATGATATAATGAATAACGTAAATATTGTTGATATTCATGCGCGAATTTAAATACATCTCTCTTAACAGTTGATCTAGAAAAACCGTTAAAAGCAGGATTATATATATCTCTAATGTAATGAATAAAATCGGGAGATGACGGAAATGAAAAAGGCAAACCCTCCACATCAACTAATTTTGATATTGCTTCCCTATCTCTATGTTTATTGTATTTAGGGCCTACAATTCCCCCCGTCATAGGGTTAATTTGACCCTGTACTTGGTCCGGGACAGTATCAGTATGTGAACCTTGTCCCGATGGAGCGGGCGTTTGCGCACCCGGTTTTGAAGCCTGGTATTGGGCATACCTAGCTGGATGAGCACTTACTATGTGTCTAATTAAACCACCCATCCCATCGTGACCTTTTCCAGTTTTAAATTTTAAAACATTTTTACAAATTTTACATATAGCTACTTGATTCTCTACGTCCCTATCAAAAAATGTCCATGCATTTGATTTTAATGGCCGTTTTGCTGGACCTCGTCTCATACTAGGGGGAATAGGAGGTATTTCAGTTGAAGGTGCACTAGTGGGTGTGTTGTCATCAACATTAGTGGGTGTATCATCTAGATCATCGTCTAAATTAAAGTCTTCTTGAGTTCCAGAAAATAGCTCCTCGTCTAAATCTAATGGTATTGTAGGAAAATGTTGAGTATCAACAAAATCATACTGTGTAGGAATAAAATGACTAGAAGAAGTACCCTTGCCCTGGTTGCCCCTACTAGAAGAAGCATCCTTACCCTTACCCTTAAACATACCTCTTAATCCTTTCATTTTAATTATGATAATAAATAATTAAAGATAATAAAATTAAGTGCGCTAAATAAAATAAACAGACAATAATAATTTAATGAAGGAATGAATGTACCAAACGCCGACGTAACGAATGTACCAAACGCCGACGTAACGTCGACGTGTAATCGAGAGGTTGAAAATTGAAACTTTGCTCGATGGAAGATCCTCAAGCTAGTTGCCAACTTCACTCCCAATTCCCAAATGAATAAATAAAATTGAATATTTAGTAAACAATGTAGACTTGTAGAGAGATATATTGAGATATTAGAGAGATTGTAGGAAGATTTGTGAGAAAGATGAAGAGAAAATGAGTTATTTATAGTTGGAAAATTGAGTTAAAGTGTAAATATAATAACTTATGGGTTTAAAATAAATATTAAGGGGGAGGGGGTGGGGGAGGGGGGAAGGGGGTGGGGGAGGGGGGAGGCCAAAAATGGTCGTTGCCCAACGGCCAAAATCTAAAATGGTCGTTGGTGCAACGGTTCTATTTGCAAAGGGGGCTCTCGGGCGGGATCGAGGGCGGGTCGGGGCGGGCTCGGGGCGGGGTCGGGTCTGGCGGGACAAGACATTGTCCCGTCCCGAGTTCGAGTCCCGCTACCGTTTTTTTTTTTTTACTCGGGTGTCGGGGCGGGACGGGGCCGGCTCGGGACGGGGTCGGGTCGGGTCGGGCCGTCCCGGCCCACTGGCCACCCTTACACAAAAATAATAATTCATAGAGCAGTATGAGGTTCTGAAAATCAAAATAAAAAAGTAAATACAAAATAAGAGAGATATGAAGCATTAATTATGTATAATATTATTGCTTAAATTTTTAATTTTTGAAAAAACGCACGTCCTTTATACAAATGAAGAGTCAATTCTGAACTTTGAAAGTACATGTAATAACCAACTCAATTTTTGCCACATTTAGATCTAGGAGGTTCACTGTCTCATTCAAAAGATGAAAAATATTATTTTTTAATTAAAATATTTCGAAGGTTAAGTGATATTTCCTCTTAAAGTATCTGTTAAATAAACACAATATACATGTGTATATTGTGTATATTAGGTCTCGGCTATGCTGACGGATTGACCCTCGGATGGGCTGATTATTATGTGTAATTTATGACATTCGTGGTACACTGGGATTAGGGGGGAAATTTTGGGAAGAAAAGAGGTCCCGTCGGCACACAAACCGAGAGCAAAATGTCTCGGAAGTGGAGGGAAGTCGACAGAAAATTTAGGAGAGTAGAGAGAGGATTTTAAGACCTAGGCTCTGATATCATGAAAGAAATAATCCTTCATTATTTTCATTAATTGAAAGGCTATATATAATCAAGGGATTATTTCTTTCTGTATCTTTACAAGGAAAAAAGCGAAAGATTGAAATAAAATAGGGAGAAAATTAAGGATTTTATTTGAGATAGTATTTCAAGAGTTACAAAAGATAATAATTGAAAAGAATAGTAAAAATCTTGGTTAAACAAAAAATGAATATAAGTTGACCAATTTATGATTTTTCATTGAATTTAACTTATAAGCACTTCATTTCAAGTTAAAATTTTTGTCAAACGCATAAATAAGCTTACCCGACCACTCTTCTACAACCTAAAAGTGAGACTTTTTGCAAAAAATAAGAAGATAAAAATCATGCGTTCTCTTGAGCCGATGATTTTTGGAAACAGTCTCTGAACCTTTCAAAGTAGGGATAAAGTCTGCGTATACTCTACTCTCCCCAGATCACACTTATGAAATTATACTAGATATGGTTGTTGGGTATTACAAAGGATTTGTAGGAAACGGAAATTACAAGTAACTGCTTATGTAAGAATTGAAATTATAATTCAACTATAAAACTGAAATTACAATATAACAACAAACCGAAATTACTATTTTGTTGATCAAGAAAACTCGGAAAGTTGTTTTTCTTTGAGTCGAGTGTGGCACTCTGTCCTTAAGACAATATTGCCCCGTATGTATCCTTTATACGTCCTGGACAATTCGTCTCCCAAGATAAAACAACAATGGAACTATTGAGCAAAGGAAACTCAAAAGCTACCGTGAAGAATATTGAATAACGAAATGATGCTTGGAAGATTAGGAAGAAAGCGCTTTGCTTTCTCGCTTTGTGTATTTTCGTGTATATCAAGTGTGCCTCAACAATGGTGTAAGGGGTGTTTATATAGGAGGAAGAGAGGATTGTTTGATCGCCTCCATAACATGACCATTATTGGCCAAATAATGACCATTATGGAGGTAGTAAAGCCACCAAATAAATGGAGAAAATTGCCAACGGATTGGCCATTATAGAGGTGTTCAGCCAAAATAAATGGCCGAATTGAGTGCTTGGACGTTTTCGTTCCGGACCGTCGAAATTTTGACTTTCGAAAACTTCGGGGAGTCGTACATCTTGAAACTTGGGGACCAAACTCGTTTCTTGAAACTTCGGGGACCCGTACATCGAAAGAAATGGGTCCAAACTGTACATCCGAAACTTCGGGATCAAAGCGTACTTACGGCAAAGTTTTACGGCCCAAAAAGATAATATCGAGAGGCCCACGCCCCACAACCCACGACCCGTGAACCCGAGAACCCTCGAACACGGAACACGGAACACGGTTCTGGACCGGACGGACGGGCGGCGGCGGCGCGCGTGTGGTCTTTCCTCGAACCGAAGCACATCTAGGTCTTCCCTCCTTTAAACACATGGGATACCCCTTGGGGTCCCAAACCCCAAACCAATTTCGAGTCTTATATACACAACAATTCTTTCTTCCTCTACCGATGAGGGAGAATTGATCACACACCACACTTTTCCATGCTTCAAACACCTTACTTTGTGAACCAATATCTCTTTCATTTCTCAATGAAATTTGACGATTCTTGGCCCTACGGTTATCTACGTACTTAGTACATCATGCATGTGTGAAGAACCGGATTCTCCAACATACGTAACACTAGTGTTTAAGCCGTTAAAGTTGGTCGGTCGCAACTTCCGCCAAAGGCTAATTTCCAACAATGTTGTTGTTGTAAGTTGTTCGACAAAAATAGTCTTTTAAACCTGCTCCAAAGGAATATACTCAAATCCCAAACTAAGCTTAATAACATTATTGGATGCTTGCTCAACCAAAAGGGGAATGCAATGTGTTCGCTCCCCCTTGTCACTTCCTTCATAACATTTTTTTAAAATTTCCATGTTATCTTGGGAATCAGATTAGCCCATAAATTAAATAGATAAAATGAAATCTTAAAAAGAGCAAAAACAAACAAACCATTTGGAAAAATAAAAGTGCCGTGATATCACATGACATGTTGTGACAATTTCAATGAAACAAGAGTGGGTCATGTGCTCAAGTTCAGAAAACAAAAGTCACAAAATGGATTCAAACAAAATCCTTGGAATGCCCAAAATTTCATAGAGACGTGGTTCTTTTTTATTATTTAATCATGTACACTTTATTTGCAAAATTCCAAAAGGGGAGTAAATTTGGCCCCACAAAATTATTTGTGCCCTTCTTGAAGAGGACTATATACAATGTAAAATGAACATTTGGCAATATATGAGCTAAGAACAATTTCACTAGAGAACATATCCCATGTGCTGATTTGGCTTGAAGCAATGTATACTTGTGGAGATTAATGATTTTGTTGTTATTTTCAGTGCATGCAGGTTCGATCATGTTACTTCAACTGATCATAATGTTCTGAATAGGGACGTAGATCATATCTCCATTTTGACCTTTAAATCGAAGTATATAATATATAGTGATAAAACTGACTGGTAAATATGGTCCCTAAGTTAATGAGTAACTGTCAACTCCAAGTAGCAAACTTCACAAGTGATAACTGTATTATTATTTTTTTTCTCTTTTTCCTTTTAATGTATTTTTACCATTTGAGTGGAAATTGAGTTCTCCCTCTAGGATGGATTCTAAGTGTAAAACATCACGCAATCTATATATATTTAGATAGAAAATGTTGCTCCAAAATTGTAATTCTCAATTATCTCTTGCTTTGATATTCATTACTTGTCGCAGATTGACTTCAAATATGTCATTTTTGTTTTTGTTAGCTGGATAGAACTAGCATAGGAGTATTAAATTGGCAAAATTAAAAATTAGTTGGATCGTTGCTCTTAATTTGCTCGGCAGATGTGTCCAGCTATTACAACTCAGAGATATATCTAGCAAAAGCAGTTCCTAGAATGTCTATTCAAACTGCATTGTTGGCAAACACAGGAAGAACTAACAAAATTTTCTTTCTTGCACCCTCTTTTCCAGTAGACCAGCTACGTGACTTTGCTCCCTGTATATATGCCTTGTTGAATTCCCCAATGATTGTGTCAATAACCTGCATTCAGAGATTAACGAATTGTAAGTTAGGTGTCCATTTTCTATCATGTTAATTTGTATTGTAAAGTAATCTTTATCCCTGCATGACAACAATTAATTCAGTGAGAGTGTTAGTAGCACTGGCGATACAATAATCCATACCCCCATTAGTACTGTTTTTTATAACACCACATATTCCCGCTACACCTAGATTACTAAGGCAAGATCCATGTGTGTTGATCTTGTAGGTACCCCTGTCTGGGGGTTCCCATTTGACATTGATAATGATTTTACTCTTGCTGCATTTCCCCTCTAAGTTGGTCAAAGTCTACAGCCTTGGTCATGGTATTTGTGAAAGAGATTCGGTCTTTTCAGTTGTGCAATTGGTTGATGTTCCTAGTCATTTGGATGTATCAAAAACAGAAAGGGAGAAGTTTGTCGCAACAAGTGAGGTGGTTGTAAATTTTTCTATGGATTTTGGACCAAGTAGAATTTTAGTTATTGCCAAAGGTCACAGTGTTAACAATAAAGTGATTTGTGCATTTGTTAACCGTAAAGAATGGATCTTGAGTCTAATTCAACTCCAAAAGCTAGCTTGTAGGGTGAAGATTGTTCAAGTCTGTAAACGTGTAAATATATTCCCTACCCATAATTAGAATATTTTCATATATTGTGTAAATATAATTATGGTAAGACTAGGATTCCTCTTTTGTATAGGCCTAGGATTCCTCTTGTATAAGGGATGAATATTGTACTCTATATATACCTTGATATTAATGAAAGACTCCTCAAGGGAGATTAATATCATCTTACATGGTATCAGAGCCAAATAAACAAAACCCTAAAAACCTTTCTCTTCCACACTCGCTCTGGCCGCCTCTCCTACGCCGCGGCCCTCCCGAATTTTCTTCTTGTTTTTCGGGTTTTGTTCTTCTTTCTTCTCTTCTCTAAATGGCTATCCCTGATTCTTCCACACTTTCTGACGCCTCTACCTGCACAAATTCCACCACAAAGTCATCACCCCTGTTTCATCCCGCCTCTATCGTTTCCAACATCAAGAACCATATTCCCATTATTCTTGATCAAGAAAACAACCGATATTCTCCCGGGTTGAACTTTTTCGCAATCATGCATGTCTCTATAACGTGCTTGACCATATTGATGACACTATTCCGCGCCCTACGGAGGTTGATGATTCTATCTCGGCACCGTCTCGACGCCGGCGTCAAACAATGGATATATGGTAGTATCTCTCGGGATTTGCTCCTTACTATCATGAAATCGACTCCACAAACCCTTGACTTGTGGAATCGTTTGGAGGAAATTTTTCAGACAACAAGCACACTCGTGCCGTGTATTTGGAAGAACGAGTTCAACAAAACACGTCTTGAAAACTTCTCCAATGTCTCCGAGTACCGCAAGCGACTTAAACTTCTAGCGGATCAACTCTCCAACATCGGCACGCTGTCACCGATGATAAAATGGTGCTACAAATGATTTACGGCCTTACTAAGGGCGAATATGATATTTTGGCCACCATTATTCAACAAAGCGAGATCCGCTACCGAGTTTTAACAAAGCTCGCTCACAATTGTTGCTCGAAGAAACCCATCGTGCTAAGCAGGATGAGCACGCCCAGCAGGTGTTAGCTGTCGACACGCAACCTCAAGATTAGACGCCACCAGACAACTCCCAATAGCGGCAGAGCCGCGGCGGCAAGGGTGGAAAAGGCCGCGGCGGTAGAGAAGGCCGTGGTCGTGGCAAGGGTCGCGGTCAACGAACCAACAAGAAGAACAAGAACAGAGATCGCAGAACAAGCGGGCCGCGGCTCCTCGCCAGCTTCGTCTACCAGCGCCGCGGCACCCCCGATTCGAGCCGCAACGCCAAGTCCATTCCAAGATACAAGCAGCCATACAATCCGTATTCTTACCCCGGTTTGCTAGCTAGCCCCTCTCCGACCCCCACAACAGCCCACTTCATGCAAGGTCGTCCCGCAGCCCTCCTCCGGCATGACACCCACTGAGTTGGGTCAAGCGTTCAGCACCCTCTCTATGCAACATCCTGACAATACTTGGTACATGGACTCAGGCGCCACATCTCACGTCACCCAGTCTGCAGGTACTATTCCTAAACTGTTTCATGTAAAGCATCCTCAATATGTTACAGTTGGTAGTGGACAACGCATTCCAGTTGAGGGTTATGGTACCTCATACACACAACCTCCTCATCCACCCTTCTCCCTCAAAAACACCCTATATGCCCCACACATGATTAAGAACCTTATATATGTCCGCCAATTTACTCGTAATAATTCTGTCTCTGTGGATTTTGACCCTTTTAGTTTTACTGTAAAAGATCTTCATACGGGGACACCTGTTACGAGATGCAATAGCACGGGGGATCTCTATCCATTCACTTCCACCTCCGCTGCCAGATCTTACTCTCCCGTCACTCTAGCGGCTGTTTCTTCTTCAACTCGGCATAATAGGCTTGGTCATCCAGGAGTCCCAGTTTTTAATTTTCTTAGAGGCAACAATTTCATTGATTGTAATGGGAAACTTGCCCAAAATTGTGTTTCTTGCTCTTTAGGCAAACATATTCGTCTTCCGTTCAAATCATCTACTAGTGTTACATTTGCTCCTTTTGATATTATACATGCCGATTTATGGACATCTCCTATCACTATTTCTCTCGGTCATAAATACTATCTTGTGTTGCTTGATGATTTTTCACACTACGTTTGGTTATATCCTCTTAAATTTAAATCGGAAGTGTTTGTCAAATTTCTTGAGTTTCGCAAGTTCATTCAAACACAATTTGGAAAAGGCATAAAATCATTTCAGTGCGATAATGGTCGTGAATTTAATAACTCTATGTTTCACCGTTTTTGTACCAATAATGGCATGGTCTTTCGTTTCTCCTGCCCTCACACCTCACCACAAAACGGTAAAGCTGAAAGAATCATTCGCACCATTAACAATATGATTCGCACCCTATTGATTCATGCCTCCCTCCCTCCACCCTTCGGGTCTATCTTTGCTAAAATGTCGAATACACTCTAAATATTCTCCCTACTAGCACTCTTCACAATATGACCCCTACCGAAATCCTCTACCATAGAATCCCCTCTTATGATCATCTACGAATTTTTGGTTGTCTCGTGCTATCCCAACCTTAGCTCCACCGCCCCTCACAAGCTCGCTCCTAGGTCCACTCCATGTGTCTTTCTAGGATTCCCGCCGAACCATAGGGGCTATCTATGTTATGACTTGTCGACTCGTCAGATCCACATATCTCATCACGTCACATTCGACGAGACCACATTCCCATTTTCGAATCTTCCAAAATTCCAAAAACAGGACTACTCATTTCTTGACGAGTCTGCCATCTCTCCCCTCATAATCGAACAACTCACATCCTCTCGTTCGTCGTCAGAGCCGCGGCGCCCAAACTTCGAGAAGCTCGTCAACCTTCTAGCACCGCGACTCTCGATCCAGAGCCGCGGCACCTCCGACGGCTTCGCCCCCACCCTCTCCTTATCCGACTTTACCCCCTGTCTCCAGACACCACTCCGCCACCCACTGTCCCTACCCATCCAATGGAAACTCGTTCAAAGCATGGAATCTTCAAACCCAAAGTCCATTTCAACTTGTCTGCCCAAACCATCTCTCCACTTCCAAAGAATTGGCCAAACAAGACCCTAATTGGAATGCGGCTATGTATGAGGAATTCAATGCTTTAACTAAACAAGACACGTGGGATCTAGTACCTAGACCGAGGGGGTGAATGTCATTCGTTGTATGTGGCAATTTCGTCACAAGTTCGAGACAATGGGGATCTTGAGAGGTATAAGGCCCGTCTTGTGGCTAATGGCACAAATCGCAGGAGGGCATTGATTGTGGTGAGACCTTCACCCGGTTGTCAAACCGGCTACCATCCGCACAAGTTTTGAGCATAGCCATGGGCAAACACCGGCCGATCCATCGCCTTGATGTGAAGAATGCATTCTTACATGGGGATCCGAGAGAGAAGTCTATATGCATCAACCACCGGGGTTGACCCATCCGGCAGTTTCTCACTATGTGTGCCGTCTCCGTAAGTCACTATATGGCCGAAGCGGGCCCCCGTGCGTGGTATGATCGCTTTGCCGTGTATATCTTGCGATTGGGTTTGTATGCAGCAAGAGTGATACATCACTTTTCATTTTTCATCGAGGTAGTAGCACGGCTTACTTATTACTTTACGTGGATGATATTGTTCTTACCGCCTCCTCCGACGGATTGAAAAATGAGATTATTGCCTTGCTCAAGTCCGAATTTGCAATGACCGATTTGGGAAAGCCGAGTTACTTTTTGGGGATATCGGTGACCAGTGTCCGCCAATCATATGTTCTTGTGTCGGCGTAAGTATGCGTAAGAGATTGTGTACTGGGCTAAGATGGCGAACCGCAAAGAGGTGCCTACTCCGTTGATTCCAAATCTAAGCTCGGTGCTATGGATGGTGCTCCGTCTCGATCCTACTCGTATAGGAGCCTTGCGGTGTGCACTTCTTCGTATCTCACATTCACCAGGCCAGACATAGCTTATGCTGTTCAGCAGGTGTGCTTATTCTCTTAAGCGTATCATTCGATACATTAAGGGCACTCTTGATTATGGTTTGCACCTATACCCCTCTCGCACCCATACGAGTTGTTTTCATATACGGATGCAGATTGGGCGGGGTGTCCGGACACGCGACGTTCCACCTCCGGCTTTTGTGTTTTCTTAGGGGATAATCTCGATTTCTTGGTCCGCCAAGCGACAGCTACCCTATCTCGCTCCAAAGGCCGAGGCCGAGTACAGAGGCGTTGCAAATGTAGTAGCCGAGATTTGTTGGCTCGTAAATTCATTGTTAGAACTTCGGTGTCCTTTGCGTCAGCATCTATTGTGTATTGTGATAACATCTCTCGCCATCTATCTTTCTCATAATCCGGTTCAACATCGGCGAACCAAGCATATTGAGATAGACCCACACTTCGTTCGTGAGAAAGTTGCGTTAGGCCATGTCGAGTGTTACATGTTCCATCATCCTATCGTATGCAGACATATTTACCAAAGGACTTCCCGCACGTTATTTCTTGACTTCGAGCCGTCTCCGCGTCCGGCCTCCTCCCGCTCCGACTGAGGGGGTGTGTAAACGTGTAAATATATTCCCTACCCATAATTAGAATATTTTCATATATTGTGTAAATATAATTATGGTAAGACTAGGATTCCTCTTTTGTATAGGCCTAGGATTCCTCTTTTGTATAGGCTTAGGATTCCTCTTTTGTATAGGCTTAGGATTCCTATTGTATAAGGGATGAATATTGTACTCTATATATACCTTGATATTAATGAAAGACTCCTCAAGGGAGATTAATATCATCTTACAAAGTCCATATAAGGAGTCCATGTTTCCATTCCATATTCGAGATGAGACTCTTAACATTAACCGTACTAGTTCAGTAGTTCTTTGCATTTTGGCAATCAAAGAAGATATGGCTAACATTTCAAGGGAGCAGCCACAGCCACAAAAGGAGAATTGGTTGGGTAAATTGAGACCTCTGTCCAAATATATTAGTGGCGGTAAACTGCAAAATCAAAACTCAATACCAACTAAATGATCAAACATTGGCAGTTAAGGTAATAGCTACAAAGTAACGAAAAGTCAAAGCATCCAATTACTAGTTACGTGCATCAGCTCCAGTAACATTGATCACTATAGACATTGACGGTTGTAAGAAGAAGGAGGCAGGTTTTTCGTGTTTTACTTGGGATTATTTTGTCCACGTTATTATAAAGTGGCTAAATTTTGATTTATTTTAAGATGGTGGATAAATTTTATCAGTAATGTAAACGTAACTATTTGCCTATTTCCTCCTGAATTTGTTTAGAAGTTCAAACTCTTGATGAATCCTCCCCAATAAAATTTAAAGCATCGACAAGTCTACCACTCTTATAATTAGTGTTGAAATGATAATATAAACTAGAGGACTTTAGGGGTCTCTGTGTAAATATCAGAAGATTAGGGAGTTAATTGTTAGTAGTTAACTAAAGTTGGTTAGTTAGTTATTGGTGTTCATGTTAAGAGTTTTTTAAGTGTGAAGGTTAAGACTTAGGGTCTATATAAGTTAGTATTAGGTTAGATATTTTCTCATTCACTCGATTGTAATTTGATTCTCATTTCTTCCACAATACAAAGAAATTGCTATTTAGCTCTTGATGTTGCTTCATATTATCAACATAGATCTTGCATTTATACTTCTCATAGTGAAAATTGACATGGTATCAGAGCCAGATTAGGTTGATTGAAGCTAGTATGAGCTCAATTCGAGCTTAGTTTGAAGGTTGCAAAGTTGGTGTGGATCGATTACAAGATCTCAGAGGCTCAACAATGGCGGAAATAGGTATTGATGATCCTAAGCATCCTATATACTTACAGCCGTTAGATAATCCAGTAAATGTGATAATTTTGATCCAATTGAGAGGTTCCGAGAACTATTCGGGTTGGAGCAGGGCGATGAAGATCGCATTACGAGCCAAGAGCAAGTTAGGGTTCATTAATGGAACATGCAAAAAGAATTTGTACAAAGATGATCTCAAAGAAGAATGAGAGAGAGTCAATGTTATGGTTCTAACTTGGATAATGAGCACAATGTCAAAGGTATTTGTGAATGGAATTGTTTATGCAGATGTTGCTCATGCAGTGTGGATGAATCTATAGAAATTTTTTGATAAGATCAATGGATCAAGGATCTACAATCTCCACAGAGAAATAGCAACAATTTCACAAGGTACTTCGGATATATCTGCTAGTCATTCTAGATTGCGTTTTTATGGGATGAATATTGGTCCTTAGTTTCTGTTATGTGTGGATGTACTAAATCAAAGGATATTGCTGTACATTTAGAGCAACAAAAGTTGTCTCAGTTTATGGTCTAATGAGTCATGTAGTGCTATTAGGAGTCATATTTTACTCATGTCACCATCACCTATTGTTAGTCAAACACATGCTATGTCATCTCATGAAGAAAGTCAGAGGAAGATCCGTGGCTCTAGTTCACATGAAAGTGTGGTGAGTGAGATGCATGATAGCACAGTTCTAATGAGTATGAGCAATGATCAACATAGATACAAGAAGTTTAACAACTTTAGTTGTGGATCTATTTCACAAGGAAGAATGATGAATAATGCACAAGAGCGGAAATTTTTTATGAGTGCTAATGATAACCAACAGAAATACAAAAAGTTCAATCAGTTTGGACATCTCTTTTGTGAGTTCTGTAGAGCTAAAGGGCACACTAAGGATACTTGCTATAAACTGGTGCGATATCCACCTAATTTCAAAGGTAAGAAGAAATAGGTTTATAGGCAAGCAAATGTGGTTGTTAATGATGATGGTTCTGTCAAGAAAAAGGCAGTTCAAAGGTCTAATGTTCTTGGAGGCAATGGGAGTATTCATAATGCACACGCTCAGGAGGTACAATAGAATTATCCAATGGCCAATATTGCTAGTAGTAGCAGAAGTGGAGAAGGAATGCAGAAAACTTCACTGATGAACAATATCTGCATATTTTGAAATTGTTGAGCAAAGGAAGCAAAGGTCAAGGAAGATGCCAGAAGACATACGAAACATAACAGGTAATGATAACACACAATTTAAGGAAAGTAATGCAGACTATTGGATCATAAATAGTGGTGCTACAGATCACATGACCATCAATCCTAACTTGCTCACTGATATTACTTGAGTCAAGAAGAGGTAATGCACATCTTCCAAATGGTAAGACAATACTAGTTTCTTATAAAGGAAAGTACAATTTCTCAGCAGGTAATTTGATATCTGTGTCAAAGCTAACTATGGAGTTTCATTGTTCAGTGATTTTCTTCCCACAATTATGTCTATTCCAGGACCTATCTAATGGAAAAGTGATGGGGATTGGTAGAGAAGAAAGTGGTCTATATCTTTTAATATCAAGGGGTGATACAAATAATCATGGTGATATGCAGAAAAGTCATGGTGTTGTGCATAAGCAGAGTAGATGTTTTGCAAGAAAAATCACAAAGAATATATAATTATGGCATAAAAGACTTGATCATGTTCCAGCAAGCATCATGAAAGGCTGGATTTATTAAAGAATAAAGTGATAGTTTGCAATTTCAATAATTGTACAGTATGTCCCTTAGCTAAGCAAACAAAAAAGTCATTTCCTTTTAGCACTATTAGATCAACTGAGTTGTTTCAATTAGTGCATATGGATATATGGGGTCCCTATAGAGTATCTACTCACAATGGTCATAGATACTTCTTAACCATTGTAGATGATCATTCAAAGATGATATGGTTGTACTTGATGAAGTTGAAGAGTGATTCAATTGTTTTACTTAAATCTTTTGTCAAAATGGTTAATGTTCAATTTGGCAAAAATGTGAAAATAATAAGATCTGATAATGTTGTTGAATTTTTTAGTAAATAATGAACTGATTTTTTGTTAGATAGTGGAATTGGACATCAAAGTAGTTTTTCACACATTTTACAACAAAATGGAGTGGTGGAGAGAAGGCATAGGCACATCTTAGAGGTAGCTAGAGCTCTAAGATTTTATGCCACTATACAATTGCCTTTTTGGGGTGATTGTGTGTTGTCTGCAGTGTACCTCATAAACAGGTTATCTAGTGTAGTTCTGGATGGAAAATCTCCCTATGAAGTGTTTCATAAGTGTAAGACATGCCTATCTCATTTAAGGGTCATTGGGTGTCTGTGGTTGGCTACAGCCACAAAAAAGGTGGATAAGTTTTCACCTAGATCTATTGCTGATGTACTTATGGGTTATTGTTCCTCTCAGAAGGCTTACAGACTGTATGATTTCAATTCTAGAAAGTTTTTTGTTGGTAGAGATATTACTTTTAGAGAGCATATTTTCCCTTTTCAATTGCTTAAACAAGGTGATAATGATCCCTTATTCTTGGAGATATAAGATAATGATGTAACAGTACTTGACTTACAACAAGTAACTCATCGTGTTCATCAACACGTAGATGATACTTATCATTTTCATCCCAAATCCATAGAAGTTGATGCTGATAAGTTCAAGTTAAAGTTATATTACCAACTGATATCTATGTTGCAGTGCCTGTTGATGTCAATTCTGCACCAACTGGTGCAGCAACCACCATTAAGGAAGTCTGTTAGGGGTGTCAAAACCCCTGCTTGGATGAGGGACTTTATTTGTTCCACATCCAAGAAAACTACATGTCCTTACTCTATGTCAAATTATCTGAATTATAACTATTTGTCAGCCAATTATCAAGCTTATTTGGGTGTTGTTTCATCTTAAAGTGAGCCCAAATATATGTTGAAGCCATGAAGGATTCCAGATGGGTTATTGCTATGCATTCTGAAATGGATGGATTAGTGCAAAACCATACTTGGGAGGTGGTTGAGATACCTAGAGGAAAAATCCCTATTGATTGTAGGTAAGTTTTCAAGATCAAGTACAAGTCCACTGGTGAAGTAGAAAGGTTCAAAGAAAGACTTATTGCTAAGTGGTATAGCCAACAAGAAGGTTTGGATTACCAAGAAACCTTTTCTCATGTTGTGAAGATGATTAAAATCACAACTGTTATTGCTTTGGCTTCTATGCATCACTGGCCTCCATATCAGAAGGATATCTATAATGAATTACTCCAATGTGATCTTATAGAGGAGGTTTACATGCAACTTCCACCTAGATTGCCAAAGAGGGAATAAGGGATGCATGTTTGTCAAATCCTTATATGGACTCAAGCAGGCTTCAAGACAGCGGAACCTAAAGCTTACTACTACTCTTCTTACAGCTGATTTTCTTCAAAGTCAATATGATCATTCCTTGTTTACTTTGAAGAAACATGGTAGACATGTCATAATACTTGTTTATGTGGATAATTTATTGATTACGGGAGATGATGCATGTCTAGTTCAAGAGGCCAAAGATACATTGCACAAGTCTTTTAAGATCAAAGACTTGGGAGTTCTGAAATATTTCTTAGGCATTGAGGTCAGTAGATCAAAACAAGGGATTTTGCTTTGTCAAAGAAAGTATGCATTAGATCTCATAGATGAACTTGGTTTGGGAGATGCAAAGCCTTCAGTGACACCACTAGAGCAGAATTAGAAGATCACAAGCCTTGAACATGATCAGCATTGTGTAGCACATGATGTCCAACAGTGTGAAGTTCATGATGATCCAGTGCTGAGTGATGTCAAGAATTACAAAAGGCTGATAGGAAAATTATTGTACTTAACATTGACTAGGCCTAATATAGCCTACACTGTTCAAACCTTAAGTCAGTTCATGCAGAATCCAAAGAAATCCCATCTAAAGCAGCTTATAGAGTAATCAAATATGTAAAAAATGAACTTGGACTTGGAATTCTAATAAACTCATGAGGTAATGATGTATTGACAGCATACTGCAATGCTGATTAGGCAAGTTGTCCAAATTCAAGGAAGTCTTTGACAGGCTACTTAGTGAAGTTTGGTGGTTCTCTAATATCATGAAAATAAAAAAAGTAGAATATAGTGGTCACCGGTTCAGCAGAGTCAGAGTATAGAAGTATGACATTGACAGTGTCTGAATTAATATGGTTGTTGGGATTGTTTAAATTTCTGGGAGTTCATATTACTACTCCAATTCAGTTGCTTAAAGATAGCAAGGCAGCAATGCAAATAGCAAACAATCATGTATTTTCATGAAAGAACAAAACACATAGAGATTGATTGTCATTTTATAAGAGAAAAGATGCAACAAGGGCTAGTTCATCCTGAATATGTTCCTACAACTTAGCAAGAAGCAGATTTGATGACAAAGGGACTAGGAAGAGAGCAACAATATCATCTACTATCCAAGCTAGGTGTTTTGAATGTTTTCTCACCACCTTGCTTGAAGGGGGTGGTGGTGTTGAAATGATAATGTAAACTAAGGCTGGCCAGTGGGCCGGGACGGCACGACCCTGACCCGAGCCCGCGTAAAAAAAAAAATGGTAGCGGGACTACAACTCGGGACGGGAGAATGTCTCGTCCCGCCAGACCTGAGCCCGCCCCAGGCCCGCCAAACCCGATCCCGCCCCGAGCCCGTCCCGACCCCGCCC
Organism: Anisodus tanguticus; assembly: GCA_034509755.1. Classification (NCBI taxonomy): domain Eukaryota; kingdom Viridiplantae; phylum Streptophyta; class Magnoliopsida; order Solanales; family Solanaceae; genus Anisodus; species Anisodus tanguticus. Next base: position 20,039,461 of record CM067553.1, on the reverse strand, counting down.
GAGAGCTCCCCCTTTGCAAATATAACCGTTGCACCAACGACCATTTTAGATTTTGGCCGTTGGGCAACTGCCATTTTAGGCCTCCCCCCCTCCCCCAACCCCCCTACCCCTTAATATTTATTTTTAACCCATAAGTTATTATATTTACACTTTAACCCAATTTTTCAATTATAAATAACTCATTTTCTCATCATCTTTCTCACAAATCTTCCTACAATCTCTGTAATCTCCCAATATATCTCTCTACAAGTCTACATTGTTTACTAAATAATCAATTTTATTTATTCATTTGGGAATTGGGAGTGAAATTGGCAACTAGCTTGAGGATCTTCCATCGAGCAAAGTTTCAATTTTCAACCTCTCGATTACACGTCGACGTTACGTCGGCGTTTGGTACATTCGTTCCTTCATTAAATTATTATTGTCTGTTTATTTTATTTAGCGCACTTAATTTTATTGTCTTTAATTATTTATTATCATAATTAAAATGAAATGATTAAGAGGTATGTTTAAGGGTAAGGGTGCTTCTTCTAGTAGGCGCGGCAACCAGGGCAAGGGTACTTCTTCTAGTCATCTTATTCCTACACAGGATGATTTTGTTGATACTCAACATTTTCCTACAATACCATTAGATTTAGACGAGGAGCTATTTTCTGGAACTCAAGAAGACTTTAATTTAGACGATGATCTAGATGATACACTCACTAATGTTGATGACAACACACCCACTAGTGTACCTTCAACTGAAATGCCTCTTATTCCCCCTAGTATGAGACGAGGTCCAGCAAAACGACCATTAAAATCAGATGTATGGACATTTTTTGATAGGGACGTAGAGAATCAAGTAGCTATATGTAAAATTTGTAAAAATGTTTTAAAATTTAAAACTGGAAAAGGTCACGGTGGGACGGGGGGGGGGGGTTAATTAGACACGTAGTAAGTGTTCATCCAGCTAGGTATGCCCAATACCAAGCTTCAAAACCGGGTGCGCAAACGCTCGCTCCATCGGGACAAGGTTCACATACCGATCGTCCCGGACCAAGTGGTCAAATTAACCCTATGACGGGGGAAATTGTAGGCCCTAAATACAATAAACATAGAGATAGGGAAGCAATATCAAAATTAGTTGTTGTGGAGGGTTTGCCTTTTTTATTTCCTTCATCTCCCGGTTTTATTCATTACATTAGAGATATATATAATCCCGCTTGTAACGATTTTCCTAGATCAACTGTTAAGAGAGATGTATTTAAATTCGCGCATGAATATCAACAATATTTACGTTATTCATTATATCATTTTAATGGCAAAGTATCTATCACGTCTGACATAGGTCGTAGTACTAACGGCCATGATTATTTAACTGTAACTTTTCATTGGATAGATTATAAATGGTCTATGCAAAAACGTATCTTAGCGTATAGATATATAGATGATAGGCACACTGGTACTTTTATTGCAGATAATATTTATCAAGTGTGCCATTATTACGGAATAACCGATAAAATTATGACTATTACATTAGATAACGCTTCTTCTAACAATTACGCAATTACAATTTTAAAAAATAGTTTAACTCTATCTTTTCCAGATCATTTTCATATAAAATGTGTGTGCCATATATATAACTTAATTGTAAAGGATGGTCTATCACTTTTTGAAGACATTCTTAGTAAAATACAATTTGCTATAAACTTTATTTTTAAAATTAATAAAGTACAACGTAGAAAAGAATATAAAAAAACTTGTCACGATTGTGGACTATCTTATAGAAAAATTCCACAAGAAGTATCCACTAGGTGGAATTCTTTATACGAGCAACTACTTGTTGCTTATGACTATAGAAAACCTATAACTTTATTTTTTAACTCTCATAATCAAAATCCAACTGATTTGGTTGTAGATAGTGATTGGGTAAAAATTTCCGAACTTATTGTATTTTTAGAGAAATTTTTTCAAGCAACAAAAGAATTTTCCGGTATATATTATCCTACTATTTCAACTATGTTGTTTTATATAACTCTAATATTTTTATTACTTAGTCAATATATGGAAAAACCAGATTATATGGAAGCTATTAAAAAAATGTTTGTCAAAATAAAAAATATTTTATTCCTATTCCCACTATTTATATTATTGGTTCTGTATTAAATTCGACTATTAAAATAGACGGTACTAAATCACTAATTGAAACTATTTACGATTGTATAAAAGTACTACCACCTCCAAGTCCCAAAAATCTAAATCACCCACCACCTATTGAACAAACTAAAGAAGAAGTGTTGTCTAGCGTAGAACACCAATGCAAAAAAATATATAGATTTTATCAACAAGAAAATGCTAGTAACTTACCGGCTTCCATACCATCTTCTTCATCTTCAACACAACCTCACAAAAGACATGTTGTTTCTGCGGCTAGTATTGAAAGCCTCAGAAATAGAATGTGCGGCCGTACCTCTACTACTAACCAAATTAGCGAGTTGGATATTTTTGTTTTGCAGGGTTCTGTACCGTACCAAGAAGTTATCAATGAAGATGGACATGAAGACTTGCTAAAATACTGGAAGGGGGATGAGAAGACCTTTCCGACACTTTCATTGATGGCCCGAGATGTTTTGAACATTCAAGCGTCATCAACTGCGTCTGAAAGCGCTTTTTCTACCGGCAAATATCAAATAGGAGACCACGAGACACTCATTAGTGGAGACACTTGGAAATTACAAGATTATTCAGAGATTGGATACGAGCGGAGCGGAGAAGGTGCGGTCAACCGGAGATCAACGAAGAAGAAGACGAAAACTACAACGAAATCTTATCCGAAGGTGGTGGAAGCGACGTGGATCAATTTGACCAACAAATACCAATTCCAACCGAAGAACCACAGGAAATCATCAAGCAATTAGAACAGGGTTTTTTGAGAATATAATTTTTTAATTGCAATTTTATTATGTAATTTGCAACTTTTGGACAACACCACAAAGTTACAATTTAGATTTTAGACAATTGTATTTGTATTACAAAAAAATCATATGTCTATTAAATAATATAAGAGGCACAAAAACAGCATTGAGATGTTTTTATTACACTATCTTGTCTTGTTTATTGAGTTTTTTTTTATACATATGTTATTAAAAAAAAAAAAATAGGAAAATCCACCGGACCCCACCCCGACCCCGACCCGACCCTACCCGATTCCGACGGGATCGGGATCGGGACAGGACTGGAGCAAGTCCCGCCAGACCCGACCCCAACCCGCCAGACCCGACCCCGACCCCCCGCCCGTCCCGCCCCAACCCCGACCCCGCCAGACCCGAGCCCGGCCCACTGACCACCTCTAATGTAAACTAGAGGTCTCTGTGTAAATTCAGAAGATTAGGAAATTAACTATTAATGGCTAACTAAAGTCAGTTAGTTATTGGTGTTCATGTTAAGAGTTTTTTAAGTGTGAAGGTTAAGACTAAGGATCTATATAAGTTAGTATTAGGTTAGATATTTTCTCATTCACTCAATTGTAATATGATTCTCATTTCTTCTTCAATACAAAGCAGTTGCTATTTAGCTCTTTGTGGTGCTTCATGTTATCAACACATATCTTGCATTTATACTTCTCATAGTGAAGTTTAACAATTAGTATACTATAACTTACTCAAAAAATATGGTGAGTAATCAAAAACTTGGATCGAGGGTATTCGTAGCTTCATATTTGTAATTGGAATGGTTTCTTAGTAGACTAAACTCAAACTTTATGTGAACTTGACCCAAATAAAAAATTAATTGTCTGCAGCAAGTTCACCACTTGTAAAGTTAATCAATACACTAAAAATGCAGAGTGGGCAACAATTTGGATTGAGGGAGTTTGTAGCTTCCCTATTTTTTGGTTTCTGAATTGACAAGCATATTAAACTAATAGTAATATGGAGAAAAATAAGATAAAATTGATTTTATGATTATGAGATGCTGCTTCTAGGAACATCCCATGCCTCTATAATTTAATATTCCAAAATTTGTTACAGAATATTTAGAATTGCTAATATTCTGTTGTTGAAAGATGAACGACCAGATTTAACTTAAAACATTTCGTTGTAACAGAAAAAAAAAAAGTTTGCTATGTGACAAAATAGTAAGTCGAAAGAGAGAGAAAAAAGGCGGCAGTTTATTTCCATTAAGGATGTGTAATTCTATAAAATAAAATAATTAAAAAAAGTGATGAAGGTAAGATTAGGGGTGTGTTAGTTTGGATAAATCTGAAATTCTAATCGAAATTCGAATATTTTGGATTTATATTTTAAAAAATTTGGATTCTGGATTAAATTTCGGATTTAATTTTTAATTATTTTGGAATTTGGATTGGATTTCGAATTTTAAACTTTCGATTTTTTGATATCCGAAAACCGAATTTCTTATACCTTATGTTTAGACTATCCATTAATATATTAGTGCATTACTTAAATCAAATATGCCATACTCATTACATATCAACTCCTATATTAAAAAAATTACTAAGTTTAATATGTTTGGATTTGTTAATTTTAAAGATGACTACTTTTTAGATTTCCTTTTTATTTTCATTATTAGGATACATTCTATGTATGGGATGATTTTATTAAATTAGACTTGTTCATTCATAGACTAATACTTCTTTTGTTGCATCCTTGGCACTGATTTTATTTCTTGTATGAGTACTTTATTTATATGATTGTGATAGCAACGATGAATTATATATTAAAGCAATTTGATATAAATATTTTATTCGATTGTTCATTTTGTAAGAAGGAGAAAAAGCAATTCAACTTGTAAGTCGAACCAAAAATCCGAATTATCCAAACCAATTGATTCGAAACCGAACTTAAAAAATCTGATCCAATCCGAATGTATTTGAATCGAATTCGGATTACATGTTGTGAAATTCAAAAATTAAAATTATAATTCAAAATGTACTAAACGCAATCCAAACCGATCGATGAATAGGCCTAGTAAGAGTAATTAATTTCTCAAGTGCCGAAGTTAATATAGTAGTATTCGATAATGTCTCAATCACAGACACTTCACAAAACTGGGGGAATTATAAAACAGAAAGAAGAAGAATATGGTTTTGAAACGCGTTTACAGACACAAAGGTGTGTGACAGTTTGTCTATGACAAAATAAAAGTTCAGATATAACCAAATCTATGAAAGCCAGTAAAATGAAGCAAACTGATATGTAAATTCTACCTGCCCTGATAGTAAACTTAAGAAAAATCATTTTATAGTTTATTTGACCAAGCTTCTTTGTAAGATAAATTATTTTTTTTAGATTTAAAGTATTTTATTAACAATAAAAGTGTTTCTGAGAAATAACATAAGATTATTTTTTTGTTATTGGGAAGAAACTAAATTTCTACTTTTCTCAGAAACAGAAGTATAAACTTAAGTTTTTCAAGATAAAAAACATTCTTACCATTATATTAATTTATATTTACCAAATTATCCACCATTAACTTAACACATATATTTTTAAATTAAAAACAAGCTCCCTCTTTTCTTTTGATTTTCACCGTGTCTCTTCCTTTTCCTTTTTCTCTTTTGGATCAATATTAGTCCGTCAATAATAAATACGAATTATTTCTTTTTTTTCTACCGTCTCTTTCTTGTATTTAAAATAATTTCTCAATTTTAACAATCTTAATAGTAAAACATGTAATGATACTTGTTTATTTTTATGACACTAAAAAACACCTTTTGAAAAGATTGGCGGAAAACAGATTGCTTATCAATTGCTGAAAAAAGCACTGAATTATTTTTCTGTGTGTTCCAATTAAGCAGTATGAAAAATGTTTTAACATTTTTTGTTCCTCTGTGTCAATTCAAAGACTTCTTTTCAATATTTTGAAGGTAAATATCAAAAACGTTTTCAACGAATTACTGGAAGGGAGAAAACTTTTCAAGATTCATTTTTAAAAAAATCATGAACAAATGCCAAATCTTGTTTTTCTTTGTCTTCAAATTACGAAATTATTAACATTATTACGTTTTGAATAATTGATAAACTGGTTTTAAAAGACAGGATAGAACAAATATTAATTTGGGAGAAAACGAGCATATATGATCCAAATAATTTCCAACTTCAGGAAAATATTGGTGTTGTGATAGTGTTCGAATAGTGAACTGAAAAACATAATGATTATGTGTTAATCAATACTTAATCTGTTATGCAATAGAGTTTATGACTAACCTATGCACTTTCCCAAGTACATCAATACATTGTCACATAATAATTCCATCATGAATGAACAATTCAATTGAATCATGCTAGTCAAAGTCTAATGAAAAAAAAATCATATAAGTAAAATAAATACTTTCCCACTATTTTTACTGCACTAGGAGTACACAATAAATGATATAGCATATGACACACTTCTATAAAAGAATATATCTATAACAGGAATTTCTAGGAACTCACATGGGAGAGTCCAGAAAATATGATTTCTCTCTCTGTATGTCCCTATTTTCCCCCATAATAAATGTAAATATAATTAGACACTGTCAGTGATGTTGTTCAAGAAAAAATAACTTGACATCACCTTTAAAAAAAAATCTTTTTTTTCTTTCAAAGAATAATTAACAAATATGGTTAATAATTCAACTGAGATCTTCGATCAGCAAAAACTCCATAAAGGTATATCTGCAGATCCTTCTTCATAATAAACGTCTTCCATTGAAGGCGGATCAAAGAAAACTGTACCGTGCAGCATGTCATTGTACTTTGGTGAATCAAAGTTGTACCATTGCTCAATCATTGACACAGTTGTTATCTCTTCTTGATCAAAAGCAGTAGTACTAGTATAATTATTTGGTAATAGACAAACATCATCAAACTGATCCACATGACTCAACGGCGATGAAGACGTAGATGAAAGTGGCGGCGATGCAGATGATAAAATAGGGTTATTGTCATCATACGATGACACTAACCCTATATTTTGATTTTTGTCGCCTTCCGCGGTCACGGCTGCCGCGGCCGCGACACGTTGGATGGCTTTAGGAGATAGAGCTGTGGAAGTGTGATCAATATGATTGTAAAAGGAAGAGTTAAAAGGGAAGTTGAGATTTGGTGAAGCAGAGGGGCCTTTAAGGCATAAAAGTGCAGCATCATAAGCACGGGCAGCAGCTTCAGGGGTAGAATAAGAGCCTAACCATATTCTTGTTTTTTGGTTTGGTGCTCTTATTTCGGATACCCATGATCCCCAGCTTCTCATTCGTACTCCTTTGAACTTATTCTTTTTGATATTCTTCATGTTGTTGTTGTTGTTGTTGTTGTTGTTGCTGCTTGATGTTGATGAAGATGAGGATAATGACATTAATGTCTTGTTTGGCTCTGATAGGGTTTTTTGCTCTGTCTTCACCATTGACTGAATCTTGAAAGAATAATCAAGAGATTGATTTAAGTGTAGTTTCTTTTTTCTTCTTGTTTTGTTTGCTTATTTGTCTTGGATGGTTTTTTTTTTGTGTGTGTTTGGGGTGGATATTGATGAAGTGACGTTGAAGTAAGAGGAGGGGATGATTATTTATAGATGGTGTGCTGAGTTTTGTGGGGGTGGGGAGGGGTGTTGGGGTTACAATTTGAGTCTCAAATTCTAACTAATAAGAAAACAATAAATAAGTAAATAACAAATAATACATAAATTTATAGTGGTTCACTCTCAATGCGAGAGCTACGTCCAATTTGCCGCTGCAAATTTACTATTATCAAAATAAAAAGTTTGTGTTTATAATTTTCTCTTTTTCTATATCAAAAAAAAAAAAAAACAGCGCCTCAAAATATATATAGCGAAAATTAGAGCGAACATAATACAAACCCAAAATTTTTAAAAATACCATTCACTAAATACTCTTACATTGTGAACACTTTGGATAAAATTTTCGTAATATCAGCGATTAGGTTTCACAACTCAATATTTGGGAGTTTGAAGTGAGGAGATCCCTTTAGTCAAGAGAGTAATGTCTATATGTAAACATCAGAGTGGAGGACAGATATTTTCCAGTACTTTAATCCAATGCAGAACTTGGATAAATGTCCTTTTACTCTCCATCTAAATGACAATATTGTCCTTATCATGATACAAATTAAGACATTGATTTTGCATTTATATTTTTTTAACCCTCTCATCCTTGGTAGATGAACATGGATTGGTTGATATTTATTAAAAATAATATTTAAAGTTAAATGAAAAAGAATAGAAAAGTTGAAAATGGGTGGACATTAAAAATACATTTGAATATTTGTGAGTGAAGATTGGAAAAACTCTTAAAACTTGTTTTTCAATTTTCAATTTCATATTTTAAGTTTGAAGTTAAAATAATAAACAAATACTTATTTGAAATAGTCTCCAAATATTATTTCATATTTTTGAATCCAAAAGAATACGTTCTAGTCTATAAGCAAAAACAGACACACTAGCTCCCTCTGTCCTACTTATTTACACCAGTGTTCACTTTTTTGATTTAGCAGAATATTCAAAACATTTTTTTTCACGTATCAAGACTATGTCAATCTATCATATATGCTCCTGTCCCATTCAATATTTTGAGAAATTTGTTTTTCTTTTTTAGAGAACATTTAATGCTAAAAAAATGAAATTTACCCTTCTTTTTTTCTATCTAGATGCCGTTTGGAAGACTCTTTAGAGCTTCTAGACTTGAAAAAACAATTCTAGTAAAAAAACAAAATTAGAAATAGAAGTTTCAAAAAAATTCTACAAAGGTATCACACGAAAGTGTGTGTGAGGAGGAGATAAAAGACAAATACTTTGGCAGTCTGGAAACCCATTTGCAGACCAGCAAAGAGCCTAAAAGGAACTACGCTGCTATCTTTTCTGGACTACTTGACTTGAACCACAAGTTATCGATCGTCCCTGTTATATTGACATCAAGAAAGTGATTTCTAATTTTTATTTTTTTCTGAATCCTTTTTATATATGAATGCACTACATATTTACAAAGGGAAATACTAGTATTTAATTATTTCATCACACTAATTAGGTTGAACTCTTATTATGTTATTTTGGAAAATGTTATTACAATATGAGGATATTGCATAACCCTAAATATGACGAGAAGGGGAAAACTGATTTTACAACCTTTATCTTATCAACAATTTTTTCACACTCCCCAACAACAAAAAAGATTGGTGTCCGAAATTAATTTTATGTATATAAATTCATAGAATTGAACAGTACTATCATACACAGGGAAAAAATTACTTGGGGACAGCGCATCCAACAAACTATGTTAATTTACCGTGATTACTTAATAAACAACTTCATATATTAAGTGATAAATTTTAGAGTATACAATTTTATATTATTGTAAAACTTTTATTAGAGGAAATGAATATATCCAACATTTTCAGAATAGTACCTAGACATTCAAAAGTTCAAATTATGATAACCTCTTTACACTAATTCAACGAAATACGGTAAACCAATAAGAACTGAGGATTACTGATCCTTTGATGGGCAAAAATGTCATTAAGCAAGAGCCTTATTATGGAAATGACATGTCTTAATCAAGAGATCTCGTCATCATATCTTGCATCTATACATTCTTTGTAAAGGGGAAAGTCCCGAATCCGAAACCCCCCAACTGTACCAGAGGTTTCTTGGCCAGGTGGGATGTAAATCGAGGGATATGCGCGAGTGGCAGCCCTGCAAGAGAGAGGACCAACGGAACACGAACACAACAACAACCCTTGCAATATTTCAGCAAAGAATGTCACCACACGGATTCGAACCGCGATGTCGGAGTGATTGTACCCCAATCACCTTACCATTTACCAACAAGTCTGTGCCCCTGGGGCTCTTGCATCTATATATTCTGTGCATATGATAATTCAGTGTTAGAGAGAGAGAGAGAAACATAGGATTCTGTCATTAGCAGCTTCCAGGATTCTGCAGGAAGGAGGTGTACTCAGAAAGAGATGAGAGGGGCTTAGGAATATAATATGCTTAGCATACATATTATAATTTCACTTGTACCCTTGAAACTTTTCCTTGTATTTGCAACTAGTAGCAAAACTTTCTCATTAATCCAAGTGGCCTATGAAAAATGTGAACCTTATTACTCCCTTTGTTCCAAATTATGTGAAAATTTTCACTTCTCTAGATTCAAAGTGTATAAACTTTGACCAACATTTAATTAAGATGTATTTTTTCATCAAATTGATATGAGAAAAGTTAGTATTTTTTATGTAGTTTTCAATTATATAATATTTTATCTTAAAATACTGAGTTAATCTAATTCAATTTAGCTTCAAAATTTAATAAATTTGACTCTCGAAAAACAAAAAGTATCACATAAATTGGGTCAGAGATAATATATTTTATTAGTGATATATATTTATTTCATTTTATTTTATATGTTAATTTGTTTTAAATCTCGTGTCAATTTCAAAGTGTTAGATTTTTTTTTCACGAATTCTAATAGCATAACGGAATTGTGCAATTATTGAAAACTTAAGGTGCTATGGCTACAATTATCTCATATTTTTTTATTAATTCTATTAAAATTCATATTAAAATTATAAAGAAAGAAAGAAGCTAGTGGTAATTAAAAATAACATCCCGATACATTAAGCTCTCACTATGCGTGAAATTAAGAAAAGAATCAGACCATAAAAGTCTATTGTACGCGAACTTACCTCAATTCATGCCAAGAAGGGCAAAACAAAAGATGCACAATGGAGCAGTAAGATTTAACATATAGGATAAGAGCTTTAGGAAAACAGATGTTTCTCCTGTCTTGCTGATGCCTCCTTGCTCTCTAATCTCAAAAACGCGTTATTTATCTTCTTATATTTTTGTTTATTGCTCTATCAAAATCAGTACTGAGAAGAGGGGAATAAGAGGGTGTTTGAATTATTTTATTTTAAATGTTTATTGACTTTTAACCTCTTTTATATTTTTTGAAGTGTTTGAGAAAGATGAAAATATTTTTAAGCATTTATCTTTAGGTTAAAAAAATACAAAAATAAATAAAAAATTGGATAAAACCACTTTTAACTTTTGGCTTATAAGTTATTTTTAAAAAGTAAATTCAAACCCCCCTCTAACATACTTTCTCTATCCCTATAGTAAAGAGTACATAAATTAGTACAAAGAAATACGACGGTTTCATGGGCTCAAGTCTAAAAACCCCTTACGCATGCATCATTTGACTTTTCATTTTTGTATCCACGATCAAGCGCACACAAGAATGCAACATGATAAATAAATAAATAAAAGCACATCTCTAGTAATTTTTCTCCCATTTTTATTATTTAAGACCGAAAAAATGAGAAAGAATAATAGGATGTACACAGACCTTACTCTTACATTCATGAGGTACAGAAGCCTTTCTGATAGACCTAGTTCAACCCAAAAGATGTTTTTCATTCAATCGGAGAAGGTTAATGGAAAGAAATTCACTCAAGATTGGAGATAATAGTTACAAGATTATTGATAGAATAATTAGTAATTAATATTGTAACTAATAATTATTATAATTAATTTTAAAATCATATATAAATGGTAGGTAAACTAGCATTAAAGTGTATAGATTAGATGACATGATATTAGCCTAATCATATCTTATTAGTAGCCTAATTATAGCCTAAGATGTGGCTCTACTTGTATAATTACCACATTTGTGGAAGAATAATATTGAGGAAAATATTCTTATATGGTATCAAAAGATTAGGGAAAAGATTTTACCCTAAATAATTTTTTTCTCCAAAATTCGGCCACCCTTACTCCATCATAACCGGCTGACCACCACATCTCTTTATTTTTTTCTCTTTTTTCCATTATTCTTTTCATTTTCCAGTCAACAATGTCTGACTCTAAATCCACATTTCATCCCGCTCTTGCCGTCTCTAACATCAAAACACACATTTTCTTCACTTTAGAGATGGAAAATGTACATTATGCAACTTGGGAAGAGCTATTAAAAATCTGTTGTCGTTCCCACCGAGTTATTCATCACATAATCCCACCGGAAAAAGGCAAAGAAGAGGTGTTAAACACCGATGATGAAAAAGAACTTTGGGAAACTCTTGATGCGACAGTTCTCTCATGGATTTATGCAACTATCTCTAGTGATTTGTTGCACACAATAATGGAACCCGATTCTACGACGATGGAGGCCTGGAATCGCTTGTGGAATATTTTTCAAAACAACAAAAATTCCCGAGCCGTCACGTTGGAGCAATAATTCTCCACCACCGACATGGTGGATTTTCCGAATGCGTCAGCGTATTGTCAACGCCTCAAAGTTTTATCGGATCAACTCAAGAATGTTGGTTCGCCGGTTACCAACAATCGATTGGTTCTACAATTGGTTTTCGGCCTTAACGACGCGTATAGTGGTGTGGGAACGCTCATCCGACAAAGCAATCATCTACCATTTTTTTACCAAGCCCGTTCAATGCTTATTCTTAAAGAGGCGAGTTTCGCCAAAAAGACCGCAACCGTCTCAAATTCCGCCATGATTGTCACCCCAACCAATTAAGCTACTACCAATTTTGAACCTATACAACAAAATCGGGGACAAAATGATGAAATGATGGTAAAAATCGGGGTGAAAATCGAGGAAATAACAAAAGTTGAGGGCACCGAAATTTCAGTGGCGGAGGACACGTCGGCAGAAAATGACGATGACGGCGGGACGGCGGTGGAAGCCTCACGACAGACCACCACCCAATAGGTCTGGCAGTGGCCTTGGGCTGTGACACTCGCCCATTCCCGACAGGTAACTAGGCCAGGCCCAGTCCAAGGCCTTCTGGCCAAGGCTCTGGCAGTCCACACAATGGGTTTGGGCTAAATTCCTTTGGGCTGAGAAACAGTAGCGGAACAGGCAGCTTTGGGCCAGGCAGTTTTGGGCCAGTGGCAGGAGGCCCACGCGGTAGTGGCTAGCCCAACTAATATTGAGTTTGTCATGCACACTCTTAGACTTAATCCGTCCGACGCGAATTGATATATGGACTCCGGAGCGACGTCTCATATGACGTCCTCCCAAGGTAATCTCTCGTCCTATTTTAATTTGAGCAAAAATAATGATATAATTGTAAAACATTGTCATTCTATTCTAATTCGAGGTTATGGTTCTACTAAATTGTCTCCAGCAAACCCACCACTAACCTTAAAGAATGTTCTTCATGCTCCACAATTAATTAAAAACTTGATATATGTTAGAAAGTTTACTACTGATAATTGGGTGTCTGTTGCTTTTGACCCTTTTGGATTTTCTGTGAAGGATTTTCAGACGGGGACGCTTCTTATGAGATGTGATAGTCAATGAGAGCTCTATCCAATTACCTCACCCATTCAACGATCCAAGTTACCATCCACTTTTACAGCTTTCACAACTTCGTTATGACATGAACGTTTGGGTCATCCGGGAGTACATGTTTTAGCCTCCCTCAAACAAAATAATTTTATTTCATGTACTCAAACACGTACTTCGAATAAGTGTTGTTCATGTCCACTTGGTAAACATGTTTAATTGCCATTTATTTTATCTAATTCATGCACATTTATGCCTTTTGATATTATTCATTGTGATATTTGGACATCACCCGTTTTGAGCTCTTCGGCCATAGATATTATTTGCTCTTGTTAGATGATTACTCTAATTTTTTGTGGATGTTTCCCTTGTCTAGAAAATCATAAGTTTTTCCACATTTCTCAATTTTAGAGCATTCATCCGAAACCAATTTGAACGGGATATCAAAAATATTCAATGTGATAATGGTAGGGAGTTTGATAATAGACATTTTTGGGTTTTAGCAACTTTAATGGTTTAAACTTTCGCATTTCATGTCCCCACACATCCTCACAAAATGGGAAGGTGGAACAAAAAATACAAACCATCAATAGCATTGTTCGAACATCCCTTGCCCATGCATCATTACCCACCTCATTTTGGCATCATGCACTACAAATTGCCACATATTTATTGAACATACTTTCGTACAAAAACTTATCCTATCAAACTTCTCTAAAAATCCTCTACTTACGGGACCCATCTTATTCTCATTTATGGGCATTCGGGTGCTTATGCGATCCTCTTTTTCCATCCACCACAATCACCAAACTTCAACCCCAGTCTACTATTTGCGTTTTCTTGTGATATCCCTCTAATTATCGAGGTTACAAATGTTATGACATCTCCTCCAATAAAATAATTGTGAGTCGTCACATAATTTTTTATGAAACAAATTTCCCATTTACCAAAATGCACGAGTCCGGACCCCCTACCTATGATTTCCTTGACGATGGCCTACCCCCCGTATTTGTCCCAACTTTTCTCGTCCCAACTGAACCTACTGTTTTGGTTAGCCCAAATAATTTGGGAAACTTGGGCCCCGAAATAGTGGCCTAGCCGCGACACAACACTGCCCATCGAACTGGGCCTCATGTTCAAAGCCCACGTCTCCCCACTATACCGTTGCCCCCAGTCCAACTGCCTAGCAGTGGCTTGGGCCACCGCCCAGTTCACTACCAACTACCAGGCAGTGTAGCCCCACCCGTCCAAAATTCAGCCCAACGTCCCGTCACCCGTAGTCAACACGGTATCTCGGTTCCACAATCAATCCCAGATCCATCTATTTTAGGGAGGTCCAATTCCGTGATCTTCTAATTGCTTAGAAGTAGAAGTGCTTAAGCCCCTTTACATTTAGGTTATCAAACTCAACACCAAATATAGCCTAAAAACCCGAGTCTCAAAACCACCATTACCTCGTAATCATGTGTCTGCTCTTCATGCGCCAATTGGAAAATGGTTATGGATGATGAATTTAATGCTCTTATTTAAAATAGGACGTGGGAATTAGTACATCGTCCTCCTAATGCTAATATAATTTGGTCTATGTGGATTTTCAGTCACAAAGAAAATCTTATGGTACTTTTAAGTGGCATAAAGTCCGTCTTGTAAGTGATGGGAAGACACAATAAGTTGGTGTGAATTGCGGTGAAATTCAGTCCGATGGTTAAACCAGCAACTATCAGAACAATTCTTAGTTTGGCTCTCTCAAAGGCATGACCACTTCATCAGTTAGATGTCAAAAATGCCTTCCTCCATGGCCAACTAAATGAAATATTGTACATTCACCAGCCTTTGGGATACAGGGACTCAAAATATCCCAATCATATGTGCCTGCTAAAGAAATCATTATATAGGCTAAAACAAGCCCCCGGGCTTGGTACAAGCAGTTTGCGGATTTCGTTTCACATATTGGGTTTCCAACAGCTGTTCCGATCACTCTCTGTTTATCTACCGTCAGGGTAATAATATTGCTTATCTTCTCTTATATGTTGATGATATTATATTAACTGCCTCATCAGATGCTCTTTGCAAGTCCATCATGTCACAGCTTGGCTTTGAATATGCTATGAAAGATCTAGAGCCACTACACTACTTTCTAGGAATAGATATGACACGTCATGCAGGTGGTTTATTTTTATCCCAAAAGAAGTACGCAGCTGAGATTGTTGAACGTGCTGGAATGTCCTTCTGTAAACTATCGGCTACTTCGGTGGATACTAAACCCAAATTGAGTGCATCCTCCGGCAAGCCATTTGCCAATCCGACACTTTACCGCACACTGGCAGGGGCCCTGTAGTATCTTACATTCACCAGACCCGATATTTCTTATGTTGTGCAACATGTGTGTCTATTCATGCATAATTCGATGGATGATCATATGCATGCTCTCAAACGCATTGTGCGTTATATTCAGGGTACTCTAGAGTATGGCTTACATTTATATACATCGTTGACATCTACACTTGTCTCCTATACGGATGCCGACTGGGGAGGATGTCCGGACACCAGACGCTCCACTTCTGGTTATGGTATATTTCTTGGTGATAACTTGGTATCTTGGTCCTCAAAACGGCAACCAACGTTGTCCAGATCCAGTGCCGAAGCAGAATACCGAGGTGTTGCCAATGTTGTATTTGAATCTTGTTTGCTTCGGAATCTTATTCTAGAACTCCATTGCTCGATTCCGAAGGCCACATTGGTGTACTGTGACAATGTTAGTGCTATTTATCTCTCTGGGAATTCGGTCAATCACCAACGCACTAAACATATTGAGCTTGATATCCACTTTGTTCGTGAAAAGGTCTCACGCGGACAAGTGTGTGTCTTACATGTCCCGTCGAGCTATCAGATTGCATATATTCTCACGCGGACAAGGACTCAGCATACGCCTGATTTTAGAATCATATGTAAATGGTAGGTAAATTAGCATTAAAATGTATAGATTAGATGACATGATATTAGTTTAATCATATCTTATTAATAGCCTAATTATAGCCTAATATGTGACTCTATTTGTTGTATAATTACCATATTAGTGAAAGAATAATATTGAGGAAAATATTCACAATTATGATATGCGTTTCAAAAAGATGTTTAACTACGGAAAATTTCTTAAAGATTTAACATTAACGCGTCATACTTTCTAAAGCTTAGAACTGTATTTCATGTCTCCCACCCAAAAGAAAAGGATATTGCATTTCAAATCCTACCATCTTGAAAGCAAGTAAAGATGAAAAATGAAAAAATGGATTATATTACCCCTATGATAATTTACTAGGCGTTTGGCTATAGAAATCAATTTTTTCCACGTTTTTTGGAATTTTTAAAGTTGGAGTTGGAATTGTGTTTGGCCATTGTTTTTATAAAGAATATTTTATTATTAAAATATACTTTCAACAAGATTTTGATTATGAAAAAAGTGAAAAATAAGATTTTGTTTATTTTTAAAATTTTCATAACTAAATATGAAATTTTTGTTTGAGCAATTTCATATGAGTAGTTGTTTTTAGAAACTATGGTACTTAGATTCCCAAAGTTGTATTATCGAGAGAACCAATAAATGTGACATGTAGGACATTGGTACGGGCACATGACTTCCTTTGACATTGCTCTTTTTTTCGCCCTTTTCCCATGTGGGCCACGCTTTCATATTTAGGAGTTCACATTAGCATATTTGTTCTCTTATGTATACCTTCTTCTTTTTTCATTTCATTTTAATAAAGTGCTCTTTTTCGTCTTTTCATTTCACATGACTCCTCCTTTCTCATTGTTCTTTTTAATTTGTTTAATGAGATAAATAAAATTTCGAACTCCCCCTAATCATAAGATTAACGCGCAAAGTGTTGTATCAATATTGTGGACATCTCTTATTGTTTAATCACTTGAGTGAAAACCTCTAAAATTGTCAAGAAAAAAACACCTCTCTAAAATATGCATAAATGCCCAAGGTAATTTGGTCAAAACATTTTCAAGTCATTTACAAAAATAAAACCACTAATAGGTGTTTTGATTTTTGATAGAAATTACGCTGAATCAATTACCACTCACAAATGTAGTGGAATAGATGAAATCTTCGAGGTTTCAAATTTAATGCGATACAAGCATAAATAGTAGGATAAGTGATTATTAAATAATTATAAAAAAACAAAAACAGCTGGAAATTTGTTTCATCCCAAAATCAATTATTTCAAAAGTAAACCCATGGGGGGGATAAGTCAGAGAAAGAAGGGTGCCACAAAATGAACCCAAAAATTAAAAGGCCTCACACTGTCACACACATCATTGCATGCAGCGAACTGTATAGAGCAGTAAGTGCATTTTCGGAATTTTCTCTATTTTTTCTGAAGTCGGAAGCATATCTTATCTATCATAAATATTATCGCAAGTCTCGTGTGAATAGTTTTCATCTGTATTATGTTTTCTATTATATGCATGTTATTATTGAGCATTAGTCATAACACATATTTAAGTTGAACTAATATTATATATACCAACATAAAAAAAAAACATTTGACTATATACTATATATACTATTAAAGTATATTAGTATATTCAAGTTGAAACCTAATATTAAACCAATATTTACTAGAATAATTAGAATACACTATTAAAGTATGTTAATATTTCCAATTAAAACTTAACAATCTACTAACATTTAAAATGATTGTACTATTAAAGTACAATATTCTACTAACATACTTTAGTATACTGAGTTATGTAATATACTGATAATGTTCCACTTAGAAATTGGATGTCATTTAAAAATTAGTATAATGTATATTGTAATCAGTAAACAATATACTGTAATGAATGTATTTTTTATACTACAATCTGTAAAGAATATATCATTTAACACTTGTATACCATCAAAATAATTACAGTATAGTCGTATACCATGTGATGTTGGGTACACAGATTTTGGAGAAATAACATCAACTCTATCAGATGAGTAAAATGATAAATCGTCATCCACTATAAAAAAAAAAAAAGTTACAAAACTGTAAAATTGCTCGTAGGTAACAATTATTTTTAAGAATCTATCACTAAATAGGGCTAATAATAAATTTTATTATTTAGCTACAAAATCTATTCGTCACTTAATTCCTATTATTATAGGAGTGATCCGACTGGGGGAAGCCTGAAAAGAACAGGAGATTTCTAGAAATTATTTTTGCTAACTTTGGAACCCAAAGTGATTGGTCAATTTGGTAAGTGAAAGAATTGAATCAAACAAGAAAAACAGTTTGGATGACAAAACTTTTGGCCAATTACATGGGTGTGCCTCCTTTTGACAAGCATGACACTTTACTTTAGCTTTATCAAAATTCTCATACTTGTTTGTCGTTGATGTACTTCAACGTGGAATACTAATCCATTGAGTTATATTGAGGAACGACCACCATACTCTATATATACCATCATTCTATAAAGAAAGAAAGTTCAAAATTTACCATTGTACAATCCAAAATTATTTAATTTTGTGTTCATTAGACTTCAAACCATTAATATTTTTGTCGTTAGTGATAGATACCCGTGATATACACGGAATATACACCGTGTATATCACGGGCTGACTTAGTACAAAATGGGTTGTTAAACCCGTGATATACATGGTGTATACATACCGTGTATATCATGGTTTAGTGGCCTATTTTAGGTGATGTTTTGTTGTAATTAGAATTGTACACTTACCATAATTGTATAGTTATTGTACAAGTAGAATAAAGTTTTAAGAGTAGAATAGGAATAGGATTTTCCTATTATGGAAAATTGTAAATTGTAGATATACTCTTTCATTAATGAAAATAAACAAGGGATTATTTCTTTCATAGTATCAGAAGTCTAGGTCTCACAAAACCTTACACTCTTTCGCGTATTTGGCTCGAATTCCGAGACTTCTTCTCAGCTTTTGCTCGCCAGAAATCCTCCTCCCATACCAAATTTTCTCATTCTTTCCCAAATTTTTCTTCCTAATCTCTACTTCTCATGTTGTTCTTTCGTCATGTCTACGTCGAAGAACATGTTTCATCATGCCCTTACAGTTTCCAACATCAGGAACCACATCCCTATTGTTCTTGCAATGGAAAACGTCCATTATGAGACGTGGGCATAATTGTTCAAAATTCACGCACGCTCTCATCAAGTCCTTCATCACATCATTCCCTCGACTACCGGCGCATAGGAGGTGCCTGAACCCGAGGTGAATCCTACGTTGTGGACAACACTTGATGCTACGGTTCTCCAATGGATTTATTCCACTATTTCTACCGACCTTCTACAAACGATCATTGATCCCGATGCTACGGCAATGGAAGCTTGGAATAGGCTGCGTGACATATTCCAAGATAACAAAATTTTTCGGGTTGTTACTCTTGAGCAGGAATTTTCTCATGTTCACATGGCGGATTGTTTGAATGTATCGGCCTATTGCAAAAGGCTGAAAGAGATGGCGGACCAACTCCGCAACCTTGGTGCGCCCGTTAGCAATAGTCATCTTGTTCTCCAGCTGGTTGCTGGCCTATCCGAGGCTTATAGTGGAGTTGGAACTCTCATTCGTCAAAGTGATACTCTCTCGCAGTTCTATCAAGCTCAGTCCATGCTTACCTTGGAAGAAGTCGGCTTGGCTAAAAAGGCGGCTACTAGTGCGACTCCAGTCGTCATGATGACCACATCGGACGCTACTCCGTCGTTTTCCAAAAATTTAGGCCCAAATCGCAACAACGGTGGCAGCAAAAATAGTAAAAATTTGAAAAATAATCAGAAAAGTAATGGCGGAAACCGAGGTGCGAATCACGGGGGTGGGCCTCCGGGAAATGGGTCGCAAACCCACTGGCCACAGCCCTGGGGTCCGTGGCCCTGGAATTGGGCTGGCAATTCATGGCCCACTGCCCCTTATTACCCGTCATCACCTTTACCGAGAAACTAGGCCCAATATCCCAACCAGCCTAGTTTCTCGATCCAGTAGTTCAGTCCCCGACAGGTTTCTGGGTCGGGGAAACAAGCGGGTGTGCTTGGGCCTCAGCCTCCGCATGCCCACCATGCAGCGGGTCCCACCCCTACCGACATTGAACCTGTAATGCACACACTTGGATTAAATCCCCCGGATGCAAATTGGTACATGGACACCGACGCCACTACTCACATGACGTCCGACCAAGGTACTCTCTCATCTTATTCAAATTTGAGCAACAATCGTGGCATAATTGTTGGTAATGGGAATTCAATTACAATTAGTGGTTACGGTTATAAAACTTTGTCTCCCCCCCCCCCATCCACCTCTTGTCTTAAAAAATGCCCTTCATGCCCGTAACTTAATTAAAATTTTGGTGTATTTCCGTAATTTCACCACTGATAATTGGGTTTCTGTTGATTTTGATCCTTTTAGGTTTTCTGTGAAGGATTACAAGACGGGGATTCCTCTCATGAGATGTGATAATAGGGGGATCTTTATCCTATCACACTCACATCTGGTCTCTCGAATCAAGTCGTGTCATCTACTTTTGCAGCTCTCGCTCCTTCCTTATGGCATGCACGTTTGGGTCACACTGGGTCGTCTATTGTTTCTTCCTTACATAAAAAATAATGTTATTTCATGTAAGGGTACGCGTAGTACTCCAATTTATCAATCTTGTCCTCTAAGAAAACTTGTTAGATTACAGTTTGTAGACTCTACTTCTCGTACTTTAATGCCATTTGATATTATTCATAGCGATTTATAGACATCTCCTATTCTCAGTTCTTTGGGCCATCGTTATTATGTTCTCTTTTTGGATGATTATTCTAATTTTTATGGACTTTTCCATTAGCGAAAAAATCTCAAGTGTTTTTCACCTTTTTAAAATTTAAAGCATTCATCCGAACCCAGTTCGAAAGGGAAATAAAAAATATTCAATGTGATATGGCAAAGAATATGATAATGGGTTGTTTCGGAATTTTTGTGGTACTAATGGAATAAACTTTTGTTTCTCTTGTCCTCATACGTCCTCACAAAATGGGACAGCCGAACGCAAAATTTGTACCATTAATAATATTGTCCGAACTTTATTGGTTCATGCTTCCATGCCCCATTCCTTTTGGCATCATGCTCTACAAATGACTACATATCTCTTTACCATACTTCCTACCAAAGGATTGGCATATTCGTCCCCTCTTCAAATCATATATAATAAGGCTCCTTCATATTCACATCTTAGGGTCTTTGGGTGCTTGTGTTATCCACTATTTCCGTCCACCACAATTAACAAACTTCAGCCCCGTTCTACCCATTGTGTATTTTTGGGTTATCCGTCTAATCATCGTGGTTACAAATGTTTTGATTTATCATCTAATAAAATCATCATTAGTCGTCATGTTGTTTTTTATGAAACCCAATTTCCATTTGCTAACGCGAGTAGTCTCATGCCTAGTTCGTATAATTTTTTGGATGACGCCGTCTCTCCATATATTATCCACCATTTTTGGACTTGTCCCGCACCCATAATACCCCAGCAGGCCTACTGCCCGCTGGACCTCCTACCGATGTTACCATATCGGGTCCTGAAATTGGGCTAAATTTTCAGCCCAGTTCTGCCCCTGCTACTGTTCTCGGTCCAAATCCAGTTTCGGCTTCTAGTATTGGGCCAGCAGGCCCACTGCCTGCTGGCCAGTCCGTCATCCCGCCACTATTGTCCCAAAATCCACTCAATTCTCCCCCCGAGTCACAGACCTATCACTCGTAGTCAACGGGGTATTTTGAAACCAAAAAGACATTTTAATCTAAATTCTAATGTTCTTAAACCCCCTACCTCGTAACCCTGTGTCCATATTAAATGACCCGAATTGAAAATTGTCTATGAATGACGAATATGATGCTCTTATTGAAAATAAGATGTGAGAGTTGGTACCCCTTTCTGGTGTTAATATTATTCAGTCTATGTGAATTTTTACGCATAAGGATAATTCTGACAGTTCTTTTGCGAGGCATAAGGCTCGTCTTGTAGGTGATGGTAAGACTCAGAAGGTTGGCATGGATTGTGGTAAGACGTTTAGTCCGGTGGTCAAACCGCTACCATTCGCACTGTTTTCAGTCTGGCTCTTTCGAAAGCTTGGCCCATTCATCAGTTAGATGCGAAAAATGCTTTCTTACATGGTGATCTTAAAGAGACCGTTTACATGCATCAGCCCTTGAGTTTTCGAGACCCCAAATATCCTCATCATGTATGTTTATTGAAGAAGTCCTTGTATGGGCTTAATTAGGCTCCACGGGCTTGGTATAAGAGATTTGTATACTATGTTTCATCTATTGGGTTTTCATATACCAAGTCGGATAATTCATTGTTCATATATCATCGTGGTACTTCGCTGGCTTATACACTATTTTATGTGGATGATATTTTGTTGACTGCTTTTTCTGATGCTTTGCGAAAGTTTATCATGCAAATGCTCAATTCTGAGTTTACTATGAAAGACTTGGGGGCCTTGAGTTACTTTTTGGGGATTGCTGTCACTCGTCATGCTGGTGGGTTATTCTTATCACAGCGGAAGTATGCAGTTGAGATCATTGAGCGAGCTAGTATGTCCTCGTGCAAGTCTACTTCCACTCTAGTTGATACTAAACCCAAGCTGGGTGCTGCGGCTAGCTCACAGTACGAGGATCCGACCCACTATCGCAGTCTTGCAGGGGCTCTTTAGTATCTTACTTTCACGAGACCAGATATTACGTATGCCGTATAGCAGGTGTGTTTGTTTATGCATGATCACATGGTTGAGCACATGAATGCGTTCAAACGCATTATTCGATACAACCAGGGAACACTTGACTATGTTTTACATTTATATCCTTCGTCGACGTCTACGCTTGTCTCGTATACAAATGACGATTGGGGTGGCTATCCAGATACCAGACGTTCCACGTCTGGCTATTGTATGTTTCTTGGTAATAACTTGGTCTCATGGTCTGCGAAGCGTCAGTCTACATTATCACACTCTAGTGCGGAGGTCGAGTATCGAGGGGTAGCCAATGTGGTATCTGAATCCTGTTGGTTACGTAATCTTCTTTTAGAGCTTCATTGTCCTATTCAGAAAGCTACCTTGGTTTATTGTGATAATATTAGTGATGTCTACCTTTCTGGTTATCCGATTCAACACCATCGCACTAGCACATCGAGATGGATATTCACTTTGTTCGCGAAAAGGTAGCTCGGGGACAAGTACG
The DNA here is from genome assembly GCA_034509755.1 of Anisodus tanguticus. Taxonomy (NCBI): domain Eukaryota; kingdom Viridiplantae; phylum Streptophyta; class Magnoliopsida; order Solanales; family Solanaceae; genus Anisodus; species Anisodus tanguticus. Next base: position 20,015,933 of record CM067553.1, on the reverse strand, counting down.
TGTCTGTCATATCCCTTTCAAGTATCAAATTGCAGACATCTTTACTAAGGGTCTTCCCTCGATCCTTTTTGAAGATTTTAGGGACAATCTCAGCGTATGAAGACCGCCCGCTATGACTGCGGGGGTGTGATAGATACCCGTGATATACACGGAATATACACCATGTATATCACGGGTTGACTTAGTACAAAATGGGCTGTTAAACCCGTGATATACACGGTGTATACATACTGTGTTTATCACGATTTAGTGGCCTATTTTAGGTGATGTTTTGTTGTAATTAGAATTGTACACTTACCATAATTGTATAGTTATTGTACAAGTAGAATAATGTTTTAGGAGTAGAATAGGAATATAATTTCCTATTATGGAAAATTGTAAATTATATATATACGCTTTTATTAATGAAAATAATCAAGGGATTATTTCTTTCCGTTAGAAATTATCTTATATTTTTCTTTTTTATTATCAGAGCTCCAACGTGAAATGGATAAACTCCACATATTTAAATCCTTCGAGTAAGAAAGGTTCAAACTTACTCCTCAAAATTTGATTATTGATATAAATTATCCTCAGGTTGAAACTCTGTTAAGGGTCTATGGCAAAATGATTTTTTTTTTAACAACGTAAAAAAGTTAGACCAAAAGTTTAACGAAAAATAAAATTACTCAATTTCAAATAATACGCATTTAATCCTTTTTCCCCTTCTAGAAGTAAATTGGATCTCTCTTCAACTTTCGTAATTGTAATATTATCATTTTTCTTAATAGCTCTTTTGACTTTGGGTAAGGCGGGGAGGGGGGGGGGGGCTCATCATGTATCCATTTTTGCATTTTCCGATGAACATGCTTAGGAAGAACAATGTCGGGTCAAATCCGTACAAACCCTCCTCTCCATCCTTTGTCCTTCCTCCCAGACAAACTTTTATCAATTAAATTACTCCTATTTCAAAACAGGGAATCATTTCCTTAAAGATCTCTTCCAATCACACTGTTTTTTTTAAAAAAAAAAATTAATTGCAAACACGGTCATTTGTTATGTTATCAGGTGGCTAACAGAATAATTCCTGTTAATTAATTAATTCTGGTATCTATTTCCAGTAATGATTATGGTACAAAGCAACCTCCACATGTGTTTAAGCCAGAAAAAATTTAAACCCCTCACATGGTATCTTTGATATGTTTTTCTTGTTGCCCTTGGCTGCTAAGCGTAGAGTCGAGTGAGCTGAGCTAGCTAGAGCTTGAATCTTCTCAATCGAGCTTTTGAAATTGAGTCTGAGTGAGTAGGAATTGAGCTCAACCAAGCATTTATTGTAACAGGTATAGCCAACTATAGTACAATCAAAACTATACACAAATCCGAATCAACTCTTAAGCATGTCATTTTGCATATAATAACATAATTCAAAATAACAACATAAAAATATTTTACTAAAATGACCATAGTAATTTAAATTCTTAAATGAAGATTTGATATTACAGTTCAAATTAAATTACCAATAAAATAACTTAAGTTACAATCTGGTTAGAATTTGTTTGCTCCAAATTGAAAGTTTAACTATATAGATGTTCCCGTCCGAAATGTCAGCCGTGTATCAGCTGACGAAATCGGATGACAAATTAATTCATTAACTAAGCAATTTCGGCTGGAAGCAGAACTCTAACTTCCAGCAATGGGCTCCCCAACTACTCCAGAAAGCGTTAGGACAGTGATTGAGTAAACTAAGTGGTAGGAAACATAAATACAGCTAGAGTGCAGCAAAGACGATAAAGATAAAATGAAGATATGTAAAATTAGTTGTTTGATTGATTGGTTGTATCAATTCTGTACAAATGATCCTATATTTATAGTACAAGAAAAATAAAACGTGATCCCCCTATGTTAGCCATTAAATTACCCACTAAATCCACTAGCCAACTATGAGGAGGTGGTGCCGATTTTTACAACTTGTTTTCCTCTTGCATGATTAATGGCACTTCCTTCTAGCTGTTGCTGGTTGTTACCATTTTTTGGGGTCTAGAAGATTCTTTGACTCGGACTTTGAGGCGTCCAAATATGTGTGGGTCTCAGTCGTTCCTCGGAATTATGACTCGACCAGGTTACCATAATAACCGATGAAGCTTTTCTAGCCGAGGGCTAAGACTAATGGATTCGGCTACGAGTCAGTTCGGTTATCGACTTAGAATTCTATTGCCTGCTCATTTTGAGGTTTCTACCTTCGGCTGTCACTTGATTCGGCTAAACACTTAAAAGTATTTTTGAGTATTAACAATCGCCCCCTACATTAACTCAAGTGCAGCTGTCGAGTTGATGTATTCAAAAATAGTCGTTGTTTCGTGTGGCAGTCGCGGGTGTCATTTCAATCACTTTTGCCCTAAATGCATGCAATGATAATTTTGTCTGAAAAGTTGCTTCCTTTCAACCGAGGCGTCTCGACTTCCACAACTGAATTCCGATGCATTTCAGCCGCACGTTTGAAAGTAGTCCTAATGCGTGTCAGCCACATCTCCAAAAAAAGATATTTAAGGAAAGACACCCCAGAGGTTTTTCACTTAATCTTCAGCCGTTCCCAAATTCCTTTCCTTCTCTAAAGAACCCTATTTCCTTAATCAGAAAATCATGTCTTCATCTTCCTCTCCATCTCAGGGATCAGATAACGCCAATTTGGCTGCTGATGACCTAACCCCTACTTTTGCCTTCATCGATGAACATCTGGTTCTTGCTCCCTACGATACATCTGAACAGGGCGACCTCATTCTTTCTCGGTATCTTAGCCCGACAAACTATGACCTTCCTATTACATGGGATTGGTTCACCAGCGATCGTTGTCCGGCTAGTTTGTGTACCTGGCCGGCCAAGATTACCAATTACTCTGATTGGTTGGAATGAGTGAAGTCGGCTAGAGAGGCCGAATGGAGACGCATGGGTCTCTATGACATCATTGCGCTGTCTTCAGTTTAAATAAGTCGTATCTTGCTCAGACCAATAAATAGAAATGAGGTTATAGTTAAAGCCGCTAATAGAAAACTGAATAATTATCAATATCTCTTCCTATAAAAATGAGATTAGGAGGGCACCCTTTTTAAAGAGCCATCTTGTCTTTCAATAGAAAGTTTGACCTCTCCTGTAACATTGGTCTCATATACGCTTTCCTCGGTTACTAGTCGACCACTGCCAACGCCTTTGTTTTCCCTTTGGTAATGATGACCCCCACACTGCTCGACGTGATGGTGATACTTGGCCTTCCGATACTAGAAGCCGAAGCACATGTCTTAAGCGACATAGATGTTGTCGATTCGGGCATCAAGGTTTCAAAGACTTCTTCCGGTTATAGCCACTTCATGACTAACAACTGCCGAATATCACCTCTTCCAGTCGACGATGCCGGGCATCATGCTTTCCTGCTCTTTTAGTTTAGCCGATATTTTGTCTGCACAAGATCTTGTGCAGTCGTGAAGGAGCTGGAAATTTATGCAGCGCTAGCCATTTCGGGGGAAGATGTCAGTTTGGCATCTCTCTTCCTCACTTATCTTTATATGGCTCTTGGCGATGCCTAAGCAAGGTTAAGGGACTCTAGAAATCTGGATACCTTAGCAGGTCCCCTGTGGTTCCTTTAGTTGTGGATCACCCAGTATTTCCCAGAGTTTATTCCTGATGATTTTGATAACCACCGTTTTCCATTAAATTCACCGGTGCTAGTTGAAACTCTTCAGAAAAACCCTCTATGCCCCAGGACGTTTTCACTACAGTCTCCACCCTGCATGGTCTGTCTCGAGAACATTACACAGATTGACAATCGGTCCTCGAAAGATGGGCCACCCCCAATTGGGTTCGTCAAGTGGCTGATGGCAACCTTACATTATCTCAGCGGAGAACTATGACCCTCACATGGGGGCATATTCTTACGGCCAGGGATCTATTGGGTGGCTTGAAACCCACCTCTAGGAATAATAAATTGACCACAGAGCCCTATCGTCCAAACTGTGTGGCAAGGAAATTCGGTCTCACTCAGCATGTACTATGGCCTCACCGCAGTATTGGTTGTTCAACCCAATGATGCATTCTTGATGCAAAACAGATAAGGAAAATAGCCGATCACAATCTTGATAGGCTCGCCCTATTTGACTAGCAGTCATTTCCCCCGAGAGCAAATACTACTGTGGCTTTTGATGATTGGTGGAACACGACCAATGAGAAATTCTTCCAGTCTCCTCTAGATGTCTAATGTGATCGGCTGGTCCTGTCAAAGAAAAAGAAGACCCAAGAAACCTCTAAACCGTGGATGAAAGAGGCCCCTCTGAAAGCTGCTCCCCTTAAATCGGCTAAACCTGCCGCCTCAATGTCTTCCATCAGGTTGCGGCAAATGAAGAGAAAAGGTAATTTTTTTTCTACATATGTGTCGGCCAGATTATTCTTATAAATTTTTGGCTAACATCTCTTATGTGTCATTCAGCAACTCAATCCCCCTAGCATTTGTCGATCTGGAGACCACTTCTAACAACGAATCCCCGTCACCCAAGAAATCTGTTCCTAAGCAACCCAGGCGAAGCAGAGGGGTTGTCATCCGAGATCGTAATGAGGAAGAATCCAACAGAACCAGAGTTCCTATTTCTGATGAGGAAATCGAGGCATATCCCTTGTCTGGCTTAAATACCTTCGCATCAACTTCTTCCAATATTTATATTTTCTGTTTGCCCTTCAGGGACCACAACTAACAAGACGCAGACGGCCGCAGAAAGCGTTCGATGCCCTTTTCATATTGGAGGATCATTATCTTCAGCTCATGCTTCCACACATCCACAGGATCCATTATCGGCTGTTCTTAAGGCCAAAATTTCTCCTGTTAAGGCAACAAAAGATTTTTATGTTAATGTAGCCGTAGAGGTATACCCTTTCTCTTATGCTTGGTCCTTCTATATTTCCAAACCCATGCCTCTATTCTGAACATGTGTCACGACCCGACCCGACGGGCCGCGACTAACTGCCCTAATGACGTCATTACACTAACCTGTCACACATAATCCAACTAACACTTAATGAGTCTGAAATTCGGCAGCATAACGCTGCAATAACAACATATGCCAGCGTAGGCGAGCCGACAAGGTTGTCTTTACCCCCGAATGCACTTGTCTCCTGAGAAGTCACAACTAGCCAACACCATATAACAGACAAGCCGACAAGGCTGCCAACAGATAATATAACAGGCAAGCCGACTAGGCTGCCAACAGATACTAACGTATATACATGGAAACACCCCCAACATAGAGTACAATGATATGACTGACTAAAACAGAGTTATAACCCTTACATAAGTACAACCCACCACTGTCTACAGACCTCTATAAGAAGAACAACGACATATGACGGGACAGGGCCCCGTCGTGCCCCTAAATACAAACATAAGTCTAAAAGAGGTTCGGTACCAAAATGACAAAGCTCTGGATCAAAGGAGCTTCCCAACCTGCTGAGTAGGAGCCTAAACCGGAGGATCACCAAACTGAGCACCTGTACCTGCGGGCATGAACGCAGCCCCCCGAGGAAAGGGGGGTCAGTACGAAATAATGTACCGAGTATGTAAACATGAATTACCGCATATGAGATCATAAAGTAGCCAAGAAACGGGAGATCGGTATAAAAGTCGGGATCCAAATCCAACCGTGCCATAAACAATAAAAGTCAGTTGCCTTATAAAAATGAGAGTCAAGTCAAGAAAACATGAGTGCCTGTCCATATACATATATATATATCTGTAACGTAACCCGGCCCACTAGTGCGGGACTCGGTGGAATCATGTCATAACCCGGCCCATGCTGGGACTCGGTAAAGTCATATCTCATCTATGGATCCATCCTACGTAACCCGGCCCTCTAGTGAGGGTCTCGGTGAACAATGCAAGGCTGTGCACGAATCGTAACCCGGCCCGGGACTCGGTGAGGTGAAGTAGTAACACTTAGCACGAGTAGATATCATGAGTAACCATATGCAAGTAAAATTTATCATTTGACTCTCAATAAAATCATTATAATAATGTCATAATAAACTTTTTGCTGAAAAATCATAGGCACTTCTCATAACAATCCTCTTTAGGAATTAAACTGTATAAGAATCAAGTACGTCCGCCGTACCTTCATTAAATAAAAATCATGCCAAAGGAAAAAAGGAATAGTTCACATACCTCTTAGGCGAACTAATCAACTCTATATTAGAGTACGTCTCGATTTAGAACTTCAACCTATAATAATGGTAATACGTTCGTTAATTCTATGTTCGCTAGCATACTTTATATCGAATAACGACTTCTTATTTTATAAAAATTCGGGCAGCATTTCCCTTGTTTATACATGCTTCCACAACTTCCAAACGAGGCTAATAACATAAATAAACAAGCACCAATTAAGGGCACAACCAAGACAACAATAAAGGGAATTTACACACCCACTTCTCATGTACATTTAGCCTCTTAATCCACCTTAAAAACAACCCACAAAATAGCCCTTGTTTCAACAACAACGAGGGTAGAATGTGAAGCCTTTCTATGCCTTTCCACACCCTTATTCCTTTAGGACTTACCTTAGAAATTACCACACTTAAACATGCATAATGGTGACTAAATTTTCAGAATTATAACACCACAAAACAGCCCAAAAAACAGTCCATATACATCACAACATGTCCAACAATTTCATGCAAGTTCTTGGCCACAACATGTCATAATTCCATAACTCTTATCTTAATTCCTATAATCCAATTTCAGATTTTAATACTTCCATATAACTAATTCCAACTAAATCTCCATGTTTCCTTTAAATTTCATCATGCAATTAGTGATAATAATAACAACAATAACCAACGAATCCAACAACACCAAAATCTGTCCCAAATTGGCAACTAGCCCAAAATGGTCACATTCAATGCTTAAATTCTAATTCTTCCTTAACACAAATTCATTACCTTAATTCTAACAACATGCATTCCAATTATATCATAGAAAGAAGAATTTTTATACCCCAAATTCGTCAAAACAGTCCGCAAATTTTCTGCCACTGTTTGTCCAAAAATTCTCACTGTTTTGTAATTTTTCTCCTCCTTTTTGCTCACTTCTTCAACTCCAATTGACATGAAAGTGTTCTACAATGTTAAGCCATCATCCCTACACGTTTTTCTTCCAAAATTTTATCCCAAAAATTCGAAAATTCTTGGCAGATTTCGGCCCAAACAGTGGCTGTTTTGCCACTGTTTTCGCTACTGTTTTTGGTGTTGTTTTGCTTCTAATTTTTGGTGAAAAATGTAGTCTAGGAAGAGAAGATAACAACCTTAATTTTGGTTATGGGTGGAGGGTGATTTTCAGATTAGTTTGGAGGAGAGAATGAGAGGAGAGTTTGGTTTTTTTTGTTTAAGTGTAGGAAGAAGATGAAGAGGTTGGTGTAAGGTTATATGAAAAATCTGATTTTTTTTCCTTTACACTTTGGCCCCCAAGTTCTTCAATTAGTAAATCTCAAACCCACTTCTTTTAATTCCCGAGAATTTCATAAGTCTCGTATCCTCAATGTCATAATATTTTTTTTGTATACAATACTATTCCGGGATAGCATCCGTTTATACACTAATTTCCCGTATTAACATATGTAAGCGTTCCTTATATTCAATATCTGAATCTTGCTTTCTTAATGACGTTCTTAATTATCGTCTTAATTTTACGAGGTGTAACATACTTCCCTCCTCAGAAACATTCGTCCTCGAATGTTCATAATAAGTCTAATGCTAGAAAATTTTTGGCAGAGTCTCCTTTATAACTATTCCTATCCGCCTATATTCAGCAACCAACAGATGCCACACAGGGCCACAATATATCACACATATGCAATTCACCAATTACAATAATCAAATGGGGAGTTGAATTGAATTACCTGGAGGCACAAGGAACAAATGGGGATACTTCTTCTTCATCTCGTCCTCTGCCTCCCAAGTCATTTCCTCCCTATTGTGGTTCCTCCACAATACCTTGACGGAAGCCACATCCTTCGTCCATAATCTCCTGACCTGGCGATCAAGTATGGCTACGGGGCTTTTCTCGTAGGACAACTCTTCTGTCACCTGGACGTCATCTACTGGGAAGACTCTGGAAGGATCACCAATACACTTACGCAACATAGATACATGGAAGACTGGATGTACTGCTTCCAAATCAGGCGGTAGATCCAACTCATAGGCAACCTTTCCTATCCTACGAATAATCTGGTAAGGCCCAATGTACCTTGGGCTAAGCTTCCCTTTCTTGCCAAAACTCATCACACCCTTCATGGGTGACACCTTTAGAAACACCCAATCATCAACCTGAAACTCTAAGTGTCGACGTCAATTATCAGCATATGACTTCTGTCGACTCTGTGCTGCTAACAACCTCTCCTGAATGAGTTTCACCTTATTAACAGCTTGCTGAACCATGTCTGGGCCGATCAACTTAGTCTCACCTACATCAAACCAACCAATAGGTGACCTGCACTTCCTACAATATAAAGCCTCATACGGTGCCATCTGGATGCTAGAGTGGTAGCTGTTGTTATAAGCAAACTCAATGAGTGGTAAATGGTCATCCCAACTACCTCTGAAGTCAATAATACAGGCCCTCAGTATATCCTCTAATGTCTGGATCGTACGCTCTGCCTGCCCGTCCGTCTGAGGGTGAAATACTGTGCTGAGACTCACTTGTGTCCCCAATCCCTTCTGGAATAATCTCTAGAAGTTAGCAGTAAACTGAGCTCCTCGGTCTGATATAATATATGTGGGGACCCCGTGCAGTCTCACTATCTCCCTGATGTACAGCCTAGCATAGTCCTCAGCTGAGTAAGTAGTCCTCACTGGAAGAAAATGGGCTGATTTCGTCAGCCTATCCACGATAACCCATATGGAATCACACTTCCGCTGAGTGCGAGGTAAGCCTGTAATGAAGTCCATATTGATCACTTCCCACTTCCAAGTCGGGATCTCAATCTCCTGTAATAATCCACCAGGCTTCTGATGTTCAACCTTAACTTGCTGACAATTCGGGCACTGGGCAATAAATTCTGCTATGTCTCTTTTCATGCCATCCCACCAATACAAGCATCTAAGGTCATGGTACATCTTCGTCGATCCTGGATGAATGGAATAACGGGCATTGTGTGCCTCTCCCATAACCTACTGTCGTAGCCCTGCAACATCAGGTACACATAATCTGCCATCATACCTCAGCACATCATCAGGTGTAATCTCAAATAAAGTCTTTCCCTTTCGGAGAGCTGCATCTCTATATCGGGCCAGAACAGGATCCTCATACTGACGTTTCTTTACCTCTTCCACGATAGAGGACTCAGCAACATCCCGAATAAGAACCCCGCTATCTCCCGAATCCGCCAACCGGACTCCAAGACTCGCTAGCCTATGTATCTCACGAACCATCTTCCTTCTGTCTGGCTGCACATCCGTCAAGCTACCCATGGATCTACGGCTAAGAGCATCCGCCACAACATTGGCTTTTCCGGGTGGTACAAGATATCAACATCATAGTCCTTTAGCAACTCTAACCACCGCCTCTCGCCGTAGGTTCAACTCCTTCTCGCTTAAAATATATTGGAGACTCTTGTGATCCGTATAAATATCAACATGAATCCCATACAAGTAATGTCTCCAAATCTTCAAGGCATGAATCACCGCTGCTAGCTCCAAATCATGAGTGGGATAATTCTTTTCATGCTTTCTGAGCTGTCGGGAGGCATAAGCTATAACTTTGCCATGCTGCATCAACATACAACCTAGCCCAATGCCTGAAGCATCACAATAAATGACATAACCATTCGGTCCCTCAGGAAGAGTCAGAACTGGAGCCGTAGTCAACTTATCCTTCAACAACTGGAAACTGTGCTCACAAGCATCCGTCCACTGAAACATAGCTGCCTTCTGGGTTAGCCTAGTCAAAGGGGCTGAGATTAAGGCAAACTTCTCCACAAACCTTCTGTAATACCCTGCTAACCCCAGAAAACTGCGTACCTCAGTAGGTGTCGTAGGTCTGGGCCAAGTCTTCACCGCCTCAATCTTCTGTGTATCCACCCGAATACCATCAGCCCCGATAATATGCCCCAAGAATGCCACCGAAGTCAACCAGAACTCACACTTGGAAAACTTGGCATACAATAGTTGGTGCTGGAGGACCCTAAGTACCGTCCTCAAATGGTCTGCATGCTCCTGCTCTGAACGGGAATAAACCAGGATATCATCAATGAATACAATGACGAACATGTCTAAGAACGGCCTGAATACCCGGTTCATCAAATCCATAAACACTGCTGGAGCATTGGTCAGTCCAAAAGACATCACCCTAAACTCATAATGTCCATATCGGGTTCTGAATGTTGTCTTTGGAAAACCGCCTCCCTTACCCGCACCCGATGATAACCTTGACCGCAAGTCTATCTTCGAGAAGCACTTAGCACCCTGCAACTGGTCAAATAAATCATCAATCCTGGGAAGGGGGTACATGTTCTTGATGGTTACCTTGTTCAGCTGCCTATAATCCATACACATCCGCAATGATCCATCTTTCTTCCTCACAAATAACACTGGTGCTCCCCATGGAGATGTACTTGGCCTAATAAAACCTTTCTCCAACAAGTCTCTCAGTTGCTCCTTCAACTCCTTCAGGTCTGCAGGTGCCATTCTATAAGGAGGAATGGATATAGGTTGGGTACCTGGCAATACATCTATACTGAAATCTACCTCCCGCTCTGGAGGGAGACCTGGAAGATCGTCCGAGAATACATCCGGAAACTCACTAACTACCGGAACTGACTGAAGAGCTGGTACCTCCGCTTCTGTATCATGCACCCGAACCAAATGATAGATACAACCTTTTCTGACCATCTTCTTTGCCTTGAGGTATGAAATAAACTTACCCCTCGGCGATGCTGCATTCCCTTTCTATTCTATAACTGGCTCGCCTGGGAACTGAAATCGAACCAACTTCTCTCTACAATCAACGTTGGCAAAACAAGAAGCCAACCAATCCATGCCCATAATGACATCAAAATCGGCCATATCCAACTCTATCAAATCTGCTAAGGTATGACGGCTATATATTACCACCGAACAATTTTTATACACACGCTCAGCTATAACCGAATCTCCTACCGGTGTAGCTACCTCGAATGGTTCTATCGGCTCAGATTCTATCCCTATTCTATTAGCAACAAGAGGGGATATGTAGGACAAGGTGGAACCTGGATCTATCAAAGCATATACATTACAGAAAAAGATCGATAGTATACCTGTAACAACATCTGGTGATACCTCCTAATCACGTCTACTGGCCAATGCATATATGCGGTTCGAAGGACCGCCGGAACTAGAAACTCTGCCACGACCTCTACCACGGCCTGCTGGCGTCTGACTACCCCACCCGATGGGGCGCATAGTTATAGATGACGACGAACCAGCACCCGACCCCGTAGGCCGAGCCATCCCACCTGACCCACCTATGTTAGGACACTCTCTCATCATATGGCCCTGACGGCCGCAAGAGAAGCAAGCACCTGTGGTCGAACGACATTCCCCAATATGAAACTTACCACACTGAGAGCACCTAGGATGAGGTGGTCTCAACTGACTAGGGCCCCTGTTCCTCTGAGAACCCGAAGCCCTGGAGCTCTGTTCGGCTCCTGAATACCCGGGGCGGTCGAACTTCCAGCCCGTAGGGGCGTAGAGGAGCACTCGTGTCTGGGCCGAGGTAAAATATCGACCCGTCGCTTTGGGAACCGTCGCCTCGAGACTCGCCGGAATAAGCTGCCTACCTAGCCCTCTTATGCTGGTCCCTATCATGACCTCTGCCTGGCTGTCGTCCTCTATGTCGGTCCTCAACCCCCTGTGCATATGCCTAGACACGAGCAATATCCATACCCGGCTGAAGAGCTACCGCCATACAACCATCGATCAGATAATGGTCCAGCCCCATCACAAAGCGATGCACCCTATCTGCCATATCTGCTACAATAGTGGGTGTATATCTGGCCAATGAATCAAACTCCAGGCTATACTCACGAATGGTCCTGCTACTCTGGCTCAACTGTAAGAATCTGTCCACTCTAGCTCTCCTTATCTCTGGAGGCAAGAAGTGACCAAGGAAGGCCTCTGTAAACTCCTTCTATGTAGCTGGAGGAACATCCTCTCCCCTGGACAACTCCTAACACTCATACCAGTTTGTAGTTATATCCCTCATCCTATACGAAGCCAACTCCACAGACTCAGTCTCTGAAGCCCTGATTACCCTCAAGGTATGCTGCATCTGCCGGATAAACTCTTGCGGGTCCTCCTCGGGCTGAGACCCGAAAAACTCTAGAGGGTTACAACTCAAGAAATCACGAACCCTCAAACTGTTAGACCTAGGGTCGACTCCTGGTCCCTGTCTGCGGTTCTGCCCTGCCACCAATCTAGTCAGCAGCTGAACTGCATCTCTCATGGCTCTGTCCTCTGCCCCCGGCTGAAGAACTGGAGTCTCAGGTGCTGGGGCCTCGGAAACTGGTGATGTTGCCCCATGAACTGGAGCCTCTGGTGGTGGCGATGAAGCAGAACTCGTCGACTGGGGCATAGTATCCGGCATAGACTGGGTACGGGACCTAGTAACTCTCTGAATATGGCTGGTATCTCCCACTGTAGACTTGCCCTTCTGGGCCGCTGTCGCCTTCTTCGGAGGCATAGCTGTAAACATCGTAAGTCGTCAGAAAGGAATTATCCTAATAACATAGCTCTATTGCACGATCTAAGAGATGAAAGAATAGAAACCAATCCTAGATGCCCTGCAGCCTCCTGCGTATAAGTATGGTGCACAACATACCCATACGCAAGACTCTACTAGACACGGTCTGTAGATATTCCGAGGACTAACTTCTTTGATACCACTTTTGTCACGACCCGACCCGACGGGCCGCGACTAACCGCCCTAATGACGTCATTACACTAACCTGTCACACATAATCCAACTAACACTTAATGAGTCTGAAATTCGGCAGCATAACGCTGCAATAACAACATATGCCAGGGTAGGCGAGCCGACAAGGTTGCCTTTAACCCCGAATGCACCTGTCTCCTGAGGAGTCACAACTAGCCAACACCATATAACTGACAAGCCGACAAGGCTGCCAACAGATAATATAACAGGCAAGCCGACAAGGCTGCCAACAGATACTAACGTATATACATGGAAACACCCCCAACATAGAGTACAATGATATGGCTGACCAAAACAGAGTTATAACCCTTACATAAATACAACCCACCACTGTCTACAGACCTCTATAAGAAGAACAACGACATATGACGGGACAGGGCCCCGTCGTGCCCCTAAATACAAACATAAGTCTAAAAGAGGTTCGGTACCAAAATGACAAAGCTCTGGATCAAAGGAGCTTCCCAACCTGCTGAGTAGGAGCCTAAACCGGAGGATCACCAAACTGAGCACCTGTACCTGCGGGCATGAACGCAGCCCCCCGAGGAAAGGGGGTCAGTACGAAATAATGTACTGAGTATGTAAACATGAATTACTGCATATGAGATCATAAGTAGCCAACAGAAACAGGAGATCAGTATAAAAGTCAGGATCCAAATCCAACCGTGCCATAAACAATAAAAGTCAGTTGCCTTATAAAAATGAGAGTCAAGTCAAGAAAACATGAGTGCCTGTCCATATACATATATATATATATATCGTAACGTAACCCGGCCCACTAGTGCGGGACTCGGTGGAATCATGTCATAACCCGGCCCATGCTGGGACTCGGTAAAGTCATATCTCATCTATGGATCCATCCTACGTAACCCGGCCCTCTAGTGAGGGTCTCGGTGAACAATGCAAGGTTGTGCACGAATCGTAACCCGGCCCGGGACTCGGTGAGGTGAAGTAGTAACACTTAGCACGAGTAGATATCATGAGTAATCATATGCAAGTAAAATTTATCATTTGACTCTCAATAAAATCATTATAATAATGTCATAATAAACTTTTTGCTGAAAAATCATAGGCACTTCTCATAACAATCCTCTTTAGGAATTAAACTGTATAAGAATCAAGTACGTCCGCCGTACCTTCATTAAATAAAAATCATGCCAAAGGAAAAAAAGAATAGTTCACATACCTCTTAGACGAACTAATCAACTCTATATTAGAGTACGTCTCGATTTAGAACTTCAACCTATAATAATGGTAATGCGTTCGTCAATTCTATGTTCGCTAGCATACTTTATATAGAATAACGACTTCTTATTTTATAAAAATTCGGGCAGCACTTCCCTTGTTTATACATGCTTTCACAACTTCCAAACGAGGCTAATAACATCAATAAACAAGCACCAATTAAGGGCACAACCAAGACAACAATAAAGGGAATTTACACACCCACTTCTCATGTACATTTAGCCTCTTAATCCACCTTAAAAACAACCCACAAAATAGCACATGTTTCAACAACAACGAGGGTAGAATGTGAAGCATTTCTATGCCTTTCCACACCCTTATTCCTTTAGGACTTACCTTAGAAATTACCACACTTAAACATGCATAATGGTGACTAAATTTTCAGAATTATAACACCACAAAACAGCCCATAAAATAGTCCATATACATCACAACATATCCAACAATTTCATGCAAGTTCTTGGCCACAACATGTCATAATTCCATAACTCTTATCTTAATTCCTATAATCCAATTTCGGATTTTAATACTTCCATATAACTAATTCCAACTAAATCTCCATGTTTCCTTTAAATTTCATCATGCAATTAGTGATAATAATAACAACAATAACCAACGAATCCAACAACACCAAAATCTGTCCCAAATTGGCAACTAGCCCAAAATGGTCACATGCAATGTTTAAATTCAAATTCTTCTTTAACACAAATTCATTACCTTAATTCTAACAACATGCATTCCAATTATATCATAGAAAGAAGAATTTTTATACCTCAAATTCGTCAAAACAGTCCGCAAATTTTCTGCCACTGTTTGTCCAAAAATTCCCACTGTTTTGTAATTTTTCTCCTCCTTTTTGTTCACTTCTTCAACTCCAATTGACATGCAAGTGTTCTACAATGTTAAGCCATCATCCCTACATGTTTTTCTTCCAAAATTTTATCCCAAAAATTCGAAAATTCTGGGCAGATTTCGACCCAAACAATGGCTGTTTTGCCACTGTTTTCGCTACTGTTTTTGGTGTTGTTTTGCTTCTAATTTTTGGTGAAAAATGTAGTCTAGGAAGAGAAGATAACAACCTTAATTTTGGTTATGGGTGGAGGGTGATTTTCGGATTAGTTTGGAGGAGAGAATGAGAGGAGAGTTTGGTTTTTTTTGTTTAAGTGTAGGAAGAAGATGAAGAGGTTGGTGTAAGGTTATATGAAAAATCTGATTTTTTTCCTTTACACTTTGGCCCCCAAGTTTTTCAATTAGTAAATCTCAAACCCACTTCTTTTAATTCCCGAGAATTTCATAAGTCTCGTATCCTTAATGTCATAATATTTTTTTTTATATACAATACTATTCCGGGATAGCATCCGTTTATACACTAATTTCCCGTATTAACATATGTAAGCGTTTCTTATATTCAATATCCGAATCTTGCTTTCTTAATGACGTTTTTAATTATCGTCTTAATCTTACGAGGTGTAACAACATGTCCTTTCTGTACAGGAGACGGCTGGAGATAATCCCTCGATAGAAATCAACCCAATTGATGACTCGAAAGCTCCAACCGAGATCATCCCTGAAGAGTGCTTCTGTAATATTTTGGCTCAGTCAACATTGCACCTTCACCATCTTCGCTTGTTGGCATTCATCGAGAGCAAGTTGAGGAGTCTCTTTCCAGAGGAATCCCAACCAGCAAAAAAGAGTTCCATGCTTTGAGGGCTTCTCTGTTCCGATTGTCAAAAAAAGCAAAGGATTCCCTAATTTTGGCAACCGCCTATAATGATATGGATTTGGATCTAAATGACTTATTTGCTTTACATAAATGGCCAAAGATAGCTATGATGAGGCGGTCACTGCTCTGCAACACTTGAGGTCTCTTCGGAAAGAGAAGAACCACATTAAGACTTCTTTCAATGAGGTGAATGCAGAAAGGCAGCAGAATGTTAGCTGAAGGAATGACTTGCAGGAGTAGTTGTCAAAACTGCGAGCGATTTGGAGAGGATATAGGCAGAGATAAATGCTATTACTCCGGCCATAGGCACATTGGAATCGACTATTAAGGCCCAAGATTCCTCCTGTTCTTCTTTTTTCGGCAGGGCATTCATTTGGATAACAAGATCCGAGAACTTGGTAACCAACATGTGGTTTGGGAATTGGATTAGAAAGCAGGCAGTGAACATCTGGCCCAACTGGAGAATGAGTGGACTACGTGAAAAAATAGACTTGCTCAAGCAACGCCAACACTCCCTGCTAGTTTTTTAAGTGGTATCCGAGGGAACTTATTCTTCGGTTATGACTACTCATTTACCAGTTGATCCCGTTGCTCAGTTGTCAGCCGATAACCTCATGGACTTCCAATCTGAAACCATCGCTGCTTCTGTTACTCAAAAGGTATTGTCAGAAGCCGAACAACAACCAGATGACACTCTAGCGGCCGACACTCAAGCTTTTACCGAGACCCAATCAGTTGTAGTGGCTGAGCCTTTGTTGGATATGAAAAGAAGAGTCCCAGAAGAAGTATGAGCGGATGAGGTAGTGGCCATTGGTGCGACTGAGGATGAGAAAGAGATTGCGGCTACCCAACACGACCAAGCAGTCGTAGATTCGGCTAATCCTGAGACCTCTGTAACTGATTATGCAGCGCAACCTATAGCTAGTGAAACGCCAACCAACCTGGCTTCCTAGTTTTATTGACCCCAAATCGAAGGGACTATTTTTGTGACCAGGCAGCCGGTCTGTGGCTGTCGCTAATGCATACCCCAAATCGAAGGGTAATACTTTTTAAGTATTTGTCATTTACGTTTCTGTCAAGCTCTTTATCATGCATGTCTATTAGTCGATACGCGTTGCCAGCAATCTGTTGGCTTACTACGAAGGATCTTTCCCAATTTGGTGACCATTTGTCGAATTTATGATATTTCAATCCAAGCGGCAACACGGTGTTCCAAACTAAGTCTCCTTCGGCGAACCTCTTAGGCTCAACATATTTGTTGTATGCTTTGGCCATTTTTCGTTTACCGGCTTCGATTCTTTCTAAGGCCATCAGTCGATCTTCATCTATCTGATCTAACTCCATCAGCATGGCCTGTTGATATTCTTCTAAGCTTAAAGAATTCTGTTTGACCACCCGTAATGACTTAACATTAACCTCTAAGGGCAACACTGCATATTGGGAATAGGTTAGCCAATAAGGTCTTGTCCCAGTAGCTGTACACTTAGAGTTTCTGATTGCCTAAATAGCTTTATCAAAAGTGAGATGTCATACTGCCGGTCTATCCTCAACATTTTTACTGATTATGTCCACAATAAGCTTGTTAGTTGCCTCAGCTTATCAATTCGCATGTGCATAATAAGGCGAGGATGTGATCATCTTGATCCCAAATTTCTCAACAAACGCTGCCACCTTAGAACTAGTGAACACCGTCCCTTGATCGGTTCTAATCGTCTCAGGAATACTATATATATATATATATATATATATATATATATATGATCTTATGTTGGATAAACTAAATGACATCTATCTGATGAACCCTCTTCATCGGCTGTGCCTCTACCCATTTAGTGAAGTAATCGGTAGTCACAATAATGAAATTATGTCCTTTATCCAATTGCAGGTGAATCTTGCCGATGAGGTCCACAACCAATTCTCTGAAAACCTAGGGCTTCATGATCGGGTGCAACAACTCGGCTGGTACCCGTTGGATTGGTCCATGTCTCTGACACTCTTCACACCCTTTTGCGTATTAAAAGTAATCGGCCGTGATGGTAGGCCAAAAATAGCCATGGCGATAAATCAACCACTTCATCATTGGCCCGGCTCTGTGTAATCCACAGTTCCTTCATGAACTTCTCCTATGACTCTTAAGGCCTCTGCCTAATCAATGCACTTGAGTAGCACTCCACTTACGCTCATTTTGTAAAGATCATCATCAATGAGCACATACTTCAAGGCTCTTCTCTTAACCTTAAGGTCCTTGCAAGTGGAAGGATCTTTTAAGTAGCCGATTAACATCTGCTTCCATGGGTTGATCTGGTCCATGGCTAGTACTTCGGCTGGCATATCATCATACTCTAGAATGAGTAGAGACTTCCTAAAGCCAGAAGTTTCTTGTGCTAAGTCATTAGCCTCAACATTCATGCCATTGGAAACATAAATTAACGTAGATGATGCGAACCCACTAAGTAACCTGCTAGCCATTCTGTAACGGGCCAATAAATTTGGATCTTTGCAGTCACATTTCCAGCCAGCTGTTTGATAACCAACTGAGAGTCTCCACGAATCTTGATGCACTTCGCTTTCATAGAGACTAGGAGTTTCAGTCCCATGATGAGAGCATCGTATTCAGCTTGGTTATTTGTCAATCCATAATCTAGCCTATAAGAAAACCTTTACGTTTTATCTCATGGATTGGTTATAGTTATTCCATCTCTGACTTATTTATGGGTTCTTGACCCATCAAAAGTTAGCGTCTAAGGGACGATATCCATACACACAGTAGAGGGGGCCCTGCATGGATCCTCCACATCTACACAAGGGTGGTCTGCTAAGAAATTGGCTAACGCCTGACCTTTGACAGCTTTGAATGCTCAATACTCAAGAGAAAATGCAGTGAGCTTGATTGCCCATTTCATTAGCCGTCCTTGCAAAACAGGTCTATTCAATAAGTACCGGACGATGTTAATTTTGCACAAAACGTGAACCACATGTGGCATTAAATAATGTTCAAGTTTTGTACAAGCATAGAATAATGACAAACAAGCTTCTCTATAGGGGTATATCTAGATTCAGCCTCATTGAGCATTCGGCTAAGGTAGTAAACTGCCCTTTCGGTTCCATCATCTGCATCCTGTGCTAACAGGCAGCCGATAGACAAATCTACAACCGAGATGTACAACTTTAACGGTTTCCCTGGCATGGGAGGCACCAGCATAGGAGGAGTTGCTAAGGCCTTTTTAATTTAGTCAAATGCCTCTTGCTGTTCTGGGCCCCATACTAGCTATTCTGACCCTTTAAGCCTAAGCAAATGTGAGAAAGCCTTTATTTTGCCAGGTGAATTAGATATGAACCTCCTTAGGAAGTTGATTTTCCCTAACAGGCTTTGTAACTCTTTCTTTGTTCTGGGTGGTGCATATTCCATTACTGCCCAGGCTTTGTTATGATCTATCTCAATACCTTTCTTATGTACCAAGAAGCCAAGGAAGTTGCCAGTCGATACTCCGAACATGCACTTGGTTGGATTCATTTTAAGATTATGAATCCTCATTCTTTTTAGTGCTTGTTCAAGATAGAATAAATGATCTTTAAAGTCCTTAGACCTCACCACCACATCATCAATGTTGACCTCCACAGTCTTGCCGATCAAATCATGGAAATGGTGTTCATTACCCTCTCATAAGTAGCACCAGCATTCTTCAGACCAAATGGCATAACTACCCACTCGTAAATGCCCAAGGCTCTTAGACACCTAAAAGCAGTCTTGTGAATGTCCTCCTCGCATACTGCTATCTGATTATAGCTGGAGTATCCATACATGAATGTCAACACACCATTAGCGGCTGTTGAATCGACTAGCATATTGGCTATAGGCATGATGTATTCATATTTGGGAGTAGCTAGATTTAGGTTTCCGTAATCAATATATACCTAAACCTTACCATTCTTCTTCTTGACTGGAATAATATTTGCCAACCATTCCACATACCTAGCCATTCTGATGAACCCGACCTTCAGCAGCCGTTCAATCTCAGCTTTAATTTGAGGTATCAGCTGAGGGTGATATCTTCTGGGTGGTTATTTATGAGGTGTGAAACCCTCCTTAATTGGCAATCTATGCTCTACCAATGTAGGTGCCAGCCCAGGCATCTCATGATAATCCCACGCGAAATAGTCCTTATACTGTAGTAAAAGAACTGTTATGCTTTGTTTATCCTCCTCATTCAGCAAACCACTAATATGAGTTATCCGGGGGAATTCCTCAGTACCCAAGTTGATATCTTCCAAGGGATGCCGAGACTCAAAACTAGGCATAGCCCTTCTTTTGGGCGATTCAAGTTCCATCGGCAACTCAATGTCATCGGTTGCCAATGTTGGCTCTCTGTTGTAGTCCTCTACTGGTAATGCCTCATCTATCCTTGCTTCAGAACTTAGAGCAGTCAGACGATGCCACAGATCACATATTATTTGAGTCTCCTCAATCATCTAACTCTCCCAAGGTAAGTCGTGGTTCAGTTAATTATTTTATTTCAAAACCTCGTGGAGTAAGATTGTTGTATTCCCAAGATCATTCTTTTTATTTCTCTGTGGCAGGTATGAGAGCCACATAGGGTGAATATAAGATAGCCTCCAAGTTCTTAACCCCTGCTTGAAATGGGTTTTCATCGGCTGGGACGATTTCTATCTTGTCTCCTTTCTAGAAAATGAGCTTTTGATGCATGGTAGAAAGAAGGCATCGACTGGTGTGAATCCAGTCTCTGCCCAACAGAATGGCGTAGGACGGCTTGCCATCTATTACAAAAAAAGGCAGATTTGTTCGTTTTAGGACCTACGGTGATTTCTGCTACTAAGATCTCGAAATCTTTAGAGGACTCTCCCATAAAGCTAGCCATTTTCATGTTAGTTGGGATGAGATTCTCCCTGGTTTTATTGAAGCCTTCCAAAGTAAGCAGCGGCATCACATTCAGCACAACCCCATTATCAACGAATACTTGGCCAATAGCTTTGTCGTTAATGTAAGACTTAACATAAATGAGTTTGATGTGTTTAACCATCTCTTCTATAGGTGCACCAAATACAGTGCTCAAAGCGTCCCTAACTTTGTCATCGGCTATAGTCGCCCATTCAGTATCTTCCATACACACATCACCTTCTAGGTTATCCAGCGTTGAGCAGCCGGCCCATAACTCACATGGAATCAGGCTGACCATTTCAATAGCTGCCTAAATCTCGTCGGTCGAATCATACTTAAATAAATCAAGGATGGAGTCTCCCACATTGTCTAATTCAATTGACAAGAAGTTAATATCTTCTATCTCCTGGAGACATATAGGAATTGGCTGAGGTTATAATGCTTGGATCCTATGCGCGATCTGTGGAACCATCTCGACGAAGGATTCCTTCAGGATAGTAGTCTCCCATAGAGTTTCCTCTGTCGGGTTGTCATCAGGCTGCATATTCAGCTCTGATTGGTCCAAAACTTCTTCTCCATGCAGCACTATCTCTGAAGAGATTGAGCCGAATGCTCGCTCGATAGCCTCAGCTACGGCAGACTCAGGAATTTCCTACTTATCGGCCTCCTTAGCGCTTGATATCATGTGCAACGTTAGCTTCATCTTATGCAAGGCTAAGGCACGCTGCATCCTTCTTTTTTGAGTCCTGGATACAACACTCAGTGGTGCCTCTTTCTTACCAGAAGCCTGATTGATGAACCACTTCCCTTCCTTTATATTGGCGGTTGGCTTAATCATCATCTGGGGTTTCAACTGACCTTTATCCCTCACTGTGATATACAAGGAAGAAACACCTTCTTTTATGTTGAACTCAGCCACCCTCTATTTGGCTATGGGGAGTGATTCCTCATCTATCTGGGGCACGCTTGGCTTCTCATCGACTGGTAGCCATGATTGCCCCCAAGCCTGCGCTTGGGGTCTGTTGGGGCCCTTTTGAATTTTGGGTACTGTTTGTGAGGTTCCCAGGCAATGTGCTCTGGTTTATAAGGGCGGCCACGAAAATTGCTTCCAACTGGCAGCCTATCCGTGTCCTCATATATGTCACATAAGCTGTTTCGCCGATCAAACACGAGGTCCTTGTGGCCTCATCCTTACCATTGGGATTCTTTGGGACCCATATATTTTCATCGGCTATTTCCCCTTAATATCATTTGATTGATCTGGCTTAGCAAATAATACCATAGATATCGGTATTGCGAGAAAGAGATCAGTATCAACATACATTTCATCTATGCTTTTATCGGCTAGCTTGAACCTCCTCTCCTTGATGCCCTTTTGAATTGCCTTCCTGAAGACCACACAATTAGAAGTAGCGTGGCTATAAGAGTTGTTCCATTTACAGTACATCTTATCCTTGAGCTCTTCTGCAGGCGGAATCCTATGGCCATCAAGCAGCTGAATCTATTTATCTTTAAGCAGATGATCAAAGATTTGATCTGCCTTTGTAATGTCAAATGAGTAACCGACCCTGTCATCAGTTGAACTCGTCTCCTTGCCTTTCGTAGCTTTAAAGAATGTGCAAAAATAAATCTTACCCCAGATAATCTCGGCTACCATTGCATCTGCCGTGTAATCGGCTGACTCTGAGTCATACTCATCTGCCTCAATAATGGATACCAAATGGGATCCTCGATTTTGGTTAGCTCTTCTTTTCTCCTTCTCCTGGATATACTGCTCTATTTGGCTAGCCTTCTCGGCTAACTAGCTTAAGTGAGAGCAGGATTGTCCCACTAATTTCTCTTTTAGCTGAGGATGCATGTTATTGATTATCATGTGGGCGCATTCCGATTCAGGGAAGTGTACAGTGAATTTCTCAACCTTCCTTCTGAATCTCTCAATAAAATCGGCAGTCGACTCATCGATCTGTTGCTTAAGATTGGTCAAATCGCTTACAGTGACCTGAGGTTAGGGCCAATAAAATATATCATGGAAACAACGCTCCATATCAGCCCAGCTCTGTACGGAGTCGGGGGTCAAGGATGAGTACCAGTCAAATATTGTTCCGGTTAGAGAAACGAGGAACAATTGCAGCTTGTGATACTCATTCTGGCCAACCTCGCTATATTGGGCGGTAAATCTGCCGACGTGCTCGATGGTATATTTGTCTTCATCACCCAAGAAGGTGGAAAAATCAGGCGTTTTGAAGCCTCTTGGCAATGGTGCTATCCGATCTACCCAATCGGGGTAGGGCTTCCTGTAAACAGGCATGTCCAAGGGTTTCAGTTGGATGCCAAAGTACCTCTTCATGGTATTTTCCATAGTTTCAGGGTTCATCAGTTGTAAAATCCCCTGTCGATTCTCAACTAGAACCGGCTTGTAGGAATTCTGAATTAGAGGCTTCCATTTTGTACATTGTTGAGCAGGGTTTTGAAAGTTGTAGGTATTCTGCTGGTCATTACCAATAGGTGGGGTATATCACCATTGCTTCTGTTGGGTATAGCCACCAAAGCCTGCAACCCGAGCTCCTGGAACAGCCGACGAAGCCTGAGGATAAGGTGAAATAATGTGCCATGTCTGCTCTCCCCGGACATCAGCCGTTCTTAGAAAGTTTGCACTTCCTGGATGGTATGGATTGGGTACCGGCTGTGACTGCTAGAATGGTGTTCCGTTGTAGACAGCATCACCAGATAGCCAAGCAAGGTCATAGCCAAGGGCCACCGGCTGCCAATTTGGCTGGCCAACATTGGTCGCACGTACCGTAGGGC
Organism: Anisodus tanguticus; assembly: GCA_034509755.1. NCBI lineage: Eukaryota > Viridiplantae > Streptophyta > Magnoliopsida > Solanales > Solanaceae > Anisodus > Anisodus tanguticus. The sequence continues at coordinate 19,992,290 of CM067553.1, read as the reverse complement.
CGTTTGCAAGAGCGTATGACATAACGGGCGTCAAACCAAGGTGTCCGGATGCCTGAACTGGTCTCCGAGCCATATTGATCTGCCCATACTGCAGACTCACTTGGTCGAGTGACACAGTTTTCCCCCTAGCGTTTGGTGGCAACCATATAGTAGACTGGTTACCAAGTGACTCGGCTTGTGCGCCTAGGTGTGCTATCGGCTGTAGCTGAGTAGGTACTGACTGATACACATTCGACAGGAACATCACGTAGAGTCACAGTTGCATGTTGCACATCGCCACTCATCAGAGGGATGGCAGAACTAGCCGAACATTCTCCTGGATGCAGTCGATTGGCTTCCAGTTCCCTCGCCTACTGAACCTCATTATGCACTATTGGCTTGATAATGTCAATCAACTGTTTGGAAACCTGGAACATAATGTCGTGGATGCCTAGGTCAATCTGATGTCTAATGAACGATGTGGTCATGAAAGTTGGACCTTTAGGTTGGCTAAGTTTACCCACAGCTTGGGTTGATGGAGAAATTGGAGGGGTATCAACCGATGTAGGCATACCCGAGGAAAATGGTGACTCGTTTTTCCTTCTGGGAGGATTCTGTTTAGGATGTGGACTGGACTTTGGGTTCATTTTCTTACCAGACCTTAGGCGCATACGCCAAGCGTGATCCTGACCTGGAGAATCAAACTTCGCTATGGAGATAACATATGGTCCCACTCGGCGTGCCAAATTTGTTCCCGTTCGAAATGTCTGCCGTCTATCGGCTGATGAAATCGGATGACAAATTGATTCCTTAACTAAGCGATTTTGGCTGGAAGCGGAATTCTAACTTTCAGCAATGGGTTCCCCAACTACTCCAGAAAGCGTTAGGACGGTGATTGAGTAAACTAAGTGGTAAGAAACATAAATACAGCTAGAGTGCAGTAAAGGCGATAAAGATAAAATGAAGATATGTAAAATCAGTTGTTTAATTGATTGGTTGTATCTATTATGTACAAATGATCCTATATTTATAGTACAAGAAAAATAAAACGTGATCCCCCTATGTTAGCCATTAAATTACCCACTAAATCAACTAGCCAACTATGAGGAGGTGGTGCCGATTTTTACTCCTTGTTTTCCTCTTGCATGATTAATGGCACTTCCTTCTAGTTGTTGCTGGTTGTTACCGTTTCTTGGGGTCTAGAAGATTCTTTGACTTGGTCTTCGAGACGTCCAAATATGTGTGGGTCTCAGTCGTTCCTCGAAATTATGACTCGGCCAGGCTACAGTAATAGCCGATGAAGTTTTTCTAGCCGAGGGCTAGGACTAATGGATTGGGCTACGAGTCAGTTCGGTTATCGACTTAGAATTCTGTTGCATGCTCATTTTGAAGTTTCCACCTTCGGCGGTCAGTTGATTCGGCTAAACACTTAAAAGTATTTTTGAGTGTTAACAATAACATGGAGTAGAAATTTACATTTAACAATTATTAGTTTTCCCTGCGGCAAAAACATGAATTGATTACTAAAATGACATATTAAAATTTAAGTTAATTACTAATTTATTTTATACTTAAGTCTAACAGACGACCTTTTACTTCAAAAGTAAGAATTGCATTTTTTAACCTAGTTAACCGAATCCACGCGAGTTCTGACCAATCCAAAGATTGATTGATCTTTGACCTAACTAAGTCAAAACGAATCATGTTTTTACCAGTATTCAGCGAAGTGAGCCGGATTCTTTCTAAAATTAATTGAGCTAAAATAGTCGAGCTCGGCTCAATGCTCAGGCCAACTTGCATTGTTTCCCCTTATAAACTCAAATTGAGCTTCATAACTGTAATGATAATTAGTTTAGTTTATGTCCAACTAGCTACGTCATTTGGCAAGAAATCTTGAGAAAGATTATTGACCAATTGGTTTAAAATTCTACTTGAATATCTCAGTGCCTAACCGACCAAAGAAAAGTATTAGAAGAAAAAAAATGTGAATTACACTAACACCTCCTTAATTTAGGGATCTTTGGAGAAATTTGCAAGGCCTAGCTAGAGAATTACATTATTTAAAATGTGCTTTGACAATAAGCATTGTACTGAAAAATTTGTATGACCATTAGTAGTTGGTTTAACAACACCGTGGGACAATTTTAGAGATGACCGACATATAGCTTAACTAAAATTTTGAACGCAGTTTTGACGGTTGACAAATTGCCTTGTGAAATAGTGATTCTATACACATAAATCATAATTATATGTCATTCTTTTGATTTTGTATTATATCAAAATATTTGACAACTCCATAATAATATCTTTCTAAGCAACTCTGATAAATTTCAAATATTTGATTTCAATCAAATTTAATTTCTCAAACCAAATAACTTTTTACTACCACTTGATATACAAATTAAATTAGGTTTAAAAATATTGTGCCTGATCAAATGATATCATGTTAAATGATAGTGCAAGTACATATAGGGGTCATTTGGCTAATGGTTTGACATAATTAATCCCATCATAAAATTTCACATAAAATAATATAATGTTTGATTGGTCGCACAAAAAATAATCGCCACCTAGCAACAAATGATGTGCAGTATTAAATAATTGCATTAAGTTTTGCGATAATCAATGTATTATTTTATGTGTGATAAAATGTATAATAAGTATATGTGTATTAGCAATGCATGTATTAAATTATTTAAAAACAAAAATGCACTTTTAAAGTTAGTAATCATGTATAACAATCTCTTCACTATTAGTCATTTTATAACAATTGTAATCCCCGTATAACTAGTATGTGAACCAAATAATTCATCCAAAACAGCTTAATTTATAATATTCAAGTGTGACATAATTTGTTTAAAGTGCTCTTTGCAAAAATGTTTTTTAGCTAAAGTTATTTCACAATGGATTCGATTAGCTTAATTAGGCTTTGTAATTCTGTACAATCTTGAATATGGTGACACCTAAAAGCCTTGTATTTGTAACATTTGAAATTGGGTAAAGTGCACTAGAAACCTTAAACTTTGACTGGCTTGCAATATTACCATTTTACTAACCACTTCCAAGAGCAAAGATGATTTTGTGGGGAACAAAAAAAACCATCCTTCCCATATCCTTTATTGTAGACAGTTGGCAAAACAAACAATTCTATGTGTATTGTGTAATACGAGCATCCAGTCCTTAGTGCTGATATCTCAACGTTAGAAAGAAATATACCATTACTGGTGAGTCAGGAATTCAACTAAGAAGATTTAAAAATTAAAATTCTTGTCAAGAAGATCCAATAATTTATATATATGCAGAAATATTATTTGTATCCTATATACATAGTATAATTTTTGAATGAAGAAGATATAATTGACCCCCTTGCACCCCTCTGGCTCCGCCCCTATATGCTATTACGTTATAGAAATTGAAAGAACAGAATTTTGTCTCTCTTTCTTAACAATTTACTTGATCTTTACTCAGTCTAACAATATTAGTAAAAACAATTACAGTAATTTTTGTTTTACTTTTCTATCCTAGTGAGTTGCAAAGGACCAAAGACCTAAGTAATATAAACAATGAATGCAAGTTTATTCCAACTGTTCAAGGGTAGGATTATTATTGTAGTCGAGGATTACTAAAGCATATACAGGTTTCCGGTGCATCCTCATTCATTAGGAACCATGCCCTTGGAAATCTCTAGCAGGGAGCAATATTCCTTTAATGACCTTATGTGTCACGAATTTGAATTAGTCACGTTCAATAAATATCAAATCGAATAATTAGATAAAAAAGGAAAAATAATTCTGCCCTTCTACAATTCTACGATTGTTCGCTGTTGTCCTTAGTGGATGAGCTCAGGCCAATATGGCATTTCAGGTTGACCTATCAAGTTTGAGTTGAGTATGATGATTAAATTGGCCAGCTCAATTGACTCCTTGAGTCTCCAATGGGACACTCTACCAGCCAAATACCATAACAACTACGGTGTTATAAACTTGAATACTTGTTATCCAGTTAGGTTAATTACGGAAAACAAAAACTTTTTCATTCTTTAATTTCCCGCTCCACCCATTTCTCAAGACATATTTTCAAAAATATAGGCGCAAAGCTACATTATTGTCCCAGTCCAATTCATGGTAAGTATTATTTGTTTTGTCCAATAGATCTCAGGAATTTGTCCTTTCGAGACACTACTATCAAAGCTTAAAACCCTGTTAAGAGTCTTACATACGGGGGAGTGTTAAGAGTCCCACATCGGATATGAAATGGGAACATATACTTTTTATATGGACTTGGACAATCCTCACCGCAAAAGCTAGCTTTTGGGGTTGAGTAATGCCCAAGATCCGTTCTTTACATGGTATCAGAGTCAGACCCATTTCAATTCTTTGTTCACCGATGTTGGGCCCCCAAATTATATTGTTCACGCTCCAGTTAACGAGGTCTGCGCATGCGGGAGAGTGTTAAGAGTCCCACATCGGAAATGGAATGGGAATATGGACTTCTTATATGAACTTAGACAATCCTCATCCTACAAGCTAACTTGTAAGGTTGAGTTAGGCCCAAGATCCATTCTTTACAAATCCCGCGTATCATGTTTGTATTTTGTCTTAAATAACATTCCAATTTTCCTTACCGTTATAATATAGAATTTGCCTAAGGTGTCACACAAACCCCTTATTCGAAAGCTTGCCAGCCTAGCTAAAATCATTTAGTCCTTGACCTAGACCTTGGCCTTGGCTAGGGATGGCAACGGATCGGATCCTACTAGATCCAGATCCAGATCCGTTTTTCATACCTAGATCCAGATCCGGATTCAGAGAATTTTTTTAAGAGAAAAGGTGAAGTGGCTCCTCGGTTAAGATTAGTAGTTCAAAGAATTCCCGCCCCCTTGTAAATTCGAATCCAGATCCATCGGGTCCATAAAATTCAGATCCAAATCCGGATTCACCAGATCCACGGATCGGATCTGGATACACATGTAAAAAAAAATTCCTTGAAAATATTTTCCACTCACCAACCAAATACTGATTTTTTAAAAAAAATATTTTCCATGGAAAATGACTTCCGTCATACCAAGCATACTCTAACATTCTTTTACAAAACACCAATTAGCCACATGCTTTTTCCCCTAAGCAAGAACAAGATTACAATAAAGTAAAAGAAATTGGATAGAACACTGAAATCCATAAGCTGACTTTACCAGTAAAGAAGGGTTCTTTCCAATGACATTGTGAATCAAACTAAAAATAAATCATACAGTTGAATGATGTATTCAGGAACATGAGATTTGAACTTCAAGTACCTTAATATAGTCTTCAACATTTTGCATTCTTATTTCAATAGGCTGTATTAGATCTGCATACTGCCAAAAAGACAGATACGTAATCAGTGACTCAGTGTAATAACATTTTTCATTCTTTTGTTAGAGATATGTTTCAGCTTAGTTTTTTATTGGGCCTTTTGAGAATTATGGGCGTATGGACCATTTAAAAAATAAAGTCCAAATCTAAATGTAAAATACATAAATTATGAAAAAAATTAAGAAAATACTTATAAAATTACATTCTAGGTTATGAATATATTTAATAAAAAATGGATCCACGGGTCGGATCTGGACCGGATACGGATCTCAAATACAAGATCCAGATCCAGATCCGATTCGTTAGTAACGGATCCAGACCCGTCGGGTCCAAATTTTGAAGATCCGGATCCAGACCGAGTCCAGTATCCACTGCCATCTCTAGCCTTGGCCCACTCTCCGTCAAGAGCGTCGCATACACCCCCTCCCATTTAGGGACTCAGCGTTCTCGTTGAGGTTTGCCCCACTTCGTATTGAGGGGGTCAGGTTTATATATCATATTTGTCACAATTGAAGTCCATGACACGCATCATCTTCTTTTATCTAACAAATCCCACGTATGTCTTTTGAGCTATGTATCATCTAGCTCAAAAGCGTACCATATGAACTTATGAGTTATCTTATATAACAGTACCTTTTTTCCCTTTTTGGATGTGAAATTTATTGGGATTTTTGTTCTATGGTACTTTATAAAGCAGTACGGGAAGTATTTAACTATTACAAGTATTCGAAAGGATAAACAAATATTCAATAATTCAACATGGAATCTGAACATTACAATAGTTACACAAGTAAAAACAGGAAATTCCAGTTTTATAGAAGACGGAAAAATATAAATTGGTTTTTTCTTTGAGTCGAGTGTAGCACTGTCCTTAAGACAATATTGCCCCGTATGTATCCTTTATACGTCCCTGGACAATTTGTCTCCCAAGATAAAACAGCAATGGAACCCTTGAGCAAAGGAAACTCAAGAGCTACCGTGAAGAATATTGAGTAACGAAATGATGCTCGGAAGTTGTAGGAAGAAAAAGTATTTTCGGTTGTGTATTTTCATGCACTGTTTTTGGTGTTCACTTTTGTCATTCTTAGTGCTCAACAATGGTGTAAGGGGGTGTTTATATAGGTGAGGGAGGGGCTGAAAAACTGCCTCCATAATAGCCAAATAATGGCCATTATGGAGGTAGTAAAGCCACCAACATAAATGGTGAAAGACCAACGGATTTGGCCATTATAGGAGGAGTAATTCAGCCAAAATAAATGGCTGAATTGAGTGCTTAACAAAGCTGCTTTTTGATCCGGTTACGGAAACTTGAGGGACCAAAGCGCACATCTTGAAACTTCGGGGACCAAATCGTATATCCGAAACTTCGGGATCAAGCTGTACTTCTGGCAAAGTTTTCTGGCCCAAAAAGATAATATCAGAAGACCCACAGCCCACAGCCCACGACCCACGACCCGTGACCCGAGAACCCGAGAACCCGGAGTGTACAAAGCTAAAGAATGTGGAGGGTATTTTTATAAAGAAGCAATTCTTTTATAAATTATGCAATGCATTAATACATCAAACCAAATAGTGGATAAAAAATAATGCAGCATAACTAATGCCAGCATTACTAATACATCATATTCAACATTATTCTTATACACCCTACCAAACGACCCCTAAAAGTGTACAACTGAAGACCAACCATTTGCGGGAATACCAAAGGAGTGATGAAATATTCACGAAATATGAACGTGATGATACGGTTACTAATTATATTGACCAACAACCGGCTCAACGTAACAATGTAGTTTCGTCTTCTCAGTCATCTGATCGGAAAATGCATGCTTGGCGTGTAGAGATTATTCATACCATGTGAAAGATTATATTAAAGAGTAGTTACACTACTATTCATGTTTAATTTTCTTTTTTATTGAAGTAAAGTTTGATCACTGATGTTATAATTTTTAGAAAGGCTTTCGAGCCGCGTATTAATTTTATTATGAACTATGACTTGCTTATTTGATAAGATTGCATAAGAATTAGGAAAAATTTGATGATTTTCACAACTTGTTGGGGTTTTATGTCAATAAGAAAAGATACCACTTAAGAAATCCAAATTACATATCCAAACAAGACTTCGACTTCAAATCATATGATTTCAAATCATGTCCAAACTGCTCCTAGTAAAGTTCACGATAAATTGAAAAAGTAAACATAACCAACGGCATAAAATCAACTTCTAATTGATTGAATCAGTTTGGTATTAAATGTTAAAAAAGTAATAATGTATAGTTTGATTTGACATTACCAAAAGAAGAAATTGAAACGATATCGGACAAACCAACGACATGTAAACCATATTTTTGAATTCTTATACTCCTCACCGCAAAAAAGATTGATACTTTTCGCTTTTTGAGAATTAAAATTTTTAGTTTTGACCGTGTGTTAGAACATAAAATTTATTTTTTAATAGAAGTTACATATTTGGAAAGTACGTAAAAAATACTATAAGTCACTATAATTAATAATTTAAAATATTTAAAAGACATTTGCAAAAATTACGATTAAAGAACAACTCGTTTGATTTTCAAAAAGCGAAAAGTGTGAATTTTTTTTAAACGGAGAGAGTACTATATAAGATATTTATTGTTATAAAAATTCTATAAGTACTTTGTATTTTCATAATTATTTTCTTCTGCGACTTAGGGACCAAGGCGTTCAAGAAGTAGCTATAACTTGTGTGGACGATGGACGCGTATTGATTCAGCACTTGCCCAAATAAACAACTAGCCGATAAAATTTACTAGTTTTTTTGTTTCCCACCCGGTGTTCGGTATCCGTATTAGGACCCGACTAAATTTGAATTCGTGCTAGAAAACCCCACGTTGGAGGCAATATCCTCCTAACAAGGGTAACTACGTACCACAAAATGTTACTAGTGATTGTTGCTCTCTCTATTAGTAAGACTTGTACATAAAATTTTGTCTCGCAGTGAAATCACAAGTCCGTTGGTAATGTTGATTTCATTGGTTTGTTATTTAAAAAATAAATAAAAGAAACTCTACTCAAACCGAACCAAGTACATTGGAATCTGGATATGACTCATTTACTTAAATCTAGTGAATTTCACCCCTTAGCAAATGGTTGGTAGATCTCTGAACCTTCTAAGATCAATTTATCAGCTAGATGAAATTTACTGAACCTTCAGATTTGATTGTTATCTACATAAACATCTCATTGCATAGCTTATAGTAACTTTAAGTCCTCATTGATCACTTTAATTAAGAGGAAACGTAATGAAAGGGAATTAGTTATTCAAAATATTTAAAATTAAGTTGTGACCTCATGGTGAGAGTTATTATATTTAGAGTTGCCATACTTTCAATTATTACTTTGATGTTTGATTGTTCACCCCACTTGCCTAGCATTTAAAGATATTGTTACACCAACCGAAGCAAGAATATTGTTCCTTGTAGTACGGTGTATCTATTTACATGTACCTATTCACAGATATTGTTCTCTATTTCCTCGAAGTTACTCTCCCTCTACATGCTTCATAAGTTGTTGAATTTACCCCAATCACAAAAGTTCTTGAAGAAAATTAAAATATTTTCACTTGTAAAACAGGCAATCTTCTATTTCATGTTTGGTTCATGGGAATGTGTGGGATTTGTTTATGTTAAGAATGGATCTTGAACCTAATTCAACCCCAAAAGCTAGCTTGTAGGGTGAGGATTGTCTAAGTCTATATAAGGAGTCCATGTCACTATTCCATTTCCGATGTGGGACTTTTAACATTCCCTCGCACGCCCAAACCTCGTTAACTGGAGCGTGGACAATATAATTTGGTGACCCAACATCTTGGGTCTAATTCAACCCTAAAAATTAAGTTTAATAAATGCAAAGATAGGACGTGTTTAGTCATACTAGTTTTGGAGCCTGTACTCCCATCAATGAGTATTTGTAAAAAAAAACATAAATATTAACTACTTTTTTCGTGTTTAGTCATATGAAGGGATAACATTCGCCATTAGAACAACATAGAATGTTTCCAATTGAGACCACTAGTTCTAAGAGCTACTCTTGCTTGGCAAAATAAGAAGTTCTACTTTAACAAGAACAATTCTATCCAGGAATTTTCGTTCCATTAAAGACCACAACCCAAAGGGAAAATCAAGGACATTTTGTTTTAGTTTAACTAGGTATTCAAAGCCTATTGGCTTAATTAAATCAGAATTATGCACGAGTAAATCTACTAAGGTGGTAAAGCGCTACTTACCGATTTCTTCATTTTCATGGCTCAAATCTGATTAAGAGAGGAGGAGTCCTAATTATCTCACCACACCTCTCGGTGGCACATCATGGATGCTTTTTTTTTAGCTTAACCATCTAATATCTGAAGTCTACTAGCTCAATTAATTCAATCTATGTTGGGGTAGGTCTACTAAAAGGGTAAAATGATCTCTATCAAAATGTTTTCGTTTCCAAGGATCAAACTTAATAGGACAGAGGAATCCCAGCTGTCCCACTACATCCTTCATGGTAAATCAAGAACATTATTTTTTTTAATTTAACCATCTTATATTCGAAGTCTACTAGCCCAATAAATTTAGATTTGCATTGGGATAGGTCTGCTAAGGGAATAACACTCTCTACTAAAAATATTCATCTCCATGGATCGAACTAGATAAAGGGTGGAAGAATTCCAACTATTCCATAACATCCTCGGTGGTAAGTCAAGGATACCATTTACAAAGTCATTTTTTAGTTACCAAAGGACAGCAACATGAATGATTCTTTTCCAATCCCCAAAACCATCAACCAACTACTAGTTCAATCTTCTTGAAATGAGCATGTGGGGACTTTGAAATAATATGTAGTGATACCACGCCTAAAGGACATTCCGTACCAGTGGAAACAAGACAATGGCCAACATATTAAATTAATAACGTTTGCCAGCTAATAAGGTTAGACCAATCAGCTCAAGTCAAATAGCCCAATTTTGAAATATTTGCTGTGATGAGATTTGGTGATTAGGTTGGGAGGATGGGCAATAAAAATCATATAGAGGCTCTGAATCTTGAAGTATGTAGTATGAAAAAGAGGCGAGAACCATGAAGTTAGCAGCATCCTGGAAGCACCCAATTTCCCAATCTCACATTTATATAATTGGACATTACATTTAATATACACAAAATAATAAAAACATATACATCTAGACAGATAGACTGACAAAGAAAAATAGGAAAGGGATAACACTATGGATAACAATGTCACATGTATATGATGAGCTACCTGCTTTCAGAACACTGTTTTAAGAATCACTAGATTAAAGGGCAGCCCGATGCAATAAGCTCCCGCTATGCGCGGGGTCTGGGAAAGGCCGGACCACAAGGGTCTATTGTACGCAATCTTACCCTGCATTTCTACAAGAGGCTGTTTACACGGCTCAAACCGGTGACATCCTGGTCACATGGCAACAACTTTACCGGTAACGCCAAGTCTCCCCTTCAGAATCACCAGATTAAGATGTAAAATTTGTTCACTATTGGAAATTAACCAGAATCAGGGATGGGGAGCGAAAAGAAAACACTGTTTTGAGAATCACCAGATTAAGATGTAAAAGTTGCTCACTATTGGAAAGAAATACATGGAGTATACATGGAGTGGTACCCAGATAAGATGATACTGTTGGAAATTTGCCTTCGGCGGGGAGATGCGTCGACCCATCTTTGATAAATTAAACACTAGTGTTCCGCATGTTGGAGACTTTGTCTCTTCGCACATGCATGATCTACGAAGTGAGTAGATGACCGTAGGGCCAAGAATCGTCAAATTTCGTTGAGAAATGAAAGAGATATTGGTCCACGAAGTAAGGTGTTTGAGGCATGGAAATGTGGTGTGGGACAAATCTACCACATCGGTGGGAATATGAAGAATTGCTCTCTATATAAGTCTCTAATGTGGTAAAGGGTTTGAGACCCCAAGGGGTATCCCATGTGTTTAAAGGAGTGAGGACCTAGATGTGCTTGGGTTCAAGGCTAAGCCCACACGCACGCGCGCCGCCGCCGCCCGTCCGGTCTCAGGCTCAGGCTCAGGCTCACGGGTCATGGGCTGTGGGGACTTTCTGATATTATCTTTTTGGCCCCCAAATTGCTTAATATTTACAGTTTGGTCCCCAGAGTTTCTGGAAAGTTGATTTTGGAGTGACGGAAGGCAGAAAACTTTCTGCCTACCGTTGGACTGTGTTTTAGAGCATTAACCAGCCATTACTTGGCTGATTAACTCCTCCATTAACAACCCATTACTTGGGCAGTTGACCAGCCTCATTCATGACCATAAATCAGCCTCTCTAATGCCATTAACAGCCCTCACTTAATGGCCATTACAACCTTGTTTGTGGCTGTTGGGCTGCCCTCTTCCATGCTATATATTGAGTTGTTGTTGGCTCAATTCGTGACTGCATAACAGACTGAAAAACAGAAGATACGTGACTGGAAAAACAACACGAAAGACAGTGAAAAACAGTCACGAAAAATATCAAAAACAGTGACGGAAAAACAGTGTTGAAATACACACATATACACAAGATATACACTACAGAGACGCACTATATACACAGAGACAAAAGAGAAGAGTAAAGAGAAACTCTTCCTTCCTATTCCATATCTTCAGCAAGTCGATTCATATTTGTTTTCTTCATCAGGCTCAACCTATTGGCTTTGTAGCGTTGAGATTAAAGTGTTGTTTTATCTTGAGAGACTATTGCCCGCTAACGTAAAAGCATATATACGGGCAATCTTGTCTTAAGGACAGAGGGCAATCACTCGACTCAACACACAACGTTGTAACCATCCAGATTTAGTTGTTTCTTGATTTCAGGTTATCAAGATTCAAAACACAACAAGCTTGCGGCAATTTTGAAGATTGGCCTATTTTTTCAACAAGATTCAATTTCTGAATATTGAATATTTGTTTATCCTTTCGAATACTTGTAATAGTTATTTACTTCTCGTACTGCTTTATAAAGTACAATAGAGTACCAACAGATACAACCATTATACTGCAAAAAGAATCTGCAACTTCAGCAGTAATTAAACCACGCTTTTTTTTTAGTACTGCTTGTAAGGAATACATGTCACCAGATCAAGATATTACAAACATCTAAACTGCAGCATAAGTTCTGCAAATTTACCAATACATTATTTGACATAGCTAGAAACATTGACTGACTAAACTCCAGATGGGTTTCTACATCAGAGAATAATTGGTAGAAGCTCCAAAGAAGAATAGTCTCCATGCTTTGTCAACATAATTTATTGCAAGTGGTACACTTATTATATTTACAGGAGTCTCAAGTGTAAAGCACTTCTTTTCCCTCTAGATGATCTTGTTATTTTTGTAAATGATGTTATAAAACTATAGTGTGCAAAATCATCTTTTCTAAAAGAGAGATCCCCTGCAAAACTGTAATAAACATGATATCAGAGCTCGGATTAATTCCGTGTCAAGTGTCAACACCTAGAGTTTCTTGGAAACATGATATGAAAATCAATTCTTAAATTAGCAGCTATGGGATGTTAATTTATCAGACAACTAGCATTGACATGTTCATTCAAGTCGGCAGTTTGAACAGGCATAAACTCCAGATATATCCAGAACCATATATAGAAGACAAAGCAGAGACGGAAAGAATATTTTAGAAGAAACAAAGGGGTAGAGGGTTAAAACTTCAGACAAAACAAGCTGCTGGTTCTACTGATATGGAGATTGCTATTTCAGGTTCTCATGTCCTCAACACATTTCAGGACCGTAGTTGACAGACGACATAAGAGACGGTAACAGGCAACTCATTGGTTACTATTTAGCAAAAGATAGTAAATAACAGGAAAAACAGAAAGCACTTGGCGTGTACAAGTTAATTTTGGAGATGTCCAGTTGAAGTCGCAATATCTTAATAGCATAAAAAAGAAACAAGTATTTGTACATCTCTTTTGACAATACTAACATGAAGGATCTTATATGGATGTTTTAAATCCGCAAAGTTCATTTGGTAAATCCAAATTGATCAAGTAAGCCATGCTAAGTGTTCAGACCCAAACAAATTTAAAAGATCGTGGTGTGCTTGAATTGTCCTATGTGAAGTCCTTGCATTAGGTTAATTTCCAATTTTAGTTTCTTTCTCATAGTCTGGGGGGCAGGAGTTGCAGTGAAGAAAAAGAAGTTAATCCTACTGCTTAACATCTCAGATACAGCAACCAAACCATCATATGAATTGGCTACCAGAAAATAAGAGTATACATCATTTTGTTTCAATTAGAAAAGAAATTATAGAGGATCTTCCAAAAATAAGACTTTATATCGAATAAAGTATATACTTCGACTTTCTTGTGCTAGAACTTTAGCTCGGAAACACAGAAGTAAAGTACGTACTTTTTTTAAAAGATCGGGCTCGGAATTATTGGAAGAATTCTTAACGTTTTGGCGAATTCCTTAAAAACACAAAAAGAGAATAAAAGAATCTAGAGTTATCTAAGATTTTAACATTTAAATCCAGTTTCGCGTATCTGATTCTTTCACAACCCTTAAAGGGATTCCGCTTTGGCCTTTCTTATTTGAAAAGATCATGTTCCAGTAAAAATTGGCACTTGTGTGGTCTTTGCTTCATCAAAAGCTTAAAATCAATGAGCTGTTACAGTTATTAGGCAATCAAATCTGTAAGTCAAATTTGGTACATTATGTGCAAAAAGAACAAGGACACACTTTCTATTTCACATTATTCATTTGCAAGAAGGTAGTCGTAGAAAAGGACTATTGCAAAGATTATTGGGGCTATTTAACAAATCTTTCCTGCTTCCACATTCAGATCATGAAGTTTTAAAAGTAAAACTGTTAGTTTTGATAAGGAGTAAAGCCCATCCCTCTCGTTCTTACAGAAGACATAAATACACGACGGACGGAAAGCGGGGAAACATCCTTTTTCTGTCTTCTCTCCACAGAGGAAGGAAAGCACCGCCAAGCCTTGTTAGTTAACATTCATGTGCTGGGAAGTATCTTTATCAAAACGAGAGAAATTTTTATTTAGTTAACATTCCTGTACTGGGAAAAATTCTTATGAAACTTGAACTTTCCAAACTTCTTATGCACAGAAACGTGATAATCTGCTCAGGTTGTGCTTTCCAGTAATTTTTTTATCTTGGGAGTAGTTCAAATACACAGCAATCACTCACTTCTTCCTTCCTTACTTTTTTCAGAGGGTTGCACTCATGTCACTTGCAATTGACTTTCAGAGAGTAGATTTATAGTGATGACTAAATCTACTAGCAAATGTTAGAACATCTAAGAAAGTGCGGATTGAGAACTCATCCAGACATCAAAGCAGATAAACATTTTGAATCAGCTACACTACAATGAATCACAGGAAACTATGAAGTTCACTCCACTTGAAACATCATCTGTTTGCTTTACACGATGCTTAACCTAATCAGAATATTCTTTATAGGACTCAATCAATTAGATATTGGCATTAAAGTTCATCTGATAAACAATTTGTTTCTATTTTGGTGTTGGGCAGGGCAGTTGAGATTCTAGTCATGAGACAAAATCAACCAACCATTTCGACCAACACTTGCACTTCCTTTGGCCGATTTTGGTCTTTGTGTGTTGAACTATTTCAACCAACACTTGGTCTTTGTGTGTTGAACTATTTCGACCAACACTTGCACTTCCTTTGGTCGATTTGAGCTTTTCAATGTAACAAATTCATGAGTTTGTTAACTCATAAATTCTCTCCTTGAAATCCCATCTTCTAGATGCCCTTGTCCTTGCCATTATGTCATTTTCGGCCTTGTCACCTTGTAGGAAGAACTCTCGGCTTGTCACCCTTTTACATGGCCTATTAATTGTGTCCCTAGGTAGTTATTACGTGGCATACTATGTCCAAAGCTAAGAGCTAAAAGATAAGGTAAGAAATAAAGACAAGCTAAAAGAAATACATGGCCTCGGCCAAGACCAAACAAGAAGGCCGAAAATACAAGACTCATTAGACCTTCATGTTACAACTCCAACTCCATTCCATTTTCCATACCATGTTAGGCATCTAAGTTTGAAATGACGTGCCATTGTTGGCACCCTTAGTAAATCACTTCTCGTCCTTGGTTGAGAGTTTAAGTCCGCGGGCTGATTTACATCATTCTCCCCTTCTTTGGAAGAATTTGCCCTTAAATTCGCGCCATCTAAAGGTAAAAAAAAAAATCAACAAGTGTCGATCTAGTATTTCCACTATTAGATAAGACCGGAAGTTTTATCTTGTAGGTGCTTTTCTCAATTCTTGCCAAATATGGATCCGAATACGAGACAAATGGTTTGGATTCAAAATGTTGTCCGCATTGGATCACGGATCCTATGGATGGTTGATCAACTGAAGGAGCTTGTAAGTATGTTACCCAACTAGCAGGCCTCAGGTTCAATTTTCCTTGCAACACATAAAATTCCGTGTTATGAATAGAACAAGAAAGCCATGTGTCACCCGGTCTTCCACTAAAGGATGCCGCAGATTCTTTGCCTTGAAGTAAGATGATCCCAACATCACTTCCACTTCCAAGATTTGGAATAGCCGTTGGTGGAACATCATGCATGCCGTTGGAAGACGTGATGCATCTCATATATGGTTGTAGCACTTTGTGTATGGAACTCACGAAGGGACTTGGAAAGTTGTACAACCCAAATGGCATCAAATCATAGTTTACCTTTAAGATTGTCTTCCATTCGCCCTCTCTTCGGATTTCCACTTGATGGTAGCCATTTTTCAGTTCTATCTTGATGAACAATTTGGCTCCACTTAATTCTCAAAAAGATCTTTATACCTCAGCATAGGAAGCTTATTCCCCACGATGAAGTTGTCGATTTTATGGCTTTCGACATACGTGTGCCAAGACTCATTTTCTTTTGCCTTCATCAAGCCCATCTCCTTGGATGGAATGGGTGCACATGCTTGAGGGTTGGGTAATGAACTTCTTAGAAATAAACCAAGAGAGTGTTCACTACTCATCATCTAGGATGGTCCGGTTGTAAACTCATCCGCACATGAAACTCCCAAAGGCTCCCTTGAGTCGACACCTATAGTACTCCCCTTCTTAGATTCGTCCTCTTTCTCTTGTGCATCAAGTAATGGGATCTATGTTTCCTCTTGTTCTTCAAGTGGTATGGGTTCCTTAATAGCAAGGGAGAATCCACACTCTCTATATTCTTCTACAAGATCGACATCTTCTACTATAGTCATGACTTGGGATTGAAACATACATTAGCAAAGTGCCCTATTTCTCGGCATTGAAAGCACTTTTTTTATCTTCCCCTTTGTGACCTCTATTTTCTTCCCCGTATTTCTTTCTTCAACTCCTTGATTATAGAACGAGTTAGTAAAAGAGGTACTACACTCTTCTACCCTCGTATCCTTCTTTACACTTCTACGGCTATACAAGGGGTTAATGAAAGAGGTACCGCCCTTTGCTTCAACATTCGTGGATTTGATATAGGGCCTTGGGGTACCTTTGATTTCATGTCTTGGGTTGTTTTATACAACCCTTGACTTGACATTTTTATCCAAGGCATGCCCGAAAAGTTCTTCCCTCAAGATTGACGCATGTTTCGCAACTACGTCTCTTACGAGCCTCATTAGTTCTTCTTTGTTTATGGTGGCCATAGCATCAAGGCATGGGACGGGAATGCCTTGCTCTGATACCAATTTTATGTAGTACTGAGGGGTGAGTGCAGGTAAGTGGGGCTGAGTTTAGCAGCGGACAAGTTGACGCGACAAAGGACTTGAAATGAGGGTTCTCGGATTCTTGGCCTAGCCGGGCAGTGGGATATTGCGGGACTATTTCGAGTAGTTGTAAGTAGAATCAGACTTAAACGCTTCGTGGGGATGTCCCGGGTATGTTGAGGGTGAAGTTGGTGATCAGGTTTTGGTGGTTGGGTAGTGGAAATATGGAGGAACAATGCTAAAATAATGAGGTCTCGGGTTTACCGGGTTCTGCCGGCAGTGTGGTGTTAGGTGGCTGTTTTGGATGGTTTTAAGAAGAGTTGGGTTTAGGCGTTTTGTGGAGTTATTATAGACACGTTGAGGGTTGTATTGGTGGACGTGGTTCGATGGTTTTATGGTGGAGGGTGTCGGAACTGAACTGAACTGAACCGGTGAGGTTCCGATAAGGGTTGACTTTGTAAACTATTTGGTGTTGTTGGGTTTGAACGAGGAGGTACGCTTGGTTTTGGGTGTTGGCGTTTATTGTGAGTGTTTATGAGGTGTTGTGGGAGGTGAGGGTGATCAGTATTTGGTGGTATGGACAAGGGTTGCACACGAGTTGCGAGTAGCAATCCTCGGGTGGGTTTAGGATTGATTTGGTAAAGTGTTGGATCAGTCGATATGGAACAATGATATGACTTGGATAATGACAAGGGGGTTTTAATGCCCAAGTCAACACCAAGATAGGGTGACCAATTTAACAAGGACTATACCGGGGTTGCTAAGTACAAGCCCGAATACTAATCATGTATGGTTGGCCGGAAACCTTAAGATAGACCCTGAGCTTAGGCTAGGTTGGCCCATGCAGTCCCAACGTTCGCTTACCACCAATGAGGTTCCTCAAGCTTTTGGTTTTGATTAGGCCACACAGTCCTAACCAATACTTACACAAAAGGAGAACCTTAGTTTGGGTTCAACTAAGTCACACAAGTCTTAGCTAAACTTGCACCAAGGGGTTTGGCTCACACAAGAACCAAAGGTACTCCCAGAGCACCAACTAAGAATATCAATCTCGGATTGAAAGACTTAGCAAAATGAGTAAATACTCAACTTTTATATTTCATTCAACTCTGAAATTTACAATGGCTAAAGGCCCCTATTTATAGTAACTAATAGACTATTCTAGAAGAAAAACTAAGACACAAACTAGGACCTAGTGTGAACACATTTGGATTGACTTGGTGGCCAAGGTGTTCGGCCACTCTTTCCTCTCCTCAAGGCCGCGTTTTGAGTCCTTCTATGTGACTACATTCACGAGTTTGTTAGCTCATAAATTCTTCTAACAACCTCATCTCCTTGGAGTGTGTTTGGAAGCTTCTATTCTTGATCTTTGTGTATTGAACTATTTCGACCAACACTTGCACTTCCTTTGGCCGATTTGAGCTTTTCAATGTAACAAATTCATGAGTTTGTTAACTCATAAATTCTCTCCTTGAAATCCCATCTTCTAGATGTCCCTTGTCCTTGCCATTGTGTCATTTTCGACCTTGTCACCTTGTGCCTTGGGTTGGGTTGTATATGTTCAAAAAATTCCAAAAATGAAGACACAATAATTCTGGTAATTATAGTATCACGATCCAGCAGCACAGAACCATGGAATAAGGTTCTTTTCTCAGGTGGGCATAAAGTTATGAACTCGGCAGATCCTAAAGATGCAATTGGGCCTATTAGTCAGAATTTGGGAATTGGGCCTGGAGGTCAGCTGCGAAGGAGCCCAAGAGCAAAGCAGCCCATCTTATATTGCAATTTGCAGGTCTGCAGTGAGTATGGGTATGGGAATTATGATGTTGCAGCTCTATTCCCTTTGTTCACTTTCTCATCTCCCATCCTTTTCTGATTCCACAGCTTTCTTAAGTTTCAGTTGCAAGTTTCCCTTCAGTTATTCAATCATATTTTCTATGTTGGAGTAGAAATGAATAGTAGATCTCTCCATATTGCTATTTTCATTTTTTATACATAATTATGAATCAAAATATTCAAATAATTGTTACATAAAAAATACGTCAGATTGAGATGACAATAAAATAAAATAAAAAGTGACAATAAAATAAAATAAAAAGTGACAGTAAAATATCAGTTGGTCCAAGCTTATAACCAAAATAACGAGCCTATATTTTCACATCTTAGCCTACTTAGTCCACTTTGTATATAATTTGAAATACTTCAGGAAAAGGCGATAGTTCCTTAATTTATGATTATGATTTTCATTTTTAAGCTAAGAAACTAATTGAGAGTGATGTTCATGTTTATCATTATAGATTAAACATTGTTAGGTGAACTAAAGTGAGAGAATTAAAAAATTCATTATTGGGGGTTTTAAAAGCTTGAAAACTCAAAAATGAGTTTCCTGATTTGTTGATTTTTTTTTTTACAAATTGATGATTGAGCTTGTTGTGAAAGTTATTTTGAAGTTGTGGTTAAAATTTGTAGCTATTAGATGAAGATTTGAGCTACTTGGTGATAACTTTTATCCATTTTGGATGGATTTCATGGGTTGAATTTCCTAGAAGACAAAATTCAATTTGTATAATATTATGTAACTGTGTAAAAGTGTGTATAAACATCTCTTACAGAGGCGGAGCTAGGATTTGAAACTTATGGTTCGAGATTCTAGTTCTTTAAAATTACTGGTTCTAAATTAATAATTTGTACATATTCATTGAAATTTAAGATAAATACAAAGCTTAAATCGAAGCTATTGGGTTCAGTCGAACACGTAAGTTATATATTGGCTCCGCCCCTGCTTATATATACTACTATACACTTTTATACATGGTAGATATAC
The DNA here is from genome assembly GCA_034509755.1 of Anisodus tanguticus. Lineage (NCBI taxonomy): Eukaryota > Viridiplantae > Streptophyta > Magnoliopsida > Solanales > Solanaceae > Anisodus > Anisodus tanguticus. The sequence continues at coordinate 19,972,390 of CM067553.1, read as the reverse complement.
TGTTTGTAGTAAGTGTAAAATATTGTATACCGAGTGTATATATAACACTGTTACGGAAAAATGGTCTACGCCTGGCCTGTACAAACTGAAAATATGACTACATAAGTGCAATTTATTGTATTAAGCTGTATATTTTCTAAAATTCCCATGAAAAAGTCCTTTACTAACTAAAGAAAATCTTTTATAAATGCAATTATACGTGTAACACATAAAAATAAGGATAAAAGCATGATCAATAGTTTGAAGCTTTTAAGGAATATATCCTACACTGCAAAATGAGGTTTTGAAATTCAACATAGAGCTAATGAAAAATTTCAAGAAAATTTGGAATTCCTATTTTTGTACCATGTTGTTGCACATCTTTTTATAGTTTAAGAAGGAAAAAAACTCACAATAATTTAAGGCCATTTTAAACCTTCAATGAATTTTAAGAATGACTAAATAATTCATCAAATTGGTTAAATCTAAAATAATAACATTCCATTTTGACTTTTGATGCTATATATGAATAATGAGGTTATTAGTTCCATTTCAAAGGTGAAGGGGGTGTATTAATTCAAGCTCAAAAGGTTAATTTAGAGGATTAAGTAGAATTTAGTCAATTATTTTATTTCACCCATACCCATCACTGTGATTAGAACAAGAAGAGCATAATATAAAACAAAAACGAGCTGATAAAAAGGCTCTCATTGTTACAATCGCGGTCACGGAGACCTCAAAGCGTATATACTCTACCTCCGGTTTTGGAAATATTCACACAGCTTGGAGTAGCATGTTTACATTTACCAATCTTCAGTTCATGTTAAAGCGTCAATGGCAAGTGTCACAAAAGGAGAAAATGATCCTTGATGTATGTGCTTTGGTTTTGTGTGATCCTTGATGTATAAATATGATGGAAATGGTCCTTAATGTAATAAAAAAAAAGTAAACTTAATCCTATTAAGTCATACAAATAAAGATAATCGCTACTTTTGTTGTAAAAATAAATGGAGGCCCTCGGCATGTGCACTGCACATAAGCTTTCAAACTACAAAATAAAGGTATATTGTTGTATCATTCAATTCAATTTCAGAATAATATCAAAATTCCTAATTGTAACTTGAAAGAACCATGAGAAAACTTTTAAGGCAGATGTAGAGCTTGAAGAAAATTATAATTTTATGGTGAATATATTGAACAGAGTATGGAAAACTTTATATGGAAAGTAGTATGCCGAATCACACCTTTGTAAACTCAAAAAACTTTCTCTCTCTAGAATGAGAGCTCTTCTCAGCTAAGCTGGACATAGCGAAGGGATCGAAGATCGGAGGGAGAGGGAGGGGAAATCATTTGACGCAAATGCCTACTACGTTTGTTCGTAAAGGGATACCGCAATCGAAGGATGCTAGGAAGATGAAAAGTGTTAATGTTCTGCAAGGAATTGCGCCTCTTGTTCTTAACCCACCGGTAATTACAAAATCGCTGGTACAATGTCACAAATGTGCATTGTGACAAATTAGTAGTAAGTTTAAATAATTAAATTTAGGTCCCTTAAGTTAGTTATTCTACAATGTAGTATTGAGTATTTAATCCCACAAGTTTGTTGATCTAGGGGACCACTACGTTTTGTTCTTTGTTTTATAGTTGGGTCTGTTGCACTGTTCATTTTATCATAAATATATCAAAATTACTCCTTCTCTCTCTTCTTCTTTCTCTTTTCTCTATGTTACGATCATCATTGTAGCTGAGCTTCCAAGCTCTTGTTACAATGGTATCAAGCCAGTTCCGACGCCGGTAACAACAACCCCACCGGAGCTGCAACACATTTACGACGACATCCGAACTATCAAGACATAACTTGCAATGTTCGCCGAAGACACATGCAAGAGATTTGAATCCCTAGAAAATAATCAAAATCGGTTTCAATCGCAGTTAGATGAAGCTCGAGAAACCAACATGAAGCTCGAACTCATGTTATTGAGCTTAAATCTGACACAATCGGGAGGTTTGACACCAACCACACCGGCGGCGACACATGCAAATAACACCACTGGCGTAAATCCTACTGGAACACATCCAGTACCAGCTATACATGAGGTCGACCAAGCTTCAGGTAGCAGAACTCCTATTCATATCTCCCATGCTTCATATACACCATCGACTTACAATGTCGGTCGAGATTTTACATTTCCCCAGCGCCTCTATTTTTTAGTTCCCCAATTTTCAGAAATCCTAATTATTCATCCTCAACAGCCATTCTAACTGGTGCCATTGTACACACCCCTGAAGCCATGAACAACTCGAGGTTCCCCAAGCCTAAAATCAACTTCCCTGAATTTGATGGTAGCCCTAGAAGCTGGTTAAGAAAATGCGAAAAGTTTTTTGAATTGTATAATATTTCTGACCAAGAAAAGTTGAGTTATGCCTCTGTACACATTAGGTATAAGGTAGATATCTGGTTGGATGGGTATACTATGAACCACAGGGGTGTCATGACCTGGAGCATGTTCTGTATTGAGGTCTGTAGGAGGTTTAGGAGTTTAAGACCTCAAGATATTGTGGAAGAATTCAACAAACTTACACAATATGGAATTGTGGATCAATACCAAAATAAGTTTGAAGAGTTAACCAGTTACATGACAATATTGAATCCATTACTTAATGAAGCACGCTATGTTGCCAGTTTCATTAGTGGGCTTAAATAAGAAATTAAACCCTTAGTGAAATTGGCTAATCCTACAATTGTGTTGGATGCCTATGAAGTGGCTAAGTTGTATGAAGAATCCTTCAAGACACTCACACCTTTTGTAACTACCAGATACCCTCCACATTCTACTCCCAAACCACTAGCCATTGCCTACCCCAAAAACCAACCAAACACCACACACAGACCAACACAGATCCAAAACTCCCAAGTCCCTTTTAAATAAACTTATCCTAATCAAAAACCACAAACCAGACTTTCATTCAAACCAAACAATCTGCCTCCCCATCTTGAAACTCTAAGGGAACAAAGATTGTGTTATAGATGTAAAGAGAAGTACACTACAGGTCACTAGTCCAAAACAAGAGGGTTACCTGTTATAGAAGGAATAGAAATGGAAGGTTAAGAAGAACCACATGAGGAGTTTGTAGATGTGGCTGAGACATTAGAAGAACTAGGAGATAAGCAAGCTGAAGTTTCACTAAATGCCTTACTAGGTTTAAGTTCTACCAAAGGAAAAATTTCCACTATCAAGATAATAAGGTATGCTAGTAAAATACCCTTGACAGTGTTAATAGACATTGGTCCCACCCATTCATTCATTGACCCATACATTGTTAAGAGATTAAGGTTACCAATGTAACTTATGAGGAAACCTCTGAGGGTAATGGCAGTCAATGGACAGGAGATGAGTTGCCAATTAGAAAGTCCATAATTTAAATGGAAGATGCAGGGTGAACAATTCAATTTCAAACTCAGTCTGCTGAAGGTAGGAGGATGCGATATGATACTAGGGATGGACTGGATAGATGAGGTGGCCCCAGTGATCCTGCATACTAGACCACACAGCCTAAGCTTCATATCTAATGGGAAATTGGTCACACTGTATGGAGTGCATGATGATTCTGGAGTATCATCAATTAACACTGAGAAGCTGTGAAGAATGCTACAATGTGGAACTTGTGAAATGATAGATGAGCTTTCAATGATCAATATATGAATAATAATAAAGGAGAAACAAACTTTGCCCCTGCTATTGATAGGATACTGCAAAAATACCAAATCATGTTTCAAGAACCTACCGAGTTACCATAAAAAAAGGAGTGTGATCATAGGATCAACCTCATCCATGGGGCTCAACCCTTCAACTTAATACTCTACATGTACTCTTATGATCAAAATAATACCATTGAGTTTATCATTGCAGATATGGTCAAGGCTGAAACCGTGGTACCTTGCCAGTCAGCTTTTGCCTCACCTTCACTGATAGTTAAGAAGAAAGATTCCACATGGAGGTTGTGTGTAGACTATAGCAGGCTAAATAGTCTAACTATGAATAACAAGTATGATAGATGACCTACTGGATGAATTATTTAGGGCAAATATATTTTCTAAGGTGGATCTAAGGGCTGGGTACCATCAGGTGAGAATGAAAGAAGGGGAAGAACACAAAACTGCATTTAGAACACACCATGGTCTTTGGGAGTTCAGAGTAATGTCTTTTGGCCTAACTAATGCACCTGCAACCTTTCAATCCCTCATGAATTGTGTCTTTAAGGAACAATTGAGAAAATTCATACTAGTATTCTTTGATGACATATTGATATATAGTAAGACCGTGGATGAATATCTGGTGCATTTAGAAACTGTTTTACAACTGTTAAAGAGAAATCAATTGTTTGCCAAATTAAGCAAGTGTGAGTTTGGACAACCTCAAGTAGAGTACTTGGGGCACAATATCAACAACAAAGGGGTGAGTACTGACCCAAGTAAAGTTATTGCAATACTAGACTGACCCTATCCAAAAACCATAAAAGAACTAAGGGATTTCTTGGGGTTAACAGGGTACTACAGGAAGTTTGTAAAGAACTATGCCCACATTAGTAAGTCACTAACAAACCTATTGAATAAAGGAGAGTTTGTATGGAACCCTGAGGCTGAGTCAGCTTTCAACAAGCTTAAGGTGGCTATGTCAAGCACACTTGTATTAGCACTGCCTGATTTCGCTAAACCTTTTGTATTGGAAGTTGATGCTTGCAACACTGGAATTAGTGATGTGTTGATGCAAGAAAAGAGACCTTTGGCATTTATGATCCAAGTTCTGAGCAAAAAATATCAAGGGTTGTCCACTTATGAGAAGGAGTTGATAGCACTATTACAAGATGTGGATAGGTGGAGGCATTATTTCCACCCCCATCACTTCATAATAAAGACTGACCACTTCAGTCTAAAATTCTTACAAGACCAGAAGATAACCACTTTCTTGCAACATAAGGGACTAACTAAGCTGATGTGATTAAGCTTTGAAATTCAATACAAGAAGGGAGTTGAAAATGTAGTTGATGATGCCTTATCCAGGAAAGTTAATTATCATGGAGAGAAAACCATAGAAATAGACACAACACAATGCATGGTGATAACACAAATTCAACCAAAATGGATTGAAGAAATCATGGATAGTTATAAAGGGGACCAAGAAGTGTTACAAACCATCACTACTCATAGTACCAACCCTGATTCTGAGTTGAACATTTCATTGCAACAAGGAGTGTTAAGGTACAAAGGAAAGGCTTGGGTGGGACAAAATGGGCCACTGATGCAACACTTGACTATAACCATACACAAGTCAGGCCTATAAGGACATTCAGGAGTCTGGGCCACTTATCAGAGGCTAAAGGCAGTATTTTATTGACATACCATGATTGAGCAAGTAAATGATGTAGTACAAGTATGTGTGGTGTGCCGGAGATGCAAGGATGAGCAAGTTGCATATCCAGGCCTATTATAGCTCCTTCCTATCCCTGAAGGAGCCTGGGAGCATATTTCAATGGATTTTATTGAGGGACTACCTAAATCTGAAGGAAAGGACACTGTACTAGTGGTTATTCATAGATATAGTAAGTGTGCGCACTTCATTGTTATTGCTCACCCTTTCACTTCCCCACAAATAGCTAGAACATTCCTAGCTAACATATACAAACCGCATGGATTACCCAAGAGTATAGTGTCAGATAGGGATAACACTTGGTATACATAATGTATATCACGGGCATATTGAGCAAAGCAGCAAAGCAGTCTCGGATAAGGCCCATCACGGGCAGTAACCAGTGGCCCATCACGAACTGTATAGGATGTGTATATATGGTATATATTGTTGTAATATTATAGTGTAAAGGTTACCTTAATTAGTCTTGTACACTTACCATAATTGTATAGTTAGAATTATGGTAGAATAATGTTTTAGGAGTAGAATAGGAATAAGATTTTCCTATTATGAAAATATGTAACTTGTATATATACTTGTCAATTAATAAAAAAAATTAAGGGGATTATTTCTTTCAGGATTGTTTTCTTAATCAGTTTGGAGTTAGCAGCGACTTTTGGGTTAATATGTTTCTTTTATGGTGGAGTAGGTATAAGGTTGTCACCCATTTGGACCACTACGTTTGACAATCACAAAGCCTAAGTCAAAGGGTCTAATTAGTAGATCACTTGTACGGCCATTAAAAGAGTTGGTTTACTGTTATGTAGCTATGAAGTATTCAAACTTAAGCAACACAATTAAAGAATATCAATAAATTGATATGGGTGGGAGAGAGCTAGAGAGAGAACTATAGACCCCGGTAGAGTGAGAATAAAGTAACAAAAATTCAAATATAGTATTACTATTAAGTAAAACAATTAATTAAGTGAAATAATTCAGGACAGGTCCTGCTGAAGCGCAAGGAGAATATAGGACGACCCCCGCGCCTAGGCTTTGAATTTCACATTTAAATGTATTACTACAACTTTTTTAGGCAGGTGTTTTTGCTTCACTTTTACTCCCTCTTTCCTTCGTAAAGCTTAAGGGAGGACTCCGTTATTCGAACTTTTATCTCTCTATTTTTTATGTTTTATTTTTAATCATGGTATTCAAGCTATTTTGCGTACACCTCAATTAATTTTATTAGGTACCTGCTATCTCCAGGAGTGGAGTCAAGACTTTTGACAAGTGGATTTTCAAAGGTTAAAAAATACCTCTAGCGAGACTCAAACCAACAATAATGGGCTAAACTTTCTATCCTTCTGCCGCTGAGTTGAAATCCAAGTTATGTTAAAGGGGATTCAAAACTTAATATTTATAAATAAATAATCAAATTTACCTTATATATACAGACTAAGACAGTGTAATTTTTTTACAAAGGGGTTCAGTTGAACCCCTTACACTCCCGTAGTTCCGCCCCTCGCTATCTCCACTAACTTTGTTCACCAAGACATGGACAAATAAGAAGAAATTACCTAAAATAATTATTTTCACTGAAAATTGAACTTGAGACCTAATGGTTCTCAACTAACTTCATTGACCACTAGAATGCTCGCTAAGGGGGAAAAGGGCAGTGAATTGATTTTGGTTTAGTTTTAATTTTCTTTAAACAAATTTCATCGAAAAGATTACGTGCATGCTTGGGTTTATGTATGAGAAATGACCGATGTGTTTCTAAAGACTATCACTTATTTTCTAATCCAAATTAAACTAAAATCAAATCAAACACCAAGGAAGTAATTATGAAATTAATTGGACTATACACAGCAGGCGTCCAAATAAATAAATAAAATTGTAAAAAATCTATTAATAATACTGATAGCTTAACAAAGTAAACGAAATGGAGAAACCTCATGTCGCTTGTTTAATGTATAGTACTTGATCCTAATCATTTTTATCAGACGAGAATAGAAAAATATTTAGCCGCTGAATTTATTTGTAAGTCCCTTTCAAGATATTTATGAAAAGGACTAATCCAATATTCATCTTCTAATTAAGTCAATTGGCCGGTGAAGGTAGGTAGCATCCAGTTTACAAACTAGGTTAAGCTAATGGAATGGAAAATAAAATATTTCATTATGGCTGAAAGAACTATCTTATCAAGTTCCATGTTAAGCAAATATGTGCATTATATGCGATTATTAATTTGGTGTTAATATTTACCTAATTACTCACAGTCATCTTTAAGAATATTGAATGTATTCGGAGAAAATTCAATCTGCTTAGGTTAGTATTGATGGTAAGTGGCAAGTAGTTGGGGTACAACCACTCCGACGTCGCGGGTTTGAATCTGTGTAGTGACAGTCTTTGCTGAAATATTGCAAGGGTTGTTGCTGGGTTCGTGTCCCGTTGGTTCTCTCCACTCGCGCATATCCCTCGATTTACATCTCACCTCGCCAAGGGGTCTCTGATACAGGTGGGGGATTTCGCCTTCGGGACTTTCCCCTTCACAAAGTATTGATGGGAAAAAAAAGAGATATCTAATTAACTAATTTTAACCTAATTATGAACTAGTCAGTCTAGCCCTATTTCCTCAGTCCGCCACAACTGCGACCAATACGAAATCTCTTTCCATCATCTTCTTTATTCTCGCCGCTCCATAACTCATAAATGGACGTTGCCAAGGAATGCTCTACCGTCAATGGTAAATGGTAACAGTTAAATGATTTTGTGTATGTGGATACATTGTTTATACTTTATACATACGGACATATGAATACATTAATTATATGTAGTTATACACTATTTATACATGGTTATACAGAACATACATTAGTCATACAATGTATACGTAATGTATATATAATGGATAATAGTATATAAGAATGTATATATTGTACAAAATTTATCATAGTTTAATTTTGATTTAGTTATTGGGACTTCTTATTCTCATTTTATTTTAGAATAGCCAATTTAGTAGTACAATTTTCATTTTGTTGTTTATGATCCGCGAACGTAAAAAGATGTTTTAGGCTAAGTGACTAGATGCTTTGGGTTTTTTTTTTATTGTTAATATAAACTAGGCTAACATTGCAAACTAGAAAAATAGCGGTATATATGCGAAACTTCTCCAAAAAAAATACCATCTTTTAAATTGGAGTACATTTGTCAAATGAAAAAAGTGGGGTCTTAATTTGTATAACTTCTTATAGGAAAACAAACATTTCTTTAATTCCTTGCATTTCTAGCGCAGAAGTTGGAAATTCAAGAATGCTGATAATTTCATGTAGAAAAAATAAAAATATACTTTGGCCAAGTATTCGTGTAGGTATATCTTACATAAATTTAGTGGTGTGTGGTCCACAAATTTTCAATTGTCAAGATGAAGTTTTCCAATTGGAGTGTTGTTTACCACAAATTCCATCAACCATAAGTCGGTTTGTTAATTCGGTTGTTCTAAGTTATATAACTTTACAAGAAATGAGTAGTTGAAAGAACCAATTCTCATTATTAGGGATACATAATTTTCTTAGATTTTAGTACTTGAACAAGTCTTCGAAATCTCATTTAAAAAGTTTTTGAAAATTCAAAAGAATGGGAAGGATACGCACATAAGGAGACCATATCAAACATTTTCCTCTATCGAATTAATCATTCTTGGTTATCCAACTTTTTTGTTAACCAAGAAAAAAAAATCTGCTATTTGTCAACTCAGATTCTTGAATATGAGAAATTTTATTTACAAATATCAGTCCAAACTTAAATGTCTAGAAGAAATAAAAGTAAAAAAGAAAACGATAAGATAAACTAAAATGAGGCAGTGGAAGTGTTCTGAGAAAACCAAAATCAAATTATTTACTTTAGTACTCTATTCATATCCATCATTGCAGTGGAGAAAGTAAAAGAGCATAATTTTAAATATAAAGGAGGAGCAGAAAAAATAGTAAAAACTTACCTGCAGGCTGAATTCTTTGTATATATTAAATAAATGAATGCAAGATAAGTGTCTATTATAATATATTTATCACTTTACCATATATATATATTTCACTTTAAATTGTAACCACTAAGGTTAATTAGCTTAATTTGATATAAATATTGAATGCAAATAAGTATTTACGAGAAAAACAATCATTTAATTCGATACACATTTGATGAAATTTATACGTACTCAACCTCTGGCTAACTTTGAAAAGATTCATACCTGCACTAGTAAATTCACATCTACCGAATGTAAATTCTTCAAATGTCAAGAGAATTTAGAAATAAGTCATCTTATATGGACTGTTGAAAAGAAAAGGTTAATTTATATGAACGGATAGCATAAAGAAAATTATATTTCTTGTAATATAATAACAGATTATCTGGCTTATATTTCATGCAACTAATAGAAATATACAGTAATTTTATTTCAGTTGATTTGATAATACAAAAATTATTTTATATCGGTGGGGTGCACAAAATTAAAATCAAATAGAAATAGGGGGGAAAAGTACATATAATAGTAGATGCCTAGGTAGAGAAAATGACATAGGGATGCTTGTCTTAGTAGTAGGGGTGTACAAAGAAAACCGATAAACTGCACCAAACCAATAATTTAAGTCAAACCGAGAAAAAAACCCGATTAGTGGTTTGATATTGTAAAAAAAAATGACCATAAGTGATTTGGTTTGGTTTTAACAAAAAAAAATCAAACCGAACCAAACCAATCCGAAAGTACATGTATACAAATTTTAAAATCTTTTATACATAAAAAAATTTATTTATAATGTAATTTATAAATATTCCTTAAAAATTTTCATAGTTTTTGTCTTTTAACATATTATTTCAAGCTTAAACTTAGAATTTTTAATGGTACAATAAGTTATACACCTCGTTGATGTTAGTAACTCAAATAAAGCTCAAACCAATATTAATGCTAACAAAATAAATTCAATTCTAACACTAGAAATAACAATAATGTTGGATATCTATTACTACGTACTATTAGTTTTGCATGTAGGTAAAAATTGGTGTATTCGAAAGGTTAAACAAAACAAATGATTTGTTGAGTCGAGAGATGACTCTCTGTCTTTAAGACAAAATTGCCCCGTATAGATGTTTTTACGGTGATGGACAATAGCACAACAACAATCAACTATACAAAACAAATATAGATGATTCTATCGAAGAAATAAATATAGAACATATTGTTGATTCTGCTTCTGTGTTTAGAATAGAACAGATGATCGTTTCTGTTTCTCTGAATATCGAAACATAAGTTTTTCGTTTCCGTCTCTGTGTTATCTGTATATCGAAACAGAAGAGGTTTTCTGTTTTGTATATTTTGAACAGAGCAGAAGAAAAGAAAAAGGTTATGTTTCTGTATATTCTTGTTGACAAAACAGAAGAAAGGTGTTTGTGTTGTGCATTTTTCTTTTCTGAACATTATTGTTCAATTTATATTTGAAGAGGAGGACCATTGCAATGTTTTTGGAATTTTCCAAATCGTTGCAACGTTTCAGAAATCTTTAGGGACTAAAAAGAAAATATCCGGAAGACAGCCCACAGCCCGAAACCCGAGACCCGAGCCCAGACGGGACGGGACGGGCGGCCGGCGGAACGCGTGTGGGGCTTAGCCCCGAACCCAAGCTCACCTAGGTCCTCTCCCTTCTAAATTCATGGATTACCCCTTGGGGTCCCAAACTCTTACTCAAACTTAGAGTTTATATATTGCATAAACTCTCCATCTTCTACCAATGAGGGAGATTAGTCATTTTTGGCCAAAAACACTCTATCTTTTCATGTCTCAAACACCGTACTTTGTGTACCAATATCTCTTTCATTTCTTAACGAAACTTGACGATACCTGGCACTAACATCATCAACTCACTTAGTAGATTAGGCATGTGTGAAGAAATGATGTTTTCGACATGTGGGGCCTATGTGTTTAAGTCATTAAAGATGTGATAAACTCAATTCCACATTAGTAAAATTTTGTCTTAAAGACAGAGAACAATCTCTCGACTCAGCAAATTATTTATTTTGTTAATCTTTCGAATACACCAATTTTTACCTACAATTTTAAGACAAAACTTTGCTGAGTGTTTGAAAGATGTCTGTCAACAGTTCTATTTTCAGTTCTCGTTCTAATTCTGGGTTTGGCTCTGTTTCTGCCAATTGTTCTGTTGATCGTTCTGTTAACAATTTCGTTGGTAGTTCTGATTCTACTTCTGTCAACAGTTTTGTTTATGTTTCTGTTGTTGCTGATCAAGGCACTGCCTCTGGCACTGCTCAAGAAAGTGATGTTGTCCCTACTCCTGACAGTTTTCAATATAAACACCCAGGTAAGGCTCTGGATAACAATTACAACAAGAGAAGAAGACTAAATATGATGTTCTATCTTACTGCATTGAGTCTGTCACGATTTCAGACAGAAGATCCTCCTTCTGTTGGGGATGCAATGGACACTCAGTCTAACACAATGATTGAAGTGGCCCAGAATATCAGGTCACAAATGACCTGAAGGCCAAGAACAAACACAATGCAGAGGATAACGTTGTACAAGACGAGGGTAATCATTCAGATCTTGACGATAAGATTGTGGATTTCTTGGCAGTGGTGCTAGAGGCAAATCTGGTGGAGAACCCAAGGCACTGGTGGATAGACACGGGTGCAACCCGTCACATCTGCTCTGACAAGAATGCATTCTCCTCTTACGCACCAGTCACGGGCAAAAAGTTATTCATGAAAAACGACGCCACCTCTAAAGAGCAAGGGGTTGGAAAGGTTGTCCTAAAAATGAATATAGGCAAACAGATCACTCTAAAGGAAGTGATGCACGTCCCTGACATCCGCAAGAACTTGGTTTCAGGGCCACTGTTGGTCAAGGCTGGTTTTAGACTAGTTTTTTAGTTCAACAAGTTTGTAATAACTAAGAATGGTAATTTTGTAGGAAGGGGCTTCGCATGTGACGACCTCTTCAAAATGAATGTTATGTCTATAATCTGTTCATCTAATAAAATAAAGCCTTCTACCTACTTGCTTGAGTGTTCTAATTTATGGCATCATAGATTATGACACGTTACCTACAAATCCATTCAAAAGTTAGTAAAGTTGGAATTGTTATCTTTCTTCGACATAAACCCTCAACATAAATGTGAGGTGTGCGTAGAAGTAAAATTAACCAAAGCGTCTTTCCATTCAGTCGAAAGAAACACCACTCCTCTAGAACTTATTCACACTGACATATGTGATTTAAAGTTTGTGCAAACTAGAGGGGGGAACAAGTACTTTGTGACTTTCATTAATGATAGTACAAGGTATTGTTATGTTTACGTGTTAAAAAGTAAAGCTGAAGCGTTTGAAGCATTTAAATGTTATAAAGCAGAAGTTGAAAATCAACTAAACCTACGGATTAAGGCAATTCGCAGTAAAAGAGGGGGAGAATACGTAGCAACCGTTTGAAGAATACTGTGCTCAATTCGGCATTGTTCATCAAACTACCGCTCCTTACTCGCCTCAGTCTAACGATGTTGCCGAGCGCAAAAACCGTACGTTAAAGGAAATGATGAATGCTTTACTTATCAATTCCGATTTAGCCCAAAACTTGTGGGGCGAAGCGATTTTTACCGCTAACACAATTCTCAATAGAGTTCCGCATAAGCGTAAGGATAAAACTCCATATGAAGCATGGAAAGGAAAGCAACCCACTTACAAAAATTTGAAAATGTGGGGTTGTTTGGCAAAGGTCGAAGTACCTAAACCAAAACAGGTCAAAATTAGACCTAAGACTGTAGATTGCATATTCATCGGATATGCAAATAACAGTAATGTTTATCGCTTCTTAGTGTATAAGTCGGAGATACCTGATATCCACAAGGGTAAGATCATGAAATCAAGAAATGCTGAATTCTTTTAACAAATCTTTCCTAGAAAGGAAAAAGAAATAATTTCGCACAAACGAAGTTATGAACAAAGTGCTCAAAATCAACAAGACCCGGGAGTTTCTGATTATCCGAAACCAGATGTTCCAGATCTACAAGACTCAGAAGTTACTGACTATCCGGAACTTAATATTCCAGACCTACAGAACTTAGGGGTTCAGAGATTGAACCAAGACGGAGCAAAAGGGCCAAAAAGGACAAAACCTTTGGTTTAGATTTTCTAACCTATATGGTTGAAAATAAACCAAGGACAATTAAGGAAGCATTGTCAACTCCAGAAGCACCTCTTTGGAAAGAAGCTATAGAAAGCGAAATAGATTCCATCATGCAGAACCATACTTGGGAAATGGTTTACCTTCTTCCAGGAAGCAAACCTTTGGGTTGCAAGTGGATACTCAAAAGAAAGTACAAAGCAGATAGAATTATTGACAAGTATAAGGCTAGATTAGTAGTCAAAGTCTACAGACAAAAGAAAGGCCTCGATTACTTCGACACATACTCCCATGTGTCTAGATTAACGTCCATAAGGGTATTCATAGCTATAGAAGCTTTGCGTGACCTTGAGATACATCAAATGGATGTTAAGACATCCTTCCTAAACAGATAATTGAAAGAGGAAATATACATGGAACAACCCGAGAGGTATGTAATTCCAGGACAAGAAAAAAAAGTTTGTCGTCTTGTTAAGTCTCTGTACGAACTCAAACAATCCCCGAAACAATGGCATGAAAAGATTGACAATACATTATTATCAAAAGATTTCTCCATAAATGAATGTGATAAATGTATCTATATCAAAGGGAACTCCGACTCATTTGTCATGATATGTCTTTACGTGAATGACATGCTCATCACCGGAAGTAGTCTAAACTTGATCCTGAAAACCAAGAATATGTTGAAACAACGTTTTGACATGAAATATATGGGTATTGCAGATGTAATCTTAGGAATTAAGATTTCTAAGACATCTGACGGGCTAGTCTTATCTCAATCTCATTATATTGAAGATGTTTTGAGGAAATTTGATGTATTTGACAGTCCCCCTATAAAGTCATCAATGGATATGAATCATAGAATTGATAAGAATCGTGGTGCACCTGTATCCCAAGAGCGATATGCGCAGGTCATTAGTAGTTTAATGTACATTACAAACTGCACCCAACCCGATATCGCTTATCCAGTCAATAAGTTAGGTAGGTTTACTCGTAATCCTGGAAATGATCACTGGAAGGCGCTAAATCGGATACTATGATATCTGAAATATTCGATGACTTACGGATTACACTATTCAAGATATACATCCGTACTGGAAGGATACAGTGATGCAAACTGGATATCAGACATAAAGAACACCAACTCCACCAGTGGGTAAGTTTTTGCAATTGGTGGTGGGGCTGTGTCTTGGAAATCCTCTAAGTAAACATGCATCGCCCGATCCGCGATAGAATCAGAGTTTATTGCTTTGGACAAAGCAGGAGAAGAAGTAGAGTGGCTTCATGACTTCTTAGAGGATATACCTTGTTAGCATAACCCCGTACCTTCGGTGATGATTCACTGTGATAGCCAATCGGCTTTAGGAAGGGCACAAAGTAATATGTACAACGGCAAGTCTAGACATATTCGTCGGAGGCATAAGACTGTTAGACAGTTGATCACTACAGGTGTCATTTCCATTGATTACGTCAAATCAAATGATAACTTAGCAGATCCATTAACTAAAGGCCTACCCAAAGATCAAATATTCTGCTTATCGAGGGGAATGGGCTTAAAACCCAAACAATAAGAATCTTTATGGTGGTAACCCAACCTTACTGACTGGAGATCCCAGGAATTTGGTTCAATGGAAAAACTAAACTATAGTTGTTCAGTTTAGCGCTTCACTTGAAGTAAGATGACTTCAGATTATCATTCTTTAAAGAAGTATAACTCCAAAGTCGTTCCCGCGATAGACATTAAGTGCTATTTGCATAATGGGTAAATGATAAGTTTCTGAAACTTTTAATGATTCCTAACACTTGCGAGTGAGGTAGAGCAATATACCTTATATGAGATCACCTATTTAAGTGCGAAGACAGACCGCTTCAAATGTACGCACTTAAGAATCCAAGCGTTGTCCATGGCCACAACGGATAAAACAATAAGAAGAAATGAATAAGGAGAGTTATTGTGTTGATATCATTGTCTTGGTTTACACTAAACACTGACGGTTCAAGACACCGCATTCACCGCGCAGTAAGTAAATCCGATGGTAATCGGCTAAGGAATGTAAAAGCATCTATACGGGGAAAATTTGTCTTAAAGACAGAGAGTCATCTCTCGCCTCAACAAATCATTTATTTTGTTTAACATTTCGAATACACCAATTTTTACCTACATTGCATTGGTTAGACAGTGAAAAAATATAACCTAGTTTAGTTTTTCTTTAATATATAATCATGTAATTAATAATTAGTCGTACTTTTTTCTTTTAGTACTTTTAGATTATGATCATTATCATTATTGTTTAGCGATTTCATTATCTTTTTTGTTGAATATTTTAGTACAATGTCATCACTTATCTCACATTTTATTTCATTTTCTTAAGAAACACCTTAATTAGACAGTTGTATCTTACTAGGACTAAAAAAATATTCGAAACACAAGTTTTATGTTTTGTATGAAGACTTTACCGGGAAAAAAAAACCCGAACAACCCGAAAAAATTGCAAAATCCGAGAAAACCCGAAGATAAAAAAACCTGACTTTCATTGGTCTGGTTTAATTTATAAATTTAAAAATTCGACACAATTGATTTGGTTTGATATATTTAAGAAACCCGAACCAACCCGGTCATATACACCCCTACTTAATAGTTTGAATTTATAGAAATTTTGGTCAAATTATGCATCTGTTTTAGCCAAGTAGCTGGTAAAGGTTTAATGTTATCTCTCATTTGGACTAGAATGACAATCATATAAAGCAAAGGTCAAATAGGCTTATGTAAACTGTAGATCACTTATACGACATTTAATAGAGTGGATTTGGTAATGTCGTATATGGTGATGCAAAAGCTGTTGAACAATTTCAAACTTGTGCAATAAATTTGAATATAAGAGAAAGTCAAATAATTGATATGGGTGGGAAAAGGAATCAGTAGAAGCTAGAGACGTTGCCAAGCTCGTTTGGAACAAAGAAAAGTTCAAAGTATATTTTTAGACTAAAAATTAAATATTACTATTCTCTTGAAAGCATCAAAAGTTATCTAAAAAAAACAAGCACACGTTAATTACAGTAATTTTGTAGCCTCTTTATAATTTATTTCTAATTTTAAATTTTTACTTTCTTTGGTCCATATTATATTTTTATTTTATCACATATTAGATATAAATAAGAGATTTTTGCAAGTCATTTTTTTTTTCTATTTAAATTGTAAAGGGTTATGTTCACCATTGTCCAAGCACACATAAGCTTTATAATTTGAATAGAATAAACTGGCCCTGTAATATTTTTGTGTGTAAACATAAAAAGCTCTTGTAAAAAAATTTATAAAGGGCTACAAAATAATTTGTATCTTTCAAAACACTTAGATTTTAATTAGAACTAAGCCAAAATCAAATGTAACTATTTTCTTTTTATTGGATGTTACCGTAAAAGACAAAACCAAATCAAAGTTAGATCATAGCTAAAAATATCAAAATTTAATATTTAAGATGAAGTGAAATCTGCCTCAAAAGTAATTTCAAATGAATTAAAGAAGCTGCGAAATATGAAATTCAAAACCTATCCGAGGGGTTGTCCTTAGGGTAGACTGGTTTTCAACTATAATTAATTGTTTTAATTATCGATGTTTGAATCTTGTAAGAAAATAAGAAAATAATTACTTTTATTTTCTTAATACGGTAGTTCAAAGTTTTAGCGAATTAAGTAATGTGTTATTTTATTTTTTATTATTGGCTCTGCCATACATATTTTGCCTTGTAAAGGTAACTTTCTTAATTTTTATTCAAAATTGCCGAAGAATTATTAAGCGCAGAATCATATTGACGAATCAGTTATTTTCTTCTTCCTTAGCACAAGTCTTAAGATTATTTTGAATTAAAATATATGCATTTCAATGAATGAGCAAAAGAATTTATAGAAAATATTAAAATATGTCCTTAAAGTAGTTTCGTTAATAGTCATCTTACGTATGTTCTGTCATTTAATAGTTGGTCCAAGTATGTCTTTAGTTTAACTGAAGTCTAATTTAGCTGATTAACAAGCGAAAATGGCTATAATATGTGTGAAATTGAGCAGATATGTCATTCATTATAATACCATAAATGATACTCAATTAAATTCGATTTTCTCAGATTTAACCAAGTTACAAAATTAGTTTTTTGCTGACAACCTCCATTCAACCCAACTATTTTTTTCATAACAACGTCTCTTTGCTGAAAAATTCGACTCTGGAGGATTTCTATTATTTCCGAAAAATTATTGATTTAGACATTATAATTAGATTTTTAACGGAAGCTCCACTGCTTTTAAAATGATTTTAATAAAAACTCAAAAACGGTATAACAAATGTACTTATAAATTATAATTTTTATTATTAAAAATATGAACTTATGTTACATTAGTATATTGTTTATATCATTAGTATATAAAAGAATAACATATTAACTTAAGTTAAACTATTTACATTCAAACTTAGAAATTTATGTCTGGCATTTTTGTTCCATAAACATGATGGAAATGAAATGTCAAATTTGTACATGTTAAAGAAAATATTAAACTATTAATGAAAGATATATCAAATTAATTTTGTATACTTTAAAGCTATTTTTCGTGTATTAATCAATTAATTAAGTTAATTGAAAACTTCAGTATATTTGAACTAATTATTAAATCTAAGGGCATATATGCGTTAAATTAGCGATGAAGGACATATTTCTTTAATTTTGAATAATAATTTAACAGACATATTTGACCCTTTATGAGGAAGAATTTTTAATGAACTCCTTTCTTGAATCTGTCCTTATCGGACCAATTCATTGCCTTTTCCTGACCCAAGACTCTTGTCCAATTATTTTTACTAAAAAAAGGAACATAAGATTAGAAATAAAACAAAGCACAGATGACCAATTAAAAAGTTTATACCATAAAGTTGTCAAAGCATCACGCAGATCAGAATCATCCTGACAATAACACTATTGTTGCTCCAAAAGTGGAATCTTCCAACCCAGGAGTCTTCACACACCGGTCCGACAGGTCTGTGAAAGAGGTAAATCATGGTGACTCAATTGATTTCAAAGGTTAGATCAATATCACACTATTTTTGAATGTAAATAGTTTAACTTAGATGTCTGGTTAGACCAGTACCACACTATTGTTTTAAAAGAGAATATGGAGTATTTTTTTAAAAGTCAATAACTATTCAGCTCCGAAATGAATTAGATTTCTTTATTTTTAATTAAAAATAAAATAAAATAAATATTTAAAACATAAATTATATTCCTCTAAATGAGCTTTGCATGACATAAAGTAATTAATTGAATCAATAAATTTTGAATATATGATAATTAAATAAAAAGTAAATTTTTGTTTTAAAAATTTAAATTATAATTTAAACACAAATAAAATTCAAAAGTTACACAGTGGGCACGTGGCGGCCTGCCCACAGTGAATAAACTATAAATCGGAAAAAAAAGCGGAATCTAGATCCAACGACCAAACCATGCCCGTCTAAACCGGGAACTTCTCCAAGAAATAACTTCATCTAACGGCCACAAATACTTCTTCAAATCCAACCGTTGAATATAAAAATGAACGCTCCAATTTAAATCCAAGTGCCTCCACTATCTCAAATAAAAACACAGTCCTCTCTCATCCATCTTCCTGTTTATTATCTCTCTCAAATTATAACCTGCGCACTTACTCTCTACTTATCCTGCGCACCCCACTGAGAAATGAAGCCTGCGTTGGAGTTGAAAATATCAAGATATCGGAAAGATTGATCAACGGTTGAGATTTAAGATACTCGAAAAGAATGGACGGTCAGAAAAGTCAGACGAAGTTAACGAGGACACAGTCTTCACTTCTACGGTCATCTCCAAATATCCGGTCATCAATCCAAAGCTTTTCCTCGGTCAACGAATTCGGTGTTGACCAAGAACCGGACATTGAAGAGCAAAAGCCACATAAACCCGGTTCAACCCCAGTTCGATCGGTTCCGGTTCGGATTGGTCCGGTTCTTGTACTTTCAGTTGTTTCTATGTACACCCTTTTCGTTTTCTTTAATAGAGATAATATACCCATGTCAGAAAATCTGTTATTATCTCTGATTTTAATAGCGATTTTACTGTTCTTTGTTGGTAAAAATAAGCAGTTAATTCACCAAGTGTACAATGTCTTCATGAACCGGGTTCATAGCAACAACTCGAAACCGGTCCAGTGGTTTATTGGGGAAACAATTAAAGAACCGAACCGGCTGGTGGTAAAGGAAGGAGTTGAGGTGTACAGTACTGGAGATATCTATGAAGGTGAGTATCATAAAGGGAGATGTAATGGTAGTGGAGTATACAATTATTTTGTGAATGGAAGATATGAAGGTGATTGGGTTGATGGGAAATATGATGGGTATGGGATAGAGAGTTGGGCTAGAGGTAGTAAATATAGAGGGCAATATAGGCAAGGATTAAGACATGGATATGGTGTTTATAAGTTCTATACAGGTGATACATATGCTGGTCAATGGTGTAATGGTCAAAGTCATGGTATTGGTTCTCAGTCTTGTTCTGATGGTAGCTGTTACATTGGTGAATTTAAATGTGCTGTCAAACATGGCCTTGGCTGTTACCATTTCAGGTATAAAAAATTGAATCTTTAACATATTTAGCTGTCCCATGGTTGCAATCTTGATTTATTTGTTGTTACTTGTGTAAATTATAGTACTCCCTCCGGATCAAAAAAGAGTGCCCACTTAGCGATTTTCACATCCTTTAGAAAATACTAACTTTTAGGTAAAAATGAGTAATTTGACTAAAATATCCCTAATTAAGGCAAATTTAAAAAAATAAGGTTAATTTTTTCATGATTTGGTTAGTGGACACTCTTTTTGAATAAAAAAAATAAGGGTCAAGTGGATACTCTTTTTGATCTGGAGGGAGTATCTTATTTGAATCTTGATATGGCTGATGCTAGCTGTAATTCTTGGATTTTTTTTTTATTTGTTGTTGTTGCTTACTATTTTGGGACTGTTGGTGGTTGTTTGTTAGTGATGGATCAGGAGACATAGTTTTGTAAGATGAATGCACCCACCGTATGTTATTGTATTACTACTATGAGTAATTGTTGTTGGCTAACAAAAGCAACCCAATTCTTGCACTCAACTAGAAAAATGTGTTATATCAGGCAGACACTTTGTTGAGGGTAGGAAGCTTCAAGAGACAATGGAAGAAGCTTGACTATTTTGCCCCTTTCCTAAAATGCTACCACCCTGTTTCATGATTGTGTTGTTATCTACTTAGTTGAGCTGCTTCTGCACTACTGTGTTTCCTTTTCAAACCTGCTTTGATATGCCTTACTTGAGCCGAGTGTATATCGGAAACAACCTCTTTAATTGAACTGCACAAGATAGGTGTATGGTCCGGGTACACACCACCCTCCCCAGCTCCCCAAACCCCACTTATGTGATTACAATTACATTGGATAGGTTGTTGTATCTACTTAGTTGAGCTATGTTTTTTTATTTTTTGAATTGGATGGATAATAAGGTTATGCAAAGTTGCAAAGACAGATCCTCGAGCTGATGAATCTTAGGACTTGTTTTGCAGGAATGGAGATCGGTATGCGGGGGAATATTTTGGAGACAAGATTCATGGTTTCGGTGTGTATCACTTTGCCAACGGCCATTGCTATGAAGGGTCGTGGCACGAAGGGCGCAAGCAAGGTTACGGAATGTATACATTTAGAAATGGTGACACAAGGTGTGGGGAATGGAACTCAGGCAATTTGAAAATTCCATCGCCCCCACTTACTGATGCTGTCCTTCTAACTGTTCAAGTAAAAAATAGCTTTCTTGGCATTTATTTCACATTTAATACATTTACCTTCCTCTGATGCATATGTTATACTGCTCAATGTTTGAATTGTCTATGTCTTATCCATACCTCTGATGTTTGCAGGCTGCTAGAAAGGCAGCAGAGAATGCAATTAAGCTTAGGAGGGTAGATGAACAAGTGAAAAAAGCAGTGATGGCTGCAAATAGAGCTGCAACTGCTGCTAGAGTTGCTGCTATCAAAGCAGTGCAAAATCAGATGGATGGAGATTTTTGTGACACTGGCTAACAATTGAAGTCTTTTTTTTTTCTTTTAACAAGAAGTAGCAGTTTGGTAAATGTAAATTTACTACGCCAAGTTATAATATTTCTTTCTTAGGCCACCCCGGCAAAGCAAATGCAGCCGGTGGTTGAGTGTAATTGCTTCCAAGTTTTTACTTAACCACAATTGTAACTTGTATATAATGTCGTTTACCATATTTATATCAATGAGGATGAGGGCTTTTTCTCCCTTCTTTTGACCCGTTCTAAGTTTCACTAGTATTTCATATGTACCATTTTTATGTGTAACTAGCAAGTGCCAAGCTATATTTTAAGGTAATTATCTTTTTGGTAGGTCTTTTACGACCCTTTGAAATTTGAATAGAAGAAAATGGTCTTTTTAAAATTTTCATTTGTTATTTTCAGATCTTTTATATGTAAAAATGAAAATTAGTGGTAAAAAAGACATAAAACTAAATATTTGACTATGTTTTCGTCTAGCCTCTAGTGGTCAATATCATCAAACGTTTAAGAAAAGTAAATTTTACTATATGTTATTGAATTATTAAAAAATTATTCTGTTAATTTTTCGTTCTCCTATTATGAATTTCACTACAAATCTTTACAAAAAAAAAAAACTCTAATAATAGTAAGCAGTTAAGTAATTTTTACATTTTTACGAAAAATATGCAGTAGCACTATGTTTAGATGTGAAAATATCTACTTTATTGGGCGGCAGGAGGCTCGTGTTAAGCCATTATAGGTGTTCATTAGTAGGTCAGAGTACACCAAGATATCTTCATTATTGTGCTTGGACTGCAGTTTAGTCTTGCTTCTTACGACATCATCATATACAACTCACAAGTCACAAGTCACAAGTAATAGACATTCTTTTTTGTAATTTATTTTTTTTCCTCAAACAATTGTCTAATCAAATATACTTGTGCTGTGGATTAGGATTTGGTTTTAGATTTTGAGTAAACAGCAACGGTGGTATTAAAACTGTGCATCATGCAAGGTTTGACTTATATCAAAATTAATCGAATTACTAAATAAATGAGATTTAGGAAACAAATTTGAATCCTATCCTTCTTATATCAAAATTAGCTCTATCAATGTTTGATCTTAGTTCCTTCGGTGACATCTGATAAGAAAAAAGTTTGATCTTAAGGTTAAACTGTAATATTGGTGAACTGAAGTAACAAAGATAATAGATGTAAGTCAAAAGGTAACGTCTTATTTAGTACTCCCCCGTCCCAATTTATTTGAACGTTGACCGGTTTGAGAGTCAAATAGTTTTTTTTAAACTACGATTTTCTCCAACTCGTTTCATATATTTTAAATTATTAATTATGCAGATTTATAGTACTTTTTATGTAGTTTTCAAATATGTAAATTTTATTATATAAAATATTCAAAGAATTTATGTTTAAAATTAAGTCAAAGAAAATTGTTTGACTCCAAAATTGGTCATCCTTCAAACAAATTGGGACGGAGGGAGTAGTAATATTAAGGGTGTGCTTGTTATGAATTAAAAATATTTTCCACGAAACAATTTATGATTTTTTTGAGTTTTTAGCTAATTTTTGGTGTTTAGTAAATAAATAAATAATATTATCTCAATCGCATTATATAAAATCTAAGCAAATGAAAATGAGATTGAGGTGGAATGGACGGTGGCCGGGGAGAGTTATTGGGGTGTGGTTGTGGGAGGCAGCAGGGGTGGGAGTTGGGGCCGGGAGTGTTGGGGGTAGGGATGGCAACAGATCGGATCTGGACATGATCCTACTAGATCCAGATCAAGATCCGTTTTTCATACATGGATCCAGATTCGGATCCGGATCCATCGGGTCCATAAAAATCAGATCCAAATCCGGATCCACGGATCGGATCTGGATCCACATTCTTGAGTGCATTTTCGACGCAATAAATTGCATGCTGCACATGGAGAATTGGACGATGACATCTTTGGTCTCCCTATATTACTGTAGACAAATGAATGTCTCCTTGATTCTATAACAGCAAAAAAAAATTAGGAAGCCTCATAAAATGATAAAGACCTAATTAAATATGAGAAACATGTACATATACTTGTAACAAAATGCATTTTTCAGTATGATAGATAGACAATTAAATAAGTAAACAAGAGATAATTTGAGTATGTTAAAGAATGCATGGTATTTAAAGAAGCTGTTTCATTTAACCATTTTGGAGTAGAAAGGCATTAAAGTCATATTGAAGCAAACATGGAAAGTAAATATATTACAGCACTAATTTATATCTATAGAATAAATTAAGAGGTCTGTTAATTTATTATTCAAGGAAACTAAGAGGTATGAGAATGGAAGCTGAGGGTGATTAGTGGAATAATAAAATTGCTGTTCCAGCCAATTCTTCCTAAAATTTCCAATATCCATTACTCCAAACCTGAATGTAAAATACAGAAATTATGAATTTTTTTAAGAAAATACTTATAAAATTACATTCTAGGTTATGCATATATTTAATAAAGAACGGATCCACGGGTCGGATCTGGACCGGATACAGATCTCAAGATCCAGATCCAGATCCGATCCATCAGAAACGGATCCGGGTCCGATCTGGATCCGTCGGGTCCAAATTTTGAAGATTTATATCCTATAAAACGGATCTGGATCCACCAAGTTCGGATCAGGTTCAGGATCCACTGCCATCTTTAGTTGGGGGTAAAGGTGGAGAAGGGAGGAGACAATCAGAAATTTGTTTTCCATATTCTCACAAAGAAAATTATATATTGATTTTTGAAAAATTTATTTTCCTAAAGAATATTTTTCAAAATGTTTAAACCAATCAAACAAGTAAAAATTTAAAAATATTTACCAAAAGATATCTTTCCATATATACCTAACAGTTAACACACCCTAAAAGTATAATAATAACGAAAACAATGGGGCTTGGTGGTAGTAGAGGGAAAATTCCCCTCCAAAAGTTCCACATTAGGCTGATGTGTTAAGTACATGTACGTAAAATTTTAAAATATCTAGAACTATTTTTATATATTTAATTATACATCAATACACAAAGAGACACACATTCAATAGTATTCTATAGGCCTATTTTTATATATGTAAGTTTTCTGCTCTGACCGTTAGTAGAGCAAGTGGTTTATTGGTGATCGAATTCCCATGAGCATGTCACACATACGTGAGAAGACATGAAGTATCTTCTCACCATAAAATTTTGCTTGCTTCTTTACACAACATTGCACGTTTTCCTAAAAGAAAGTTCCAAATCCGTATGTATCATCTTATCTGTTTCCAATAAAGGTGGAACTCCCACCCCAGGAGCCCCCACACCCCGGTCCGACAGGTCTGTGAAGGAGGTAAATCATGGTGACTCAATTGATTTCAAAGGTTAGACCAGTACCACGCTGCGCACAAGGGGCCCTCCTTTACTTCAAGAAGTAACCCCCACACTGCCGCTGACGGAATTCGATCCTTGACCATTTTTCAAATATCCCCCTTGATAACCAATTGAGCTGCCCAAGCGGACTGTATCATCTTATCTGTGTATTAACTATTAAACTCTAGCGCACTAGACCGGTAAGAGAACAGAAAGGATTCTCTCTTGACTACGGCTCTAACTTCTATTTTCTTTGCCTTATATACATTTGTTCGTTTAATTTGAGTATTTTTCACAATGAGATGAAGGGGCATAATATTTATTTTGTCAAAAAAGTATTTAATGAAAATTATAAGAAGACATAAGCTTGTTTAGCCTAAATATAATTTTTAGGTCAATCAGTTAAATTATTTGAATAGATCATGTTTGGTCTGGGGCTACGGATAAGCAAGAATATGTAAGAATAAAATAGTAACAGTTAAAGCAATTAAAACAGTTTCTGGATGTTGCCTTCAATGTTGTGTCAACATCTGAGGCAACATTGTGATAAAACAGTTATAAACCTTTATAGAGTAAATGCAGCGGAAAAGTAAAGAGACACAAGGTTTATATTTACAAGGGTATATATTAATATATCCCTTGATGGTCAATGACCAAAGAATTGTATAAATTATATACAATTACAAATGAATTTCTTTTTACAAGATTGAACAATAAAAGCGAAAAAGAAATTACAAACAAAAGTGAAGTCGCAAATGACTTCAGCCTAAAGTTAAAAGATCTAAAAAGACAAATACAACATCTTCATTACTATTGCTTGAAATATAAGCTTGATCTAGAATCTGAGCAGCAGTAGTAATGAGAGACTAGATGTTGTTATACTACTTTAGGCTAAGTGTGTTGATCCAGTTTCTAAGGTGAATATCCGAGAGCTCTCTTGGTAATTCTTCTTGTTCAAATCTGGATATCGATACTCTGAAGTTCCCTTCTATTTATAGTGTGGAACTTCCCTTAAAATCCTCACTGGTTGGTTGCGGAGGTTGAGTAAAAGAAGGCTTCAGCTTGAACCGGTTCTTGCTCCTTCAAAAGCTCAACGTTCTGGACTTGGTATTCACGCTGCTTCCTCTCCAAGATTTGACTGTTTCTTTTACCATGTTTTAAACACATCATCATTGTTAGCTTGCCTAGGTCATTTTTTACTCACAGTAACACAACCTGTTTTGGCCGGAAGAATAGGCAAAGTCGTTACAGAAATGTTGTCAGGAATGTTGTCACAACATCGCATGCAACATTCTTATTTTCATAAGATGTTGTCCTGAGCATTTTCGGATGTTGTCACAATATCCATCCAACATCAACAGATCACAAGCAACATAATTAATTCAAATTGTGTTAATCCTTTGATAGTGAGAATAAAACGAGAGTAAAGTAATTAAAATGATGATTGGACTAATTAAAAGGAAATAATTGACAAAACAAAAAATGGAGAGATTCTTATTGACTCTTCTGGTTTAGATGGCGATTTTTTTGAAAAGCAGTGATGACCAATCGTGTTTAAAGAGAACAATCATAACGTTGTGAGTAATCAGGAAAAATTCAGATAGCTACAACCGTAGGGAAGGCTCCACTTGTTTCAGCTGTTATATGGCTAAGCTAATGGGAGTTAATTGAATAAAATGAAATTCCTGAGATCTTGGAGCTTGGCCATTATTTCAATTATCCTATGTTTCGAGTACTCCGAACCTCCCATATAGACCATATCAAATCGTTGCAACCAGTCCAGCTGACTAACGAAGCCCAAAGTAACAAGTTCAAGCGAAATAAATAAGTAAGGACTTATTTTTGGAGACAAATAAATCAAAGTTGGAAAGAATCAAATCAAGCATCTACAAAATCTAGGTGCATCAATCAAGCATATCTCGGCTACTTCAACAATGAAACAAGTACCAAGCCTCAAGGGAATAATTACGGAAAAGCACCTAGAAGATTCAGTCGAATAGCTCACATGGAAAGAATATCAATCCGTTGGAAAGCTCTACCCTTATTCTTGAAAATAGGATTCCATAGTCCTTTTTCCAAGGATCAAATCTCTTGGGTTGCCATCTCTGCGAGAGCCAAAAAGACCACTCTACGGCTATAAAAGAACGACTCCAAAGACAAAATAAAATATACTCCCGTCTCAACTTCTCAAACTCTCTACTTTATTTTTAACAAATATTGTAATTCTGAGTGATTTATAGTGTATACAAAAAGGTGAGAAGAGATATAGTATAGTTGGTGAGGCATTGTATCAAAATATTATGATTGTTTGATTGTAGATGTAAGAGCTCCATTCAAACTATCCTTGTACCAAACCAAACTTCAAAAGAACTGTAGAGAAAACCCTTGTAACCCAAGGGAACTGGATTATGATTCACATTGAATCTGAACCAGTATAAAAATATCTGATGTTATTTACTTTCAGCATTTAATTTCTTCACTATATCTGATAACAGTCGACTAGCACCTTGAGGTAGACGACTAAGGAATAAAAAATTATAATTCACCCCTCTTCTTGCACTTTCAGTTGGTATCAGAGTAAGGTCTCACATTCTATTTGCTTAACAACAAGTGAGAAAAAGATCATGACAACCCACTTTACGGCTGGACCTTTATTTTAAGAAGGTACTTCTCAAACTAGACCGCCCTACTTCAATGGGAAGTATTTCTCTCATTGGAAAGTTAGAATAGAAACTTACATCAAGTCATATGATGTTAAGATCTGGTGGGTCATCAAGTTGGGAGACATTCATATGCCCAAAATATAGACCGATGATAACAAGAAGGAAGAAGCCACATCAACTGATGAGTTGGCCTCTCTAGCCGACTACATTGATACACAAATGGAGGTGATACAAATAAACTCAAAAGCAAGGAACCTGATATACAATGCTATCAATGGAGAATAATATAAAAAGATCTCCAAATGTGAAACCGCTAAAGAAATGTGCGATAAACTTGAAGTCACGTATGAAGGTAGTGACAAAGTAAATGAAACTATTATTAGTCTCCTTGTCTATGAATATGAAACCTTAAAGATGAAAGATGGATAAACAGTACACGATATGTTTGCAAGATTCAACAAGATTCTAGGAGAACTCAAAGCTTCAGAAAAAATCTTCTCATATGTGGATAACATAAGGAAGATTCTCAGATGTCTTCCTCTACAGTGGCATGCTAAAGTTGTTGCTCTTGAAAATATAAATCTCAAGACACTTATATATGATGAAGTATGAGGAGACTTAATAGTTTTTGAAAAAACCTATCTGAATAAGTCTGGACAAGATGAAAGCAAGAAGAAAGTTATGACATTCAAATACCAAGTTGAGGGGTTTGATGGTGATATTAGAGAAGAATAAGTCGCTAGAATAGCTAGATCTGTGATAGAAGCCATGAGAAGATCTAGGAACAACAGGAGAAATTCTTCAAACTTTAGAAAGGGTAAATCTCAAGGTGATCAACCAAGAAATGATGGAAAATGCTATGAATGCGGAAAGTGTGGTCATATAGCCTATGAATGTCAAAGTCTAAAAGAAAATCATTTAGAGAACAACAAAAACAAAGATCATTCAGCAGTTGGAGTGAAGATAAAATCTCAAAAGATGAGAATGAATAAACTGACAACATATGCTTAATGGCAATTGGTGAAACCAGCGAGGTAAGACCCTATTCTTGTTCTAAATGTCATGAAACTCAAGAGTTGCTTAACCAAACTCTTGAAGATCTAAATAACATTTTTGACGAATACAGAAAATTAATAAGAGAAAAGAAAGACTAGGAAATTAACCTAAAAGTCTGTGAGATAGAAGAGATCTTCTTCAAGAAGAAGTTAATGATTTGCGATTACAACTAAATAATTTACGCAAATCTACCAGTCATAGTTCTATTTGGTCAAATCAGTCGACTTATCACAACAAGTCAATTGTGAAGAAGCCTATGAGTGACAAGTCTTCTTTTAGCTACTCAACTGATAAGTCTATTGCATATTCTAAGACAGACCAGTTGACTCAATGGACTAAGTCAACTGGTAGGAAGTCTATTAATCAAAATTATCCTGGCAAGTCGACTAATCAGCATGTCACCCAAGAACACTTTTCTTAATCCTGTTTTTGTTGTGGAAAAATTGGACATAAATTTTACAAGTGCAAATTTCGTTATGAAACTACTCTTGACTAGACATGAAAACAAAAAAATAATAATAACTATGTTAGAACTAACCCTCAAGGATCCAAGAAAACTTGGGTACCTAAAGAATGTAATCATTTTGTTTTGCAGGAACACCATAAGAAAAATCAATAGGTAAGTGGTATTTAGATAGTGCGTGTTCGATTCAAATGACTATTTGATAAAAAGTTATTCAAAATAATTGTGGACTTTGATGAAGAAATGGTAACTTTGGAGACAACTCCACTGAAACTGTAATTGGTATGGGAACCATAGACTTTAATAACTCGTGTGATATCACTAACGTTTACTTGGTGATGGATCTCAGATATAACTTACTTAGCATAAGTCAACTATGTGATACCAATCTAGAAGTTAGATTCAGAAAAACAGGATGCATCAATTAAGACTTCTCTGAAAAATTTGTGCTACCAGAAAGTAGAAATAAAAATGTGTACATACTTGATTCAGTAAAGAGTCTTGTAGGACACATTTTCTTAGCATCAATGGGAGAAGACTCATGGATTTGACACAAAAAGTTTGGACATGCAAGTATGCGCTTGATAGGAAAACTTGTAAAGCATGGACTAGTAGTAGAACTGCCCAAGCTGAACTATTCGAAGGATCATATGTGTGATGCCTGCCAAAAAGATAATCAAATAAGAAACTCTTTTAATTTTAAAGATATTGTTTCTACCTCTAAACCCTTGAAGCTGCTCCATATGGACATAGTTGGTCCCACATGAACTGCTAGTATTAGAGGAAAGAGGTATGTTTTGTTATAATAGATGATTACTCTCATTTTGCATGTGTTATATTTTTCGCTCATAAAGATGATACTTTAAAGAACCTTAAGTTTTTCTGTGAAAAAGGATACTACATCTCTTCTATTAGAAGTGATCATGGAGAAGAATTTGAAAATAAGGCATTTGAAGAGTTCTTTAATGAATATGGATATAATTACAACTTCTATTCACCACAATCTCCCTAGCAAAATGGTGTTGTTGAGCGGAAAAATAGAACACTGCAAGATATGACAAGAACAATGATTGTGAAAAACAATCTTATGCATCATTTCTGGGCTGAGACTGTAATCACAACATGTTATGTCTTAAATTGATGTTTGATTAGATCAATCTTGAAGAAATATCCATATGAGATATGGACGGGAAAGAAGTCTAACATAATTTACTTTTATCCTTTTGGATGTAAGTGCTTTGTCCATAAAAATGGGAAGGATAATCTTGATGAGTTTGATCCACGCAGTGATGAAGGTATTTTTCTTGGCTATGCAACTACTAGTAGATCCTTTAGAGTATTTAATAAACGTACTCTAACTGTTAAATAATCTATTTATGTTATTTTTATGATACTAATGGCTTGGCAGAGAAAGGTAAACCTGCAGATGATGAAGATAGTTAACTACCAACTACAACAATCACTTCCATTGTTAAGCAAAACAATGATAGAGAGTCGATTGTTGAACCTAACAAGTTGACTAATCTAACTATTGGAACCGTTCTAAATGAATGGTGAAGCGATCCTGACTATCCAAAGAAGTTCGTTATATGAGACAAATAAAAAATGAAAACTAGATCTTTAGCAAAAAATAGTGTAAATTTGGCTCTTATCTCACAACTAGAGTCAAAGAAAGTTGATGAAGATTTTAAAGATGATCACTGGATTAAAGCTATGAAGGAAGAGCTAGACCAATTTTAAAAAAATAATGTGTGGAATCTAGTTCCTAGACCTGAAAATGCTTCAATTGTTGGAACCAAATGAATATTTCGAAACAAGCTCAATGAAGCTGGAGATGTAATAAGAAACAAAGCTCGGCTTGTTGCTCAAGCATACTCACAACAAGAAGGAGTCGACTATGACGAAACATTTGCTCCAGTTGTCCGGTTAGAATCAATTCGAATGTTACTTGCGTATGCTGCATTTAAAGGCTTTAAACTTTTCAAATGGATGTTAAAAGTGTCTTTTTAAATGGTTTCATTAATGAAGAATTTTATGTTAAACAACCTCCTGGTTTTGAAAACTCTAAATTTCCTTATCATGTGGGCAAACTAACTAAAGCTCTATATGACTTTAAGCAAGCTTCAAAAGTTTGGTATGATAGGCTAAGTGCTTTTCTAGTTGAACATGATTTTTCTAGAGAAAAAATGATTCTACTTTATTTATTAAAAAGACCTCCTCTGGAAACCTTATTATTCAAATCTACGTTGACTATATTATTTTTGTAAGTTCTAATCCCTCTATGTGTAAGGAATTTTCCAATCTAATGCAAAGTTAATTTGAGATGAGCATGATGGGAGAATTGACATTCTTCTTGGGACTATAAATTCTTCAATCTGAGAAAGGAATATCCATTTGTCAAAGTAAATGCACCAAAGAGCTCATCCAAAAATTTGGCATGAGTAAAGCAAAGATAATAGAACTCCCATGAGTCCTACCTGCTCAATCTATAAGTATGATGAAGGTAAACCAGTCGAAGAAACTAAGTATAGAGGAATGATTGAATCACTGCTCTACATCACTGCCAGTTGACCAGACATCATAATTAGTGCCTGCAAATATGTTAGGTATCAGTCAGCTCCTAAGGAATCTCACTTTGTATTGTCAAAAGAATTAATAAATACCTACTTGGAATAATTTCTCATGGTTTATGATATCTAAAGACTAACACCTTCAAATTAGAAGGTTTTTCTGATGTTGATTTTGCAGGTGATAAAGATGATCGTAAAAGTACAAGTGGTACTTGTCAACTACTTGGACAATCTCTAATTTCTTGGAATAACAAAAAGCAAGGGAGTGTTTCACTCTCTACTACTGAAGCAGAATACATTGCCATTGGGCAATGTTGTGCTCAACTCTTATGGATGATCTGTCAACTAAGCGATTATGATTTGCTATTTAAATTTCTTAAAATTTATTGTGATAATTCCAGTGCTATCTGTTTGACTAAAAATTTTGTTCATCACTCTAGGGTAAAACACATAGATATTAAACACCATTTTATTAGAGACCATGTTCTTAGGGGAGCTATTGAATTATAACTTGTGTACATCGAAAAACAACTTGCTGATATTATTACAAAACCTCTTTTGAAAGATAGATTTTGTATGCTTAGAGAATCTCTAGGAATTTTTACAAACCCTTTGTAAAAATTCCTTTCCTTAATTTGCTATCTGTTAAAATATTTTTCAAAATTTTGTTGTCTTAATTATGTGTATTTTATTAATCATATATTTGAACGCCTCTCGTGTCTAATCAATTCAGATGTAATTATTATCCCATGTCAGTTCGTCTCCCTCCTCTTTCTTCTGTATGCTGTCAATGGTAATGAAATACATAATGGTAATGATCATAATCTAAAAGTACTAAAAGAAAAAAGTATGACTAATTATTAAATTATATGACTATATATTAAAGAAAAACTAAATTAAGTTATATTTTTTCACTATCTAAACCAATACAAAACTAATAGCACATAGTAATAGATATCCAACATTATTGTTATTCCTAGTGTTAGAATTGAATTTCTTTTGTTAGCATGTATTGATTTGAGCTTTATTTAAGTAACTAACATTAATGGGCTATAAAATTTATTGGACCATTAAAATTTCTAAGTTCAAGCTTGAAATAATATCTTAAAAGATAAAAACTATCAAAAAACTTAAGGAATGTTTATAAACTACATTATAAATAAGTGTTTTATGTATAAAATATTTTAAAATTTGTATACATGTAATTTCGGGTTGGTTTGGTTCGATTTGACTTTTTTAGGTTAAACCAAACCAAATAAATAATGATCGAATTGTTTTTCCAATACCAAATCAAGTCAAACCAAATCACTAGTCGGTTTTTTTACTCGGTTTGACTCAAATTATCGGTTTGTCAGTTTTCTTTGTACACCCTTAGGTGCAAATATACCCTTGTCATTACATAAATGATGCAAATATACCCTTTTTCGCTAACACAATTCTTTAAAAAGATTAGTTAGCTTATATTTTAATTAAAAAGTGACACGTGGCTTTTAAAAAATAAGTCTACCCATTTTTTTAGTAAGCTTATTCTTTTAAAGTCATTTGATAAAAAAATTTCCGGTGAGTCGGGTCTGGTTCGTTTTAAAAAAATTGGCTTTAAAAAAAATAAGACTACCTATTTTTGTAAAAGAACTAGAAAAAATATTACCACATGACTTGAAAAAAATAAGTCTAATAAAAAAATAATAGACTTTTTTCTAAAAGCCATGTGGCATTTTTTATTTGAAAATAAGCTAAATAATTTTTTAAAACTATTTCATTAGCAAAAAGGGTATATTTACACCATTTATGTAACTGCAAAAGTATTTTTAATGAGAGGTATATCTATTCTAAATCGCAAAGTTGAGGAGCATATTTTTCACCTTTTCCCTTAATAAAATAATAAATATTTCTACAAATTCTCTAGGGTGGTAGTACGATACGGATTCAAAATGTGAAAACTTTTTGGATGAAATTGGAAACTAAAATAAAAAATTTAAGTTATCAAAATTCAAAGATTCCATCGTACTGTTGTATATATTAGTTCAAAGCACAATATTTACTTTCCTCTTTCTTTTTTGTTCAAAAAAAAAAAAAAGCAGTCCGGTACACTAAGCTCCCGCTATGCGCGGGATTCGGGGAAGGGCCGGACCACAAGGATCTATTGTACGCAGTCTTACCTTTCATTTCTGCCAGAAATTGTTTTCACATCTTGAACTCATGACCTCCTGGTCACATGGCAATAACTTTACCCGTTATTAATATGAATTGTTGTTTGGCAACCGAATATGCTAATATGAATTGTTGTTTCACGTCTTACTCACTCCTAGAAAAAAATTACTCACTCGGTCTCAATTTATATGACATCATTTTCTTTTTAATTTGTCCCAAAAAAATGTCACCTTTCTATAATTAGAAATAATTTAATTTTAAAATTCCTCTTTTACCCTTAATGAAATAATCTATAGCCACATAATTGTTTTAGGTTTGTTTTAGACCACACATTTCACAAGTAAATCTTTCTTTTTAAAACTTTGTGCCACATAAATTGAGACGAAGGGCTATATTTTTCAATATAGAAAGAAGCATTTACAACAATACTTCATTAGTTTTTTAAAAGATAATTCTTTTTCCTTTTGCTCTTTTTCACTTTCCCTTTTCAAATAGTTGAAAAATGGAAAAGGCCCTTCTCTCTTTTTGGGCGGTAAACACAAAAACCTATGAAAAGATAATTTTCATAAAAATAAATTGTTGTCTATTGAACTATAAAAGTAGAGATATGGTAAAGACAAAAACCTATGAAAATATATTTTCCTTAAAATAGATAGTTATTTATTGAACTAGAAAAGTAAAGATATGGTATCTACAATTCTAGTGAGATAAGAGTATATGTGGGGTTTTCATTATTTTCATGCAAATTGCAAGCACATGCTAGGGTAATGGAAGGTGGGTTATTTTTAGTGAAACTTCCATGCATGATCCATAAAAAAATCTCTGTTACATCTATTTTTCTAATATTATAAAGGGATGAACTTTATTTTCGTGGCTTACTCCATTGAGTATAGATTCTTTTTCTATTTCACAAATAACCAAATTTTCCTCTCCTCACCTTTTCTTTTCCCCCTACTTTTCTAGATTTAACTCTTTTCACCCCCCACATGATGCATCTCATCAAGACAACTTTTACAATTTTGGGAACTTATCAACTTCTATGAGTTGGCAAAATATGTTGCAAAAACAGCCCTGACAACAAAAGATTTGGTACAATTATTTATTACTTCATCTGTTTTAATTTAGATAGTGATGTTTTATTGAGTACGAAATTTAAGAAAAATAAAGAAATTTTTTTAGAATTTATGACTTTAAATATATGTCATGAGATTTTTGTTGTTATAAAAGAATGTTATTAAGGATAAAATTAATTTAAAATAAATTATTTTTAAATATAGAAAGATAATATAATTTTTTAAAACAAATTAATAAAGAAACATTGTCACATATAACGAAACAAGCGGATCCGCCTGTTCCGGAATATGTGTTACTAATTGCGCTAGAAATGCTAGCTGGGACTGGTTGAATACAATAGAGTTTCAAGCGGGGGCGAATTTACAGGTTAGGTGGAATTTCAGTAGTTTCCTGCATTTGTCTTATAAAATTCATCAAATATATATAAATTAATAATTTAGAGCCCACTAACTTAAAATTATTAAAGTCTCAAACCTATAAATTTTAAATTTCGGGTTTTCCCTAACTTCAAGAACCCCTCCGGCCTTTCTATATTTTGAAGTTCATTATAATGCCTTTAGAATTTTGATAACTGAAACAAATATCTGTAAAATTTAGATTGATGCACAAAATCTCCATTGCTGGGTGGTCGATATTCCAAGGGAAGCAAAATTGCGGCAACCCTCATCCATCCTCGTTTAGAAAACTTGTTAATTCTTTTATAGATTAATATTTTATTTTGTCGTAGAAAGGAACAAAAAAAGGCACAATCAAGGATGATAAATTGAGATTGTTGAGCTGTGCAGTGCTCTATTGTTTTTTTTTTTTAATCTTCTCATAACAATTGCTACAAATTAAAATTATTGAACACGATAGTTAAAACCCAGAAAAAATGAATACAAAGAAAGTACATATAAAATGATTTTTTTATATGCAAAAGAAGAGTGGATGGCAAACTTCGAGACGTAGGCTATTAATGGTCACAGGCATAGAAGGTTTTCTGAATTATTTGGAATTTATTCTTGTTATGTCATTAATGATTTAGAACAAAAAAAGGAGTATCATTTGATGTTTTCCATGGTTTGACTAATTCTTGGAGATTGTTTTGATAAAATCAGTCATGGACAATCCTTGTTCTCCGAAATTCTGTCTTAAATATTCATGGTCAAATAAATACGTTATTAATAAAATATTTCTCAATATTCTTTCATTAATTATATTAATTGTATATATTCTATTTTAGATATAATTATAATCATTTTTTAATTAGATTAATTAGTTACCTAGTTTGTACCAAAGTAAATATTCTTATAACCTTATATATATGGTAAATCATTCATCAATAAAATTAAGGAAACATATTTTCATTTATGGTATCAGTAGCCTAAAACTACAAATCCTACCCTAGCCGCCGATATACCTTCTCAGCCGCCACCTTTTTCCACGTCGGAACCCTAGCCGCTGACTTCTCTCGGTCGCCCCCCTCTTTTCCCCACGACGGAACCCTAGTTTTTTCGGCCATTCTCCCTCCCTCTTCCTCCTCCATGGCTGACAAAACAAAATTCCATTCGACACTTGTCGTAAACAACATTAAAAACTTCATCCCTGTGACTCTTGAGATGGAAAATGGTCAATACTCCCTGTGGGCGGAGCTTTTTAAGATCCATTGTCGTGTTAACGAAGTTATCGACCACATCATCCCTCCAACGACGAAGTCCACAGACGTATCATCGACTTCGACTTCTGATGATGCACTCTGGTCTCGTTTGGACGCAGTTGTCCTCCAGTGGATATACGACACGATATCTAATGATCTATTGCACACCATCATTGAGACCGATACCACTGCCCGCCAAACGTAGGAATGTTTGGACAGTATTTTCCACGACAACAAAACTCAACAAGTGTTATACCTTGAAAATCAGTTCAAGGACGTTCATCAGGACGATTTCCCAAACGTGTCTGTCTATTGTCAAGAACTCAAGATGTTTGCCGACCAACTCTCCAACGTTGGCACACCAGTCACTAATCAACGATTAGTCATACAACTTATTACAGGTTTGAACGAATACTACGACGGCGTTGACACCATCCTTCAGCAATGCACGCCGTTACCTCCATTTTATGAGGCCCGTTCGAAGCTCATCTTTGAGGAAACCCGGAAAATCAAATGCAGCACCACTCGAGCCAGCATTGCTGACGCTGCCCTCACTACCACCTTCGGGCCCTCTGCCGACGGTAGGGCCTCCCGATTCGGCAACCATAACCGTAGGCCATAGGACCCGCAACCATCCGCTTTCTCCTGTAACAACCGCCGGAGCAGGCAGTTCGGTAAGGGCCACATCGGAAAAATTCTGGCAACAACAACGACGTGAAGGGCAGTCCCCGTCGGTCGAAAATAGCCAGCAATGGCGGCAGCCTCCGCCGTGGCCGCGTGGACCCCACCGTAATGGGCCTCCCCTCTTTGCTCGTATACGACATCCTCGTGAATTCCACATCAGAACCGACAGGCCCAACCTGGCATACTTAGCCCACGTCCACAACAGACCTACACAACACAAGCCCCCCGCCATCGACTTCTGCACTGACTGACATTGAGGCAGCTATGAGCACAATGTCACTCAACACTCCAGACGAAAATTGGTATATGGACACAGGCGCCCCATCTCACATGACGGCATCACAAAGTACTCTCTCGTCTTATTCCAATTTGAGTACTTTAAATCGGAATATTATTGTTGATAGTGGAAAAGGCATTCACATCCGTGGTTATGGTCATTCCTCTCTATCCCCACCACATCTACCACTAATATTAAAAATGTCCCCCATGCCCCTAAACTCATTAAGAATCTAATCTCCGTGCGACGTTTCACAACTAACAATCGGGTTTCCTTGACTTTGATCCTTTTGGTTTTACTATAAAGGATTTTATGACAGGGAGACGAATAATGAGATGTAACAGCACCGGATATCTCTACCATATTTCAAACGCCGTCAACAATCCAGCCTCAGTTCCCTCAACATTTGCTGCTCTTTCATCTTCCTTATGGCATTCTAGATTAGGACATCCGAGAGACTCTATTTTATGCTCTCTTAGGAAAAATAATTTTATTAATTGCAACCGTATTTCTAGGACTCCTATATGTGAATCTTGCGATTTTGGGAAACATGTCAAATTACCATTTTCTGCATCCACAAATTGTATTTTAATGCCTTTCGATATCACACATAGTGATTTGTGGACATCCCCTATTTTGAGTACGGCTGACCATCAATATTATGTGTTAGTTTTGGACGATTATTTCAACTTTCTATGGACTTTTCCAATTGGAAATAAATTTCCGGACTACCACAATTTTTTTCTTCATTTAGTGCTTTCGTAGAAACACAATTTGAAAAAAGAATTAAATGTTTTCAATGTGACAATGGCAGGGAATTCGATAATAACCAATTCAAACAGTTTTGCTCCAAAAACGGTCTTACCTTTCATTTCTCCTACTCTCACACATCCTCCCAAAATGGTAAAGCCGAATGGAAAATCCCAACCATAAACAACCTCATGCGTGCCCTACTTGCTCACTCCTCAATTCCCCCTCAATTTTGGCGTTACACACTCTCCATGGCCATCTATCTCCTAAACATAATCCCAAACAAGTCTCTCGCTCAACAGTCGCCCACCTAAGTTCTGTTTTGTAGAAACCCCTCCTACCAACACTTGCGTATTTTTGGATGTCTTTGTTACCTTCTCCATCCGACCACTCACAAACTCCAACCCTGGTCTTCCCCGTATGTGTTTCTGGGTTACCCTGCCAATCAACGTGGTTACTCGTGCTATGACTTGTCGAGCCATAAAATTATTATTTCACGTTATGTCCTATTTGATCAGTCTCAATTCTCATTTGTCACTCTACACTCGCCACCTCAACATTCCTATGACTTCTTAGATGATGGCCTAAACCCTCTTCTAATTCACCATTTACATAGTCTGTCATCCCAGATCCCGGCATCCGCCACCACCTCGACTAGTCTGGGACTAGCTGCCCACCCGATTCTGTCGACGGTGGCCCCGAACAGCCCGCATCAGGGTGATTCCACAGCCACCTCTCGAGAAACCGAGGTTCGGCCAGCCAATACGGTCACCCCTGCCCTTCCTCCTCTTCTCGGCAGTCTCGCGGTAAATCCCCCTCCCGTTCCGCATCCCGAGACACTCTCGGACCATGGAAACATGTGTCATGCACGAAATTCATAAACCTAAACGGTTGTTTAACCTTTCCATTTCAGTTGTCCCTTCCCCTGTCCCTCGTAACCCGAAGGATAGCTTTTCCAACCCTAATTAGAAAGCCGCAATGATTGACGAATATAATGCTCTTATTGATAATAAGACGTGGGACCTAGTACCCAGTCCACCTGATGCTAACATTATTCATTCTATGTGGATTCTTAGACATAAAAAGAAATCTGATGGTTCTTTTGAGAGGTACAAGACTCGTCTTGTAGGTGATGGCAGGTATCAACAGGTGGGAGTAGATTGTGATGAAATGTTCAGCCCGGTCGTAAAGCCCGCAACCATTCGGACCGTCCTCAACATTGCCATATCCAAGTCTTGGCCCGTTCAATAGCTTGATGTCAAGAATGCCTTCTTACATGAGGATTTTCACGAAACGGTATATATGCATCAACCTATGGGTTTTAGGGATCCTATTCATCCGGATTATGTGTGTCTGTTACGAAAATCGTTCTATAGACTGAAACATGCTCCTCGAGCATGGTATCAGATGTTCGCCGATTATGTCTCCTCTATCGATTTTTACACAACAGATCTGATCATTCCATGTTCATCTACAACAAGGGTACAAACATGGCTTACGTATTATTATATGTTTATGACATCATCCTCACCATATTATCTGATTCTCTCCGCCGGTCCATTATGTCTCTCATTTCCTCTGAATTTGCTATGAAAGATCGGGGAGCCCTGAGTTATTTCTTGGGCATCTCTGTCACTCGACATTCTAGCGGTCTATTTCTATGTCAGAAGAAGTACGTCAAAGAGATCCTTGACTGTGCAGACATGATATCTTGCAAACCATCCACACGCCTAAAGACATCAATTCCAAGCTCAGGGCTGATTCTGGCCCTTCATATTCAGACCCGACTCACTATCGTAGCCTGGCTGGGGGCCTGCAGTACCTCACATTCACGAGACCAGACATATCCTATGTCGTGCAACAAATCTTCTTGCACATGTACAGTCTGACGAAAGCACACATGCATGCCCTCAAACATATTTTACGATACGTCCAAGGTACACTTCACTTCAGATTACATCTATATAGGTCTTCGCTCACTGGTCTCACTACTTATTCTGATGCTGACTGGGGTGGATGTCCTGACACCCGACGCACCACGTCTGGTTATTGCAGTTTTCTCGGAGATAACCTATTGTCTTGGTCTTCCAAAAGGCAACCTACATTATCCCGATCCAGTGCAGAAGAAGAATACAGAGGTCTTGCCAACGTCATCTCTGAGTCTTGTTGGATCCGTAACCTTCTACTTGAGCTTCACTGCCTGATTCAAAAGGCAATACTGGTCTACTGTGATAATATTAGTGCGATATATCTTTCCGGCAATTCCGTCCAACATTCGCGCACTAAACACATTTAGATGGACATTCATTTCGTTCGCGAAAAAATGGCTTGTGGTCAAATTCGTGTCCTTCATGTTCCTTCCAGATATCAGATTGCCGACATCTTCACCAAAGGACTTCCGCTCATACTATTTGATGATTTTCGAGCCAGTCTCAGTGTTCGAGAACCTCCCGCTTCGATTGTGAGGTGTAATAGAATATTTCCCAATTCTTTCATTAATTGTATTAATTGTATATTTTCTATTTTAGGTAGAATTATAATCCTTTTGTAATTAGGTTAATTAGTTACCTAGTTTGTATCAAAGTAAATATTCTTATAACCTTATATATATTATAAATCATTCATCAATAAAATCAAGGGAACATATTCTTTTAGTTATAAAGCACTATGCATAAATAA
Organism: Anisodus tanguticus; assembly: GCA_034509755.1. Classification (NCBI taxonomy): domain Eukaryota; kingdom Viridiplantae; phylum Streptophyta; class Magnoliopsida; order Solanales; family Solanaceae; genus Anisodus; species Anisodus tanguticus. The sequence goes on along the minus strand of CM067553.1, from coordinate 19,931,375 downwards.
ATTCAAAAGACAGAAAGAGTCGTGTATTAAAGTTGTATTCTATCTATTACTAATGTCTTGTGGCATGTCAATGACTAACGTAACATTAGTACCGAAGAGCAGGGGAACGAAAGAATTACACATGCCTCCCTCGAGATTTCTCTTTATTGATTATCAAATATAAACACTGACCTGTCACAACGGAAAATAAAGTGTATCTTCAGCTAATTTTATTCAAGTATATAAGAGTTAAAAACTGCATTGATTAATAATGCTAAGAACATTAATTCTAGTTGATGTCTATCTTTGAAGGATGTCAGACTGATGGAACCCAATGTGTTTATTTAAGAAGGCTACAATTTTTTTAGCAAGAACTTTAATCCTAAGTATTTCAATACATTTTCACATCATCACATACAATCGTTTAACTCATCGCATACGTAAATAATCAACAACCATCCATAGTATTACGTCATTACGTGTACCATAAAACAATTTTCAAGCCAACCACAATACTCGTGTATATGTTGACACGCACATCCATCCATCTATCTATCTATCAATCTATCTATCTATATTATTATATATAAAATCATGAATATAAACGTTGGTTGATTAAAATATTATTTAAATATTAAACGACTTTTATAACCTTTTGATATTAAATAAATACATTCCATCTTGGATAATATTGTAATAACCGCTAATACTTTTAATTTAAGATGGATTAGTATTCAGGATTCTAAAGTTAAATATAAATTTGCCACTTGGAAATTCTAATTGTGGAAGTTTTCTAGTAAATTGAAAACATTAGAAGGCTGCGAACAAATGCATTACTTATTCTTAGAGTCCAAGTACGTAATATAAACATTTGTTGACCAAAATTAAGTCACTTATTTTGAGAGTCCAAATTAGAATATAATATCAAAATTTAAAAGACCTATTATATTTACGTATCTTTTGAATAGTATTATTTAGGGATTAGATTGTTGACTTTAATTAAGTTGGATGATTTTTATGAAATGAAAGATAGAAAAGTATTTTTTGTGTGATAAACTTTAATGAAGTTTGATAATTTTTATGTAACAAAAAGTAGAAAAGTATTGTTGTTTGATAAACTTTAAGTTGGATGAAATTTATGTAACAAAAAATAAGAAAACTGCTTCCGTGTGATAAATTAAGTATTGAACAACTTTTATACCATTAATAAATTCTAATTCTTTTTCTTTTTTAACATACTTCATAAACCTAAAAAACTCAAAACACGTTAGGAACACTCTTTTGAGACATAATAGTTTCACATGCATTGGAGAGATGTGAAATGTTTTTCGCCTATCCATCCTATAAATGCTAAATGCATTTTTTATTAACATTTTAAAAATATTTGACATTGAGGGCAGTAACATACAAGTCTATCCGTGGACATTAATCTAAATTGTAATATTCATAAACTAATTTTTTCTTCAAATAAATAAATTGCATATTAGATAGAAGTGTATTATTTGAAAGTTTTTTTAATATTTGAACGTTCAACTTAAATATAGAATCCTAAAGCTAAACATACTTGACTTTATTTTTAAAAGTTTAAGCTAGTTCAAGACTCTTCCTTCTCAGTATCAGTTAATTTGATCTCACACAAGAAACTATTACTTTGAGTTATTATGTAATCTAAATGGGAGTTACGTTGAAAGTCAAAAATTTTGTTAGCAAATAACCCGAAATTTTGTTAACAAATAATAATAGGTTATTATTATTATTATTATAAAAAATGAATCTTCACGGCAAATTATATCGATTGATTATATATATACGTGTAATTATAATCAGCTAAATATCGATGTTCAATTATTAATGTGCAATGCACATTCGTAGAAACTAGTCTATATAAACGTGTCTAAATTTGGACCAAAAGGCCCCTTTTGTAAACCTAAAAGGACTGTAGATGCTCAATGGGGTACAATAAGGATGAAATAGACTAATCCTAAAAAAACTTACCAGATCACTTTTGCGAGATTTACGTTATTTGATTAGCCTTCTATGGGAAACAATCGCTCTATTTACCAAGGTAGAAGTAAGGTCTGCGTACACTCTATCCTCCCCAGACCCCACGTTGTGGGATTCCACCGATTATATTGTTGTTGTTGTTAATTAGCCTTCCATGCCACTTGGTCACAATTAGGCCTATCTGATGTTTAAAAATACAGTATCATGCATTTAAAGATTTTCAACTCTTACATATTAAAAACCAAATTTTATCTAAGCTATAAAATGTATGCTCCAACGGTAAGATTCCTACTTTTTTTCTTTTTGACGATTAAAGTTTTTTTCCAATTTGAATTATCTTATGTGACATAAAGTCAGTGACATAAGAAAGCGAAATAAAATAAAGTGTATCTCGTATTATATACTTTGTTGGTGCTAGTCATCTGTACTTGAAGAATCTTAAAATATTTCAGCCCAAAATATATTATCAATGTCATTTGCGAAATGTATTTTCATCCTTTATTGAACTTGTGTTAAAGCACAACTAAAGTACTAAGCTTAGAAGTTATATCTTTACATTATTACTTTTTTCACTCCCGATGGTACACACTTTGAGGCCTGACTAACTAATCCGGATTCATGCCGAGACGCCCATTTACGATAGAACTCGACCGCCTCTGAAGAACGACAGAATAGAACCCAACATCTTCCATACTAAATATACTCTCTTCGTCTTTATATCTTGGGTTCTATTCTATCGTTCTTTGGCTGTGGTCGAGTTAGTATGTTGATTATTGCCTAGACGTTCATATAGGATTTTTTATTTCTTCTCTGTTGAACTATTCAGCCTCTTTTTAACTATGTTAATCAAATTTTATCTTTAAATTTGATTTAAATTATTGTTATTTAATATTCTCTTGCCGTTTGTATCATCAAAAGTCAAAACCATATAGAATTAAAATTGCAATTTGAATGGACCAGCTTTCTCTAGGGCTGGCCAGTGGGGTCGGCCCGGCCCCGACCCGATCCCCCTCTAAAACAAAATGGGCACGGGACAGGACCTGGGCTCTACCGCCCGTCCCGATCCCGCCCGCCCCCTCCCCTTTGCAAAAAATGGCCGTTTTGGCCTCCCCCAAACCCCCTACCTAGGGCTGGCAATGGATCGGAGGTGGATCCGGTGGAGCTCAATCCGCCTCCACCCGCCAACCATCCATCCACCACCCGATCCATCCATCATCCTATTTTTTCTTCATCCACATCCGATCCACCCATCATCCACGGGTGAATCGAGTGGATCGAGTGCTTCGCGGATGAAATTTGTTATAAGTTTAACCATTTGTTCTAGTTTAAAATCAGTGATAATGTTAGTAATTAGTGTTCTTAAATCTTTTTTTTTTAAATTCACAACAAAAATGGAGTGACCAAAACCAATATAAATACTCTTAGTTCCAACGTAGCAGTGTCTCATCTGATTAGCACCTTAAATATTTTTATTCACATTCCATTTTTATGTTAGCTCAAACAAATCATACTTTACGTTGCAAAATAAATAATAAAATTAATCAGACCTAACAATGAATAATTTTTTATATTTTCATAAATTATCACTAGCTAAGAACATGATAAAACTTTACTGTTATGGAAGTGAACTCTAGGCCAAAATTATGTTATTCTTGATTTGCCAAGTTTCATTATAATTTTTATTTAATAAAATATATACAATTTAATGATAAAAAGTATTATCTAACTATTTATAAACGGATGGGTCGGATGGTGGGTTGGATGTATGTCCACCCGAATCCGATCCGATCCGATCTGTCACCCGATTAAAATTCGTGTTTTGTCGGATTTTCGTCCATATATTCGGGTCGGGTGGATCGGATATCCGTCGGGTCAGGGTGAAATTGTCAGCCCTACCCCTACCCCCTTAATATTTATTTTTAAATCCTAAGTTAATATATTTACACTTTATCCCAATTTCTCAACTATAAATACCTCATTTTCTCTTCATCTTTCTCACAAATCTCTCTAATCTCTCAATCTATCACTCTACAAGTCTACATTGCCTACTAAATATTATATTTTATTTATTCATTTGTATAACTGTATGAAAGTTCAAAAATTGGGACTGAAGTTGACAACTAGCTTGAGGATCATCCATCGAGCAAAGTTTCAATTTTCAACTTCGGTTACACGTCGGCGTTTGGTACCTTCGTTCCTTCTTTAAATTATTATTGTTATTTTATTTTAATTATCGCACTTAATTTCATTATCTTTAATTATATATTTGCATAATTAAAATGGAAGGATTAAGAGGTATGTTTAAGGGTAAGGGTAAGGATGCTTCTTCTAGTAGGGGTAACAAAGGCAGGGATACTTCTTCTAGTCAACATATTCCTAGATAGGATGATTTGATTTATTATACTCATATAGATGAAACTGAATTTTTTAATGATATACCATTAGACGATAAGATATATTTTGCAACTCAACTAGACATTAATTTAGAAGATAATCTAGATGACACACCCACTAATCTAGACGACACACTCACTAGTGCACCTCAAACTGAAAATGGAACGACTCTTATTCCCCCTAGCATGAGACGAGACCCCAAACAACGAAAATTAAATCTGTTGCATGAGATTTTTTTAATAGGAACCAAGAGAATCAAGTAGTTAGATGCAGAATTTGTAAAAATATTTATAAATTTAAAATGAAAAAAGGTCAGGGTGAGACGGGGGGTTTATTGAGACATGTACAAAACTTTCACAAAGCTAGGTGGGATGAATACGAGACTACAAAGTTGGGTGCGCCAATGCGCTCTCAGTCGGGACAAGGTTCACATAGTGTCCCGGACCAAGTACAGGGTCAAATTAACCCGATGGCGGGGGAATTGTAGGCCCTAAATACGATAAACATAGAGACAGGGAAGCAATAGCATAATTAGTTGCGGTAGAGGGTTTGCCTTTTTCATTTCCTTCCTCTCCTGGTTTTATTCATTACATTAGAGATATGTATAATCTTGCTTTTAACGATTTTCCTAGATCAACTGTTAGGAGAGACATTTTTAAATTTGCACATAAATATCAACAATATTTACGTTATTCATTATATCATTTTCCTAGCAAAGTATCTATCACGTCTGTTATAGGCCGTAGTACTAACGGCCATGATTATTTAATTGTAACATGTCATTGGATAGATTATAAATGGTCTATGCAAAAACATATTTTAGCATATAGATATATTGATGATAGGCACACCGGAAATTTTATTGCAGAAAATATTCAACAAGTTTGCAATTATTATGGTATAACTGACAAAATAATGGTTGTTACGTTAGATAATGCTTCTAATAATTATGCTATTAGACTTTTAAAAGATCTTTTAACTTCATCTTTTCTAATTATTATCATATAAAATGTGTCTGTCATATTTATGACTTAGTTATAAATGATGGTCTATCACTTTTTGAAGACATTCTTAATAAAGTACAATTGCTATAAACTTTATTTTTAGAAGTAATAGAATACAAAGAAAAAAAAGAATATAAAAAAACTTGTCACGATTGTGGACATTATAGAAAAATTCTCGAAGAAGTAGCGACTAGGTGAAATTCTTTATATGAATAACTACTTGTTGCTTATGATTATAGAAGACCTATAACTTTATTTTTTAACGTCCATAATCGAAATCCAACTGATATGGTTGTAGATAACGATTGAGAAAAAAAATCAAAACTTGTTGTATTTTTAGAGAATTTTTTTCAAGCAACTAAAAAATTTTCTGTTATATATTATCCTACTATTTCAACTATGTTATTTTATATGGCTCTAATATTTTTGTTACTTAGTGAATATATGGAAAAACCATCTTATAAGACACCTGTTAAAAAATGTTTATCAAATTAAAAAAAAAATCATATTCTCACTATTTATATTATTGGTGATGTATTAAATCCGACTACTAAAATAGACAGTTGTAAAGCACTTATTGAAACTATTTATGATTATATAGCAGTACTTCCACCTCCAACTCCAAAAAAATCCAAATGAACAACCACATAAGGAACCAACTAAAGAAGAAGTTTTGTCTAGCATACGCGATGAATGCAAAAAAGTATATACGCATTACCAACAAGAAAGTGCTAGCAACCAACCGGCTTTCATACCATCTTTTTCTTCTTCAATACAACATCAAAAAAGACATGTTGTTTCTGCGGCTAGTATTGAAAGACTTAGACATAGAATGTTTAGTGGTACCACTACTAATCAAGTTAGCGAGTTTGATGTTTTTGTTTTGCATGGTGTTGTACCGTACCAAGCAGTTTCAATGAAGAAGGACGTGAAGACTTGCTGAAATACTGGAGGGAGAATGAGAAGACATTTCCGACACTATCAAAGATGACCCGAGATGTGTTGAACATTCAAGCGTCATCAACAGCGTCTGAAAGCGTTTTTTCTGCCGGAAGATTTCAAATAAGAGAGCACAGACACTCATTAGCGGGAGACAGCTTGGAGATTACAGTTTTATTCGGAGATTGGATATGAGCGGAGTGTAGAAGGTGCGGTCAACCGAAGATCAACAAAGAAGACGAAAACTACAACGAAATCTTATCCGACGGAGGTGGAAGCGACGTCGAGCAATTTGACCAACAAATTCCAATCGAAGAACCACAAGACATTGTAAAGAAACTAGAAAAGATGTTTATAAATATGTGGATTTTTTTAATTGCAATTTTACTATATTATTTGCAACTTTCAACACCACAAAGTTTCAATTTTGAAATTGTATTACAAAAAAATCATATTTCTATTAAATAGTATAAGAGGCACAAAAACAGCCTTTGGATGTTTTTATTACACTATCTTGTTCAATTATTGAGGTGTTTATATATGTTATTTTTTAAAATTAAGTGCAAAAAAAAAATCGGAAAACCCGATCCCGCTCCGCCCCGATAAGACCGGTCCCCTTTTCCGACGGGACGGGACATCGGCAAATCCCGCCCGTCCCGCCGGAGCCATTCCCGCCGGGACCCGCCCTGCCCCGAACCTGGCCCATTGGCAACCCCTAGTTTTCTCTCATTTCTCTATAAGGTTTAGATAACTAATGCTGTCCATGATCCTATTACATAAAATGAGACCAACAGTTAGCTTGTATGTGCCTTAAATTAAATAGCAATAACAAAAGCAATTTGTACCCTCTTTTGATTTTAGTTAACTACTAGAAGTTACAAGAGCGAATTGGATCAATTTAGAAGATTTTGCAAAGGATTTTAATGATTGAAAGTTGGGACGAAACAGTTTTTCAAAAAGACTGTTTTACCTTACATCAGCTAAAAGCACTGCAGTGCAATCACTACATTGTTGTCCAGTTTTCCATATAACGGTAGTGTCCGGATTAACTTGCATACCTCGACTATTTCACATGGTACGTACATGTCGCCTCGCACCAGCATAGGTACAGAATAACTATACCTACCAAGATTTAGGTAGACCGAATAACTCTGCCTGAGGACTTCAAGAAATGACAGTGTTGGTTGCAGTAGACTCCCTCCTAATTACTTGGGACTGCTTTTAGGAGCCAATGACAAATCTAGAGAAGGGAGAATGGGTCACTGAGAAAGTGGAAAGAAGACACTCTAACTGATATAAGCAATATTTACTCCGTGGGGGTAGAAGAGTACTCGGTGCACTCATACATGACATCCATCTTTCCCTCGCTATATCAATGCAGCAAAGATTTGACAAAGTGCGAACATTTCTGTGGGAAGGCAATAAAGAGAGGAGAGATAATCAGTTAATCAACTGGGGCACTGTAAAAGAGCAGAGATCTTGGAATCAGAAATCTGAGACCTCCTAATAAGAGCCTTCTATAAATTACAAAAGGTTGCGCAGATACAGCAGTGATGAGAATATGCTTTGGAGAAATATCCAAGCAATGTTTGGCACTCCGAACCTTGGGTGAACTAGGCCAAGTACTACTGATGAATTTGGTGTCTAGAGATGCATCAAAAACTTATGGGAAGAGTTTTATGCTAAGACTTTCTTGAAAGTTGGAAAGGGAAGGACGTTATCCTTCCGGCAGGTGCATGTCAGGAAACTGCCCCCTTATAGAGCAATTTCCTGCATTGTTCTATTTTGCAGCAAACTATGAAAGAACATATGGCCAATGACACTCCACTGGCAGGGACATAGGGAAAGATTAGAAGGACTGCAGATTTCTTCAGCACATTTAGATGATCTGTTGTCTAGGTAAAAATAATGGCATTCTTTTTGAGATTAGAAAGAATGGCATTCTTTTTGAGATTAGAAAGAATGGCATTTTCACAATAGAATCTTGCTGATGTGATCTCCTCCCCGTCTAACATTAAATGGCATGGAAGAAGATACAGAAAACAAAAGCGCCAACCATGGTTGCTTGTTTTAGCTGGGTAGTTGCTCATAATGCATGTGTGACACAGAACAAATACTATAAAGAAATGGTAAGTGGATACTTCCTGTTGAATTAGACAATGAGGACACTGATTATCTACTTTTGCACTGCCTCATAACAACACGGAGAGGGGTCCTTCCCTAAATGTTTTTTGAGTAGATTGGGCTATCTCCAGAAAGTAAAGGACCATCTGATGTGCTGGATAGGATCGGTTTCGAAGCATAGAAGAGAAGATCTGGAACCTTTTGCTGCCACTATTTCGCAGGTTCTCAGGAAGGAAAGAGTGCTAAGATGTTGACTGGAAGGCTGAGTCTGTATATAACCTGTGGTAGAGGTCTTTGCATCAATTAGTTATGTGGAGCAAACTCAATATGAAGAAGATTCGTTGATTGACTTCCTAACATTATTACGGGAATAGATTTAGGATCAGGCACAACTTTGTACTCAGTTTATTTTTTTTTATGACCGAGAAATTTGTCGGGGGCCACTCCTTAGGACCAACCACAGCCTCCAAAACTCGGGGATAATGGGCTGTCCCCTCAACCCTTCTCCACATAAACACCAGGCATAGTTCACATGGGCAGGGCTCGAACCTATGACCTAAGTCAAAAGACCCAACCTTTGCCACTACAACTAAGTGTTGGGGCTACTCTCAGAACATTATTTTAGTGCTGGTTTTTGCATATATATATCAATGAAGGTTCTATTACAGTACATCAAAAACCAATGACCAGGCACTTCTTGCATGCTTTGTTAACTACTGTAGCTCTCTTTACAAGACAGGAAGAAGCTTTGTATATTGATAGGGAAAAGCAAGGAAAGACTGCCACCTTTACCCAAGGAAATCCATCTCTTTTGAGAAATGGTAGGTGTATTATTAATGTAGCACCAAGAAGGTGCTGTCAAAAATACTTGCAAAGCGCCAGAAGAATATCTCGTCTATCTTAAAGGGATTCTATGAGATCTATCACTGCTTCAGCATAAGACAAAGCTACACTACATGTTATCAAAATAAGGGGTAACAATAGTACAAAGGATCACATAGTGCAATGCAGTAATTAGTTGGCCACTCGATAAGTAACAAAATAAACTTTAAACTTTGGCTAGGGGACAACCAGGAGCAGGTGCAGCAAATGCAGCCTAAGTTTTGCCAGAACCAATATCTCTAATTCATGCATATTTACAGCAAGAACAAACAGCGAGAAGTGAAAAGTAAAGTGCAAAACAAGACTGCTGACCTTCAACTTGGTAATTGATCATCGTGATCAGACATCCCTCACTGACTGCTCTCAGGTTGTTTTTGAGAGCCTTCAAAGGCTTTTGCGGCTGCTATAGTTGAGTCTCTTCTATTTATCACTTCACAAAGTCCCTCAACCTTATCTTTCAACATGCTAACATTAGAATTGATCGACCGAACCAACTTGTTTGCAGTCTCCAGAGCAGTGCATAGCTGGAATGCAATTAAGAACAAGGATGTATTAGTAAAGTGAAAACATACACAGAGACAGATTTAGAGTCCCTCCCTCTCTCTTTATTTTTTAATTTTTGGATAAGAACAGATTTAGAGTCTTTTTAGATGTATCAGCTATAAAAAGGGAATTGTATGACCAACAACTCCATCTGCTTATTAGCCATTTACCTATTTTGGTAATTACAGATGCATAGTCTATAAAAATACGAAATCAATACTCCATGTCAAATTTGAAAGGGCGTGAATGCTGCAAATCATAATGCCACTAGATTCAATTTGGTACATATTAATACCAGCACTAGATAAGGTTGAATAGAAATATTTAAGATCCCGAAGACCAAAGTGAAAAAGACATTGTGTCTCGATAGTGCCTGATTGAGGTATCCTCTATAACCTCTCCTATGAGATTAACTTATATTACCTCCAGCGTGAGATGCGTCCATGAATGATCTGTGCCAGCAAGTGCCTTGTTCAGCTGTTCATACTTTTCCTAAAAATTAGCAAAACATTAACTTGCTATGTGACTTAAAGATCCAAAGGAAGAATATTACCAGTGCATTCAGAAAGCAAAATGATCTCCTGGAAATAAAATATAGCAAGTAGTGCTATAAACAGAGGTCATAGACAAGCAAAACGTTCCTTTCCAAGAAAAAAAAACTATCAACGTGTACGGTGGATGAATTAAACTTCCCCAATAAAGGTGCAAACTATCCTAAGCCAGGCTGAAATAGGAAAAAAGGTGAATAAAACATAGTTTACTGTTTCACCATATTCTATTAAAGAGTTTCACAATTGCTGATCAAAGTCAAAATATTCACAATGTAGGTTTTGGCAAGGTCCTACGGGGATCTTTGTGCGTCAAAAAATTCACCCTTCAGTTCTTTTCCTACAGGGATTTTTATGTGCGTCAAAAGTTTCCCTATTCAGCTCTTTCCTGTTTATCCTCCCATCATAGCCTAATTTTTATCATCAAGCACCAAACGCTTGCAGGGGAACTCATAGCCCTTGATCACCTCAGGGGAAGAATACTGTCAACATACTAGCAGCAGTAAGAAAAGCAAATGATTTTAAACACATTACTTTCACGCGCATCAGAATTTTAACACTAAATAGAGTGAAAAATGCAAACACACTAATTGTTACCTAATATGGTGCATGAAGTTAAAACCTCTTTATATTCCCCAAATAGTAATGTCAGGGTTTTTCTCGCAGCAATTCCTATTGTCTACTGCAAACTACTAACTAACTTCAGAGATAAATATCAGTTCCGAAAGCATGTGTCCCCAAAATTATAGCACTAACAGCAAATTCACCTAAAATTTCTGCTCACATGAACAGTCACATAAGGTGGATATTTTAAAATTATGAAATGGAATTAACTTCTCATCACTATAGGAAACACAAGCAAAACCTTACTTTTATATGTCTATACAACATGTTATGTTCATCACTAGGATTTGGCCATAAATCCTGACAATCTGCCAGGATTTTCAGCCACAAATGCTAAACAAATCATGGCGATCCCTAAGGATTTGTGGCCAAAACCTGGTACCCGGTGATCACCATAACAGGTTGTATTGGTGAATTTATACACAGAATGTTGTGATGATATCTAGGAATTGTTTTGAAGATCACCGTAACTTGCTTTAGGGAAAGTCTTCTGGCTACTTGGCAGGATTTTGCTCCCGATTCTGATGAAAAGGTTATTTTTCACATAGCTTTCTTAACGAGGTCAGGCGATCAGGGACGAACTTATGTAGAAAAAATGGGTCACATGAAACTCGCGGTATATTAAATGTATAATTCTTAAAACATATCTAATATTAACTGAAGGAACTATGATCAAATGAGACTGAGTGGTGCACTGGTTAAGCGCTGGGTTTAATTCCTTAAGGTCGAGTGATCAAACGCAACTTTCTGCACTTTTGTGTCTTTTTATTTTAATTTCTAAACCAGCCTTTAAATGTAATGGTGCACCCATCCTCTTAAAATTCTGGATTCGCCTCTACAGGCGATGCGGAAAGATCATATTTGTACGAATCAGTTTGGGCTCTCTTTCAATTTATTACATTCACATAGGTTATCATTTTTGTCATTTCATCATATAATAAAAAGAATGAACAATGATAGAGAGAGTGTGTGGAAGAGAACCTGGAAGAGGTTGTTTAGATCGGAGGATTGGAGGCTTGAATTGTAGTCCTCCGGTGAAGTTGTTTTGATTGGAAGCTGATCACCGGCGGCATCACTTTCTCCGACGTCACTCAACAGATCGCCGATGCATAACAATGGCCCTCCCACTCCTCTCATCTCTCTCTCTCTCTAGCCCCCCCCCCTCTCTCTCTCTCTCTCTCTCTTTGAAGGCCAGACCTGGGCCTAGTTGGCGCAGACGTTAGATACGGTTCGTGGGCCAATTACCCCTTATTTTAGGTTAAGGCTGGCCAGTGGGTCGGGCGCCCGACCCCGTCCTGAGCCCGACCCCGTCCTGAGCCCGTTTAGTTAAAAAATAAATAAAAATTCGGTAGCGGGACTCGAACCAGGACGGAACAATGTCTCGTCCCAACCCGGCACGAGCCCGCCCCAGGCCCGCCAGACCCGAGCCCGCCCCGAGCCCGTCCCGATTCCGCCCCTAGTCCCCCTTTGCAAATATAACCGTTGCACCAACAACCATTTTAGATTTTGGCCGTTGGACAACGACCATTTTTGGCCTCCCCCTCCCCCAACCCCCTACCCCTTAATATTTATTTTTAACTCATAAGTTATTATATTTACACTTTAACCCAATTTTTCAACTATAAATAACTCATTTTCACTTCATCTTTCTCACAAATCTTCCTACAATCTCTCTAATCTCTCAATATATCTCTCTACAAGTCTACATTGTTTACTAAATATTCAATTTTATTTATTCATTTGGGAATTGGGAGTGAAGTTAGCAACTAGCTTGAGGATCTTCCATCGAGCAAAGTTTCAATTTTCAACCTCTCGATTACACGTCGACGTTACGTCGGCGTTTGGTACATTCGTTCCTTCATTAAATTATTATTGTCTGTTTATTTTATTTAGCGCACTTAATTTTATTATCTTTAATTATTTATTATCATAATTAAAATGAAAGGATTAAGAGGTATGTTTAAGGGTAAGAGTGCTTCTTCTAGTAGGGGCAAGGGTACTTCTTCTAGTCATCTTATTCCTACACAGGATGATTTTGTTGATACTGAACATTTTCCTACAATACCATTAGATTTAGACGAGAAGCTATTTTCTGGAACTCAAGAAGACTTTAATTTAGATGATAATCTAGATGATACACCCACTAATGTTGATGACAACACACCCACTAGTGCACCTTCAACTGAAATGCCTCATATTCCCCCTAGTATGAGATGAGGTCCAGCAAAACGACCATTAAAATCAGATACATGGACATTTTTTTATAGGGACGTAGAGAATCAAGTAGCTATATGTAAAATTTGTAAAAATGTTTTAAAATTTAAAACTGGAAAAGGTCACGGTGGGACGGGGGGTTTAATTAGACACGTAGTAAGTGCTCATCCAGCTAGGTATGCCCAATACCAGGCTTCAAAACTGGGTGCGCAAACGCCCACTCCATCGGAACAAGATTCACATACTGATACTGCCCGGATCAAGTACAGGGTCAAATTAACCCTATGACGGGGGGAATTGTAGGCCCTAAATACAATAAACATAGAGATAGGGAAGCAATATCAAAATTAGTTGTTGTGGAGGGTTTGCCTTTTTCATTTTCCTCATCTCCCGGTTTTATTTATTACATTAGAGATATATATAATCCTGCTTTTAACGGTTTTCCTAGATCAACTGTTAAGAGAGATGTATTTAAATTCACACATGAATATCAACAATATTTACGTTATTCATTATATCATTTTAATTGCAAGGTATCTATCACGTCTGATATAGGTCATAGTACTAACGGTCATGATTATTTAACGGTAACTTGTCATTGAATAGATTATAAATGGTCTATGCAAAAATGTATCTTAGCGTATAGATATATAGATGATAGGCACACTGGTACTTTTATTGCAGATAATATTTATCAAGTGTGTCATTATTATGGAATAATTGATAAAATTATGACTATTACATTAAATAACGCTTCTTCTAACAATTACGCTATTACAATTTTAAAAAATAGTTTAACTCCATCTTTTCCAGATCATTTTCATATAATGTGTGTGTCATATATATAACTTAATTGTAAAGGATGGTCTATCACTTTTTCAAGACATTCTTAGTAAAATACAATTTGCTATAAACTTTATTTTTAAAAGTAATAGAATACAACGAAAAAAAGAATATAAAAAAATTGTCACGATTGTGGACTACCTTATAGAAAAATTTCAGAAGAAGTATCCACTAGGTGGAATTCTTTATAAGAGCAACTACTTGTTGTTTATGACTATAGAAAACCTATAACTTTATTTTTTAACTCTCATAATCAAAATCCAGCTGATATGGTTATAGATAGTGATTGGGTAAAAATTTCCAAACTTATTGTATTTTTAGAGAAATTTTTTCAAGCAACAAAAGAATTTTCCGGTATATATTATCCTACTATTTCAACTATGTTGTTTTATATAACTCTAATATTTTTATTACTTAGTGAATATATGAAAAAACCAGCTTATATGACAGCTATTGAAAAAATATTTATCAAAATAAAAAAATATTTTATTCTTATTCCCACTATTTTATATTATTGGTGTTGTATTAAATCCGACTATTAAAATATACGGTACTAAATCACTAATTGAAACTATTTACGATTGTATAGAAGTACTACCACATCCAAGTCCCAAAAATTTAAATCACCCACCACCTATTGAACAAACTAAAGAAGAAGTGTTGTCTAGCGTAGAAGACCAATGCAAAAAAATATATAGGTTTTACCAACAAGAAAATGCTAGTAACTTACCGGCTTCCATACCATCTTCTTCATCTTCAACACAACCTCACAAAAGACATGTTGTTTCTGCGGCTAGTATTGAAAGCCTCAGAAATAGAATGTGCGGCCGTACAGCTACTAACCAAATTAGCGAGTTGGATATTTTTGTTTTGCAGGGTTCGTACCGTACCAAGAAGTTATCAATGAAGATGGACATGGAGACTTCTTTGAAATCTTTGGAGGGGAATGAGAAGACCTTTCCGACACTTTCAATGATGGCCCGAGATGTTTTGAACATTCAAGCGTCATCAATCGCATCCGAAAGCGCTTTTTTACGCGGCGAGATATCAAATAGGAGACCACAGACACTCATTAGCCGGAGACAGCTTGAAAATTGCAATATTATTCAAAGATTGAATACGAGCGGAGCGGAGCGGAGAAGGTGCGGTCAACCAAATATCAACGAAGAAGAAGACGAAAACTACAACGAAATCTTATCCGAAGGTAGTGGAAGCGACATGGATCAATTTGACCAACAAATACCAATTCCAGCCGAAGAACCACATGAAATTATCAAGCAATTAGAACAGGTTTTTTTGAGAATGTAATTTTTTTAATTGCAATTTTATTATGTAATTTGCAACTTTTGGACAACACCACAAAGTTACAATTTAGACAATTGTATTTGTATTACAAAAAAATTATATGTCTATTAAATAATATAAGAGGCACAAAAACAGCATTGGGATGTTTTTATTTCACTATCTTGTCTTGTTTATTGAGTTTTTTTTTATACATATGTTTTTAAAAAAAGGAAAACCCGCCGGAACCCGCACCGATCCCGACCCCGACCCGACCCGACCCCGCCCCAACCAGATTTAGACGGGATCGGGACGGGACTTGAGCAAGTCCCGCCAGACCCGACCCCGCCCCCTTCGCCCATCCCGCCCCGACCCCACCAAACCCGGCCCGCTAGACCCGAGCCCGGCCCAACCAGGCCAATTTTAGGGTGATCTTTAATTTTTGGTCCTCGAATTGTTGGTCTTAAATTTTTGTTCAACGTCTAAAAGAAATAATCGAAAATATCATTGAGATTGTAGGTTTGAATTTTAGTAGAGTAAAAAAAAACACAATGCAAAATTTTATGTCTATTCAACCAAATTTGTATAGAGAGGGACATAGTTTCTATGTAACTATTCCTTATGAAAAATTTCGTTGAAAAATTAAGAGATGCCTTCTCCGGCTAGTTACATGGACACTATGCCCCAAAGGGCATAATATCTATACAACTTTAGCCGAATAGGCATAATTTTTATGAAAATCTTGCCTTGAGAATTTTTTTCCTTTTCTTGCCTCTGTTGGATTCGAACCCAGAGTAGTACACCCCGCGAATAAAGGATAGTTTAACCAACAATTTTTTATTAAATGAGAAGTAGGGGTTAAAATTAAAGACTAGTGATTTAAGGAGCAAAAATTAAAGACCGGTGCAAAAGAAGGTCAATCCGCGCAAAAAAAAAGTCACGAAATTATGGTCTCTCCTATGTAGAGATGGCAGATAGACCATTTGGACTGAAGTTGGGTGGTCAAGATGGGCTGAATCAATAGATGGGTCAATGCCCAACCCCGCCCAAAGCTTACTTCGGCTAAGATGGATGGGTCAAGATGGGCTAAATAATGGTTATTACCCAACTTAGCCTATTACTTTAATAAATTTCAAACTTACATTCTATGAAGTTTTTTTATTTTGTATGATATTTGAAAATTTTCTCATTTTTTATAAAAATTTCATATAAGTAAAATAAATATATAAAGTAAAAACTTCGCGGTGGGAGGGGTAAGGGGGGTTGGGTGATGGGGTAAACAATTTTTTCTCATTTTTTTTATAAATTTTGTATAAAAGTAAAATAAATATATAAAATAGAAAATTTGGGGTGGAGTGGGAGGACATGGGGATAGTAGGCCCGGGGGGTTGGGTGATGGGATAAGAAATTTTTTATAAATGTTTTATATAAATAAAAATTTAGGAATGGGGTGGGTAGGGCTAGGGGTAAGGGGTGGGGATAGATTGGGAGGGAGGGGGGTAAGATTTTTTTTGATATTTTTAATAGCTTTTTTTATAAAAGTAAAAACATATATATAAAATAAAAAATTTAAGAATGGGGGTAGGGGTGCGATAGGTGGGGGTAAGGGGAGGAGGGAAGAAGAAAAAACTTCATATTTTTTATAAATTTTTATAAAAGTATAAAAAATATGAAATTGAAATTTAAGGAGATGAGTAGAGCAAATGAGGGTGGGGTAGGTGGGGTAGATGGGGTAAGTGGAGGTAGGTGGGGTAGATGTTAGTAGGGGTGGCAGGGAGTAGGCAAGGTAGGGGCAGAGATGTGAGGGTGGTTCAGTGGTGGGGTGGGGGTTAGTGTGTTGGATGATTAGGGTGCGTTGATGTATTTTTATTGTTTCGAAATAATAAAGAAAAAATTTAAATAAGTATTTATAAATAAAAATCTTAATCTAGAGTGGAGCTCTAATGGATAAGATTGAGTATTTTTGTGGGTTAAGTTTGGGCATCATCATTGGTTCATTTGAGCTGCTGATTTATGATGAGTCAACTTGAGCTAGCCCAAATCAACCCATCAGAAAAATTATTCTTGCCCAAATCCATCAAACCTTGGGTGGGTCATTTGGACTTGGGCTAATTTTGCCACCCCTACTCCTGGGTACGTTCATATAAAAGCCCAAAGTAGGAGTGTGCCCCTTAAGCGTAAAAAATAGCTTCTTTATTTGATTGCCCCCATTTAATTAAATTAGGGGAAAAGCTCTATTCATGTCACTCATTAGTAGTTGGCCATAAAAATGTCACTATCGTGACATATTTGATTCATTTGTGCCACTAATCACTAACAGAACTATATTACTATCAGGTTTTTTTCACGTAGCATTATTTAAACCCTTCACCTTTTTATGTGGCATATGTGAAACATTTCATTAAGTTCAATATTTGAGCATTTTTCTAATCTCTTATCTCGTCCCAACCACTACTAACACCCCAGATTTCACCATGAAAAGACATACATTCTCTTAATTTACACACTCATATGTGCTTTCACGCCCACGTACACCTCATTAGTGTACTCTCCTTTAAATTTGTCTCTTTTTTCTTAAAACAAATATTATGCGTTTTTAGATCTTTTTAAAGAGCCATAAAATACATAAAAATTGTGAATGATGTAGTATAAGATTAGATTCATAATCCAATCAAATAAGAGAGTATAGTTTTTTCATGTAAAATAATAATGTTATTAGTATAAGGGATAAACTTGTCCTTAAAGGTTTATTACATAAAATTAGATAATATGGAGGTTTATATACGAATATGATTCTAAAAGTATGAATGTCATGCATCAATGACAAAAATAATAATGTAAGTTAGGTTTGTTACCATGAGAGTTATGTATATAAGGGATTGTAAAAAGGCTCAAATATATCACTGAACTTAATAAAATGACTCACATATGCCACTTGTAAAAGGGGGTGAGAGGGGTAGGTGCTGACAAGTGATGAATGGTTTAGATAATTATGTCACGTGACAAAATTTGATAGTAGTAGGGCTTAGTTAGTGGTTAGTGGCACGATGAACCAAATGTGTCACAGTGATGATATTTTTATGCCCAACTATTAACGAGTGGCATGCATAGGCCATTTTTTATATTTCGATGGTATATTTGAGCTTTTTATCTTTAATTTATAATGCTTTTTTAGAAAAGTTTAATATGTACTTGGTATAAATAACTTCAGATCAAATTATTTCTTCTCCATTTTTTCTTCTTTTTTTATTTCTTCTCCTCTTCGTCCTCCTTTTATTTGTTGTACAATAGTATTGTTTGAATTTATTTCAGTTGAATAATAATACTTTAAAGATTTGAATTTTGAATATGAAAAATGAGTTCAAATCAAGTGGGTATTGCTAAAAAGAAATTGAAAGTACTGACAAATCACTATTGTTAAAATAGAATTGTTAAATTTATTAAAATTGATGATTGAGGTTTGATTTATGATATTTGAGACTTATATTTCAAATTTGATTGGGTGTTAGAATACTAAATTCGAAGAATAAGTTTGATTTCTAGGAAAAAATTTGCTCACCCAAACATCATGCAAAAATGTTTGAAGTTTAGATATATATATGTGTGAGGTTCATAAAAATGTCTGAAGTTCAAATATGTCTAAAGTTTATTCCTATATATGTCTGAACTTCATGCAAAATGTCTAAAATTTAGCCATATATATATCTAGAGTTCTGCAATATATTTGTCTGAATTTCATGTAAACTAAAGTTGGTCATGGCAATCTAGGCCAAATTTTAGGTAGAAATATCCAAAGTATGGCCTTGACAAGGCCACATTTAAGGAAAAAATTGTTCCAAGTTTTCCAAACTTCATACATGAATTTTCGCAACTCTAATCCCGTATGTTTGAAGTTGTCTTGAAGTTGGAAATTTGCAAAGAAAAAAATCTATTACAACATAGACAATAGTTATAAAATTGAGTATTTATGCACTTCGCCCAAAATTTAGTTTAATTGCCTGTATTTTGCGCGGTCATAAACTACACCATTAATTTACTAAATATAATATAAATAGAAGAGGTATTTATAATATATCTCTCGAAATATATATATAATATATCTGTAGAAATATATATATATATATATATATATATATATGTGTGTGTGTGTGTTTTTTTTTTTTTCTTACATTAAAAAAATGTAAACTATAAAAAATAAACTCACTTGGCTATTTCTATGTACAATTGAATAGGTAGATGCATTCTTTCATTAAAGATGTGTCATATCCTCAGAAGAGCTCTTCCAAAGTATGTTGTTATTAGACAATATACCTTTTCAAAGAGAAGTGCCTTCCACAATGAATAAGCACATCTTTCTGCAAACTGTTGTGTCTTTACCAAAATACACATAAACTTTATGTTAGTAGAAACGTAAAAGAAAGAACACATGATTTAACGTGGTTTGAATCAAAATAATCATACGTTCACCAGAGAACAGTTGCCTGTATATTATTAATTAAAGGAAGGGGAGATTTCCCATCTACACCTAAGAGAATTGCACTCTCAACTCTCTAGTCACTATTATGAATTGTATGATTTTGAGACGGATTAAACAATGAAGAATGGTCATCATTTATAGATGACCAAACTTGGGCTCGAAGCTCAAAAAGAGAAAAGAAAAAGTAAATCTAAAATATGTCCTCCACATATTTTTGCTTGCTCTCCTAGTTCACTTGCTAGTCAAGTATATTGACACATGTGATTAGGGGTGGAAAATGGGCGGGTCAAATGGGTTTAAAATGAATTAATTATACGACCCGCTCATATTTAACACGGATAAAAAAAAATGGGTTAACTCAACAGATAATATGGATATCCATATTATTTAAAGTTACTTTAAAGATGTTGGCTTCATGTAGCAAATATGAAGAAAAAATTATACCTTCTTGTCCACAAATCCAATCTTTAATACATAGTTGCACCTCAAAATTTGCGAGAAGAATAGAACTTCAAAGTTTTCCAATACACGACTTCCAAGAAAAAAAATCAAAAAATACTCACTCAAGCCCCGCCATTCCCACCCCATTGCACCCACCTTCCACCACCCACTCCACCCACTCTCAAATCAAATCCCACCCCACCCTCGAATGCAATTCATCTTCACTCATTCCTATCTCACACCACCATCCACCCCACATCATGCCCCACTCACCCCCTCCCCCCGCCCACTCCCTCCAAAATTTTCTACTTCATATATTTCATTTTACTTTTATAAAAAAAATGGATTTTATTTCTTACCCCCACCCCGCCCCCTTGTCCCCCCTCCAAAATCACAACCCATCCCACATTAAATTTAATCATGCAAATTTCTCATTCTTTATAAAATTTTATAAAGATAAAATAAAATATATGAAGTAAAAAAATCGGGAGGGTAGGGATGTGGAGGGAGGAAGTTAGGTGGTGGTGGTGGTATGGGTGGCGTTGTTGGGGATGAGTTTGGAGGGGATGGGGTGAGTTGGGTGGTGGTAGGGTGGTTGGTGAAAAGTCACTTATGGGATTTGTTTTCCCTAATGTTATTAAGAAAGTCATTTTTCCTTATTTTTAAGGAACATGTTTTACTAAAATTATGGTTTTTATCTATTAATTTACCCATATTTTAATTAGATAATATGGGTTGACCCATATTGGATCTATTTTAAATAGATTGGATATCCAACCCATTTTAAATGGGTTTAGTCGGACGGATATCCACAGTTTTTATCCATTTTACCGCCCCTACATGTGATTTACTTCCACCAAACCAACTATTTCAATCTCTACCTTGGTTTGCGTCACGAGCATGCGAACAACATGGGCCAAAATTTCTAAACTTACTGGGCAACCCCATTGTAAGAAACAAGAAGTACCAAACCATTGTTAAACATACCACCTCTACCTAACAATTATTCTCTTCGGAGTTGCATCAGTTGATGCGTACTCCCGCCAAGTTCTTGTAGTGTGCAAACTTAGTGAGCGGGACTATCTTGGTCAATATGTTTACAACTTTATCGTATGTGATAACATTCACGACCTTGATAGTTCCCTTTTCAACAACATCTCGAATAAAATAAAATCTAGCATCAATGTGTTTAGTGCGCTCATGAAATCTCTGATTTTTAATCAGATAAATAGCGCTCTGACTATCACATCTAAGGGTTGATTCCTGCTTAACCAAACTCAATTCCGCCACTAAACCTTTAAACTAGATAGCTTCTTTCACCGCTTCCGCTGCTGCCATGTATTATGCTTCTGTCGTAGACAAAGCGACAATCAACTGTAGAGTCGATTTCCAACTAATGGCACTGCCAACAAGAGTAAAGATGTATCCAGTTATGTACCTCCTTCTGTCAATATCCCCTACATAATCAGAATCCATATAACTGAAAATTGAAATACCTCCACCACCTTTTCGAAAGGTCAGACCAACATCAGAAGCTCCCTTGAGATATCTCAATATCCACTTGACAACTTCCCAATGCCTCTTTCCTGGGTTGGACATGTATATGCTTACCACACTTATAAATTGAGCAATATCTAAATGTGTACATACCATAGCATACATAATGCTACCAATTGCGCTGACATAAGGAACCTTTGACATATGCTCCACCTCATCCTCAAACTAAGGCATTTGTAACTCTAAAAGTATAAAATAAGGAGCTAACGGTGTACTTACAGGCTTGCACGTATGCATATTGAATCTTTCGAGAACCTTTTTAATGTATCACTTCTAAGAAAGATGTACAACATCGTCTTCTCTTGAAATCTCCATACCAAGAATTTTCTTTGCAACTCCCAAATCCTTCATGTCAAATTCCTTACTCAGCAGTTTCTTCAAAGCATTTATCTCTGTAATGTTGTTAGCAGCAATAAGCATATCATCAACATACAACAGTAAATAAATCATTGAGTTACCAGACATCTTCTTATGATACACACAACTATCAAATGCACTCCTTGAGAATTCATGTGCAGTCATGAATGCATCAACCTCTTATACCATTGTGTAGGGGATTGCTTCGACCCATACAAAGACTTCTTCAGTTGGCATACAAGATCCTTTTTTCCCTCAGCTAAGAAACCTTCAGGCTGATCTATATATATTGTCTCTTCTAGATCACCAAGTTAGAAAGCAGTTTTGACATCGAGCTATTAAAGCTCCAAGTCAAATTGTGCAACCAATGCTAGTAGCACGTGAATTGAGTTATGCTTCACGACTGGAGAGAAAATATCATTATAGTCAATTCTCTCCTTCTGACTTAAACCATTTGCAACCAATATCACCTTGAACCTAGCATCTTCCACTTTAGGAATCCCCTTTTCATTATGTGCATCCAATTGTCATCTTCCCTTTTGCCTTTTCACTAAGACCCATGTCTAATTCTTGTGAAGAGACTCCAAGAATTTGCTTGATCTATAAGGCGTTCTGGTATTCATATCTGCCTCTTCTCCTTTCCCTTCGCAATTGTGTATGGTTCATTGACAGCAAGTTCTTCGAGATCTACATCTTTTGACTCATCTTTAACTTGAGTCTCTTATCCTTTTCCTTGGTAAGCTCCACCTGCTTGTTGTTCTCATTTCCTGAAAGCTCCACAGAAACTTTACGTGGATCAAGTATAGAGGATTCATCAAAGGTGACATCTCTACTAACTATAAATTTGAATAAAGACAAACACCAAAGTTTATACCTTTTTACTCCATCCACATACCCTACGGATATAGCCTTCTTAGTCTTTAGTTCAAGTTTTCCTTCATTAACATAATAATAAGTTGGACACCCAAATACTCGTAAGTATAAATAGTCAGAGGGTTCACATGACCATACCTCATTCAGAGTCTTAAAGTCAATCGCCGATGCTAGAGATCGATTGGCAATATAAGCAGCAGTGTGAACTACTTCAACCCAAAATACTTTAGATATTTTGTCTTGTATGAGCATACAATGAGCATTTTCAAGAAGAGTTTTGTTCATCCTCTCGACAACTCCATTCTACCGTGGGGTGTGCCTGACAGTTCTATGTCTTGAGATTTCATAAACCTTGCAGAAATCATTAAACTCTTCACTGCAAAACTCTAAGACATTGTTTATGTGAAGATATTTGATTTTTCACTCCATTTGATTCTCAACCAATATCTTCCTCTTTAAATGCTTCAAAAGCATCACTTTTTTCCTTTAAAAATGCACACAAACCTTTTGTTAGAAGTCATCAATAAAAGTGAGAAGATACATCTTTCCGTCTTTCGATGGAAGTTTAGAGGGACCCCATAAATCTGAATGGATGTAGTCTAGCATCCCTTATGTCTTGTGCTTGCTAGTGCTGAAGTTGACCTTCTTCTAATTCCCTAGAACGCAGTGCTCACAAAATTCAAGTGTGTTGATCTTCTCATCTTTCAAAAGGTTACGGTTACTCAACATCTCCAGTCCACGTGCTCTCATATGACTTTATCTCATGTACCATAATCTTGTCTTATCATCATTAGATAACTACAATGTAAATGTATTGGCATAGCCAATAATGGTGCTTCTTGCCAATATGTAGAGGTCATCCTCTAGCTGGCCTTTCAGCGTGACTAAAGAATCTTTAGTCACCTTCATAGTTCCTCCTTAGCTCATGTACTTATAGCCTTGTTCATCCACAGTACCCAGGGAAATCAAATTTTTCAGGTCTGGAACATGATGGGCTTGTATAATAGTCCTCGTTGTTCCATCATGGCAGCAAACCCGCACTAAGCCAATGTCAATTATTGCACAAGTTGCATTATTACCCATTACAACGGTCCCTCTACTTTTCGCATAGCTGCTAAACCAGTCTCTTCGGAACGTCATAAATAGAGTTCAAGTAGAGTCTAATACTTATTTGTTTCCATAACTTCCATTATTACATAATGTTGTAAGTACATAATCATTATCATAATCATGTATATGTTCAACTACGGATACACTCGCCTTTTTCTTGGACTTTAACGTTGGGAAATCTCGTTCAAACTGCCCCTTGTTGTCGCAGCCCCAACAATCTGCATTCTTTTTGTTCACACGAGACTTTGATTTTCTCCATTTCTATTGGCTAGTCCGGCCTCTCACAAAGAGTCCACTTGCCTGATCATCTCTGTCTCATTCAAAGTGTCCCCGCACATCACTAGAACTAAGTGTCCATCGCACTTGCTCAAGCTCGATAGGCTCCTTGCTATACATCATTGAATTCTCGATATCCTGAAGTCAATGAAAATAGCAAAGCACATGCAAGCGTCTTCTCCTCCTTTTTAATTCCTACATTCTATAAGTCCATGACAAGTTTATTGAATGTGTCTAAATGATCTTGTAACAAAGTACTTGACCCCATCTTAAATGTATGAAGACGTTTTTGTAACAATATCCTTGTTGTCACCGATCGGTCTTGGTAAAGCTTTTCTAGCTTGTCCTATAACTGCTTGGTCGTGTCTTCGGTACTTGTACTCACTTCACAAAGCACGTTACGTGCAAGGGACAATTAGATTACACTTAATGCATCCCCTTTAATCTTCTCATTGTCAGAAGATGAGTACCATCAGGATACTTTCCGTCAATAGCATGGATTGAACCTTTCCTCCGTAGTAACGCCATCATCTGGATCTTCCAGATATTGATGTTGTTACGCCCATTAAATCTATCGATTTCAAACTTTATGGAACTCATCTTTGCCTGTTCTTCCTTCTTGGATCGGCAAAGAGTCCTAACGCTCTGATATCAATTATTAGCGGAAACGTAAAAAAAAACACAAGATTTAACGTGGTTTGGATCAAAATAATCCTACATCCACCAGAGAATAGTTTCCTTTATATTATTAACAAAAGGAAAGGGAGATTTCCCAGTTACACTTAAAAGAATTACACTCTTAACTCTCTACTCACTACTATGAATTGTATGATTTTGGAATGGATTAAACAATGAAGAATGATCATCATTTTATAGATGTCCAAACTTGGGCTCCAAGCTCAAAAATAGAAAAGAAAAGTAAATCTAAAATACGTCCTCTACATATTTTTGCTTGCTCTCCAAGTTCACTTGCTAGCCAAGTATATTGGCACATGTGATTTACTTCCACCAAACCAACTTTTTCACTTTAGAATTACCCAAATAAAAAACCAACAGTTTGGGCATAGAGGCATGGTATTAGTGCAGAGCATGGGAACTATGACAGCTTGTAGTGTCCCACAACTGAAACTTGTATTGTATTATATCAGGAAGTCATGGTGCTCTTATTTTCTATTTGTTCATGTAGGAAATATTCTTTCTTGATCTTATTCATTAATGATTTACAATATATATAGTGTTACATAAATATTTACTTTGCTATACACTATGTAACTAATCAATCCTAGTTATAAGAGAAATATAATTCTACCTAATATAGGAGATGTACAATTAATTATTGTGGAAATATTCTATTACACCCACGCAGTCGAAGCGGGAGGTCGGCGTATGCTGAGAATATCCCGAAAGTCTTCAGATAAAACCAGCGGAAGAACTTTTGTAAAAATGTCGGCAATCTGATAACGTGATGGGACATGTAAGAGACGTAGTTGTCCACGAGCAACCTTTTCGCGAACAAAGTGAATATCCAACTTAATATGTTTAGTGTGTTGGTGGTGAACAAGATTCCCTGAGAGATAAATTGCACTAACATAATCACAATAAACCAATGTCACCTTCGGAATCGGACAATGGAGCTCTCAAAGAAGGTTCCGTAGCCAACAAGATTCAGACACCACATTGGCAACTCCTCGGTATTCTGCTTCGGCACTGGATCTGGACAAGGTTGCTTTCCATTTTGAGGACCAAGAGAACAAATTATCACCAAGAAATACATAATAACCAGACGTGGAGCGTCTGGTATCCGGACAACTACTCCAATCGGCATTTATGTATGAAATAAGAGTGGTTGTCGAAGACGGATATAAATGCAAGCCATGATCGAGAGTATCCTGAATATAACGCACAATGCATTTGAGAGCATGCATGTGATATTTTATCAGGTTATACATGAATAGAAAATCTTGTTACACAGCATAAGAGATGTCGGGCCTCGTGAATGTGAAATACTGCAGGGCTCCTGCAAGGCTGCGGTAGTGTGATGGATCGACATATGGCTTGCTAGAACAAGCACTCAACTTTGGTTTAGTGTCAACCGGAGTAGCATACGGCCTACACGATGACATGTCAACTCGCTCAACAATCTCTGTTGCATACTTCTTTTGGGATAAAAATAAACCACATGCATGATGTGTCACAGCTATCCCCAAGAAGTAACTTAGTGGCCCTAGATCTTTCATTGCAAACTTAGAGCCAAATAGTGACATGATAGACTTGAGAAGGGCATCAGATGAGGCAGTAAATATAATATCATCCACATACAAAAAAATGTAAGAAATATCATTACCCTGACGGTAGATGAATAGAGAATGATCAAACATGCTGTTAGAAAATCCAATATGTGAAATGTAATCTGCAAACCTCTTATACTAGGCCCTAAGAGCTTGTTTGAGCCCATATAATGATTTCTTCAGCAGGCACACATGATCAGGATAAGTAGGGTCTCTGTACCCAATGGAGTGATACATGTACATTATATCATTGAGGTCTCCATGCAGGAAGACATTTTTGACATCAATCTGATGAAGCGACCATGCTATCGAAAGAGCCAGACTAAAGACCGTCCTGATAGTTTCTGGTTTGACCACCAAATTGAAAGTATCACCGCAATCCACACCAACCTGTTGAGTTTTTCTATCACCTACAAGACGAGCTTTGTATCTCTCAAATGTACCATCAGATTTTTCTTTATGACTAAAAATCCATTAACATCATGGGGACGGGGCACCAAATCCCACGTCTTATTATTAATAAGAGCATTAAATTTATTATCCATAGCCATTTTTCAATTCGAGTCATTAAGGGCAGACACAAGATTATTGGGCAACATGGGTGTGAAGACTGTATTTTTTGTTTGGCTTAAAAATCCTGTGTTGACTACGAGTGACAGGTCGTTGGGCCGGAATTGGAGTCGGGCCGGACGAGAGTGATGGACTGCCCGCCACTGGGCCTTTCGGCAGTGGGCTGCTAATGAGAGGCTCAGCTAGGCCAGCAACCGTGGGGCTGGGTATTTGGGCTGAGATACCAGGACACGCTGGGCCTGTTTAGGAGGCTAATTTATGGATCAAATACGGGGGTATGCTATCATCAAGAAATTCATAGGTAGGAGGCCCGAAACAATGTAATTTGGCAAAAGAGAAATTTGTTTCATCAAAAATTACGTGACGACTTACGATGATTTTATTAGAGGATAAGTTGAAATATTTGTAACCACGATGATTTGACGGATATCCCAAAAAAGCACACGGAGTTGATCAGGCTTAAAGTTTATTGATGGTAGTAGAAGGAAAGAAATGATAGCATAAGCACTCAAAAATCCATAAATGAGAATACGATGGGTCCCTTAGGTATAAAATTTTGAGTGGGGATTGGTAAGCTATTTGTTTGCTCGGAAGTATGTTCAAAAGATAGGTTGCCATTTGTAACGCATGATGCCAAAATTATGGTGGTAGAAATGCATGGGCAAGTAAGGTTCTAACAATATTGTTAATGGTTCAAATTTTTCTTTCTGCATTCCATTTTGAGATGATGTATGTGGACACGAGAGACGAAATGACAAACCATTAGTTTTGCAAAAATCCTAAAAGGCCCATTATCAAATTCTCTACCATTGTCACACTGAATATTTTTAATATCCCATTCAAATTGAGTGCGGATGTATGCTCTAAAGGATAGAAATGTGGAAAAAACTTGTGACTATTTAGACAAAGGAAACGTCGATAAAAAATTAGGGTAATCATCCAACAACAGAAGATAATATTGATGCCCCGAAGAGCTCAAAATGGGAGATGTCCAAATATCACTATGAATAATATCAAAAGGCATAATAGTACGAGACTTAGAAGCAACAAAAGGCAACTTAACATGTTTTCCAAGAGAACAAGAGTGACAAACACAAGAACTACAAGGTCTAGTACTCAATAAATTTATTTTGTTTAAGGGAAGCAAAAGCAGGTGCTCCCGGATGACCCAAACGTTCAAGCCATAAAGAAAGAGCTAAAGCTGCAAAAGTAGATAGTAATTTGGCTTGATATGTGATTATGGTGATTGGATAAAGCTCGCCCCGACTATCACATCTCATTAGACACATTCCCGTCTGAAAATCCTTCACTGAAAACCCAAAAGGATCAAATTCAATAGAAACCCAATTATCAGTTGTAAATTTTCTAACTGAATTTAAGTTTTTAATTAATTGAGGTGTGTGAAGGACATTTTTCAAAATAAACGGTGGGTTCGGGTGAGACAAGTTTGAAGTACCATAACCACGATTGGAATTGAATGACTATTACTGACAATTATATCACGATTATTGCTCAAATTAAAATAGGATGAGAGATTACCTTGTAAGGACGTCATATGAGACATTGCACCGGTGTCCATGTACCAATTTTCGTCGGGTGGATCAAGCCCAAGAGTGTACATCGCGGCCTCGATATCTGTCGGGGTCGCCACTACCGAGTGGGCCTGCTGCCAATGGCCCAAGGATTCCCGCATCGGATTGATGGGCCTGCTGGCTGGTCCGTTGTGCCTGGGCTGCTGGCTTGGCCATGGGCCTAGCCTAATTTCCCGCTGGAAATGGGCAGGGATGCACTGCCCAAGGCCATTGCCAGGCCCACTACCCTACTGGGCTGGCGAATGCCACTGGGCTTGTTATTGTTGTTGGTCGCCGCCCCTGCCGCCACCTTTACTGCAGTGATTACCGCCGCTTTTTCCACCATTGTGGCCACCACCGCAGTTTTTGCTCCCGTTACCGCTGTTTCTACACTTCTGGCCATGATTTGGCGGCAAATTTTCTAATTGTGATGAATTCTCATTGGACGGAGTGGCAACCAAGGAAAAATTTGACACGGTAGTTGTCTTCTTGGTGAAACCCATTTCTTTAAGGATGAGCATAGAACAAGCTTGGTAGAATGGCGGAAGAGGATTGCTTTGACGGATAAGCGTACCTACTCCACTATATGTCAGTAAGGCCGACAACCATTTGTAACACGAGCTGATTGTTAGTTACCAGCACTTCGACGTTCTTGAGTTGGTCTGACAGAACCTTGAGCTGTTGACAGTATGCGGACGCACTGGGAAAATCTATCATATCAGTGGTGGAAAATTTCTGCTCAAGTGTGACGACCCTCGAATTCTTATTGTCTTGGAATGTGTCACGTAAATGTTCCCAAGTTTCCATAGTTGTGGAATCAGGCTCAAGAATAGTATGTAGTAAATCACTCAAGATTGTGGCGTAGATCTACTGGAACACCGTTACATCAAGGGTCAACCATAATTTTTTCTCATCATCGGTCTTCGTCACCTTCTCCTTGCCTTTTTTCAGACGGAATTATGTGATAGATAACATGGTGTAAGCGACAATGGATTTTAAAGAGTTCTGCCCATGTCACATAATAGACTTTTCCATCTCAAGAGTGATGGAGATATGAGATTTCATATTAGAGATAGCAAGGGCTGGGTGAAAATTGGATTTCAAGTAAGATATGGCTGTCGAACGGAAAATAGAGGCCGGTGGCGCAAGGAAGAAGGAGGGCGATGGTATTGAGAGAAAAGTTTAAGGTTTAGTATCTTTCCCTAAAATCTGATACCAATAACAACATACCCAGTGAAATCCCATAACGTGGGGTCTGGGGAGGGTAGAGTGTACGCAGACCTTACATCTACCTTGGTAGGTAGAGCGGCAGTTTCCGAGAGACCCTCGGCTCAAGACACAATAAGGCATAAGCACAAACAAAGTATGAGAAACAGTCAGATCCGATCAAAAAATTTAAAGCAGTATGAAAATACTGATATCAAAAGCGAGTACGCCATGATAGCGCATCCTGAAAAGAAAGCAGTAACTAACGCAGTTAAATAAGATAAGCAAAGTACACTAAAGAACACATAGCAGAAGAAGTCAAACTACAGGGACTAGAACGCACTACTGTGCCTATTCGTATGATATGCTAATCTGGCCTACAGAAATACTACTACAACAATCAGTTTGTAAACGTAAGTATGACTACGCTCGACTACCTACTACCCTACTACCCTAGTCAGTGTCATCCACAACCCCCTATGTAAGGTCATGTCCTCAGTAAGTTGCGTTTGCGCCATATCCCGTCTAATCACCTCTGCCCAAATTTCTTCAGCCTACCTCTACCTCTCTTAAACCCATCCATAGCCAATATCTCACTCTGTCCCGGATATCATCATTTCTAATCTTATCCCATCTTGTATGCCCACACATCCATCTCAGCATCCTCATCTCCGCTACTCTCATCTTTTGGATGTGCGACATCTTGACTGGCCAACACTCCGCCCCATACAATATAGTTGGTATAACCACTACCCTATAGAACTTACTTATAAGTTATGGTGGCACCTTTTTATCGCACAAGACTCTAGATGCGAGCCTCAATTTCATCCACCCTACCCCAATACGATGTGTGACATCGTCATCAATCTCTCAATTTCCTTGGATAATAGACCCGAGGTACTTGAAGCTTCCTTTCTTCGGAATGACCTGAGTACCAAGCCTCACTTATACGCTTGTCTCAAGGTCGCTCCTATCGCTGAACTTATACTCCAAGTATTATGTCTTAGTTCTACTCAGCCTGAACCCATCAAACTCCAGAGTCTATCTCTAAACCTCCAGCTTAGTGTTCACTCCACTGTGAGTCTCATCAATTAGGACTATGTTATCTGCGAATAACATACACCATGGCACCTCCCCTTGGATTTATCGCGTCAGTTCATCCATCACCAAGGCAAATAAGAATAGGCTAAAAGTCGATCCCTGGTGCTGCCCTATCGTCATTGAAAAGTGCTCTGAGTCTCCTCTAGATGTCTGTACCCTGGTCTTGGCTCCATCATACATATCCTTGATCGCTCTAGTGTATGCCATAGTGTCACGACCCAAACTGGAGGGTCATGACGGGCACCCGGACCCTACCTGTCGGGCACCACTAATCACATATATTTACCAGCTACCGTAATTAATCATGGCCACGACGACCGTCACCAAATATCCTGCTGACACATGAGAACAATAAACTGGAGAGGTACCGTGTAAACTCTTGCAAACGGAATAACACAACCCATGCATATATACTTACTAAGGCCGATAAGGCCATACATGACTACTATACATAGGACAACTGTCTACAAGTCTCTAAAGAGTACGTAACATCCTAAGGTCGAGACAGGGCCCCGCCATACCCCCAACGCATATCAAGAATACCGTACCATGACTAGAATGCAACTCTGGAATAAGTAGAGTGCTCCAATATCAGCTGAACCAGCAACCTACTAGTGCAAACCGTCACCCTGTCTACCTGAGCCTACGGGCATAAAACGCAGCATCCCCCGACAAAAGGGACGTCAGTACGACTGATGTACCGAGTATGTCAGGCATGAAGAATAACATAACAGAGACCTGAAAGTAATATGATACAAGAAACAACCAACCTGTACTGAATGCCTCTAAGAGCCATAATATGCATAAGTATCATGTTTGTGTAGAATTCCTCTGAGGGCCATAGTATGCATAAGTATCATGTATGTGTAAAATGCCTCTAAGGGCCATAATATGCCTAAATTCCATGCACAATGCAAATGCGGTCTTTCATATACATATGCATATACAATGCCATCAAGCCTCTGTGGGTATCCCATCATATCATATCGGCCTCTGTAGGCATAATCATTATCGTGTATATCTGTACCAGTTGCAGGTGGTGTGCGTATATAACGACGTATCCCTTTTCCCATTCCCCATACATATATATATAATGCATACATATAGTAGAGTATATAACTCATTTGAGGTCAAGGTATGTACATGAATGTAATGCATGAATGATAATGATAATAAGACACTATAAATTTATCGGAGTGATGTAATATTGCTTCACCTCCGACAACATTATGAATACTAACATTTGTTTTTCATATACCTTAATAAGGATTTAGGAATATATTTAGACATGCTTTGACAATAGGAATGAATAACATGAACATTCTTAACTACTAAGAGTAGAGTCATTTATGAGACATTATTACGTTTACGTTTCGTACTTAGAACATGCCAAAAGAAAGAAATGATTTGCCTTAACATACCTTTTGTTGGATCACTCGTCGACCCAATGTATACGCCGTATAGCACTTCGATCTTATATTCCAAGAATTACTACCACCTCAAAATTGAACTTATGTTGTTGCTTCTAACTCACGATGCCTCTCTTTTAGAACCAAATTGCATTATACATATTTGCTTAGGTGGGTTATAATATATGCAATTGCTACTTTGCCTATGTTTTCTCGAGAAAGGTTGTTGCCCCTCTATACCATTAAGAGATATAGCCAGCCTTAGATCCCTAGTGAACGCAGGATAGGACACACCATCACACACGTGGCTTTTTCTTAATCTACCTCTGACACTCATCCTAAACTAATGCCACCATTACCTTATTCATTTACAGGAAATACAAATAAAACATTCTGCCTTACTAACAAGGTCCCACGTGGACCAAGTTTAATTCTATCCATTAATTAATTAATTATGTTCCTCTACTATAATTCCCCATTTAAGCGATTACACACGAAATTAATTTCTTGATCTCAATTCACTTAAATCTTGATGACTTATAACACCTTCATATACTCAATGTCATAATCGTGCGATATAGCACTAGTCCATAACCTCTTTGGGGACATACAACTATCATTATTAATCCCCATCGTCACCCTTATTAAGTTCTAAATTATTTCGGGATCACATCATTTTATATAATATATACTAAGCTTTTTTATTTGCGTACGTGAATACGACATAAATTCCCCAACGCTCGGGTCTATTTACATACACTTAGATGTTCAAACTATGGCCCGAAAGTACGGGATGTTACACACATGTACACATCTAGCCTCCAAACATCTCCATAGAACTTCCCTAGGGACTTTGTCATATGCCTTCTCGAGGTCGATGAAAACCATACGTAAGTCTCTCTTTCTCTCCCTATACTGCTCCACCAACCTCCTAATAAGATAGATGGCTTCTGTAGTCGAACACCCCGACATGAATCCAAACTGGTTCTCAGAAATAGACACGCCTCTTCTCATCCTCATCTCCACGACTCTTTCCCAGACTTTCATAGTGTGGCCCAACAGCTTGATACCCCTATAGTTGTTGCAACTCTGGATATCACCTTGATCTTATTCATTAATGATTTACAATATATATAGTGTTACAGAAATATTTACTTTGCTACACACTAGGTAACTAATCAATCATAATTACAAGAGAAATATAATTTTACCTAATATAGGAGATGTAATTAATTGTGGAAATATTCTATTAGTTCACTATTTAATAAGGTAAAATCTCACTCTTGGATTCATATATTTGGACATATGAACTTATTAGAGATAATGCCATGTGATGCTAAGAAGTATAATGAGATTAGAAGATACATGCATGAACATATAGAAGCACTAGAGTGTAGAGACTTTGAGGAGGCTCTGATCATGAAGAAATAAAGCCAATAAGACATTGTATCTTATCGCCCTTCAACAACTGATTCAGAAATGACATTCATGGAGCATGTATTAGTTCTAGGAGCTGATGGACTTGATTCATTTGGGATTCTACTTTGGCTAAATGCAGGTGGCTTTGGAAATGGAAGTATCGTGTCACTGCAAATCATTGCAACTACTGTTGCCATAATAGGTCGATCATCTGGATGATCTTGGACACATAGGAGGCCAATATTTATATATCTAATAAAATAACGAATGGGACGTTACTTGATCTCAGGGATTTCTCAAGACAAAATATGTTACTAAATGGGATTTATTGAACAACTCTAATTGCCATTTAATACCCCATTATTGCGTCTCCTACCCAGCCATCTTTTGGCGGTGGAGAGCTCAATTTAACGCCACATTGCTTTCACATGCACGGTCACTTAATTTAATTAAGTGATCTGCCTCCGTATAACTCATCAATCACACACATAATTAATTTCGTGATCCCAATTCACTTAAATCTTAATAACTTATAAAACTTTCATATCCTCAATGTCATAATTTGTAATATGACACAAGTCCATAACTTCTTTGTGCACGCACCAAATTTATTTCCACTCCCCGTCATCACACTTGTTGTGTCCAAAATTATTTCGGGATTTTATCATTTATATGCTAAACTCTTTATTAGCATATGTAAATATAACATAAATCTTCCCAATGCTTGGGTTTATTTCCTTCATTTAGGTGCTCAAATTATTGTCCAAAATTCTGGGATGTTACATCTTTCCCCCCTTAGAAACATTCGTCCTCGAATGTTGGGGTGATATATCTAATCTTTGTCGCGTAACCAGCGAATACAACTACCTTCATACATCACTACATCAGACCTCTCATACTCCCTTCCTGAACACCCGAAAATCGCCACCTTTGACCGAAGAGTTCCTTATGTTCCTCATCCACCATTGATCCTTACACCGTTCTATAATAATCATACCTTTGTGAGACCTGCATAACCATAATCTTATTCACCTTTATCCTTCTTGTTGTAATTCTTCATTCTATTTGTCACTAAGCGGAAAACATTTCTGCCTTGATACTTAATCATATCATTCCATTAACTGTTTTCATATTCCCTACCACCATCATTTGATTGTGACATACTTCTCGTACTCAATGGTCAGCATAACACTCGTATTTACACTCAATCCAACTTCAATATCTCTGCTAATCATAATCCTTCTGGAAGAAGGTACTGCTGTAATCGTAAATATGATAAAGTCTACAAAGAAAAATCCTTACAATCTCCTGCGTTCCGATGCTTAGTACTTCATTTACCTTACTAAACATTTCGCTTTCCAAGCTTGCATTATTTCTTCCATCTTCCGTATATGAGTGAGACAGCTTCTCATAATCTCAAATTTTAACAATAATACTGCCCTTCTGGCGTATCAACCGTCTTGGTAGAAATCGCTCATTTACTGGCTACGAGTATAAACTAACCGAAGTCTTTTTGGTAACCGGCATTACTGAATCCGTAACAGGCACGAGTTAAACTCGAATTCTTAAAACTCAGCTCTACTGCATGATCTATGATATGAAAGAATGGAAACCATCCCTAAATGTCAGATAGCCTCCTTCTTATAAGTATGGTGCACAACATACCCATAAACAAGACTCTACTAGACACAACTTGTAGACTCTCTAGGACAGACATGCTTTGATACCAAGTTTGTCACGACCCACACCGGAGAGCCGCGAGGGGCACTCGGATCCCACCCGCTGGGTACCGCCATTCGTACATTTAACATATAATTGTAATTAATTACAGACTAAGACGAAAGAAAATTATGAAAAATCAAGTAACCATCTTATATATAACACATATCCATACCAAGGCCGACAAGGCCACACATGACAACTAACCACATGACACCTGTCTACAAGCCTCTAAAGAATACATGAGATCACAAGGACGGGACATGACCCCGCCATACCCATATGCAGATGCAAAAATACTATACCACGACCAACTGCAACTCTGAAACAAATAGAGTGCTCCGACATCAGCTGAACCAGCAACCTACTAGTGTGAACCGTCACCTTCTTTAACTAAACCTGCGGGCATGAAATGCAACGTCCCCCGACAAAAGGGACGTCAGTACGACTGATGTACTGAGTATGTTAGGCATGAACAATAGTATAACAGGGATATAACAACAACTGAAACAGAAACAACTGACCAGCAGTAAATGGCTCTGAGGGCCCTAATACATATGCCTAAATGTTATGCACAATGCAGTATACATATCCATCGGCATCATCGGGCACCTTCCTTACCAAAACAGCCTCTGTGGGCACCATACCATGTAATGATTAATGAATGTATGCATAATGCAAATGCGGTACATTAATGTCCACATAGGAATCCTCTCACAACCACCTCTGTGGGCATCAGGTTATATCGTATTGGCCACATAGGCATTCATATCTTCTTAGCTACACATGCATCCACTTTGACAACAAAGGCTCGATATGTGGCCTCTTAGGGCTTTTTTGTGATAGTTTGTACCAGCTGCAGGTGGTGTGCATATATAAAGCCTTTCCCTTTTCCCATATCCCCTACATATATATACAATATTTACCATATAGTAGTGTGCATAACACAAGTGGTCCAGGGTAATATATGAATGCAATGCAAATGAAAATGTATGAATGATAATAAAACCTTCTTTGAATTTACCGGATAACGATAATATCCTTGCCCCTTTGTCTAATATTGAATATTTAACATGTAAATTCAGCTGACACTGTAAATATTAACATCTTT
This sequence comes from Anisodus tanguticus, assembly GCA_034509755.1. Taxonomy (NCBI): domain Eukaryota; kingdom Viridiplantae; phylum Streptophyta; class Magnoliopsida; order Solanales; family Solanaceae; genus Anisodus; species Anisodus tanguticus. The sequence goes on along the minus strand of CM067553.1, from coordinate 19,894,511 downwards.
TTCCACATGCCTCAATAAGGACTTAGACACATATTTAGACATGTTTTTAGCATAGGAATCAATAACATAAATATTCTTAACTACTAGGAGTAGAATAAATTATGGAGCAATATCACGGTTATATTTCGTTACATGGAACATGCCAAAAGAAAGAAATAATTTGCCTTAACATACTTCGATTACCAACTCTTCAAATAATTTCTCAATTGAAAATATGAACTCCAACAGTTTGCTACACGTTTTTGCTAACCTTTGTTGCCCATGTTAACTACGAATTACGGCCATTAATTTCCAAGGCATCACACAGAACTCAAAACAATGGAAAGGTAGCAATTTCTCCAAATGAAATAACGAATGGGATGTTACTTGATCTCATGGATTTCTCAAGACAAAATAGGTTACTAAATGGGATTTATTGAACAATTCTAAGTGCCATTTAATACCCCATTATTGCGTCTCCCACCCAGCCATCTTTTGGCGGTGGAAAGCTCAATTTAACGCCACGTTGCTTTCACATGCACGATCAGTTAATTTAATTAAGTGATCTGCCTCCGTATAACTCATCAATCAAACATATAATTAATTATGTGATCCCAATTCACTTAAATCTTAATAACTTATAAAACCTTCATATCCTCAATGTCATAATTTGTAATATGACACAAGTCCATAACTTCTTTGTGCACGCACCAAATTTATTTCCACTCCCCGTCATCACACTTGTTGTGTCCAAAATTATTTCAGGATTTTATCCTTTTATATGCTAAACTCTTTATTAGCATACGTAAATATAACATAAATCTTCCCAATGCTCGGATTTATTTCCTTCATTTAGGTGCTCACATTATTGTCCAAAATTTCGGGATGTTACATATCCGATGGGATCAAATTGGTATATGGACCTCATGAGTCCCCCATGGGTCACATGACAGCTACTGCAGCAACGCATCATTTGCATTGCATTCATCCATACTTAGATATGTATTTAGTACTTTGTGTGCTCGGTGTTAATTTCTGATATACTTATACTCTTCTGGTTTGATAGAAAGAATTACTGATAACTTATACATATTTGTGTGTGATAGTTGATTTGAAGGACTTGATGGGACTAGACGCTCTGAATTGGGTTAGGCTGACTTAGTAACTTTGTGGCTTAATCCTAGTATAACTCTAAGAGACTTGTAAATACTTTTATATTGTTGAACTGTAGAACGATTGATAGGTTGGTTAACTAATTCTTAATCATACTTAATTAACTAATTAGTGGAGAGGTATAGGAAAGTACCAACCCTCGCCACCGTTATAGCTAGGGTCAGTCGACGATGTTGTTGAGTACACGTGTTTCCCGTACTCACTCTACGCTTGTTGAACTCTATGTGTAGGTACCGAGCCGGAAGACGAAGGAGCAGTTGGAGCATAACTTGGTGATCGATTGGGGAGTCCAGGGTGAGCCGTTAGTGCATTCCCGGCATTGAAACTTTTTCTCTACATTATGATTCTGTCATTTTACATTCAAACAGTATTGTTACTTCAATTTCAAACTTGTACCGTATTTAGAGCTTTGTACTCATGACTATTGGATCATTCGAGATTTCTTTTAGATTATGTATTATCTCATAAGACTTGTTAATTACTTGTCCTTTATTTCTTTAATTTCTGCATTTACTTCCGCATTTCTTATGTTGTATGATTGGGGTTCGCCTACGGGTTAGGGTAGGTGCCTTCATGGTACAATGAAATTTTGGGTCGTGACAAATTGGTATCAAAGCACTAGGTTAATGGTTTCATGAGTACATAAGCAATGTCTAGTAGAGTCTTGCGGATCGATACGAAGAACTTCGTACCTATCTTCGAAAGGGTATAAGATATTTACGAAATTTCAATTCTTTCATTTTTTCATGTGATTTGATTATGATTGAATTCTAAATCTCTTTGTTTCACTCTTTCTCATGAATGGTGAGGACTAGATCAGTCGCAAGAGGATATCAGGATCCCGCACCTGCACCGGCACCTGTTGTCAGAGGTGGTGCACGGGGCAAGGGCGAGGTAAAGGTAGAGGCAGACCTTGAGTTACAGTCCGAGGCCGAGCACCTACAGTTACTCGGGCTCGTGACTGAGCATAGTCTTCGGGGCCTGAGGCTATTTCGAAGGATGATGAGGTTCATATTGATAAGGATAAGCAGGTTTAGGCTGACGAGATAGGGCCAAATCAGGCACCTCCGGGTTTCATTGCTACACTGGTGCTTCATGATACCTTGGTTCGAATGATGAGCTTTCTGAAGTATATAGCTCATGGTATTCAATCGGTTACTTAATTCTGATAGATATTATACTAGGGTCGGAGGACAGACTCCTGACTATGCTGTTATGCCATGGTGATCTTGGGCACTTCAAGAGGTATTGTCCCAAACTTAGGCGTGGTGACAAGTATTAGGGCTCTAGATCGAAAGCAACGGGGCAGCTGGCTAGATGTGGGTCCCAGGATACTTGATGTGGTTCTCATAGCGACAAGGGTGGCCTTCAGACAGGTCTAGGTGGTGCTCAGTCCGGCTGAGGTGGTGGATGTGAGGGTGCTCAGACTTCGGATGATCGTGGTCATTTCTATGTATTTCCAGACAGACGCGAGGCAGAAGCCTCATATGCAGTGATCACATAGTGCCACCCCTGGCAATATATAGTGATCAGAAGATAAACTAGTTCTAACCTCTAAGTATTTTTCTTAGTTGAGATATGATGTTGATAACAACTAAACTTTCAAGCACAAAGCATAAAATATTCTTCACAACCATTTCTTCTTATAAATCAAAAATCTTGTATTATCCATTAGGTATTTTATCTATATCTCATCCTTATATATGTGTGATGTGTTATCCGTTTATATTTCTTCACTTGTGGAATACTACGATTTGGAAATGGCCAGCCGAGAATTTGGATGAAATGAAGTAGTAGATACAGCTTCCCTGGCACTGGGATTTTAATTTCCGTCGGATGCGGTTCAACTAGCGGAGACTCTTGGAACAACTTTTTGGGATTGGTTTTCCTACTGCCTTGTCCAATCATAGGCATTATGTCTTAGATAGATAAGGCATCGTGATACCATCGAAAGAGTCCTGATGTAGTGGGATCATTCAGATTGTTACAACCTCTAGCAAATGGTTTAAAATTGATTCTGGCCACCCTACTCCTTCATCCGTTAGTTTAGCTGCAACGACCGCAGACGCAGGAAGCAGTTCCTCTAATTGGAAATGTCGAAGTAGATGTGGCTTATAAATTGCAAGAAAATGTCAGAGAAATTGTCACATACAGTAACATCCCATATAATACAACTATCAATAGGAGGTATGTTACCTATCCATCAATAATTCTTTTTTCCTTCTCTCTTTCTCATCTTGCTTGCTAGGAGAGAGGAAGCTTCCGCACCATCTTTTCCAGCCAGGTAACGAGTGATCACTTAGCACAAGTGAATAGCTTGGCTGGTAATGCGTTCACCCACTTGCACGCTTCCTTGCAAGCACGAAATCTTTAGTTCGCCCGCTACCACATGGGCCGGTGTACTCTTATCACTAACCCCAAGAGAGGCTATACTCTAAGAGCCAACTGAATTCACATCTCGCGGTGCTTACACCTCTCGCCTAACGTCCCTTTCACCAGGACAAACAACCCATTTATGATCAGGCAAAAGTCGAATCAGTTTCTCATTTTTCTGAAATTGTCTCTATCCTTTTCACTTCTTATTACTCCTTTCGTTCACTTTTTCTAACATTTCTAGTACCAACTAATTCATTCGGGTGAGATATCTTACGATGTCGTGATACACCCAATCCTATGGCCATTCCTTTAATACTTCTGGCTCTCGGGAGTCTATTTGTAGGATACTTGGCCAAAGTGTGACATGTTAGTGCAGTGGCTTGGAAGGTATTCGGTTCAAAAAAGATACAACAGTCAGAACAACTTCAATCTACAGCGGAGTATGAACACACAACAGCTCACATTTGATTCTTATCTTCATGAGCATGAAATCAAACACCCGGGTAGCGCTTGCCATATAAAGAAGGCGACTACAATGGGAGACGAAGGCGACGTGGGTATGGCAATAGTAGCAAACAAAGAAGTTGCCGGAACACTGTACTCAGGGTTCCAAACCTCTAGTGTTTCTTTCTGTCCTAAATAGAACAATTGAATAGGCACTTAGATGTGACCAAGGTGCTTGCAAGCTTAGGGTTAGCAGGTTGTTGGCCCCTGGTAAAACCTAAATATGCTCTATAGTTCTCCAAAAAAGATTTTCATTTTTTCTTTTTGTTTATAGATAGATATATAATATAATATTATCTATCTATTATTATTATATAAATAATATGTTGCAAGTGGCCCTTTCGCGACTTAAACAGCCGGTTCACCCTAAGTAGCTAACCGAATCGGAACTGACTGAAAGGCCTGACCGGCTACTGGATCACTCCAGTGCTTCGGGTACTACAGACCTCCCACTTGAATAGAAGAATGAAAGGAGGAAGTCAATTGCCCCTTCTCCAGCGCGCCAGTAGTTGTAGTTGTGGCCACACCAACCCTTAGTTAAGCGTACTCTGGCAACTTTACGTAAGTTGATTCTAAACTTCGTTCGCGAAGGAACCGGACTTTTGACGGGCCAGCCCTCTTTTTTGTTGGGATAGGCGTTCGGCTTGGAACATCTATCCTAAGAGCGTTCTGAATCTGTTCGACCAGTCGGTCTCACAGTCAGGCATGCTTATACCATTACGCTCACGAGCAGAATCAATGCTTGATCCTACCTTCGCACACCTCCGTTACTCTTTAGGAGGTATCCACCCCAGATAAACTACCCACCTCGCAGTGTCTCGCCTCCCCTCGAATGATCGGTGCGAAGTTCTTGTACTCCCACCTCCTAGAGAATAACTAGCACAGCGTTGCCTACCGTGTCAATACACAGTCGACCGTAGATAAATGGACCCCCCATAAGAACTCAGCGGTCCAGATCTCGACTGCATTAATCCTCGGCTCACAGTAGTTCTACCTTTTTATGGATCAAAATAGGATTCTTTCAATCGGAGCTAGACCGATGGGTTACAATCGTTAATCTATGTTAACACAAAAAAGGGTGACATAGACATTCCAAAAATAGGGGATGTCTCATAAAGTTTTTTAACATTTCATCAAAAAAAAGTTTTAACATAAAGTAAATAAAAGAAAAAATACGTTTACCAAAAAGGAAGGAAATTGGTTTTATTCTGAAAATCTAATGTAAATAAAAGAGAGAAATACATTTTCGAGAAGGAATTATCTTATTTTCCAAATATTCTAGCTTAAGTAAAAGATGAAAATACATTTCAAGAAGGAAATAAAAAAATTAATTGATATTATATTTAATTTAATTGTTCTTTTATCAAGACATCTTTTCATCTCAAGTAAAATTTTGTTAAACTTTAAAAAAAACTTTTAGTCTTTTAACTAAATTTCTTTCACTAACTATAACTCTCCACAACAATATTTTTAAGGGATGTCGACAAATGAAGAGAACAAGAAAATTATGTTTTATAAGCTTTTCCCTTGCCCCAAAATCTAGCATTGAATTCATATAATCGAAATTTGTGTTTTAACGTGTCCTTTGCTTTACAGATTTTTATAAGCTATATGAAATGTGTTGACGTTCAACTCATACTTACTCTAGAATCATGGTAAATGATGTCCAGCCAACTGATCCAATAATTATTTCTCGATCACTTAGATCTCTGAGATCATATAATATAGGATTATGGCCAAGAACAATAAGAAATGTAAACAAACATTTTAATTTTACTGAAGTATTTATACTACTAAACATACAGATAATATGCGATATTTATTACTTCATCTAATAAAATGTTTACCGATTTTAAACCACATAGAAACATGTCACTTGTTGTGCACCACATAAAATGCATGTGTGATGCCTTATAGAATTTTTTGACCTGATCCCACTTCAAATTTGAAGCAAAGAAGATATAAATACGTAAAACTAACATACAATGAAAAGTTAGACAAAAAAAAAGTGAAAATAGAACTTTTCATTCTGGTATTCAAATAATCACCAAAGAACCTGTGTGTAATTAAGAAGATTCGTTGCTTTCGTGCAGGTCTGTATACGGTAAGAATTACAAAATCATACTGTCATTCTACGCAAGCAATTTAGTTAGATTGATAAGTTTAATATTATTGAAACATATTATGGAATTAATACAATTCTACATGGTATCAGAGCCAGACCCATTTTAATTCTTTGTTCACCGATGTTGGGCCCCCAAATTATATTATTCACGCTCCAGTTAACAAGGTCTGGGCGTCCGGGGGAGTGTTAAGAGTCCTACATCGGATATGGAATGGGAACATGGACTCCTTATGTGGACTTGGACAATCCTCACCCTACAAGCTAGCTTTTGAGGTTGAGTTAAGCTCAAGATCCATTCTTTACACATATAAATAAAATTACAAAAAGATATAAAATAAATTGTTGTTTTACCTTAATAATTTCATTACATGTTGATCCTCTAGAAACTTTTAACGCATTAACAGCATCCGGCAAGCGCTATTCAATTTCTCTCAGTAAAAAAAATTGTAAATAGATGTCAGTTGCTCCAGTAGCTTAAGATCTTAAGAGTATCAAAGTTTTGCATTTAACATATTATGGTTCTTTCGAAGTGTTGTAGTGTAATTGTGGAGTGAGCAAATATTGTTAGTAGGACTACAAACTGTTATTTGTTTAAAATATGCATAATTTGAAAGAAAATAGAAATCAAAATTTATCTTCAACTCTAGAAATGCAGGTTTGCAACAAGAAAAAGGTTGATTAAACATGTCTAGTTATTATTAAGGAAAATTATTTTTCTTGGCGTATGGCGCATATCACAGAAGCTTATTTAATTAATTAATCTCAGGATTAATCATTATTCAAAGAATCAAAATTCAAATTGTAAAAATAAATTAAGTATAAAGTTTTTCTTCATTTTCTGTTCTTGTATTTATTTTTTTGATAAGATTAAACTAAAATTCTTATGTATTTCAAGAATATAATATTTTCACTAATCATTATTTTAAAGAATCAAAATTTCAAATTTAAAAACTAGTAAAGTAAGGAGTTTCTTTCCTATTTTAATTTGGTATTATATCTTAATTAATTTTTCTATAAATTTAATAGGTTCTCTATATATAATAGAAAGCAAATACAAAATAAAGAAAAACAACTCATTAATAAAATGGGCCCATTTTGGTCTCGTTATAGGGGTAAAGGTTAGGAGGTCGAATAGGGTCCAAGGTTCCAAAAATAGGCCGACTCATAAGTCATATCCGACACTTTCAAGTTGTGAATTGAGCCAGTTGAGACAGGACAAGCCCGAATCGACACTACAAGACAAGTCTAACAGTTACCATGAAGTCAATAAGGCGATTTTTTTTATTTTTGTTAGTTGTCTCTTAACTTTCACGTCCCAAATTCTCATTTCATTTTTACGTGCGATTCTCAACACTCTCTCGCACGTTCAAATCTTGTTAATTAAAGCATGAATAATATAATTTGGAGGTCCAACATCGGTAAATAAAAAATTAGAATGAGTCTGACTCTAATACCATATAAAGAATGGATTTTTGGTCTAACTCAACTTCAAAAACTAATTTATGAAGAGAAGATTGTCCAAGTTCATATAAAAAATCCAAATTCTCATTTCATTTTCTATGTGGGACTCTTAACACTTTTCACTAACAGTACCTCTCAATGACAATGTTTTTAAGGGTCGTCTACAAATGAAAAAAAATGTAAACAATGCGTATTATAAGTTTTTCTTGACCACAAAATTTAGCATAGTATTCATTGAATTGAAATTTATGATTTAACATATCTTTTGTTTTACTGATTCTTATAAGATGTACAAGGTATGCCCTTAAATCAAATAAGACCTCATTCGTCCCACATTCTCTCTCTTCTACAAATTAGACTGTTGATTCCAGCCTCTAATCTCAATTTTTATGAAATGCTATTTAATTTGTCCAACATATTAAATACAAATATGCTCCATAAGTATAACGTTACATCAAGACAATAAATCACTACTTAAAACTCTACCACAATGCATAATTGTTATTCAAATTATAAGGATTTGATCGTATTAAAAATTTAAGGCTATATGAGATATTTTGATCTTTAACTCATACCTGCATCAGAATCATGGTAAAGTAATGTCCAGACAAATGATTCAAAAAATGTTTCTGGATCATTAAGATCTCTGAAATCACATAACATAAGATTATCACTTTGCTCAAGAATAATAAAGCATGTAAATAAATATTTTAATTATACTGAAGTCTATATTACTTACGTACAAATAACCTACGATATTCATTACTTCATCTAATAAAATGTTAGCCGGTTTAAATCTATTAACGTGTACAATAATCTCTACCCATAATTAGATATATCCCATATATTGTGTAAATATTTAGTGATGTATAATTATGGTAAACTATGATTCCTATTGTATTAGGGTTCTATATTGTACAATATATATATTGGTATTAATGAGAAAGACTCCCAAAAGAGATTAATACTATCTTACATGGTATCAAGAGTCAAAACCCTAAAAACCTAAAGTACCTTCGGTTACGCACCCCCCCCCCTCGGTTTTTCTTCTTTTCTTGTGTCTCTCCACTACAATAATGCATCCTATAGCTACTCCCATGTCTTATGACGCTTCCGCTTCTACCCCAGTCGTCATCCAAACACCCACCACAAACCTCTCATTACCATCTTTCCATCCGGCTCTTACCGTTACTAACATCAAGAACTTTGTTCCTTTGATTCTTGATCAGGAAGATGGCTAATATTGGTCATGGGTGGAACTGTTTCACATTCACGCATGTGTATATCATGTGCTTGACCATATCGACGACTCCGCCCCTCGCCATCCTGAAATCGATGACACAACATAGCGTCGTCTCAATGTTGTCGTCAACAGTGGATATATGGCACAATATCTAAGGATTTACTCTACACGATCATAAAAATGGGTGCCTCCGCCCGTGAGTTATGAACACGCTTGGAAGAAATCTTTCAAGACAACAAGACCACCCGTGCAGTGTACTTAGAAGAACAATTCAACAACACATGTCTTGAAAATTTCTCTAATATGTCTGAGTATTGCAAGCAGTTGAAAGTGGTGGCAGACCAATTGTCCAACGTCGGTACGCCTATTTCCGAAACAAAGATGGTCTTACAATTGGTTGCAGGCCTCTCAAATGGTGAATATGATACTTTGGCCACGATGATACATCACGCTTACCCTCTACCCAGTTTTAACAAAGCCCGCTTGCAATTACTGTTGGAGAAAACCCGACGTACAAAGCAAGACGAGCACAGCCAAAAGGCGTTAGCAGTTGAAACGCCTACGCCAAATCACACCGCAGCCTGCCAGTCGCCACTGTCGGAGAATAGTCAGTCGCGGCAGTGGACGTGGCGGCAAGGGACGTGGTAAAGGCAGGGGCCAACAAGTCAGTCAGCCGCCGCAGTAGCTCAGCCATTCTGCCTCGTGGGCTGGCCCAATGAACAACGTCCAGAATCAACACTGGGCCTCATACCCATGCTATTCTTCATCCCAGTTTTCCTTTCAGCAACAGGGCATGCTGGGTCCAGTTCCGGGTTACCATCCAACCAACTACCAACAGCACCAAGCCCACGTCGCCCAGGCCCATTTCTCGCAGCAGCCCACTAGTCTGACTCCATCTGATTTGGGCCAGACTTTCAGCAGTTTGAATTTGTTGGAAATTTACTAATGTGGAATTAAGTTTATCCCATCATTTATGACTCGAACAACTGGGGGCCCGCACGTCAGAAATATCATTTCCACACACGTACAATCTTAGTGCCAAGTATCATAAATTTCGTTAATAATAGAGATATTGGTACGTAAGTGAAATGTTTGGAACATAAAATGATGGATGGTTATTGAATAAATAACAAGTGTTCCACGTTGGTAAACGAAGGAAGGATTGTGCGAGGTGTAAGATGGAACGGGTCGGAAAGGACCGCGGAGCCGAGAAGGGCCGCAGAGCCGCGGCGCTAATTCCTTGTTTGGATTCTGGAGCTGCGGCGCTAAATGTTACAGCGCTGCGGCGCTTCCCATGCCGTGTTTGCTCGACGGAATCCCAAAGGTTTGGCTGTTGAGGTGGTTTCAAAGGTATTGAATCCACCCAATAATGGCCTTTACTTGGACCATTATGTTGTTGTATTACTTGGGGGTTAAATGTCATCCATTACATGGCAATTGATTGCCATTATGGGGCATTTGAAAGGCCATCTTGCACACCTATAAATTGAGGCATTTGGCTCAATTCTATAGATGAACATGGAAATGACCATGAACAGAAATACAAGTTAACAACACCACAAAGAGATCATATTTTCCTGATAAGCAATCCTTCTCTTAGCAATCTTCATTGTTTGTGTTCTTCGCTGAGGTCATTTGTTTAGGCTTTGCACATTTGATAGTTTGTTGTTTCATCTTGGAAGACTATTGTCCACACTTCTGTAAAGCCTATATACGGGGGCAATCTTGTCTTAAAGACAGAGAGTCATCTCTTGACTCAGCCGGTGGTGGTGTGATTATCTAATTGGTTGCTAAGTGTTTCAGGTGTGAACTAGAATCTCAAAGGACTCTAACCGTTCGGATTTTCAGCAGATCTACAAGCCACAAGTGTAGCAATTCATGTTCTTGTATTTCCGAATACAAGACCCATATTTGAAGTTCCAATTTAAAGATCAAGAGATTGACAACTTGTTGTTGTAATCTCAGTTGTTTATCCATTCGATCACTGTAATAGTTATTTACTATTCTCATACGTGCTTTACATATTCCAACAAAATTTGCAGCAGCCCGATGAAAATTAGTATATGGACTCGGAAGCCACATCTCACTTCACCCGAATCTTTTCCAATTATTTCGTTTAAAGTCTCCTCAATTTATTACATTTATATTTTACAAAATCACATTGTGCATGCCTTCAGTTCTTTGCACCACTTAAAATGCATATTTGATTCCTCGTGTAATTCTTTTGACCTAGTTCCAGTTCAAATTTATAGCAAAGAGGATAAAATACGTAACATTAGCATATAATGAGAAAGTTGGACAAAACATGTGAAAAGAGAATATTTCATTTTGGTATTCAAATATTTACATGACAACTGTGTGTAATTAGGAAGATTCGTTGTTGACTTTAATCGAGATTCTCAATGTTAGCTGCTTGTTTTAATATGACAAATAGGAGAAAAAAGAGTTTTGGGCGTTTTTAAAATCTATTAAATATTCTGATGGTTATTCTTCAAATTTCTCAGGGTGTAAGTGTGAATGATGGTAAGATAAATAGGCTCAAAAGTCATAATTATCATGTTTTATTACCGCGAGTGTTGCCAATTGCTCTCCGTGGATTTGTAAATAACGATGTATCATCATCACTAATTGACTTAGGCCATTTTTTCAACCGATTATGTTGTAAGACATTGAAAAGAGATAACTTAGAACAACTTGAAAGGGATATAATTATTATTTTAAGTTGACTTGAGATGATCTTTCTACCTGTTTTTTTCGATGTTATGATACATTTGGTTGTGCATTTACCACAAGAGGCTATGAATAGGGGACAAGTACAATATCGTTGGAGACGCAAAATCGAAAGATTTTTGTGCAAGCTTAAGTGTTATGTGTGAAACAAGGCACAACCAGAAGGTTATATTATTGATGAATGTTTGACATTTTGCTCTATGTATCTAACGGGCATCGAGACTAGAATTAATGTGAAGATCGAAACGATGATGGATCTAGAAACAAAGATGAACTTATTCTAGACATATTTTCAAAAAATGTTAAGACCATTTAAGATGGAAAACTATGATGCAATATCTAAGAAAGATTTGATATGATACGGTGGTATGTGTTGAATAATTGCAAAGAATTAGAACTTTTTTTTCTGTAAGTTTTTCTATTTATCTATGTTGGCGTTTTGTTATTTAAAATTATATCTAAATAATTTAATCTCGTATATCCAGAGAGCATAAAGAAGAGTTGGTGAACCAAGTTGTGAATATAGAAGAGAAATATAGGGAATAATTTCCTTTATGGTTTAATTTGTTTCTTCTTTACTAATTGAAGGCAGTATTTCTTCATCGTAGATTATGCAATTATATAATAAAGAAAAGTCAATGTCTATTATTCTTTAGAAATGGGACTTGATTGGCGTGGAAGAACATATGTCTATCACATTTAAATATGGTAAATTCAAGCTTTCATTCTATACAACCATTTTAATTAGATTGATATGTTTAATGTTATTAAAAGATATAAAATAAAATTACTAAAAAATAGAAAATAAATCGCTGTTTTACCTTAATATTTTCATTACACGTTGATACTCTAGAAACTTTGAACGCATAAACAACATCATATTTTTTATATAGTTCTACACTTCAAATTAAGGAGAAACTTCCTCCCATGACAACTTGACAAGAGTACTTCACTTGCAACCAAAAGTCAATAGTTCTTGTATATATTTTTTGATTAAATTTAAAATAAAATTACTATATATTTCAAAAATAAAGGGTTTTCACTAATCATTCATTTTAAAGAATCAAAATTTCAAATTCAAAAACTGATATAGTAAGAAGTTTTTCTTTCCTATTTTAATCTGATATTTATATATATCTTCGCTAAATGTTTTTTATATTTGTAATAATTTTTAACTATATAATATAAAATAAATACAAAATTTTAAAAAAAAATCTTAAACGAAACTAGCACATTTTGGTCTGGTTATAGGGGTATAGGTTAGGGATCGAACAGGGTTCGAGGTTTCAAAATATAGGTCAGACCTATAATAATTTTACATTTATAACTATCTGTTAACTTTCACTAAGGTCAATAATCTGTTCATTATAATATTTTTTATTTTGATTTCTTTTCACTAACTGTAACTCTTAACAACAATATATCTAAGGATCGTCTACAAATGAAGAAAACATTAACAATGTGTATTTTAAGTTTCTTTTTAACCTCAAAATCTAGCATAGTATTAATTGAATTGAATTTTGTGTTCTAATATATTCATTGTTTATAAGTTTTTACAATTTGTTTAAAGATATTTATATCAAATAAGATATCATTCGTCTCATTTCTCTCTTTCCACCTACATACAAATTAGACTGTTGATCCCAGCCTCAAACCTTAATTTCTATGAGGTGCTATTTAGTTTGTCTGATTCATTAAATAAAAAAGTGTTCCATTAGTATAACGGTGCATCAAGATAATCAATCACTACTTAGAATTTTACCACAATACATAATTGTTATTTAAATAATGAGACTTTTATTGTACTAAAAATTCAAGTCTATATGAAATGTTAAACTCATACGGTCATACCTGTACTGGAATCATGGTAAAGTGATGTTCAGGCAATTGATCCAATAAAAAATTCTGATCAGCATCTCCGAGATCACATAATATAAGATTATCACTCTGCCCAAGAACAATAAAAAAATATAGACAAATATTTTAATTATACTGAAGTATATATTACTTACATATAAATAATTTATGATATTCATTACCTCATCTAATAAAATGTTTGCCGATTTTAAATCACATAGATATGTTTCCAGTTTTGTGCTTCACATAAAATGCAAATGTGATGCCTCATAGAACGTTTTTGACCTGATCACAGTTTAAATCTGTAGCAAAATTGATACAAATATGTAAAACTAACATTCAATGAGAAAGTTAGAAAAAATGTGAACAGAGAACCTTTTATTTTGATATCAAGTATAATTAGAAAAAGTTGTTGATGGTTATCATCGAGATTCGTATAGCTCACACCCACAAGTCTAATCACAGTTGCATACGATAAAAATTATAAATTCACACTTTCATTCTACACAAGTATTTTAGTTAGATTGATAAGTTTAATGTTATTGAAATATATAAAATAAGATAATTGCTATTTGACCTTAATATTTTTATTACATGTTGATCCTCTAGAAACTTTGAAGGCATAAACAACAATCAATAAGCGCCATTCATTTCTTTTATAAAATGAATTTTTTAAACAATATCAGTTGCTCTAGAAGATTGATATCTTAAGTGTTCCGAAATTACATTTAATAGATTTGAATTCTCTTCGTTGTAGTGTAATTGTGGACTGAGCAAATTCTTAGAATTGTTAAGAAGACTATAAATTTTTACTTGTTTAAAATATGCAGAATTTGAATGAAAATAGAAATCAAAATTTATCTTCTACTCTAGATAAGAAGCTTTTCTTTCCTATTTTAATTTGGTATATCTTAGTTAAATATATTTTATAGATTTAATATTTTTTCTCTCTATATAATTTAAAACATATACAAAACAAAACAAAAAATTCTCAAGGAAACCGGTCCATTTTGGTCTGATTAAAGAGGTCAAGGTTAGGGGGTCGAATAGGGTCCATGATTTTAAAACAAGTTGTGAATCGGACTAGCCAAGAGAACGATCTATGAGTCGACCACTTTAGCGGGACAGGACAAGCCTGAATCGACCCAATAGACAAGTCTACGATTAATCATGAAGTCAATAAGATGGAATAATAATTTTTTATTTGTTAGTTGTCTCTTAACTTTTAAAATCGATTGTGTAGTATTTTTCAGATTATGTTGATTGTTGAAAGTTTTGTCTTGTCTAGCATAACTTGTGGAATGTTATGATACATGTGTCGAAGCTGAAAGCTAACTATGACGGCTGAAATTTAATTTATGCCGCGCCAGAAGTGTCGAACAACAAAAATTAAAGACCACAAATTTGACGGGCAAAAATTTAAGACTATCCGGAAATAGGGACATTTCTGCGAGAAGCCCTCTCAATTCCCCTATCACTACAATAGTTGGTGCATAGGCGTGTGCGGTGTACATAGTGTTGGAAATTTACTAATGTAGAATTAAGTTTATCCCATTATTTATGACTCGAGCAATTGGGGCCCCGCACGTCGGAAACGTCGTTTCCACACACGTGTACACGTAGTGCCAAGTATCGTAAATTTCATTAGTGAAAGAGATATTGGTACATACGTAATACGTTTGAGACATAGAATGATGGACGGTTATTGGCCAAATGACAAGTA
This sequence comes from Anisodus tanguticus, assembly GCA_034509755.1. NCBI lineage: Eukaryota > Viridiplantae > Streptophyta > Magnoliopsida > Solanales > Solanaceae > Anisodus > Anisodus tanguticus. The sequence continues at coordinate 19,879,340 of CM067553.1, read as the reverse complement.
TTCCACGTTGGTAAATGAAGGAAGAAGTGTACGAAGTGTAAGATGAAACTAGTCGGAAATCGTCGCGGAGCCGTGAAGGGTCGGGCGCAACACCGTCGGAGTCGCGGCGCCGGTGCATCACGGCGCCCCCATGGCAGCGACGCTAATTGGTGGTTGGGCGGTTGGAGCCGAGGCGCTAATTCGCAAAGCCGCGGAGCTTTAGAGGCAGAATACTACGACGGAAAGATGGAAAGTTCTGACTTTTGGGTTGGTTTTGGAGCATTGAATCTCCATTATTTGGCACATGAATTCAGCCATTATTTGGCTGAATGTAACCCATCAATAAGTGTCATTACATGGCTATTGAAGGTAATTAGTTGGCTAGTTAAGGGGTCATTTCCTTACACTATAATTTGAGACATTTGGCTCAATTGTCCAACACTTAGAAATTTTCGAAAATCTTCTTCTTCCTCTCTAGCATCATTTCTATATTTAAAGTTCTTCAAGAGTAACACTTGAGTTTCCTTTGCTCATTTGTTAAGTTGTTGTTGTATCTTGGGAGACTATTGTCTGACAACGTAAAAGGATATAAACGTGGCAATCTTGTCTTAAAGACAGGGTGTCAGCACCCGACTCAGCAAATCACAAGGAGTTTGTAATCGTTCTTATTTCTAGTTTGTTGTAATCTTGAGTAGTTTATCCTTTCTAGAATTTGTAATATTTATTTACTTTCCGTTTCCTACAATTGTTATACCCACAATTTTAAGACAAGATTCTTGTAAGTGCTTAGAAAGATGACTCGAAGAGAACAACTCGCTTCTAATATTGCTGTTGCTACTCAAGGCAACCCTTCTGCCTTCTCCGCTGTTGCTCAAGGCACATCCAATGCCTTCACTGCTACTCAGGCACACCCAACGCCCTTCCTGTTGCTCAAGGGAACGTTACCGTTCCTCCACCCTCTGGATTCCACCATGAACGCCCAGAAAAGTTCATGGGCTCCAACTTTAAGAGATGGCAGCAGATGATGTTGTGTTATCTGACTGTTATGGGAATGACTCATTTCCTAATTGAAGATACTCCACAAGCTGGAGATGAAGTGGACCCTCAGCCTAATGAAACGGCTGAAGGGGGCTAATGTATCTATGTCGTTAATGACATGAAGATGGTTCTTGATGCATGGAGTCATAGTGACTTCATGTATAAGAACTATATTTTGAAATGTCTGTCAAACCCACTATACACGGTGTATTGCACCGTAGGCACCGCCAAAGAGTTATGGGAAAAACTGCAGAAGAAGTACAACGCACAAGATGCTGGTACGAAGAAATTCATCGTTGGGAAATTCTTGAAATTTCAAATGGTGGATAACAAAACTGTGATGTCCCAAGTCCAGGAATTCCAAATGATTCTACATCACCTGGATTTGGAAGGTATGAAACCAAATGAGCAGTTTTTTGTTGTATCACTAATTGAGAAGCTACCTCCCTCGTGGAATGAGTTTATAAGTTACTTAAAACTCAAGACAAAGGAAATGACCTTTGAGGAACTTATTATCAAACTCCAGATTCAGGAAGATAATAAGAAGGACTTGCCTAGGAGAAAACAACCCGCTGAGGCAAAGGCAAATCTGGCTGAGGCCAAAGGGAACCCAAGCAAGAAGCGCAAGTTCCAGAAAGATGGCAAGACCCAGGCGGCGGAGAAGTTCAAGGGGAACTCTCACCACTATGGGACTGCCGCAAGCTCAAGACTGAGCAACAAGAGAAGGTCAAGGCCAAAGGCAAGGCACAGGCTAACGTCGTCAAAGACACGCTTCTTGAAGATATGATTGAGGAGTTCTCGGCGGTGGTGCTTGAAGCAAACCTTGTTGAGAATCCCATGCAATGGTGGATGGACACGGGTGCTACCAGACACATCTATTCTAATAGAGATGCGTTCTCCACATATACACCAGTTACAGACAAGAAGTTGTTCATAGGTAACAACGCTTCCTCTGACGTGTTGGGGGTAGGAAAGATAGTCCTGAAGATGACTTCTGGAAAGGAGATCACTCTGAAGGAGGTGATGCATGTCCCTGAGATTAGGAGGAATTTAATTTCAGGTCATTTATTGGTTAATGCTGGTTTTAGGCTAGTATTTGAGTTCAATAAATTTGTAATCACCAAGAATGGAACTTTTGTGGGAAGAGGCTTCGTCTGTGAAGGCCTCTTCAAAGTTAACGACATGTCTGTAATGCGTCTAAGCAAAAAAATTGAAGCTTCTTCTTACTTGATTGAGTCTTCTAATTTATGGCATCATAGATTAGGACATATTAACTACAAGTCCATCCAAAGGTTGGTGAAGTTGGAGTTATTGTCGTCTATCGACGGAAAGCCTCAACATAAGTGTGAGGTGTGCGTAGAGGCAAAACTCACAAAGATTCCTTTTCGATCCGTCGAAAGGAATACCACTCCTCTAGAACTTATTCACACAGATATATGTGATTTGAAGTTTGCACAAACTAGGGGGGAACAAGTACTTTGTGACATTCGTTGATGATAGAGGGGGAGAATACGTAGCGTCATTTGAGGAATATTATGTTGAATTGGGCATCATTCATCAAACGACATCTCCATACTCACCTCAGTCGAACGGTGCTGCTGAATGAAAGAACCGCACGTTGAAGGAAATGATAAATGTCTTACTCATCAATTTCGGTCTTTCCCAAAACATGTGGGGAAAAGTTGTCCTTACCGCTAATAGGATTCTTAATAGAGTCCCTCATAAGTGTAAGGACAAAACTCCATATGAATCATGGAAAGAAAAGAAACTCACCTATAAATATTTAAAGGTGTGGGGTTGTTTGGCAAAGGTCGAAGTGCCCAAGCCAAATCAGGTCAAGATTGGGCCTAAGACTGTAGATTGCATTGTCATCGGATATGCAAATAACAGTAGTGCTTATCGCTTCTTAGTGCATAAGTCAGATATTTCAGATATCCACGGGGGTATAATCATGGAATCAAGGAATGCTCTATTCTTTGAGGATACTTTTCCTAGAAAGGAAAAAGACATAACCTCTCGCAAACGAAGTTATGAACAAAGCTCTCAGGAACCAAGAGTCGTTGACTGCCCGAATCTAGATAGTTCAGATCTAGTGGACTTCGAAGTGGCTGAATATCCGAAATCTAGTGTTCCAGATTCTTAGAACTTGAAGACTCCATAGATGGAATCGAGGTAAAGTAAAAGGGCCATGAAGGATAAATCCTTCGGTCCTGACTTTGTAGCTTATATGGTTAATGATGAACCAAGGACAATTGCTGAAGCATTGTCAACTCCAGAGGCACCGCCCTGGAAAGAAGCTATTGATAGTAAAATAGACTCCGTCATGCATAACCATACTTGGGAGTTGGTTGATCTTCCTCCGAAAAATAAACTGTTGGGTTGTAAATGGATACTCAAATGGAAGTATAAAGTAGATGGGTCTATAGACAAGTACAAAGTCAGGTTGGTAGTCAAAGTCTATCGATAAAAAGAAAGCCTTGACTATTTTGACACGTACTTCCCGGTGTCGAGAATGACATCCATACGAGTATTCATTGCGATCGCAGGTTTGCGTGACCTTGAGATATATCAAATGGATGTCAAGACGGCCTTCCTAAATGGTGATTTAGAATAAGCAACTTATAAGGAACAACCCGAGGGGTATGTGGTTTCAGGGCAAGAGAAGAAAGTATGTCGACTTGTCAAATCTCTGTACGGGCTGAAATAGGCCCCGAAGCAATGGCACGAAAAATTTGATAGTACTCTATTATCAAATGGTTTCTCCATTAATGAGTGTCACAAATGTGTCTACTGTGTCTACACGAAAGCTAACTCTGACTCGTTTGTCATGATATGCATGTACGTAGATGACATGTTGATCAAAGGGAGCAGTCCTAGCTTGATCCTAGAGACTAAGAACATGTTGAAACAATGCTTTGACATGAAGGATATGGGTATCACAGATGTCATCTTAGGGATAAAGATTTCTAAGACATCTGACGGACTGGTCTTATCTCAGTCTCACTACATCGAGGATTTATTGAGAAAATTTGAGATGTTTGACAGTTCGCGTATGAAGTCACCACTGGATAGAAATCAAAAGCTTGATAAAAATCATGGTGCACCCGTATGCCATGAGCAATATGCACAAGGGATTGGGAGTTTGATGTACATAACAAACTGCACCCAACCTGATATTTCTTATGCAGTCAACAAATTGGCTAGGTTTACCCGTAATCCGAGTAATGATCATTGGAAGGCGTTGAATTGGGTACTACGATACCTGAAATACACGTTAACTTACGGGTTGCATTATTCGAGATATCCAGATGTACTATAGAGGGGTACAGTGATGTAAATTGGATATCTGATATAGAGAACACTAAGTCCACCAGTGGGTATATATTTACAATTGGTGGTGGGGCTGTGTCTTGGAAATCCTCTAAGCAAACTTGCATCGCCCGATCCACGATGGAATCGAAGTTTATCGCTTTAGACAAAGCAGGAGAAGAAGATGAGTGGTTTCACGACTTCTTAGAGGATGTCCCTTGTTGGGACAAATCCGTACCTTCTGTAATGATCCACTACGACAGTCAGACGGCTCTAGGAAGGGCACGGAGTTCTATGTACAATGGCAAGTCTCGTCATATTTGACAGAGAAATAAAACCGTTAGGCAGCTGATCACCACAGGTATAATATCTATTGATTACATAAAATCAAAGGATAACATAGCGGACCCACTGACAAAGGGCTTACCCAAAGATCAGATGTTCTGCATATCTATGGGAATGGGCTTAAACCAAGCTATAAGGACCAATACGGTGGTAACCCAACCTTACTGACTGGAGATCCCAGGAATTAGGTTTAATAGGAAAACTAAGTTGTAAAGGTTCAGTTAAGCGCTTCGGTGGAAGCATGAGCACTTCGAATAGTGATTTTTGTAAAGAAACATTAATCCAAAGTCGTCATTCCTGCGATAGACATTAAGTGCTATCTGCAGTGTGGGTAAAGGTTAAGTTTCCAAAACCTTTAATGATGTTCAACGGTTGAGGTTAGGTTTGGGGAAACTTTTAATGGTTCCTAACACTTATAAAGTGGGATACCTTGTAGGAGACCACCTATTTAAGTGCGAGGACAGGCCGCCTAAAATGAACGCACTTAAGAATCCAAGAAGTGTCCATGGCCACAACGGACAAAACATTACGAAGAATAGAGTAAGGGAAGTTGTTGTGTTAGTACCGTTGACTTGGCTTACACTAAACACTGATGGTTTAAGACATCACATTCACCGCACAGTAAGTAAGTCCGATGGTATTCAACTATGGAAGGTTCAAAGCGGCAGCTACCTATCCAGATGCAACATATGTCCGCTGAAAGATTGCTGGAAATAAGCACCTTGTGAGTGCGTCAAAATCTCTTTCAATAGGGGATTGTTCGAAATTTACTAATGTGGAATTAGTTTATCCCATTATTTATGACTCGAACAATTGGAGCCCCGCATGTCGGAAACGTTGTTTCCACACACGTGTACTCGTAGTGCCAAGTATCATAAATTTAATTAGTGAAAGAGTTATTGGTAATTAAAAAGGAATCTAACTATTCATCTAAGTGATGAATAACTATTCATCCGAGTGGAGAATGACTATTCATCCTTTTGGCATTTTCAATACTCATCATTTTGTCATTTTCTTGAATTATTGCTCGAATCTTTGCTTTTGCCTTTTGCTTTTTTGAAAGTAGCTTTTTCGAGCACTTTCTTTTGTCGAAATTTTGTTTGAACTCTACTCCGGGTATTTTGAATTCATTTGGCAACTTTCTTCAGAATCCACTGTTGCCAAAAACCGGATTGTCTTCAATATCAATCTCTGGTTCTTTTTCCTATGATAAAGAGGCTTGTTTTGATGAAGACAACGCAAATTTCAGAATTATGACTTGCATTTCTTCTGGATTTTTGGCCGCTGCAAACATTGACGTCATCTGGGATTTCCGTGAAAGGAACTGGGTGTGCTCCGGTGTTTGTAGTGGTGCCGGTGGTGTTTGTAAAGGCGCCTGTACCGGAATGGATTTTCGGACATTTAATCATTCCTGGACTTTTTGTGGTGTGAGACTTAATGGTATTTTAAAGTTGTTCCACCATCTGACTTTGAATCTTCTTCAGATTGTTGGGATTTTATTGCCCGAATAATCTACGAACCATGTAAATACCCATGATAAGTGGAATTTTGCGTGAAAAAGGTGTAGTGGCACAAAACATTTTTCTTCCTCGGAGGGTTTATAGTGGATTTGAAGAGGCTGAAAGATTTAATGACTTCTGGTTTTTGTATTTCTAGGGTGGATCCGAATTGCTCCCACCATGTTGAAAATTGTGATGGATTACATGAGGTATCAAAATGGAAAAGCCAAGTGTGGCGTTGGTTGGTATTTTGAATAAAGAAGGAATTGAATCAGGTCTGTTGGTAATTCCAGTAATTAAAAGGAATATCAAAAAATGGTTCATTTTTATATGTATCTGGGAAATTTAGGAGTTGAGGGAGATCATTCCCCCAATCGCATGGAGCAATTACGTTAAGCATTTTTGCAAATGGAATAAAAGGGAACTGGGTTATTTTAAAATAATTATTTTTTATTGTTGCTGATCCAGATATTTCAAGGATAGCCTGGTAAAAATATAGGGTTTTAAAATATCCCATGATTTGTAAAACCATTCTAGTCCAAAATAATTTTGTAATGCTAAAAAAGGGTCTTTATTAAAAAATCATTTTTCAAGAGTCACAATATTTTGAAAAACGGTTTTATGAAAAATTCAGGAGCAGGTTTTTTGGGGACTTGTGGTACCACAAGTTGGTTTTTTTAAAATTATTTTTGAGAAAGGGTTTTTGAAAACTCTCCTTTCTCGATTTTTGTAAAATTTTGAGAGGTTTTTTCCTCTCCTGGGCTTTGAGCAACTTCTTGTTTGGGAATTTAAAATTGTAGCAATGTCTGTTGTAGTTTCGGGGATTTCGCAAGGAGTTGCAGAAGATTTTCAGCAGTTATTTTCTGTGCAGGAGTTGCTGGTGTTTTCTGCACATATGTTGTGGCATATTCGTTTTCTTCTTTCATAACTACGTCATACCATGTCAGGGATTTTTCGATAGGAGGTTTTGCAGGGAATTTGTCTTTTTCTTCTTTTATTGGTTTGGAGTTTGTGGCTTTTTTGGGGCCATGGAATTTATTTGTTGTTGTGGTGCAACAACTGGTGTATTTATTGGTGGAGAAACTTCTTCCTTTCTTTTTTGGAGTAAGGCTTCACACATCACGTAGACACAGTATTGTCCGGATTCTCGCATGTCTTTCCTGGATATTTTGTCTCTGTAGCCCAGACATTGGGGCAAGGGACAGTGATAGGACATCTCTGTGTTGTAACCGGTATTAGAAAAATGTGGATTTTTTCTCCTATTTTTTAGTAAACCACTGGTTAAAAGATTTTTAAAGCAAAAAATATCAGGAATCAATTTGCAGAAAATATTTTTTAATGCAATATTTTGGAAATAGTTTTGACATTGTAAATGATGCTTCAAAAGTTTTGTGTATGCAAAGGAATCAACTAATTTGATGGAATGGGTATCATAGTTTCTACGGAACTCAGAATTCTGATCTAAAAATTGTTCCTTAATTTGCCTAGATGACAAGAATAAGTTTTTATCAGATTGAGGTCTGTAGCTTTTGGTTTTGTCAGAAAAGGAAATTTTAAATTCTTATTATTGGAATCAAAAGAGATGAAATCATTAACTACCTTATACGGGGTGATAAGATTTATAAACGGTATTCCTAAGATAACGGAGTTGTGAATGTCTTTTACTAAGACAAACGATGTTGCTATAGAAACTCCATTGATAATAACGGACGCACTGGTTTGGGAATTGAATTCTAGTTTTGTGTTATTAGCCGCCACTAGAGTTTCCTGAGTATTTTCATGAAATTTATTAGGTATTAGACCTATATTTATGCAATTCAGATCTGCACTAGTGTCAAAAAAAAGCAATAGTAGTAATTCTAAAATTGCTTGAGAATTTAAGGGTTATCTGAAAAAGGTATTTCTTGGACGTGATCTGTCTTAAGACGTCAAGAATTTTTTATGGGACCTCTTCAAGAAAAGGGTTGTCAGGAGGTTCTTCTGGATTTCAGAGTCGGAGTTGTCGGACTCAGAACTGGATTCAGAATTATCCTGGGTTTTTGAAAGGACTATTTTTAGTAGAAGAGAGTCTTGTTCTTGTCTTTCTCGTAGAGCCTTGATCTCTACTTTGATTTGTTTCACCTCCCTCTGGAGTTCTAGAAGTGGGGTTTCTTTGGATTATTTCATCTTTTTACCCTTTTTCAAGATTTTGGTCAAGTCGTAGGTGTTTTTGGAGGTATTTGGAAAAATCATATTTTTGAAATCTTTTTTCTCGTCTGTAAAGGATTTGAGGAATTTATTCAAATAATTTTTTTGGTGTTCGACATCTATGTGTTGAACCATCTCTATCATAAATTCTTGATCCTTGGTTAAAACACAAACAAGTTTTCCCTTACCCTTATGAGGATTTTCAGAAGAACTGCTTGTGAGCAATTCATCTATTTGAAGGGCTTTGTTGTCTTTAGAAGACAGAGAAAAGTAGTCAGGTTCTGACTCGGCATTTGAATCGGAGGAATCAATGAGAAGATTGGAGATTTTTTGGGTGACTTCATCGTCGAGTTTCAATTCTTGTAATTTTTTATTCATCTTGCAGTGTTTCGATGTATGACCCCTTTTGTGGCATTTGTAACACGTAATGTTCTTGTATTTGGAATCAGCCTTTTTGGTATTTGGTTTTTGGAATGATGAGTATTTTTGTAAGGATTTTTGTAATACTCTTCGTTGGTCTTGCTGAAATCTCTCTTTTTGTATCCTCTCGAAGTACTCTTAAGGAATTTATGAGTCTTGCTACAATTTCCTGTACAACTAGGAGAGGTTTTGAGAAATTCGTATCAAACTGTTTGCAAAAAGTACCAAGTTCGCACTTAGTCCTCTTTAGCTCCAGTTTGAGATGTTTCTGTAATTTCAGGTCTTGACAGATCTTTAGACCTTCCTGTTGAGTTATACTGACAAGTTATCCGTATGTAAACTCACTGTAGGGTATAATCTGTTTACCGCCTCTTTAATTTTGGTCCTAACCTTTTCTCCTAAATGGGTAGGTAGTCCGACCAGGAATTTCTCTTTTCAGAATGGCTGGTTGGAATCTTTCCTGAGCATAACTCTAGTTAAAAAGGTATTTTTATACCATTGGAAATCACTGAGTTTTTTGCATTTGAGGTTGAAAAGTAACTCGGCGTTTTTATCTTTCAAATGCGAAGAATCTCCTATGAAGTTTAAAGAGATTGTGAGAATCAAGGTTGCTACGGCATCTTGTAGGGGTTCACCTTGTTCATCAAGGATTGATATTCCTTGTTCATCAGTTTTGATGAAATTGAGGATATCTTCCTTTTGTTGATCAGCGAGATAATTATCCCACCAAGCTTTCAATTCACCAGAGAATCCTACGATTAGCAGTTCTACAATGGTCTTGTCTTGCGTACCATTCTGGGTTTTGTAGCCATTTGCAGCCATGGTCATTTGTTGAAGAAAATTGAGAATATTGTATTAGGTCATCTCATTTATGTTCCAATCATAAATGGAAGAGGCATTGAAACGAGATTGAGCAAGGGGTTTGACTATTCCTAAATCTGGGGCAGGAATAATCTGTAATTGTTGTTGTTGTACCTGTTGTATTGATTTTTGCCAATCCATATGGTTAACAAAAGGTTTTTTATTTTGGAATTGTTCTGGAGTATCACTATCGTCGGAGTCATGTGTTAGAGCAGTGATTTTATTGGATGATTGTGGAGTATCCGGAACAACGTGTTATGTATTAGAACTGTTGGATGTCCCAATTCTACTCAATTGATCATGTATAGCCTGAATAAATTCATACTTGTTTTGCTGGATATCTTGACACCATCTTTGGACACCTGAAAGGGTTTAAAGATAGGCCTTTGGTTTTTCAATATCATATCCTTAGTCGTTCCAGTGAAATCTATGGTGACTAAAGGGTTGGTTTTTATGTGTTTTTCTACCCTATCGAGTTGTTTTCCTAGGGTATTCAAACTGATATTGGTGAAATTGTTTTGTGCGAGGATATTCTTGGTATTTGTTTTTTCATCCTCTGCTGAATTCTTAAGAGGAATCGCGTCTACAGGGCAGCCATGAATGTTAAGCTTAATACCTTGTAGAGGAGGGTGGATGGACTGAATCTTCCTAGAATCAGCTGGGGTTTCCCACTCCGGTGATTTGTTCCTAGTTGTCACGGGATTTATCGTACTAGAAAAGGGATAATCAATGGAATTTTCTGAGGAATAATAATCGAACCAGTCAAAGAAAAGGATGTTTATCCTATGTTCATTAACAAACTCGTAGAATTTTTCCTGTATTTGCGATCCTAGTTTTTGAAAAGGTTTTGAAGAACCAAATTCATTTTTCTAGGTTGTATTTTTCATAAAAATCATTTTGTAGGAATTTTTTGTCTACTTTAAATTCTTTTTCTAAAACACCAATTTCATTTACTATGTTCTCTGTAATCGAAGAAAAAGTCAGACTAGTAGGTTCTTGGTCCTCTATCTTTTCTCTAACAGTGGAATTTTCATAAACGGGTCTCGGTATTTCGTTGGAGTAGTCTACATTTCTTAGATTGGGTAAATCTGACGTATAATGTCTAGGTTTTGTTTTGTAAGGAGTATTTATGACTGAGGGAATCTAGGAGACTCTTCCTAAGTCAAGGGTTTCTATGGAACTAGAATCATCGTATCTACTACTCGTAGATTTTCTATGGAACGATAGACTGACTCTACCATCCTGGTATTGGGTTATTTCTCTAAGACGGGTATTTGGTTGGGAAGTCTTTAGAGGTTCAGGTTTAACAACACCTTCTAAGATCCATTCGTCTGGTAGGGTAATATCCTTCCATCTAATAGGTCTTGGTATAACGGTGTTAGATCTGGAAAGATCTATTTGTAAAAGAAGGGTTTCGCCTTTCTTACTATGGTAACTGACTTTTGTAGCAAAAGCTGAAGTCATAGCTTTGTAATGAATTCTAAAAATTATAGCTACAGAAATCGATCTTTCAAGCATTTGGTAATTGTGTATCTTGATTTGTAAGACAAGGAATTTTTGGATATTTTTGTCGTTTAAAGAAACTGAAAAATTTGGGTAACAGTCAAAAGATATTGGTCCTGTGCAGAGACTAGATTCAACAGAACTCAATAGGGAATCTTCAAAATTTGTGAATCCGGCATCACGCAAGATAGCAAGGATTGAGGTGTTTAATCCTTCCTTCGTGAGGGGTTTTATCCCTACTTGGACTAATCCAATATGGATATATTTGTAATTTATTTCTTTGTGTTTCTTCAAGGATTTTTGAGAAAGTAATTGGATTGTTTCAAAAGATTGAGATAATTGGATATCTCTTTCCTCTGTTTTGATAGTGAAATCGGTTTTGAATAACTGGTATTTGGAATTTTTGTAAATCTGATCTCGATTTACTCTCGGTATTTCCCAATTATCAATAGATTTTTCAAATTCTTGTATCAAGATTTCTTCGGTGTTTATTATCTTCTTTGAATCCATGGAAAAAGGTGAACCAAAATCACAAGAAGTAGATCTGTTGAGAAACGGATCCATGTTATGGAACTCCTACGGAGCATCCGGACTCTTCCTACAATCAAAGGCTTTCCTTAGGGTATAACTACCTCCGTTCGTTGAGGACTTACCGACTCCGGACTATCCTAAGCAAAAAACCTCGGAAGAACCCGAACCTCCAAAAGGATTCAACATCTGGTCTGGATAATATTATCTCTATCTCTACCCTTTATGGCTTTGATATCAAACTTAGGCCGAAGATCTAAAGGGGATAACTGACAGAGAAGGAATCGGGATATAAGGTATTGAAGAATTAAAAGATAATTGAAATATGCAGAAAGTAAATAAAGATTAACTTACAATTTAAGGTTCCAGTTATGAAAACCATAAATCAAAGGTTCTGCAGGAATTTAAATCAAATAGGCGGTAGAACCGGTCAAGTATTTAATGCAGGAATTTAAAGAATTTAAAAGCATGAAGTATTTAAAAGATTAGGAGGTAGTACCGTCCATAATCATATTCATTTAAAATATTAAAATTTACAAAGTATTTTGTCAATGAGATATACCTTGGAAATTTCTAAGGTATTTTGGATAATATGATATGAGTCATATGATATGAATCATATGAACTGAATCATATGAATGGTATTTGGGAATTCTGCTCCTAACCTAAAACGGAATTTCTTTAGAGCTCTCACTTCTCTCTAGTTTAGAAAGAGAAAGACTTAGGAAAAATGAACTTATTTAATTAAGGGAGAGGGAGTCTCCTTTTATAAGAGTTTTACATGGCATTTTAGTAATTAAAAAGGAATCTAACTATTCATCTAAGTGGAGAATAACTATTCATCCGAGTGGAGAATGACTATTCATCCTTTTGGCATTTTCACTATTCATCCTTTTGGCATTTTCTTGAATTATTGCTGGAATCTCTGCTTTTGAGAGCTCTAAAAAAATTCCGTTTTAGGTTAGGAGCAAAATTTCTAAATATCATTCATATGATTCATATCATATGACTCATATCATATGATCCAAAATACCTTAGAAATTCTCAAGGTATATCTCCTTGACAAAATACTTTGTAAATTTTAATATTTTAAATGAATATGATTATGGACGGTACTACCTCCTAATCTTTTAAATACTTCATGCTTTTAAATTCTTTAAATTCTTGCATTAAATACTTGACTGGTTCTACCGCCTATTTGATTTAAATTCCTGCAGAATCTTTGATTTATGATTTCCATAACTGAAACTTTAAATTGTAAGTTAATCTTTATTTTCTTTCTGCATATTTCAATTATCTTTTAATTCTTCAATACCTTATATTCCGATTCTTTCCCTGTATGTTATCCCCTTTAGATCATCGGCCTATGTTTATATATATATATATATATATATATATATATATATCAACATAAAAATTGCAATAAAAAATCTTTTTATGCTTGTATTAAATTATGTTTAACCTTTTTTTACAGGTGGGCGTTTAGCATTTAATCGCAATAAGTAATTTTTTATGCTTGTATCAGATTGTGTTTAACCTTGTTTTACAGATGAACGTTGAGCATTAAAATGCAATAAGTAATATTTTATGCTTTTATTGAATTAGATATTTTTTTTATGAATATATTTAGTTTTTTATCAGAAAAATGAGGGAAAAGGCCAACAAATATATTTGAGCTACCGTGCTTTTTTGTTATTTGAGATTGTTATTTTCATGCTTTCAAGTTTCAAGCATTGAAGTAAACAAATCGAAGTAGTGAAACATCCTCTCAAATTGATTTATCTTGATATCAATTATCAAATTATCAACTTTCATAATGAGGATATATCGTTCTACCAATTTGTTTTTTCTTTAAAAAAAACTGAAATTTGTTGTTTTTTGCAATTGTTATTTCATTGGTATGATTACTTTTTTTGTTACATATTAGAATTTAAATATATTAAACTATAGATATGAATAAGTTACTTAAGACTCCAAATAATAAATAAGAGAGAGAAATAGAAACTTTTAACGCCATCTCATACAGGTGCTCTTGGTAATGATAATAGATGGGAGATAAATTTTTTGGTTAAACATATCTGTAATTTAGTTGAATTAAATGAGAATGAAATCTAAGGAGGAGGAGAAGAGAGTCATTGGTGGGAAGTCTCAAAAAATCAAATGAAATATTGACTAGAGATTCTACCTAGCAAGGTTAGAAGAGATTAACTCACATCTTCTTTTATAAATATAAAAAGCCGCCCGAATGGTGTGAGGGTTAAAGCATGACCTGCAACTTGCAAAAAGTGAATACAATGAAGCAGGGTCACATATGAAACTTGCAAATATTTAAATTGTGTTCAAGGGATAAATGGAAGGGATTCTTACTGTTCATAGTTTGTTAGATTACACAAGATAATTACATCCTTATACATGGTTATATCAAGAGTCCTTATATGTCTGAATCTAAAACATGGAGCCGTGCCTTTTCCATTCTGAAAGCTCTCCTATTATTGAATCTAATAAGATGCCATTAAAGAAACTAGTTTGAATGTACTCTGATTATTCCTACAACAACTGCATCTCCCACTAATATAGATACTCTATAAACAGTCGTGAAAAATTGAATTATGACATCCTTCATACTGAGCTAAAAGAATCTTACTTCTTCTCTATCATTTGGTTAATTGAAGAAATAATGGCAAAATAAAAAAAGCCTACCAAGGCTCTGGCAAATGAGAACAACTTTTTTGCCTCCAACCATCATTCTCCGCATTCTCTCAGATGGGTATTCTTTTCCATTTCAGAGTCTCACAATCAGATTACAAAGGAAAATAGAAAATAGAAAACATTACCTACATAGGAGAATCTTAAGAAATATATAAGAAGAAAAAGTATAGTACTTATGTAGGCCATGAATTACAGCCCGAAATCAACGACCATACAAAAGTAGAACTGTCAAGGACTCCCAACTTAAAAAACAATGGGTCCTAGTCCAGCAGAAACACAAAGGAGAAACATTAAACAGAAATTGTCTCTAAAATTGGCATCAGAACATTAGTGTGTCGATGCAAACAGTCAGCTAACTTATATAGGAAGGAGACCACCAACAAAAACAAGGGCCATATCCTAAAGGTAGCTTTGGTTAAAAACATCCACTATATGAAAGACCCCATTTATCTGCACATCCTATTAGATGTCAGTCCGGCATTGAGCCCTTGCTATATCACGCATCAGGCAATCTAGTCGGAAGATTTGAATTCTACTCGACCTATAAACTACTACCTTGGTATCTATACACCAGAGTTGTGTGTACTTCCAAGATATCACACTTTCAACTTCAGTTCAACCAGTGATATTCACATTTATAAAGGCCAAGTTACTTGAAATATGAAGTAACAAACAGCCTTGCCCCAATATCAAGGGGCCCATACCCTCCTCCAATAGCATGAAGAGCAACAGTAATTGTTGAAAGGAGTCGCAAAGTCACAGGGAAAACAGCAGGTTCGATCTTTGTTCCACACAGATCGAGTTCTTGGTTCAACTCACATGGGCTAAGAATGAGTGCTACTTCTTCAAGTGACCTGCACCTCCCTGGACCACTCCTCCTGTTAAAGCGCTTATTTGTAGACGGACTAAGTACCAATGTCGAAGTAGCCTCAAGCCACTCCACAGTAAGTCCCTCAACTTCATCATAGTAAATCCGCTGTTCAGTCTGAAAGTATGTACAAAACAATATAAACAAATTCAGAGAATAGGGCATGTCAGTTATACATAACAAGTATAAACTATAAACAACACATTTAAAGAAAAAGGCATGACCAACTTGCTGGAATCCAATGGAGAAAACTGGTCCTAAAGGAAACTTCTGGATTGTAAATACTAAATAGATAATGAAGGTAACAAACTTACAGCAAGCTTGTGAATGTATAATGACATGAATCGTGGTCCCAACCCCATAACTCTTGCTTCTGAGAACAGTATCTGCATGGAGGATAACACGCGAACAATCAAATGACTTTTCTTGTCCTTGCAATTTGATAATGTACAAGGATGAAGTCAGATAAGTGACCGGAGGTGAGAGGACCATATTCGTCGTGAAAATTTTAATAAAGAACAAGAAAAAAGGTTATACAAATAATCAGGTTCTGTAATCCTCGCATCTTGCCCATGTGTAGCTATTGCAACTTTTCATAGATAAAACTTGCAGCCTATGTTGCTCAGGTCCTTCAACATCCTTGCCGCACCCATTTGACATGATTTGAGTGTGGGTGTGGGATCCATACACACACACACACACACACACACACACACACACGTACCCGTATTCCTAATATATCCATGAATCCTAAGATTTGGGAGATGATGAATCCGACTTCTACATCTGCACCTGTGATAGGTGCCCACACCCGTAGCCCGGCAACATAGCTTGCACCACAACTAACAGTACAAAATATCTTCTTCTTTTTTGTTTACAAAATGCCATTATTATCCTGTCATTTGGCCCTTTACGTTTTAAAAGTGATTGACAGAAATTATCAGAGCACTACTTTGACCCTAGAAATTTTGATACAGTACAAGGAAGATCCCCACATCTTTCCCATGTAAAGCAATTGGAACTTTCTACACAAAAAAAAAAGTTGCAGCACGACATGAAGTACAAGGATCTCTAGCATTCCCTTGCTCTTTGGGCTGTAAAGTCGGCACCCAAAATGTCTTTCTTACACCCTACTTCGCTGGACATCTAAATTTCTTCATGTTCTTTACTCAAAGTATAACAAGCCAAATCTCATTAATTCCTTACATAGTCAGTAAGGACTAACTTTTACTTGTAACTGTTCATTTTCTCCAGCAATCACTTGATGCTGGCTTCATATATTTAACAACCTTATTTGTAGAAAAAACAAGCTATGTGTTTGCTAAATTCTCAAGAATACTACCAAGTTCAGGCCACTAACTACTCATTTACTACCAAGTTCAGGCCACTAACTACTCATTTTTCAATGGCTGAAATCAGCTTCAAGATGAGATACAGTAAAGGGCAGCCCAGTGCACTAAGCTCCCGCTATGCGCGGGGTCCGGGGAAGGGCCGGACCACAAGGGTCTGTTGTACGCAGTCTTATCTTGCAGAAATGCAAGAGGCTGTTTCCACGACTTGAACTCATGACCTCTTGGTCACATGGCAGCAACTTTACCAGTATGCAAATGAATTTAGTAGTTTAAATACAACAACATACCCAGTGAAATCCCATAACGGGGGTCTGGAAAGGGTAAAGTGTACGCAGACCTTACCTCCACCTTGGTAGGTAGAGCGACTGTTTTCGGGAGACCCTCGGCTCAAGACAAAGCATAATCACAAGCAAAGTTGGCAAGGAAAAGCAAAGCAAAGCAAGAGAAACGGTCAGACTCAGACAGGGAATTAAAGCAGTATGGACAGTATGAACATGCTGATAACAAAATCGAATACGCCATAGTAACGCATTCTAACAACAGGAAGCAGTAGCTAACACAGCTAAATAAGACAAACAAAGTACACTAAAGAACACATAGCAGCAGAAATCAAACTATGGGGGTCTATAAAGCAATATTGCGCCTATAAGTGTGATAGGCTAATCGACCTACAGTAATAACACTACAGCTATCATTTTGTAAGCGTAAGTAGGACTACGCTCGCCTACCTGCTACCATTCTACCCTAATCCGTGTCCTCCACAACCCCTCATCTAAGGTCATGTCCTCAGTAAGTTGCACCGGCGCCATATCCCGTCTAATCACATCTCCCTAATACTTCTCCTCAATACTTCTTCGGCCTACCTCTACCCCTCCTGAACCCGTCCATAGCCAACATCTCACACCTCCGCACTAGGGCATCCGTCTCTCTCCTCTGCACATGCCCGAACCATCTCAACCTCGCTTCCCGCATCTTATCATCCACTGAGGCCACTCCCACTTTATCCCGGATATCATCATTTCTAATCCTATCTCTCCTTGTATGCCCACACATCCATCTCAACATCCTCATCTCCGCAACTTTCATCTTGTGTATGTGCGAAGTCTTGACTGGCCAACACTCCGCCCCATACAACATAGTCGGTCTAACCACCACCCTATAGAACAAAATTTAGTAGTTTAAATGATATGACAAAATTTTAAAGTTCCTCAAGCGTTCTGTTGCTCTTTGGGCTGTACATTCAGCACCCTAAACTGTCTTTCTTACATCCTACTTCGCTGTACTTCCAAAAAAAATCATGTTCTTCACTCAAAATATAACAAGCCTTATATGTTTTGCTAAATTCTCAAAAAAAAAAACTACCAAGTTCAGGCCATTATCTACTCTTTTGTCAATGGCTGAAGTTCAGTTTCAACATCTGAATGCTTTCAACATATGTGACTTACAAACATTCAGTTAAGACCTGATAGCATTTCAGGCACCAAATAAAGGGATTTGGGTGCAAAACCTCAGGTGCATCAGGAAACGCAGATGGTAGAATTTGTTGTAAAAGAGTAGAATGCTTTAAACATACTTTACGTACCTCCTTTCGTTTTAGAAGTACCCACAGGTAGAGTTTCTCCATAGCATCTTTCACGTGCCTGCAAGCCAACTTCCTTTCATTGCAATGGGAAGCAATACCAGCAAGAGTTTCTGTACACGGAACCTTATGTTTTGATGCTGCTGCAGATAATGCTTCTTGAGCTTCAGGTGATCCAATTGCATCT
Source organism: Anisodus tanguticus (assembly GCA_034509755.1). Taxonomy (NCBI): domain Eukaryota; kingdom Viridiplantae; phylum Streptophyta; class Magnoliopsida; order Solanales; family Solanaceae; genus Anisodus; species Anisodus tanguticus. The sequence goes on along the minus strand of CM067553.1, from coordinate 19,860,976 downwards.
TTATCAAAGTATACATCGGTCAAACATCTTTGGTGTCCCCCATCTGGATACTTGAGCTTCAGATACACCTCTTCAGCTTCTACAGCGGCAGCAAGCATCCGATGCACCAGAATATCCGGATAGCGCCGGAGCGGAGAAGTGAAGTGCGTGTATAAAGGAACAGCAAGGGCATAATGACCCCGATCGTTTTCATCTTCTACATCTCCACTGCAGAAGTAAGCTGCCAATTGCATGGGTCTTACAGCATAAGACATAAGAATATCTAATAACACAGAATCATCCCCGAGATCTCGTCTAATGCACTCCAACGAATTATGAATCTGGCCAGAAGAAGTAGTGTCCAATCTCAGACCATGTTTAGAGCAGAAGGACTCGAACTCTCTGAGCTTACGCGGGTTGGGTTCAGGGTGCCTTCGCAATAGTGCTCTAGAAGGATAAGCTCTAGTTATAACTTCAGCAGCTGTCCTGTTAGCCAAAAGCATAAACTCCTCGACAAGCATGTCCGACTCCTTCCTTCCACTGAGCACACTATCATAAGGTGTCCCTTCTTCATCAAATAAGAAAACTATTTTGGGACTTTCAAGTGATAAAGCCCCATCTTCAAACCTTTTTTTCTTCAAGATTTTAGAGATTTCATAAAGATTCTTGACAGATGTAACAACATCAGACCATCTAAAAAAGCCATGTAACACTGGTTCTCCTTTATAAGAACTTGGATCATCAAGTAACCCATCAATAATATCCTGAGCATGCTCATACGAGAGCTTGCAACAAGATCGAATTATAGTGCGGCCAATCCAGCGCTGAATAAATTCCCCAGACTGATTGATGTCCCAAAAAATAGAAAAGGCAAGTCTGTCCACCCCAGGATTAAGTGAACCCAGATTCTCAGAGAACAACGGGGGCAACATTGGTAATTTACTTTGCAACAAATACACACTTGTTGACCTCGCTTGGGCATTTTCATCTAAAGCCGAGTCTGGTAGAACAAAGTATGAGACGTCAGCAATATGGACTCCAACTCTAAAATTACCGTCAGGCAACCTTTCAACAGAGAGTGCATCATCAAGATCAGTAGCAGTAGCAGGGTCAATTGTAAAAACACACGAATTTCTGATGTCTCTTCTACTCTGAAGCTCCTCTTTAGGTATTTTCCATGGGATACTTGGAAGACATGATAGGGTCTCTTGACAGAATTCTGAAGAATCAATTGCATTTTCATATAAGGTTGCAGCAAGCTGTGCCTCCACTTCTCCACCTCGTCCAAATATATCGGTGACATGAGCTTCTGGAATATAGTTCTCTTCTGCCCAGTCTGCAATCCGTGCGGCTACTAAGTCCATCTCCACTGCCACATCACCAGCTTCCAATCTTTTCAAAATAAAGTCTGGCAGGCTCTTAAACGGCACCATCATTTTCGGAAACCGAGGATCATTTGGTGTCAACAAGAGATATTGACAGTTCAAGGCAGTCGATAAATGTTTATTCTTCTTCAAGTCCATTTTGTTAGCTTCCCTACTCCACATCCACTTCTTGACACTGAGAAAACCGACGATAGTATCCCGACGAGGCGACCCCTCAAGGATAGCCACAACCCTACCTGTTGGTCGTTTAGATGGGAAAGAATTCACAGCTGCTGACAACCTCTCCATCGCATGCATAGCATCATTTATTTCACTATAGCACCCAACTATGGAAGGTTTCAAATTATGTCTATTCACATAATCATTCTCCGCTGGTACCTTTTCTTCAGGATCTGAAATTTCTCCCCTACTTCTATAACCTAATGCATTTTCTAAGGGGCTAGAACAATTTCCACAGCTACTGAACTCATAATCTGTGTCTACCTTGTTCTTCCCTTTGCAATTCTCTCTGACGAAGTCTGAATTGTCAGACTCCAACATACCATCATCTACCAAAGCGGAATTCTCAACACCAACTGTATATCCTTTCATTCTAGTCCAAAGAGAAGGAGGGTCAATTTCAACAGCAACAATGTCTCCTTCAACCTGCAAGAAATTGTAGAAAAGAAAATGTAATCCTGCAGATGGCACACTCATCAACCAACAAATAAACTGACACCTATAAATGACTAATCAAGGACAAAAGATACACCAGACTTACGGCTCTGTTTTGCGCTGCAGCTCCACTAATAAGAACATCCGTTCGCACACCATCAACTTTGCAATAGGCCTGAGAAGCAGGGGTTATATAAATATACTTCTTATGAAAGCATCAGAAGACTTATCAAATCGACGCAAAACTAAAAATGGAGCAGCAAAGAGATAATTGAATCTGTTACTACATATTACCTCAAGTCTATTGTGGGCATTGACACGAAATAATGCTTTAAAGAGATGACCCCTCTGTGGAACAACAAAAACGTATCATCAAACTCCCATTCAACAACCACACATTCTTTTAATTACTTTATCTATCAATATACAAGTTTCCGGGCACGTTATGGAGCTGACCTCTAGTGCTTCATGAACAGCTTCTGCTGGCCAATGTGAAGAAAAATATTTCCTCTGTGGGTAAGAAGTAATTGGCGGGTCACCATAAACAATAGGGTCTGGGCATGAACCTGAATGTACTTGTCCACCAACACCTGGTGAAAATGTTAGCTGCACAGGGAGACTTTCAGTCTCTGCTGCCAGTTCATTTAAACGCATTGTGGGCAACGAAGTAAAAGCAATGTTTGATGCTCTAGGCAATGAAAGCTCTCTACATCCTTCATGATCCAAGATGGGAACTCCTCCCTTGAAATTCGATTCCCCAAGACAGCCAGTCAGCGAATAACTTGCTGTTGCAAGTACAAGCTCAAATAAATGAGAGGAAATTACAAACTACAGACTGTTTCAAACCACAATAGATACTGTTTTGCAGGAAAAGCAACTGTTTTCCCTACTCAGGAAAAAGACCCAGACAACACTAAAAGGCAACCACTATAATTAAAAATTGATTTAACTAGTTACATCAGAAGAAGTCAAGAAATCAAAGAGGAAGTACAGTAACTTACAAGAAACATGAAGTGGAAACACAATTAACACAAAAGAACACACAAGAAGATAAAATACATATCACTAGCATCAAGCTCTAGTTTTCACCAAACTAACAGACCTACCTCCATGTTACCCTTGCTAAACTTAAACTCCCTTGTGATTTGAGATATTATATTCACACCTCCCTTATTTTGGTATTTTTGTAACTAAACATGTTTAAATGGTAAATTTTCTATTATCTTCCAAATCTACCCTTTATGACATAAAATCCTCTTAAAGACTTCCCCCCTCGTCTCCTCACTCCAAACCTATTCATGGTGCCGTTAATTCTTCCTCTAAATTGGCATTACATACTTCCCATCAATGATCAGCTCCTATAGTTAATTAGTAAGTATCATCTTCCTGGTTTACACTAAACAATGTTTCGTTAATTTCAGTGCCTTAACGTGAACCAGACATTTTAAGATCAACTTGATATCAACTTTAAAATAGAAATGATTATTTCTTTATCTTTGGTTTCTTGTTTGATATTTCCTGTAATCATAGCTTTCGATTCACATGTTTTTCAATACAAGATAAAAAGCTTTTGTGGAAATAACGAGATAAAATTAATGTAAAAGACAATCTTAAGATTGCGAAGAAACAGTCACAAAGCATGTCCGGCATTCTGAAAGTTGCTCCTTTCGGGTTTAAGTAGACCTTGAACTCCACAGTTACGCAGGGGGAGTGTATTTTATTAAATCTACGTCTACTAATTCATATCCTTTTAGTTCCTTATCAGAATTCTACATGAATTGTAGAGCATTCCTCAACCTAATAACCAATACCCCTCTTGTTCAACCAAAGAGAATATTTGTGGAATATAATAAAAAATTTATCATTTTAAATATGTTTTGTAACAAGAAAATGAAAATAAGTGAGGTGGGTGTAATATCTTGAATTACAGGGGAGGTTAGTGTTTTTTTTATAAGGTACAGGTGAGGTTAGTGTTACAAAGCCAAACCTGAAAGGGTGTCTCTGAAACTATCCCTAGTTCTTTTTATTTTGATAAATAGGATTGAAGCTCGTATATTTTCTAAACACATCCACAAGCAAGCATACATCTATGAATATATGCATACGTATCCACACGCGAACACTAACGGCTGTACACATTTCCTTCCCTTTAGGGGCGGATCTATAGCATAGGGTATGGGTTCCAAGGGAACCCAGTCACTTTTGTCCAGACCCTATACTTATATTAAGAATAATACTAAATACTTAAATATATTTAGCTCGGTTCCCAGTACTAAAACAGTCTATTGGTTCCGCGGCAAGCTAGGAACCAGCTACAGTTTTGCTCCTACAAACGGCGAGGGATCGATTCCCGTTAATCATATTTTAACTTTTACTTCCATTCATTGCATATACTAAACTTTTACTTCGATTCATTGCACACTTGAACTTACTCCCATCCATTGCACTTTAACTTTTACTTCCATAGATTGCATTTTTTAACTTTTAATTCCGTTGCTATATAAAAAAACACCACCCGAACAAGGCAACGAGTAATACCTTTTCTGCTTCTCTCCTTTTCTTTTTTTCTCTTTTACAAAACACAATAAATGAAAACTCAAACTAAAAAAGACCAGTTAAATACTCCCCCCATTCCCTTTTAGGTGATTTTTAACCTCATTGATTTAATCCAGAATACGTGATTTTTGAAGAAATCAGAAAAGTATTACGTAATTTATTTATTTCTCAAAATCACCCTTGTTTAATAAGTGTTGAACAAATTTCTAACAAGTCTTCTAAAACTTCTTTACATTTTTCTATGTATATATTAAAGGGGCTTTTAGTAAAATAATTCACTTAATTACTATTATTAAGTGATTTTTTAATGTGTGAAACCCCTAAGAATCACTTCAATGTGAATGGAGGGAGTAAGAAAACTTGCTAAGTGTTTCACGTTTGCCCAGATTCTAGTTTCTAAAGAAACAAGAAAAAGTAAGAAGGGGTAAGGGCTCTAAAAATTGCTATGTTACTGCATTGATGGAAATAGATTTTTCTTCAATAAGCACATTATAATAATGACTTGCAAAGTAGAAGTGATGATGAATTTTTGAATGATTGTTTAGTTGTTAAATAGAACACGAGATACTTCAAAGTGTACTTAATGATGTGATCATTGATCATTTTCAAAACACGACAAGTCGTTGAGTACAACTTTAATGATAACGGTTATATATTCATATGTTTTGTTTAAGTAGTTCGTTACTTTTTAAATAATATACTCACTCCGTCCCAATTTATGTGGCACCATTTGACTTGGTACGGAGTTTAAGAAAGAAAGGAAGACTTTTGAAATGTGTGGTTCAAAACAAGTCTTATATAAATGTGTGGCTGTAAATTATCACATAAAGTTAAATTGTTTCTAAATATAGAAAGGTGACATTCTTTTTGGGACAGACTTAAAAGAAAATGGTGCCACATAAATTGGGACATAGGGAGTATTGAATATCGTTACTCGTTCCTTAGTTTAGTTATTGTTATATATTAACTAGAGGCCGGTATAGGAACAATGGTGGAGCCAGAATTTTCACTAAAGATAGTTAAAACATGAACAAAGCAAACACACGAGTAAATCAAGGGGGTCCAACATATATAGTAAATATACACATTTTTTCTACCTATCTAGACAGTATAAAATTCTAGCTAAGCAGTGTCAATTGACACTCCTTTGAGCAAAGATGATCCGCCACTCATAAACTTCAAATCTTGAATCCACATCTGCTTCCTTCAACAATTGATTAGGGTACAAACCGGTAAATAGAGGAGTATGATTAATTCACTTATGCTTAAAGTCTTACATTAATTATACATAAAAAGTAAAATCACTTGACAAAAAACAAAACAAAGCAAAAAAATTAAACTAATAAAATCAAGAAATATTGTTGAAGTACCTGGTGTTGGAGGAGAGCTTTGCTTAGATCGTCTAGATCGACGATTTTTCTTCTTATCCTTCAAATTATTATTATTATTATTATCAGCAACTACAACACTCTGATTTTGGGTTTGCCCCGACACCTCCGCTACCAGTATACCCATATTCTCAAATTTAAACCCAAAACTGAACAAAAAAAAAAACTAAAAACAAAATCCCAACAAATCAAGCAATCTTCCGATGTATATAAAAATTAACGGAAGAAGAAAACAAAGAAAAAAGAATCGGAGAGAGGGAGGGAGTATTACGGTTTATATATATGTGAGAGAGTATTGGGGATGGGGTTAGGAGGGGTGATGATTAGTCGGCGTAGACAATTGCGCCGACTATTGGTTCCTTTGTCTTCTCTTCACCTCATTTTCCATTCCTTTCTTTTTCTTTCTTATTTTTTAATCTTTTTTCTTTTTGTTTTCCTTTTTAGGTAGATATGCTTTTAATTATTTATTTTTTTTAATTCCACTGTTAGTCAACATAACATTAATTTTATCTACCTTCGACAACCCCTTCCAAGACCATGAGGTTACCCAAGCCCTTTTCTTTCTTTTTTCTCTTTCTTTTATATTTCGCTTACGCCAGATTATACCTGGATATAGTAATCCGGTCCCTCAGCACTATTATATCACAGGTACTACCCCATAAGAAATCAAATTTTAGCCTAAAATCTCAAAACTTATTATGAATTGTATTAGCACTAGCAATATTGCTATTCTTATAAATGATACAGTGACTAATTACTTCTCCCCTACTAGAGGAATTCGTCAGGGTGATCCCATGTCCCCCTATATCTTCATCTTATGCATGGAAATATTTTCTACCCTTATCCTATCATCAAGTTACTAGTCTAAATTTGGATCTATCTCCCTCTGGCCCTGACCTCTCCCATTTATTCTTCGCAGATGACCTAACTTTAATAGTTAGGGCTAATGAAAAATCTATCCACACGATGCACCAATGTCTCCAATACTTCTGCCAACTGTCTGACCATAAAATCATCACTAACAAATCTAAAATCCTCTTTTCCAAAGTTTGTACCATTGACATCCGGAACTATACCACTAATCTCCTCAATATTCAAGAAGCTGTCAATTTTGGTACTTAGATTTTCCTATCCTCAATCGCATGCCCAACCTTCAGGACTTTCAATTTATCCTTGATAAAATGAAGCAAAGATAGTTAAGTTGGAAGACTAATTTCCTCAACCCAGCAGGTAGAATGATTCTTGTCAAGTCCACCCTTAGTGCCATCCCTGCCCATATCATGCAATATTTTAATGTGCCAAAAAAAAATTGTTCTTCCATAGATAAACTACAACGTGATTTCCTTTGGGGAACAACTCCGGAGAAAAAGAAAATCCATCTTATAGGTTGGGATAGGATAACTCTCCCCACGGATCAAGGTGGATTAGGCCTTCAAAAAGCTAAGCATAAGAACATGGCCCTCCTTACTGGTCTGGCTTGGCGCTTATTTAACAATCCTAATACTCTTTGGGCTAGAACGGTAGGATAGTGTAATTTTTCCTTGTTTTGAGTCTTCTCATTAATACAATATATACATGTGTTTACAATTGTAATTCTAATCGAATAAGAATATCTATTTTACATAATTACACTAAAATAATAATTACATAATATATAGAGAATATTTACGTATTCTCTATCACACCCCCGCAATCGGAGCGAGAGGAGATCGGACGCTCAGACTGGATCTGAAGTCAAGGAACAGTTGCCGAGAAAATCCATTAGTAAATATATTTGTGTACTGATATGAAAAAGGAACATGTAACAGCCGAACATGGCTCATGGCAACCTTCTCACGAACAAAATGAATATTCATCTCAATATGTTTGGTACGCTGATGCTGAACCGGGTTATGAGACAAGTAGACAGTGTTGACACCCAATTTTGTCCCATCTTTTCCGACTTATTTGCAATTTTAAATATTTTGACACCTCAAAAAATAATTTATATATATATATTTGCATTCTTTAAGACTTTTAATATTGTCGTCTATTTTCAATATCATTATTTATTATTCGCATTTTTTACTATCACTTGCCTTTTAATATCTCAATCATAGTTTTATCCTAAAATTCTATGTTATTTTGAGCATTAGGCATTTCACAAATATTACGTTTTATTTATTATCACATCATTATATCTTATTTTAAATAATTTACATTTCCTCAAGGTTTTTTTTATATATTAAACTCCTTATATTTTAAACCCATAACCCATTTTATTTCCCCTCACCACAAAACAGCCCAAACCAAACCGGCCCAAGTCATCCAAACCGAAACCCCACCGTCGGCCCAAGACCGTGGCCCAATACCCACTCCCCGTTAACCCATCGCCCATTCCACCCCAAAACCCCAAATCGCCCTAAACCTAACACCAAACTGAAAACCAACTACAGAAACCAGTGGTCCTTCGTCCGAAACCATCGTCACCTCCCTTTATCCGCCAGACAAACACCCTCACCACACCACTACCACCATGTTCCCAAACCATCGAGCCCTCACATCGCCCAGTCCCCTTTTTCCCTTTTTCTGCAAACCCCAGAGCCTTGAATAGCTCATCCGAAGTCGAATCGACATGCGAAGCATGCATGCCGCGGTCGTCCCTAGAATACCTTCAAGGATTCGGTGGGTTAGAACACAAACCTGTACCTCTTCTTTATCATCTCGGTTTTCGAAAAGAAAAAACCGTCACATTTTTAGCCTTTTGCTTTGAATTCGAATTTCAAACCTTAGCCATTAGGGTCTCAGTTGGGACTATAAATAGAACCTTTTGTGGGTTATTTACGGGATTCAGATTTGAGACAACAAAGAAATCCCTCTGTTTTAAGCTATTGCAAAGAATTGATCCATCTGGTGGTTTCACAAAAACAACTTTCGATTCTCAAAATCTCTTTCTTTTATTCTTGTTTCCGGCTCGGCAAAGCCAAGAAACACTCAAACTCATTTTCTTTTCAATCACATAAACACACTCTTCCGAGCGGACTCGACGATTCGAGATGACGCCTCAGTTCGCTTCCTGGAGAAGGTTGGTGAGTTTCAAATTTCCCTCGTTTACTTTAATTATTGTGTATATTAGTTGTGAAATGTTTATATTAATTTCAGTTAACTTAATATATCTATTATACATTTGATATGTTTATTATTAATGATTAGGTCATTTTTTGTGTCGAGTACTGTGTGTTTAAACCTGATTAGGTTCAAATATTTAACCATCTAGTTGTGTGTGGCATATTAAAGTATTGTTAACAATTTATCAAGGGTGTTTGAATGCTTATTACTATTTTAATTTACCCCAGGACTAGGCCTGATGTTAGATGCCATTTTGAGTTCATAATATGGTCATAATTAATCCCTGGTTGGTGGGAATCATGTTTGGTCCTTGATATGCCTCTTTGTTGTTTAAAAGATCATGTTAAGATATGCAATGATTTGAACTCAAACTGTATGGATGGTGTTATATGTATAAGTAGATTGTGTGAAGTCAGGTTTTTTTGAATAGTTCTTGAAAGAAACATTTCCCCTCTCATTTAAGTGACATGTTCTAGATATTTCTTGCTTTTGATATAATAGTATGTTGAGCTGAGGTTCATTTGGTAACCATGTTGAGTCATGTCATGCCTAACTTGAAGTATCTTCATGTCTCATACAACCTAAGTTATGATTGTGTATGTCTTTGTGTCTGTGGCCTTGCATACTTAAGTTGTTAATTTTCTAATGACTATGAAAATCTCTTATGTTTGCCTTCCATGTTTATCCTAAGTTGGTTATACATATATCCTTGCTTATCTTAGAGTAAGTTTGTTTTGTGCTAGTATGAAAATCCTTTTGGAGCCATGTGGTTAGTGTATGTTGCTTACTTGAAAAGACATGCATGTTTGGCCTAGCTTGGCAGTTATGTACCTATAAAATGTCATCTTTGGATTAGCCAATGTTGTGGTTATGCCTATGAGTCTGTTTATGTGCATATCTCACTTATTTAAGGGTTATCATGCCTAAATGCATAGCATAAATATAACTATGAATGTTTAACATAGTTCAGGTAGTTTTACATCTCTGAAATATTATTGATGACTGGTCATCTGTTCATTCTTATGCTTACATATTAATCCAAACTTATAATATGCTTATCCTATCATGTCCAAGTGTTAATATGTTACCATGCCAGTACATGATGACTTTTCAATCATTTTTATATCCTGTCTTGTTCATTAAGTGGTGGACATCTGTGTTGGCATCTGTTTGAAAATTGATTATTGTTATGTTGGGCTAGAAATCTCTGTCAGTACCTAGTTTGAAATCTGATTGTATATAGGGTATGATTAGATGTAGAAGCTATCTGAGAATGAATAGAAATGTTGTATTAGTTTCTTTCTTATATATATATGAATAAATTGCATACACTTTGTGACAAGCTGCATATCTACATGTCTAAGTTACCTATTAGCAATATACTGCACATCTACATGTCTAAGTTACCTACTAGAAATGTCAGGCTTAGATTTGTAGTCCACTTTGATTCTCTCTGTCATAATTAACAGACATTTTGTCTATATGAGTGTGATTTGCAGAAGGCTGAATTCTCTGTTTTGCCTTGTAGTTTGAAATTGTCACTTTGTACATTTTGGTGAGGCATGAAAATGGTACACCTAAGGATATATATGAGGTATATAACTCTGATATATGCCTCATATACATCAGAATTGTATATTGGTGTATATCACATATCTTCGAGACATTTTGTATACCTCTATGTCAATCAGATCTAAATGCACCGTATTGGGGGCCTGTCTTCCCTTCTTTCCTCTAAACTCTGAATTGTTGGGCCTGCCATTTCGTATACATGTATCATGCGGGCTAGTTAAGCCCATATCTGAATTAAGTCATCTGAGTTATTATCTTTTGGGTTTACTGTTTTGTCTAGCCTTAATCAATCAAATATGTATAAAATAAATGTTAAATTTCATATTTGATTATAGTTAATATAACTGGATGCTTTGATAACTGGTCTATATGTTTTCTCCCTTCCTTATGTATGTCTCGTGGGCCTACGAGCCCATACCTTATTGATTTACGTCAGTATTGAGTTAGTGGGTCCGAAGGCCCAACAACATATTACTTTTTCATGAGTCATTTATTTACACGTATGTATATGTCCATGTTCCGATACTAATCCTTTTCTTTTCTTTTCTTCACTTACATGAAATGCATCGGGAGCTACGAAGAGTCTCGTTATGAGACTCATCATGATCATTGCCGAACGAAGACCCTCATTCACACTCCTTGCATTCTCCAAACTCAGGATTTCAAAACAAATAGGGCGAGATGACATCATCATCCGCTTTAGTTCCCTTTCATTGTTATTCTTTAAATTTCGTTATTTTTATTTTGGGGTTGTAATAATTATTTAATGTTTGTGTATTTGTTAGGATATTTAGAATAACTAGGCTAGGAATAGATAAGTAGTAAGGTAGTTTTAAAATTAGAAGTCCACCGTTAGTTTATTTATTTTAGGTGCATCATGCACGTTCAAACTTTCAAAACAATTTATCATCTTCTACTTTGCATTTTTCACATACCTATAAAGCTTTGTTTCTATCCAATCTTATGATTTAAAATGACTTCCTAAAAAATCATTTCGTTATATTACAAATAATTTACTTTTCCCCTTTACTATCAATTGCGAAATAAGTACTTTATCAATTTTCATACAAATGCACTTTTATCCAAAATCAACTTTATATGTATTTTATAAATCATACTTTACAATGTCATGCATGTTTTTCCGGATTTCCTATCGGGAATTATTTTCACAACTATTTTGCAAAACTCCTCAAGAAGGAAAATTACTACTTTATCAAAAAAATACATTCTCTTTAAATATTATTTTTGTAGACATGCATTTCCTTAGCATAATAATTAACCTGAGTTTTACCGGATAACCGCAAGTTAGCAGATCCTAAAGGATGCCTAATCCATTCCCTTTAGGATAATAAAGAACCCTTACCTAGAATCTCATTAGTTTCGCAGATCACAAAATTGGAGTTACATTGCAGCAATTAGTTAATATTTAGGTGTCCTAATGTAAAATAATTAGGTGGCGACTCCTTAATCCAATCCAGGAATCACCAATATGTTGTACTCTGCTTTGACGTGGTTAAAATAGGGCGCGACAGACAACAGATATGTTATCACAATAGATAATAGATGCCCTACGTAAGGGACAGTGGAGCTCTAGAAGGAGATTTCTGAGCCAACAAATCTCGGCAACAACGTTCGCAACGCCTCTATATTTTACTTCTGCACTCGAACAGAAAAGTGTGGCTTGCCGTTTGGCAGACCACGAGATGAGGTTATCACCCAAAAATACACAATAGCTGGAAGTAGATCGACGTGTGTCTAGATAGCCGCCCCAATCAGCGTCTGTATATGATATCAGCCTGGTCGGTGCAGATGGATAAAGATGTAACCCATAGTAAAGAGTACCCTTAACGTAACGAATGATATATTTAAGAGTTGTGAAATGAGGCTCCCTCAGAGTATGCATGAACAGACACACATGCTGAACAACGTAGGTAATATCGGGTCTAGTGAAAATAAGATACTGAAGTGCACCAGCGAGACTCCTATAAAGAGAAGGATCAAGCACTAGATCTCTGTCATTCGCGCTAAGCTTCGATTTGGAGTCGACTGGAGTGGGCATAATCTTGCAGTTAGCCATTTTAGCCTTGTAAACAATCTCTTCGGCATACTTACGCTGACACAGGAACATGGCGTTCTAGGATCTAGTCACGGAAATCCTCAAGAAATAACTCAACTTACCCAAGTCTGTCATGGCAAATTCGAATTTGAGCATGGCAATGATCTCATTTTTCAGCACATCTGAGGAGGCAGTCAGGACAATGTCATCCACATAAAGCAAAAGGTATGCAGTGTCATTACCTTGATGAAAAATAAAAAGTGAGTTATCACTTTTGCTGCACATAAACCCAATCTGCAAGACGTAAGTGGCAAAGCGGTCATACCAAGCCTTGGGGGTTCGTTTCAAGTCATAAAGTGACTTTCGAAGTCGGCAGACATACTTAGGAGTCGAAGGATGCACAAAGCCAGGTGGTTGATGCATGTATACAGTTTCTTTTAAATCCCCATGTAAGAACGCATTTTCCACATCAAGCTGAAAAATTGGCCAATTCTTTTCCATAGCAATGCTCAAAACAATACGAATGGTGGCTGGTTTAACCACTAGACTGAAGGTCTCACCACAATTAACTCAATCTTGTTGCCTTGTGCCATTTGCCATAAGTTTTGTCTTATTGCGTTTAAGCTCACCAATATATACGAATTAGTGACGATAAAGCCACATGCAACGAATCACATTCACCCTCTCTGGTTTCGAGACAAGATCCCAAGTGTGTTGTGTAGTGAACACATCAAATTCCTTATGCATAGCCGCATTCCAATTTGGATCAAGCTTGGCTAATTTTGGGTTTTTATGTAGAGGTGAGATAGTCTAAGTGGACTTTCGGTTTGAAAATCTCCTGTTGGCCATGAGTTTCCATGCGGTGGGTCGGGATCAAGACTGGAGGCAGTAGGGTTTTCGGGGAAGGGATGGGTGGTCTTCGGGGATTACGGGGTTGACGTCATGGGATTCGGGCAATGGGGCAGTGACATCATGAGATTCAGGCAATAGGACAGTGACGTCACGAGATTCGGGCAATGGGGCAGTAACATCACGGGATTCAGGCAGTAGGGCAGTGACGTTACGAGATTCAGGAACAGTGGGGTCGCGATGGGAGTAGTGGGTAGGGGGTGGTCAATGGGATGTGGGGTGGTCGATGGGTTGTGGGGCGGTGGTGGGACAACTGACATGGGCGGTGAATTTTGAGTCGAAATACTAACACTATGTATTATTTTTCTAATGAGAGGTGAAGTGTCTCGATCATCAAGGAAGTTGTAATCAGTGACTTGAAATTTTGGGCGTTTGCAAATGGGGAAATGGTCTCCTTAAATGTGACATGGCAAGAGACTAGGATTTTATTGGTGGACGGATCATAGCATAAGTACCCCCTATGGTTCGACGGAAAACCTAAGAAGATGCAAGGAGTAGTTCTAGGTGCTAATTTGTAAGGGGTCGTGGAGGCGAGATTCAGGTAGCATAGACAACCAAAAATCCGAAGGTGATCATAAGAGGGGATCTGATGGAAGAGAATTTCAGTTGGAGTTTTATTTTATAGAGTTTATGTTGGTAATATATTAAGGGGTAAGTTGTCATGTGTAGTGCGGAAACCCAAAATGAAGGGGGAATTGAAGCATGGAAGAGCATAGTGCGGATCGTATTGTTGATGGTACATAGGATTCTTTCAGCTTTACCATTTTGAGGTGAGGTATGAGGGCAAGAGAATCAGAACACCATGTCGTGGTTTGCACAAAATTTATGAAACAGTGGTTGTCAAACTAATGTCTGTTATCACATTGAAATATTTTAATGGTCTCCTCGAATAGGGTTTTAATATATGCTTGAAATTCAAGAAAAATTGTGTAAAATTGGAACTTATATTTTAGAGGATAAACCCAAATAAAATGAGAGAAATCATCCAAAACACCAAATAATAGTTGTGACCCAGTTTGCTAGTTATGGGAGATGTCTATAAATCCGCATGAATAATATCAAAAGGAGAAAATGTTACACTTAATGAAGATTGAAAATGTAGTCTAACATGTTTTCCTAAAGGACAAGAGTAGCAAGCATGGGCAAATTTCCCTTTATTATATTGAATGAAATTCTGATTCCTAAGGAAATTAAAAACTGGTACTCTTGGGTGCCCGAGTCTACTATGGCAGGTTGAAGGAGATATTGCAGCTAGAGAGGTTGGTGGATTGATACTTGCAGCGGAATTTGATGAGAAAGGATATAGGTCACCCCACATTATTGCATCTTGTAAGAGTTGTCCCCGTACGTAGGTCCTTCACAGAAAAATCAAAAGCGTCAAACTCAATAGATACAGAATTATCACTAGCAAATTTCTAACAAAGTTAAGTTTTTAATAATGTTAGGAGCGTATAGGATATTTTTTAGGGTAAATGAAGGGTGAGCTGATGGTGTTTGGGTGGTGTCATAGCCCTGAATTGGAATGTGATTGTCATTACTGATCAAAATAAATTGAGAATTCATCAAATTAAATAGTTGAGGGAGATTACCAGAGTCGTGAGTGAGGCGGGAAGTGGCACATGTATCCATGTACCATGCATCATCGGGATGCTGGAGATTCATAGTGATGTAAGCCTGACTCAGTTTGGTGGGGGTCATAAGATCGTATGCCTACTGTTGTGGTTGGGCCGCAGAGAAGTGGACCTGGTTCGGTTAACCCGTGTGGCGTGGGCCAGGAGCAAGGCCTAATATACTCGGACTCGGGTGCTGGGTCAGGGCAGTTGGGTAAGCGCAAAGTGTGGAGGCCCAATTACTAGTGGTGGGCCACGTCATTAGGTTGGCCCACAGATATGGGAGTTGGGCCTGTCGTGGCTGTACACCAGAATTGGACCTACCCACTCGGCCCCTTCCTCTGTCGTTGCATCCGTTGTCGTGGCCTATGGCCACCACCTCGGAGGTCGGCGGGTGCAGCGGCTGCCGGTGGTGCATCAACTACTAACACCTTCTGAGTGTGTTCATATTGTTTGGCACGTCTAGTCTCCTCCAAAAGTAATTGTGATCGAGTTTTATTGAAACTAGGGAGAGGATCATCATGTTGGATCATCGTCGCAAGTGTGTCGTACTCACCCTTTGGTAGACCATTAATTAGTTGTAGGACAACCTTTGTTTCTGAAATCGAATTGCCAATATTAGATAACTGGTTTGCAACTACTTTCAATTGTTTACAATAGGCGGACATATTAGCAATTACAGAATATATGAAGAATATTTACGTATTACACTAAAATAACAATTACAGAATATATGAAGAATATTTACGTATTCTCTATCAATAACAATCATTAATAGATACAGTGCTTCTTCTCCTAATTCCACCGGGTTTTCTTTTATATGGAAAAATATTGTTAAGGGTGGTCACTACTGTTCTCAAGGTATAGCTTGGGCTCCTGGAAGTGGCAATATCATCAAGCTTTGGAATTATAGGTGGATCCCTAATTCGCCTACTCTTCGAACCATTGTCCAATGTCTCTTAAATAATGACAAAAATAATTTTACCTTGTGCAACCTTTGGAATGGAGATATTTGGGACTGGTCTAAACTCTCCATTGATATCCCCCAGCATATTAAGATAGTGCCTCTCTAGTTTCTGTTAACATTAATTTTATTGATAGTCCCTAATGGCATCTTTACTACCAAGTTTGCCTATAATATTATTCATAATAGCACCCTTCCCGTAGATTATTCCTTTTAGTGGATTTGAAGCTAAAAACTCTTAACAAATTAAGTTTTTTCTCTGGTTATGTTCTCACAATCGTATTCCTTGGCTTTTCTACCTTCATCACATAGGCATTCAAACTAACCCTTCATGTTTCATTTGTCAAGACACTGACGAATCCATCTTTCATATACTCTTCTCGTGCCGTGTAGCAAGAATATTCTGGCTAGATTTAGGTATTAATATTAATCTCAATCTGGTCAAATTTATAGAAAATAAAGTGCTTTTAAGCACAAAATCCCTTACTTTAGAGATTCGGCGTGTTTGTTCAAAAATGAAAAGTGCTTTTGAATAATAACATGGCAATCTTTTTGTTGTTAGGGAAAAAGCTACATATTGTGATTCTTCTTAATAGTAGAAGTAAAAAGTTTCAAAATTTTCAAGAGATTTATTTTACTAGTGACTAGAATATTATCCCTTAACCTTCTTCATTTCGTGTATTCTCTCAATCCCTTTCTTTATGTGAATATTGTTGGAAATTTACTAATGTAGAATTAAGTTTATCCCATTATTTATGACTCAAACAATTGGGCCCCGTACGTCGGAAATTTCGTTTGCACACACGTGCAATCTTAGTGCCAAGTATCGTAAATTTCGTAAATGAAAGAGATATTGGTACGTAAGTGAAATGTTTGAGACATAGAATGATAGATGGTTATTAGATAAATAACTAGTGTTCCACGTTGGTAAACGAAGGAAGGATTGTGCGAGGTGTAAGATGGAACGGGTCGGAAAGGGTCGCGGAGACGAGAAGGGCTGCCGTACCTCGCAGACTGGGACGCAGTGCCGGAACGCCGCGGCACCCCCCTTATAGTGCTGTGGCACTAATTCCAATTTTTGTTTCGCGGAGCCGTGGCGCTAAATGCTGCTGCGCTGCGACGCTTTCCAGGCAGTGTTTGCTCGACGGAAGTCCAAAAGTTTTGCTGATTATGGAGAGGGTTTGGAGCATTAACTTGGCAGTTTTTCCTCCAAAACTCAGCCATTATTTGGCTGCATTAGTTGGTGGTTTAAAGGGCCATTACATGGCATTTAAATGACCATTACTTGGGCACTTGAAGAGGCCATCTTACACACCTATAAATTGAGGCATTTGGCTCAATTCTATAGAAGAACATATATGAGAAAGTGAACATACTCACAAGTTAACAACACCACAAAGAGATCAGATTTTCCTGATAACAATCCTTCTCTTAGCAATCTTCATTATTCGTGTTCTTCGCTGAGATCATTTGTGTAGACTTTGCACACTTGATAGTTTGTTGTCTCATCTTGGGAGACTATTATCCACACTTCCGTAAAGCCTATATACGGGAGCAATCTTGTCTTAAAGACAGAGAGTCATCACTCGACTCAGCCGGTGGTGTTGTATTTATCTAATTGGTTGCTAAGTGTTTCAGGGGTTAACTTAACAAACGAATGATTCTAACCGTTCGTATTCCTAGCGGATCTACAAGCCACAAGTGCACCAATTCATGTTTTTGTATTTTCGAATACAAGTTCCATATTTGAAGTTTCAATTCAAGATCAAGATATTGGCAACTTGTTGTTGTCCTCTTTGTTGTTAATCCTTTCGATCACTGTAATAGTTATTTACTATTCTCGTACGTTGATTTACATATTCGAAGAGCTTTAAGACAAGATTTGTGTTAGTGATTCGAAAGATGTTGGTCGACAAGTATGTGACCAAATCTGGTTGTGATTTTCTTCTTGAAACAGTTCTGTTGACAGTTTTGCAAACAGTTCAAACATTGTTTCTATCAACAACCGTGCTTTCAAATCTGGTCCTAGTTTTGATTCTCTCTTTGACGACAGTTACAAATTTGTTTCCGTCAAAGATGGAATCTCTGGATCTGATGTTGAGCTTCAAGATACTACTGATAGTCATGATATTACGGCTAAAGATCAAGGACGAGTTGGTGTCACCGCTCCCGAGGGTGGTGGAAACAAACACCCACGAGAGGCTGAAGATGTCAACTGGGACAAGAGGAGAAGGCTGAAGATGATGTTCTATCATGTAGCAAAAGGCCTATATTTGTCCCACACAAAGGATCCAAGTTATGGTAAGGAGGATGTGGACATATGTCGACATAAACCCTTAAAATAAATGTGAGGTAGGCGAAGAGGCAAAATCACCTTTCCATTCCGTCAAAGGAATAACGAAAGAAGCACCGCTCCTCTAGAACTTAGTCACACCTACATAGGTGATTTGAGGTTTGTACAAAATAGAGGGGTGAGACAAGTACTTTGTGACCTTCATTGATGATGGTACAACGTATTACATCTTTTGTTTGTTGAAAAACAAAGATGAAGTTGTTGAAGCGGATAACCACTACAAAGCAGAAGTTGAAAATCAACTAAGCCTACGGATCGAGGAATTCGTAGTGATAGAGGGGGAGAATATGAAGCATCGTGGATCAAACGACTGCTCATTACTTACCTCAGTCTAACGGTGCTAGCCCAGCGCAAATTCGTATGCCCAAAATATGTGGGGCAAGACGATCCTTACCGCTAATGCGATTCTCAACAGAACTATGCATAAGGATAAGGATAACCCTCCGTGTGAAACATGGAAAGGATCCCACCTACAAATGTTGTGGGGTGGCTTGGTAGAGGTTGGAATATCGAAACAGGTCAAGTTGGACCTAAGACTGTAAATTGTATATCCACTGGACCTGTAAATAATAGTAGTACTTATCGCCTCTTGGTTTCAAAGAGGGTTGAATTCTTTGAAGATAACTTTTCTTGAGAAGGAAAAATAAGTAATTGTTTGAGGTTAACGAGAACCCGCGAGGGCCTGACTGTTCGGAACTAGATATTCTGTATCTACAGGACTCGGAAGTTGCTGATTATCCATAACTTAATGTTCCAGATCTACATAACTCAAGGATTCTAGATGTTGAACCGAGACGGAGCAAAGAGGGGACAAAGACTTGTTCCAGACCTTCTAGCTTGTATGGTTGAGAATGAACCATGGACAATTAACAGAGAATTGTCATCTCCAGAAGCGTTGCTTTGGAAAGAAGCTACATAAAGAGAAATAGATTCCATCATATAGAACCATATTTGTGTAATGATTGACCTTCTTCCGGGAAAAGAACCTTTAAGTTGTGAAAGTGGATACTCAAAAGTGAGTACAAAGTAGATGGATCTACTGACAAGTATAAGACCTCGGCTACTTGTACATGTGCTCCCATGTGAATAGCTTAACATCCAGGGCCATAGCAGTCTTGCGTGACATGGATGTTGAAACAGCCTTCCTAACCGGAGAGTTGGAAGGGGAGGATCAGAGTTGGTTTGTTGGACTGTTGGGCTTCTTCCTGAACTTTTATTTTGGTCCCTGAAATGTTTACATTTTGGTCCTGGAAGTTTCAGTTAAAACAGAAACATTGAATCTGAAGTTGGAAAAACTAACAGTCTGAGAGTGGAAGTTATATTGAAACAAAAGATATGTGTATCATAGATGACATCTTAGGAATTGGGTTTATAAGACATCTAACGGACAGGTCTAACTCCAAACTCAGTTGTGAGATAATTGAGAATCTCGTTGAAGCCACTAATGGATATGAATTATAGAACTGATTGGAATCATGGTGCACCCATATACAAGGAGCGATATGTGCAGGTCACATATAGTTCAATGTATTGTACACACTACAACTGACCTGGTATCGGCCTACAAAGCAGATCAGTTGAACTAAGATTCACTCATAATTTTGGAAATGATCGATAGAAGGCGTTAAGTCAGATATGCCGATATCTGAAATATTCGCTTATCTACGGATTATGGTATTCTGGATGTCCAGCGATTCTGGGAGAACACAGTGATGCAAACTGGACATCAGATGTGAAGAACACCAAAGCCACAAGTAGATGTGTATGGTGTGCCTTGGAAAATCCTCTAAGTAAACTTGCATCGGCCGATTCATGATGAAATCGGAGTTTATTTCTTTATACAAAGCATGAAAGAAGTTGAGTAAATTCACGACTCCTTAGAGGACATCCCTTATTGGGAGAAACACATGCCTTCAACAGTTATACACTGTGGCTAGCCGATCAGCTTTAAGAAGGGCACGGATGACGGCACCTGGACATATCTGTCGGAGACATGAGACTGTATGGCAGTTGATCATCACGGGTGTCACTTCCTTGATTACTAATCAAAGGATATAACGGACCCTTTAACTAAGGGTATACCCGAAGATCAAGAGTTCTGCCTGTCTAGGGGAATGGGCTTAAAAACATAAACAATACGAACCTTTGCGGTGGTAACCCAACCATACTGACTGGAGATCCCAAGAATCTGATTCAATGGGAAACCTAAGTTGCAAAGGTTCAGTTGAGCGCTTCGGTGGAAGCAAGAGCACTTCAGATTATGATTTCTATTAAGAAACATGAATCTAAAGTCGTTTCCGCGATAGACATTAAATTGCTACCTGCATGGGGGTAAAGGTTAAGCTTTCAAACCTTTAACGATCCTCAAACGGATGAGGTTAAGGTTGGGGAAACTTTTAATAATTCCTAACACTTATGAAGTGGGGTATAGCAGGATACCTTGTAGGAGATCACATATTTAAGTGAGAGGACAGGCCGCCTCAGAGGAACGCATTTAAGAATCCAAGTGTGTCCACGGCCACAACGGACAGAACCAAAAGAAGAAATGGATAAAGGGGAGGTATTGTGTTTGTACCGTTGTCTTGGATTACATTAAACACTGACGGTTCAAGATATCACATTCACCGCGCAGTAAGTAAGTCCGATGGTATTCAACTAGGGAAGGTTCAAAGCGGAAGCTACCTCTCTTGATGCAATATCTTTTAGTTGAAAGATTGCTAAAAGTAGGCACCTTGTGTGTGCGCCAAAATCTCTTTCAAGAGGGGATTGTTGGAAATTTACTAATGTAGAATTAAGTTTATCCCATTATTTATGACTCGAATAATTGGGCCCCGCACATCGGAAATATCATTTCCGCACACGTGCAATCTTAGTGCCAAGTATCGTAAATTTTGTTAATGAAAAAGATATTGGTACGTAAGTGAAATGTTTGAGACATAGAATGATGGATGGTTATTGGATAAATAACAAGTGTTCCACGTTGGTAAATGAAGGAAGAATTGTGCGAGGTGTAAGATGGAACGGGTCGGAAAGGGCCGCGGCGCCTCACAGACTGGGCCGCAGTGCTAATTCCATTTTTAGTTTCTGGAGCCGCGACGCTAAATGCTGCTGCGCCGCGGCACTTTCCAGGCAGTGTTTGCTCGACGGAAGTCCAAAAGTTTTGCTGATTATGGAGAGGGTTTGGAGCATTAACTTGGCAGTTTTTCCTCCATAACTCAGCCATTATTTGGCTGCATTAGTTGGTGGCTTAAAGGGCCATTACATGGCATTTAAATGACCATTACTTGGGCACTTGAAGAGGCCATCTTACACACATATAAATTGAGGCCTTTGGCTCAATTCTATAGAAGAACATATATGAGAAAGTGAACATACTCACAAGTTAACAACACTACAAAGAGATCAGATTTTCCTGATAGAAATCCTTTTCTTAGCAATCTTCATTATTCGTGTTCTTCGCTGAGATCATTTGTGTAGGCTTTGCACACTTGATAGTTTGTTGTTTCATCTTGGGAGACTATTATCCACACTTCCGTAAAGCCTATATACGGGGGCAATCTTGTCTTAAAGACAGAGAGTCATCACTCGACTCAGCCGGTGGTGTTGTATTTATCTAATTGGTTGCTAAGTGTTTCAGGTGTTAACTTAACAAATGAAGGATTATAACCGTTCGTATTCCCAGCGGATCTACAAACCACAGGTGCAGCAATTCATGTTCTTGTATTTCCGAATACAAGTTCCATATTTGAAGTTTCAATTCAAGATCAAGATATTAGCAACTTGTTGTTGTCCTCTTTGTTGTTAATCCATTCGATCACTGTAATAGTTATTTACTATTCCCGTACGTTGCTTTACATATTTGAAAAGTTTCAAAAGTTTCAAAATTTTCAAGAGATTTATTTTACTAGTGACTAGAATATTATCCCTTATCCTTCTTCATTTCGTGTATTCTCTCAAACCCTTTCTTTATGTGAATATCACTAAATTAAAAAAAAAAAAAGACGAAATCATTCTATCAACTCAATCAAGGTGGCTTCTTGTACAAGGATTTAGTCAATGTTGAAAATTTCTTTCATAATATCACGCAATACATTCTTATTGTGGTTTTGACGGGAGGCAATGCAATATTTAGTATGAGAGCCATTACAGGTTAGCTTAACCTTCATTGTGGACTCACTTGCCAAGTTAATTATGGGTGAAACTATTGAGAAATTTCTGGCATGATTTGGTCAATTGCCTCATGAACTCTATGAGCAATTCCCATGTGCTCTTCTGGGCATGCTCAATGGTATTGATGACACTTAATATGTTTAAGTGATCTATTTATGAGGAAACTTACAATTTGTAGACCTAAAATGACGGGTTGTTGTAAGCTTCAATTGTATTTTGTGTTGGTTAGTCTTGTTGGAAATTTACCTTTGATTGGGAGGTGCGTCCACCCATATTTAATGTATTAAACACTAGGGTTCCGCATGTTGCAGACTTTGTCTCTTCACACGTGCATAATCTACTGAGTGAGTAGATGACCGTAGGGCCAAGAATCGTCAAATTTCATTGAGAAACGAAAGAGATATTGGTCCACGAAGTAATGTGTTTGAGGCATGGAAATATGGTGTGGGACAAATCTACCACATCGGTGGGAAAAGGAAGAATTGCTCTCTTTATAAGTCTCTAAATTGGCTAAGGGTTTGGGACCCCAAGGGGTATCCCATGTGTTTAAAGGAGGGAGGACCTAGATGTGCTTGGGTTCAAGGCTAAGCCCACACGCGCGCCACGCCGCCCGCCCGTCCCGTCCGGCTCTCGCTCGGGATCGGGCTCGGGTCGTGGGCTTGGGCTTCTTCTGGTATTATCCTTTTGGACCCTAAATTGTTTAATATTTACAGTTTAGTTCCTGGAGTTTCTGGAATGTTGAATTTGGGAACGACGGAAGGCAGAAAGTTTCTGCCTACCGTTGGAGTTGATTTTTGAGGGCGTTATTATGTATTAACAAGCCATTATTTGGCTGATTAACTCCTTCCATTAACAGCCCTTACTTGGCTGAATTACTCCCTCCTTCAATAGTCATAAACAACCATTACTTGGTTATTTAATTCCCTCCTTCAATGGCCATTAACAACCATGTCTTGACAGTTGAGCAGCCTCTCTTATGCTATATATTGATGCTGCTTTTTGGCTCAATTGTGTTACATAGAGAAAGTGAACAAAATATGACACAGAAAAATGAGACAGAAATATATATACACAGAGACAAACAGAAGAGTAAAATACAATCCAAAATGTGAGCAGTAACGTTGGGACGAAAACAGAAAACTCCTCCTTCCTTTTCCATTTCTTCAGCAAGTCGATTCGTATTTGTTTTCTTCGTCAGAATCAACCTATTTGCTTTGTAGTATTGATTAAAGTATTGTTTTATCTTGGGAGACTATTGCCCGTTAACGTAAAAGCATATATATGGGGCAATCTTGTCTTAAAGACAGAGTGCCATCACTCGACTCATCACACAGTTGTAACAATCCAGATTTAGTGTTTCTTGATTTCAGGTTATCAAGATCCAACGCTCAACAAGTTTGCGGCAGTTCTGAATATTGGCTACTTGTTTATCCTTTCGAACACTTGTAATATTTATTTACTTCTCGTACTACTTTACATTATCCCAACAAGTCTTTTAACCATGTTGACTTACCTATATTAAAAGGCGTATTATGGTGCTAGGCTTGCCGCTCTTGATAAAAAATATACTTAGTCGGAGCTGATTATGCTTAATTTGTCATTTATGTCTTGAAATCAAGCGTAATCTAGTTATTTTCCCTAGATGAGAGTTTACTTCATGGTGAAGACAACGATTAATTAATATTACGAGTTACAACGACTCAGTAGATACAAATTTAAAATTATTGTTATTCACATCTATTAGACAACTAAGGTATAATTCTAATCCCTTCAAGGACGAACGTTTCTTTAAGGTGGAAAGATGTAACGATCCGTTAAGTCATTTTAAATTTTAAACTTTTTCTCTCAATTTGACACTTTTCTCCTGCAATGTCTTCATGTTAACACACATACTCTTTATATTCAAAGAACCAGCACAAGCAAGAACAGAATGGCATGGTGGCCACCTAATAATGTATAGCTAATTGGTGACATTAAGAAAATAAATTCAAAGTTTAAGGGTATGTTTGGCCATGAAATATGTGAGTTTTTGAAAAAAGGAAATTTTTACATGGTATAACTAACATTTACACGGTATTTACCATTGACAGTATAATTTGAAATAATTACTATACATAGCTAATGTTTGTACTTTATAGCAAATTTACAATTTTTAGATCTCCTCCTCCTCCTCACAACCCTAAGAACCATCTTATCTCCCAAAACCTCTCTGCCGCCGTCACCATACTTCCCATGCGCCGTCACCGTCGGGAATCGCCGCCTCCAGCCGACGGTCCCAAATGGTCCTAAATTTTCACCATCTCTTGCTCTCATCCTCCTCTACACGAATCCACAACCCAGTTCTTTCAATTCCTCATAGAACTCCGTAGATTTGAGAAAAATCAAGAAAAACTTAACTTTGTTTTTCAGATCCAGCCGCTTTCACCCCATGAAAAATACATGAAATGGATAGATCTTAAGCGGATCTTTTACACTATTTTCCTGGCGAGCCACCGGCGAAGCGCCATAATCCTGCGACCCCCTCCGTTTGTATTTCTCCATTTTGAGTGTAGATACAATGTATTATTGTATTTTTCGTCAGATTTTCTATTTGGATTTGAGTGTATTCTCCATTTTGAATGTAAATACAATCTATTATTTCTCCATTTGAAGTGTAAATACAGTGTATATTTATATTTTCACCAATTTTTATAATTGCATTTTTTAAATCTGGCCGGATTTGAGTGTATTCTCCATTTTAAGTGTACATATAATGTATTTTGTATATTTGTGTATGTTTTTCTATATTGCAAAGAGAATTTTCACCAAATTCGTGTATTTTTTGAATTTTTGTTGATTGTATCCTTGTATACACTATATTTTTCATGGATACAATTGAATTGTTGTTATGAATACATTAAATCATTTTGTCATAAACTATATTCATGAATACAGGGAATTGAATACAATCAAATTGAATAAAATATAAAAATAACTGCAAATGGTAAATAATGAAAGCATAATTACGACCTGCAACAAGCTACCAAAAGTTAGTGATTTTATCAATATAAATTAAGTGAAGTAACTTTATTACTTAATTTATATAATTGAGTGACCGTTTGAGAAATTTAATTGAGAATTGAGAAAGAAGAAAAAATTAAAATAAAAGAAAGTGAGGAAAGGAAAAAAAATCAAACAAAACTCAAAAAAAGAGATTCATGCTATTTTAATTTAAAGCCTAGGCCACCTAGTGAAATTTGGAATTTTTGACTGAAATAATCAATTATTTAAATT
Organism: Anisodus tanguticus; assembly: GCA_034509755.1. Classification (NCBI taxonomy): domain Eukaryota; kingdom Viridiplantae; phylum Streptophyta; class Magnoliopsida; order Solanales; family Solanaceae; genus Anisodus; species Anisodus tanguticus. The sequence continues at coordinate 19,834,999 of CM067553.1, read as the reverse complement.
AATTAACGAAAGTAATATGTTTTTAATTTTTTTTACAAAACTAGTATAAACGTATTTTTCAGTAACGTATTAGGTATTATTTTATTCATAAAAACAAACGGGCAAAAACACGGCTGACGGAGTAAATTTTAAAAGTCATTACTCTTAATTTTAAGAATAAAACAGACAATAACGACTCTACAAAAATTAAGTTTTTCTATCTCCAACAATCTTCTTCTCTATTTAAAGTTTTAAACCCCTCTTTCTCCATACATGATTCTATTTTTCATTTGTAAAATCAAATTAAAAGATAGACTAACCCCTACATTTTACTTTCATAAATCCGCTCGGTTTACTCTTCCTTTCCCTGTAATCCTTTTGTACCCCAGAAAAAAATGGCTGAATTTTTGGGGGGAAAAAATCATTTCACATCTCAAAAGTCAATCATAAGAATATTTTTTAAAAAATCTTGAAACAAGAAGCTAGTACAAAATTAAAATTAGCCATAAATATCGGTCCAACGCCAAATCAATGAAAAAGTATAATTCGATGCCAAAGAAGAAAAAAAAACTTTTACATAAATTCTTCTTCTATTCTCTCCAAAAGCATCACTAGTTCGTAGTCCAAAAATGAATACAGCCAGATTTATTCTATAATCACACTCATTCTTAATTTCATAAATTAAATTGCTATTTAGTGGTGGTGTTGCGCTTGAAGTTATGAAATTCGGTAGACAATAAAAAAAACACAAAGTGTTTTTATTTTTAAGGAAGTCTGAGTACCGACCAAAGAAAAAAAAATGCTGAAATCTTGATAAATTCTTATCATTTATGCATATTAGGAACATAATTCAAAGAACTGTGGAAAAAATGATAAAAGATGAAATTCGAAGCAATTTTAGTCTATCTTAATTTTTTATATTTTGATTTTACAAATAAGAAATAGAACTATATTCCTAATAAAAGGAGAAGGTGAGTTAAAGTAATTTTTTTATTGTACGAGCTTCTTGTTTCAACATTCAATTTTTTAGTTTTCTTATGATTGACTTTTGAGATGTGAAATGAATTTTTCAAATCAGTCATTTTTTATGGGGTGCAAAAGAATTACAGTGAAAGGAAGGAAATAGTTCATCTTTTTATTTGATTTTACAAATGAAAAATAGGACCATGTACGGAGTAAGATGGATTTAAATGGATAAGGAGATTGATGGAGAGAGAAAAAGTTAATTTTTGTAGAGTCGTTACTTTAAATAACGTTTTATTCTTAAGTCGTAATTTAAAGTAACGATTTTTAAATTTTACTAATTTTTTATCCGTTAGATTTTATGAATAAAATAATATATGTTTCTTTATCCGTAAAACGGTACAGTTGAATTTATATACATGGTCAAAGACACGTGGATCTCAAGTGACAAATTTGTCAAATATATCTGATAATGCGTAAAATAGATTAGTAGTATTAGGACAAAGTAAGGAAATAGTTAGTCCGAGTCTCGTATTAGCTTCCTCGCAAAGCCTCCGTAACCATTATGAAAGTACAAGAATTGAGAGTAAAATGTATAAATGTATTGTAATAGCTTGCCTATGATGTTTTACAATGGATCAAAGTGTCCTATTTATACATGAGCTTACGGGTACACACCATACGATATATGCCCTTATTAATACAATAGAATAAATGTTGTAACAATTGGATAATTAGTGTCTCCATAAATGACATTAATGCTCCGTTGGAAGGTGTGAGGTCGAACTAATAACGGCTGCCCGTTGGAATTCAAACGGTTCACGTGATCTCCGGAATCCAATAACTCATGTACACACTACACCTCCGATCTTGCTTATGCTTTATCGGTAGCGCCACAAGCTGACATGGACCTGACTCAGCGTCATCTGCCACATGTCACAACATAATTCGTCAAACTATATCATACGAATTTTGCCCTATACAACGTTACTGAAAAATAAGTTTATACTAGTTAATTTTCAAAAAACATACTATCTTCCTTAATTGGTTTAAATAATCGATTATTTCAGTCAAAAATTCGTGAAAATTGTACTCTCCAAAGTCTTCCTAAGAGTTGCCGTTATAATAGAGTTGCTTGGTGAAATGAGACTTTGACCCCCTGTTTGGATGATTGTTTACCGTGGTTTATTGTTTTCAATTAAATCATATTTGTTTTGATTGTTATTAAAATTATGTTGTATGATATTATAATTTCGTTGTAATTTTGTAGTTATATAATCATGAAAACCTTCAATTTTTTAAATTATAGATTTGGTGATTTTTCCGTGGTTACGTATTTTTTTTACCCATTATACCCTTACTTATTTGCTAACGTTCCTATTTTATCATTTACCCTAGTTTTATTAATATATATAAACTATTGTGTTTAACTTTGCCTCCAACTCCTAACGTCAGTTCCTCCTCCAATAGTGAACTCCTCTTGAAGCCAAATTCAGTAAATTACGGTAAGTTCTCTATTGCTCTTTGTACTATGTTTTTGAAAATCTTGTGTGCCTTCATTGAAGTATTTGCGTGAAAAATATGAACACACTGATTTTAGTTGTTGATAAGTTTATATGTTCCGTCTTCAGATTTGTTTTATATTTTCGTTTAGTCCCTGTTGTTAATTAGCAAAGATAATTATTTTGGTTTTCTTTTTTATGCAACAATATATAATCATTGGGAATGTGTACATCAAAACAAGAACAAACTACAGAAGATGATGTCAATCTTCTAGAAAATTATAGAAGCAATTTTTTCAACTTTTTTATTTTAAATTGGTGAAAACCTCCGTCAAATTAGATAAATAAGTTACTTGTAATTATCTTCATCTGGGATTATATTGTAGCATGCGTATCATTCTATAGAAGCAATTTGTTCAACTTTTTTGCTCGCTTTTATTATGTTTGATTTAATCAAACTGCTAAGCAATTGTGTAAACTCATTCGGTCTTGGCTAGTTGTTCAATAAAAAAATTATATTTTTGTTTGGAGATTGCATATTCAAATGGATCAAGTTATGCATTGTTTAATATTCTTGGACATTTATTAGTGTCTCCTTCATTTTTTTTTATAGATAGTTGATATGAATAATCAAGATAATAAACAGATATTACAACAAGTGAGCTCTTTAACTGTATATGCTGCGAGCTTGATAGTTATTTGGTTTTGGATTTATACATGTGATATTGAATATTCTCGACGCTCGATACCAAATGAAATACTGCTTGAGGGAGAACAAGTTAGAAATGAATTATTGAGCTTTCTATTCTCGAGCGAACTCTTTTTTAATATTATAAGGATGACTCCTTTGGCTTTCCCCGGATTATGTGAGATTTTATTTAGAGAAGGTGGTCTTAGACCAACGCTTCAAGTTATTGTTGAAGAACAAGTTGCAAAAACCCTTTGGTTGTTAGCACATAATATGACAAATCGAGAGTTAGCTTTAATCTTTCGGCGCTCTGGGGAGTCGGTTAGTCGTCATTTTCATACTGTCTTGCGAGCTATTTTGGAGTTGTATGATAAATTTATTCAACAACCGGATGGCTCCCAAGTTCCTTTTGAAATTGCAAGCAACCAAAGATTCTACCCATACTTTAAGGTGAACACAACTACTATCTTTATAGTTTGCATATGTCAAAATCCTTAAAATATTAATTCATACTTATAATGACATGATTGTATCGGTGCAATTGATGGAACACATATACGTGCTAAAGTTTCACAAGATGAAGCACCCAAATATCATCGGAAAAAGATTATCCAACACAAAACGTATTGGCTGCATGTACGTTTGATTTAAAATTCACGTACGTGTTAGCTGGATGGGAAGGGACAACATCTGATTTAAGAATCATGAAAGAAGCACTAACTAGACGAGAACCATTAAAAAATTTAGAAGGTAAATATTAAAAAGTATTTATTTAAAAGAAAAATACGTTTTGAACAAATAATTAAAAGTTTTAATTGTCTTTAGAAAAATGCTACCTTGTTGATGCCGGAATCATGTTGAGAAGTGGACTTATCACACCTTATAGGGGAGAACAGTATCACTTGAAAGAGTATTCAAGAAATCCATCTCAAAATCCTCGTGAATTGTTTAATTTGCGACATGCATCTTTGCGTAATTCTATTGAACGTCTATTTGGAGTTCTTAAAAAGAGATTTCCTATAATTGCTAGTTCAAATGAGCCATCATATGGTGTTGATACCCAAAAACTTATTATTTTTGTGTTTTTTGCACAACTATCTAAGAGGCGTAAATCCAAACGATGACTTACTTGCAGAAGTGGATGATGAGCTTATGAACAGTAATAGTGTGTCTGAAGAACCGTCAAATTCTACGGAAAGCAATAACGAAACACAAAGGGGAGAGATGATTCGAGATCACATTGCAACCAACATGCGGTCTAATTTCCAAGCTTAAGTTTTTGAATGAAAATTGAAATAATATTGAATTGTTATGTCATTTACTTTATCTAATACTTTATCTAATGTTCAATTTGATAGATTCGTGTGTTCTTAAATTCATTGTTTGAATTGCATACCTTATGTGTAATACAATTTACTTTATGTGTGATGAATATTTTTTGTATCATTTGAATTTGAATAAATGACGTATATTATTATCTAAATATTTATCTTAATTATGTAGTTGTCAACTATGCCGAAAAAGTCAAAGGCGCCCTCGAGTGATACAAATGCTTCAGATAACAATTCTTCTATTGTTTGGTCACACGTCACGTTAATTGATGCATACAACCATGAGCATATTAGCGGAAATAGGGTTGGTGGAACATTCAGTACACATACAATGAATAATATATTAAAGGAACTTCAAGCAAATTTTCCTGAGAAAATTTTCGCAAAGGAGAAAATTCACAATCGTGTCAATGCTATTAAAAAATACTTTAGCAAGTGCTATGATATATTTATAAGTGGTGGATTGAGTGAGTTTTCATGGGATCCCACCACAAATAAGTTGTGTGCCAAATTTGAAGTATGAGACTAATTAATTCATGTAATTTTTGTCTATTAATTTTTTTATTCTTATTCGTGTACAATGATACTTTTCAATTCCTTATTAATAGTTTTTAAACATGTAGGCTAATCTTGGAGTTGTTGAATGGAGGGACAAGTCAATCAGAATTTTTGATAAGTTACTTGAACTATGTGGAAAAGATATAGCTACTGGAAAGCATGTGTGAGAAGAAGTGCTCGTTATAATGTGAAAAGACCAAGTAATAGTTCTGTGACTATTGATGATATAGATGAACTGGTTTCTGAGAATGTTGCCTTTCTGAAAAATACTGAGGAATATGGAAAAGATGAGCAAGAGCAACCAACTCATGCTGCCGCCAAATTGAGTGTCTCTTCAGGAACACCGTTAGCTAATAAGAGTAAACGGGTAAGACAAGATCATATTGGAGAGATGGCTACTTTGTTGAGAGGCGGGATGGATCATCTAGTAAGTGCCATCAACCATCTTTCAACACTACCACCCATTCCAGAGTCTGAGATATGGCAAATGGTAAACGATATGGATTTGGAACAGACTATGGTCACACGAGCTTATTTATATATTTATCGACATGCAGACTTTTGTCGAATGTTGATTGGAGTCCCATGGGAAGCACGCAAATCACTATTATTATTCGCGATGATTGATGAAATTGAGTTAGACTGGTATTCTTGAACTTATTTTTATCTAGTAGTGAACTTTATTAGTAATTTATATTTTTATGCAATTTGTTTTATGTTTTGGTTTTATGGATTTTATCCGACATAAATTTTATATTATTTATGTCAAATTATTATTATTCAAACTAACGTATTTAACAGTTATTGCATAGTGATAGCCGTTCTCCAATTGATTAATTTACATGTAGTGCATTATCATTGTACTTACCTTATCATGTTTTATCAATTTTTATGAGTTTATTTATCAACTTGTTAGTCTGTCTGTCCGACTTGAACAAATATTGGTATTCGAAGTTAAAATATCAAAGAAAAAAAATGATATCTTAATTGAGTTATCATAGTAATTATTGGTATCTCTAATAGTTATAGTAATTAATAATATTTTAATAAATTTACATGTTATTATCAATATCATACAATCAAATCAAATAATAAATATATTTTTAAATCACGATAAAAGATACCGTCTATTCGTACATTATATTCATCTATACAATGTAGTATATTATAAGTTATAACTATAACACATTACCACACAATACTATACATTAATTAACCACGGGAAACAACCATCCAAACAGAGGGTGAATGTCAGTCCGAAGATGACTTCAGTGGCCTTCCCCAATCAAGCAACACTGATCCCACAACACAACCAAAAGAAACTCACCGCCGATGCACTTTGTCACAGCATTCAAGAAATCAACCCATTAATCGACCTTCCCTGTTTGTTCCCTAAAATCTGTCTTTACAACCATAACTTACATTTCCATCTTTGCTTGTCGCAACATTCCTACAACACTCGGTCCTTCCCCGAAAACCCCTATTCTTTTATGACAAAAAAATTCATTCTTTTAGCATTCTCATTCGTTCTTCTTTGCCTTCGCACTGTTTTCACAATTCTTCTTCCTGAGTTTCCTCAAAGATGGACCCAACTCATCACATTCTCTAAACAAGCCGAGTCGGAGCTGATGAGTAGCTGTCCTCACCATTTGATCCAAGCTGTGGTTGCTTATGAGGATAGACGCTTTTTTCGCAATTGTGGCGTTGCTCGTGCTGTTTTGTCACTCTCGTCTCGTGATGGTGGTAGCACCATTACCCAACAGGTACGAAGTATGCAGATAAGTTGTTTGTTGTTATGTCTCAATGAACCTTCAAAACGTTGCTTATTCGTATTATTACGTACAAAATGTGTATTTTTGTGGGTCATTTGAACTTTTGCCCCTATTTTGTGCTCATCTTTAATCTTTTCCCTCAGTAACAAATAATAATTTTTTCGCGGGACATAAATTTGTATTTTCGCATCCTAACATCCACAAATTATGCCTCGCGTTCTTAAAGAATTTATGTCCCCCTCGACATAAATTCGATTTTGAAGGGAATAAATTAAAGACCAGCCCATTTGAAGGCAAAAAATTAAGGATCAGCACAAAATAGGGACAAAAGTGCAATTTAATGAAATTTTGTATACTTGATGGAGTTTAAACAACCAGGCCTGGATGGCTGGCCCACAGGCTTGTTCCTCTATTGGGCCGGCCCACAAGATACCCAGACGAGCAGGCCCAAAGCCCAAACACAAGATCACTTTGGGCGTTGACTTATGTCATTCTTCTAAAATTCTAAGGGTCCATTGGTAGGCAGATTAAGTTATCCTGAAATTATAGTCTTGAGATAATAATCCTTGGACTAATTTATCTCACCTGGGAGGTGGGATAAAATAATAACAAGCTTGATGGTACAAGATGGGATATCCTGGGAGTAAGTTTGGGATAAATTTTATACATTGTTTGGTTGAAGGTCCTTCAACCAAATAAGGTATAAAATTATCCACCTTATTCCGCGTACCAAACGACCCTAAGGACTTTTTATGCATTTAGCCTCTTGGTTAACAATAATTACAACCACTGTTCAAAATATAAAAAATATACATTAATTATGTATAAAATTTATATTTTTTGTATACTACAATTAAATATTAATATATCAAAACATACATTTGTTAGCTATTATTTTGGCGGAGACTATAAAGTGTAGAAATCCCTTCTTCTATAATAAGCTCTCTGAATAATATTCATTTTTCGACGTTAGCTCCAGTTAAAAATTAAGGTTTAGAGTTCCTTCTGTCTTCAGAAAAGAGAAAGCCAGAACTCTTTCTTTTATTTTAATTTTAATTTTAACAGGATTGAGGCTAGGATAACTAAAGCTGGAAAAATAATTTAGCAGTGAAACTTTCATTTTTATTTTTAAAATTTATTTTTATTATGGGGATGATTCTTTTAGAAGTAGAGTGGGCTGTTTATGGTAGAATATTTTAGACAAAAAATGGGGTGTCAGTTGACCAGAAAAGCCAGAAATGTGTGCAAGTGTATGATGGGTCTGAATAAAGACTTAATTCAGGCATCAGTTGTTGTCAGCACAATTATCTTCAATAAAATAAATATTGAACCATAATTCCATGTATACTACAAGTGGTCTTTGGTCAGAAGGATTACATGTCACACTTTGTGTCTATTTCTTTAGAGTTGTAGGAAAACCACCCCTCTTGTTTAATTATCAAAATATGGGTAGTGTCACCTCAAGTGAATATAGAATTTAAAGTAAACGATTCCTTTTATTTGAATAATGACTTTAGAGAATATATTATGAGGTCATGGTTCACGAGTGTTCAATATTCTTACTATTAATAACCATGGATTCAGGCGGTTATGCCAGATAGACACTGCAAATATTATATTTTACGAGCTCAATTGTTGCTAGCACCTAATGTGAGACATATCTCTACTTGGTCGCCAATCAATATCAAGTTGGTGTAAACAGAGTTAATTCAGTAGTCAACGAAAAGCAGTAGAGGAAAGCATGAAAAAGCAAATGCAGAAAGTAATAATAGACCAATTCCAGCCTCATCTACACAATATCCAGCCAAGCTGTTTTGTTCTTTCTTTCATCATTACTCTATATGGAGTTCATCTTATTCTTTCTCATTTTATCTTTGTCCAGTATTCCTGTCTTTGGTTTTACGTTGACAGAATTTGTCTATCCCAACTTTACCGCTTCCAATCTCCAATTTATCGATAGCACTGGAAGTTTCTTGCTTTCTCGCAATGGAACATTCAAAACTGCTATCTTCAATCCCGGTTCTGAACAAGTTCATTTCTATTTGTGTGTTATCCATGTTGAATCCAATACCATTATATGGTCTGCAAATGGTGATGCACCTGTTTCGAATTCAGGAATTATGATGTTGACCAAGAACGGTATCAATATTACTGAAAAAGATGACAGTTTTAAGTGGTCAACTCCACCATTAAAGTCAGCAGTATATGTGTTGCAGCTAACTGAGTCTGGAAATCTCCTTCTCCTTGATCAGTTTAATAGGACACTTTGGGAAAGCTTTAATCATCCGACAGATACAATTGTAATTGGACAGAAGTTGCGTGTTGGCATGATGCTTTCAAGTGCAATATCAGGCGATGACTTGTCAAAGGGTCATTACAGGCTTTCTTTGACTGCTTCCGATGCTATGTTACAGTGGCAAGGTCTGACATACTGGAAATTGTCCATGGAAACCAAAGCTTATACTAATTCAAATTATGCAGTGGAATACATGTCTGTCAATCAAACAGGTCTGTACCTTTTTGGTCAAAATGGTTCTGTAGTTGTGATAATGGTGAACTTGCTACAATCCACTTTTCGAATTGCCAAACTGGATGATTCAGGTCAGTTGACCGTTATTAGTTTTGTTGGCTCTGACATCAAACGAGATTTTGGTGGGCCAGTGGATGGGTGTAGAGTACCTTATGTTTGTGGAGGGCTTGGTGTATGCACCCCCGATGTGTTATCAGATAATCCTAAATGTTCCTGTCCTGCTAACTTCAATCTTAGATCACATAATTCAAGCAGCTGTGTGCCTACTGATGGTTCCTATTCTTTGCCAGTTTCTTGTAATTCCACCAACTACAGCAATCTGTCGAATTCTTCCTCCACATCGTACATAAGACTTGGCTTTGGTATGGACTACTTCACTACTGATTTTACCAAGCCCTTCAGGTATGGGGTAAATTTATCCATGTGTCAAAATCTCTGCTCAGTAGACTGTTCATGCTTGGGGATATTCTATGCAAACTCGTCTGGTTCTTGTTACAAACTTGAAGAAGAAATAGGGTCAATTATGTTAGAGACAAGTAGAAATAATGATCTGTTGGGATTTGTTAAGATCCTGATTGGAGTTTCAACAACCCTAGGGGACAATGATAATTTTGATCAGGAAACTGCAGACTTTCCTTTAGTTGCACTAGTGGTCGTACCTTTCACAGGAGTCTTCCTACTGATGGCGCTGGGTTTCATTTTGTGGAGAAGATCTAGACCCCAAAGAATGGAAAAGATCAAATCGAAAAAAAGCCAACCCAGTTCTCCTTATTCAGAGGACCTGGATGTCTTCTCCATCCCAGGATTACCTGTAAGGTTCGAGTACAAACAGCTTGAGGCTGCAACTGAGAATTTCAAGACTCAGATCGGCACAGGAGGCTTTGGTGCTGTATATAAGGGTGTTCTCCCTGACAACACTCTGGTTGCAGTAAAGAAGATAATAAATTTAGGCAGTCAAGGGCAGAGAGACTTTTGTACTGAGATTGCGATCATTGGTAGTATTCACCACATAAACTTGGTCAAGTTGAAAGGTTTCTGTGCTCAAGAGAGACAACGCCTATTGGTTTATGAATATATGAATCGTGGGTCGCTTGATCGCACTCTTTTTGGTAATGTACCTGTCCTGGAATGGCAAGAACGGGTTGAGATAGCTCTTGGTTCTGCCCGCGGACTTGCATACTTGCACAGTGGCTGTGAACAAAAGATTGTCCACTGTGATGTGAAGCCAGAGAACATTCTCTTGCATGATAATTTTCAGGCAAAACTATCTGATTTTGGCCTCTCCAAGCTGCTGAATCGTGAACAGTCAAGTCTAATCACAACAATGAGGGGGACTCGTGGCTACCTTGCTCCTGAATGGCTCACAAGTTCTGCAATCTCAGACAAAACTGATGTCTATAGCTTTGGAATGGTACTCCTTGAAATTGTAAGTGGAAGGAAAAACTGCTCCTTAAGAACACAAAGTCACAGCCTTGATGATACTGCCGCTGGAGATCACTCGTCATCTTCATCTGCACAGGGACTTGCTTATTTCCCTTTATTTGCATTAGAGATGCATGAGAAAGGAAGGTACCTTGAACTTGCTGACCCAAAACTTGAAGGGCGGGTCAAAGGTGGAGATATTGAGAAGTTTGTGCGGGTAGCATTGTGCTGTGTCCATGAGGAGCCATCTCTCAGGCCAACTATGGTTAGTGTTGTTAGCATGTTGGAGGGTGAGATACCACCGACTGAGCCAAGAATGGAATCTCTAAACTTTTTACGCTTCTACGGGCGACGTTTTGCAGAGGCATCAACTATGGAAGAAGCTGGAGGCCAGACTGATCTCATGTTATATCCGCAAGCAAATACTTCACATACAACCTCTCGGAGCGTCTCTAATGCTTACTTCTCTTATATTTCGTCCCAACAGATCTCGGGTCCAAGATAGAGTTTAGTTGTTGCTACTTGATTCTATATAAGTGGAGTGCAGATAATCTGTAAATTGTAGTCCAAATGTATATTAGGTTACTCATGAAGAAACATGAAAATTAAAATTTTCTAAAAGGGAATGCGTTCCATTCTTAACTCTTGGTTCAAGCTTGTTTAGATATAGCGAATGTGTTTGATGTCTGTGTCCGGTACATGGTGCAAGACAATCTTTAATCTCTATGTGATTAGATATTAAGTCTTGCTCCTTCCACCAAAAAGGACAAAAGCAAACGAAACAAACTAGAAAAAGACTAATACTGCTCATACTAAAAGCAAGATGTTTTAGTGGCAGAATTTTATAGAATGACACGGAGGATGCTATGTCTGGGCTATACTAAGTAAAAAAATAAGAATAGACGTTTGTTAGACTTACTGAGTATAAAAAGAAGCAACAGGAGATTTGGGTGTGGAACATCTGCAACTTGACAGCCATTCAAATGAGACCTAGAATTCTATATCAGCTTTTTTGAGGTTCCTCAACTGTAGCTTTTTTAGTTTTAGTATTGAGAGAAAGGTGACCCTAAGAGATGAGCATCACCTTCATGATATTCTGATTTCTTCCATTGAAAATGGCTAGCACCTTCATATGACTTCCTCATTCAACGTAGAAATGTATGTTTCATCCCGAAACCTCCAGTATGACCATCCCTTTTCCCTTCCCCTACCCTCCAACCCCATATAGGAAAAAAATCTTGCTTTATGCTGATGTATTTATTGTACTTCATTTATATGTGGAATGCCTCACAATTATAACAATCCAATAATCCCATCTCTTAGTTAAATGAGGACTAAGTGGCGATTACTGGTGCTAGGAGCTTATCCTAGATTGTTGCACAAAGATCATTTCCCCTTTTCTTTTTTGTTGAACACAAAGAGTACTTTCCTTCCAACTGGCCCTATCTGAATCTCATCTGGTGCACTTGCAGGAAATTCAACTATATCAGCCAAAGAAATGTGATTTTTACAATATCCCTAATTCAACATAAAGTCTTATGCTCAATTGCTCACTATGTAATGTGTGACAACATCTTTTTTGAAATTTCAACCTAAAGATCTAGCAAATTATAATGCCTCTTTAAAGTTCGGGTGGCTAATGTTACCATTCTCAAAACATAAAAAAGTTCGGGTGGCTGCCAACTTTTCTTTTTCCAACTTCAGCCTTTGTTGTCTGTCAGGAATTCAGAATTTAGGTTCAGTTTGTTCAGATCACGTTTGTACCAGTACTAAAGTTTGCTTTATGTATCAAATACCTCCATACCACTTGAATCCTCTTCTTTTTTGTTCTTCCTCTTTTTTCTCTACTTGCTGTTTTCAATTTCTTGAAATGCCTCCGATAACTGAGTATGAGACATTAGGAATTCCCATTTCTACTCGTTCTTTTTCCAAACTATAATTTTCTCTTTGGTCTTAGATACAGGCTAAAAGTAGTATTAAACACCAGTCTGATGAGGCATCTTGGAGAACAAATCGAAAGTTTCATTATGGCACAATCTGATTCTTTGTTTGCGTCTCACATCATTATCTCTGATACGATAAATATATATTAACAATCTATCTTAATTTTCTGCTTCTCTACTTAGGAAATGATATTGTCTACCACAGTAAAATGTTCTTCATTCTTATTATTTACCTGCCATTTGGTTCTATTAATTGGAAGGGAAAGGGTGTGGCTTTTTGTGTGTGTTGTTAGACTCTTTTCCAAGATGTGTATTTCTGTTTATTCATTGTAATCTACTTATCTGTGGCAGCTTGTCAAAAACTCATTCTTGAAGAATGAACGCACATTCTTGAGGAAAATTGTTGAGATGATTTTAGCTTTAGCACTAGAGGGAACAATCTCAAAAATGGAAATCTTGAGTGCTTATTTGTGTAAGGTCAAGTACATCTTCATTTATTGCTATCATAACCTCATTCATAAATTACTTCAGCGACTGGAAAATAAATGCACTTTACTTTTGTTTCTTTCTTTAATTTAGTTCATTTTTTCATTAAATCAGTTTGGTTATGGTCCGATTATGGAACTTGGGATGGAGATAAAACTGAGAAATGCAAATGGACCTTTCTTGGTAAAAAAGCATTAACCAAATGATATTTCAACTATATTATCAAATGGATATATATTTCATGTTTGTCCCTCCATGACATGTCCTGTAGTCTATATGGTTTTCCTCTTATTGTGATTATAACATATCCTATGGCAAAACAGATATATTGGGGACATGGTATTTATGGTATTCAATCTGCATCAGAATTTTATTTCGGGAAGCACATATCTCTTCTTACCTTGAGAGAATGTGCTATGCTTGCAGCAATGATACCAGCACCTGAGCTCCGGTCACCATTCAGGGATTCTAGCAGGTTTGTTGCTCATAGAAACTTATAACTTACTTTTTCCCTGTTGAACGTAACTTCTTCTGGTCCTGACTGCTACTGGTATTCTTATGGGGTACACTTGCATTTAATTGCTTGTCTGGAAACGTAAACCTTGATGTGATGTCCTCAGAGGAAAGATCTTCGAAGCTAGAGTTCTGAAAAGGATGGTGGTATTTGGATTTCTTGATGTAGAGATGGCAAGCATTGCTGTAAAACAACCTCTCAGATTTAATTCTAGAAGCCCAGATCATTCAGATGGGTTCTTGGTTATATCATCTTCCTCTCAAGAGGTAAATACATAATTTCTTTTTTCCAGTCTCATTTCAATTCTGATCTTAAATTTTGAGCGGGTGCATTTTCCCTCTACAAAACTCAATGAGATGTTCATCTTTGTCTAATCCGTACAACAAGATCAAAGTTTGTTAGTTCCTTTGCGCGTCATTCCAAAGATAATTAGCCAAGGAATTAATACTCATCTAGCATTGACAACTCCATGATAAGTTTCTTTAAGCAAGTCTCACTACTACAAAATAGGTCTTTGGCGACAATTAAAAAAGCCTTTAGCAGCAATAGTAATTGCCGCTATAACATATACCGGCCACTAGTCTTTTGCCACTGTACATGGGGTCGATAAAGGTTTTCGCGGCCATTCAGGCTAGTGCCGGTAAAGACAGTTTTTATTGCCGCTAAAAGTCACAGACTTTAGAAGCAATTGTTTAGCGACAAATATAATGGCTGCTAAATCCATAGCGAAAATTACCCAATTCATCTTTTAGCGTCTAATTAAATTGCCGCCAAATCTAATTAATTTGCCACTAAAAAGGACCTATTTCACCATCTAATGTGTAGCGACAATTATAATGGCCACTACATCCGTTTTCAAAATGGCTCAGGCAATACTTTTAGCATCCATTTATATTCCTATTAAATCCAATTAAAACGTCATAAAAATAAGTTTTTTACGCAGAAAATGAAAGGTACAAAATCAAGTATTAATTATCCATGTTTAGCAACAACCATAATAGAAAGTGCCAATTAAAGACACTATTATTAATTAAGATAAACATTCTATATTTCATCAAATCTAAATAGACAAAAGCAAATACTAATTCGTTATATTAATAGAAGATAATGTTGTTAGCTTAGACTAAATAGCTAATGTCATTGTAACTATTCTTATCGAATAGATATAAATTTCTAAATCTATAGCCCTCAAACAATTCCCGCAACTCTTCATAGTATTGTAATCTTCCTCCTGCTATTTGAACATCATACTGTATGACCTGAAATAATAAAATGAGTGAATGTCAAAAGATGAAATCTCTGTATAAAAGGAATTGTACATTAACTATAAGCCAAAGCTAAAACTAAAAGATGATAAAACAATAGGCACTGCAAACATTCTGCACATATTAACTAAATGAATGAAAGTCCCAACAATGAGATTAATCAAATTCAAAGAAACCATGATCTAGCGGGCCTTTATAGGGTTGGAAGTTGGAACCATGAAGCACAACTAAGTTATTAAGAATGAATGAAAAGGGAGGAACCGGGAAATGAAGTTGAAGAAGGAACCCATTTATCACCAAGAGTGGATTAATATAAATGAAATTTGTCCGACTCAAAATTTTACTAACTCTTCAATATTTAAAACTTTTTGAAAAAATCTCCCCTATAAATAGGACTATACCAAATTTTCAACCTGTTTAAAATCAACTTGTTTAAAAGAACCAGTCTAGATAGGAAATACATCTCAACATCATACATCTCTAAAATAATTTAAGTAATATACAAGAAGAGAATAGATGTCGGTTACACAAATGACAGTGAGGTTGTGACCTTGTCTCATGAAGATTACGCCTACCATAATATGAACAATTTCTATGTAAATATGTGAACAACAGTGGATGCAATACAGCTTCAGTTTATATTACTACTGAACTACAGTAGTTTTCATTCTTCAAACAAGACAATTTATCCTCGTTAATTCAAAAGATAAACTCTCCCTGTACTAATACAAATTGCTCATCAACAGAAGGGAGAGGTAATTGGTTCCTTGGAAACAGAACAAAAGTTGGTGATAAATTTTCCGCCGAACAAGTTCTTACTTTCATGTATAATATATAACCAAATCAGCTCACTAAACAATGCCTTTTTAATCTTTGATCCGCTTCCACTTAACTTGTTGGGATACAATTGTTGTAGGGAACGAGAAGTAAGTAACTATTACAATAGTAAGAAATGATAAATTAATTATTATAATAAACTGGAAATCAAGAACTTAACCGATTGCTTGCGTGATTCGCTGAGTCGAGTGATGACACTCTTTCTTTAAGACAAGATTGCCCCGTATATCTCCTTTTACGTTACCGGGCAATAGTCTCCCAAGATACAACAACTTAACAATTGAGTAAAGGAAACTCAAGTGTTACTCTTGAAGAACTTTGAGTATAGTAACTTTGTTAGAGAGGAAGAAGATGAATTCAGAAAATCTGTAAATATTTTCTAAGTGTTGAGTGTAGTGTTTCAATTGAGCCAAAAGCCTCAATTTATAGTGTAAGGAGAAGACCCCTCAACTAGCCAACTAATGGCCTTCAATAGCCATGTAATGACATTTGATTGAGGGGTTACATTCAGTCAAATAATGACTGAATTCATGTGGCAAGTAATGGAGAATCAATGCTCCAAAACCAGCCCAAATGTCAGATTTTTCCAATTTTCCGTCGCAGCATTCTGCCTCTGAAGCGCCGCGGCTCCCGTGACTGCCCAACCAATTAGCGCCGCGGCGCTCCGACGGTGTGGCGCCGCGGCCCTTCACGACTCCGCGGCGATTTCCGACTCGTTTCATTTTACACTTCGTACATTTCTTCCTTTTTTTACCAACGTGGAATACTGTCATTTGGCCAATAACCGTCCATAATTCTATGTCTCAAACGTATTACATACGTACCAATATCTCTTTCACTAATGAAATTTGCGATACTTGGCACTACGTGTGCACGTGTGTGGAAACGACGTTTCCGATGTGCGGGCCCCAATTGTTCGAGTAATAAATTAATAGGATATACTTAATTCCACATTTAGTAAATTTCCAACATAACTTTGGAAGTAGAAATCAAACTGGCTAACTAACGAGGTAGCTAGTAACCACACAGCTAATTTCAAATCTCAACGTCGTAAATCAAGAAAGATTCAAAGAAACTACTCAAGACTTACAAGACAACATATATAGTATATACAGAAAAAGTTCAATATTTTGGTTAAACCGAAATACCGCAAATTTAAAATCGAGAACTGTACCAACATATTGTGCACAATTTAGAAAAGTAGTATGTTAAAATATTCTAATATAGGAACATTACCGTGACAAGATGAAATATTTTCAGCAACACTACATCCGAACATCTGTGGTGCTTGTTGTCCTCCTTCGTGGACACTGTTGGCATTAGACACCTAATAAATATCAGCACATTAGATACCATTTTTTTTATAAGATCAAAATTTCAGTAAAAATGTCTTAGAATCAAGTTACTTGCTCATACGGGATTTCATTGATTTTCTGATGTATAGATTGCTAATTAGGAGCATTTCTGCCCATGGCTTTTCTCACCCATGATAAATAACTCATTCTGGAAGGCTCTATCTCAAATCTAGCAAATGTATTCAACAGAATGTTTCATTTTTTACAACTGTATGGTTCAGATTTAGGTTTCTCCATAGCAGTCCTTCAATTTATATACTCCCTCCATCCCAAGTTATATGATGCAGTTTGACTGGGCACGGGGTTTAAGAAATAATGGAAGACTTTTGAATCTTGTGGTCTAAAACAAGTCAAAGATATTTGTGTGGTTATAAATCATCTCATTAAGCGTAAGGGTAAAATTTAAAGTTATATTGTTGCCAAATAAGGAAATGTGTTATTCTTTTTGGGACCTACTAAAAAGGAAAGTGTCATATAAATTGGGACAGAGGGAGTAATAGATTTCTAATGGGATCATAAATCAAATACTAAAAAAAACCAAAGAATTAAAGTTGCGAGCATACTACACATTACCTTTTCAAAATTTTCTTTCTTGTCCCACTTAAAGATTCAAGAATGATTTCAACAGTAGATTACATAAAGCTTAAAATCTTTTTTAAAATAAGAGAGTTAATATCAAAGGCGGATCATATTTCAAAGATTGTCTTATATGTGAAAGCAACACAATTCAAAATAAGCAACATATATTTAGAGATGTAGTGATGAAGGACAAGACTACAAATAAACATAGTACCTTTTCAATGAATTTGATGTAGTGATCCACTCCATCCTCGACTGTGTTACACCATCAAAAAAAAATTATAGAGAGAAAATTCTTGTTTGTGTTGCCATCTTCCCCAACTAAACACTCTAACCTGACAAAAAGAGGAAGAAACAAAGGTTTTTCATAGTTTGATTTCAACAATTGCTTTAAAATTTAAAATTTTCGTGGCAAATTTTGACATTTTGTGGCAAAGCCAAATTCTCTTCAATTGTCGGTTAAGATGTACCTTTTTCTGGCTAATGTATTTTTGTTGGTAAAACTTTTATTTAGAAAATAAATTAACGGCAATCAACTTATTGTCACTAATTAATTTCCGCTAAAGGTCCTTTTTGTAGTAGTGGATCTGCTGGTTGAGCGGAGTAGCTTCTAATTGTTGGAAATTTGCCTTTGCCGGGGAGATGCGTCCACCCATCTTTGATGAATTAAACACTAGTGTTCCGCATGTTGGAGACCTTGTCTCTTCGCACATGCATGATCTACGAAGTGAGTAGATGACCGTAGGGCCAAGAATCGTTAAATTTCGTTGAGAAATGAAAGAGATATTGGTCCACGAAGTAAGGTGATTGAGGCATGAAAATGTGGTGTGGGACAAATCTACCACATCGGTGGGAATAGGAAAAATTGCTCTCTATATAAGTCTCTAATGTGGTAAAGGGTTTGGATCCCCAAGGGGTATCCCATGTGTTTAAAGGAGGGAAGACCTAGATGTGCTTAGGTTCAAGGCTAAGCCCACACGCGCGCCGCCGCCCGCCCCGTCCGGTCTCGGGTCACGGGTCACGGGCCGTGGGGACTTTCTGATATTATCTTTTTGGACCAGAGGACTTTGCCAGATGTACAGTTTGATCCCAGAAGTTTCTTATGTACAGTTTGGTCCCTGAAGTTTAATATTTTACAGTTTGATCCCCAGAGTTTCTGGGAAGGTGACGGTAACTTTCTGCCTACCGTTGGACTGCGTTTTGGAGCATTAAACAGCCATTACTTGGCTGATTAACTCTCCATTAACAGCCCATTACTTGGGCAATTGAGCAGCCTCCTTCAAGACCTTAAATCATCCTCACTAATGGCATTTAACATGCCATTTACAGCCCTCCTAATGGCCATTAACAGCCATGTTTGGGCAGTTGATCAGCCCCTCCTCCATGCTATATATTGAGCCTCTTTTGGCTCAATTCGGGAGCAGCAAACAGGGAGAAAACAGCCAGAAACAAGCTGAAAATAGACCAAAAACACACAGAAAATCAGCAAAACAGTGGCTGAGAAAATCAGCAAAACAGTGGCTGAAAAATCAGCAAACCAGTGGCTGAAAAATCAGCAAAACAGTGGCTGAAAATCAGTCAAAAAAAAGTGACCAAACCCTCACGTATACACAAGATATACACTATAGAGACACACTATATACACAGAGACAAAAGAGAAGAGTAAAGAGAAACTCTTCCTTCCTATTCCATATCTTCAGCAAGTCGAGTCATATTTGTTTTCTTCGACATGCTCAACCTATTGGCTTTGTAGTGTTGAGATTATATTGTTGTTTTATCTTGGGAGACTATTGCCCGCTAACGTAAAAACATATATACGGGGCAATCTTGTCTTAAGGATAGAGGGCTATCCTCGACTCAACACACAATGTTGTAACCATCCAGATTTAGT
This sequence comes from Anisodus tanguticus, assembly GCA_034509755.1. Taxonomy (NCBI): domain Eukaryota; kingdom Viridiplantae; phylum Streptophyta; class Magnoliopsida; order Solanales; family Solanaceae; genus Anisodus; species Anisodus tanguticus. The sequence goes on along the minus strand of CM067553.1, from coordinate 19,815,384 downwards.
TGTTTCTTGATTTCAGGATATCAAGATTCAAGACACAACAAGCTTGCGGCAGTTCTCAACATTGGCTTTGCAAGGTGATCAAGATTCAAGACACAACACACTTGCGGCAGTTTTGAAGATTGACCATTTATTTATCTTTTCGAACATTTGTAATAGTTATTACTTCCCGTACTGCTTTATAAAGTACAATAGAGTACACTAACACTAATTTACTCTGTCTTGTTTCTATTGAATTTATCACCTAGCATTCAGGTATGAACACAGTGTGACAGAGGTTTATTCTCAACCATCAAGAGAGTTTGGGACTGGGAGACAGAAAGCAAAATCTGGGAAGTGATAAAGGACATGGAGAGATTGGAAACTGGTGTAAAAAGAATGGGGAAGCATCGATGATGCCAAGTTCAAATGAAAAGAAAAACTTCTTTCCATGATCAGACGTAAGAGATCTCTTCCAACATTCTCTATTGATTTCTGACATGGTTGATGAGTTTCAGATTTGATTATCTCATCCTAGTTGGTTAACGTAATTTTTCGTGCGGCAGTACTTTTGCCAAAGGTGCATTAGAGAGAAACAACTATTTACCAGTGTTATTTGGTGGTCAAGATATAAAAATTACATTCTTATTTAAAGCACTTGACTAAGTGTTTGCTCCGATGCAAAAATTTAAATTGATAATACTTGCAGTTCTGGCTGAGTTACTCCATTTTAGAGATCAATAATGGTATACCCTTTAAAAGACTAGTTACGAATGTCATTGTTTTTTTTTTGAGTTTTTTAGTCAAAAACACACACGAAGTATCACTATTTCGCGAGTTTCACACTCCAACTTTTAGCTGTTCCGTTTTCAGATTTGATAGTTTATGTAGGAAAAGGGAACAACTGATAGTTTGAGTGTGAACTCGCGAAAAAGTGATAGTTAATGTGTGTTTTGTTATTCTGTCTTCTTTTTTTTCTAGCTTTTTTTTTTTAATCTTTTGTACCAAGTTGAAAGGAAGACATTTTAGAGACTGGATATTTTGACCAAAAAGTTTGAGTTGAAGAAGTGTTTTCGGGTATTTACTAACACAGCAAGACTACTTTTAAATGTTACTGCAACACACGCCTAAGTACTCTGCTAAACGATTTGCTTATTTCTGAGTCATTGAGGTTATTTCCTGGCAATTGAGCTTATTGAATAGGATACTCATAGAATAGTTATAACAAGCCATCGATTGAGCTTACCACAAATTTGATTTGCAGGTACGACGCCAACAAGAAGGGAATTCATTAGCTTGTTACCTAATATACAAATTGGTGCAGTGACATCATGCATGAAGATCATTCGAAGGGCTTCAGAAGGAACTCCAAAAAGATCCCAGGAGAATTCAGAATTGGGCCTTCGATAGTACCAAAAGATCCCTAATGGAGGGACTCCGAATATAACTTCCTCTGTGTAAACATTCTCTAAATTTCGAACATTGAAGTACATAACAGTGACAATGTTTATATAATGGACATATGTATTGCATTCATTGGTTTGAGCACGAAATGCCAGTGCCTTCTCGTTGCATTCACTAACAACAAGAAATAACAGGCAAATATCGGGTGCATTCTAGTTTTCTCTAGTTAGCACCGTCAGAGAAGCATTTTAATCAGGAATTGAGTACTTTGATAATTACTTGTATTGTTAAATATTGAAATAGTTGTGAAGTCGTCAGGTCAGATTTTTACATATGTCTAAAAAAATGTAAGAGAGAAGGTATTGGATCATGGAAACTACTAAAAAATTTCTTATGCTCTCTCTCACATGTTTTCTTTTGAGCCAAGTGTTTATCAGAAACAACCTCTCTATCCTGCAAAGATAGAATAAGGTCTGCCTACATTCGACCCTAGATTCCATTTATGAGATTACTGTGTATATTGTTGTTGGTGTTACTTTGGGAATAGATTTAAAATAGTCTCTAAAGTATGTTTTAAATAGTTTTGATTTTTTAAGTTTCAAAAGTTAACTTTTTTGGTCTCCTTCAAATATTTGACGATTAAATTTGCCAATAACTGTGAAAGGAAAAGTTAACATTTTGTATGATTTGCAGAGACTTTCCTAGTGTTTTTGATTAAAATATTTTTTATCAAATTTAACAGACAAAATTGGTTAAATAATAAATATTTAATAGAAGCCAAGAGTTTGACGGTTGACAAACTTAAAGAATCAAAATTGTTGAGACCATACTTTAGGGACTACTTTGAACCTATCCCCGAATCTAAGGGACCATTTTCTCTAGTTTGATCAAAGACAGAAACTCGATTACGTGGCAATCTACTATTTGCTGAACCAACGTAGAAGGGAGAAAAATAGAGATATAAAGGCTAAGCGCGTGGAGAGCTCCAACGAACCCATGGCTTACGTCGAGAGAGGTAAAATTAACCTATTATTTCATCCTTTGTGTTTTGTTTTTTATTTGAATCCCTTTACTTGTTGATTCGATTTGCTAACCTTGGCCGTAATTTGCTTTGTCCAGTTGAGGTTACGATAATTTTGTTTAATTGACCCTTTTTAGATCTAAAATCAAATTCCTAATGTTGTTTTTCCTTTGAACTTTTGCAATAATGAATCCCATATTATTTCGATTTGTTATTTGTTATTGAATTGTGTGGGTTTACGCATATCCTTGGGGCTGGAGGAATCTATCCCCACGCCAACCAAAAAAATTGTACTGTTTGATGCTGCTGTAATGATTTGGCATAACCCTAGTGAAAACCAAATTGCATTTCACCATTCTGGAAATGATTAGCGGCGACTTGGATTGCTTATTTTTTTTATTCAATGTATTTATGGTTCCTTTTGACTATTTATCAGTGCCTTCTGTCTCTACATTCAATCAACTCTAGGAAATATTATTCTAATAATCATTTTGTACTAATTTTACTATTTTAAGTTTCTAAATTCTCTGACTTGAGAATTATTATAAATGAGGTTCCTTACTGTCATATAATCTTATAGATACCTGTCCTAGCAAGTTTTGTTTTAGATCTAGCAGTAAGTTGTGAACTCGTTCCCATTCCATGAACCAAAACGATCTACATATCAGATAGCATACTGCGGGGTAAATCCTTGGAATAAACTTCATTAGGTCATTGTGAAAGAGCAATAAATGTTGTTAACTTGTTTGTTAATGCATAGAGATATAGCTGTATCAAAGTTTTCAGAAAAATTAGTTGTTCGAAATAGTGAGTTTTTATAGTTTTTATTTCCACTTCTACTTTAGTATAAGTAAATATAAACGGTTTAGCCCCATAAGATATTTAAGATAAAATCTGTCATAAAAAATAGATATTTAAGATAAGATTGGATGGGGGGTGCGGTGTCTCAATAGGCTCATCTACCAGACATGATTGATGAGGATGTACCACATGCAACCAAAGTAGATTGATGAAAGTTTGAAATGAAGAAGTGCTGCAAGAGTGCTATGCACTAAGGAAGATGTGTAACAAAGTGAAAGGCAAGTTGTATAGAACAGTTGTTAGACTAGCGATGTTGTAAGGGATTGAAACGTATCCACCAGATGAAGATTGTAAACATGTGGATGCTAATATGGATGTGAGGTCATACTGTACACACGATTAGAAACAATAACATTAGAAGGTAAGTGCAAATGATACACATGGCGAATAATATGAAAGAATGTCACATGAGATGGTTTTTGGACTTGCACTATGTGGATTGTCAAATGTAGCAGTGCATGGGTGTGCAAAATGGTGAATGAAGTTGCTATTATGGGACGAGGTAGATCAAAACCACTATTGAATTTTTCTCAAAGACCTGCAATTGCTCCATATTAATACAAACTTAAACTGATAGTATAACACAATGGAAGCAAAGACCCTTATACCATACTAACTACTAAGAATTAAGGCTTAGTTTTTGTTGTCAGAAACAAATTAGGTTCAAATAAGGATAAGTGTGAAATTTAGAGAACCCCTCTTATTATAGAAAACTCCTACCCTTAAAAAAGCAAATTATTTACTATGGTTTCAAAATGAAATGTGCTCGAATATAGCCAAATAGATATAGATGATCAAATGTTCAATATAGTCTATTCCAACTAATTTGGGGTTGAGATTAGTAGATTGATTGATTATGTGGTTATACTCAATTCAGTTATAAAGTTGCATGAGAGCAACAATGTTTCTGAGCTTGCATGCTAAGCACTTTTTTTGGCTGATTCAGTTGACCTTTCTTAGCTTCTTGCCAGAAGAAACTTAAAATCTCTTGCTGCCATGTTGTGTCTCTGTTGGTTGGTCTTCTTATTGATAAATGTAGTCTGTCATAGGGAGACATTTAATACACGATGCTTTATGTTTGGATACATAACAAACTTGTATTGTGAGAGAGCTCTTCTCATATAAGCACCTCATTTTTGCAGGTGTTGTAAAATCCAAGCGTTCCATATGGCGATTGAAGACTATCACCGACTTCTTTTGGTCCATCATCAACTTCATTAGCGTTTTCTTTGTTACTATGTTTTCGGTAATGATGTTCAGTTCCTAGTTAAGAACCACATATATGGTAGAATCATGCTTTTGTTGACTCTGTATTAACTACTTCAATACCTTCACAGATGGAGAAAACAGATGCCTACAGAAAAGGTTCAGGATCCAGCAAGAAGTGGGATGGTGGCGGTCCTGGAGGTCCTGGAAGTGGTCCATATGGTGGTGGTCCACGTGGGCCACCCCGTGGATTGGATAATGTCCGAGGCATCGACCACAGTATGATAATTGTTTTCTTCGATCTTTTTGGCGTTTGTTTGCTGAAATGTTCTTTGAAATTTTGGAAAAACGTTTTGCAAAACTTCCAAAAAGGTTTTCCTAAGAAGAAGGGCTTTAGGATATTTTTCATAGAAGAACTCTTCTTTCACTCACAACTTGTAAACAAATCTTCCAAAAAGTTATCGACTATCCCAACATATTTTGCACAAATGTTTTCATAATACTTCATAAGGGACCCTTGGCGCAACGGTAAAGTTGTCTTCGTGTGACCTATAGGTCACGGGTTCGAGCCGTGGAAGCAGACGCTAATGGCTGTCTAATCATACCCCTTGGGTTGCGGCCCTTCCCCGGACCCTGCTAATGCGGGATGCTTTGTGCATCAGGCTGCCTTTTAATACTTCCTCCTAAAATTGCTTCTGAGTTATTTGTTTATAAGAATTTCTGCTGTTATTTAATCTGACCATTTTTCCCACTGCAGACTCTCTTCCTGCCTGTGGTTCTTGCTGCGGATAAATGCTGCCTATGCCACTTTTAGAATTTATGGTTTGGGATCTTATTCCATAAATATATGTAGTGAATTGTATGTAGATTTCTGCACTTATGCTTACATTCAAAACTTGGAAGCGTGTTCATATGTCTCTTTCATCCTAAAACTTGAATAAAACTCTAAGATAATTTTATTGCTTTTGTATTTATGTCTCTGTGCTGTTCTTTTTATTATTTTAGTTTCTTTAAAAAAGGATATTGCATGTTGGATCCGAATATTTGTCTTGCTTCTCCTATTCCAGCACATTCTTCTCATGGTGAAACTTGTAAGAAGCACATGACTGTTTTCCATCACCTTGGCTTCACGGCATCAGAAATATATATTCCTAAATTCTGGATGGAAGTTGCCAAGTTTCTGTTTTTAGCCCGGGCCCAACGTTATAAGAATTGAAATTAGCTGCTTCAAATTATTTACATACATATCCAAACAAAATATGCACTCATGAATATTGTTTGGTTGACAAAGGATACATTCTTTCAGTCCATGGAACATCCTATTTAGGTGCATTTAGAAACAAGATTATCCAAGTTGAACACCAAGTAAGAAAACATTGCAAAGTGGCACATTCTTTACCGTCATGAGAGTAATACAACGTATATAATATTTAGATATAAACTATTTGACATATTCAGAAAAGGTGATCATGTTGTGAATTGTGATTAGTCTTCTTCCTTGCATTCTTGGCACTTGTAGAATGGTGGAGTAATGAGAATTGTCAACACCATATAACATATACGTGTAAAAATTTACATGAAGGGAAAGAATAGGACAATATCGTCGCCACTTGTTCTTTAAATTTCCCAAAGACATGTCAGTTCTAAATTCTTAAAGAAGGAATTAAGCATATACAATACGGGCAATCAAGGAGAAGAGGCAATTTATGGTGGATCACCATGATAACCTAATGCCGTATTTTGAAATGTTTAAACACAACTACCACATAAATGTATGCCTTAAAAGCATCACTTTTCTTGAAAAAAAGATGGAACATAGAAGCAATTTGCAATTGAGATAACTTGAGAGTTGAGAGGATGAGCAGTCCAGAATTATTAGCAAATTAAGTATGCCTGCTGGCTTCTGGGCTTTAACTTTAAATATAGATGGATATATGCTTCTTCCTGAAGAAGTATAAAAAAAAAAGGGCAGTCTGGTGCACTAAGCTCCCTCTATGCGCGGGGTCCGGGGAAGAACCGAACCACAAGAGTCTATTGTACGCAGCCTTACCTCACATTTCCGCAAGAGGCTATTTCCACGGCTTGAACCCATGACCTCCTGTGAGAAAATTTGATATACTGTATCAGTGCATACATTTACGAGTGTGTCTTGTGTATTTGCTACAACACTCAAAATGTAGCTATGTTTCGTGATAAAAGGGCAGCCCGGGTGCACAAGCATCACACATTAGCATGGAAAGAACTGTGGCTGCTGGAATTTGAGCCCAGGTCTTTATGGCCACAACGTGGAATTCTCACCACAACGTTTCATAAATACAATCTTAAATGTTTGCTACATCGCGTAATTTTTCCATATTTTATCTTGGGCATCCCTCTATTTAAGCTACAGAATCTGGGCCAAATTTAGCTCTACATATGAAACACAACCCATTAACTTTTGGAAAGAGATACAAAAGCCCATTTGAACCTTGGCAGGAAATTAAGGGTGGCCAACGGGAAGGGTCCGGGGCGGGGCGGGTTTCGGTGGGACGGGACCCGACGGGATGGGGGAGTAGGGCGGGACTGGCGGGTTTTTCCGATGTCTCGTCCCGGTCCCGTCGGAAAAAGGGACCGATATTATTGGGTCGGGGCGGGAAGGGGTCGGGATCGGTTTTTTTCCGGATTTTTGTTTTGCACTTAATTTTTAAAAAAATATATAAACAAGATAATGTAATAGAATGTTTTTATGCCTCTTATATTATTTAATAGAAATATGATTTTTTTGTAATACAATTGTCAAAATTGCAACTTTGTGGTGTTGAAAGTTGCAAATAACATAGTAAAATTGTAATTTAAAAAATTACATATTTAAAAACACCTATTCTTGTTTCTTTATAATTTCTTGTGGTTCTTTAGTTGGAATTGGTATTTGTTGGTCAAATTGATCGACGTCGCTTCCACCTCCGTCGGATAAGATTTCGTTGTAGTTTTCGTCTTCTTCTTCGTTGATCTCTGGTTGACCGCACCTTCTATGCTCCGCTCGTATCCAATCTCTGAATAATACTGCAATCTCCAAGCTGTCTCCCGCTAATGAGTGTATGTGCTCTCCTATTTGAAATCTGCCGGCCGAAAAAGCACTTTCAGACGCTGTTGATGACGCTTGAATGTTTAACACATCTCGAGCCATCTTTGACAATGTCAGAAATTTCTTCTCATTCTCCCTCCAATATTTCAGCAAATCTTCACGTCCTTCTTCATTGAGAACTGCTTGGTACGGTACAACACCCTGCAAAACAAAAACATCAAACTCGCTAACTTGGTTAGTAGTGTTACCACTATACATTCTATTTCTAAGGCTTTCAATACTAGCCGCAGAAACAACATGTCTTTTTTGAGGTTGTGTTGAAGAAGAAGAAGATGGTATGGAAGCCGGTTGGTTGCTAGCACTTCCTAGTTGGTAATGCCTATATACTTTTTTGCATTCATCTTGTATGCTAGACAACACTTCTTCTTTAGTTTGTTCAATAGGTGGTGAGTCATTTGGATTTTTTGGAGTTGAAGGTGGAAGTACTGCTATACAATCATAAATAGTTTCAATTAAGTTATAGGTCTTCTAAAAAATAAAGTTATAGGTCTTCTATAAAAATAAAGTTATAGGTTTTCTATAATTCTAAGTAACAAGTAGTTGCTCGTATAAAGAATTTCACATAGTGGCTACTTTTTCGGGAATTTTTCTATAAGGTAGTCCGCAATCGTGACAAGTTTTTTTATATTCTTTTTTTCGTTGTATTCTATTACTTTTAAAAATAAAGTTTATAGCAAATTATATTTTATTAAGAATGTTTGCAAAAAGTGCTAGACCATCCTTTACAACTAAGTTATATATATGATATGCATATTTTATATGAAAATGATTTGGAAAAGATGGAGTTAAAAGATCTTTTAAAATTCTAATAGAATAATTATAAGATGAAACGTTATCTAATATAATAGTCATAATTTAATCAGTTATGTCATAATCATCGCAAACTAAATAAATATTTTATGATGAGGAAAAGAAAAGAAAGAAAAAAGAAATCATACGTGCACAACTATTAGGAGAAAAAAATAAACATGAGAAAACATCATGAATTAATTCTGGACCAGTCAAAGAGGACGTGCTTTATCTATATCCAACGTAACACTTTATGAGAAGCAAAGATAAAGTGATTGTTGTCTGCAAAAATGGCAACTACTTCACTCTCACTGAGTCTTAGGCTTCCATCAGCAGCCAACAATTTGAATAGGCATGCTGCATTGAACATTATCACATGCGAAAACACATCCCCTAATCAAGACAGTAAGAAAATATTATCAAGTGATTTTCCATTTAAGATATTTTCTTTGAGGTAAACGTGTCGATTTAACAAAAAAATTCTAATATCTGTTTCAGGAAGTTGCACGAGGAGGCCATTTTTATTGGGAGCAGGAGCTCTTTCGTTGAGTTTAATTCCCGCGAGTCCCCTTCTCGCTCAAGGTACTCTCATATAATTTTGATCTGTGGAAACAACGGAAAGAAATAATCCCTTGATTATTTTGATTAATTGAAAGACAATATATACAATTTACATATTTTCATAATAGGAAAATCCTATTCCTATTCTACTCTTAAAACCTTATTCTATTTGGAGACTAACTATACAATTATGGTAAGTGTGCAAGACTAATTAAGGTACAAGACTAATATACACATTGTATACAAAATAAGCCCACATGTGGGCTGCTACAGTAACCCGAGATATCACTGTTCATCCGATATACACATGTATATTGTGTATATCGGATGTATGTTTAACACTCCTCCGCAGTCATAGCGGGCGGTATTCGAACGCTGAGACTGTCCCTAAAATCTTCAAAAAGGACCGAGGGAAGACCCTTTGTAAAGATGTCTGCAATATGATATCTGAAAGGAACATGACAGACGCGTATTTGTCCACGAGCTACCTTTTCGCAGAAAAAATGAATGTCCATCTCGATATGTTTAGTAAGCTGGTGCTGAACCGGATTCCCAGAAAGAAAGATGACACTAACATTATCACAGTAAACCAAGGTAATTTTCTGAATAGGTCAATGAAGCTCTAAAAGAAGATTGCGCAACCAACATGATTCAGAGACCACATTGGCTACCCCTCAATACTCGTCCTCTGCACTAGAGCGGGACAATGTCGATTGACGCTTTGCAGACCATGAGACCAAGTTATTACCAAGAAATATACAATAGCCAGACGTAGACCGTCTGGTGTCCGGACAGCCACCCCAATTAGCATCTGTGTACGAGACAAGAGTAGATGTCGACGACGAATATAAATGTAAGCCATAGTCAAGTGATTCCTGGATGTACCTAATAATGCGTTTGAGTGCATTCATGTGCTCAACCCTGGGATCATGCATAAAAAACACACATGCTGTACGACATACGTAATATCTGGTCTCGTGAATGTAAGATACTGAAGGGCCCCTGCAAGACTGCGATAGCGGGTCAGATCCTCATAAGGTGAGCCAGCTGCAACACCCAACTTGGGTTTAGTATCAACTGGAGTGGAAGTGGACTTACAGGATGACATCCCAGCCCTCTCAATGATCTCAACTGCATACTTCCTCTGTGATAAGAACAACTTACTTGCATGACGAGTAACAACAATCCCCAAAAAGTAACTCAAGCCCTCCAAGTCTTTCATAGCAAACTCAGAACTGAGCATTGTCATGATAGACTGACGTAATGCATCAGAAGAGGCAGTCAAGATAATATCATCCACATATAATAGTATATAAGCCAATGAAGAACCACAACGATATATGAATAATGAATTGTCAGACCTGCTATGAGAGAACCCAATAGTCGAAACATAGTCTGCAAACCTCTTATACCAAGCTCGTGGAGACTGCTTAAGCCCATACAAGGACTTCTTCAACAAACATGCATGATGATGATATTTGGAATCCCTAAACCCCAAGGGTTGATGCATATAAACTGTTTCCTTGAGATCACCATGCAAGAAAACATTCTTCACATCTAACAGATGAATGAGCCATGCTTTCGAAAGAGCCAAGATGAGCACAATGCGAATGGTAGCCGACTTGACCACCGGACTAAATATCTCACCACAATCCACACTAACCTGCTGTGTCTTACCATCACCTACAAGACGAGCCTTATGCCTCGCAAAAGAACCGTCAGACTTATCCTTATGAGCAAAAATCCACATGGACCGAATAATATTAACACCAGATGGACGGGGCACCAACACCCACGTCTTATTATCAATAAGAGCATTATATTCGTCGGTCATAACAATTTTCCAATTCGGGTCATTTAAAACAGACACTGGGTTATGGGGTAGAGGAGATTTAAGAACATTAGAATTTAAATTAAAATGTCTTTTTGGTTTAAAAATATCCCGTTGACTACGAGTGACTGGTCTTTGACTCAGGGGAGAATTGGGAGGATTTTGGGAAATATCGGGACTTGTGATAGACGGGCCAGCAGGCAGTGGGCCTACTGGACCAAATCGATAACTGGAGCCGGAACTGGACACAGGAACTAGGTCAAGATTGGACCCGGAATAAGTAACCTGAACTGGGCCAGAACTGGGCAGGATAGATGGCCCAGTTTCTAGACCCAGAACTGTAGACGATGACATTACGGGAGGACCAATGGGCAGTGGGCTCACTGACGGATTTGGGGTGCGGGACACGTCCGAAAATGGGTGAATAATATACAGAAATATATCATCATCCAAAAAATTATACGAACTAGGCACGAGAGTACTAACCTTAAAAAACAGAAATTGGGATTCATAAAAAATTACATGGCGACTAATGATGATTTTATTAGAAGATAAATCAAAACATTTATAACCGCGATGATTTGACGGATAACCCAAGAACACACACGGGGTAGAACGGACCTGAAGTTTGTTAATTGTGGTGGACGGAAAGAGTGGATAACACATGCACCCAAAGACCCTAAGATGTGAATACGAAGGAGTCTTATTATATAAAATTTAAAGGGGGACGACTATGTCAAACCTTTGGAAGAAAGAGTGTTAAGAAGATATGTAGCCATTTGTAGAGCATGATGCCAAAAAGACGGAGGGTATGGAAGCATGAATTAATAAAGTGCAGACAATATTATTAATGATACGACTTTTGCGTTCGGCTTTCCCATTTTGTGAAGACGTATGAGGGCAAGAAAAGCGAAAATGGATCCCATTATTTGCACAAAATTCCCGAAACACCCCATTGTCATATTCTTTGCCATTATCACATTGGATATTTTTTATTTCACGTTCGAATTGGGTTCTAATGAATGCTCTAAATTTTAAGATGGAAAAAACTTGAGATTTTTTCGCTATTGGAAAAATCCACAAAAATTTAGAATAATCATCCAAAAGAGAACATAATACCGATGACCCAAAGAACTAAGAACAGGAGATGTCCATAGATCACTATGAATAATATCAAATGACATTAAAGTATGAGAATTAGAGTCTACAAATGACAACTTAATAATTTTTTGCTAAAGAACAACATTGACAATTCGGAGTACTATGCGTACCCTTACAAGAAATAAAATTGTTTTTATCTAAGGAAGACAAAATAGATGACCCTGGATGACCTAGACGAGCATGCCACAAGGAAGGAGCCAGAGCTGCAAAAGTTGATGGCAATGCATGACTTGAGAAATCAAAACTTGGCGTGATAGGATAAAGATCTCCCCTACTATCACACCTCATGAGATGACTTCCCATCTTGAAATCCTTCACAGAAAACCCAAATGGATCAAATTCAATAGACACATAATTATCAATGGTGAATTTTCGGACAGACACTAAATTTTTAATCAATTTGGGGGCATGAAGGGTATTTTTCAAGATAAGTGGTGGATGCGGGGGGGAGGGGACACTGTTTTATGACCATAACCACGAATTGGAATTGAATTACCATTACCAACAATTATGCCACGAGGGCAGCTCAAATTGGAATAAGACGAGAGAGTACCTTGGTCAGACGTCATGTGGGTCGTGGCTCCGGTGTCTATATACCAATTTGGGTTTTGTGGATTTAATCTATGTGTGTGCATGTCGGCTTCAATGTCGGTTGGTGTGGGGTCCGGTGCATGATGGGCTTGCGGGGCCGAGGCCCAAACACGCTGGCCTGCTGCCCCGACCCATAAGATGACCTGAAACCTGAGACTGGACCCTGAAAACTGGGCCTGGGCTGTTGAAAATTTGGGCCCTAGTTTCCCGGGTAGTAAGCTGGAAACCCGCTACTGTTAGGCCCAAAATGGCTGTCCCATTGGCACTGCATAGGGGCCCACTGCGGGGCCCAAAACTGCTGTTGGTGACTGACCCGAGGGGCGCCACTGCCACTGCCACTATTTCGGCTGCCACCTGTGTTGCCGCCGCGATTTTTCCCATTATTTTTCTGATGCTGACCCTTTTTGCCGCCATTGTTATTGCGGTTTTGGCCCGAGTTGTTGGGACCGGACGGAGGAAAATTGGACTCGGTCATCATGACTATGGGACTAGCATCGGTAGCCGCCTTTTTGGCCAAGCCGGCTCTTCGAGTGTAAGCATAGAACGAGCCTGGTAAAATTGCGGAAGAGGGCTGCTCTGACGAAGAAGCGTGCCAACACTATTATATGCCTCTGAAAGGCCTGCAACCTTATGAAGGACAAGACAGTCGTTGGTTACTGGCGCACCAATGTTGCGGAGTTGGTAAGCCAGCTCCTTCCACCTTTTGCAATATGCTAAAACGTTGGGGAAATCTTTCATGTTGACGTGAGAGAACTCCTGCTCCAAGGTAATAACACGAGAATTTTGATTATCTTGAAATATATCACGTACTCTATTCCAAGACGCCATCGCCGTAGCGTCTGGTTCGATAATCGTCTGCAAGAGGTCGGTAGAAATAGTGGAGTAAATCTACAGAAGAACAGTAGCATCAAGTGTTGTCCATAACTTAGGATCATTCTCGGGTTTGGGCACCTCCGTATCCGTAGGAGCCACGGGGATAATATGATGTAGAACTTGATGCGAGCGTGCGTGAACTTTGAACAATTCGTCCCACGTCTCATAATGAACGTTTTCTATCTCAAGAATGATAGAAATGTGATCCTTTATATTAGAAACAACAAGGGCAGGGTGAAACGTGTTCTTAGCCATAATAGCAACGCAAGACGTGATGTAGGGATTCAGAAGAAGAAATTTCAGAAGAAAAAGAATTTCCGGGCACGGAACCCGCTGTTTGGACGAAAATATTTGGGAGAGAAAATAAACCTAGACTCTTGATACCATGAAAGAAATAATCCCTTGATTATTTTGATTAATTGAAAGACAATATATACAATTTACATATTTCCATAATAGGAAAATCCTATTCCTATTCTACTCCTAAAACCTTATTCTATTTGGAGACTAACTATACAATTATGGTAAGTGTACAAGACTAATTAAGGTACAATACTAATATACACATTGTATACAAAATAAGCCCATATGTGGACTGCTACAGTAACCCGTGATATCACTGTTCATCCGATATACACATGTATATTGTGTATATCGGATGTATATTTAACAACAACATCTGGTAGAAATGCAAGGTAAGACTGCGTACAATAGACCCTTGTGGTCAGGCCCTTCCTCGGACCCCGCGCATAGCGGGAGCTTAGTGCACCGAACTGCCTTTTTTTGTACTATATATCTTCACCCTTGGGGTGTGGCCCTTCCCCTGACCATGCTAATGCGAGATGCTTTGTGCACCGGACTGTCCTGTTTATATATCTTCTTGGAGAATGTCACTTTATAAAGTTCTCCTGTTTATATATTTTCTTCTTTCTGATTCTCTCTTACTTCGAAATTGATTCCAAAAGGTTGTGGCCAATCTTGTAAAACATGTGTACTCTGCACCGAATCAGGTGGCAAACATAATGGAAATGAAGGAGGTATGATCTTTCTGATGCTCCTTCTACTATCAACATACACAGCTCCTATGGAACTTTTCACTTTATTTTTTCAAACTAATGTAGAGAACTACGGAAGGGAAAAACTATTGCACCTTTGAATATGTATTGACATCTCCAAACTATTGCACAAAAATGTCCCCGGAACACAGGTCGCATAAGTTAATGAATTTCCCTTGTAGTTACTGCACGCAGATGAAGCGGTAATAATATGCTTTTTGATCCTAGTGCTGAAATTATTGATCCTCCTTATATACAAAATACTAGATAAGCGTGCCTGTGCTAAGCGCGGATGGTTGATGTTATTTTTTATTGCGCTATTTAACTAATACTAACTTTTAACAACCTTTACTTCCAAATTTTGTATCTATCACCAACTTTTTCCCGATTACGTAATAAAAAAGTGCACAGAGGCATCTAAGTAAACTTTGAAAATGGATCAGTATAACTCAATCACATAAGATACCTCAAACAGTTGCAATTTTACATTTTGGTAATTTTAGAGTTACATTCACATTTAATATCACAAAACATCCCTAAATGTTCCATTCTCGAATTACAACATCAACATCATGCACCCTCAAGCAAAATAGTAATTACTTCATATAAAAAAATAAACTAGCTTTATTCTAGTTTATTTTTTTGGATGACCCCAAATTTTAATAGGACGTGCTTTGTGATGAAATGAAACTGAAAAAGAAACTCAATTAACCAAATGTTTAAGGTTAAATATAACAATAGATATGGAAAATTGGAATGAGAAAGAATTGTATGAACACATATGTACCTTGACACTGAGATTTTAGCAAACTCAACACTTTCAAAACAATTTTTTTGGACGCAAGTGCTACAAAGTTTCCCAATGGTTATCTTGTGCTAAATGAGTAAACATTTAGATTTAACCACACACTTCATAACCCCCGTTCCCGACGGTAAGATCCCAATATCATCGCTCCGACCACTCGCCGGCGGCGACGGTAAGACCCCAACAACACCGCTCCGACCACCCACCGGCGGCGACGGAAAAACATTTTTTTTACAAAATTTCATTTATTTTTTTGTTTTTTTCTTGTTCTTGTTCTTATTCTTATGTTCTTTTTCTCCTAGATCTACGCAGGTGCTTGATTTTTTATTTTTTTTTGGTGAAAACTCCGGTGAACAGTACCAGTCGCGACGGAGTTTTTATATTTACAAAATTTCATTTGTTTTTTGTTCTTTTGTTCTTTCTCTCCTAGATCTACGCAGGTACTTAATGTTTTTGGTGAAAACTCAAGTGAACAGTACTTCCGGTGCTATGAACAGTACCGGTGAACAATGATTTCGCCGACAAACATGTTCGATTCAACTGGAGTTGGTACCTCCGGTTTCCCGTATCCATTCTTTGTCCTTAACTTTGTTGATAAATTTTGCCACTTTTTGTCTTTAGTTATAGCATTCTTGGCCAAGTGATTTTACTTGCCTTTAGATTCTTGTTAACTTGTGCTTGCACTTTGATCCCTTCCTGTTTTAGGGTAAACATTTAAGTAGTTTGTTATTTTATATTTGCTTTAGTGACTTTGGTAACTGATGGTAGACTAGGGTTATGTTCTCGATCGGGGACGGGGGTGAGGGTTAGGGGGTAAGCGGGGTAAGGGAGAGGCTAGGCTGAGAATAGGGTCTTGATTGGGAATTTAACAGAGAAGTCCATAGAGCTAGTTAAGATTCTTAAGAAGAGGATGATTAATATAGCCTGTATCTAGGAGACCAAATGGGTAGGACCTAAGGCTAAGGATATAGACGGGTATAAGTTATGGATCTCGGGTAGGTCGAAGTATAGGAATGTGGTAGGCATTTTGGTGCACAGTGAGCTAAGGGATTAGGTGGTAGAGGTGCGGAGGGTCAATGACAGGATGATGGCGAATAAGTTGGTAGTTTGAGGGTTCACTATGAATATTATTAGTGCTTATGTGCCGCAAGCGGGCTTGGATGCGGAGGAGAATAGATGCTTTTGGGAGGATTTGGACAAAGTGGTGGGAGGTATACCACCCACTGAGAAATTATTTGTATAAGGGGAATTCAATGGACATATCGAGTCATTTCCGGGGGATTATGACGACGTGCATGGAGGCTTTGGACTCGGGGACAGGAACAAGGGAGACATGTCACTTTTGGAGTTCGCTAGAGCTTGTGGGATGTTGATAGCCAATTTGAGGTTCCTGAAGAAGGAGGAACACTTGATGACTTTTCGTAGTTTGGTGGCTAAGATTCAGATAGAGTTTTTGCTCCTTAGGAAGGTTGACAAAGGTCTTTGTAAAGACTGCAAGGTTATTCTGAATGAGGATCTTACAACCCGACATAAGCTTTTGGTGATGGATTTGGAGATCAAGATGGAGAAGAAGAAAAATAGGGTTATGGATGACATGTTAAGAATCAAATGATGGAGTTTGACCATGGCTAGTGCAAATGAGATGAGGGAGAGGTAGATAGCCAATGGGGATTGGGGTAGTACTGGGGATGCGACCGGTATGTGGGACAGGATGACCAATTGCATTTGGGAGGTAACTAGAGAAGTGCTAGGGGCCTCGCGGGTAACCGTGGTGGAATGGTAAACTTTAAGAGAAGGTGGAAGTGAAGATTCGACATATGTGAAATTGGTAGAAAGCAAGGATGCGGTGGAGAAGTGGACGAATAGAGAACTGTATAAAATAGCGAGAAAAGAGGCAAAGCTAGCGGTTACGATGGCAAAAATGGCGACTTTTGAACGCATGTATGTGGAATTAGAGGATAAATGCAGAGATAAGAAGTTGTATAGACTAGCCAAGGCAAATGAGAGGAGGGCCCGCGACATGGATCATGTGAGGTGCATCAAGGATGAGGATGGCAAAGTACTAGTGGAGGAAACACATATTAGGTGGAGGTGGCAGTCTTACTTCCATAAACTCTTGAACAAAAAATGAGATGGAGACATTGTGCTGGGAGGTCTGGAGCATTCTGGTAGGTACCAGAATTTTGGGTATTAAAGAAACATTAAGATTGAGGAGGTTAAGGGTTTTGTTCACAGGATGCGCAGGGGGTGAGCGACCGGACCTGATGAGATCCAGTTGAATTTTGGAAGAGCGTAGTCAGGGCAGGTTTGGAGTGGCTGATTGAGTTGTTTAATGTCATTTTAAGACGACAAAAATGCCCCAAGAATGGAGGTGGAGTACAATGATTCCCTTGTACAAAAACAAAGGTGATATCCAGAGTTATAACAATTATAGGGGTATCAAGCTGCTGAGACACACTATGAAAGTTTGGAAAATGGTCATGGAGATGAGGGTGAGGAGATGCGTGTATTTCTGAGAACCAGTTTGGATTCATGCAGGCGTGTTCGACTACTTAATCCATTCATCTTATTAGGATGTTGGTAGAGTAGTATAGGGAGAGGAAGAGAGACTTACATATGGTTTTCATCGACCTCGAGAAGGCATACGACAAAGTCTCTAGGAAGTTCTATGGAGATGTTTGGGGGTTAGAGGTGTACCTGTAGCGTACACTGGGGTGATCAATGATGGAGCCAAGACTAGGGTATAGACAGTAGGAGGAGACTCGGAGCACTTTCCAGTGTGATGGGGCTGCACCAGGGATCAACTCTTAGCCCATTCCTATTTGCCTTGGTGATGGACGGACTAACGTGACAAATCTCAGGGGAGGTACCATGGTGTATGTTATCCGCAGATGACATACTCCTGATTGATGAGACTCGCAGTGGAGTGAACGCCAAGCTGGAGGTTTGGAGATAGACTCTGGAGTCTAAAATGTTCAGGTTGAGTAGGACCAAGACAAAATGTTTGGAGTGCAAGTTCAGCAATGGGACCTTGAGACAGGCGTGGAGGTGAGGCTTAGTACACAGGTCATTCCAAGGAAAGGAAGCTTCAAGTACCAAGGGTCTATTATCCAAGGGAATTGAGAGATTGATGACGATGTCACACATCGTATTGGGGCAGGGTGGATGAAATAGAGGCTCCCATATGGAGTCTTGTGCAATAAAAATGTGCCACAAAAACTTAAAGGCAAGTTCTATTGGGTGGTGGATAGACCGACTATGTTGTATGGGGAAGAGTGTTTGCCAGTCAAGACTTCGCACATACAAAATATGAATGTTGCGGAGATGCTGATGCTGATATGGATGTGTGGGCATACAAAGAGAGATAGGATTAAAAATGATAATATCTGGGACAAAGTGGGAGTGGTCTCAGTGGAGGATAAGATGCGGGAAATGAGGTTGAGATGGTTCGGGCATGTTTAGAGGAGAGACATAGATGCCCCAGTACGGAGGTGTGAATGGTTGGCAATGGACGAGTTTAAGAGGGGTAGAGGTAGGCCGAAGAAGTATTGAGAAGAGGTGATTAGACGAGATATGGCGCAGGTGCAACTTACTGAGGACATGACCTTATATATGGGATTGTGGAGGACCCGGATTAGGATAGAAGGATGGTAGGTAGTCAAGCGTAGTCCTACTTACACTTACAAAATGATAGTTGTAGTGTTCTTACTGTAGGCCCGATTAGCCTATCACATTTATAGGTGTAATATTGCTTTATAGTCCCATGTAGTTTGATTTCTTGTCTGAGTCGGACCGTTTCTCTTGCTTTTCTTTGCTTTTCTTGTGATTATGCTTTGTTTTGAGCCGAGGATCTTCCGAAAATAGCCGCTCTACCTACCAAGGTGGAGGTAAGGTTTGCGTACACTTTACCCTTTCCAGACCCCACATTATGGGATTTCACTGGGTATGTTGTTGTTGTTACAATGCTTCAAAAGTAAATCATATATTAAGATCCATCTGCTGTTTTGTAATGACTCGAAAGTCATTTTGCTTATTTTTCCTGGAAACCCCTAAATTTCCCTTTTCGAGTCCTTGTTTGCTTGTTTGTGACTTGTAGATATGGGTGGCACGGTTCCTAAAGTGATCGGGTAGGTTTCAGATCCATTTTAATAGGTTTGAAAAATCCCAAGTTAAGAGAATAGAAGATTTTGACCCATAGTTGACTTTGGATAAACGCGCTCCGTTCGTAGTTTCATCGGTTCCATTAGGTCCAAAACGACATTTATGACTTAGTCGAGCCTTTGATTCATTTCCCGAGGCAGTTGGGTGAGTTTTGAAGGTTAGGTTGTAAAATTGTGAAATTAAAACGTAAGAGTTGACTTTAGTCAAACCCGAGCATTAGAGACCTTTTTCGAGAAATCCAAGTGCGCAAGCAGGTTTGGAATAAGTTTTCTGATGGGAATGCATATTTGGTTTGTGTCTCGAAGGTCCCGGGAGTGTTTCGGGTGGTTGACGGATAGTTGTGAATTTTGCGCATTGCTGGTGTTTGGTGTTCGCCCCAGCGCCCTTCTTTACGCCTCCACGGGTCCGCCTCAGCAGAGGTTTGGCTCGCCGAAGTGAGGTTCTTCCATGAACCCATAGTTAGCCTTAGCGGACAAGTTTCTCGCCAGGGCGGGAGCGCCTCTGCGATGTTTCCCTTTGCCCAAGTGGATGTCAAGGTTTTAAGTGGGTTTGCCTCCGCGGGTAGGCTTTCCACCGCGGCGTGTTCGCTCCAGCGGAATCAATTCCGTCGGAGCAGAAATACAGTTCAGATTTAAGAGAGTTAATGACCAAAAATCTTTTTCATTCCCAAAATATTTTCTTTTTGTCCTAGAGCTTGGATAGCAAATTTTCTTGAAGATTTAAGGGAGCTTCGTCCTTAAGGTAACCTTTCTCCCTTTTTGTTAATGTGTTTTAGTTAATCTTCATCCTAAGTATGATTCTTAGATGATGAAATAAGAAAAGTGCTTTGTTGAGAATAAAAGAGTTGTAAATGGGGATCGGGGATTAGTTATTGGATTATTGTTGTTTATATAGTAAACTAGTGATGTATTAGACTTGTGGATGATAATTATTTGACCAATTTCATGATTCAAACCCTTTTTAGAATTCAAGAAAATTTTACGGTTAGAAATTGAGGCTTTTACCAATTCATGAAATTGAGGATCCAATTGGACTTAGTTAAATTAACTTGAGATTATGACTATCTAGCATGTATTGGTACTATTTGAGCAGGAAAGTTCATATTTTAATAATGTGGGCTCCGAGTTTCTTTATAATTTAGCTTGGGGATTATGGGTGTGGTTAGACCGTAATCTCATATAATTGATATGATCGATCGGAGTAGGTTCGGCGTAAGGGGAAAGCTATTGCGTGAGTTTTTCGGCTTTGATTCAGGAAAGTTGAGACTTTCTAGACTCTAGTATAGCGTTTATATGTTGGTATGCTGTTAATTAATCAATGGGAGTAATGGAGAATTTGGCGTCCCGTATTAGTGAGGTGACGAGCACTAATACGGGCACCGATGAACTTAACTTGGGTAATTAATGAACTAGTTGATATACTTGACGGAGATTATGTGTTTAGCCCTTCGGGTCGTGAGCGCGGTGCATAAATCTGCTTAGGTTGGTACGTTTGTTGATTAATTGGGCTTGTAGCCGTGTTTGATATTATATCCTTGACTGAACCTGGCATGCATTCATCACTCTACATCTCATCTAAATACTTGAAAAGAAACTGATAAATACTGTTGTATTGATTATACTGATTGCATGGTGTACACATATTCATATAATTTATACATATTATAATTGGCATTGAACTGTTGAGACATTGCTAAGAGAGAGGCTTGGGAAGTTGGTTATCGGATATGGTACATGATGAGAGTGATGACTGATGATGACACTACAACCACAGAGCTAATATCCGATGAGATCAGATGTGTATATAAACCTCGTGAGTCCCCCATTTGCCACGTGATAACTACTGCAACAACATGTGTATACCAGATACATATGGCCATTGCATACATACATATCATTTTCATTGCATTCATCCATATTCTGATATCTATTTGGTGTTATGTGTGCTCAGTGTTGATCTCTGATATACTTATACTCTTTTGATTTGATAGAAGAAATATTATTAGCTTACACTTATATTACTGTGAGACTTGAGTAGAGTATTTTGATGAGTCTAGATGCCCTGAATGGGGTTTAGGCTGAACCTTGTTACAAACACGAGAATGTGAGAGTGCTTGTACAATATCAAACTGTAGACTTACTGCTAGGTTGGTTAACTGATTACTTATTATATTTAACTAACTAATTAGTAGAGAGGTATCGGAAAATACAAATTCTCGCCACCGTTATAGCTAGGATCGGTTGGCGATATTGTTGAGTACACGTGTTTCTCGTACTCACTCTACGCTTGCTGCATTCTATGTGCAGGTACTGAGCTGGACGACAGAGCAGTAGATAGAGCATAGATTGTTGGTGATCGCTTGGAGAGTCCAGGGTGAGCCGCCGATGCATTTTCGACACCGGAACTTTTTTTTTAATCTATTTTATGCTTTTGTCATTGTTACTTCCAGACAATATTTGTTGTTCACTTTCAGACTTGTATTCAGTTACTAGAACTTTGTACTTATGACTATCGAATCATTGTGGGTTTTCTTCAAATAATGTATTTATTATTAAGACTTGTTAAAGTATCTCCCTTCTACTTCTTTACTTTCGCATTCTCGTATGTTGTATGATTGGATTCACTACAAGTTAGGGTAGGTGCCCCACGGTCGTGACATTTTCAAGTAAAATTAGAAAAGTAAATACCATTTACTATTTTGTTCATATTAAAAGCAATTATTTTTCAGACCATAAGCTTAGTACAGTATTTGAGATGCTGATTCAGAACCAAACAACATATTTTTCAGACCATCTTTGCTTCTGTGACAATACAATTAAGTAAAATCACAAAGTCAGCAATCTAAAGTTCAAATTTAAATTAATTATGTCTTCTCTTTGGATGTTATTTGTTATGCTTTATTATGTAGTAATCAAATAGGCAGCAGACAACTCAAAGTAGCAAAGTTGTGACTGGTATTTTTATTTACCTTTTCAAGTGTAAGATGACTAGTTTTACACTTGGCTGCAAGTGAAAACTTGCATGTTCACGAGGAAAACTTTTAGTAGGAAGAACATAAACATCGAATGATCCACCATGTCAGAAATAATAGGAATTTTGAATGGAAGAAAATAAACCTGAATAATATCAGAAGAATCTATGACTTTGTAAAGCTCGCCCAAATTCGTTTACTCAAAGATTATACGCCCAAAAATATCTGTGTACTCATCTCTATATGTATACGAGGAGTTGCTAACACCGTGTTTGTCTGAAAGTATATTTATGTCCTAGAGACAATCTATATTAGGACAAATATACTTTATACACATTCATATTATTATTAATGGAGATTAATATTTTGGCATTTGCAATTATTGAATTATTAATTGACTGTTTATAATATTCTATAATATGCATCCCTGGAGGTTATGGTGTTATTAATAGTGTGAGCTATTAATATTATAACGTAACTCTTAAAATAGCCTCGACTAATGATCATCGAGAATGGAATATCGATGATATGTGATAAGTCGACATGTGGTCTGCATCACATCCTTAGAGGATGTAGTATGTCTCACCTGCTACGAGTAATGACTACTCGTAATGGACACATGAATACTTTGGAAGTATTGGTATATCCTGCTGATATACTGTTTGTTATACTTGTCTAAAGTATGATCAGTGTGGGGATATAGAAGTCCTTAGACTTGAGGTCAATACACACCTTGTCTACAAAGTAATGTACTTTGATCTTGTCCTAAGCTCAAATGCCTTATAGGTTGAGATACAGTTTGTATTGGGTACATTACGATGTGGATTAAAGGTGGTAGTTGAGCCAAGATAAGGATTCATTCCTCGAATGTATATTCGAGAGAACACTCAGATTCTCAGTGATATTAGGTTGACTAAGTCGTTGGCCAACGCAATAGACATATTTAGAATATGATCTAGTTGTCAACTAATATAGATGAGATATAATGATTAAGCCATTTGGATAGACACTTGACAAATCTTAAGCTTGATCGGGTGTGTCGTGAATGAAAAGATTTTATCTTAGCAAATAGAGGTTAAGTTTACTGGATTCGTGTAAACGTACTTCACATATTGAGTTCGTCTTACGACACCGTCTAGGAGTTCCTCGTAGACCTTAATTTGATTAATGTCAATATGTGAAGGCCTGTAGGGTCACACTATGTCGATTGTCCTTTCGATCTAAGGATGTATTGAGAAAGTATTAAATATTCGATTTAGAATCGAGATATTTAAATAAATAATGATTATTTTAATTAATTCAAAATTGGATTTTGGATTTAATTAAGAATGTACAGAAAATAAATCGAGATAGTGCAGGAACACGTCAAGCGCCGCGGCGCCCATACCCTAGGGCCGCGACGCTTTTGCCTAGATTTTTGGGCCAGGGACCTGATTTTCACCTATAAATAGTGGCATTCTCTTCATTATTTACACACCAATTTTCAGATTATCATTCTAAGCCTTAGAGACTTAGAATCAAAACTCTCTCGAACCTCTGTCGGATTTCCTAGCTTTCCGAAAGAGAAGTACATTGAAGCTTGGAGCTTGCAATCGAAAGGGCAACCGTGTGTCAACCCTATAGTAGATAAAGATTCCAGATACTATAACTTGTAAGTTTTATGTTTTATGTTACAAGCTTGATTGTTGAATAACCATACCAGAATAAGTTGTTGGGGTAAGTAAGAAACAAAATTTTAAACTTCCGCTGTGCCTTACTTATGTGTTTTGAACCCAACAAAAACCTACAGTGGTATCAAAGCCCAGGATGGTTCAATGGTTATATAACAATTTAATAAAGTAATAATATGGGTTAAACATAAAATTGGATTAAAATGAGGTTTCTTGAAATCCTACATGTCTTGACCGAATGTTAACCTTTTGATATTACCCTAAATTATCTCCTACGCTAACTCGAGGAAGTCATTCTGCTCTAACTCGAACGAAGCCAAAAGTGCGTTATCCGACTCATTGCACGATGCACGGCTAAGAACGGATGATGGTCGATATAGGCGTTATTGATAATGGTGGGTGATGATAAAAGATCTATGATTTGATCCCTAAATTGGATTTAGGGCTCGAACGATTTTGAAAAATCAACACATAAACATTTGTCAGGACATCGGCGCCGCGACCCTATGGTAGGGCGCCGCAACGCTTGTTAGGGTTTCAAGGAGGCGCCGCGGCTCCATGGTCGAGCGTCGCGGCGCTAATGCTTCGTTTTAAAATTCAGACTCACTGGAGAATAGGCGCCGCAACTCCATAGTGGAGTGCCGCGGCGCTAATACATATGCAGAAGCATAAATGTTTCTGCCCTTGCAGCGCCGCGACCCTAATGATTAGCGCCGCAGCCCCCACCTGTCCAGAAACAAAAAAAAATCAGAGTTCATAATGTTTAACCCAAGATTATTATTAGACAATATAAGTATACTGTTTATGTGTTAAATGTCAAATTATTTGTCATTTAAATTATTAGAATAGCGTCCGCTATAACTGTCTGGGCCGGCGGCGCCCATTATTTGATTAAACCATCTTAGATCATGCATATTGGGTTGACGGTTCCCAACTATATGTGTCATTAGTTTTGCATGATGTTACGATATCATATTGGATATGGCGTAAAAGAGTTGTTCTTGGTTAAAACCCTGAATTAAAATGTTCTCCAGAATTTTAAATACATGTCTAAATTAAAACGCGTCGTCCATTATAATTGTTAGAGTGCAAAATCCTTTTCGGCGATACTAGTATTTATGCCAAAGCATTTTCTCTAAGTCTACGAGGACCCAGACTCTTTCATAGATGTGTTTTAATGTAAAGGTAAACGATAAACTTTTGTGGGTATTTACACCAAAGTGTTTGCTTACAAAGGCCAAATTTACTTAGATACATAAACACAGTCGTGTAATGGGGTTGACTTGCTTAGGCAAATCTTGGCACCAAAGTGTCGGACTAATCTAAGGACACAAGATTAAATGTAATATTTGATCAACCAAGAGTTGCAAATGAGTTTTACAATTGATTTAGAACCTACCAAGATGTGTTATTGAAGTTATCAACCAAAGATAACGCGGAGATAGCATAGGCTTGGATCTTGGCTCATTATGACCTCAATTAAAATAGGTCCGTATTCTACCACGGGGTCGTAGAAGTATGTTAAAATAGTGAGAGCTAATTAAACAAAAGGCCATGTTGATTAGCATAATCGAATGTGTGTAATAGGAAATAGATTTTGTGTTTGATTTCCAGCCTATCTAATTCTTCAGATTATCAAAGATGTTAAGCTTATCATTGCAAATGTTGATCGAAATGAACAAACTTATTGGACCCAACTACCTTGACTGGCTAAGGAATTTGCGAATAGTGCTGAGACAAGAGAAAATAGAATACGTGTTGGACACGGTGTTCCCAACAGTCCCAGCGACAGACTCTTCTGAATATGCCTCTTTTGATAAGGATGGTTACCAAAAACACCTAGATGATGCCACTTCAGCACAGTGCGTGATGTTGTCTTCCATGTCAATGGAACTTCAGAGACAACATGAGAACATGGGTCCTAATGAGATGCTAGAACACTTGAAGAGTCTCTATGACTGACAATCCCAGACTATGGAATATGAGTAACTAATAGAACTATTTAAGTGTAAGCTCAATGAAGGGGGCTAGGTCTCGCAGCATGTATTGAAGATGATAGGGCTGATAGAGAGGCTTGCTTCAATTGGAACGAAGCTGCAGAAGAATGTCGCTAGCACCCTCATCCTAAACTCTCTTCCTCATTCCTTTGAAAACTTCATAGTGAATTTCAATATGAATGGAACGAAGGCGAGTCTGTCGGAGCTGCACAACATGTTCAAGACCTTTGAGTCTTCCACCTCCAAAGGCAAAGCTGTGCTCATGGTGAGCTCTTCTAGCCGACCCAAGCTGAAAGGCAAGGAATTGCAGAAGAAGAAGGGCAAAGCAGTCGCTGCGCCCTCAGTTATGAAGCCTAAGGGAGGTGTGAAGAAGAAGGTAAATATGGCTAAGGATGAATGCCTCAACTGCCACACGAAGAGGCATTGGAAGAAGGACTGCACGACACTAGGAGGAGGAAAAACACCAGGTGCTTCTGCCTCTGGTGGACAAGGTATGTACGTCATTGAAATAAATATGTCTATAAATAACTCTCATTCCTGAGTATTGGATACCACTTGTGGCTCACGCATTTGTACAAATGTGCAGGGGCTAACTAATAGCAAGAAGGTTGGACCAAGGGAGGTAGACCTACGCATTGGAAATGGAGCATGAGTGGATGCTGAGTGCGTAGGGACTTATAGATTAAATTTACCTTCTGGCTATTGTTTAGTGTTTAATGATTGCTACTATGTACCCTCGTTAATGAGGAATATCAGTTTTATCCCAATTTTGGACATGAAGGGTTTTTCCTCATATATTTATAATGGCAGTCAAGTACTGTCTTTTGATAATATTATATATGGAACTGCTCCTCTTGTGGATGGATTATATACACTAAACTGCAGTAGAGAGATATTCAATGTACAAAATAAATGAGCCAAGATAAGTAATAGAAACTCTACCTACCTATGGCACTGCAGACTTGGTCATATCAACGAATCAAGGATAGCAAGGTTAAGGAAGTTAGACTACCTTGAACCACTTGACTTGGAGTCTTATGGTAACTGCGAATCTTGCTTGAGAGGAAATATGACCAATAAACCACTTTCTGAGAAAGGTGTGCGAGCCAAAGAGGTGTTTGAGTTGGTCCATACTGATGTATGACTCAAGCTAAAGGAGGCTTCCCATACTTCATCAATTTTACTGACGACTTTACAAGGTATGGATATGTGTATCTTATGAGACACAAACCCGAGGCTTTTGAGAAGTTCAAAGAGTACAAGTCGGAAGTAGAAAAGCAACTTGCAACAAGTATCAAGACCCTTCAATCGGATCGAGGAGGTGAATACTCGAGCAAGGATTTTCTGGATACTTGAATCTACATAGAGTCCAATCAGAGTGGACACCTCCTGGAACACCACAGATGAATGGTGTTGTCGAAAGGATAAACCGAACCTTATTGGATATGGTTCGATCCATGATGAACTCCTTAGATCTACCGACATACCTTTGGGGACATGCTATACAAACCTCAATATATGTTCTGAACAGGGTTCCTTCCAAGTCAGTAGAAAAGACACCCTATGAGACATGGGGTAGCAAGAATCCATCTCTTAAACATATGAGACCCTGGGGGTGCCCTGCATATGTTAAGAAGATGCTCACTGACAAGTTGGAATCTAAAAGTAAGAAATTGGGGGGGTATCCAAAGGAAACTAAGTGATACTACTTCTATCTTCCTGGAGAACATAAGGTCATTGTTCCAGGAACGCAACTTTCCTTGAAGAAGAATATATCTACAAGGAACATAGCTGCACAGAGATAGAACTTGAAGAAATTCAAGAACCACAAGATAACACGAAGTTGAACCCTTGTCGAATGACCTAAACAAGGATTTAGTGGGAGTATCTGGTGAAGATTGGGTACTTAGAGTACGCCCTTCCGCCAGTGAGAGTGCTGTGAGAGATAGTGTAGAAATGCAAAGCTCTCATACACAACCAATGGAAGATGATACAATGGTTGTACATCATTCCATTCAGGAAATACATGAAAATGACATTCCTGAAAGCTCTCAAGGTGATGGATTGTCCAACACACAAAGACCTTCTCACAATCAGAATGCAACAAACACTGAAATGCAGAACAATCAACTCTGTAAGACCACTAG
This sequence comes from Anisodus tanguticus, assembly GCA_034509755.1. NCBI lineage: Eukaryota > Viridiplantae > Streptophyta > Magnoliopsida > Solanales > Solanaceae > Anisodus > Anisodus tanguticus. The sequence goes on along the minus strand of CM067553.1, from coordinate 19,787,180 downwards.
GACTCATCGTCTGTCTGAAAGACTTAATCTCCTTGTTGAAACACACAATGAGATAGATATTCCTGATGACGATGAACCTACAACCTATAACCTACAACCTACAACCTACAACGAAGCTATGTTAGACATTGATTCGCAGAGATGACAAGAAGCCATGAAATCTGAGATGGACTCGATGTACATAAATCAAGTTTGGAACTTGGTTAATTTGCCAACAGAGTTTAGACCCATATGATGCAAATGTGTCTTCAAGAAGAAGATTGATGCATATGGCAAGGTATAGACTTATAAAGCAAGATTGGTGGCTAAAAGTTATAATAAATGACCTGGGATCGATTATGATGAAACCTTTTCAACTGTTGCTAAGATTAAGTCCATTCAGATTTTGTTGTAATAGCTGCATATTATGACTATGACATTTGGCAGATGGACGTCAAAACTGCTTTCCTCAATGGTAATCTAGTTGAGGAGGTGTATATGAAACAACCTGAGGGTTTTTCACTTGAGTCCAAACCAAATGCTGTATGCAAGCTACAAAATTCCATTTATGGGCTTAAGCAAGCCTCGAGGAGTTGGAACATTTGCTTTGACAAGGCGATCAAGTCATTTGATTTCGTCAGAAGTAAAGATGATCCATGTGTTTATAGTAAACGCAAGGATGAGAGTATTGCCTTCATTATCATATATGTAAATGACATATTAATAATGGGAGATAATAAGACTCTTCTGCAGTCAGTTAAGGAGTGGTTGTCCAGTACCTTCATGATGAAGGATTTAAGTGATGCCTTCTACATTCTGGGAATTAGGATCTATAGAGATAGACCTAATAGATTATTGGGGCTGTCATAGTCAGTCTACATAGACAAAGTGCTTAGACGTTTTTCTATGGAAAATTCCAAGAAAGGCCATCTACCTATGGGACAAGGCATCAAGTTATCTAAGAAGGATAGTCATTCTAATACTATAGAACTTGAACGCATGAAAAGGATCCCATATGCTTCGGCTATAGGATCGATCATGTATGCCATGACCTGTACTAGGCCAGATGTGGCCTTTGCACTTAGTATGACTTGCAAATTCCAGCAGAATCCTGGGGAAGAACACTGGAAGGCAGTCAAGAGTATTCTTAAGTATCTTAGATGAACTAAAAATTACTTCTTAGACTATGGTGGGGAAGAAAAGCTAGATGCTACTGGATACACTGATGCTAGCTTCCAAACGAATCTTGATGACTACAAATCTCAATCTGGGTACACGTTCATTTTCAATGGTGGAGCAATACGCTGGAAAAGTTTCAAACAAGCTACAACTGCTGATTTGACAACAGAAGCTGAGTACATTGCTGGATTGGAAGCTGGTAAAGAAGCTGTCGCGATTTATGAGTTCCTAAAAGAACTAGGGATTATTCCAAGTGCCACTTGTCCAATAACGATTTATTGTGACAACACTGGTGCGACTGCGCAAGATAAGGAACCAAGATCAACCAACAGAAATAAGCATGTACCAAGGAAGTACCACATACTCAGGAAGATGGTGGAGACTGAAGAGATTAGATTAGACTATTCACTAAACCATTAAGCTTAGTCAAGCATAATGATCATTTTGAGAATATGGACGTTAGATATGTTGGAGATTGGCTCTAGGCCAAGTGGGAGATTGAAAGTATATTTATGTCCTAGAGACAATCTATATTAGGACAAATGTACTTTATATACATTCGTATTATTATTATTAATGGAGATTAATATTTTGGCATTTGCAATTATTGAATCATTAATTGATTGCTTATAATATGCATCCCTGGAGGTTATGATGTTATTAATATTATAATGTAACTCTTAAAATAGTCTCGACTAATGATCATCGAGAATGGGATATCGATGATATGTGATATCGATGATATGTGATAAGTCGATATGTGGTCTGCATCACATCCTTAGAGGATATAGTATGTCTCACATGCTACGAGTAATAGCTACTCATGATGGACACATGGATACTTTGAAAGTATTGGTATACCCTGCTGATATACTATTTGTTATACTTGTCTAAAGTATGATCAGCGTGTGGGAGATAGAAGTCCTTAGACTTGAAGTCAATACACACCTTGTCTACAAAGTAATGTACTTTGATCATGTCCTAAGCTCAAATGCCTTATAGGTTGAGATACGACTTGTATTGGGTACATTACGATGTGGATTAAACGTGGTAGTTGAGCCAAGATAAGGATTCATTCCTCGAATGTATATTCGAGAGAACACTCAGATTCTCAGTGATATTAGGTTGACTAAGTCATTGGCTAACACAATAGACATATTTAAAATATGGTCTAGTTGTCAACTAATATAGATGAGATATAATGATTAAGCCATTTGGATAGACACTTGACAAATTCTAAGCTTGATCGGGTGTGTCGTGAATGAAAGGATTTTATTTTACCACATAGAGGTTAAGTTTACTGGATTCGTGTAAACGTATTTCACATATTGAGTTCGTCTTGCGGCGCCGTCTAGGAGTTTCGCGTAGACCTTAATTTGATTAATGTCGATATGTGAAGGCATGTAAGGTCACACTATGTCGATTGTCCTTTCGATCTAAGGATGTATTGAGAGAGTATTAAATATTTGATTTAGAATCGAGATATTTAAATAAATAATGATTATTTTAATTAAGTCAAAATTGGATTTTGGATTTAATTAAGAATGTACAGAAAATAAATCGAGATAGTGCAGGAACACGTCAAGCGCCACGACTCCCATACCCTAGGGCCGCGACGCTTTTGCCTCGATTTTTAGGCCAAGCCCAAGGTTAAACCCTAATCTGGTTTGACCTGATTTTCGCCTATAAATAGTGGCATTCTCTTCATTATTTACACACCAATTTTCAGATTATCATTCTAAGCCTTAGAGACTTAGAATCAAAACTCTCTCGAACCTCTGCCGGATTTCCTAGCTTTTCGAAAGAGAAGTATATTGAAGCTTGGAGCTTGCAATCGAAAGGGCAACCGCGTGTCAACCCTATAGTAGATAAAGATTTCAGATACTATAACCTGTAAGTTTTATGCTTTATGTTACAATCTTGATTGTTGAATAACCATACCAGAATAAGTTGTTGGGGTAAGTAAGAAACAAAATTTTAAACTTCCGCTGTGCCTTACTTATGTGTTTTGAACCCAACAAAAACCTACAGTGGTATCAAAGCCCAGGACGGTTCAATGGTTATATAACAATTTAATAAAGTAATAATATGGGTTAAACATAAAATTGGATTAAAACGAGATTTCTTGAAATCCTACATGTCTTGACCCTATGGTAGGGCGCCGCATCGCTTATTAGGGTTTCAAGCTTATTTATTAAATCAATTTTTTTGTAAGAATCGACTGCAAAGCTACGAAATCTATTTTGCAGAAAGTTGTCCAAAATCTTGCCTCTTAAACATATTTTTGCTCGGTGGCAATCTATTCTATCTATATTTGATTTTGATATAGAATATATCAAAGGGTGCTCAAACTCCATTCCAGATTTTTTCACAAGAGAATTTTTTAAGGAAAGATAAAAGACAAATCTCTGCTACTGATCACAATCAGATAGGAAAAGATTCATGGTTCATCCTTTGGAGCAAACAAATAACCCCTGCATTTCCCCAGTGGTGGCCTATTTATGGTCATAACACAGAAATCCTTCACCAACTAGTAAGAGATAGGTATGAATATTTCAATTCTAAATTTTTATGTGATCTGCAGGTGTCAATGCTCCTCCAATTTTTCACAGATTTCATATCCCATGGATTTATTCTCAAAAGCCTTCTTTTAATAAGCTAGAAGGCCATCGGGGTCTGCTATGGTTAGCTCTTCAAGGCCACTAAAAGTGGTATAAAAGCTAGAATGCATCAGAGGCATATTTACCAGCTGTTGAAAACTGGTTCAGAGTCAACCAACAATTTTTGCCAGCTACAAAAGCTACCCAATTTACCTTCCTACAACAGAAATCTATTGCAACCCCATAGTTATCCGAGTCTAGCAGTAAGACATAATTAATCAAGCAGATGGAACAACTTCTAGCACAGATAAAATTGGAAGCTCCAACCCAACAATCTCAAGTGCCCACATCTAGAAACACATCAAAAGAAGAAGAATATTTTAATTAGAACTTTTTAATTAAAATATCCCAATTTTAATTAGATATTTTTAATTAAAATAGCCCAATATTTTATATAAAACATCATATGTAACATCATCAAACACTATGACAGCATACATGACATCGTCAAACACTATCTAAATAGTGCATTTTATGTAATTTTTTATTCTAGACTTTTGGTTATAAATAGTCTCCCCTATCACTTGTAAACACACACCTAGACTACCCAAGATCTGAAAATACTCTCCCACTTCTCTCTAGAATTGGTATGGGCTTATCCTTCTAAGTCTTCTCAAATTTTTATAATCTTCAATTTGATTATCTAATAATAATAATAATCAAGTTTTAGTTCCTGATTACATCTATGGTGGCTCTGCCCCTTAGTTAATCATATTCATATGGAAGGCTGTGTCTCTTAATTTTATTTAGCATACGCATGCATATGGGCTACTTTGTCGCCTAAATTTATTTGTTTTTACATTCATAATAATACTGACTAATTAATACTTGAATTAATTTTATTTTCCTTGCTCCCTTTCTGCCTGGCTCTTTCCCTAATCTTTTAGGGGCTCCGCTTCTAGTCCTCGTGTTTACGAAGTTATCGACCACATCATCCCTCCTACACCGTATTCCACAGACCTACCCTCGACTTTGATTTCTGATGATACACTCTGATCAAGTTTGGACGCAGCCGTCCTCCAGTGGATATACGACACAATCTCTAATGATCTGTTGCACACCATCATTGAGACTGATGTCACTGCTTGACAAACGTGGGAACGTTTGGAAAGTATTTTTCACGACAACAAAACTCAACGAGCCTTATACCTTGAAAATCAATTCAAGGACATTCATCAAGATGATTTTCCAAACGTGTCTGCATATTGTCAAGAACTCAAGATACTTGTCGACCATCTCCCGAAAGTCGGCGCACCAGTCACTAATCAGTAATTGGTCATGCAACTCATTGCAGGTTTGAACGAATCCTACGACGGCGTTGCTACCATCCTTCAGCACTTCATCATTTACATAGTCTGCTGTCCCATACCCCGGCACCCGCACCCACCTCGGATAGTCCAGGACACTGGTGGCCTAGAACAATCCACATCAGGCTGATTCCCGCAACCACCTTTCGGTAAACTGAGCATCGACCAGCCGGTGCCAATCCTCCTCTTCCTGGCAATCCCGCGGCACACCCCCCTCCCATTTCGCATCCCAAGACGCTCTCGGATCATGGAAACCCGTTCCATGCACAAAATTCATAAACCTAAATTGTTGTTTAACCTATTAGTTTCAGTTGTCCCTTCCCCTGTCCCTCAAAATCTGAAGGATGCCTTGTCCGGCCTTAATTGGACAGCCGCAATGATTGACGAATATAATGCTCTTATTGATAATAAGATGTGGGACCTAGTACCTTGTCAACCTAATGCTATCATTATATGTTCTATGTGGATTTTTAGACATAAGAATTAATCTGATGGTTCTTTTGAGAGGTACAATGCTCGTCTTATAAGTGATGACAGGTCCCAATAGGTGGGAGTGGACTGTGATGAAACGTTCAGACCGATCGTAAACCCCACAACCATCCGAACCATCCTCAGCATTACTCTATCCAAGTCTTAGCCTATTCATCAGCTTGATGTCAAGAATGCCTTCTTACATGATGATCTTCATGAAACGGTATATATATATCAGTCTATGGGTTTCAAGGATCCTATTCATCCAAATTATGTGTGTCTAGTACGGAAATTGCTTTATGGACTGAAAGATACTCCTTAAGCATGGTACCAGCGGTTCGCCGATTATGTCTCCTCTATCAATCTTTCACACAACAGATCCGATCATTCCCTATTCATCTACAACAAGGGTACAAACATGATTTACCTATTATTATATGTTGATGACATCATCCTTACCATATCATATGATACTCTCCGCCGGTCTATTATGTCTCTCCTTTATTTGAGTTTGCTATGAAAGATATGGGGGCCCTGAGTTATTTCTTGGGTATCTCTGTCACTCGACATTCTAGCGCCCTATTTATGTGTCAGAAGAAGTACGCCGAAGAGATCCTTGATCAAACAGACATGACATCTTACAAACCATCCCACATGCCAGTAGATACCAATTCCAAGCTCATCGCTGATTCTGACCCCTCATAATTAGACCTGATTCACTATCGTAGCCTGGCTGGGGCCCTGCAGTACCTCACATTCACGAGACCTAACATATCATATGCCATGCAATAAATCTGTCCGCACATGCACAATCCGACGGAAGCACACATGCATGCCCTCAAATGCATTTTACGATGCGTCCAAAGTACACTTCACTTCAGATTACATCTATACATGTCATCGCTCACTGATCTCACTGCTTATTCTGATGCTGACTAGATTGGATGTCCTGACACCCGATGTTCTACATCTAGTTACTACATTTTCCTCGGAGATAACATATTATCTTAGTCTTTTAAAAGGCAACATACACCATCCCAATCCAGTGCCGAAACAGAGTACAGAGGTGTCACTAGCATCGTCTCTGAGTCTTGTTGGATTCTTAACATTCTACTTGAGCTTCATTGTCCGATTCAAAAGGCAACACTGGTCTACTGCAATAATATTAGTGCGATATATCTTTTCGAAAATCCCATCCAACATCAGCGCACTAAACACATTGAGATGGACATTCATTTCGTTCGCGAAAAAGTGGCTCGTGATCAAGTTCGTATCCTTCATGTTCCTTGCAGATATCAAATTGCCGACATCTTTATCAAATAACTTCCGCGCATACTATTTGATGATTTTTCAGCCAGTCTCAGTGTTCATGACCATCCCGCTTCGACTGCGGGGGTGTAATAGAATATTTTCTGAATATTCTTTCATTAATTGTATATCTCTTATTTTAGGTAGAATTGTATTCCAATTGTAATTAGGTCTACTATTTTAGGTAGAATTATATTTCCTAATGTAATTAGGTTGATTAGTTACTTAGTTTAAATATTATTATACTACTATATATATATTGTATATTATTGATGAATACACTGAAGAGAACATTCCTTTAATTTCCACAAATACATGGACGGTTATTGGCCAAATGACAAGTATTCCACGTTGGTAAACGAAGGAAGAAGTGTAAGATGAAACGAGTCGAAAATCACCGCGGAGCCGTGAAGGGCCGCGACGCAACACCGTCCGAGCCGCGGCTCCCCCATGGCAGCGCCACGACGCTAAATGGTGGTTGGAAACTGGAGCCGAGGCGCCGTGGCGCTAATTCGCCGAGCCGCGGCGCTTCGGAGGCAGTATGCTGCGACGGGAAGATGAAAAGTTCTGACTTTTGGGTTGGTTTTGGAGCATTGAATCTCCATTATTTGACACATGAATTCATCCATTACTTGGCTGAATGTAACCCCTCAATAAGTGCCATTGCATGGCTATTGAAGGACATTAGTTGGCTAGTTGAGGGGTCATTTTCTTACACTATAAATTGAGGCATTTGGCTCAATCGTTCAAGATACTAAGAAATTTTCTGAAATCTTCTTCTTCCTCTCTAGCAAGTTTACTATATTCAAAGTTCTTCAAGAGTAACACTTGAGTTTCCTTTGCTCATTTATTAGTTGTTGTTGTATCTTGGGAGACTATTGCCCACGAACGTAAAAGGATATATACGGGGCAATCTTGTCTTAAAGATAGAGTGCCATCACTCGACTCAGCAAATCACAAGGATTTTGTAATCGTTCTTGTTTCCAGTTTGTTGTAATCTTGAGTTGTTTATCCTTTCTAGCATTTGTAATATTTACTTACTTCCCGTTTCCTGCAATTGCTGTAACCCACAATTTTAAGACAAGAGTATTGTAAGTGCTTAGAAAGATGACTGGAAGAGAACAACTCGCTTCCGATACTGCTGTTGCTACTCAAGGCAACCCCTCTGCCTTCCCCACTGCTGCTCAAGGAACATCCAATGCCTTCACTGTTGCTCAAGGCACATCCAACGCCTTTCCTGCTGCTAAAGGAAACGTTACAATTTCTCCACCATCTGGATTCCACCATGAACACCCATAAAAGTTACCAACTTCAAGAGATGGCAACAGAAGATGTTGTTTTATCTGACTTTTATGGGAATGGCTCGTTTCCTAACAGAAAATCCTCCACAAGCTGGAGATGAAGTGGACCCTCAGCCTAATGAAACAGCTGAAGGGGGCCAAGGTATCCATGTCGTTAATGGAATGAAGATGGTTCTTGATGCATTGAGTCATAGTGACGTCATGTGTAAGAACTATATTTTGAACTGTCTGTCGACCCACTCTACACGGTGTATTGCACCGTAGGCACCGGCAAAGAGTTATGGGAAAAACTGCAGAAGAAGTACAACACACAAGATGCTGGTACGAAGAAATTCATCGTTAGGAAATTCCTGAAATTTCAAATGGTGGATAGCAAATTTGTGATGTCCCAAGTCCAGTAATTCCATATGATTCTACATCACATGGATTTGGAAGGTATGAAACCAAATGAGCAGTTTTTGGTTGCATCACTAATTGAGAAGTTACCTCCCTCGTGGAATGAATTTATGAGTTACTTAAAACTCAAGACAAAGGAAATGACCTTTGAGAAACTTATTATCAAACTCCAGATTCAGGAAGATAATAAGAAGGCCTTGCCTAGGGGAAAATAACCCATTGAGGTAAAGGCAAATCTGGCTGAGGCCAAAGAGAACCCAAGCAAGAAGCGCAAGTTCCAGAAAGATGGCAAGATCCAGGCGTCGGAGAATTTCAAGGGGAACTGTCACCACCGTGGGAAACCTGGTCACATGATCAAGGACTGCCGCAAGCTCAAGACTGAGCAACAAGAGAAGGCCAAGGCCAAAGGTAAGGCACATGCTAACGTCGTCAAAGACATGATTCTTGACGACATGATTGAGGAGTTCTTGGCGGTGGTGCTTGAAGCAAACCTTGTTGAGAATCCCATGCAATGGTGGATGGACACGGGTGCTACCAGACACATCTGTTCCAATAGAGATGCCTTCTCCACATATACACCAGTTACAAACAAGAAGTTGTTCATGGGTAACAACACTTCCTCTGACGTGCTGGGGGTAGGAAAGGTAGTCCAGAAGATGACTTATGGAAAGGAGCTCACTCTGAAGGAGGTGATGCATGTCCCTGAGATTAGGAGGAATTTAATTTCATGTCATTTAATGGTTAATGCTGGTTTTAGGCTAGTGTTTGAGTCCAATAAATTTGTAATCACCAAGAATGAAACTTTTGTGGGAAGAGGCTTCGTCTGTGAAGGCCTTTTCAAAGTTAACGCCATGTCTGTAATGCGTGCAAATAATAATATTGAAGCTTCTTCTTACTTGTTTGAGTCCTCTAATTTATGGCATCATAGATTAGGACATGTTAACTATAAGTCCATCCAAAGGTTGGTTAAGTTGGAGTTGTTGCCGTCTATCAACGTAAACCCTCAACATAAGTGTGAGGTGTGCGTAGAGGCAAAACTCACAAAGATTCCTTTTCGATCCGTCGAAAGGAATACCGCTCCTCTAGAACTTATTCACATAGATATATGTGATTTGAAGTTTGCACAAACTAGGGGATGAAACAAGTACTTTGTGACATTAATTGATGATAGCACAAGGTATTGTTACCTTTACTTGTTGAAAAGTAAAGATGAAGCCTTTGAAGCGTTCCGACATTACAAAGCAGAAGTTGAAAATCAACTTAGCATGCGAATTAAATCCATTCATAGCGATAGAGGGGGAGAATACGTAACACCATTTGAGGAATATTGTGTTGAATCGGCCATTGTTCATCCAACGACGGCTCCATGCTCATCTCAGTCGAACAGTATTGCTGAACGCAAGAACCGCACGTTGAATAAAATGATGAATGGCTTGCTCATCAATTCTGCTCTTCCCCAAAATATGTGGGGAGAAGCCGTCCTTACCGCTAATACGATTCTTAATAGAGCCCCACATAAAGGTAAGGACAAAACTTCATATTAATCATGGAAGGAAAAGAAACTCACCTATAAATATTTAAATGTGTGGGGTTGTTTGGCAAAGGTCGAAGTGCCCAAGCCAAAGCAGGTCAAGATTGGGCCTAAGACTGTAGATTGCATTTTCGTCTTAGTGCATAAGTTAGATATTCCAGATATCCACGGGGGTACAATTATGGAATCAAGGAATGCTCAATTCTGTGAGGATACTTTTCCTAGAAAGAAAAAAGACATAACCTCTCGCAAACGAAGTTATGAACAAAGCTTTCAGGAACCAGGAGTTGTTGACTACCTGGATCTGGATGGTTCAGATCTAGTGGACTTCGAAGTAGCTGAATATCCGGAATCTAGTGTTCCAGATTCTCAGAATTTAGAGATTCCAGAGATGGAAGTGAGGCGAAGTAAAAGGGCCAGGAAGGATAAATCCTTCGGTCCTGACTTTGTAGCTTATATGGTTGATGACGAACCAAGGACAATTGTTGAAGAATTGTCAACTCTAGAGGCACCGCTCTGGAAAGAAGCTATTGAGAGTGAAATAGACTCCATCCTGCATAACCATACTTGGGAGTTGGTTGATCTTCCTCTGGGAAATAAATTGTTGGGTTGTAAATGGATACTCAAACGGAAGTATAAAGCAGATGGGTCTATAGATAAGTATAAGGCCAGGTTGGTAGTCAAGGGCTATCGGCAGAAGGAAGGCCTTGACTATTATGTGCTCCCCAGTGTCTAGGATGACGTCCATACGAGTATTCATTGCAATCGCAGCGTTGCGTGACCTTGAGATACATCAAATGGATGTCAAGACAACCTTCCTAAATGGTGATTTGGAAGAAGAAATTTATATGGAACAACCCGAGGGGTATGTGCTTCCAGGGCAAGAGAAGAAAGTCTGTCGACTTGTCAAATCTCTGTACGGGATGAAACAAGCCCCAAAACAATGTCACGAAAAATTTGATAGTACTCTACTATCGAAGGGTTTCTCCATTAATGAATGTGACAAATGTGTTTACACGAAAGGTAACTCTGACTCGTTCGTCATGATATGTCTGTATGTAGATGACATGTTGATCATATGGAGCAGTCCTAGCGTGATTCTAGAGACTAAGAACATGTTGAAACAATGCTTTGACATGAACGATATGGGTATCACAGATGTCATTTTAGGGATAAAGATCTCTAAGACGTCTGACAGACTGGTCTTATCTCAGTCTCACTACATCGAGGATGTGTTGAGAAAGTTTGAGATGTTTGACAGTTTGCCTACGAATTCACCACCGGATAGAAATCAAAAGATTGATAAAAATCATGGTGCACCCGTATGCCAGGAGCAATATGCACAGGTGATTGGGAGTTTGATGTACATAACAAACTGTACCCGACCTGATATTGCTTATGTAGTCAACAAGTTGGCTAGGTTTACTCGTAATCTGAGTAATGATCATTAGAAGGCGTTGAATCGGGTACTATGATACCTAAAATACACGCTAACTTACGGGTTGCACTATTCGAGATATCCATCTGTAATAGAGGGGTATATTGATGCAAACTGGATATCTTATATAGAGAACACCAAGTCCACCAGTGGTTATATATTTATAATTGGTGGTGGGGCTGTGTCTTGAAATTCCTCTAAGCAAACTTGCATAGCCCGATCTACGGTGGAATCAGAGATTATCGCTTTAGACAAAGGAAGAAAAGAAGCTGAGTGGCTTCACGACTTCTTAGAGGATGTCCCTTATTAGGACAAACCCGTACCTTCTGTAATGATCCACTGCGACAGTCAATCGGCTCTAGGAAGGGCACACAGTTCTATGTACAACGGCAAGTCTCGTCATATTCGACGGAGACATAAGATCGTTAGGCAGCTGATCACCATGGGTATAATATCCATTGATTACATAAAATCAATGGATAACATAGCGGACCCACTGACAAAGGGCTTACCCAAAGATCAGATATTCTGCTTGTCTAGGGGAATTGGCTTAAAACCCAAGTTATAAGGACTAATACGGTGGTAACCCAACCTTATTGACTGGAGATCCCAGGAATTAGGTTCAATGGAAAAACTAAGCTGTAAAGGTTCAGTTGAAACGCTTCGGTGGAAGCATGAGCACTTCATATAGTGATTTCTGTAAAGAAACATCAATCCAAAACCTTTAATGATCCTCAACGATTGAGGTTAGGTTTGGGGAAACTTTTAATGGTTCCTAACACTTGTAAAGTGGAGTATAGCAGGATACCTTGTAGGAGACCACCTATTTAAGTGCGAGGACAAGCTGCCTCAAATGAACGCACTTAAGAATCCAAGAAGAGTCCACGGCCATAACGGACAAAACATTACGAAGAACAGAGTAAGAAAGTTGTTGTGTTGGTACCATTGACTTGGCTTACACTAAACACTGACGGTTCAAGACATCACGTTCACCGCTCAGTAAGTAAGTCCGATGGTATTCAACTATGAAAGGTTCAAAGCGGAAGCTACTTATCTAGATGCTACATCTGTCCGTTGAAAGATTGTTGGAAGTAGGCACCTTGTGAGTGCGTCAAAATCTCTTTCAAGAGGGGATTGTTGGAAATTTACTAATGTGGAATTAAGTTTATCCCATTATTTAAGACTTGAATAATTGGGGCCCCGCAGTCGGAAACGTCGTTTCCACACAGGTGTACACGTAGTGCCAAGTATCGTAAATTTCATTAGTGAAAGAGATATTGGTACATACATAATACGTTTGAGACATAGAATGATGGACGGTTATTGGCCAAATGACAAGTATTCCACGTTGGTAAATGAAGGAAGAAGTGTAGGAAGTGTAAGATGAAACGATTCAGAAATCGTTGCGGTTCCGCGGAGCCGTGAAGGGCCTCGGCGCAACACCGTCGGAGCCGTGACGCCCCCATGGCAGCACTAAATGGTGGTTGGGCTACTGGAGCCGAGGCGCCGCGGCACTAATTCGCAGATCCACGGTGCTTCGGAGGCAGAATGCTGCGACGGGAAGATGGAATGTTCTGACTTTTTGGCTGGTTTTGGAGCATTGAATCTCCATTATTTGGCACATGAATTCAGCCATTATTTGGCTGAATGTAACCCCTCAATAAGTGCCATTACATGGCTATTGAAGGTCATTAGTTGGCTAGTTGAGGGGTTATTTCCTTACACTATAAATTGAGGCCTTTGGCTCAATTGTTCAAGACACTAAGAAATTTTCTGAAATCTTCTTCTTCCTCTCTAGCAAGTTTACTATATTCAAAGTTCTTCTAGAGTAACACTTGAGTTTTCTTTGCTCATTTGTTAGTTGCTGTTGTATCTTGGGAGACTATTGCCCACGAACGTAAAATGATATATACGGGGCAATCTTGTCTTAAAGATAGAGTGTCATTACCCGACTCAGCAAATCACAAGGGGTTTGTAATCGTTCTTATTTCCAGTTTGTTGTAATCTTGAGTAGTTTATCCTTTCTAGCATTTGTAATATTTACTTACTTTCTATTTCCTGTAATTGTTGTAACCCAGAGTAAAAATATGAAAAGTGATGTAGTGAAAAAATCTGTTAAGAGTGAAATATGGGATTTGGTTGGGTTCATTTTTCAAAAGGAAGATATGGGCATTTATTGTATAGATTTGGCTTTTGACAATTCCTCTTTTTTCCTTTGTCTTATTTTATCTTTTTTTTCCGTTTTTATTTAATAAAATAAATAAAATATCGTGATAAAAATTATTAACTAACTATTTTTAAACTTAATAAAAATATAAAAAATTTAAATAGGTAGTCAAAAAATAAAATATAACTAAGAAAATACTTACTTACTAGCTTATTTATTAAAACCTAAATATATATATATATATATATATATAGTGTAACACCTTAGGTTTGATAAACAAACTAAGTATTCACAATTAATACTCCATACAATCAACAAGAACCCCCCTCCGCACTCCACCCCACCCCACCCCACCCCAACAGTACAAAGATCATCTATGAGACTCCCTAATTTTGTATCACATTATGCTCCTTATACATTTGCTCTATAAATGATATAATGATAATCGTTTGAATAAAAAAACAAATCGAAACCACCACTAATTATAGCTCTTGGCCTAGGCAATCTCTAGGCGTGGGGTAGATCAAATTACGGTAAAATCTCGATAAATAAATATTATTGGGATCGGCAAAAAATATTCATTTAGCGAGGTAATTTATTTATCGATAAATAAATAATTTATTCATTTATCGATAAATGAATATTTATTCATTTACATAATATTTTTATATTTTTTGTGTGACATGTATTTTGTTATACATTTTCATTATTATTTTAATTAAGGTTCATGCATGTAATTTTAAATATATGTATTGAAAAAAAAATTAAACTAAGTACATTGTAACAAATTTAGTAAAGGATGAATATGAACTATCACGTATGCATAATTATTATTAATAATTATTAATTATAATTATTGAGAAACAAAAATATGAAATTAAATTAAACTATCTAACAAAAAGCTAGTAAATACGTAATACACGCATGAGCTTTATATTAATATTTACTTATTATTAATAGAGAAACTAAAATTTGAACTAAGTACTTTGTAAGAAACAATTTCAAAAAACGAAACGCATGAATTGTATATTGATAAAACAAAGTACATTATAACAAAAAAATTATTAAATGTTATGCATGAACACAAACTCTATAAATACGTTAGTTTTCTTTTAATTCTCAAATCACTAGATTTTTCTTTTATTTCTCCTTCATGGCTTCAAATTTGAAAAGAGTGAAAAAATTCACCTGGACTGATTAAATGAGAATAGCATTATGTGAGCATAAAAATGAGCAGCTCACTTTAAGTCAAAAAGATTTGCAGTTATGGATGGAGCAAAAGTTCAACATATCTATCAGTCAATCAACAATATCAATACTCTTAAAAGTTCAGCGAAGTATTTATCAATGGATATAAAGAATAAAAATGTCAAGAGACACAAGTCATTAAAATATCCAGAGTTAGAAAAAGTATTGTATGAATGGTTTCTCCAATATCAAGAGAAATTTAATATTAGTGGAAAATGATCCAAGCCCAAGCAAAAAAGTTTTGGCAAAAAATGTATGGAAGCTCTGATCAAGGATTTAATTTCTCAAGTGGCTGGTTAGAATGGTTTAAGGCGAGACATGGAATTAAATCTTATCGAATGTTTGGTAAAAGTGGTTCAGTTGCTATGGAGAATGTTGACGATGCTTTACCAAGTATACGAGCTAAATTATATTAGTTTCAATGGAAGGATATCTACAATATGGATGAAATTGGTTTACATTATTTTATCGTTTGGAAGTAGATCATTCACTTGCAATAAAGCAATTGGAAGGACGAAAGAAGGACAAGGAAAATATTATGATTGCTATTTGTTGCAATGGTGACGGTTCTGACAAAGTGCCACTTTGGATAATTGGTAAGTATGCTAATCCTATATGTTTTAAAAATGTGAATTTGAATAATCTTAATTGTCACTATCGAGCTAACAAGAAAGCATGGATGACTGGGTTACTTTTTCAAGAATTTGTTTGCTGGTTTGATAAACGAATGGATGATAGAAAATTTCTTTTGATAGTGGACAATTTCCCATCCTAAGGTTATTGTAGGCTTGAGAAATGTTGAACTATTTTTCTTGCCTCCAAATACAACCTCAAAGATTCAACCATGTGGATGCTTGAATTATTCGGACATTGAAAATTTATTATCGACGTCGTCTTTATTCAAGCATCTTGCAACTCTACGAGTCAGAAAAGACAAGTCCAAACAAAATTAGTGTGCTGAATGCTATCAATTTTATTAGCGTGGCTTGAAATATTAATGTGAAAACAACAACTATTGCAAATTATTTTTGACATTGCAAAATTCGGTCAGACGAAGATATGAATACTGAACAACCACTTGGTGAAGATGAAGGCATCCAGGGATTACATGAAGTTATCAACGGTTTAGGTTATAGAAATGCAATGGATGTGGAAGACCTTTTAAACTATCCTAGTGAAAATGATGGAGTCTCCTACTAATAAAAAAATTATTCAAGGTGTAATGGAAACATTTGCTGATAATGATGAAGATCCAGATGATAGTCAGAATTAGCCAATGATATCAACAAAAGAAGCAATGCGAGTAGTGGAAGCCTTAAATGACTATTTTTTACAACAAGAAAAAGATGCATAAAATGCATTGCATGTTTTGCAGAAAATTAAGGATGAGATTGAGTTAAACATAAGATCAAAGAAAAAACAAAAAACTTTAGATCAATATTTTCAAAAGAATTAAATTTGAGAAGTTGTCATAGTAATATCAATAAAAATAAGGATATTATGTGTTATTTTCAATTAATATTTTATTTTATATTTAATCAATTATTTTCATTTATATTATGGTTGGGTCTTTAAGGATTTTTTAAAAAAATATTATCTTATGCATTTAGCGAAATTATTCATTTAGTACAATGGCCCAAGTCGGGACCGGAAGAATTTATTCATTAATCGAGGTTATTCATTTATCGAACATTCATTTGTCGAGATTTTACTATAAGAGTCAGCAACTTAAATGACCCAAAAAGTGAGGAAACCAACAAAAATAACCCCAAAAAGATATAAAAGTAGCTTTTGTGCAACAATTTATTAGCGCAAAAGGAGTTAACTGTAACGACGCAGTTAACTCTTTTTGCGCAATAAATTATTACGCAATAGGGATATTTTAAATGGCATCGATTTCTTCCCTGATAGTCCCCTCCACTTCGATTTTAAAATCCAAAACCGCCATAACCAAGCAAAATTTGAGGTCCCACATCATAAAAAGGTCATTTTTGGTTAAAATTTCAACCCGAAAGTCAATATTCTCAGTATATTCAAGTCAAGGAACAAGTTTTGAAGCTTGGATTCCGGAATAAGGCATCGTAGAACTCGATTCTAAAACTCAAATCAACCTTTAATCTAGGTATTTTACTATGAGCTTTTTAATGATATTGTTAAATACATTATAATACTAAGCATGATTAATATTTCAGTCTCGAATTTCAAAAAGTAGTGTTTTCGCATTATTTTTTTGCGCAATAGGGGTAGTCCGCTATTGCGACTGCCCAACCCATTTTTTTAATTTTTTTTATTTGTTAATTATTTGATTAGAAAAAAATAGTAATCTCCTAATTGTTAATTATTTGATTATAAAAAATATAGTAATCTCCTAATAATTTTTTTATTTGTTAATTATCTAATTGTTAATTTGTTTATTTATAAAATTATTTATTCCATGTTAATTATTAAGGTGCTAATTAGTTGTCTAATTTTATGTGTTAATTTTTAATTAATTATTAATTAATTACTTAATATAATTTGCCGTTAAATGAATTAGTACTTTAATGCTTAGTTTAGGATTGAACATCATTAGTTTAGGATTAAACATATCATTAATATATTTTTTGTTACTTGTAGTTATTATACTAATTAATACTTAGTTTAGGATTGAACATCATTAGTTTAGAATTAAAAATATCATTTATATAATATTTCATTAATTGTGGTTAGTATAGTAATTTATTATCAATTATTAATTAGAAATAGGTCCGACCCCTCTCCGGACCCCGTCCATAGCAGGAGCTTAGTGCACCGGGCTGCCCTTTTTTAAATATCATTATTATAATTTCCCGAGAAATTAGATAGATAAGTATAATTTCCCGATAAAGGATTAGTTAGTTAGTATAATTTTGGATAAAGGATAAGTTAGTTAATATAATTTATCGATAAAGTATTAGATAATTAATATTACAGGATAATGAATAATTTAAACATTGTTTGTACATATACGACACCTCCAAATATCCCAACGTTCACCTGTGGCCCTAGATCAATACTTAGTCTATAGGATAATCATAGGTCCGAGTTATTATGGACTGGACAGATACATATGAGGATGTTGTTCCATCCATTTAGGGTGGAACATGCATGGGACCTTTTAGAGGTTCGACCCCCACATCCCCGCATTTTATAGATACTGTATCAGGACGGTATCTACCGTTGCATCGTTGTTGGTCGGGTACAACATGATCGGGTTCTTGTGATGGTCATGGTTGAGAGATAGCGACCAGAGATCCACACATTTCATCTCTGCACTGGTGAGGCCACTATCACGCTTCAGGATGTGGAGGATGTTTAGACTGCGAGTAGATGGACTCTCATTATATAGAGAGGCTCTTCTACATGAGGTGACATTCAGTCAGGAGTTGACTAGGCTCACTAAATACGTGCCTCAGCTCGGTGATATTCATGGACATAGTCGAGTGTTGATGTCTACCCTCTGTAATTACTCGAGGCATGGACGAGGTGGATTCTATTACAGACAACACAGATCAGGAGATTATGGATCATCATGCCCGTCTATATTTACTCATCATATTCGGGGGCATCATGTTTCCGAACACATCGGATTCCCACGTGAACTTGAAGTATTTGCTATGTTTGGCCGATCTGGACCGATTGGGAGATTACAACTAAGTTGGTGTTGTTCTGGCTTACCTATATCGATTTCTATGTCGAGTGTCTATTTGCGATATGAGTGATATCGATGAATTTTTTGCTCTCATCCAGGTAATATATTTAAGTGTGTGTAATTTTATTCTAAATACACCTTTTTGAAATGACGACTAATAAATATTTTTTAATAACCCTTTCAGTTATGGGTGTGGCATAGGATGATGCCTTTTCAGCTCGTACATGTGCACCCTCAGCCTGACTTCATTGATGAGGACTTGCCCTATGCGTGGAGATGGACGGGAGGTACATCTTGAGATATGAATACGCACCACAGTATTCTTCCGTTCAGGGATCAGCTTGATCGTATGACGGATGGCAGGGTAAAATTATTTGATTTTACATTAATACATTATTTTATTATTGTTCTCTTTATTGTTTACTAATTTGTGGTCATTTTTACAGGCTTTTATATAGACGTAGTATGATCCATTTTTTTGGATCAATTGTCGGCGTTTTGCAAGTCTGGTGAGGCCGTGTGAATGTCGCGGTGTCTGTTGATACACATGGAGATCGTTGAGGATCACGCGCCTCATTGCGTCTTACGACAGTTTGGACACGCACATACTATTCTTGATCCGGATGATTGGGAGCACCACCGCTATCCGCGAGATGAGTATTCGACTAGTACTGCTGCATACCGAGCCTTTATACACACCTATATCGGTCGTTGGGTTTAGAGGCTGCAAAGCACAGCGGAAATCGGTCATACGACTCTGATCGGTATTTAGATGGAGTGGTACCGACAGATCACATGCAGCTTGATTGGCAACACCGATATATGTCTTCCAGATAGTCGAGGATACGCAACTTTCGCGGGGCCGTATGTGATATTTGTAAGTTTACCGCACGTAAAGTTAATTAATTATCTTAATTATTACGTTTATAATTTATTCAATTATTAATATTTGCAAATAAATGCATCTACAGACCATACAAATAATGTGCCATTTAGGATTTCAACATATGGATATCCCTGAGACAACATGATTTGCTGGCCAGATCATTCAGGTAGCCGAGCCGAGTATCCAACATGTACAAGAGGTCGGACGTATGCATGAACGTGTTCCATAGGGCCCGTATTAGGCTGCAGATGGACGGACCCGTCATGATCTCGCACCTCGTGGAGGCGGTGGTGGCAGAAGGGAGAGTGACAGAGAGGGTTGGGCTAGAAGGGGTAATGACAGAGTGGATAATAGCCGAGTGAATAATGGTTGTGGGGAACGTGACCGGGGGGATCGTAGACGAGGTTGTGTCATAGTAAGTGGTGCCTGCAGAGGACTCCGTCTAATAGATGAGCATGCTCCTAATCCCGCTCTAGCCCAACAACATCCGTCGACTTCTGACGTCCCGTCGACTTCAGGCCGCCTGTCGACTTCTTACCTACCATCGATACATACATATACACCGGCACAACTATTTTAAGATGTACCTGGGTCATCATCCCATCAAAGCTAGAATGCGCACATCGGTGTACGTGATGACATAAATTAGGCTTCATATGACGCAACAGTGCATGCAGAGCCGCCAATTCATAATGTTCAGGGTGGCAGGGAGCTGCACTACAATTTACCATTCATAGACTTAGAGGATTTTCTTACCCAGGGGTTAGTGTTTAAAATACTTATTTAAAAAAATTAAAATACTTATACTTATCATTCTATAATTTTCATATCTTAAGATTCGTCTCCAGCTCCAGCTCCAACACCATCTCTAGCTTCAGCCATTCAAGATCTCATTTATGATACTACTTACACCAGACTCCTCTCAGGAACCCGTCGACACACATGTTTGATGTTTTTTACCAAAAGTTAATATATTAAATATAAATTAAAACTAATACTAATTGTTTATATATTATTTCAGGTTCATCCTTCTGTGGCTGTGGTCCCGTCTCTTGATGAGGACGATGATGTTGATGATTATGACCCTACTGATCCCAACAGATTTGCTCTGATCATGTAAATTAAAGGCGGTCATGTGCACATTATGATCCGAACTTTGAAGAAGGGCGGTAAGAAAAAAATGGTGCGGATGAACATGGCTTAGAGCGTCCTGCTATTAGAAGGAGGAAGGGGATGGAGACGATGGTGAGGGTGGCAGGGATCGTATTAGCCTTAGGCCTAAGGTTAATCTAAAGTCTACAACATGTGGGACCCAATAAAGATTGTGTATATGTAATTAAGTTGTACATTTTAAGTTAATATTATATTCTTTATGTATCATTTTCTTAATGATAATTAGTTATTGTAGTCTTTATTATCGTTTATTACTAACTCGTGTGACATCCTAAATTAATTAGAAAAAAAATCTCGACATATTCGAAATAAACTAATTCCTTGACTAAACAATAAAACGCTTAAATCAAACTCCTACAATTTAAACACTTAAACTTAATGATAACAAGTTTCCAATCAAAACTTACTTCTGGCAGTTTACAACCCCTAAAACGACAATCCGGACGTTTAGGTATCCTTGATGTGTTGAGCCTACATTATTGTTCGCATACAAAAATATCAGGTTCTATATAAAATATTGACATTCCGGAATTTTGAGACATGACTAATCTTTGGTCAAAATATGAAGAAAAAAAAATGTAAATGTCAAACCTATGAAATAATACCAAGTGTTTGGAAAATATTAAACTACCGCAAAATTAACTCCTTTTGCGCAACGAATTGTTGCGCAAAATATACTTTTGTATCTTTTTTTAGGTTATTTGTGTTGGTTTTCTCACTTTTTGGGTCATTTAGACGGCGAATTTTGTTCCTGTACTGTAGTAACTAGATGGGCTTCACAAATAAGTCCATTACATTGATTTCTAGTGGAAGGTTATTTGGATGCCTCTTCTTTATCCTACAAATCAAATTCATATCAAGTGTTACGTGTCGTGGATTCTCAAATGAAATCCAATATTATGAAGATTAAACCTAAATGTTCAAAGAATATGGCGTATTGAGTGAAATTAAAGATCAACTTTATTCAAGACATATATTCCGACCAATTAAATACAAATATACTTTCTTTGAGAATTATCCTCTTCCACAACAGTATAAATATGGGTGTTTGATAAAGTCAAATGTTATAAGAGAGGCAAGGGAGAGTCTGTAAAACAACAATTTCAAAGTATCCAAATTTCATGTTCAAAATTAATCATTATGCTTACACTATGTGTTTTGTGATAAATAATTAAACTTAGACTTCTTATTTGGGATGTCTATTAAGTACTCGTGACAAATAAACAGACATGATCTAGAAGGTTCAATCATGCGCATTATAATTCACTAAGGTTGCATTTAAATTAAAATGCGTGGCAATTATTGAGCCATTTGTAATAGACAAAACAAACTCAAGAACAAGCTATCAAATTTGAGTAAAATTGGTGAAGGTCATAACACTAAGAAGCAATACTCCCTCCGTAGCCAACGGGGTATAACACAAAATTCCTTGGTCATAACCTATCAAAATTTCAATTTGAGCAAAAATCGTGGCATAATTGTTGGTAATGGTAATTCAATTCCAATTCGTGGTTATAGGGACACAAATTTTTGATAATGGAAGAGAATTTGATAATGGGCCGTTTAAGGAATTTTGTAATGTTAATGGCATATCTTTTCAATTTTCTTGTCCTCACACGTCCTCACAAAATGGGAAAGCCGAAAGAAAAATTCGCATCATTAATAATATTGTTCGGACATTACTAGTCCGTGCTTCCTTACCACCTTCATTTTGACATCATGCATTACAAATGGCTACTTACATTCTTAACATACTCCCTAGCAAAGGATTAGCATACCAATCTCCACTCAAAATTCTTTATCACAAAGATCTGTCATATTCTCATCTTAGGGTGTTTGGGTGTTTATGCTATCCTCTATTTTCCTCTACTACAGTAAACAAACTACAAGCCCACTCTATCGCTTGTGTGTTTTGGGTTTATCCGTCTAATCATCGTGGTTATAAATGTTATGATTTATCCTCTAATAAAATCATCATTAGTCGCCATATAATTTTTGATGAAGCCCAATTTCCGTTTTCTAAGTTGCATAATTCCGTGTCTAATTCCTATAATTTTCTGGATGATGAGTTCTCACCGTATGTGGTTCACCATTTGTTCCGAACCCCATCTCGAGATCTGGACCAGTAGCCACCGGCTGGCCCAGTGACCACTGGCCCAGTAACTTCCCTTCACGAATTCCAGCCAGCAGGCCCACTGCCTCGATCCACCTTCGTTAGTTCAGCCCATAGGCCAGCAGGCCCACTGCCTGCTGGCCAATCCCGAGACGTCTCTACACCTTCAATTCTGAGTCAAGGGCCCATTACTCTTAGCCAACGGGGTATCTTTAAAACAAAGCGACATTTTAATCAAAATTCTAATGTCACTAAATCACCCCTTCCACGTAACCCAGTGTATGCCCGTCATGACCCGAATTAGAAAATGGCTATGGACGATGAATATAATGCTCTTATTAAAAATAAGATGTGGGAGTTGGTGCCCTATACGTCTGGTGTTAATGTGATTCGTTCTATGTGGATTTTTACTCATAAGGAAAAATCTGACGATTGTTTTGAGAGGCATAAGACCCGTCTTGTAGGTGATGACAAAACTCAACATGATTGGCGTGGATTGTGGAGAGAAATTTAGTCCGGTGGTCAAACTGACAACCATTCACACTGTTCTTAGTCTGGCTCTCTTGAAAACATAGTCCATTCATCAGTTGGATGTGAAAAATGCTTTCTTACATGGTGATCTCAAGGAAACGGTAATACATGCATCAGCCCTTGGGTTTCGGGGACCTTGATTATACTAGCCATGTTTGTTTGCCGAATAAGTCCTTGTATGTACTAAAATAGGCCCCTCGGGCCTGGTATAAAAGGTTTGCAAATTATGTGTCTACTATTGGGTTTTCTCACAGCAGGTCTGATCATTCTCTGTTCATCTACCATCGCAGTACTTCTCTGGCATACATTTTGTTATATGTGGATGATATTATATTGACTGCCTCTTCTGATATACTGCGTAAGTCTATCATGTCTCTTCTCAGCTCTGAATTTGCTATGAAATACTTGGGGCCTTTGAGTTATTTTTGGGTATAATTGTAACTCGTCATGCAGGTGGTCTATTTCTATCCCAGATGAAGTATGCGGCTAAAATTGAACGTGTTGGCATGTCATCTTGTAAGTCCTCTCTTACTCCGGTTGACACCAAACCAAAGCTGAGTGCTAATTCTAGCACACCTTCCGAGGATCCCTCCCGCTATCTCAGTCTTACATGGGCTCTTCAGTATCTTACATTCACGAGGCCCGATATTACTTATGCAGTGCAACATGTATGTTTTGTTTATGCATGATCCGAGGGACGAGCACATGCATTCTCTCAAACGCATTGTGCGTTACATTCAGGGCACTCTTGATTATGGTTTGCACTTATATCCATCCTCCGTAACTACTCTCGTGTCTTATACAGATGTTGATTAGGGTGGATGTCCAGATACCAGACGTTCGACATCTGGTTATTGTATGTTTCTTGATGGTAACTTGGTCTCTTGGTCAGCGCCAGGTTACTTTATCGCGAACCAGTGCGGAGACCGAGTATCGAGGGGTAGCCAATATGGTGTTTGAGTCCCGTTGGCTGTGTAATCTCCTATTAGAGCTTCACTTTCCTATTTAGAAAGTTACCTTGGTCTACTATGATAATGTTCGTGCGGTCTATCTCTCTAGGAATCTGGTCCAACATCAGCCCACTAAACATATCGAGATGGATATTCACTTTGTTTGTGAAAAGGTAGCTAGTGGACAAGTACGTGTCTTGCATGTCCCTTCACGGTATCAAATTGCTGACATCTATACTAAGGGTCTTCCCTTAGTTCTGTTTGAAGATTTTAGGGACAGTCTCAGCGTACGACAATCGACCGCTATGATTGCAAGGGTGTGAAAGAATATACACGGAGGACCGTGTATATTGGCCGTGTATATGGCCGTGTAAAGTGTATAGTTACTTACCATATTATTAGAATTCTTGTACATATATAATTATGGTAGTAGTCTTGTATTAGGAAAATGAAGTAGTCATGTATTAGGAAAAGGTAGATTTGATTTTTAAAATTAAATATTGTATATCATGTATATAAACCTTTTCATTAATGAAAATAATTAGGGGATTATTCTCTTTCAAATTACACTACCTTCTTGGATTTGATTTATTAAACCGAATTGTGGTGGGCTGATTACAATAACTTCAAAATTTTGGTGCACTTTGAAATAGTAACACAAAATTTTCTTTGATTTATGAAAATACAAAAATGGTTAGTGTAACACATACATAGAGTTGTAGGAAAAACTATCAAGATCCTGCACCTTGACAAACCACAATAGAGGAGAAATAATATACCAATTTTAGAAAATATACACATAAAATACTTAATTTTATAAAAAGATTATGAGTTCACGTATCCCAATTATATATATATAATTGCCCTTGTGTGTGTGGGGGTGGGGGACACTGATCTGTCTCCAATATATTAAATTTCATTTTCTGGAGAGCTTGTCTCTAGATGCTCAATTTAATGTTCATTCTAGCACACATAGCTTTCACTTTAATTCACAAAATTATTACTAATTGCTTCTAGAAACTTAATTTTCTCTACACATACAAATTATCTGAAGCGATTTACAATTAGGAACTATTTCAATGCTAATGTAGAACCCAGTGTTTTAAAAGGCAGGTAGGTACGTAAGGCGGGACGTTTTATATTTGCCTCGGCGAGGCGTAAGCCCTAAGGCATGGGGCATAAGCCCCATAAATATTTAATTTTTAATATTTCATAAAATAATATAATTACAAAAAATAAATAAAAGAAAACTATAAATAATATATATATATATATATATATATTAATGGCCTAAAGCTAATTTTAAATATGAGGCCTTAAGAGTGTTGACCTTTTTATTTTTCATACTTGTAGTCTTTTACTTCATATAGTAACATTAGTATCTATATTAGTGAGGATCAATTCAAGGTAAAGCTATTAGCCATATGTTTTAAAGACATTGCCTAGAATGTTATTGTATAATTTTTATTTAATAATATGAAGATTTGAGTAGTTTAGTTCAAAGTTTTAAGATATTGCTCTTAAAACATAAATAGTGTTTTTTCTTTCGTTTGTTATATATATTTTGTACTTCTTTTAACAATCTTCAATACTATCTGAGAGAAACTTAAACCATAAAATTCATCGGTAATATATATTTTGGGCCTCAAAAGTTTGGGGGCCTAAAGCAAAAGCTTTACTAGCCTCGCCCTCTAGCCACCCCGGCTTACAACTTGTAATTATATATAACATAATTTTACAAGTATAAATAATATAATGAAATAAAAGCTATATCAACTCTAACATCTTAACATTCAAACAATGAAAAAAATCATAATTCCTTAAAACAATATTACTATCATACTGTTTATTTTATTTCAATAAACTTTATCACTATTATAATTAAAATGTAACTCCTTCATGAATAAAATTAAAATTACTTTCAAATAGCGAAATAATAAAATATGATAGATTTGATACATAGGACAAAAGACCAATGACAAGTGAAAATGTAATCGGTTATGCATTTTTAAAAGAAGTATTAAGTGATATTCACCTTCATGATATTCTCAAATAGTAAATATGTAATACTATGACTTGTTATTTGAGTTCCACCCAATCTTCTTATTTATATAGATGAAAAACTATTAAGTATCGTTCATTTGTTAAAGAATTACGAGGGTCAACGATTTTTATTAAGGAATTTAACATATAATTTGTGTAAGAACTATTAGGTGAGCCCCGAGCGTTGGGGTTTAGGCGTGTTTAGGGCGTACAGTCGGGCGCTTAAGGCGTAAGCCTCACAGGAACTAAGCCCCGATGCATTTTACCGGTGCCTCGCCCCAGGGCGAGCCCCAGACCAAGTCGTGAAACTGCCTTTTAAAACACTGGTAGAACCACAAATAATGAATAGACAGGGTGATTAACTATGCTACAATAATAGTTGTCGTTCAAATTCATGCACCCAAGTAATTTTCTCTAAACTTTTGTCCCAGCATTTGTTGGTTATTAATTACAGTTTGTAGTAGCAATTTTCATGTATACATTGAAAATAAAATAGTTCACAATAATTATCTTCCAAATAGTAGGATAGTTTGTGTAATAATTATATTCTTAAAGAATTTGAGGCGAAAAGTATTTTTTTCCTTTTAAAAGTTAAAATAGGGAAATAAAAATATCTATTAATACTGGCAGCGTATGTGTATATATTCACGACTGCTGCAATAGGCTGCTTGTACTGTAAGTTCTGGTAATCGCACAGATGCTTTATTTCATTTCTTAATTCTTAGTTTAATTAGCTGATAGTCTTTATTATATAGCATAGTAGTTTTATTACACGCGTGTACTCATTTATTTTGGAGTCTGGTTCATAAATTCTTATGGACAAAAACCTAATATGTTACGTCAGGAGCAATAATTACAATTCTAAGAAGACTTTTATGGTTTGTTATTACTCCTTATGTTAAAGTATGCTTTGCCTCATTTCACGCTAATTTAAAAATTAAGAAATATAATATATAGTTTACTAAATTACTCTTCGCTATTAGACATTTATTGAGAATTGAACACTTTTAAGAAAAAATAGTTCTTCAATAATTAATATAAGTATATAGTTTGATAAAAAATATACTAATTTTTGTCTTAAATTTCTAAAGCAACTATTATTTTGGAATAATTTTTTTCTAAAACAACACTTATTTTAGGACGGAGGGAGTACTGTAAAAAAACATGACACCTTATGGAATTGTGCTATAAGATTCATAAATTTCCCCCCACTTTTCAACTTAAATAGAGAAAACAAAACAACAGCTCATGTGCAAGAACAATGGATAAAAAATCTGAAGAAAGTTTTGAGAATAAAGAACATAATGTGAACATGCAAGGCTAGTCACATTTGGGTGCAACGCGATCATATGACATGAAATAAATCGTACCTTACAAACATATCATTTTGAAAGAAATAATCCCTTGATTATTTTAATGAAAGAGTATATATATAATTTACAATTTTCATAATATGAAAAATTCTATTCCTATTCTACTATCAAAACCCTATTCTAGTTGTACAAGAATCCTACATTTATGGTAAATGTACAATGTTAATTATATACAAAATATACAAATAATATGTTACCAGAAAAAGGATATACACGGCAGTGTATACCGTGTATATCACGGTTTCCCACTTGGTATGGAATTCCGTGATATACACGGTATACACAAGGTATGTGCATACCATGTATACCATTGTATATTTTCACATTTCTCATTTATCTTCCCTAATTGTTACAAAAGTCAAAATAACAAAAAAAAAGAAAAAAGAAAAAGGGATTGACATCTTTTTCATGCATGGTTTCAAATTTAACTTGATTAACATCGATACATTCTTTAATTTGACAAATCAAAGCAATTCAAGTGTATAGCTACCTTAACAGATTCGTCTTGGAAAGGCTAATTAGAATGGACTTATGTGCCTTTTCTTTTCCAAGTGTATCAAATGTTTGTCTTAATCTAGTTCTTTCAATTGCCTAGAATATAACTAAACACGACGCACAAAAGTCATCAGTACCTTACCTTATATAATTTAGGATAATTAATCCTTGCATTACTTATATCAGATAAAATATTTCAACCAAATGTAACATAAAATAATACCACCTGTAATCCCAAGATTATTATTCTTATCCTTTCACAACCAAGTAACCCCTTACAATTATTTCAGAAGTATCACTGCGTGCTTTATGTCTTGCCATGTTCATCATGTACTCATGTACATCCTGAATATGTTCTTCTTAAATTTTCTTTTAAGCATTTGATTAGAATTTATATATATATATATATATATATATATATATATATATATATATATATATATGTTATTTCCATAATCCAATCATATTATATCATAATCATGTAATTAAGATGTCATAATCAAGTCATATCATATCATTAAGATGTAAATAAATGTAATATATTCTTAGGATCCTAGAGATGTATATATGATTGTATGGATTAATTAAAAAGGTATGGAATTATTTTTCTTCATGACATCAGAGCCACAATTTTTTTGCCCTAAACTCCCCCCCCCACCCACCCACCCACCCACCCACCCACCGTCGGCCTCCCTAGCCGAAAACCACTTCTCTTTTGGGCCTCCAAACCAAACCCTAACTAGGGTTTCTACAAATCCTAACCCTAGCCGAAATACAACCCCTCTCTCCTACCTTGTTTTCGGTTTCTCCCAAACAAACCCTAATTAGGTTCCTTCATTCCCCTTCCTCTAATCTCTTTCTCCTCCCATTTTTTTGTATTTTCTTGGGTACCAATGGACGACAAACAAAAAATTCATCCCACTCTTGCCGTAAACAACGTCAAGAACTTTATTCCAATTACACTTGAGATGGAAAAAGGGCAATACTCCTCTTGGATTGAGTTATTCAAAATTCATTGCCGAGCATACGAAGTAATCGACCATATTATTCTTCCCAAGTCTTCATCGGAGACCACCGTTGTTGATAAAAAATTATGGTCTCGCTTAGATGCTATAGTCCTTCAATGGATTTACGGCACCATCTCGAATGACCTTTTGCACACCATTTTGGAACCGGACTCTACGGCTCAACAAGCTTGGGAGCGTTTACAAAATATTTTTCAAGTTAATAAAATTTCTCGGGCGGTATATCTTGAAAACCAATTCACCAATGTAAAATTGGATGATTTATCAAACATCTCCGCATATTATCAAGAGTTGAAAATGCTTACCGATCAACTTTCAAATGTTGGTGCGCCGGTGAAAAATCAAAGGTTAGTTATCCAATTGATTGCGGGATTGAATGACAAATTTGATGGTGTTGATACATTCATTCAACAAAGCAATCTCTTACCACCATTCTATGAGGCTAGTTCGATATTAATTTTTGAAGAAACGAGGAAGCAAAAACAAGCAATGGGGGTGGCAACCAATGCCGGCACCGCCCTTATTTCCACCAACATTTATAATGATGATTTTGACACTCAAAATTCTTGTTCTGGTAATGGTTCGAACTGACAAAATAATGGATCAAAAGGGGTCAAAATCGTAACAATAATAAAGGAAAAAATAATGGTGCAAAGAGATGGGGTCGGGGCGGCGGCCAAGCAGCCAGTGGCGGAAACATCCGTGGTCATCAGGGCTAAAACAGACCTCACTGGCAACAACCACAAGCCTGCAGGCGGGCAGTTGGGGAAGTACCGACCGTGGGGTTGGTAGCCGCAATAGTGGGTTGCACCTCCCTACCCGTACCCCACGGCTTAGTGGGCCTGACCTCCTCCCGCTTCTAGACATCCCTGAGTTCTCGGTTGTCATCCGCAACAAGCTTTTGCAGCCCATGGACCATCTTCCGAAAGTTATGCTTCCACGGATATTGAACAGACAATGAACAACATGAATCTAAGTGTTCCCGATGATTCGTGGTACATGGACACGGGGGAAACATCACACATGACGGCATCTCAAGGTACTCTCTCGTCTTATTTTAATATGAGCAATAATAAAAATATTATTGTTGAAAGTGGGCAAAAAAATCCAATTCGTGGTATTGGTCAATTACATCTTCCGCCCCCCCCCCCCTCACCCACTTTTACATTTGAAAAAATGTCCTACATGCACCTAACCAGATTAAAAACTTGATATATGTACGTCGTTTTACTACTGACAATAATGTTTCTGTTAATTTTGATCCGTTTGAGTTTTCTGTGAAGGATTTTCAGATTGGGATGCCACTAATGAGATGTAATAGCAATGGGGATTTGTATCCCATCACCACCACTACCAACAACCAAGTCACCAATCCATCCACCTTTGCAACTATTTCTCCTAGTTTATAGCATAACCAGTTTGGACACCCGGGAGCACTGTTGTTCAATTTTCTTAGAAATAATAAATTTTTTGCTTGTAACAAACTTTTAGACTCTCATATTTGCCAGGCTTGCATTTTTGGGAAGAATGTTAAACTTCTTTTTTCTTTATCTGCTTCAAATACTCTTATGCCATTTGATCTCATGCATAGTGATTTGTGGACATCCCCAATTTTAAGTTCGGCAGGTCATAAGTATTATATGCTTATTTTGGATGATTATTCAATTTTTTTGTGGACATTTCCCATAGGAAAGAAATCACAGGTCTTCACCATTTTTAAACAATTTAGAGTTTTCATCAAAACCCAATTTCAGAAATCCATTTAATGTTTTCAATGTGACAATGGGAAGGAATTCATAAATGACCAATTTAAAGAATTTTGTCAGCAAAATGGAATGTCCTTGCGTCTTTCATGTCCATATACTTCTCATCAAAATGGGAAAGCCGAAAGAAAAATCCGAAGAATCAACAATCTAATTCGCACACTTCTTGTACATTCGTCCACACCACCGTCTTTTTGGCATCATGTTATTCAAATGACCACATATATTTTAAACATTCTTCCTAGCAAGCTACCCTCAAACCTATCACCCACACAAATGTTGTACCATCGTATTCCTTCCTATACACATTTGAGGGTTTAAGGGTGTTTATGTTATCCCTTATTTTCATCCACAACCATAAACAAACTTCAAGCCCGTTCCACTCCATGTGTATTTTTGGATACCAACAAAATCATAGGGGTTAGAAGTGTTATGATATGTCTAATGGGAAAATTATCATCTCTCGTCACATTGTTTTTTATGAGTCCACATTCCCGTTTGCTAATACATCCAATTTTAAATCACCATTTACATGCCCAAACCAATACATCCTCGATCGGACCAGCCCAAAATAAACCACCAAATATAGTGGCCCAACAACGAAATGGGACTGGGCCAGTCCGAGTCGAGGAGCCCACTGCTTCCTCTTCTTCGGCCTCGGCCCAATCCACTTCTCGTGACTGGCAGGCTAAAATGAGGGAGCCCACTACTCCCTCATCCAATTCCCCAACTAGGCCACTAGGCGCAACTCTACCAGCCCACAATATCACTATCTCTCGGCCCAGTCTACAAACCGAAAGCCCACTGCCCCAACCATCAGTCTCGGTCCCACCTCAGACCGTTGAAACCCGTGCCATGCATGGGATTTTTTGGCCCAAGCGTTATTTTAACATAACATTTTCGGTTCAACCATCACCACTTCCAAAAAATCCCAAAGCGGCCCTATCAGACCCGAATTGGAAAGCTTCCATGTTAGACGAAGTTGATGCTCTTATGAAAAATAAGACGTGGGAGTTAGTGCCCCGTCCATATAATGTGAACATAATACGTTCTATGTGGATTTTCTATCATAAAAATAATTATGATGGTTCTTTTGCGAGGCACAAAGCTCGTCTTGTTGGTGATGGCAGGTCTCAGCAAGTTAGCGTGGATTACGGTGAAACATTCACTCTAGTAGTTAAACCAGCAACTATCAGGACTGTTCTCAGTCTGACTCTGTCCAAATCATGGTCCATCCATCAGTTGGATATCAAGAATATGTTTTTACATGGTCACTTCCAAGAAACAGTTTATATGCACTAGCATTTGGGCTTCCGAGATCCTACTCATCCGGATTATATTTGCTTGTTGAAAAAATCATTATATGGTTTGAAACAGGCCCCCAGGGTATGGTACAACAGGTTTGCAGGGTTCGTATCCACAATGGGGTTCTCACACAGCAAGTCTGATCAATCTTTATTCATTTACAATAAGGGAAATGACATGTCATATATTCTTCTCTATGTGGATGGCATCATTCTCACAATGTCATCTGAGTCACTTCGCCAGTCTATTATGTCCTTCCTTGCTTGGAATTTGCTATGAAGGATTTGGGCCCTCTAAACTATTTTTTGGGAATCGTTGTAACTCAATATGCAGGTGGTCTGTTTTTCTCTCAAAAGAAATATGCCGATGAGATCATTAACAAAGATGGTATGTCATCGTGCAAACCGTCACATATGTCGATTGATACAAAGGCAAAATTGAGTAACTCTACAGGTACTCCATATAGTGACCCAACACATTACCGCAACTTAGTAGGGGCATTGCAGTATCTCACCTTTATGAGACCTGATATCTCTTATGCAGTTCAACAGGTTTGCTTACATATGCATGATTCGAAGAAAGAGCATATGGGGGCCCTTAAACGTATTCTGCGGTATGTTAAGGGTACTCTGATTTTGGGATGCATCTGTATAAGTCCACCGTTTCTGGCCTCACATCTTACACAAATGTTGATTGGGGTGGCTGCCCGATACACAACGATCCACCTCTGGTTATTGTGTGTTTCTAAGAGACAACTTCATTTCGTGGTCGCCGAAACGCCAACTGACACTATCTCGGTCGAGTGTTGAGGCAGAATATCGAGAGGTAGCTAATATGGTCGCAGAATCATGTTGGCTCCGTAATCTTCTTTTGGAACTTCATTGTCCGATCGACAAAGAAACTATGGTTTATTGTGATAATGTGAGTGCAATATATCTATCCGGTAACCCTGTCCAGCAATATATTATTTATCCGTGAAAAGGTTTGCTCATGAACAAGTCTGTGTTCTCCATGTATTGTCCCATTATCAGATTGCAGACATATTTTACGAAAGGTCTTCCGCGCGTACTTTTTGATGATTCCAGGGACAGTCTCAGCATACGAGGACCTCCCCACTAAGACTGCGGGGGACTGTTAGACAAATATGGAAATAATCACTATTATTTCTATAATCCAATCATATCATATCATATCATAATTATGTAATTAGGATGTCATAATCAAATCATATCATATCATATCATTAGGATATAAATACATGTAATATATTCTTAGGATCCTAGAGATGTATATATGATTGTATGGATTAATGAAAAAGGTATGAAATTATATATTTCTTATTCGTCATAATGTTTAATATATGTTGTGCTTATGTCATGACATCCACATATTTAAATGAACTTTTGGTACTCTTTTGATTTTCAGTTTTATATAATTTAGGCGTAATACATAAATAGGTCATCAAACTTGACATCAGTTGGCAAGTATGTCTTTCAATTTTGGGTGTGCACAAGCAGGCATCTTAACTTGTCGCCACTTTGTCGGTCGAACACTTCAACTTACAAAATGATCATGTAGACACCTCAAAATTTATGTGACATGTCAGTGCCAGATCAACATTTGTGTTTACGTGTTCAACTATATACAAGTTAATGTGCCTACTTGTGCACACCCAAAGTTGAATGACATACTTGTCAGCTGAGGCCAAATTTGAAAATCTATTTATGTATTATGCCTATAATTTATCCATTAACCATACATCGTGCGCATCAATGCAAATGTACCATCCATTATAGCTAGCTACTAAAAATTGCCGGCTCTAAGCCAAAGCCACTAATGCAAAGGCTTTAGGCCCCCCAAATTTTTGGGCCCCTTTTTTTTTTATTTTTATTGATAATAGATTTTATGGCTAATTTTCTTTAAATACTATTTACTTTCCATAATTTATTTATGTGCATTTATTCGGAGTATGACAATCAAATTAATTAATATTTGGTGTAAATTCGATACATAGTCTTTATTTATTTAAGAAATCAAATATATATATATATATATATATATATAAACTACATAAAAAGTACTATAAATCACAATGGTTAATAATTCAAAATACTTAGAAAGTATTTGAAAAAGTCGTGATAAAAGAATATATGTTCGGCTCTCAAATAATAACTAAGACACATAAATTAAAACAGAGAGAGAAATGATTGATTAGTTGTATCGTCACTATTAGAATGAATTGATTTGAAAAAAATATTAATAACTTTTCATCTAAAAAAATCTGGAAAATATACATTTGAAAGACATTTTACAAAAATAATCTTAAGGCCTCATAATAAAATCTTGCTTTAGGTGGTCACTGGCTTTATTAAACCGCCCCTACTACTAGAGTAAAGTAATTGTATTGTCCTGCACTTTATTCACATGGTTATAACACTTGAGATTTAAAAAAGACTAAAAAGTTGAATTAATACAAAATATCAATTCCAAGTTGTGAGTTGGAAAACTCATCTAAAAATAAGACTTTGATTTGGGGTAGTTTGAACTTGGAAGGAGTGGCTGGTGAGCCGAGGAACCCTACTAAAACCTCCTCTTGTTTTGTACTCCGATAATTCGAGGTAGGTTGAATTGAAGGAGTGGCAGTTACAAATCACAATACCAAGTGTATCTTTCTATCATATATATGTACACTTATTTACTCCCTCCTCCCCATATTAATTATGCGAAGATACTATTGCTCAGGGAGTCAAACAATAATTATTTTTCAAATTATTTTTAGATTATGAAATAAATAATCTCTTGATTGCTTTCACTAATGAAAGATAATATATACAATATACAATTTTCTATAATAGGAAACATATTCCTATTCTAATACCAAAACCCTATTCTAGTAGTACAACACTCCTATAATTATGGTAAGCGTACAACACTAATTAATATAATATTTACCCTAAAATACTACAACAATATTTACTAAAACAGTGCCCAAACCGTGGGCTTCCAACTGTACAAAACCGAGACTCCTAGACCAAATATACATCCGATATACACATGTATATTGTGTATATCATATGTATATTTAACACACACCCGCAGTCATAGTGGACGATCTTCGAACGCTGAGACTGTCCTTAAAATCTTCAAAAAGGATGAGGGAAGACCCTTTGTAAAGATGTCTGAAATCTGATATTTGGAAGGGACATGGCAGACGCGTACTTGTCCATGAGCTACCTTTTCGCGAATAAAATGAATGTCCATCTCGATATGTTTAGTGCGCTGGTGCTGAACCGGATTCCCAGAAAGATAGATGGCACTAACATTATCACAGTAAACTAATGTAGCTTTCTGAATAGGACAATGAAGCTCTAAAAGAAGATTGCACAACCAACATGATTCATAGACCACATTGGCTACCCTTCGATACTTGCCCTCTGCACTAGAGCAGGACAATGTCGATTGACGGTTTGCAGACCATGAAACCAAGTTATTACCAAGAAACATACAATAGCCAGACGTAGACCGTCTGGTATCCGGACAGCTGCCCCAATCAGCATCTATGTACGAGATAAGAGTAGATGTCGACGACGGATATAAATGTAAGCCATAGTCAAGTGTCCCGTGGATGTACCTAATAATGTGTTTGAGTGCATCCATGTGTTCAACCCTAGGATCATGCATAAACAAACACACCTGATGTATGACATACGTAATATCTGGTCTCGTGAATGTAAGATACT
This sequence comes from Anisodus tanguticus, assembly GCA_034509755.1. Classification (NCBI taxonomy): domain Eukaryota; kingdom Viridiplantae; phylum Streptophyta; class Magnoliopsida; order Solanales; family Solanaceae; genus Anisodus; species Anisodus tanguticus. The sequence goes on along the minus strand of CM067553.1, from coordinate 19,751,128 downwards.
GAAGGGGCCCTGCAAGACCGTGATAACGGGTCGGATCCTCATAAGGTGAGCCAGCCGCATCACCCAACTTGGGTTTAGTATCAACAGGAGTGGAAGTGGACTTACAGAATGACATTCCAGTCCTCTCAATGATCTCAGCTGCATACTTCCTCTGTGATAAGAACAACCCACATGCATGACGAGTAATAGCAATTTCCAAAAAGTAACTCAATGGCCCCAAGTCTTTCATAGCAAACTCAGAACTGAGCAATATCATGATAGACTGGCGTAATGCATCAGAAGAGGTAGTCAAGATAATATCATCCACATATAATAGTATATAAGCCAATGAAGAACCACGACGATATATGAACAATGAATTATCAGACCTACTGTGAGAGAACCCAATAGTCGAAACATAGTTTGCAAACCTCTTATACCAAGCGCATGGAGACTGCTTAGTCCCATACAAGGACTTCTTCAACAAACAGACATGATGAAGATATTTGGGATCCCTAAACCCCATGGGCTGATGCATATAAACTGTTTCCTTGAGATCACCATATAAGAAATCATTCTTCACATCTAACTGATGAATGGGCCACGCTTTCGAAAGAGCCAAGCTGAGCATAGTGCGAATGGTAGCCAGCTTGACCACCGGACTAAATGTCTCACCACAATCCACACCAACCTGCTGAGTCTTACCATCACCTACAAGACGAGCTTTATGCCTCGCAAAAGAACCATCAGAATTATCCTTATGAGCAAAAATTCACATGGACCGAATAATATTAACACCAGATGGACGGGGCACCAACTCCCACGTCTTATTATCAATAAGAGCATTATATTCGTCGGTCAAAGCAATTTTCCAATTTGGGTCATTTAAAGCAGACACTGGGTTACGGGGTAGAGGGGATTTAAGAACATTAGAATTTAAATTAAAATGTCTTTTTGATTTAAAAATACCCCGTTGACTACGAGTGACTGGTCTTTGACTCGATGGAGAATTGGGTGGATTTTAGGACATTTTGGGACACGGGACAGACTGGCCAGCAGGCAGTGGGCCTGCTGGCCCACATCGATAACTGGAGCCAGAACTGGACACATGAATTGAGCCAAGATTGGACCCGGAATCAGGAACCGGAACTGGGCCAGAATTGGGCAGGATAGATGGCCCAATTTCTGGACCTAGAACTGTAGACGAGGACGTTACGGGAGGACCAGCGGGCAATGGGCCCGCTGGCGGATTTAGGGTGCGGGACACGTCCGAAAATTGGTGAATAAAATATGGGGATATATCATCATCCAAAAAATTATACGAATTAGGCACGGGAGTACTAACCTTAGAAAATGGAAATTGGGATTCATCAAAACTTATATGGCGACTAATGATGATTTTATTAGAAGATAAATCAAAACATTTGTAACCACGATAATTAGACGGATAACCCAAGAACACACACGAGGTAGAACGGACCTGAAGTTTGTTAATGGTGGTGGACAGAAAGAGTGGATAACACAAGCACCCAAAGACCATAAGATGTGAATACGAATGAGTCTTATTATATAAAATTTGAAGGGGGGACGAATATGTCAAACCTTTGGAAGAAAGAATGTTAATTTGTAGAGATGATGCCAAAAGACGGGGATATGGAAGATGAATCAATAAAGTGCGGACAATGTTATTAATGGTATGAATTTTGCGTTCGGCTTTCCCATTTTGTGAAGACGTATGAGGGCAAGAAAAATGAAATTGATCCCATTATTTGCACAAAATTCCTGAAACACCCCATTATCATATTCTTTGCCATTATCACATTGGATATTTTTTATTTCTCGTTCGAATTGGGTTCTAATGAATGCTCTAAATTTTAAGAAGATTGAAAAAACTTGAGATTTTTCGCTATTGGAAAAGTCCATAAAATTTAGAATAATCATCCAAAAAGAGAACATAATACCGATGATCCAAAGAACTAAGAACAGGTGACGTACATAGATCACTATGAATAATATCAAATGCCATTAAAGTATGAGAATTAGAGTCTACAAATGGCAACTTAACAATTTTTTCTAGCAAACAAGATTGACAATTCGGAGTACTACTCGTACCCTTACATGAAATAAACTTATTTGTATCCAAGGAAGACAAAATAGACAACCCCGGATGACCTAGACGAGCATGCCACAAGGAAGGAGCAAGGACTGCAAAAGTTGATGGCACAGATTGACTTGAGAAACCGAAACATGGTGTAATAGGATAAAGATCTCTCCTACTATCACACCTCATGAGAGAGTTCCCTGTCTTGAAATCCTTCACAAAAATCCCAAACGGATCAAATTCAATAGAAACGGAGTTATCAGTGGTGAATTTACGGACAGACACCAAATTTTTAATCAATTTAGGGGCATGAATGGTATTTTTCAAGACAAGGGGTGGATGGAGGGAGATAAAGTTGTATGATCATAACCACGAATTGGAATTGAATTACCATTACCAACAATTATACCACGAGTACCGCTCAAATTGGAATAAGACGAGAGAGTACCTTGGTCGGATGTCATGTGGGTAGTGGCGCTGGTGTCCATGTACCAATTCTAGTCTATAGGATTCAATCCAACTGTGTGCATCGCGGCTTCGATGTCAGTAGGAGTGGGGCTTGCTGCATGATGGGCCTGCAGGGGCCGAGGCCCAAGCACCTTTACTTGCTGCCTCGGCCCAGGAGGGTTACCAAAATTTGGCCACTGGATGTTGGGCCGAGAGATGGGCTGACCAGCCCACTGACCATTAATTGGACACGGCGGAACTAGGGACTAGTGGCTGTTTGGTCACTACCCACTAGTCCAGGCCCACGACCAGTTGGCCCGAGGCTGGGACCAGATGGGTCGTGGCCCACTGCTGCTGGAGTTGGACTCACTGCCGCTGTCAACGCCGTCGGAACCACCGCGTTTGCCGCCATGATTTTCCCGTTGTTTTTACGATTATTTTTTCCACCACCGTGAGCACGGTTTTGGCCCGAATTATCAACAAAACCCGAAGAATTTGTGGAGGACGTCATCATGACTATGGGGCTAGCACCGGTAGCCGCCTTCTTAGCTAAACTGGCTTATGCCAAAGTAAGCATGGAGCGGGCTTGATAAAAAGAGGGAAGCGGATTACTTTGACGAATGAGAGTCCCAACGCCATTATAGGCCTCAGAAAGGCCGGCAACCAATTGTAGAACCAGACGATTATTTGTCACAGGTACGCCAACGTTACAGAGTTGGTCCGCCAACTCCTTGAGTCTCTTGCAATATGTAGAAATGATAAGAAATTCTTACATGCTGACTTGGGAGAATTCTTGCTCGAGGGTGACAACACGTGATGTTTGTTATCTTGGAATATATCACGCAATCTATTCCAGATAGCCATAGCCGTAGTGTCCAGCTCAATGATCGTCTATAAGAGATCAACCGAAATAGTGAAATAAATCCACTGGAGAACGGTAGCATCAAGAGTAATCCATAACTGAGGATCCTCCGGGGGAATAGGGGCATCAGGAGCAATTATGTGATGGAGGACTTGATGGGAGATAGCGTGAATCTTACATAATTCTGCCCACGTCACATATTGGACGTTTTCCATCTCAAGAACAATAGGGATGTTGTTCTTGATATTAGAAACAGTGAGGGCAGGATGAAACGTGTTCTTAGACATAACGAAAGAACAAAGGGATTGGAAGGAAAATTTGGGAAGAGTGGAGGTAAAATATAACACGAAATTCGGTGAAGGGTACGAAAATCGAGGCAAGTTTTGGCCGAGAAAGTGCACAAAACCCTAGAGCAGTATTTGGAGAACAAAGGCGGAAGCTATTTAGACCTAGTCTCTTGATACCATGAAAGAAATAATCTCTTGATTATTTTCATTAATGAAGAGAATATATACAATATACAATTTTCCATAATAGAAAATATATTCCTATTCTAATACCAAAACCCTATTCTAGTAGTACATGACTCCTATAATTATGGTAAATGTACAACACTAATTAATATAATATTTACCCTAAAATACTACAACAATATTTACTAAAACAGTGCCCAAACCGTGGGCTTCCAACTGTACACAACCGAGACTCCTAGACCAAATATACATCCGATATACACATGTATATTGTGTATATCGGATGTATATTTAACAGATTATTTGTTATGTTGCTTCTAGTATTTTTCATAAAGTTTTTAAATATGTATATTTTATTTTAAAAAATATATCTGGATTCATAATCAAAATTAAGTATTTTGACTCTCGTATCCTTTCATATAAAACATTAAATAGAGGGAGTACTTTTTAAGAAGCACTTAAATATTTTATTTGTTTCAATTTATGTGTTATACTTATTTTTTATCAGTTTCAAAAATATATTTAGTGGTATGCGTTTAATTCCAACATTCACTTTTTATCTTCAACTATTACTTCGTATGAAAAATGGGACATATTTAAAAGGGCTTGTTTTATCTATGATCCGTTGCTCAAAATTAATTACGAGCACTAGCTAAAATATATAAAATATATGTATTGATTATGTATATAATATGTATATGTATATATAATGATATTTAATACACAAAACACATATATTTACTAGTTATTATTTTCTAGAGAGGATCAAAAGGTAATTATCCCTCTTAAACTTACAAGATGCAAATGATGTGTTATATATATACACCTTAAATTTAAAATTGTAAAATTCAAAGGTTGTGTTATTCAGACTTTGTACCCAATCATATTAATGTACATTAGATGAAATGTGGAATATTAATTTGCATTTGATTTTCACTACTTAAATAAGAAGTGAAGTTTAGTAGGTGGTATAAGTGAACCACAATAGTCCACGTAACTCACCCACGAGAAAGAAAAAATGAAAAAGAAAAGGACCTCACTTTTGTATTAATTTATCCTATAACTTTTGGTGTATCCTATTTTCCTTCATAGTGATTAGTGAGTAAAGGCAAGAAGCACGGCAAAATTAAAGTAGGTTTGAAACAAAGACATAGGTAAAAGGTACACCGCGTCACTTCCCTATATAACGGAAACAAAATTTGCATGAACCTATATTAGGGAGACGACAAACAAAAAAAAAAACACAAGCAGAGAGTAATTAAAAGAAAAGAAAAATGAAAACAGTTCAAGGCAACGGTGTAACAGCCCTAACAATGGAGGTGGCAAGGGTACAAGCAATAGCGTCAATATCAAAATGCATGGACACAATTCCATCGGAGTATATTCGTTCAGAGAACGAACAACCGGCAGCCACAACGTTGCACGGAGTTGTTCTTCAGGTGCCAGTCATCGACATAAGCGATGCGGACGAGGAAAAAGTGGTGAAAATGATAGCGGAGGCGAGCAAAGAGTGGGGTATTTTTCAAGTGACAAATCATGGGATTCCCGATGATGTGATTGCAAATTTGCAAAAAGTTGGGAAGGCGTTCTTTGAGGAAGTGCCACAAGAGGAGAAAGAGTTGATTGCAAAGAATCCAGGGTCACAGAGTATTGAAGGGTATGGTACATCTTTGCAAAAGGAAGTTGAAGGGAAAAAAGGTTGGGTTGATCATTTGTTTCACAAGATTTGGCCTCCTTCTGAAATCAATTGCCGTTATTGGCCTAAAAACCCTCCTTCCTACAGGTTGTCTCTATATTCTCTAAAACTCATTTCTTTTTTGTTTGACTTAACATATGTTAGAGATAAGTTCGAGCGGTAGAAGTGGTTACTAATTATTGTATCGTAGAATTTGTTGGGTTCAAAATACATAAGTAGGCACAACGGAAAATTAAAATTTTTACTCTTATTTACCTTAATAATTTCTTCTGGTATGATTATATAATAATAAAAACCTGTAACATAAAACATGAACACTTACAAGTTGTATTATCTTGAGTCTTTACAAAAGGGTGGACACGCGATTCCCTTTTCGACTGCAAGCACAATGCTACGGTGTATTCCTCTGTCAAGAAAGCCAGGAAATCTTGGCAGAGGTTTGAGAGAGTTTTATCCTAGACTATAAGTCTAGAATTTGTTTATGAGAATTGGTGTGTGAATTAACAATGGGGAGTGTTGTATTTACAGTTGAAATTAGGGCAAAATCTGATTAGGGTTGAGCTCCAAGCCTAGCCCAAAACTAAGGTGCATTGGGCCAATCTGACTCGGCCCACTGCTGGGTCGCACCGCGGCGCCTTACGTAAAATTATGTTTCCCGTTTTCATTTAATATATATATTCAGCACATTAAATCCAAAATCTAATTTTGATTTAATTAAATAATTTTCATCTAATAGAAATTATCTCATACTTATTATCAATTTAAATATCTCGATTCCAAATTGAATATTTAATATTTTCTCAATACACCCTTAGATGGAAGAGACAATCGACATAGTTTGACCCTATAGGCCTCTATATATCGACACTAATCCAATTAAGGTCCATACAGAACTCCTAGACTGCACCGTAAATGAACTCAATATATGAAGTACGTTTACATGAATCCAGTAAACATAACCTTTATGTGCGATGATAAATTCCTTTCATTCGCGACACACTAGATCAAGCTTAGGATTTGTCATGTGTCTATCCAAATGACTTGATCACTTTATCTCATCTATATTAGTCGACAACTAGATCATATTCTGAATATGTCTCTTGCATTGGCCAATGACTTGGTCGACCTAATATCACTGAGAAGTTGAGTTCTCTCTCTCAAATATCCAATCGAGGAATGAATCATATTCTTGGATCAACTACCACATTAATTTATATCATAATGTATCCAACACAAGTCGTATCTTATCCTATAAGGAGTTTAAGCTTAGGACAGGGTCAAAGTACACTACTCTGTAAACAAGGTGCGTATTGACCTCAAATCAAAGGACTTTTATCTCCCACACGCTGATAACACTTAAGACATGTATAACAAATAGTTTATCAGCAGGGTATACCAATACTTTCAAAAAATATTCATGTGTCCATCACTAGTAACCATTAGTAGTAGCAGGTGAGACATACTACATTCTCTAAGAATGTGATGGAGACCATATGTCGACTTATAATATATCATCGGTATCCCATTTTCGATAATCATTAGTCGAGGCTATTTTAGAGTTACGCTCTATCATCAATATCTCACTCTATTAATGACAATGTAAGCTCAAGGGATGCATATTAATGAATAATTACATATAATCAAATAATAATTCAATAATTGCAAATGCCATAAATATTAATCTTATTAATAATACGAATGTGTTCAAGTACGTTTGTCCCTAATAATGATTGTTTCTAGGACATACATAATTTCATGTATTATATTAAACTGTCTGCAACATACTTTTTGAAGTGTGTTCCTTCCTTCGACCCTACTAACACGAGTTGCTTTGTGTAATGAGTTGTCCTGCCCTTTTTAACTTGTTAGTTTTTGGTGAGATATCCCTAAGTATGTGGTATTTCCTCGGTACATGTTTGTTTCTATTTGTTGATCTTGGTTCCTTAGTTTGCGCAATCGCACCAGTGTTGTCACAATAAATCGTTATTGGACAAGTGGCACTTGGAACAACCCCTAGTTCCTTCAGAAACTCAGATATCGCGACAGCTTCTTTACCAGCTTCCGATCCAACAATGTACTCGGCTTCTGTTGTCGAATCAGCAGTTGTAACTTGCTTGGAACTTTTCCAACTCACTATTTCGCCATTGAAAATGAAGGCATATTCAGATTGAGATTTGAAGTCATCAAGATCTGTGTGGAAGCTAGCATCAGTGTACCCAATACACACTAGCTTCTCTTGTCCACCATAGACTAAGAAATATTCTTTAGTTCATCTAAGATACTTAAGAATACTCTTGACTGCTTTCCAGTGTTCTTCCCCAGGATTCTGTTGGAATTTGCAAGTCATACTAAGTGCATAGGCCACATCTGGCCTCGTAAGGTCATGGCATACAAGATAGATCCTATAGCTAAAGCATATGGGATTTTTTCATGCGTTCAAGTTCTGCAACAGTAGAAGGGCTATCCTTCTTTGATAACTTGATGCCTTAACCCATAGGAAGACTTCATTTCTTGGAGTTTTCCATAGAGAATCATCTTAGCACTTTGTCTATGTATATGAACTGTGACAATCCCAACAATCTATTAGGTCTATCTCTATAGATCCTAAATCCAAGAATGTAGCAGGCTTCACCCAAGTCCTTCATCATGAAGGTGCTGGATAACCATTCCTTGACTGATTGCATGAGAGTCTTATTATCTCCCATTATTAATATGTCATCTACATATATAACAATGAAAACAATACTCCCTTCCTTGCGTTTACTATAAATGCAGGGATCTTCTTTGCTTCTAACAAAGTCAAACGATTTGACTACTTTATCAAAGTAAATATTCCAACTCCTTGAGGCTTGCTTAAGTTCATAAATGGACTTCTGTAGCTTGCATACTGCTTTGGGCTTAGTCTTGGATGTAAAACCCTCAGGATGTATCATATACACCTCCTCGATTAGGTTACCATTGAGAAAATCAGTTTTAACATCCATTTGTCAAAAGTCATAATCATAGTATGCGGCTATTGTAAGGAAAATCCAAATGGACTTAATTTTCGCAATAGGTGAAAATGTTTCATCATAATCTACCCCAGGCCGTTGATTATAACCTTTAGCCACCAATCTTGCCTTATAAGTTTGTACCTTGCCATATACATCAATCTTCTTCTTGAAGACCCATTTGCATCTTATGGGTCTAACCCCTGTTGGTAAATCAACCAAGTTCCAAACTTGATTGATGTACATCGAGTCCATCTCAGATTTCATGGCTTCTTGCCATCTCTGCGAATCAATGTCTAACATAGCTTCGCTGTAAGTTGTAGGTTCATCATCATCAGGAATATTTATCTCATTGTGTGTTTCAACAAGGAGATTAAGTCTTTCTGGCAGACGATGAGTACTAGTGGTCATACATAGTTGATTATTCTGCGTTTCAGTGTTTGTTGCATTCTGATTGTGAGAAGGTCTTTGTGTGTTGGACAATCCATCACCTTGAGAGCTTTCAGGAATGTCATTTTCATGTATTTTGCTGAATGGAATGATGTACAACCATTGTATCATCTTCTATTGGTTATGTATGAGAGCCTTGCATTTCTGCACTATCTCTCACATCACTCTCACTGGCTGAAGGGCGTACTCCAAGTACCCATTATTCACCAAATACTCCCACTGAATCCTTGTCTAGGTCTTTTGACAAGAGTTCAACTTCTGTGTTATCTTGTGGTTCTTGAATTTCTTCAAGTTTTATCTTATTGCAGCTCTGTTCATTGTAGACATAGTCTTCTTCAAGGAAAGTTGCATTTCTGGAAACAATGACCTTATGGTCTCCAGGAAGATAGAAATAGTATCCCTTAGTTTCCTTTGGATACCTCACAAAATAATATTTCTCACTTTTAGATTCCAACTTGTCAGTAAGCATCTTCTTTACATATGCAGGCACCCTCAGGGTCGCATGTGTTTAAATGCTGGCTTCTTGCCATTCCATATCTTATACAGAGTTTTCTCTACTGACTTTGAAGGAACCCTATTCAGAATATAAATTGAGCTTTGCAATGCATAGCCCCAAAGGTATGTTGGTAGAGCTGAGAAACACACCATGGATCTAACCATATCTAATATGGTTCAATTTCTCCTTTTAGCAACACCATTCATAAGTGGCGTTCCAAGAGGTGTCCATTGTGATTGGACTCCATGAAGCTTCAAGTAATCCATAAATTCTTTACTTAAGTATTCACCTCCTCGATCTGATCGAAGGGTCTTGATACTTGTTTTAAGTTGCTTCTCTACTTCTGACTTGTACTCCTTGAATTTCTCAAAGGCTTCGGACTTGTGTTTCATAAGATACATATGCCCAAACCTTGTGAAATCGTCTGTAAAAGTGATGAAGTAAGGGAAGCCTCCCTTATCTTGAGTTAAAAATGGCCCACATGCATCAGTATTGACCAACTTAAGTACCTCTTTGGCTCGCACCCCTTTCTCAGAAAGTGGCTCTCAAGCAAGATTCACAGTTACCATAGGACTCTAAGTCAAATGGTTCCAGGTAGTCTAACTTTTTTAATCTTGCTATCCTTGATTCATTGTGTGACCAAGTCTACAGTGCCATAAGTAGGTGGGGTTTCTTGGATTACTTATCTTAGCTCATTTGTTTTGCACATTGAAAATTTTACGACTATTGTTTAGAACATACAAACCATTCACAAGCGAGATATTTCCACAAACAAAACCATTAAAAGACAGTACATAACTGACATTGGCAATAAATGAGGAAAACTTCTCAATGTCTAACACTGGGATAGAAATAATATTTCTCGTCAATGAGGGAACAAATTAACAATTATTTAGTTCTAAACAAAAGCCTGAAGGTAAATCTAGTCTATAAGTTCCCACGCGTTCATCATCCACTCGTGCTCCATTTCCAACGCGCATGTCTACCTCCCAAGGTCAAACCTTTCTGCTGTCAATCAGACCCTGCACATTATTACAAATGTGTGAGCCACAAGAGGTATCTAATACCCAGAAGTGAGAGTTACTTATAGACATATTTATTTCAATGACAAACATACCTTGTCCAGTAGAGCCAGGAGCACCTAGTGATTTGCCTCCTTTTAGAGCTGTGCAGTCCTTCTTTCAGTGCCCCTTATTCTTGCAGTTGAGGCACACATCCGAAGCTACATTTACCTTCTTTTGAACACCTCATCTAGGTTTCATAACTGTAGGTGCAGCAACTGTCTTACCCTTCTTCTTCAGCATGTTCTTACCCTTGGGTTTGAACTTGCTAGAAGAGCCCACCATGAGCACGGTTTTATCTTTAGAGGTAGATGATTCAAAGGTCTTCAACATGTTGTGAAGCTCTGGAAGACTTGCCTTAGTCCCATTCATATTGAAGTTCACAATGAAATTCTCAAATGAACCATGAAGTGAATTCAGGATTAGGTTGACAGAGATATTTATAGGCAGTTTCGTTCCAATCGAAGCCAACATTTCTATCAGCCTAATCATCTTCAGAACACGTGCTGACACTTGACCCCCATCATTCAGCTTACACTTGAAAAGGTTCCTCAACAGTTCATACTCCATTGTCTGAGACTGTGAGTCATAGAGACTCTTCAAGTGTTCTAGCATTTCATTGGGGCCCATATTTTCATGTTGCCTCTATAACTCCAAGGTCATGGAGGACAACATTACACATTGTGCCGAGGTAGCATCGTCTAAATGTTTATGATAAGCCACTTTGTCAAACAGGGCATACTCAACAGAATATTCAGCAGGGACTGTGGGGAATACTGTGTCCAACACATACTCAATTCTTTCTTGTCTTAACATCAATCGCAGATTTCTTAACCAATCAGGGTAATTTGCTCCAGTCAGCTTGTTTGTCTCGACCAATATTTTCAGTGACAAATTCGATATTTTGTATAAACTGAATATATAGATAGACTTGAAATTAAACTCTAATATACTTTCTATTGAACACATTGGTTAACTAATTAACATGGCCTTTAGTTTAACTAGCTCCTACTATTTTAACATACTCTTCGACCACATGGAAGAATACATACTCATATCAAATATGGTCATAATGGGCCAAGATCCAGGTTCATGTTATCTCCGCATTTGCTGTGGCTGATAACTTCAATAGCATAACCCGGTAGGTCTCCAAACCAATTACAAACAATTTGTAACTCTTGTTTGACCGAATGTTCTAAACAATCGATATGCGTCCCTCAGCTTGTCCGACACTGTGGCGCCAAGACAGCCTAGCAAGTCAACCCCGTTATGCGACTGCAATTATGTATCTAAGTGAGTTTTGCCTTATAGAGCAAACACTGTGGTGTAAATACTCATGAAGGTTTATCACCCACTTCTACATTTAACATGCATCTATGAAAGAGTCTGAGTCCTCGTAGACTTAGAGCAAATGCTGTGGCATAAATACTCATCTCGCCGAAAAAGATTTTGCTCTACAATCAATTATAACGGACAAAGTGTTCATTTCAAATGAGACTTGTATTAAAATTTTAGGGAATATTTTAATTTAGGCTTTTAACCAAGATCAACTATAGCATGTTATGTCCAACAAAGCATTTTAATTATTATGCAAATAACTAAGCATATATTAGGTACCGCCTACCCAAGCATGATATTAAGCAGTTTAACAAATACTGGGCGCCGCCTACCTAGATAATTATTTGCGGACACTATTCTAGTAATCTAAATGACAATCATTTAGCACATAAACAACATACTTATCAAATATAATGTATAATAATAATCATGGGTTAAACATTCTGAATAAAAAAATCAGACTGATGGGGCCGCAGCGCTAATCATTAGTGTCGCGGCGCCAGTGAGGCAAAAGCTGAAATTCTGCTTCTGCAATGCATTAGCGCCGCGGCGCCTTCGCGGTGCTCTACTATGGAGTCGCGACGCTGGCAAGGCAGAAACCTTTCGTCTTTTGTGGTTCATTAGGGTCGCGGTGCTCCACTATGGAGCCGCGGTGCCTACTATCCAGTAAGTCCAGAATTTTAAATTGAAGCATTAGGGTCGCGGCGCTCCACCATGAAGCCGCAGCACTGCCTTAAAACCTTAGCAAGCGTCGCGGCGCCGACGTCTTGACAAAACGTTTCTGTGTTGATTTTTCTAAAATCGTTCGAACCCCAAATCCATTTTAGGGATCAAATCACAGATCCTTTATCCTCACCCACCATTATCAATAACGTATATATCTACCATCATCCATTCATACTCGTTCTTCGTCGTGCACCATGTTCGCAATGAACCAGTTATCTGCACTTGGCTTAGTCCGAGTTAGAACGGAGTGACTTTCTCGATTTAGCATAGCATAGGTGATATTTTAGGGTGATCTCAAAAGGTTAACCATTCGGTCAAGATATGTAAGATTTCAAAAAGCCTCGTTTTAATCCAATTTTATGTTTTAACCCATATTATTATGTTATTCAATTGTTATATAACCATTGAACCAGCCTGGGATCTGATACCACTGTAGGGATTTCTTGGGGTCAAAATACATAAGTAAGCACAACGGAAGTTTAAAATTTTTGTTCTTACCCCAATAATTTATTCTGGTATGGTTATATGACAATAAAAAACCTGTAATATGAACACTTACAAGTTATATTATCTTGAGTCTTTACTAAAGGGTGGACACGCGATTCCCTTTTCAACTGCAAGCACAATGCTACGGTGTATTCCTCTGTCAAGAAAGACAGGAAATCTTGGTAGAGGTTTGAGAGAGTTTTATCCTAGACTCTAAGTCTAGAATTTGTTTATGAGAATTGGTGTATGAATTAACAATGGGGAGTGCTGTATTTATAGTTGAAATTAGGGCAAAAATCTTATTAGGATTGGGCTCCAAGCCTGGCCCAAAACTAAGGTGCAGTGGGCCAATCTAACTGGGCCCACTGTTGGGTCGGCGCCGCGGCGCAGTCTAGCAGGCGCCGCGGCGCCTTTACGTAAAATTTTGTTTCCCATTTTCATTTAATATATATATTTAGCACATTAAATCCAAAATCTAATTTTGATTTAATTAAATAATTTTCATCTAATAGAAATTATCCCATAGTTATTATCAATTTAAATATCTCGATACCAAATCGAATATTTAATACTTTCTCAATACACCCTTAGATCGAAGAGACAATCGACATAGTTTGACCCTATAGGCCTCCATATATTGACACTAATCCAATTAAGGTCCATAAGGAACTCCTAGACTGCGCCGTAAACGAACTCAATATATGAAGTACGTTTACATGAATCCAGCAAACATAACCTTTATGTGAGATGATAAATTTCTTTCATTCGTGACACACTCGATCAAGCTTAGAATTTGCCATGTGTCTATCCAAATGACTTGATTACTTTATCTCATCTATATTAGTCGACAACTAGATCATATTCTAAATATGTCTCTTGTATTGGCCAATGACTTGGTCGACCTAATATCACTGAGAAGTTGTGTGCTCTCTCTCGAATATCCAATCGAGGAATGAATCCTATTCTTGGCTCAACTACCACCTTAATTTACATCATAATGTACCCAACACAAGCCGTATCTTATCCTATAAGGAGTTTAAGCTTAGGACAAGGTCAAAGTACATTACTCTGTAAACAAGGTGTGTTTTGACCTCAAGTCAAAGGACTTTTATCTCTCACACGCTGATAACACTTTAGACATGTATAACAAATAGTTTATCAGCAGGGTATACCAATACTTTCAAAAAAATATCCATGTGGCCATCACTAGTAACCATTACTAGTAGCAGGTGAGACATACTACATTCTCTAAGAATGTGATGCAGACCACATGTCGACTTATAATATATCATCGGTATCCAATTCTCGATAATCATTAGTCGAGGCTATTTTAGAGTTACGCTCTATCATCAATATCTCACTCTATTAATGACAACGTAAGCTCAAGGGATGCATATTAATGAATAATTACAAACAATCAAATAATAATTCAATAATTGCAAATGCCATAAATATTAATCTTGTTAATAATACGAATGTGTTCAAGTACATTTGTCCGTAATAATGATTGTCTCTAAGACATACATACTTTCATGTATTAGATTAGACTGTCTGCAACATACTTTTTGAAGTACGTTCATTCCCTCGACCCTACTAACACGAGTTGCTTTGTGCAACGAGTTGTCCTACCCTTTTTAACACTTTAGTTTTTGTTGAGATATCCCTCCGTCTCATATTATTTGTCCTTATTACTAAAAAATATATGTTCTAAATTACTTGTCCATTTACAAAATTAAGACAGAATTAACTAAATCGTTCTCATCTTACCTTTAATATTAAGTGTTTCTAAAAATAATCAATATTGATTAGAGTTTAATTTATTGGGAAAGATAAGGGTAAGATAGTAAAAATAGACCTTTTATTTATGATTTTTAAAGGGTGCATGAAGGGGAAGGTGAATAAGTAATATCGGACGGAGTGAGTAATATAATTAAGCAATATTGTTAAAAAGTAATTGTAGTCCTAATTACTCCCTCCAATTATCGTGAATATGTAATATCGGACGGAGTGAGTAATATAATTAAGCAATATTTTTGTTTGCTAATTTAAATGGGTTCACCTTTTTGTCCTAATTTAAATAATTGTCGATATCGTCATGGGGAACGGCCAAGTGTACAAAAAGGTAAACCCATTTAAATTAGGACTACAATTATTTTTGTTTGCCACCCAAGATGGGTTACATCTGACGTCACTGGTTGTAAATGCTAGACTGCAAATTAACTAGGAAGATAGGTGTTACTAGTTGTTTGAAGAAGATAATAACTAATGAAAAATACATGGGTTTTAGTTAATAATAATAAGATGAATTAATCGTAAGACATCTGTAAAAGCCACTACTAGAAAACAAGGAATAGCGAATAACAAAATTTTGTAGCTAAATAACAAAAATCTTATATTCAGTTTATCTACAAATTAATGATAGATCGTAAGAAAATTCAGTTAGCTAGAAGTAATTTAGCGACGGATTAGTCAGAAATTACCGACAACTTTTGAAGCTAATTTCATGTTTTCTATTAGTGAGCGTCTTAGTCAAAATGTTTCTTTTATATGATTTTGAACATTTCTTATCACATGAATTAGCTTTTCAGTTAATTATACTATGTACATATATTTTTAGTATTATGTTATTAGAGAGTTTACCATATGTTGAGCTTCATTAATTTCATGGTATATTGTCTACCACTAGATGTCTAGCTAATTATAGGGATGTTGACAACAACGTGCCTCATATTTATTGAAAGAATAAGTGTGTTGCCTCTTTATATTTATGTACACTCAGCAAAAAAGAAAATAAATTGAAGTTAAGTTTTCTCAATTTCAAAGGCTTTAAAGTTATTTATGAAAGCTGTATTTATTTTAATTTATGACTTATTCTTTAGCTTTTTGAGCTGTAAAGTTATTAATTAGTTTTATAATATAGGTCTCTAAAATGTATATTGAGTTTTGAATAATCAAATTCATATCTTTTAGTTGACATCCATTTTTTCTTCAAAACATATCACCCGTTGTCTCAAATGGAACAACTATTTAATAAATGATTATCTTTTTTTATTTTTCTTACCATTTATGATTTTTTTAGACCACGGTCTAAATATTCCTTTTGGCAAATTAAGAATATTACTTTTGTCTAAGATTTTGCGTGCATTAGGTCGCCAATCTAGTACCTTTATAGCTAGTTTCATTTTCAAATTTTCTAGCTTGTTTCGTACTTCTTTGTCGATGATGTTAGATGTATATGATGTTTATGGTTGAATAAAATGATATATTCATTTATAGTATATGAATGAAAGATATTTCAAGTTTATTAGTATGAAGAAAACATTCTAAGGTTCTTTTTAATATTATTATTATGAGTTATGCTTCACTTTATTATCGGTTCAATTTAGCGGTTGTTGTGTCTAGGTGCGTTGCGATTTCAGTTAGGACTAAATAGTACAATTACGATCTATGATTAACATTTTGTTACCATTTATGTGCAATAGTAATTTTTAAATGTTAGCAATTATCGAAAAACATAACCAATTTATTTTCATTGACTTCTAAGATAAACTTCCTCATCTAAAACATGTTTTTTTGTTGAGTGTTGTAGACTCGTTAATGATGTGAAAAATTACTAAATGTCAATAAATATTAAATAGTGTAATGGATTCAGCGGTAAATATCTTAAAGGTTGAATCATCAAATTTAAAATTTGAATCCGTCTTTAAATACTTCTTGTATAATTTATTTATTTGATTTTTTTTATAGGGAAGCAAATGAGGAATACGCGAAGAGGTTGCGAGATGTAGTGGAGAGGATCTTTAAGAGCTTGTCACTTGGGCTTGGGTTAGAAGCCCATGAAATGATGGAGGCAGCTGGTGGTGAAGACATAGTTCACTTGTTGAAGATCAATTACTACCCACCATGCCCCCGGCCGGATTTGGCT
The DNA here is from genome assembly GCA_034509755.1 of Anisodus tanguticus. Classification (NCBI taxonomy): domain Eukaryota; kingdom Viridiplantae; phylum Streptophyta; class Magnoliopsida; order Solanales; family Solanaceae; genus Anisodus; species Anisodus tanguticus. The sequence goes on along the minus strand of CM067553.1, from coordinate 19,734,098 downwards.
CTTGGTGTTGTGGCCCATACTGATATGTCTCATATCACTATTCTTGTCCCAAATGAAGTCCAAGGCCTTCAAGTGTTTAAGGATGACAATTGGTATGATGTCAAGTACATACCAAATGCCCTAATTGTCCATATTGGTGACCAAGTTGAGGTATATCTCTTATTCCCTTCTTGTTGATCATTTATAATTTTTGGGTACATTGAACTTGTTACTAAGAGTTACGTTTTCCCCCAACCTAAACTTAATTGAAGCAGCATGGTCAATAAGGATTTTTATAGATGATTTTCACTTTACTTGGTCTTAGGGCATAGTAACGGTGTCAAATAGGTGGCTTGAGTTGAATTTGGACGAATCAAAATGAGTTGGGTTAATAAATGACTCACCTAAAAGTTACTTGAGCTAGGGTTAAAATGGGCTAAAAGTGGATTATAACCGAACCTGTCTAATTCTTACTAAGTTTTAATTTCTTTGTTTGTTCTTTTATAATTTTCAAGTACCTAATAAAACTCTTTTTTTTATTATGGTTATACATAATATATTAATTAAGAAGAATGTCATTTTGGAAATATTTTGATAAGGTTTCTCATGAGTCAATTTGGACTACAGATCAACCCAAATTTTAGATGGACTGAATTGGTGGGGAGGCTGGTGGTCGGAATGGGTTGATGACCAACCTAAACTTGAGTGGGTTGACCCGTTCAAACTTGGGCTATGGCTAATTTTATCACCCTTAAGGCATAATATTGTTGTTGATAAAAAAATTTAACTACCTAGTTATGATCTATAAAGTTCCCTAGTAACTCTTTCTCTTTTTCTTTATGCTATCTATTTCTAAAAATTGAGTGAATGATTGAACAGATTCTTAGCAATGGGAAATATAAGAGTGTGTACCATAGGACAACAGTGAACAAGGACAAGACAAGAATGTCATGGCCTGTTTTCTTGGAGCCACCATCAGAGCATGAAGTTGGGCCAATCCCTAAGCTGATTAATGAGGCCAACCCACCCAAATTCAAGACCAAGAAGTACAAGGATTATGTCTATTGTAAGCTTAATAAGCTTCCTCAGTGAACAATTATTAATTAGCTAGTAACTTCATCACTATTATGGTTTGTACTGTTCTTATCAAAACGTATCTTATTACACTCAAGGACTTTATGCTTAAATTTTTTAAAGCTGTTCGTTACTAGCTCACGATTACATAATAATACGCAATAATTTACTTGTAAATGTTTGTTTTGATTTTGACCTTGCTACTTGAGTGAGTTTAATTTTAGACATGCCAAATTATAAAGCAATGTACTCACTGTTGGGATACAATTGTTGCAGGGAACGGAAAGTAAGTAACTATTACAATTGTAATAAATGATAAACTAAATATTACAATAAACTGGAAATCAAGAACTTAACAAACTGATTGTGTGATTTGCTGAGTCGAGTGATGACACTCTGTCTTTAAGACAAGATTGCCCCGTATATCTCCTTTTACGGTGTTGGGCAATAATCTCCCAAGATACAACAACTTAACAAATGAGCAAAGGAAACTCAAGTGTTACTCTTGAAGAACTTTGAGTATAGTAACTTTGCTAGAGAGAAAGAAGATGAATTCAGAAAATCTGGAGTATTTTTTAAGTGTTTAGTAGTGTTCAATTGAGCCAAAGGCCTCAATTTATAGTGTAAGGAGAAGAGCCCTTAACTAGCCAACTAATGACCTTCAATAGTCATGTAATGGCACTTGATTGAAGGGTTACATTCAGCCAAATAATGGCTGAATTCATGTGCCAAGTAATGGAGAATCAATTCTCCAAAACTAGCCCAAAGGTCAGATCTTTCCAACTTCCCGTCGCAGCATTCTGCCTCCGAAGCGTCGCGGCTCTGTGAATTAGCGTCGTGGCTCCAGTGACTGGCCAACCAATTAGCATCGCGGCGCTGCCTGGGAGGCGCCGCGGCTCCGACGGTGTGGCGTCGCGGCCCTTCACGGCTCCACGGTGATTTCTGACTCGTTTCATTTTACACTTGTTCCTTCGTTTACCAACGTGGAATACTTTGTCAATTGGCCAATAACCGTCCATAATTCCATGTCTCAAACGTATTACATACGTACCAATATCTCTTTCACTAATGAAATTTGTGATACTTGCTACGTGTGCACGTGTGTGGAAAAGACGTTTCCGACGTGTGGGTCCCAATTGTTCGAATCATAAATTAATGGGATATACTTAATTCCACATTTAGTAAATTTCCAACAATCCCCTCTTGAAAGAGATTTTGGCGCACACACTTGGTGCCTTTTTCAGCAATCTTTTAGCGGACCGATATTGCATCTGGATAGGTAGCATACGCTTTGAACGTTCCATAGTTGAATACCATCGGACTTACTTACTGCGCGGTGAACGTGGTGTCTTGAACCGTCAGTGTTTAGTGTAAGTCAAGTCAACGGTACCAACACAACAACTTCCTCTACTCAGTTCTTCGTAATGTTTTATCTGTTGTGGCCGTGGACACTTCTTGGATTCTTAAGTGCGTTCAATTGAGGCGGTCTGTCCTCGCACTTAAATAGGTGGTCTCCTACAAGGTATCCTGGCATACCTCACTTTACAAGTTTTAGGAACCATTAAAATTTTCCCCAAACCTAACCTCAACCGGTGAGGATCATTAAAGGTTTTGGAAACTTAACCTTCACCCACACTGCAGATAGCACTTATTTTCTATCGTGGGAACGGCTTTGGATTTGGTGTTTCTTCACAGAAATCACTATCCGAAGTGCTCATGCTTCCACCGAAGTGATCAACTGAACCTTTACAGCTTAGTGTTCCCATTGAACCTAATTCCTGGGATCTCTAGTCAGTAAGGTTGGGTTACCACCGTATTGGTCCTTATACCTTGGGTTTTAAGCCCATTCCCCTAGGCATGCAAACCATCTGATCCTTGGGTAAGCCTTTTGTCAGTGGATCAGTTATGTTATCCTTTGATTTTAGAATTATGTGCCTTTCCTAGAGCCGACTGGCTGTCGTAGTGGATCATTACAGAAGGTACGGGTTCGTTCCAATAAGGAACATCCTCTAAGAAGTCGTGAAGCCACTCAGCTTCTTCTCATGCTTTGTATAAAGCGATAAACTCCGATTTCATCGTGGATCGGGCGATACAAGTTTGCTTAGAGGATTTCCAAGACACAGCCCCACCACCAATTGTAAATACATACCCACTGGTGGACTTGGTGTTCTCTATGTCAGATATCTAGTTTGCATCATTGTACCCCTCTAGTACAGCTGGATATCTCGAATAATGCAACTCTTAAGTTAGCGTGTATTTCAGGTATTGTAGTACCCGATTCAACGTCTTCCAGTGATCATTACTCGGATTACGGGTAAACCTAGCCAACTTGTTGACTGCATAAGCAATATCATATCTAGTGCAGTTTGTTATATACATCAAACTACCAATCACCTGTGCATATTGCTCCTGGCATATGGGTGCACCACAATTTTTATCAAGCTTTTGATTTCTATCCATTGGTAACTTTGTAGGCGAACTGTCAAACATCTCGAACTTTCTCAAAACATCATCGATGTAGTGAGACTGGGATAAGACCAGTCTGTCAGACGTCTTAGAGATTTTTATCCCTAAGATGACATCTGCGATACCCATATCCTTCATGTCGAAGCATTATTTCAACATGTTCTTTGTCTCTAGAATTATGCTAGGACTGCTCCATGTGATCAACATGTCGTCTACATACATGCATATCATAACGAACGAGTCAGAGTTACCTTTCATGTAGACACATTTGTCACACTCATTAATGGTGAAACCCTTCGATAGTAGAGTACTATCAAATTTTTCGTGTCATTGCTTCGGAGCTTATTTCAGCCCGTATAGTGATTTGACAAGCCGACAGACTTTCTTCTCTTGCCCTGGAACCACATACCCCTCGGGTTGTTCCATATAGATTTCTTCTTCCAAATCATCATTTAGGAAGGCTCTTGACATCCATTTGATGTATCTCAAGGTCACACAATGCTGCGATAGTAATAAATACTCGTATGGACGTCATCCTAGACACCGGGGAGTACGTGTCAAAGTAGTCAAGGCCTTCCTTTTACTGATAGCCCTTGACTACCAACCTGGCCTTGTACTTATCTATAGACCCATCTGCTTTATACTTCCATTTGAGTATCCACTTACAACTCAACGGTTTATTTCCCGGAGGAAGATCAATCAACTCCCAAGTATGGTTATGCAGAATGGAGCCTATTTCACTCTTAATAGCTTTTTTCCAGAGCGGTGCCTCTGGAGTTGACAATGCTTCAGCAATTATCCTTGGTTCATCATCAACCATATAAGCTACAATGTCAGGACCGAAGGATTTATCCTTTCTGGACCTTTTACTTCGCCTTGGTTCCATCTCTGGGTATCTGGAATATCTGACTTATGCACTAAGAAGCGATAAGCACTACTGTTATTCGCATTTCCGATGAATATGCAATCTACAATATTAGGCCGAATCTTGACCTGCTTTGGCTTGGGTACTTCGACCTTTGCCAGACAACCCCGCACCTTTAAATATTTATAGGTGAGTTTCTTTTCTTTCCATGATTCATATGGAGTTTTATCCTTACCCTTATGTGGGGCTCTGTTAAGAATCGTATTAGCGGTAAGGACAGCTTATCCCCACATGTTTTAGGAAACACTAGAATTGATAAGCAAGGCATTCATCATTTCCTTCAATGTGCGGTTCTTACGTTCCACCACACCGTTCGATTGAGGTGAGTATGGAGCCGTCGTTTGATGAACAATGCCTGATTGGTCACAATATACCTCAAATAGCGCTACATATTCTCCCCTCTATCGCTACAAATGGATTTAATCTGCATGCTTAGTTGGTTCTCAACTTCTGCTTTGTAACGTCGGAACGCTTCAAAGGCTTCATCCTTACTTTTCAACAAGTAAAGGTAACAATACCTTGTGCTATCATCAATGAATGTCACAAAGTACTTGTTCCCCCCTTTAGTTTGTGCAAACTTCAAATCACATATATCTCTGTGAATAAGTTCTAGAGGAGCGGTATTCCTTCGACGGATCAAAAAATAAGCTTTGTGAGTTTTGCCTCTATGCACACCTCACACTTATGTTGAGGGTTTACGTCGATAGACGACAACAACTCCAACTTTACCAACTTTTGGATGGACTTGTAGTTGACATGTCTTAATCTATGATGCCATAAATTAGAGGACTCAAGCAAGTAAGAAGAAGCTTCAATATTATTGTTTGTACGTAATACAGACATGGCGTTAACTTTGAAGAGGCCTTCACAGATGAATCCTCTTCCCACAAATGTTCCATTCTTACTGACTACAAATTTATTGGACTCAAACACTAGCCTAAAACCAACATTAACCAATAAATGACCTGAAATTAAATTTCTTCTAATCTCAGAAACATGCATCACTTCCTTCAGAGTGAGCTCTTTTCCATAAGTCATCTTCAGGACTACCTTTCCTACCCCCCAGCACGTCAGAGGATGCGTTGTTGCCCATGAACAACTTCTTGTTTGTAACCGGTGTATAAGTGGAGAAGGCATCTCTATTGGAATAGATGTGTCTTGTAGCACCTGTGTCCATCCACCATTGCATGGTATTCTCAACAAGGTTTGCTTCTAGCACCACCGCTGAGAACTCCTCAATCATGTCGTCCAGAAACTGGTATTTGACGACGTTAACATGTGCCTTGACCTTAGCCTTGGCCTTCTCTTGTTGCTCAGTCTTGAGCTTGAGTCCTTGATCATGTGACCAGGTTTCCCACGGTGGTGACAATTTTCTTTGAACTTCTCCGCTGCTTGGGTCTTGCCGTCTTTCTGGAACTTGCACTTCTTGCTTGGGTTCCCTTTAGCCTCATCCAGATTTGCCTTTGCCTCAGCGGGTTGTTTACCCCTAGGCAAGGCCTTCTTATTATCTTCCTGAATTTGGAGTTTGCTAATAAGTTCTTCAAAGGTCATCTCCTTTGTCTTGAGTTTTAAGTAACTCATAAATTCATTCCACGAAGGAGGTAACTTTTCAATCAGTGATGCAACCAAAAACTACTCATTTAGTTTCATACCTTCCAAATCCATGTGATGTAGAATCATTTGGAATTCCTGGACTTGGGACATCACTGTTTTACTATCCACCATTTGAAATTTCAGAAATTTCCCAATGATGAATTTCTTAGTACCTGCATCTTGTGCGTTGTACTTCTTTTGCAGCTTCTCCCACAAATCTTTGGCAGTGCCTACGGTGCAATACACCGTGTAGAGAGGGTCTGACAAGCAGTTCAATATGTAATTCATACACATGAAATCACTATGACTCCATGCATCAAGAACCATCTTTATGCCATTAATGACATGGATACCTAGGCCCCCTTCAACCGTTTCAGTAGGCGAAGGGTCCATTTCATCTCCAGCTTGTGGAAGATCTTCTGTTAGAAAACGAGTCATTCCCATAACAGTTAGATATAATAGCATCTTATGTTGCCATCTCTTGAAGTTGGAGCCCATGAACTTTTCAGGGCGTTCATGGTGGAATCCAGAGGGTGGAGGAACGACAACATTTCCTTGAGCGGCAATAAAGGCGTTGGATGAGCCTTGAGCAACCGGAAAGGCATTAGGTGTGCCTTGAGCAGTGGAGAAGGCAGAGGAATTGCCTTGAGTAGCAGCAGCAGCAGAATTAGAAGCAATTTGTTCTCTTCCAATCATCTTTCTACGTACTTACAACAAATCTTGTCTTAAAATTGTTGGGATACAATTGTTGCAGGGAACGGGAAGTAAGTAACTATTACAATAGTAAGAAATGATAAACTAAATATTACAATAAACTGGAAATCAAGAACTTAATAAACTGATTGTGTGATTTGCTGAGTCGAGTGATTGCATTCTGTCTTTAAGACAAGATTGCCCCGTATACTCCTTTTATGGTGTTGGGCAATAGTCTCCCAAGATACAACAACAACTTAACAAATGAACAAAGGAAACTCAAGTGTTACTCTTGAAGAACTTTAAGTATAGTAACTTTGCTAGAGAGGAAGAAGATGAATTCAGAAAATCTGGAGTATTTTCTAGTGTTTAGTAGTGTTCAATTGAGCCAAATGCCTCAATTTATAGTGTAAGGAGAAGACCCCTCAACTAGCCAACTAATGGCCTTCAATAGCCATGTACTGACACTTGATTGAAGGGTTACATTCAGCCAAATAATGGTTGAATTCATGTGTCAAGTAATGGAGAATCAATGCTCCAAAACCAGCCCAAAGGTCAGATCTTTCCAACTTCCCGTCGCAGCATTCTGCCTGCGAAGTGTCGCGTCTCTGTGAATTAGCGTCGCGGCTCCAGTGACTAGCCAACCAATTATCGTTGCGGCCCTTCACGGCTCCACGGCGATTTCTGACTCGTTTCAACTTCGTACACTTCTTCCTTCGTTTACCAACGTGGAATACTTTGTCATTTGACCAATAACCGTCCATAATTTCATGTCTCAAACGTATTACATACGTACCAATATCTCTTTCACTAATGAAATTTGTGATACTTGGCACTACGTGTGCACGTGTGTGGAAACGACGTTTTCGACGTGCGGGCCCCAATTGTTCGAGTCATAAATTAATGGGATATACTTAATTCCACATTTAGTAAATTTCCAACACTCACAAGTAGAATAACTGAGATTAGTAAGATCCAAACTCAATAAAATTATAATGTTTAAGATTTTTTCTAATCACTAAGATGATTTTCACTAGAACTAGGATCCACTACTAAAAATTTTCTATTTTCTCGTTAAAAATGTTCAGTGGTTATTTTCCGCAGAATGTCGGTGGAGAAAACCTAAATAATAGTATTTTTCACATGAAAAAATTATGAAATTTCTCAGCGTTTGGAAACTTATTTCCCATCATGTGTCACTGTTGATTCAGTGAGAATGGGGTGGAAAAATCATGTTTCATACCACAAATTTCTCACTAAAAGGGGGAAATCTTTATTTCTAATAGTTCATAATGAAGAATTATACATAGTAGAGAATGGACTTACATGAAAAAGGTAAAGTTAGAAGGAAACATCTACCAATTAAAAGTTAAATTATACTATCTCAGTATTATCTTTTTATATGCGTCACCAATTGACATTTGGTGTCAAACTCGATGACTAGTACTAAATTATTTCTTCATTTGATTTTTGATATCAGGGACTTATACTAAATTAGTTCTTGAATAGAACAATAAAATATTACAACAACATATCTGGTGAAATCTCACAACGTGGGGTACTGGAGAAGGTAGAATGTACACGGACCTTATCTCCATCTTGATAGGTAACAATGAAATATTAGATGAAAGATTTTTTTTGTACTCAAGTGACTGTAGGAGTCTTTTACGTTTAAAAGGCAGGTAATTGAACTCAAATATAGCTTTTGGAGAAAAAGAAAAGAAAAACTCAAATGTGGTAGCTTATGGATATCCAGATTCCAAATAATCGAAGGAAAGCTCGTCCTTTGCAAGGATATTAATTATCAATAAGTAATTAAGAGTGTTCATGGTTCGGATCGATTTTTCTCTCAGAACAATCCAAATAGTTGGTTTTTCAAATATTAAAATCAAATCAGACTAATTAAATTGATTTTTCATCGCTTTGATTTTTATCGATTTTATTGACTTTTCAACTTTTTTTAAGTATGTGACAATATACTTTCAAGCACATATTAGAATGACTATATTTTAGCATAACACTACCAAGTTAATTATTCTTTAAGAAAAGAAGAAATTATATATGTAATCAAGTTATATATGTAGTTTCCTTCAGAAAAATGTATACATTGTCCAAGAATTTAACCATTTCGAAGGAACTTAATAAAATCTCTTACAATAATTTTTTTGTGCAAATAATTAAAGAGATGTGATTTATTAAAATATATTGACAATAATTCAATTAAACAATGACGAATTATTTTTGAACTCATTAATACAATTAATGACTTCAATTTATATTTTGATCACGCTTTCTATTAGTGTAATGCCATATCACTACTTATTAAATAAAGCCTACAAATCAAACTAGAAAGTAGAAATTAAAGGCAAAGAATTGAATAAAAGATGAACACCTAAATTTCGAACTATATATATATATACACGTGTGTGCACATAAATTGTAAATACACATTTATATAGTCAATTTGGTTCATTTTGATTTGAAATTTTTATTTTCTGTTGTAATCATTACGTAAATTAATATTTTCAGAATCCATCTATCTATATTATATTAAAAAGAAGTTCTTAAGTCAAAATTTAAATCACTTAAATACCCCTCTAAATAACCTAAGTAATACTTAAATAATAATAATAATATTTAAATAATATTAATAATTAAATTTGGTTTCTCCTTCTCGAAAGGTTGTGCCCCTCTAATTTGTAACTAACCTTTTGAACTCTAGCTTTAATCGTTGGTGGTTAGTAATGAAAAGCCACATTCTTATGTAAAAGTTGTCTACAAGACTACAGCCAATGAATTGTGAAAAAACCATTCTTCTTAACATTAATCTACCAAATGTTCTTCGTTGAAAAAATATAACCTACCAAATATTCTTCACTATTTACCGACGTCGATCATATGGTACTGTAACATTGTATTAATCTAATCTCTCTTGGAGAGTCTTTCTCATTAATATAAATATATATATAGTGTGTACAATATGGAATCTTAATACAATAAGAATCTTATATCTACCATAATTATATAACACTAAATATTACAAAATATACGGGGAATATTTTATAATATTCGTTAATACACCCCCTCAGTCGGAGCAGGAGGAGGCCGGACGCTAAGACTGGATCTGAAGTCGAGAAATAGATGTCTAGGAAGACCTTTTGTGAAGATATCTACATACTGATACGAAAAAGGCACATGCAACACCTTAACATGACTGATAACAATCTTCTCATGAACAAAATGTATATCTATCTCAATATGATTGGTTCGCTGATGTTGAACCGTATTGTGAGATAAATATATGACGGATATGTTATTACAGTACACTATAGACGCCTTATGCAAGGGACACTGGAGCTCCAAAAGAAGGTTTTGGAGCCAACAGATCTCAGCAACAACATTGGCAACGCCTCTGTACTCTGCTTCTGCATTCGAATGGGATAATGTGGCTTGCCTCTTGGCAAACCATGAAATGAGATTATCCCCTAAGAACACACAATAGCCGGAGGTGAAGCGTCGCGTGTCCGGACATCCTGCCTAATCTGCATCTGTATATGATACCTGGTCTGTGCAGAGGGGTATTAATGCAATTCATAATCAAGTGTGTCGTTAACGTATCGAATGATACGTTTAAGTGCAGTGAAGTGAGGCTCCCTAGGGGCATGCATAAACAAACACATCTGCTGAACGGCATAAGCAATATTAGGCCTGGTAAAAGTACGATACTAAAGTGCACCTGCAAGGCTCCTATAAAGAGTAGGATCGGAGACTGGATCACCATCAACAACACCAAGCTTTGATTTAGAGTCAACTGGAGTGGGCATGATCTTGCAGTTTACCATTTTAGTCATGTATACAATATCCTCTGCATACTTACGCTGACATAGAACATAGTATCTGCAGATCTAGTCATTGATATCTCTAAGAAGTAACTCAACTTCCCCAAATCAGTCATAGCAAATTCGGTTTTAAGCAGTGTAATGATCTCATTTTTAAACACATCAGATGAGGCAGTGAGAACAATATCATCCACATATAGCATAAATAAGCAATGTTACTACCTCGATGAAAAATAAAGAGAGAATTATCACACTTATTGCATACAAACCTAATCTGCATAATATATTTGGCAAAGCGTTCATACCACGCACTGGGCCTGTTTCAAACCATAGAGTGACTTACAGAGGCGACATACATCATTAGGAGTCTGCGGATGGACAAACACTGGTGGCTGATGCATGTAAACAGTTTCTTTCAAGTCCACATGTAAAAAATTGTACTTCACATTTAGCTGGTGAATCGGCCAATGCTTACACATAGCAATGCTCAGAACTGTGTGAATGGTGGTCGGTTTAACAATCGGACTGAACATCTCACCACAATCAATACCTTCCTGCTGATTTGTGTCATTAGCCACAAGTCTATCCTTATACCTCTCTAGGTCACCAATGTCTCTGAATTTGTGACAAAATAGCCACATGCATCGGATCACATTCACCCCATCTGTTCTAGGAACCAAATCCCAAGTGTGCTGGTTCGTTAAAGCATTAAATTCCTCACGCATGACCGCATTCCAATGGGGTCAAGTTTGGCTAATTTTTGGTTTTTGGTAATTGGGGATATGGTTTGTGTGGATAGGTTAAAGTGGACTTTGGGTTTGAAAATTCATTGTTGAGCATGGGTTTCCATAAGTTGCATGGGAATAGGGTTGTTTGGGCCGAGATGTTTGGTGCAGGTTTGGGTCTTAGGTAATGGCAATGGCTGGGGTACCTAATTGGTGGGGTGACGGGTTGATGTTGTCGGTGTCGGGTTGGGGGTTTCTGACAGCGGTGGTGACTTGTTCCAGGTCGGTAAGTTGTCTAGGAATGGTGTCAGTGTCAGGGTTCGATGATGGGCCAAGGTTATTGTCAGATTGGGGTTTTTGGGTGACATTATCGGTGAGTGATTTTCGGGTGGTGTGGGGACGAAGATTGGTGTCAGAGTGGGATTTCGATGGTCGGAGAAGAGTGGTTTTGACGGTGTGGTGAGTTCTGGATGGTGGTTGATGGGTGTCGGTATCGGGTTGGTTGTCAGACTTTCTGTCCTGGGTGTGGGTGAGGCAGTAGCCGGCGACAAGAGTTGTGATGGAGCAGGGGTGGAATAGTGGTTATTGCTCGTGATGGAACAGTGGCGTCACGGCGGAGAAGGGTGCTGACGACTAGGAAGAGTTCTGACTCGTCGAGAAACGTGTAATCCGTGTTTTGGAATTTATGGATGTTCGAAAATGGGAAGACAGCCTCGTCAAAAGTGACGTGATGAGAGACGTGGATTTTAGGAGTAGACAAGTCATAGAACAGATAGCCCCTATGATTAGAGGAAAAACCTAAGAAGACACACGGAGGGGTACGAGGTGCTAATGTATGAGGGGCAGTGGAGGCAAGATTAGGGTAGCAAAGGCAACCGAAAATCCGAAGGTAGTCATAGGAGGGGATCCGACGGTACAGAATTTCGGTGGGGGATTTATTGTGAATAGTGGTGGTAGGTAAAACATTAAGGATGTATTCTATCATTTTGACCGCATATACCCAAAATAGGGGAGGGAGAGAGGCATGAAAAAGGATTGTACGAACCATGTTATTTATAGTGCAGATGATTCATTCTGCTTTTCCATTTTGGGGGGAAGTGTGGAGACACGAAAACCGAAAAATCATGCCATTATTTTTGTAAAAATTCTGAAATGAGGAATTATTGAATTCACGACCATTATCACATTGAAAAGATTTGATGGCTTTTTCGAACTGTGTTTTTATATAAATACGAAATTCAGTAAACTTGGCAAACACTTCAGATTTGAATTTAAGAGAGTAGATCCAAATAAAGTGAGAAAAATCATCTAAGAGACCGAGATAAAATTTATGACCCGTGGAGCTGGGTATGGGGGATGTCCATAAGTCAGCATGCACAATATCAAAAGGAGAAAATGTAACACTTAAAGATGATTGAAACGGAAGGCGATGTTTGCCCAAAGGGCATGAAAAACACTGTTGGGCAAGTTTACCATTATTACATCTAATAAAATTATTGTTTCTAAAAAAATTAAAAACATGAGCTCATATGCCAAGTTGATAGAGAGATAGCAGCGAGAGATATAGGTGAGTGGGAGCTGACATCGGAGGTGGATGAGAAAGGATAGAGATCCCTCGTGCTATTGCATCTCGTAAGAGGTCCCCGTACGCAGATCCTTCACAGTAAAACCAAATGGGTCAAAATCAACAGAGACGGAATTATTACGAGTAAATTTCCGGACAAATATTAAGTTTTTAATGATATTGGGGGCATACAGGACGTTATTTATGGAGAAGGGTGGGGGAGGCGGTTGGATATAGGTTGTACCATATCCCTGAATTGGAATTCGATTGTCATTACCAACTGTAATAAATTGAGGATACTTTAAACAAAACAGTTTAGGAAGATTACCTGACGACTGGGTGAGGTGAGATGTGGCTCCCTATCCATGTACCAATTTTTGTCAGGCTGTTGAAGGTTTAATGTGTTGAAGGCCTGGCCCAAATCAGTGGGGGGGGGGGGGGGGGGGGGGTCTAGATCGAATTGTTACGGCTGGCCCAACGTGAAATTGGCTTGTTAGGGCTGGACCGACGCCTGCCGTGGGCTTGGGAACTGGCCCAGAACGCTGGGTTGTCCTGGGTTCTGGTAGTGGGCCATCGGGTTCTGGTAGAACACTGTGGGATCCTAATACAATAAGGATCATATATATATATATATATATATATATATATCATAATTATATAATACTAAATATTATAAAATATATAGGAAATATTTTATAATATTCGCTAATAAGTACTATTGAACTTCCGTAGCCTTTATGAGTGTAAGACTGTAAGTCCTTTTATTTTCGTTCCACGTTTCAAACAAAGATTAATTCCAAAATTACATTTATTTGGTGTTTAGTTTAGGAACCAATTAAATTGGTATTAGATTTTATTTGTTTCTCGTCGTCTTTATCTCAATTAATATCCCTTACTCCTTTTTCCCCATCCTATTCTATTCATATGGTAAAATGTAGCAATTCTTCATGCATTGACTTAGTTAAGTTTGATTCCAAGTTTCAAATTAAAATAAGGTTAATTCGAAAACTATATTTTGTGATGTTTGGTTTCAGAACCAACTAAGTTGGTGTCGGATTTGGTAATGGTAGTTTTGGTCTTATGGAACAGGAAAAATACATTCTTTTCGCTCTTATCTTCATTTTTACCAAATAATATAGGCTTATCTAAATGTATTGCAATTTTCAAATTGTCAGAATTTAATCACAAGAAAATAAATTAATAATGAAAGTTTACCTTCCTTACGAGACCATAATGGAAATCTCTCAACAAGCAATTGCATGAAGACAAGATTAACTGCAACTATCAACTTCATAAACTATGTGTTCTCATTCCTCTATACATCTGTGAACTTGAGCACAATACTAAGTTATTTTTTTTATCCGGTATTTGATACCTGCATTGTGCCTTGACTAAATTTGGATTCGCACAGGAAAATCTGCATTGTAAGGTAAATTGCTTTCTGTTAAATATACACAATACACACACAATATACATGTGTTTATTGTGTTTATTGTGTATATTTGGTCTCGGATTTGCTCCTATTAGGACTCTCGGAATTGGCTGTTTAGTCAATGTAATTTATGGTAAATATTTAGTATCCTAGTTTAGGTAATGTTGTAATATAATTAGTAGTGTATTATCATAATTAGTGTATTACCATAAATATAAGGTTTTAGGCATAGAATATGAATAGGATTCTCCTATTATGGAAATATGTAACTTGTATATATAGCCTTTCAATTAATGAAAATAATCAAGGGATTATTTCTTTCATGGTATCAAAAGTCTAGGTCAAAACAAAAAATTTCTCTCGAATTTTTGTTGCAATTCTCGGCCAAAGACCGAACCTTCCCCTCAGGTTTGCCATTTGTTCTTCCGCTCACCAAATCCCTCTATCACCTATTGTTCTTTCGTTATGTCTACGTCAAAGAACACGTTTCACCATGCCCTTTTTGTTTCTAACATCAAGAATCATATCCCTCTAATTCTTGAAATAGAAAACGTCCAATACGCGACATGGGCTGAGTTGTTCAAAATTCACGCTCGTTCGCATCAAGTCATCCATCACATAATCCCCGCGGCTCCTGATGATACGGAGGTCCCTAAACGCGAAGATGATCCTAAGTTATGGACAACACTTAATGCCATCGTCCTTCAGTAAATTTATTCTACTATCTCCATCGACCTATTGCAGACGATTATTGATCCAGACGATACGGCGATGGCTGCATGGGATAGACTGCGTGACATATTCCAGGATAATCAAAATTCCAGAGCTGTTACCCTTGAACAGGATTTTTCCCACGTCAACATAGAAAATTTCCCGAATGTTTCAGCATATTGGAAAAGGTTGAAGCAATTGGCGGACCAACTCCGCAACGTTGGTGCGCCAGTTAGTGAAGATCGTCTTGTTTTACAAATGGTTGCTGGCCTATTCGAGGCCTATAGTGGCGGTGGAACTCTCCTTCTTCAAAGTAATCATCTTCCAAGGTTCTATCAAGCCTGATCCATGCTTATCTTGGAAGAAGTCGGTTTCGCTAAAAAGGCGGCTACTAATGCTAGTACTGTGGTCATGATGACTTCCTCCACTAGTTCTCAAAATTTTGGTGACAATTCGAACCAAAACCGATCTCACGGGGGCAGCAAGAATGGCCGGAAAAATAATGGGAAAAATCGCGGGGGCAAATACGGCGGCTCCGGCAGCAGTCACGGTGGCTAAAACAGTGGCAGTGGACCCCATCACGGTTACAGTGGGCCACCGACCTACTGATATCAGCCTTGGGCCTCTGGGCCATGGGCTTGGACCAGTGGACAGTGGCCCTACGGCCCACCTCCACAACAATTTCCAGCGTCTGGCCAGTGGGCTTTCCAGCAGCCCCAACGGCCCACTGCCCACTGGCCCAGTAATTCCAGCTCCAGCAGTTTTGGCCCAGGACAGTCCCGTGGGCTTGGACCAGTGGACAGTGGCCCTCCGCAAGCTCACCACGCAGCAGGTCCCACTCAGACCGATATTGAGGCCGTGATACACACACTGGTTAGACTCAATCAGACCCGAATTGGTATATGGACACCGGTGCCACTACCCACATGACATCCGATTCACGTACTCTCTCATCTTATTCCAATTTGAGCAACCCTCGCGGTATAATTGTTGGTAATGGTAATTCTGTTCCAATTCGTGGTTATGGTCATAAAACATTATCTCCCCCTCATCCCCCTATTATCTTGAAAAATACCCTACACGCCCCCAAATTGATTAAAAACTTAGTCTATGTCCGTAAATTCACTACTGACAATTCTGTTTCTATTGAATTTGATCCATTTGGTTTCTCAGTGAAGGATTTCAAGACATGGAGTCCTCTCATGAGGTGTGATAGTAGAGGAGATCTTTATCCTATCACACCCAGTCCCGGTCCATCGAGTCAAGCCCTGCCATCAGCTTTTTCAGCCATTTCTCCTTCCTTGTGGCATGCTCGTCTTGGTCATCCGGGGTCTTCTATTTTATCAATTTTAGATAAAAATAGTTTTATTTCATGTAAGGGTACGAGTCGTACTCCAAATTGTCAATCTTGTTCTTTAGGAAAAATTGTTAAGTTGCCATTTGTAGACTCAAAATCTCATACTTTAATGACATTTGATATTATTCATAGCGACTTATGGACGTCTCATGTTCCTAGTTCTGTGGGTCATCGGTATTATGTTCTCTTTTTGGATGATTATTCTAAATTTCTATGGACGTTTCCAATAGCGAAGAAATCTCAAGTTTTTTCCATCTTCCTAAAATTTAGAGCATTCATCAGAACCCAATTCGACCGTGAAATAAAAAATATTTAGTGTGATAATGGAAAAGAGTATGACAATGGGGTGTTTCAGGAATTCTGTGCTACTAATGGGATAATTTTTTGTTTTTCTTGTGCTCATACATCTTCACAAAATGGGAAAGCCGAACGTAAAATTCATTCCATAAATAACATTATCTGCACTCTATTAATTCATGCTTCCGTACCCCCATATTTTTGGCATCATGCTCTTCAAATTGCTACATATCTACTTAACATAACTCCTTCCAAAGGTTTGACATATTCTTCCCCTCTTCAAATTTTATGTAATAAAATTCCTTCATATTCACATCTTTGGGTTTTGGGTGTTTGTGTTATCCGTTATTTTCGTCCACCACAATTAACAAACTTCAGGCCCGGTCGACTCCGTGTGTATTTTTGGGTTTTCCATCTAATCATCGTGGCTACAAATGCTTTGATTTATCCTCCAATAAAATTACTATTAATCGCCATGTAATTTTTTATGAATCCCAATTTCCATTTGCTAAAAGTCATTCTCCCGTGCCTAGTTCGTATAATTTTTTGGAAGAATAAATATCCCCGTATATTATTCAGCATTTTTTGGATATCTCCCGCACCCAAAATTCTCCAGCGGGCCCACTAGCCCGTCACAGTCCTCTATGCCCAGTTTTGTCACTAGGCCAGTTTCAGCAATTGGGTCAGTCCAGCCCAATACTGGAAGTGGTCCAGTTTCTGGTTCCGCCACTGGTACTGCTTCCCGAGTTAGTCCAGCAGGCCCACTTCCTGTTGGCCAGTCCGTCCCGAGCCCAGCAAATTCTCAAAATCCACTCAAATCTTCCTCGAGTCATAGACCGGTCACTCGTAGTCAGCGGGGTATTGCTACACCTAAAAGATATTTTAATTTATATTCTAATGTCTCTAAATCCCCTTTCCCCGTAATCCTATGTCTGTCTTAAATGACCCGAATTAGAAAATTGCTATGACTGATGAATATAATGCTCTTATTGATAATAAGACGTGGGAGTTAGTGCCCCATCCATCTGGTATTAATATTATTAGTTCTATGTGAATTTTTGTTCATAAGGAGAATTCAGATAGTTCATTTGCTCGACATAAGGCGCGGTTTGTGGTTGATGGTAAGACTCAGTAGGTTGGTATAGATTGTGGGGATACGTTTAGTCTAGTGGTCAAGCCGGCTACCATTCTCACTGTGCTTTGCTTGGCTCTTTCGAAGGCATGGCCTATTCATCAGTTGGATGTCAAGAATGCTTTCCTACATGGGGATCTTAAGTAAACAGTCTATATGCATCAGCCTTTGAGATTCAGGGATCCCAATCATCCTCATCATGTCTGTTTATTGAAAAGTCCTTATATGGGCTTAAGCAATCTCCCCGGGCCTGGTATACAAGATTTGCTGACTATGTTTCGACTATTGGGTTCACTCACAACAGGTGGGATAATTCCTTGTTCATCTACCATCGTGGTTCGTCCTTAGCCTACATTTTGTTATATGTGGACGATATTATCTTGACTGCCTCTTCTGATGCCTTGCGCCAGTCTATCATGACCATGCTCAGCTCCGAGTTTGCTATGAAAGACTTGGGGCCCTTGAGTTATTTCTTGGGGATTGCTGTCACTCGTCATTCCGATGGGTTGTTCTTGTCACAACGGAAGTATGTAGCCGAGATCATCAAGAGGGCTGGATGTCATCCTGTAAGTCCACTTCCACTCCAGTTGATACTAAGCCTAAGCTTGGTGTCACGGCCGGCGTCCCTTACGAGGATCCGACCCGCTATCTCAGTCTTGTAGGGGCCCTTCAGTATCTTACCTTTATCAGACTGGATATTACGTATGTTTTCCAGCAGGTGTGTTTATTCATGCATGATCCCAGAATTGAGCACATGAATGCACCCAAACGCATCATTCGGTATATTCATGGTACACTGGACTATGGTTTGCATTTATATCCTTCCTCGACGTCCACACTGGTCTCGTATACGGATGTTGATTGGGGTGGCTGTCCTGACACCAGACGGTCTACGTCAGGCTATTGTATGTTTCTTGGAAACAACTTGGTCTCCTTGTCTGCAAAGCATCAGTCGACTCTATCCTGCTCAAGTGTCGAGGTTGAATATCGAGGGGTAGCTAATATGGTCTCGGAATCATGTAGGTTACGTAATTTGCTTTTAGATCTTCATTGTCCCATTCAGAAGGCAACTTTGGTGTATTGCGATAATATTAGTGTCATCTACCATTCTGGTAATCGGTTCAGCACCACTGCACTAAACATATCGAGATGAACATTCACTTTGTCCGTGAAAAGGTTGCTCGGGGTCAGGTACGCGTCTGTTATGTCCCGTCAAGATATCAGATTTCAGACATCTTTACAAAGGGTCTTCCCTCGGTCCTTTTTGAAGATTTTAGGGACAGTCTCAGCGTTCGAAGACCACCCGCTATGACTGCGGGGTGTGTGTTAAATATACACAATATACATGTGTATATTTGGTCTCGGATTTGCTCCTATTAGGACTCTCGGAATTGGTTGTTTAGTCAATGTAATTTATGGTAAATATTTAGTATCCTAGTTTAGGTAATGTTGTAATATAATTAGTAGTGTATTACCATAAATGTATAGAATAATTTTAGGAATAGGATTCTCCTATTATGGAAATATGTAACTTGTGTATATAGCCTTTCAATTAATGAAAATAATCAAGGGATTATTTTTTTCACTTTCTAACAAATTAAAGGTGACTCCATACTTATGGCTTGAACACGAGACATCCGATTAAGGATAAAATTATACTAATTAACACTCCACCACAACTCTGGTTAGTTGCACGTGACCCACTTAGCATTCACGTGCAAAGCATGTGTTGAAAAACTAGTATAATTTAAGTGAAGAGGGACCTTTTATGTGAAAAGCATCGAAAAGGCTTTTATGTCCTTGAAAATGGTTATGATTAGCAAAAGCAGCTTGTAGTTTATACTAAATCACTTGCATTGCTCGTTATTAACTTCTAAATCCCAGTTTATACTAAATCACTTGCATTGCTCATTATTAACTTCTAAATCCCAAAAACCAACAACCCCCACCAGCCGGAAAAAAACAACCAATAACTACTCATTTTTCTTCTTGAACTTATCTATGATGACATTAAATGACGCTTATTAATATAAACACTATTATTATTGAAATATTACAAACCTTTTGTTATTAATCTCAACTTTACAAGTCCGATCCGTACATTATAATTGAAAATATACCATAATATACATACATAGTATACACGATATACTATCTTGTGTATATCACGGAAACCCAAGGCAATTGGGAGACCGTGATATACACGGTATACACACCATGTATATTGTGGTTTTTGGTAATAGGTTTTTGTATATAATTAGCATTGTACACTTACCATAATTATAGAATTCTTGTACAAATAGAATAGGGTTTTGGGAGTAGAATAGGAATAGGATTTTCCATATTATGGAAATTGTAAATTGTATATATACTCATTCATTAATGAAAATAATCAAGAGATTATTTCTTTCATGGTATCAGAAGTCTAGGTCACATATTTTCTCTCCCAAACTCGTCTTCTTTTGCCTCGGTTTCCGAGAACATCTTCTCGGTTTCCGTGCCCTTTGTTTCCTTCTCCTTTCCCAACACGTTTCACCCTGCCCTTACTGTTTCTAATATCAAGAACCACATCTCTATCGTTCTTGAAATAGAAAACGTCCAATACGCAACGCGGGCCTAACTGTTCAAAGTTCACGCACGCTCGCATCAAATCCTCCATCACATAATTCCCTCGGCTCCTAAAGAGGAGGGGGTGCCTACCCCAAGGATGATCCTAAAGTATGGACGACCCTTGATACTACCGTTCTTCAGTGGATTTACCCCCACTATCTCTACAGACCTTTTGCAGACGATTATCGAACCAGATGCTACGGCAATGGATACTTGGAATAAAGTACGTGATATATTTCAAGATAATCAGAATTCTCGTGCTGTTACCCTTGAGCAGGAATTCTCCCACGTTAACATAGAAAACTTTCCTAACGTTTCAGCTTACCGCAAAAGGTTAAAAGAACTGGCGGACCAACTCCGCAACGTTGGTTCACCCGTTACCAATGATCGTTTTGTCCTTCAAATAGTTGCAGGCCTATCTGAGGCCTATAGTGGCGTGGGTAAGCTTCTTCGTCAGAGCAATCCTCTTCCGCAGTTTTATTAGGCTCATTCCATGCTCACGCTCGAAGAAGCCGGCTTGGCTAAAAAAGCAGCCATTGGGGCCCCTTCTGTAGAAATGATGACTGAGATCACCTATTCTCCCACTTTCTCCGACAATTCTGGCTAAAACTGCAACAACGGTGGCGACAATAAAGGTCAGAATCGCAAAAATAATGGTAAAAATTATGGTGGAAACCGAGGTGGCAATAACGTGGGTGGAAACTAGACTGGGCCTTGGGGTAATGGGTCGCAAGCCTACTGGCCACAGCCCTAGAGTCCATGCCCGTGGAACTGGGCCATTGGCTCTGGGCCTAATAGCCCTTACTACCCGTCAACTGCCTACCCGGAGAACTGGGGCCAATTTCCCAACACCAACATGCCCAGTTTTTCGGTCCAACATGAGTTCCCGAGAAGCAGTTCTGGGTCGGGGCAGTAAGTAGGTGTTCTTGGGCCTCGGCCTTCACAGGCCCAACATGCTGCGGGCCCAACTCCAACGGACATTGAAGCCTCAATACACACACTTGGATTGAATCCCCCATACGCCAATTGGTACATGGACACCGAAGCCACTGCTCATATGACATCCGACCCAGTTACTCTCTCGTCTTATTTCAATTTGAGAAAAAATCGTGGTATTATTATTGGTGATGGTAAGTCGATTCCAATTCGTGGTTATGATCATACCAATCTATCTTCCCCACATCCACCTCTTGCCTTGAAAAATGTCCTTCATGCCCCACACTTAATTAAAATTTTAGTGTCCGTCCGCAAATTTACCATTGATAATGGGGTGTCTGTTAATTTTGATCTTTTTAGGTTTTATGTTTTTGGGTTTTCTATGAAGGATTTCAAGACGGGAATACCTCTCATGAGATGCAATAGTGTGAGGGATCTTTATCCAATCACCGCCACTTCCACGAGCCACGCCTTGTCGTCCACCTTTGCTGCTCTTGCTCTTTCCTTGTGGCATGCACATCTAGGTCATCCAGGGTCGTTAATAATGTCTTCCTTACATAAAAACAATTTTATTTCTTGTAAGGGTACGCGTAGTACTCCAATTTATTATTCTTGTCCATTAGGAAAACATGTTAGATTACCATTTGTAGCCTCTACTTCTCGTACTTTGATGCCTTTTGACACTATTCACATAGATTTATGGACATCTAACTGTTCTCAGTTCATTGGGCAATCGTTATTATGTTCTGTTTTTGGATGATTATTCTAATTTTTTATGAACTTTTCCGTTAGTGAAAAAATCTCAAGTGATTTCCACCTTTTAAAAATTTCGAGCATTCATCCGTACCCAATTCAAATAGAAAATTAAAAATATTCAATGTGATAATGGTAAAGATTATGATAATAGATTGTTTCGGGAATTTTGTGATGATAATGGCATAGTTTTTCATTTCTCCTGTCCTCATACGTCCTCACAAAATGGGAAAGTCGAACGAAAAATTCGTACCATTAATAATATTGTCCGAACTTTATTGGTCAATGCTTCCGTACCCATTACTTTTGGCATCATGCTCTACAAATGGCTACTTCTCTCCTTAACATACTTCCTACCAAAGGGTTGGCTTATTCATCTCCTCTTAAACACCTCTATAATAAGAATCTTTCGTATTTCCATCTTAGCATCTTTGGGTGTTTATGCTATCCACAATTTCCATCAACTACTATTAACAAACTTCGAGACTGTTCTACCCCGTGTGTATTTTTGGGTTATCCATCTAATCATCGTGGTTACAAGTGTTTTGATTTATCATCTAATAAAATCATAATTAGTCGTCATGTTATGTTTGATGAAACCCAATTTCCGTTTTCTAGCGTGAGAAGTCCCGGGCCTAGTTCGTATAATTTTTTAGATGACAAGGTCTCCCCATATATTATTCACCATTTATTGGACGTGTCCCGCACCCAAAATCCGCCAACAGGCCCACTGCCAGTTGGCCTTACTGTTCTGTCGCACCTGCCCAGTGGGCCAGACACACGGCTCAGGACCGATCTCGATACTATTCCAGTGGTCCAGCCCACTGCCACCGTTTTCGGTCTAGTTCTTATTTCCGCCATTGGGCCAGCAGGCCTATTGCCTACCGGCCGGTCCGTCACCAGCCCACCTACTG
Organism: Anisodus tanguticus; assembly: GCA_034509755.1. Classification (NCBI taxonomy): domain Eukaryota; kingdom Viridiplantae; phylum Streptophyta; class Magnoliopsida; order Solanales; family Solanaceae; genus Anisodus; species Anisodus tanguticus. The sequence goes on along the minus strand of CM067553.1, from coordinate 19,711,098 downwards.
CCTAAAATCCACTCGCTTCCTCCTCGAGTCAAGGGTCCGTTACTCATAGTCAAAGGGTATTTTTAAATCAAAACAACATTTTAATCTCAATTCTAATGTCTCTAAATTCCCTTTACCACATAACCCAGTGTGTACCTTAACTGACCCGAATTGGAAATTGGCTATGAACGGTAAATATAATGCTCTTATTAAAAATAAGATGTGGTAGTTGGTCCCCCGTCCTTCTGATGTTAATATTATTCGGTCTATGTGGATTTTTACTCATAAAGATAATTCTGAATTCTGATGGCTCTTTTGCGAGACAAAAGGCTCGTCTTGTAAGTGATGGTAAAACTCAATAGGTTGGCGTGGATTTTGGTGAGATATTTAGTCCGATAGTCAAACCGGCTACCATTCACACTATTCATAGTTTGGCTCTCTCAAAGGCATGGCCCATTCATCAGCTAGATGTGAAGAATGTTTTCTTACATTGTGATCTTAAGGAGACAGTTTACATGCATCAGCCCTTGGGTTTTTGAGACCCCACATATCCTCATCATGTTTGTTTATTGAAGAAGCCCTTATATAGTCTTAAGCAGGCCCCACATGCCTGGTATAAGCGGTTTGCAAACTATGTATCTACTATTGAATTTTCTCACAGCCGGTCTGATAATTGTTCATCTATCATCGTGGTACTTCCTTGGCATATATTCTATTATATGTGGATGATATTATCTTGACAACTTTTTCTGATGATTTACGCAAGTCTATCATGACACTACTCAGTTCTGAATTTGCTATGAAAGAGTTGGGGCCCTTGAGTTACTTCTTGGGGATTGTTGTCACTCGTCATGTCAGAGGGTTGTTCTTATCCCAACGGAAGTATGCCACTGAGATAATTGAGCGAGCTGGTATGTCCTCGTGTAAGTCTACTTCCACTCCAGTTGATACCAAGCCCAAGCTAGGTGTTGCGGCTGGCTCACCTTACGAGGATCTCACTCACTATCGCAGTCTTGTTGGAGTTCTTCAGTATCTTACTTTCACGAGATCGGATATTACGTAAATCATACAACATGTGTGTTTATTTATGCATGATCCTAGAGTAGAGCACATGAATGCGCTCAAACGCATTATCCGATACATCCAAGGAACACTTGAATATGGTTTACATCTATATCCATCATCAGCCACTACATTTGTCTCGTATACCAATGCTGATTGGGGTGGCTGTCCGGACACCAGACGCTCTACGTCTGAATACTGTATGTTTTTTGGCGATAATTTGGTCTCATGGTCTGCCAAACGACAGGCTACCTTATCACACTCCAGTGCAGAGGCCAAGTATCGAGGGGTAGCCAATGTGGTTTCTGAATCATGTTGGTTACGTAATCTTCTCTTGGAGCTTCACTTTCCGATTCAAAAAGCTACCTTGGTATATTGTGATAATATTAGTACCGTATATCTTTCTGGGAATCCGGTTCAACACCAGCGCACTAAACATATTGAGATGGATATCCATTTTGTTCGCGAAAAGGTAGCTTGTGGACAAGTACGCGTCTTACATGTCCCTTCCAGGTATCAAATTGCAGACATCTTTACTAAGGGTCTTCCTCGGTCCTATTTAAAGATTTTAGGGACAGTCTCAGCGTACAAAGATCGCCCACTATGACTGCATGGGTGTGAAAATATACCATAATATACATACATAATATACACGGTATACTATCTTGTGTATACCATGTATATCACATAAACCCAAGGAAATTGGGAGACCGTGATATACACGGTTTACACATCGTGTATATTGTGATTTTTGGTAATAGGTTTTTGTATATAATTAGCATTGTATACTTACCATAATTATAGAATTCTTGTACAAATAGAATAGAATTTTGGGAGTAAAATAGGAATAGGATTTTTTATATTATGAAAATTATAAATTGTATATATACTCATTCATTAATAAAAATAATCAAGGGATTATTTCTTTCAATAATCTTGGATATTATAGTGTTTGTAATATAAATTATGGAATATGTTTCATGTTGTTACCACGTAGTTTAGTCACCAATAGTAATATAGTTAAGAATATATTATGTTGTTTACATATATTTATGTCACTAATTTCAAGTTGTTAACATAGAATTATATTCATTAACAAGTCATCACAATATTTTCATTAACATATGATTAACATTACTCATTTGTTAAGATTATTTAGTTCATCATTAGTTAAGTCACTATCATCATGTTGTTAACATATTATTTAGTCACTTAGTTTCAGTTTTATACATTTTGAATTAATGTAACATTTATTATTAAAAAGTTATTTTTTTATTAAAAATACTGTTAGGTTATAGTTTATAATAAATTAGTAGATTGTTTATAATGCAGACTAAAGTTAGTGTATAATCGATAAAAAGTCATCACAACATTTTCATACATATTGTTAACATTACTCATTAATTATCATTTAGATCATCAGTACGTTAAGCCACCAATTTCACGTTGTTAACATACTGTTTATCCACAAATTTCAGTTTTTATACTTTAAAATGTCATATGTCTTACTAAAATAATTATTTTTGATTAAAAACTATTGTTAAGTTGTAGTTTTATAACAAATTAGTAGGCTATTTATAATAACGTGCAGACTAAAGTTATTGTATAATCAATCAATAACAAGTCATCACAACCTTTTCATTAACATATTATTATTATCATTACTTATTAATTAACATTATTTTAGATCATCATGTTAAGTCACCAATTTCATGTTATTAACATAATATTTACTCACTAATTTCATTTTTATACTTTACAATGTCACCTTTTTTTATTAAAATATCATTTATATTAGATAACTATAGTTAGGTATCAGTAAATGTTTATAAAAACATGCAAACTAAAATAAATCATCTTCAACTTCAAATTTGAATCGATTTTTAGTTTGTTTTTAATAAAACAATATGTTTTTATATAAATTAATAATTGCAGTGGATAACTAGATAGGTTCTTTATGCAAGGCTCTCATACACAATCAATGAAAGATGATACAATGGTTGTACATCATTCCATTCAGGAAATACATTAAAATGACATTCCTGAAAGCTCTCAAGGTGATGGATTGTCCAGCACACAAAGACCTTCTCATAATCAGAATGCAACAAACACTGAAACGCAGAATAATCAACTATGTAGGACCACTAGTACTCATCGTCTGCCAGAAAGACTTAATCTCCTTGTTGAAACACACAATGAGATAAATATTCCCGATGACGATGAACCTACAACCTACAGCGAAGCTATGTTAGACATTGATTCGCAGAGATGGCAAGAAACCATGAAATCTGAGATGGACTCGATGTACATCAATCAAGTTTGGAACTTGGTTGATTTGCCAACAGGAGTTAGACCCATAGGATTCAAATGGGTCTTCAAGAAGAAGATTGATGCATATGACAAGGTACAGACTTATAAGGCAAGACTGGTGCTAAAGGTTATAATCAACGGCCTGGGGTCGATTATGATGAAACCTTTTCACCTGTTGCGAAAATTAAGTCCATTCGGATTTTGCTTGCAATAGCCTCATACTAGGATTATGACATTTGACAAATGGATGTTAAAACTGCTTTCCTCAATAGTAACCTAATTGAGGATGTGTATATGATACAACCTGAGGGTTTTACATTCAAGACTAAGCCCAAAGAAGTATGCAACCTATAGAAGTCCATTTATGGACTTAAGCAAGCCTCAATGAATTGAAATATTTGCTTTGACAAATGAGTCAAATTGTTTGACTTTGTTAGAAGCAAAGAAGATCCCTGCATTTATAGTAAAGGCAAGGAATGGAGTATTGTCTTCATTGTTATATATGTAGATGACATATTAATAATAGGAGATAATTAGACTCTCATGCAATCAGTCAAGGAATGGTTATCCAGCACCTTCATGATGAAGGGCTTGGGTGAAGCCTGCTACATTCTTGGAATTAGGATCTATAGAGATAGACCTAATAGATTGTTGGGGTTGTCACAGTCCATATACATAGACAAAGTGTTAAGACGATTCTCTATGAAAAACTCCGAGAATGGAAGTCTTCATATGGGTCAAGGCATCAAGTTATCAAAGAAGGATAGTCCTTCTACTGTTGCAGAACTTGAACGCATGAAAAGAATCTCATATGCTTCAGCTATAGGATCTATCATGTATGCCATGACTTGTACGAGGCCAGATATGGCATATGCACTTAGTATGACTTGCAAATTCCAGCAGAATCCTGGGGAAGAACACTGGAAAGCAGTCAAGAGTATCTTAGACGAACTAAAGAATATTTTTTAGTCTATGGTGGACAAGAGAAGCTAGTGTATACTGGGTACACTGATGCTAGCTTCCAGACAGATCTTGATGACTTCAAATCTCAATTCGGACATGCCTTCATTTTCAATGGCGGAATAGTGAGTTGGAAAAGTTCCAAGCAAGCTACAACTGCTGATTCGACAACAGAAGTCGAGTACATTTCTGGATCGGAAGCTGGTTAAGAAGTTGTCGCGATATCTGAGTTCCTGAAGGAACTAGGGGTTCCAATAGCGATTTATTGTGAAAACACTGGTGCGATTGCGCAAGCTAAGGAACCAAGATCAAAAAACAAAAACAAGCATGTACTGAGGAAATACCACATACTCAGGGAGATGGTGGAAACTAAAGAAATAAGATTAGACTATGTTCTCACAGATGATAATCTAGCTGACCCGTTTACTAAACCATTAAGTTTAGTTAAATATAATGATCATTTTGAAAACATGAGTATTAGATACATCGGAGATTGGCTCTAGGCCAAGTGGGAGATTGAAAGTATGTATGTCCTAGAGATAATCATTATATGGACAAATGTACTTGAACACATTTGCATTATTAATAAGATTAATATTTATGACATTTGCAATTATTGAATTATTATTTGATTGTTTGTAATTATTCATTAATGTGCATCCCTTGAGCTTACGTTGTCATTAATAGAGTGAGATATTAATGATAGAGCGTAACTCTAAAACGGCCTCGACTAATGATCATCGAGAATGAGATATCGATGATATGTTATAAGTCGACATGTGATCTGCATCACATTCTTAGAGAATGTAGTATGTCTCACCTGCTACTAGTAATGGTTACTAGTGATGAACACATGGATACTTTTGGAAAGTATTGGTATACCATGCTGATAAACTATTTGTTATACATGTCTAAAGTGTTATCAGCGTGTGGGAGATGAAGATCTTTTTACTTAAGGTCAATACGCACCTTGTTTACAGAGTAATGTACTTTGACCCTGTCCTAAGCTTAAATTCTTTATCCTATATAATCCAGTTGTCAAGATCTATCTCCCACCGTCCGATTTATTAGCTAACTTCTAATCTGAGCCGTTGGATTTTATTTGACCCCCTTCTAATCTACGCCGTTGGACTGTCATCCACGTGTGGTCACTTAATCCCTTTATAGACACGTGGCCCGATTTCCCTCCAAATACCCCCAAATCCCTAATCGTCTTCTTCATTTCCCTAATTCCAACCCCTTGCCGACATAACATTTTTTAGACATATGATACGAAAGAGAAATTGCTGAAAAGGCCACTTGGGGCTGCTACATTGAGACAGAGAACGAGAGGGAAATGAAAATTAAAATGATTAGGGGTTGGGATGATTAGGTCTAATTTTTTAGGGACTAAGTATTTTTATTATTTCTTTACTTAAATATTATTGACTTATAAATAAATTTTTGATGAATATATATATATATATATATATATATGTAAGAAATTTAAAATTATTCATAAAAGTTACTCCCTCCGTCCCAAAAAAATTATCTTAGTTTGACTTGATACGGTATTTAAGAATAAAAGAAGATTTTTGAAATGTATTGTTCAAAACAAGCTTTAGATTTTTGTGTAGCTGTAAATCATATCATAAAGTTAAATTATTTTTAAATATAGAAAAGTGTTGATTTTTTTGAAATAAACTAATAAGGAAAGTAGGACAATCTTTTTGAGATAGAGAGTTGTATCTTATGTATATATAATTATAAAAAGTGTATATATAATTTGTGGTTCGTTCTATTCTTTCTTCAGTTTTTTTAATAAACTCAAAATCAACCCCCAAAAAATATGATTTGGTCCGGTTTCGAATTTGGATAGAGTTTTAACCAAACCGTGAATATCCCTATGTGAGGAGTGGTGTTTCCTCAAAGATCACCTGGTCTTAATATGTAAAATGTCAACCATCCAGTCATGTGTTGTGACAACTTTAGAAGTTACAACACTTTGTTAATGCGATTTGAGAATTACATCCTCAGTACTGAGATTTTGTATTTGGCAATTTTGGAATACCCTTATTGTATTTCTTCTTGTTTCTTTCGGAGCTGGGAAACAACCAACTGTTGCATTCGCCAGCAGATGTATAAGGGACCTGATCAACAGCCCAAAAATATCAAGATCGGATCAGCTGAGAACAACAACTTACTATTTGAAAGAACCCCAATATCGACATTGATCTTGTTTTTTGATCATCTAGTTGAAATTTTCAACCCAAACAGGCACGGAGTATACAAGTGTCCCCAAGACGAATGATATAAGCATTGTACACAAAGCGTACACATATGCCCTCCATGGATACTTGCTTCCTCTCATTGCATGAAATTCAGCAATGAAAGTTGAAACTGTACTTAGACAGCCCAATAATCCTAACTGAATACCAGAAACAATAGTATCACACGTCGTTGTGTTAACCTACACCAACACCACCAAAATACATAGATATAATTAACCTTTATATACGTTACAAGATACATCAATAAATAGAGCTAATTATGACATAAAGCCTTACAAGAAACTATACTTACTGCTTTCTTCAAGGTTGCAAGTGCTGCCATGACACAAGCTGCTGATACATTGGCAATCAATGTTCCGAAAGGCACCCATTTGAGACGGCTTGATTTTCCTAAACCCCGTCCGTTTAGTCGTGCTAAGAACCACCTAATCCACACGCCAAATGGACCAACCATGCAGGCCAGCCACAACTGCGCTTTTGTGCTGCCACTGCTGAATTCATTTACCTCCAGTCCCATGCTCATACTCCAGAGAGATGCTAGAATGAGTAGTAGAAAGAGTATAAGTATTAAATGGCGCTTGCAGCTATCTACTCTCCAATGGTAGGCAGTGCCCGAGTTGGATGAATTCATAGTGGCTCTTTTGTACAGCCAATTGGCACCTTTGGCCGTCTCAATTCCAAATATGATCGAGTAGGCAACAAGAAATAGACCTACGAGAATTCGCAACATATCAATAGTAAGTTAAAAGAAGGAAATGATGGTTCCTCTAATACGCCAAAGAGTTAAAAAGGCAAAAATAACTTTGATGCAGTTATATTTACCCCAACATTGACACAGCAACTGTTCATCTATGCACGAAAGTAATATATACCTATAAGATAGCCAAGAACTACAAAAACCCACTGCCCTTCAACACTAAGCTCGAGCATGTTTTGGTTCCAACCACTGAAAGTAGTAAGGCTTCCTAGAAAACCAGTTGACAATCCAATTGCCAATTGACTTGAAATTCTGGAAATGTCCTCTTTAAAGACCACACCAAACCAACCCATCAAGAACGAACCGACCTTTAGCAGGCAAAAATAAATTGTATGAGGTCAAATAACAAAATGCAATTACCACAAATGAGTTACAAGAGAAACATGAAAATACTAAAACTACATGTTCTTGGTTGAGCATGTATCAAGTCATGACCTTGCTGATCAAAAGGATGTACAGAAATATAAACAAACAAATGAGTTCAATTACATATGAATATTCACATATAAAACTACAAGAACCAAGTATATTTGGGAAGGTCTATGTTGAATCCCACATCGGTGAGCATTGGGGAATTTGGTCTCCGTATATGGTCTTGCGCAATCCTTCCCTCGTGAGCTAACTTTTGGGGTTGAGTTAGGCCCAAGATTCATTTCGTATTATATTGGTCACGCTTCAGTTAACGAGGTTTGGGCGTGTGGGGGAAGGTTAAGAGTCTCACATCGGATATGAGGGTAATTGGTCTCCTTATATGGTCTTGGACAATCCTTCCCTCATGAGCTAGCTTTTGGAGTTGGATTAGGTCCAAGAACCATTTCTTTACCGTCTAAATAACCATCATGCGTGTATGATTAAAGCTTCATTCTATTCTAGAGCGGAATATGTTTGATAACATCTTCTAAACTAAAAGCAACTCCATGAAAGATTTAACAAATGCTCAGGATCCCTCCAACTTGCACTCATAGAAATGAACTTTTTCCAAACTCCTTTAACTAACAATTTCTCATATAGCTTTAAGAAAAGTCAGAACAACATGAGAAACAGGAAAATCAATTTGCATTTCTCCACTGCAGAAACAGGCAGTATTTGATCTCTTGCAACCTGGAATTAAATTTTATGCTTTTAACTAAATCCCGTCCATTGGCATAGTCATATATTTCTCTTGCTGCATGAAGAAGATAAACAAGTACAGAGGAAAAAAAGAATAGGAACAGAACGGTATACCATGTTAGAAGACAGGTCGAGATACATATAACTATGATCACTTGTGGCACCAACTATTCCTGGTCCAAATAATTTTTGGAGACCATACCTCAACAAAACCTGCAGAGTATTACATAATCAGATCCCTGTAAAGTTGCACTACAGTCTAGTGCTATTTTGCAATTTTCTAAAACGGTAAAAAGCTGATTCTAGTATTCCAGAAAAAAACAAAGATATAATCATACAGAAAACAAACACAAGAAAAGGTCCAAATGGACTTTCTAACAAGCCAATCACCTAAAAAAAAGCTAATAGTCCTACACGTCAGCAGGCTATGGGTTCAACAGCTTTGCTATGTGATGGATCCTCCCTATATTTCCTTGTGTAAACTGGTTTTGGTTACTTTGAGTTCTTGCAAAAGCCAAACCAAGTATTATGTAGCAATAATCCTATCATTAAAACTGAAGCAAAGAGTTTCCACACATCAAATGCCTCAACCTTAAAGAGCAACAGACATAAAATGTGTTAATCTTCGTCAAATCAACACTAACTTGTCCAAAGATCAGACATCAGTCAATGAAATATCTACAGACAAGATATTGTCTCATGAGTAAATAAAGGCATTTTCAAGAAACTAAAACAACTGAAACTGCCCCCATCATACCTTCATTTTGTAAAAACAATTTTTGTTTTAAGAAAATTCAATGCTTCAATTAAATAGGCCAATAGAAGTATAGAACTTACCAGTATCAAAGGAGCCTTCAGGACAACAGTTTACTTAAGAATCCAAATAAAAATAAAACAGTGCAAAAGCATAGGAAATTAACCAACTTGGAATTAATTTGGGAGCAGCGAGAGACAATCAGATATAGACTTGAACTCCAAGCGAAAATGAAACAAAAAAGCAGAATGGTAGGGCATTGACAAAATAACATACTTCCCCTTCTATTTGGAAAGGCAAAAATGTAATATGCAAAGTAAAGGCTTTTTAGTGGACTCAAAATAAAATATATAGTACATTACCCCCAATATTCCAAGTACAGCTAGAAACAAGAGGCATGAAGTATACTCCAAAACCCATGGCACTTCTGTTTTTTCATCCTGCATGAAGATCACAGAACAAATGTTACTGGAGAAGTAGATTGGAATACCTAGAACAAGCTTACAGGCAATTTAACCATACTCACATTCTCTTTATGCTCGGGTTGAGAGATTAATTTTGTGGGGGATAATGAATTGGCGTTGGACTCCAACATAGTGTCCTCTGAAATGGGAACAACCACCCCATGTTCTGGTGCATTTTCACCAATTAATCTTAGCCTGAAACTCCCACTGTACCTATTGCTATGAAGCTCTCGATCCCCGATATCTCCTGCTTCTGATACAGATTCACTTTCATCATCATCATCATTCATATGTTTAGGAAGAGAAAGTGATAAACTTAAAGAACGCCTCCTGATGGAAGAACCGGCACTGCTTGTGCGAGATGATCCAATTTTTCTAAGCTCAGAGTCCTTATTCTCACAATCCATGATCCTTCACTGGAACCTTCATCCACTATTGAAGAAGCTAAAACTTTTATGTTCAGTCAACTGTCAAGGTAAGATGACATTCATAATGATGCGATCGGTTGCATAAACAAATGGTTCATAGCCAACTACTCCATATGTGGAAGCTTACAAATAGCTTGAAACAAGTGATTCTACCTACTTAAAATATTTGTATGATGTCAAACTATTAAATAAAGTAGTATATGGCTAGCCATGACAAATACAACCACTCAAATATCAGAACAAAAAAACATAAATCATCAGGACAGTTGGAAACTTGAGTAAAACTGCTGAAAGAAAAGACCAACAGAAAACTTGATCAAGATCACTTTCAAAATGTTGTCCCAACAAATGTACAAATAAACCAGAGGAGACCAAAGTTGACATGGGAACTGAACATCAGAAAGAATAAAATAGTATCAAAAGATCAAGACCTTATAGAGTGTGCAAGTTGGCCTTGGATACCACGGTTGAGGAAAAAAAAAGATCAAGACTTTACAGATAAATCTTCATACAAGGGCTTTGTTTGTTTTAAGTTCCTAGGTTGAAGAAGTGCACAACAACTTCAAAGAGCAACTCCCAGTCAAAACAGAAAACTTGTGCAGTAACAATTTAATATAGAGGACACTGTCAATAAGAGCAACTCCAAGAAGCAAGAAAATGCACTGTCAATAAGGTCAACTTATAACTTCAACCTTGACTGCTTCCTGAAGGACATTTTCACGTGGCTATTGTCAAAAAAGATGTCTTGTAGTGCTCCTATGTCCCCAATTTATACTATATACTTTCTTTTTTAATCAATCTTAAAAAGAATGACATATTTCTTTTTTTGGCAATAATTTAACTTTAAACGTTATTTTACGCTTAACAATATGATCTATAACCACACAAATATCTTTGATTTATTTTAGACCATAAAATTCAAAAATCTTCCTTTATTTCTTAAACTGCATGCCCAGTCAAACTACATCATATAAATTGGAACGGATGGAGTAATACATAAAAGCATGTGCAATAATTCTCCCTAATGTCATTAAACATGAATCTGATTCCACCTACCTCTTTCTAAGCACGGCTGTGACAGAACTTGATTGGGAACAATTTTAAGTGAAATTGGCACTTCCCTTAGTTGTTTCAAGATTAAAATCACTTAGTATAATTCATAATAAAGCTAGATAAAAAATATTTATGACAGGGAATAGAAAACATAAATTATTACTCCCTCTGTGCCAAAAACAATGACTCACTTTTCTTTTTAGTCCGTCCCAAAAAAAATAACATATTTCCTTATTTGACAATAATTTAACTTTAAACTTACCTTTTACGCAAAACGAGATATCTATAACCACACAAATATTTTTGACTTATTTTAGACCATAAGATTCAAAAGTCTTCCTTTATTTCTTAAAGTGCGTGTCAAATGAAAGTACATTATATAAATTGGGACGGAGGAAGTATCATGTTGTAGTTACAGTTTCCTTTTCAGAATGATTTGTTATACTTTTTATAGTATTTTGTCATAGCTTCTTTACTTCAGTTGTTTCTTTTTCCGAACTGCTTTCATTTGTTTGCCTTGAGTCGAGGGTCTATCGAAAACAACTTCTCTAACTCACTAGGTAGAGGCAAGATCTGCGTACATTCTACCTTCCTCAGATCGCACTTATGAGATTACACATGGTATGTTATTGTTGTTGTTGTACAGTGTAATATTCTACTATTTTCTACAGGGAAAATAATCTACAAATAAGTCATTTTGAGCCCCGTAATGATTTTGTTAATTAATTTTAAACAACTTAGGCATGCAACCATTTGTTTAAGTGCAAAGAAGATACTGTTCATGTACAAATTAAGTGGAACCAATAGCCAAATTGCATGGTTGGTGACTTTTGAACGAAAGGGGAAAAGGGAAAAAGTGAAGAGAGATCTTGTCACAGTTGTACAGCCAATTACATCCCCACATAACTAAATAAAAAGATCTTTTTAAGTGCTTGATAGTACTATTGAACTATGTCCTCCACTAACATGACAACCTACGAAAAGGAAAAACAATAAAGCGAATTAAACCATTCACTAATATAGCTAAGTCTATTTCACCACAATTCTTAGAGTTTTAACATTACTAGTTTACGGACAGATTAATGAACACTTCATAGTTTAAGAAAAGCAAAATAAAATAAAAATCAAACACAAAAAAAAGAGAAAACTTTATTTGCATAATCCAACCTCTTTTTGCTAAAAAGGTAATTTATGACAACGACTTTAAACATTTTGAACTAGAAAAAGAAAATTACAGCTTATTTGCATTTTTAATAGTTTCTAATATCTCTAGATCAAAATATAATTAAATAATATTTTATCCGTCCAATTTGTTCGAAGGTTGACCAGTTTGGGGTCAAACAATTTTTTTTTTTAATTTTAAATATAGATTCTTCAACTATTTACATTGTTAAAAATTATATAAAACGTATTACAAGTCTGCATAATTAATAATTCACAATATATAAAAAGAATTGGAGAAATTATAATCAAAGAAAGAGCAAATTGGGAGGAGGGAGTAATATATATATAGCGACCCTCAAATAGAGAGAGAGTCAGCACAGATAAAAACACTAAAGTGATTTATTCCTATTCTAGTTTTGATGACAGAGTTACCTGATATATGTTGTTGATGGGAAATATCAGGTATTTGTTGAATTAGTTAGGTGTGCATGTTGCTGATGGGAGATGATAGGTATTTGTAGAATTAGTTAGGTGTGCGAAAGCTGATCCGACACCAAATTATAGCATGAATCGAAGAAATATATGAGTAGGTATTTAACAATCTGAATAGCGATCCCAAAATTTAAGAAATTGGTTTATGAGTAAACATCCAAACTCAAAAACCCTTGTTGAAGAGATTTTTGGGAGGATGAAAGTATAATCTCTTCAAAAAGAGATGATGCTCTCTCTTGTGGTAATTGAGAAACAGGGCATTCATAAATCGCTATTAGCCTCTGCTTTTGATAATGATAGAGACAAGTGACTACAACTAAGGAAATCGTAGAAAATAGACACTTTCCTCTCCCTACACTGCAAAAATTCATTTTCCCTTCTTTTCATTTTCTTCAAAAATGTATAATTTAAAATAGATAAAAATGAACTCATAAAATTTGTGAAAAGGTAATATAACTAGAAAAATAATAGATCACAACATTGATTTTTTTATTCTATTAATTTTTATTAATTTAATATAAAGATGGCTGTCTAATCAAAATAATATTTATTAGAAATCATAAAATTAAATATTCCTTGACTTCAGGTAAGCAGTTACAATTTATGTAGAAAAAATAGGAAGCCCTACAAATACTCCTTCCGCTTCAAAATAATTATTCACTTAGCTTTTTAATTTTGATTTAAAATAAATATTTACTTAAAAATTAAGAGAAATTAACTTTATTATTCTATATTTACCCCTATCTACTCAAGACAATAAATAAGCAAGAGCCTTATTAAATAAGGATAATTTATAGTACTTTATTTATTTATCTTTTGTAAGCAAATTACTACTCTCATCCCAATTTATCGTATTTTATTGGATAGAGAATTTAAAAAGAAAAAAAGAGTTTTCAATCTTATGTACTAAATAAATCATGAAAAAATATGTAGTTTAAATCATTCCATTAAGAATAATATAAGAAATTTGAAATCAAATTAAATTATCACTAAATATACAACAACAACAATATATCCAATGTAATCTCATAAGTGGGGTCGGGAGGATAGAATGTATCCAGACCTTACTCCTATCTTTGTGGGGTAGAGAGACTGTGTCCAATACACCATCGGCTCAAAAGAAACGTAACAGATGCAGGATTGTAAGAAATATAGGACAACAAAATATTAAAATATAAAAAAGATAAAACAACAAATAATAATACATATTGAAGAGTAAGCAACTATGAAATACCTAGAAAGATAATATTATTTCAAAATTGAACAAACAGAAAAAAGTATGTCATAAATTGAAACAAAACACGTAATTAAAAGAACATTTATAATGAATGGTTGTCTAAGTTTTGATAGCTGGTAGTCTGGTATCTAGCTTTTCAGTAAGTAGACGCAAAAATGCATGGTGAGTTGAATCTGGGCCTCTCATTTTGTGTTCCAATTGATGAAATGGAGCACAAAACTTGACATTTACTGCAAATCATCTGATCTTAGCGGTACCAAAGAAATCGTAATCATAAAAAAGCAACATTATCAATGAAAAATATATACGAATATTGTAGATACAATATTTATATCAAATTATATAAATTTATTAATTAAGTGATATAACGAGATGAAGATATATGTAGATTAACTATAATTAAATATTAAAAAAAATTATATACAAATATATATTATGTAAATATTGACTTAAAATTGTTAAACAATGTATATATACCTGTGATATACACTTAATATACACAAGTGTATACCACGGGTACTATCGGTAACAGCCCAACGCGGAGTAAAGGCAGCAAGCCCATCTCGGGTTGGTGTGTATATTTGGTATATATTGTTGTAATATTTAGTGTAAATGTTACCTTAATTAGTCTTGTACACTTACCATAATTGTATAGTTAGAATAAGGTTTTAGGAATAGAATAGGAATATGATTCTCCTATTATGGAAATATGTAACTTGTATATATAGCATTTTAATTAATGAAAATAATCAAGAAGATTATTTCTTTCATGGTATCAAGAGTCTAGGTCAAACAAAAAAAATTTGCTCTTCTCGGCCAAGACCGACCCCCCCCCCTCGGGTTTGCCATTTATTCTTCCGCTCTCCAAATCTCTCTTCCAAATCCCACTATCACCTATTGTTCTTTCGTTATGTCTACGTCAAAGAACACGTTTCACCCTGCCCTTGTTGTTTCTAACGTCAAGAATCATATCCCTCTAATTCTTGAAATAGAAAACGTCCAATACGCGACGTGAGCCGAGTTGTTCAAAATTCACGCTCATTCGCATCAAGTCATCCATCACATAATCCCCGCGGCTCCTGATGATACGGAGGTGCCTAAACGCGAGGATGATCCTAAGTTATGGACAACACTTGATGCCACCGTCCTTCAGTGGATTTATTCTATTATCTCTACCGACCTATTGCAGACGATTATTGAACCAGACGCTACGGCGATGGCTGCATGGGATAGACTGCATGACATATTCCAGGATAATCAAAATTCCAGAGTTGTTACTCTTGAACAGGATTTTTCCCACGTCAACATAGAAAATTTCCCGAACATTTCAGCATATTGCAAAAGGTTGAAGGAATTGGCAGACCAACTTCGCAACGTTGGTGCGCCAGTTACCGAAGATCGTCTTGTATGACAGATGGTTGCTGGCCTATCTGAGGCCTACAGTGGCGTTGGAACTCTCCTTCGTCAAAGTAATCCTCTTCCAAGGCTCTATCAAGCCCGATCCATGCTTACCTTGGAAGAAGTCAGTTTGGCTAAAAAGGCAGCTACTAATGCTAGTCTCGTGGTCATGATGACTTCCTCCACTAGTCCTCAAAATTTTGGTAACAATTCGAACCAAAACCGATCTCACGCGGGTAGCAAAAATGGCCAGAAAAATAATAGAAAAAATTGCGAGGGCAAATGCGGCGGCACAGGCAGCAGTCACGATGGCCAAAACAGTGGCAGTGGACCCCATCCCGGTTACAGTGGGACACCGACACCAAAAAGACATTTTAATTTACATTCGAATGTCTATAAATCCCCCTTACCCCGTAATCCTGTGTCTGCCTTAAACGACCTGAATTGGAAAATTACTATGACTGATGAATATAATGCTCTTATTGATAATAAGACGTGGGAGTTGGTGCCCCGTCCTTGTGGTATTAATATTAGTAGGTCTATGTGGATTTTTGCTCACAAGGAAAATTCAGATGGCTCATTTGCACGGCATAAGGCGCGACTTGTGGGTGATGGTAAGACTCGGCAGGTTGGGGTGGATTGTGGTGAGACATTTAGCCCGGTGGTCAAGCTGGCTACCATTCTCATTGTACTCAACTTGACTCTTTCTAAAGCATGGCTTATTCATCAGTTAGATGTAAAGAATGCTTTCCTACATGGTGATCTCAAGGAAACAGTTTATATGCATCAGCCGTTGGGATTCAGGGATCCCAAACATCCTCATCATGTCTGTTTGTTGAAGAAGTCTTTATATGGGCTTAAGAAGTCTCCACGGGTCTGGTATACAAGGTTTGCTGACTATGTTTCGACTATTGGGTTCACTCACAACAAGTCGGATAATTCCTTGTTCATCTACCGTCATGGTTCATCGTTGGCCTACATTCTGTTGTATGTGGATGACATCATTTTGACTGCCTCTACAGATGCCTTACGCCAGTCTATCATGACCATGCTCAGCTCTGAGTTTGCTATGAAATACTTAGGGCCCTTGAGTTACTTTTTGGGGATTGCCGTTACTCGTCATTCCGATGGAATGTTCTTGTCTCAAAGAAAGTATGCAGCTGAGATCATCGAGAGGGATGGGATGTCATCCTGTAAGTCCACTTCCACTCCAGTCAATACAAAGCTCAAGCTTAGTGCCGCGGCCGACGTACCCTACGAGGATCCGACCCGCTATCGCAGTCTTGCAGGGGGCCTTCAGTATCTTACCTTTACGAGACCGGATATTACATATATTGTCCAGCAGGTGTGTTTGTTCATGCATGATCCCAGAATTGAGCACATGAATGCACTCAAACGCATCATTCGGTATATTCAAGGTACACTTGCCTATGATTTGCATTTATATCCTTCCTCGATATCCACACTTGTCTCGTATACAGATGATGATTGGGGTTGTTGTCCCGACACTAGACGGTCTACATCAGGCTATTGTGTGTTTCTTGTTAACAACTAGGTCTCCTGGTCTGCGAAGCGTCAGTCGACTTTATCCCGCTCAAGTGCAGAAGCTGAATATCGAGGGGTAGCTAATGTGGTCTCGGAATCATGTTGGTTACGTAATTTGCTTTTAGAACTTCATTGTCTCATTCAAAAGGCAACCTTGGTGTATTGCGATAATATTAGTGTCATTTACCTTTCTGGTAATCCGGTTCAGCACCAATGCACTAAGCATATCGAGATGGACATACACTTTGTCCGCGAAAAGGTTGCTCGGGGTCAGGTACGCGTCTGTCATGTCCCGTCAAGATATCAAATTGAAGACATCTTTACAAAGGGTCTTCCCTCGGTCCTTTTTGAAGATTTTAGGGACAGTCTCAGCGTTCGAAGACCGCCCGCTATGACTGCGGGTGTGTGTTAAACAAGGTATATATACACTTAATATACATAAGTGTATATCACGGGTACTATCGGTAACAACCCAACACGGAGTAAAGGCAGCAAGCTCATCTCGGGTTGGTGTGTATATTTGGTATATATTGTTGTAATATTTTAGTGTAAAGGTTACCTTAATTAGTCTTGTACACTTACCATAATCGTATAGTTAGAATTATGGTAGAATAAGGTTTTAGAAATAGAATAGGAATAGGATTTTCCTATTATGGAAATATGTAACTTGTATATATAGACTTTCAATTAATGAAAATAATTCTTCAAAAATAAACACAGGATACTAATAATTTTTTATACCGTACTAAAGAAATGCACATAACAGGGGTACCGCCATAGGGTAATTTGAGTTGTGAAAGATAGTAATAGGTACTAACACAAATTAGAAGGGTGACTTTTTTTTTCTCTTTTTAATGCTAACAACTCGGATAGAGTTGGGGGATGTTAATAATTCAGTTAGTTAGTTGATTATATGAACTTTCACCTTGTTGGTGAGGGTTCGATTCTCCATTATAATTCCTCTCTCATTTCTCTTTCCTTACCCTCTATAATAAAAAATATATATTAAAAAGAAAAAAAAAACATGTAGAGTTGTGGTAGAATCCTAATCTCAATTGACAAATAGTGGAGAGAAAGTACCTCCACCGTAAGATTATTATTCAATAGTAATTAGTTTCGAAAATAACAACTTAAAATTTGTTTACACTCTCCTTATCAAATTTTTCTATTTTCATTGTACTTGATTTTGAAATTTTAAATGTTAAAAGTCAACGATCAAAATTAGAATAAGGAAATGACAATATTTTGATATAAATAAGCAAAATAAGCCACTTAAGAACAAGTTTCAATGTAAATAACATGAATTTAACTCAAACTACCTCTTTCTTAGGCCCAGAAAATGCATGGGGATTTTGCAGAACAGACTCTTAGATTCACTTCCAGAAAATAACTTTACATCTTACTTTACAGAGATTGAGCTATTCATTGTTAAACATAAGTAAAATAAACAAAAATCAAACACAAAAGGAGGAAAACTAACAACTAATATGTGTTTCGTATAGTTTCAGCATCTAAAGCTGTTATACACTTAGATTGATCTGAGACATGCAATCTAATTAAGGTAGTAGAAATACCGCACTTATTAGCTAAAGAAGTTAGATTGAAGAATTAAATGAGGATCCTGAGATAACTTTTATCATATATTAATACGATCCAAAATTGTCTATCATGCACTTTGAATGAAATTTTATGTATGGTGGTGATAGCGTGATTCTTATATGAGTGCTCAAGACTAGTAAACTATGATTAGTCAAGTTGAAATTTATTAATTTAATAAATTACCATGAGTTAGGATTCATCTACATCGTGCACGTAAAGTTGAGCATGATAGTTTTCTTTTTAAATATTTGTGTGCATTTATTTTTTTCGTAGATTTAATATTTATTCTTGCTAGTTTATTTTTTGGGTTTCATTAGTTTGGTTAATGGTTACTCTTCGAATAATTAGTATAACTTTATATTGGATTCTCTGTTTTACACAAGAACAACAGCGCCCATGGCCTAATGGATAAGGCGCTTGACTTCTAATCAAGCGATTGTGGGTTCGAGTCCCACTGGGCGTGTAAATATTTTTCAGAAAATTCTTTTTAATTTTTTCATTTCAGTTAGTCAAAATTGTGGGTTCTAGTCCTGTTTTTTTTTCATTATTTCTATTCTCCAGGGGACTTTGAAGTTGTTGCCTTCACGAAATATCCTCAAAATACGTATAATTTGTGTAGTAGTATTTGTATAATATGTGTATAATTAGTGAATATATGTTAATTATATATTTATTATACACAAATTATACAAGTATGATACATTTTCTACACACATACAATAGAGATACATATTTTTATACAATAATGATACAATTTCTATACGTATTATACATTTTCTATGCATATACAATATCGATACATATTCTATACAACAATGATATTGTCTCTATACATGTGTTAGAATTGGCTGAAAAATGGCTACCAAATGAAATTATTTTGAAAAAGCTATAAATATTTTTTAAGGTTCTTGGGATATCCGGTGTCAATAGTTTCACCCGGATGGCCATTTATGTCCTTATCACATAATTAATTCCACGATTAAATTTGGGAAGAGTTTATCTCACGTTTGGTTGAAGATGAAATCCTCGGATTAATTATCCAGACATTGTAATGTTATTTTTATCTCATATCCATATTAAGAGTGGGATAACTAATTTCGGGATTAGTTATTCCGGATTAATTTATTCTCCAACCAAATGAGCCGTTAGCGGTTGAATAAAAGCTTCAAGGCGTAATAATTTTTGCCTATTAAATATCCTAAAATTCATTCTTTATCATTAATACCTTTTTACCCAGACCAGTTTCTTCATAGGATAGTTTGATCTCTTGATTCGGTAGAGATGTGTTTATTTTTCCACAAAGAAGAAAAAATTGCTAAAAAGGAAAATTGGATACAATATACGGCAAGAAGAATAGAAGAATAGAAGAATAGAATAATAGAAGATAGACGACGCTGAGACGCTAAAGTCCTGCAAAAAAAAATAGTAAAATAAAAGGAGTTTAAAACGTGCGACTGTTAGTATGCTACAGTAACGCATACTGGACTCCTTATGGGTCTTCCTACATTTTGTGAAGATAATTTAAAATCAATTCGATCGTTAGCTGGTTTTGTAGGAACAATACTCCAATAAAGGAGAGATTCTTAAGAATACTATTCCAATAATAGAATCGAACCGAATCCCTTTCGTCGAGAAATTATACCGTGCAAAACATGAATTTTCTATTGTAATGGCACAGGGTTCAAAATTTATTTTGGTTCCAAGTCATTATAGTGTCTTTCTGCATCTCCTTATATAAATTTTTAAGCCACCACTGCCATCATATGGTCATGAGAAAATTCACGAGATCTAAAACACGTTGCATCCAAGTTATATAGCTTCTTTCAAACTTGCAAAGCAGAACAAAAGAAAATACACCAAAAACAGCTAACAAAGAAAGCTAGAGCTGCGCATAGATTTCACTCATCAGGATTAAGCGCAATATGAATTTACTTCAATAATTCTAGAAAATCTTATCTACATCAAATCTTTCACTACACATTCAATAGTACTCGTAACTATTTGTGGCCACGATATTTCATTGATCACCATGACGAACAACCTGTGTACATTTTAACATAATGTTCAGTAAGATCAAGCTTTCATTGATATATGAAAATTTCAATAAGCACGCATGCTATAAAACTGGAGAATTAAATTTCTGAGTAGATACATTACACCTCTTTTTCTTTTTTCAGACAATACATGACAATTGTGGAAAAACAGAAGTCCACACATTGAAGTACGAGAGTTTAAGTAGACTCCTGTACTGAGTGAAAGAACCATCTAATCCTCAGCCAGTATTTTTGGAAGCGCAAAGCGGAAAAAAGAGACAAGGCCCCGTTCCACGCTTTAATCACACTAGGTAATGTTTCTTTCCTACATCTTTTCTTTTTCTGCTTCCATATCATGGCAACGATAGAGCAATAATCAAAACATAAATGTGTAAGATTCTTTAAAGCAAAATGGAAATGCTAAACACTTGAATCATAAACTCCAAAGAACCCATATATTACCACATTTAAGAAAAGCATCAT